>JAIUJO010000018.1:3833410-5225910 GCA_023846275.1 Vanilla planifolia
GCAAACACACACTCACATATACATGCAAAAAAAATTTATATATGTACAAACACATGCAAAACAAAAACACATAGGCACACAAACTCATACACACATAAAGACATGCAAATGCACAAAAGCATAAGCACACAATCATGCATGCACACACGCACATGCACAAGCATGCACACACACACATACACATACACAAACGCAGACACTTGAACACACACATGTGTACACACTCACACACACAGGAAGGAAAACACAAACACATGCACATAGGTATGCATACACATGCACACATGAACAAACACAAATATACGTACACACATATACACACATGCATGCACATACACATCAACACACTTCCACACAAATGCATGCATGCAAACATGAACACACCCCACACACATCCACACACAAGCACAAACATATGCCCACCCACAAAAAACATAAGATAACACATGCACACACACAAACACAACCATGCATGCTCACATTTACACACACATGCATATAGACACACTTGCACAAACAAACATGTGTGCACACACACACTCATGTACATGCATACACATGCACACACACACACACATGCACACATGTACAAACGCATGCATAGACGCACATGCTAGTCCACAAACATATAGATATGCACCACACATGCACCTAAGAAAGCACGTGCATGCACTCACATGCATCCAAACTTATACACTAACACACAAACACATACATGTAAGCACATGCACGTGCACATGCACACACACACAATACACACGCATACACATACTCACATGCACATAGACATAGGTGTTTGCAATTGCACACATGCACACACATATGCATACTTAAACACTAAAGAACACAAACACTCACATTCACTCACACAATAAACCACACACACATTGACTCACACACACATGTGCCAAGGTGTGAAACCACATACACACATAGACAAACATGTGCACTCATAGACACACACACACACACATCGCATGCATCATCAAACAAACACCCACACACAACAACTTAAAAAAACATGCACCCACACATGCATCCACAGATACACATGTACATGTCTGAAGATGCACAGACACAAACAAACAAAAACACATGAATGCTTGCATACACAAATATGCACCCCTAAACAAACAAACACACTAGCACACACTCTTAAATACACATATACACAAACCCACACACACATGCACAAGAAAACATGCACACACACACATACACGTGCCGTATAGATGCACATGCATATGGACACACACACGTATACATGCATGCACACAGTGAACACACATGCACACAGACACCAACATGCCCACATTTGCACCAAATTAGATGCATTCACAAGTAGACATGAGCATAGGAACATGTAGACACATGCAAACACACATATGTACACACACACACACACACTTGTACATACACATGGTTGTGTGCACACAAGCATGCACATGCACACATACCTATGAATGCCCACACCACTCATAAAAATGCACGCACAACTCATAAACATGCACATGCACATCTGTATCCACACACACATACGCTTGCACACATAGAAACTCATACACACACATGCACGCATGTGCTCTCACATATGAACAAGGACACACACACACACAAAAACACATGCATAAGAACACACACCCATGCAAATATTTTCATACATCCTTCCCCTCCCTTTCACACACACACATTCACAGACATATGCATACAAAGGTAAGCAATACACACACACAAACCCATACCCATATGCATTAACACACATGAACACAAAGACACACATGCACAAGCACACAGGCATATGCATACACACAAATAAACACAAGCATACAAACACTTGGACATATGTACACAAGTGCACAAGCACATGCAAACACATGTACACCCATACACACACACACACATACACACACATACATGTACACACACTCACACACATGCACATACATCCATGAATGTTCACACACTCATGCACATACATACAAACACAAACACATAGACACACACATTAGCACATACACACATGTGACCCCTCACGAACACTTACACACACACATACCAAAGTGCATATGTGCACTCACACATATGCACACACGCATGCACATCTATTCATACTCACATACGTGTACATGAAATAGACACACATCCATACACATGCATACATACATACGTATGCACAAAAGCAAAAATAGTATACACATAAACGCACACACCCACATGTGCAGACATACATAAATAAATATAAGCACACACACACCCACATCTGCACTCACACACACACATGTACATGGATTATTGTGCATATGCAGAACACGCACATTCAAGCATCCACCCACACACATACAACAACACTCGCACGCATGCATACGAATACACATGTACAACAACACGTAGACACACACACCCATACATGTAGACACACATGCATATATCTATGCACATACACATGCGTAGACACACTCGTGTACACACATACACACACACATTTGCACACACAAAAATGCATGCACATACAAAGACACACACGTGCATACTAGTAAATACACATGTAAGAAAATGTACACACGCACACAAAAATATGTGCACACACACACATTTACACATGTAATCACACATAATCACCCTCATACACACACATGCCCACATCTACACAAACATCCATACACACATGCGAACATATGTAGACATGCACACACGCAGACAATAGCACGCATTCATGCACACATGCATGTACACACATGTCCATGCAAACCCACACACACATGCCTATACACAGACACAGACACATACACTCTCACACACACACACACCTAACCACACACATGAACACAAAAAGATGCACACATACATGCATGCACTCACACAAACACACACCTATGCATGTCCAAGCACAAGCACTGGCACACACATGCACTACCATGTGCACTTCCATATGCATATGCACACATACATATAAGCTCATAGGAACGCACACATACATGCACATGGATGTACACACACATATGCACACAAACAATTGCACACATGTATGCATGCACATATATATAGATACATATAAGTATGTATGCATGCACGCACATGTAAGAACAATACACACACACACAATAGAAAGACACACATACAGACACACATATGTACACACATATGCACACACACACATGCACACACTCATGCACACAAACACACACACACCCACATGCATGTAATAACACACATGTAAGTGCACATTTGCAAGCACAAAGACATAAGCATGCTTATACACACACATACACACGTGCACCCACTCGTGCCTACACACACATACATCGATGCATGCACACATCCACCCATATACACATACATGCATAAACACATGCATGCTCACACAAATGCATATACACATGACACATGAACACACACAAGCACATACATACACACGCATATATACATAAATACACACTCGCATGTTGGCACACACACATAACACAAACACACACCTACTTCCAAATGCACACAAGAACCCATGTGTGCACACATACACACACATATGTGCAACCACACATAGACACACATCTATACTTTTATGCACATGCATGCAAACACACACACACAAATGCATATTCATGCATACAAACACACCTAACATGTATGTTGCACACATACATACACACAAAAGCATGCCAACACACACAAGCATGCACATACAAACACACACACTCACACATATGCATAGACACACACCCCAACACACATGGACAAAAACACACACACAAGGATGCACATGCACATGCATGCACACAAGCACAAACGCACACATGCTTGTACACACACGTGCACGTGCATGAATGCAAGTAAAAACACACACATGTATACACGCATGCACCTGCATATGTATGCACATACACTAGATTGACGGGTAGGTAGACACACAAACAAATACACACATGCAAATGCATGCACATATGTACTCATGCACATGTACACATGAACACATATACATACACAAGGACACACAAAAACACATGCAATCATGCACCCCTACACACACACATGCACATGCACATACACAAGTACACACACATGAACACGTAAATACATAATAGGTGCACACACATGGACAATCACACACACATAGGTGCATACACATGCCAACACACACATGCATGCACACACACATGTGCATGCACACACACTTATAACTCAATAAACATAACTACACATATGCGCACACATGCACCCATGCACACTCCCACACACACTCACCCATTCACACAAGCATGCATGTATATGCACACGCATCTACATGCACATAAACACATGCACACACATGCACATGCACAAATATACGCACACATGCACGCACAAATACACACATGAAAATTACTCACACACACACACACACCTATACACATGCATGCATGCACATATGCTCAAACACATGCTCATGCACACATACTTACAGTTATACACACACTCATATATGCATACACACATATGCACAAGAACACGCATATGCACATACTCGCACACACACACACACATGTACATATGCAAGCCCCCCACGGCCACACACACTGACTCACTCACACACATGCATACACTAATAAGATGCATGCACATATGTGTGCATGTGCACACACACATATGCATATACACATACACACATAGACACACATACAAACACACCCCCTCACACATATGTATACATACAAATGCATGCACATGCATGCACATGCACAAATAAACAGAAACACATACACACACATATGCACAAGCACATAGGCATGCACTCACACAAACAAACACACACATTCACACATACACGTGCACATGCACGTACACACACACACAAACAATCATGAACACAAACATAATCACACACACATATGCATGCACACACACTCATGCACACAAGCAAGCATGCATGCAAGTATGTGCATGCACGCACACACATATGCACACACATACAAATGCACCTAAACATACACGTGCACACACAAAAACATGCAGCTACAAAATTGCATATGCATGCAAGTAAGCATAAAAATTCATGCAAACTCTTACAAATACATGAATACATCCACGCACACAAATACGTGTGCACATATACACACATAAATGTTTGCACACCGACATGTAGATACACATGCATGCACACCTGCACATTCACAAGCACACATGCACTTAAACACACATGCCCAAACACATTCACATGCAAACACACTCATACACACACAGACTTGCAAACACGCATGCACATGAATACACACAAGCAGACAGACAAGCACAGACACTTGCCCAAGAACACACGCACATATATAGGCCCACATAGACTCACCTACACACATGTACACACATGAACACACACACACAAACACTAACACATCTACACGCACACACATGCACGCACGAACACAGACATGCCTATGCATTGTCACATACATGCACTACCATTCATAAACACATATATACACTCATATGCATAGACATGCCACCCACACACATGCACACACACACACATGCATGTACCCAAGAAGATGTAGGAACAATCATAAGGACACAAGTGTACAAGAAGAAGCACACATATACAAAAGCTAATAGACATGCTCACACACATACACATGCATGCACACACACACACACACATGCATGATCATTGACATGCACACACACAAACACATGCACACTCACACACACACAAATGCATGCACACATGCTTGCATGTACACATCCACACAAAAAAGCAATTGTGCATGCACAAATACAAAAGCACATGCCCACACACACATGCACACAAACACACACACATATGCACATACACACATGCACACACACACACACATGCACATACACATGCAAGCATGTACACATGTGCATATTCATGCACACAAGAACAACACATGCATGTATGCTAATATAAATACATACATGCATGCACCTACACACATGCACGTGCATACCTACAAGGACAAACACACATCTACTTGTAAACACACATGCATACACATCATCACTCATACATGCATGCACACACACACTCATACAGATGTACGAACACACACATGCAAGTCCAAATGAACATGACACACCTGGACATTTGCACACACACATACACATGAACACACTCATAGACACATACACGTGCAGTCATGCACACAAACCCATAGATGCACTCATACATGCACACACACACACACACAAAACACACACATGTACATACACATGCTCATATAAACACAAGTATAGAAACACACGCAAGAACTCGCACATAATCACATACACAAACACATACATAGGGGTACACACCACTCATGCACATATAAGCACACACACCAATAACTAGACAAGCACACATACACACATGCACACGGACATGCACACGCATTAGCATGCATGCACACATGTAGATATGCACACTCCTACACACACACATTCACAATAGTGTGCATCCGCACATACACACACACACACCTACATACACACAAACATATGCGTACACACGCATACACACATACACACGCACATGCACATGCATGCACACATAAGGAAAACTTCTCACACATACACATACATAAAAATAAAAACACATGTGTGCACACACACATGCACATGCTCAAAGACATGCTCATGCACACACATGCACATACACATACATACACACAAACACACATGTGTGTATACGCACACGTGCGTAAGTACATGCATACACTCACATTCACACACATATACACATGCAAGCACTCATAGCCAAATACACTCACAGTCATATATACAGACACATAAATAGACATGGATGCACTAATAAATGTGTGCATGTATACACACATGCACACACACACACAAACCAACACACCTCTCACAAACACACATGTACGAACGTGCACACAAACATGAATAGATGTAAACACATGCACACATACATTCATGTGTAAGTGCACATGCACACAAACCCACATGCGCACCAGCAGACATATCCATGTGCACATAAACACGAACACACACACACACATACATTCACACACATATATATGAACAACCACACATACAAATGCACATAGACCCCTACACATGCATCCACACATACACGTGCATACATGAATGCAAACACAATGACTCACACAAATGCATAGAAACACACACACATGCATGTGCAAATATACAAAATCATATACACACATGCACAAACATATACATGTGCACCCACACACAAACACTCATAATAACCCATACACCTACACAAATGCATGCAAAAAATACATATGCACACACTCACATCCAATTACACATAAGCACACAAAGATATACACTGACACATACATCAACACAAGCATACACAGAATCTTACGTATGTGCACACACACACACACTCACACAAACAAGCACACACACACATGGACACATATGCACATGCACATGCACCCACAAACAAATACATTTAAACTCACAAATAGACACACACACACACATGCACATGCACATGCATACAAGCACAATGCACAAAAGCACATACACACATGCACATACCTACTCACACACACACAAATGCATCTAAACACCCTGAAGAGCACCCACACATACACACTTGCATACATGTGCATGCACTCACACATGCACACATAAATGCACTTAAACACACTAGCACACACACACATGTGCACATCCACTCACATGCACACACATATGGACACACATGCACACACCAATACAAACATTTGCATACACACAAGCACACTCATAAGCAGACAAGCACAAACACACATAGACATGCATGGACACAAATCTACAATTACCCATGCCCACACAAAACACACATGCACACATACAAATATGCACACACACACAAGCACACTCTCTCTCACACACAAACACATGAATAGATGCACATGCATACACAGACATGTCTACCCATGCACTCACATAAAGATGGACATGCACACAAACACATGCACCTGTTTGCACAAAAATACAAATACATCTACACATGTACACATGCACACATGCACACATGCACACATACACACACACATGCACACCGACACACAATCCCACACAAACTCCAAACACATGAACACACACACACATATATCTATACACACATATGCTTGCACACATCTATACAAGACGGCACACAAACACAAGCACAACAAGCATCCACACCCATTCCATATGGACACACACACACATGCAAACTGACACATGCACACACATATGCTCACATGTGCACTTGCACACATAAGCAGCCACACACACATGTACACACATCCATAAGCATAGCCAGACATGCACACCAGCACAAATGCACACACATGCATGCATGTCCACATTGGTATGTGCACACATGCTCACAAAGCACACACATACACATAAGCACAATTGAACACCTGTACACACACATAAATGCATGGGTCTATATAGTAACACACACATGCACACATGTAGAGACACATATACTGATGCATGCAAAAAACACAAATACGCCCAAACATGTCACACATGGACGCACGCATACAAAATGCTCACACGCAATTGTGCACACAAAATACACATATGCACAAATATGTAAACATGTTCATAGGCATGCTTATACACACTCACACAAATAAACACAAACATGATCACACACATATATGCACACACTCACACATGCTCACAAATGTGCACAGACACACACACTTGCACAAACATGCACAAAAACACACGTATATGCACGAATGCATGAAAAGGCACACATACAAACAAGCATGCACACACCATTGCGAACACCAATACCTACACAAGAATAAACACACATTCAAAAACACACACACATGCACACATGCACACACACACACAAGTGATATGTACTCACACACACACCCACATATGCATACACACACACACACTATCATACAAATTCACATACACAACAAGATGCATACACTCTCGCACATAAAGTCACATGTTTGTAAACAAACGTGAACACACATGTTTTTATGCATATATGCACACACATGCGCACACAAAGATGAATGGGCACACACGCACTAATGCACACACACATGAACACATGCACACAAATATTCATTCATAAACACATATGCACACACATGCATACCTAAAGGCACACACATGCACATACCCTTGCACACACATGCAAATGCAAACACACATGTGCACACACTCATTCACACACACTTGCACATGCACAAACATGCACACACAAGAGCACACATGTGTCCACATGGACACCCACATGCACATGTACATGTATGCACACACATTCACAAACACACACACACACATATACACATGCCCACGAATGCATACACACACATGAAAACACTCACACACACCAACACATAGATGCACTCACTCTTGCATGCACCAACAAATCCAAACATACAATCATACACATATACACACATACCCATATGCATGCACACACACATGCACAAATACAAAGATGCACATACAAAACCCACACATGCATGCACATGCAAAAGCACACATGGACATGAACACACACATGCTTGTACATGCACAAAAGCACACACACTTATAAGTACACATAAATAAACTCTCACACATTCTTAAGCATGCATTCAAACACATAATAGAGACACATGCACAAGCACATATGAACCCACAAACACACATAGAGACACATGTACACACCTACTCACATATGCAAGCATACCCATACACATGTGCACGCATAAGTATAAACATTAATACATGCATTAGCAAACAGACACATGAAGACACACACACACATGTGCACGCATATGCACACACATATGTGCACTCACATGCTTACACACACATACACTTAGACATCTACTCACAAGCATGCATATGAAGACACACATGTATGCATACATACACCCAAACATATGTGCATGCATGCACAAAAACATGCACACACACAAACTTACTTAGTCATGCACATATGCATGCATAGAAAATCACCCACATTCACTACCCCCCCAGACACACAGCCCACACATGAACACTCACAGACAAAAATGCACAAACATGCACACCAATGCACATGCACGCACACTTGCACACACAATTAGACACACACACACACACATGAATACACACACTTCACACAACTACACACACATCCGCACACATGAACCCACAAACACTCACATGCTGTTTACACGCACGCACGCATACACATACATGCACTTGAGTATGTGCCACACACAAGCGTGCACACACACACACACATAATCATACACTCATACATATGCTTCCATACATAAATGCATGCAAACAATCATCTGGACACACACATACATATGCACCCAGACCCATGCAACACACACACATACATGCACAAGCACATGCATGCATGTATGCACATGCATAAAACACACACATACACTTGCACACACCCATCACATGCACAAACACAAACATGGTCAGACACATACATGAAAACATGCATAGATGCTCACAAGCATGCTCAAGCACACACACGCACTTAAACACACATGCACACACACACACACACAACAAAAACACATGCAAATGCACACATACACACAAAGACAAACACAGTCATGCCCATGCACACACAAACATAAACAAACACAGCTACACAGGCACAAAGACACACATGCATATGTTCATGAATGAACAAGCACACTTGCCCATATATACAAGCATGCACGTGCACACACAAATATGTAATTGCAGTACACAACTATGCTCACACACATGAACACAAATAGATGCTCACACACATGCACATAAAAACACACATGCACAAACACAAACAGAAACAAAAACACAAACATATTAATATGCACAAAACACATACATATGCATACACATGCACCTATACACACATATACACATGTGCATGCATGCACACACACTCATGCATAAACACACCCACAAGGACAGACACACACATGACCACATGCACACACACCCACACAAACAAGCATAATCAATGACATGCACCCATGCGTACACACTCACATGCACCCATGCACACACATGCCTGCATGCAAGCATACACATGAATGTAACTATGCACACAGAAGCAAATGCATACACATAAGTCCACACAAATGCATGCATGCATATGTAAAAACACAAGTAAATGCACACATACCCACATTCACACACAAATAAATAAGCATATGTGCGCACACACACACATACCCACAAACACACTCGCACACACAAACAAATATAAAATACACATACACACATACTTACACACGCACATGCACACATACATGCACACACACGTGTGTAAGCACATACACACAAACACAATGACACATGCACATACACACACATGCATGAATGTACACATGCACGCACACACACATATGAGTGCATGGACACGCACATATACACTCTCACACAACCACAATCATGCACACAAAAAAACACAAAGAGATACATACAAATACACACACACACACAAGCACATAGACACATGCACACTCCTATGCACACAAGCATGTGTACCGTATGCATGCATTCACACATACACACACATGCATTGGCCCACAAACACATACATGTGCGCACTTAGACTCATGCACACACACCCACAAGGTACCACACACATTAATGCACCCAAACACACACATAGGCACACACACATAAGCCCATGTACATACACGTGTACACATAGGCATGCACACATACACACAACTACACACATGCACACACACACACGAATGCACAAATACATACATGTACAAACACACATGCACACACACATGTATAGACACACACATGTATGCATGCACACATTCTCACACATTGATGCACACACACATGCATTAACTCACATGAGCTTGCATATGCACAATTACAAACATATACAGACATGCATGCATAAGCACACATACATGCTCCCATAGATGCACATAAGCACACACACACACATTCACTCACATTCTCACAAACTTGTGCACACAAACATAGGCTCGCACTTACACACATGTGCATACATAGACACATGCACATACACACACACAAGCTAACAACTACACGCATGCACATACACATACATGTACACATGCACATGCACATAAGCTCATAGGAACACATATGCATAAATACAAATGCAAACACACAAAAACACACACAAACATACACATAAGCACACACATGTGCACGCTCGCATGCATGGATACACCCTTATGATTGCATTCATACATGCACAAGCAGACATGCTCACTTACACACAGGCACACACACATATGTACATGCATAGACACATAAACATGCACACCCACACACTGCACAATCATAGTAATGTACAAACAATCACACACATAAACACATGCATTCATAAACACACAAAAGGACAAGCACATACATGCACATGTGCAAGTGCAACAACATAAACTCAGGTGCACACACATGCACAAAAATGTATATGCACATATACATGCACTCAAATTCTCACACATATGTGACCTCAAATAAATACAATCACACATGTACAAGCACACATACATGCACATATGCACACACACAAACACACACATGCATATATTCACACGAGCACACATGTGTGCATGCACATACATGCATGCATATGCACAAGAGCACATCTGCACCCATAGACATGAATACTTGCATATGCAACACACACTCAAACGCACCTACATGCTTACACTCTCACACATACAAACACACACATGTACACACACACACACAAACATTCACACATACATATGCATACAAACACACACACACATCAACACACATATACACACATGGACATTGACAAACACACATGCACATGTATGTTTTCACAAAAGCGTGTCATGCATCTATAAACACGCACATGTACACACACACATACACACACAAGTATGCATAAAAACAAACACACATACACCCAAATTAACACGAGAACATACACGCACACATACATGCATGCATGCACACACATAAACATGCACACATGCACACACAAATGCATGAATACACTCACACTAATGCATGCACATACATTGAGACACACATGCATGCACTCACACTCACATGCATGCACACACGTACATATAATATAGCAAATGTTAACACACAAGCACACATACTGACACACATAGGTAGACATACACATATAAACACACACGGGCACACATGCGCACACTCGCACATAAACACACACACACATATGCATGCACAGGCTCACACAAACACACATATGCATTAACAAGCACACACACATATGCTACCATGCAAAGACACACACATGCACAAGTACAAAAACACACATACACACATTCATACACACGCACACACCTAACTACATAAGCATAGTAACACACTTGAACACATACACACATGCACACACATGTGCACACATGCACACACATGTGCACACATGCACATCTACACATTCATACACACATACATGCAACGTACACAAACAAACATGCATATGCATACACACACACACATTCACATGCACAGGCACAAAAATACACACATAAGCTCACAAATATGGACATACACATACACACACATGCATACCTAAACATGCACATGTATGCACACACAAACACACACATGTCCATGCTCACTCATACACACTCTCACGTGCCCATACACATGCACACATGCATGTCACATAGGCATACACACACACAAGTATGCACACATTCACATTCATGCACACACACCTACACACATGGATGCATAGTCACACACACATGCACAAGCATGCACACTCACACACACACACATGCACAAACACATGCATGCACATGTGCACCCATATGCATACAAACACAAACACATATGCCCACTTGCACAAATACAAGCACACACACAACACACAACAACAGACAAGCACACACAACACACACACACACAGACACATGCACATACACATGCATGCATGAATACTTTCAAGCACAAACTCACAGATGCACACACATGCACATTTATTGGCACACAAGCATACATATGCATATGCACACACAAAAATAAATGTAGTCATGTACACACACTCACACATCTGCATACCCAATTGCATGTACAAATGCATGCACACATACAGACTCATGCATACATAAATGCACAAACATAAGCACAAAAATAAATGCACATACTAGCAGAAACACACATGCACACACATGTGCACAATCACATGACCAAAGATACACACTCAAACTCACTCACATACAATGCACATGCACGCATAGAAACACACATAAAACTACACACACATTCACACACCCACACATACCTACACTGACACAAACTTACACACAAACATGCATGTGCACATATACACACACATGCACACACTCACAGACATGTAAAGACAAACACCTATGCACATATAAACACATGCATACAAGCACACATATCCACACAAATGCACGTGGACACACACAGGTTCACATGCATTTGCCCATATGCATACAAACACACATATATGCACCAACACACTCATACATACATGAACATGCACAAAAACACATGCATACACAAGCACAACAATACACACACATATGTACAGATAGAGAGGTATGCCACATCAACACGCACATGCACCCATAGAGACACATACACATATACACATGCGCATAGACACACACAAAAGTACTCAAAGACAAGAAAACAAATAGACACACATACACACACACGTGCACTCATAAATATAAATATAAATACATATATGCACACACACATGTAATTGCATAAACACACACACTCATATACATGCAAATAAGAGTAAACACACATATTCCCACAAACAAATTCAAAGTCACCCACATGCACATGTTCACATACTCATGAATACAATAGAACACAATACAAACCACATGCACACACATAAGAAAGCTCATATACATGCACACACAACCACACATGTACATACAACACGGGTACACAAACACATGACCATGTACATAAATGTGCACACATGCACATGTGTAGTCAAACACAAAAAACACACTCATGTAGACAAGTAAACAGACAGACACACGTATACATAGACACACAGAGACACATGGGTACACGCAGATGACCATGCACACACAAAACACATATGCACACATACACATCCATGCAAGCATGCACACGTACAAATTCACACACACACACATGTATCTATGAACACGCACGCACAAGCACACACACACACACATGTACATAAGCACACACAAATGCATGTACATGTACATATGCAGGAGTACCCATTTGCATACAAGCATATGCATGCATACTCACACACACATGCATAGTCAATTACACTAGTACATAGACACACATATGCATGCACACCCTTATGCACAACTATATACACAAACAAACATGCACACACACAGACATGTGCACACACACATGCACATATACACAATCACACACGCACACACATGCATGCACATGCACACACACACACACACACACATTTACATATACAAGCATGTGCCCATGTGCACACATATAGTATGCATAAATAAACACACATACACACACAAACACCCACATAAACCCATAGACACAAACAAATGCACACTCACACACTAACACACACACACACATTTGTGCAAGTGCATAAGCATGCCCACACACACACACATGCTTACACACACCTACACGCACAAATAAACATTGACACATGCACATAAGCACAAATACACATAAACCACACATAACCACACACAGACACACATTCATAGTCACTTACACATGCACATGCACATAGACACATAAATAGAGGTAACACACACACACACATACACACACATACAAGAGAAAGCACAAACACACACACATAGGAACACACTTGAACACACACAAGCATACACAATCAAACACGCATGCAACTACACCTAAACATATGCAAACACACACACACACTCATCAACACGCACACATAGATACATGCAAAAATAGACAGACATGTGCATACATGCTCAAACTTTCACATAGGCATTCATGCACACACACACACACTTGCACATAAAAACAAACACATGCATGCACACACACATGCACAAGCACATGCACACACAAGCACCCACACACTCGCATAAACATACATTGACACATTAACACATGGACACATGCACTCACATGAAAACAAATTCTCACATGCACTCATCCACACTCACTTACACTTATATGCATGCACATATGTACATGCAAAGCACACACCCACACAAACATACAGATGTACACTCACACAATTATACACACACCCACATATGAGTACACACATGCATATATACACTAACAAATGCATATGCACACACGTATGCACACACACACACACACACATGTGCTCACACACCAACACACACATGCACACAAAAAAAGAACAAACAAGCACAATCACATGTATGAACATCCAAACATGCACAAATAGATGAACATACAACCCACATATATACATATGTGTTAGCATGCACACAATCACACACACACACACTCATGCACACACATAAGCATGCTTGCATGCACATAAACACCCACACACACCTAAGCACACGAATACACACACATGCATCCACACACACATCTGTGAATGTCCACATACACAATAACACACACATATGCAGGCACATGCCTAAATGAACACACACATGCATACACACACACCACTACACAGATGCACACACACATTGACACATATTCAAATGCATGAAAAAACCCACACACAAGCACAATCACATGCACCCATGCACAAGCATGCAAACACACACACGTCCACACATACAAATGCACATGTATAGCAACACATGCACGTTCACACACACCAATATAAACACACATAGGAACACCATGCACAGGCTCAAGTACACAATTACATACATACATTCAAGCATATATGCATGCATGCATTCACACATAGGCACACACAAACAGACACAAAACCAAACCCCCACAATGATAAAAAAAAATGGCACACACGCACACATAGTAAACTCCCGCACAAACACTTGCACATAGTCACATGTGCACACATGCAAAAGCACACCTACACACATGCACACACACATTCATCCATGAACCCACACACACACACTTACACACACATGTATACACCTACACATACAAATCAATGCACACATACAAGTGCCCATGTGTACATCCACACGTACAAAAGCACACCATGTACACACCAATATACACAAAAGCACATACACACCCATATACACACATCCACACATATACATGCACATGCACACACATACATATAAATACACACACACTTATCCAAATGCACACACACACACACAACATGCATGCATACACATGTGCACACACACACAGACTTGCAAGTACACACAAAGACATACACAGAGAGATGCACACATGTGCTCACACATGCACCCACAAATGAATACACATGCACACACACGCATATGCATGCGTGCAAAAAAGCTTAATAACCACACAAACAAATGCACACACACAAAAGCATGAACACAAGTACACACACCAGTGTGACCACACAACCATACGTACAAGCATAGACACAAGCACACAAACAAAAATAAGAATGCATACACTTACACAAGGGCACTCAAACATGCACACACACACAAACACATACGCACTCACCGGCACACCTATACACACCTAAGCACACACACACAGACATGCACAGGCACAAACACAAATACATGCACACAAACACATACACAAACACGAATGCACAAGCACACACATACATAAACTCACACATGCACACACACACACTCACTCACTCACAAATGTACACACACACACTCACACATGCACACAGATATGCTCACACACACATAAACAAATACATACACACATGTAAATACATATAGACATTGACACTATACTCACACATCCGCATATACACATTCACACACACACGCACGTGTGGACACCTACATGCACACATACACACACACACATATACTCACTCACACACATAGACATAGATGTGTAGACACACTCACGCATGCACAAGCTCATAAACACATACACATGCACACAAAATACAAATACACATGCATGAACATTAATGCACACACACAAATACACGTGCACACACACACCTCCACATGAATATACACCAACACATAAAAACACTCACACACATAGATGCACACACACACATGCACATGTATACATACACATATAATCATGAATGTACATAGACAAACACACATGCACACACACTTTTTTACAAGTATGCACTTATAGACATGCGTACACACACACACACACATAAGCAAACATATGCGCACTAATGCACACTTGTACACAAACACACATGTGCACATAGACACACTATAGGCTCACATGTACACACACACAGGTAAGTATGCACACCTACACCCACATGTACACACACAAATAAAAGCACATTCATACAAATAGACACACACACACACACTTATGCACAAAAATATACAAATGCACACACACACACATCCATGCACATGCATGCACACAAAGACATGCACCACTCTGAGATGTATGAACACATACACATATAAATGCACAAGTGAATACACACACATGTTCACACATACAAATAGTCACACATTCAATGAAATACACACACACATACATACATACATGCACATAGACATGCATGAACACAAATATGCACACACACGTACACACAAGCCCTCAGATGCAAACATACATGCATATGGGCTCACACGCACACTCTCACACACATGCTTATAAACATGCACACATACACATGCACCCAAACAGACTCACATGTGTCCATTTAGACTCACATAGTTATGCACACACATACACATGCACATGGACACAAACATGAACACACATTGATACACACTTACACATATACACCAGTGCCTTTATGTACATAGACATAGACATAAAAAATATACTCATGTACAAACACACACACACACACATATTACCATGTGCACACACATATATACACAAACAAAAACCCACAAAAATCAACACACATGAGCACACACACTCACAAATTAGCACACTCACACATTTGTGCATGTGCACAAGCATGTCCACACACAACTTACACCCTTACACACACACAAACACATATGCACTCAAATGCACATGCACACACACAAACCCACACACACAAATTCACACTCACTTACACATGCATATGCATGTCGATACACAAGAATATAGGTACACACAAGCATGTATGTCGCAACACACACAAACACGTATGCACAAGCATACACGCAAATGCATAAGAGTACACATTCAAATACACAAGTTCACAAGAACACATGCACCCACATGTAAGGACACACCTAGAAACACACCCTCATCCACATGCACACACACACATAAGCATGCATAAAGAGACACACACATGTGCAAACACACACTTTCACACACTTGTGTATGCACACACACATCCACATTCACACACCTGTGTATGCACACACACACTCACATTCACACAAACACTTGTACACACACACACTCACATGAACTCAAACTCTCACACATGCACATGCATGCACACATGCACATGCATGCACACATGCACATGTAAAAACACATGCCTGCACAAACTCATAGATACACATGCACACAAATATGTGCACACCAACACATGCATGTACACACATGTGCATGTGCACAACCACACACATGCACACATGCACGAGCAAACATAAACACAAATACATCAGTACACATAAGCAAACACATCCATAGACACACCCACACACACCCATGCAGAAAAACATAGACACATATGCACATGCACACATGCATACACAGATGAACCACAACCCACACACACACATGTGTCAACATGCACACACACACATGTGCCAACATACGCATGTGCATACACACACACACACACTTGCTCATGCATACACACACATATACGCATGCTTGCATTGAAACATAGGCACAACTCATGCACAGGAACATACACACACATACCCACACACATACATGTTCAAGCATGCACACACACGCCAACACTTGCATATGGAGGCACGCACACACATGTACACTCATGCATATACACAACCCTACGCACACATACATACATGCACACACACATATTCAAATGCATGCTCAAATAAACCCACACACATGCACAAACATACACATACACATGCATGCACTGATACACATGCATGAAAACACAAATTAAGAGGTACACACACACATGCATAGCAACACACATGCATGCACTTACACACACACATGCACAAACTTACATGCACATAGGAACACACTTGCACATGCTTAAGTGTTAAACCGTTGTGTTTGATGAGTCAAGAATAAATGTTTATTTTTCATATGGGCTTGCTTTAAAAAAAATTGTTAATATTCAATAAAGACAAGCCATGAACTCTAAATCTCTAAAATAGTGGTCTTCAAGGCTCTTAGAGTCCTAGCAAGCTTCAAGAAAATTGAAGACATGCAATAAAGATTTTATAATTGATTTTCTTTTATTTTTCTTAAGTTTGATATGTCCAACTTTTGAGATAATGTGGCACACTAGTAGTATTAATATTTAAAAATGTTATAAAATTAATAATTATTGAATTTTGATTTTTGGGCCAAGATTTATTGATAAAAAGTATAGACATTGGTATTTGATTTTTTAAAATTATTTAGGAATTATTTTTCATGAATTTATTTTCATAGTCATTTAGAAAACTTAAATACTATGATAATATAAAATTATTTTGGTACACTTATATTGAAAATTTTTGCACACAAATTTCAAAAATACACCTTAAAACAACGTTTCTCTCGAAAATTTTCACTGTAGCATTGGGCGGGTCGACCCGACCTGACCATTGGCCCGTCCAGGGTTTTAGAAATTAAAAATTATATATTAATATAAAAAATTGGTGGACTGACACAGAAGACGAGCACGTAGTCCAAAGGAATTCAGGTCGAAGGTAATGACGAATGGAGCACGACAAATTCAGGTCGTTGGCGACGCTGAAAAGAACCTGGTAAATTCAGCTCAGACGCAATGCTAAACTACACAATGCAAGATCAATTCAACCCATCCAGGTGATGAAATTCTCCTCAAGGGAAGGGGGAGGCCAACCCCAAAGTGCCTCGAGAGTAATTGGATGAGAATGCCTTATAAAGAGCAATAGCGAAACATTGTAACCAATGTGGAACTAATATCCAACCTAATTATCAAAGTAGTCGAAAGGGCAAGCGCGATCGGACGATTGAGATTATTTAGCGTAAAATGACATGCTGAAGAATCGAAGTTAGGCAGCGCAGATATGCGCCAAAACGCGTAACCAGTAAGATAACTATTTTAATTTGAATAATAACTGCACACATTTTACAAGTACATGCAGGGTAGCATTGGCGTAATTCAAATGCTCAGATCAAGCCCACCTAGATCGAACGGACGAGATTAATCTCAAACGATAAATTCGAGATTCAATCCGTGCCATCCATGATTGGGCCCGAATTGGACGATAGCTACTTTTCGTCTGTTACCCAAACAGCTAGTTGATTTTAAGAGCCATTGGAAGTGATTTTAGAGCTCAAATTTAAGCTCTATAAATAGAGAAGGATGAAGAACTTCTAAAGGTGACATTTTTTAAGATCCCAAAGGTTTCAGATCATGATTTTAAGCAAAATAAAGTGAATACGATCTTCCAATTTCATAAAAAGAAAGTGGCAAGAAGGATTCCGAAATTAGAGGTTTTTTGCTTCAACAATCTTTCAATCTCTATTCCTTTATTTTTTAGTCGTGTGTGCCTCTTATTTCACTTAAAGTTATTTTATGTTTTGCCAATTTTTGCATTCTTTTCTTTGGGGTAAGGGCATCCCGGCATTGTGCAAAAGCCCAGGGTTTGAGTTGAGCCCGAAAAAACTCAAGTAGGTCCAGGATTAACCGTAGAAAAAATCCCAAGTAGGTTTGATGCACAAACACACAAACACTCAGAACTCGAAAAAAGGCAATTGCATGCAAACATATATGCACATGCATGCACGAACATGCAAGTCGCACATATACACATGCACACACATTGGCACACAAATGCACTTAAGCATACACATGCACAAGCACACATACACACATAAGCATGCACGTACACATTTACATACACACATCCACATACACATGCACACACACAGATGTCTACACATGCACATGTGCATTCACATAGGCACACATGCACACATAAAAACATTTGCACATAGGCACACCTGTCCACAAACATGCTTGTAGGTATACATACATGCACATATGCAGCCACATAAACACATTTGCTAACACACACATCAACACGTAAGGACATGCAATGACACATACATGATCAAACACAGGCACACATATGTACACCCAAATGCATGAACATGCACAAACATGCTCGTGCACTTTGACAGGCTCTCTCATATGCACTCAATCATGCACATGACTGCACTTATACAAACACTCGCATGCATAGACATATGCACACACACACACACAAACAAACATACTCATGCACAAACACAGAAGCGCATGCAAGAACGAACACACACAAATCTATGCACATGCACCCACACACACACAAACATATGCATGGACATACTCAGACACATAAGCACTGATACAAGAATAAACAAGTAAACATACATGCATGCACACGCACACACATACATACATGCACGCATTAACATCCACACTCACACACACATGCATAAAGACACACATACACACATATTCGCACACACACACATACATATGCAAATGCATACACGCAAATGCACACACACACACAATTGCTCACATGTACCCACACCCACACACATGCATGCCTACAAACACACCAACACACACACACAAAGACATGTGTGCACACATAGACATTCACAAACACATGTGCATATGCTCGCACACACATGCACATACACCAGCACATAAATAAGCAAGCACACA
Source organism: Vanilla planifolia (assembly GCA_023846275.1). Taxonomy (NCBI): domain Eukaryota; kingdom Viridiplantae; phylum Streptophyta; class Magnoliopsida; order Asparagales; family Orchidaceae; genus Vanilla; species Vanilla planifolia. Next base: position 3,856,257 of record JAIUJO010000018.1, read on the forward strand.
CCCACACAAGCACGTACACAAACATGCATGCACACTTACACATATACACATGAGCACACCCACTCACATACATACAAACATTTACAAAACAAACATGCATAGACACTCGCATGTAAGCATAAATGCATAAAAAATCGTGCATACATGCATAGACATACATACACACATATGTTGTAGAAACACATGAATGCACACATGCACAAACATAAAGATGCACACACTTTCACAGATGCACATCGACACTAAAATACACACATGCACACTCGGACACACACACAAACATGCACAAGTAAATATACGCACATGCACATAAACAAATATATATGAACACATATACACATATACACATCAAATTCACACTCACACATGCATATGCACACTCACACACACAAGCACATATATACACACACACATGCAAACGCATAAAAATATGAAAAACATGCTCAAACAAAAACACACAAACACACAAAAGTATACATGAATGCACACATGTGCACACATTCACACACCCACTCACATACACACCCACACAAACCCACATACATATATGCACCTAAACACACACACACACACACATGCACATGCATAGGTAGGCACATGCACACATATGCCCGGGCATACACATGTGCGCATACACGTACACACACAACCATGCACACATGCAACACACGCACATGCACATATGCACAAACACACATGCACACACAGGCATGCATGCACACATACACATGAGCACACACACAAAAACACTTTCATACATACACACACAGGATATCTACACAAGTACACATGCACACATGCTAACACACAAAGACATACACATACATGCAAGAAGTCACAAATATGCTCAAACACATGCTCACATACATACATTCACATGCACATACAAATAAACATGTATGCAAACACACATGCTCACACACACACACACACACGTAAGTGTAACAACACGTACACACACAGTAAATATACACACACACTCGAATGAGTGCACACACGCCAACACTTACACAAAAGCACACATGTACACACATTTAGGTGAACATGCATACACACATACACACACATAAACTCACCACACACACCTGCCTATACAAACTTACACACATGCATGGACACACTCAAACATGTATGAACACATGCATGATCGCATGCACACAAGCACGTGACCATAGACACTAGAACACCACATGCACACAAGTACACATGTACACACTAACAAACATAGACACAGATACTATACATGCATGCATGCGCAGACAGATATCCATATAAGCAGCCACAATCAAACATAAGCGCAAACATGCACAAACATGCATATATGTGTACACAAGTGCATGCATGGATACACTCATGTACACATGCAAACGGACACACACACATATGCATAAACATGCACATATGCATGCACCTACACACATATACACATTGGCATACACATAAATACATGCACATTAGCACAAATAAATATATGAACTCTCATACATATGGCAAAAACGTAAACTTATTCACACACATACATGCGCAAGCACAACCACATCGATATGTGTGCCAACACATTCATGCATATGCACACGCAAATGCAGGCATACCCACACATTGAATGGTACACAAAAAACAAATATGTGCACATGCACATGCATAAACACTCTCAAACACATACATTTGAACACATATGCATACATAAATATTCACATACATAGGGACTTACAGCACACACTCACACTCAAACACATGCACACACACAAAACACACTAAAAAAACACATATGCACATGCATGCACAAGAACACACATAGACACACTCAAAAGAAAACAAATATGCACAAGCCCACACAAATGCACGGGCATCGCACATGCATGCGCACACACACACACACATAAACACATGTACACATATACACAATTACACACTTGCAAAGCAACCACACACAGGAACACACACATATACGAACGCGCACACACATCCACATGGACTTATGCATAAATAAAAAAACACACATTCAGGTACACAAACACACATAAACACATGCATGCAGATGCAAAGACGCACACATGTACAAACTCACAAAAATTGACACATACACACACACACACGTAAATGAACATGCATATGCACTCATAGGCACATGCACACATGCACACATACAAATGCACACCTATATACACACACCCTCACATGCTCACACATGCATGCACACACGTACACATGCACACACACTCACACATGCATATAAATGCACAACCACATGCACACACACATGCAAATACACATACATACATACATGCACATATATGAACATCACACATGCACATCCATGCAAAAACAAAAATAAAAGCACACACAGACACTTGCATACACACATACACAAACATACATGCACACCTACTAATAAACATACACATTCATATACACACACATGCACGCCCACACACACATGCATACACACAAATACATACATGTACAAACATGGACACACACATGCACCTACCTTGTTACACACACAAAGACTCACACACATACATGCACTCACAAACAATCATGCATGCACACACACACATATACACACACACATTCACATAAACACATACGCATGAATACACACATACATGCACATGCACAAGCATACACACATACACCTGCATAGACACACATGCACAAGCACACGCACACACAAAAATGTACACATGCACATGCATATGCATGCATGCAAGCACAAATGCACAAATAGAGGCACGTACATGCATAAACACACTTGTGCATACATGCACGCATGCATGCATACACCAAAACACACCAATGCATGCACTTATGCAATACCAATGCACTAATGTAGAAATACCTACCCACACATAATCACACACACGCATGCACATAGGCATGCAAACATGTATGTATACATGCATGCACCTGGAGCCACACATAACGACATCAAACATGCAAAAAACATCTACACATTCGCATACAAGCATGCACATAGACATCCATGCAAACACACATGCACAAATACCCACACGCATATAGATCCACATGCACACACAAAGGCAAGCACATGCACCAGCACCCTTGCACAAAACATGCACGTATACACACACACACATACACACAAATGCATACATATGCACACACATACACATATAGACCCACACACATGCACACACATGAACTTGAACACATCCCCATGCACCCATACATTTGCACACCCAGAAGCACACACATGAACACACAAAGGCACACACACCAAACATGAACACACATAGTTATATAGGTAAACACTCACATATGCACACATACAAATGTGCACACACATACACACACATAAGATAAATGCAAGGAGTAAACACACACACATTCAGAAATGCACATGCAAACACACACACACACATGCATAAGCACACAAAAAGATGTACACATACAAACACACACATGCACATGTAGCTACGTCCATACACTTACACACATACACAAACTTGCACACACATATGCACAAAAAAATAAACATGTACAGGCCTAAACACACACTCACACATGCACACAAACAAACATGCATACACACATGTGCATGACTAGACACACACACATGTTCACACACATGCACATACATGCACATACACATAGGCCCACATGCAAGCATACATATACATGGACATAAATGTACACCCTCACAAAAACTCACTGGCTCAAAACACACATGTGCAAGCACATATGAAAACACACACATGAATAGACACACATGTGCACCCACACACACACACACACACACAAGTGCATGTATGCACATGCACAAATGGACACCCACAAACACACCAACACATATGAACACACACACACAAGCACATGTGAGTGCATGCATATGTATACACACACATATGCATGAACATGCACATGCAATAACACATACACACATAATAACACATGCACATTCACACACACTCCACACAAACGTGCATATACATACACATGCACTTGTGCACATGGACACACACACTCGTACACATACATTTGTATGCATAGATGCACACACAGATATGCACACGCATTCGCACAGTCATATACACACACCCACACACATAGCTAACTATATGCAAGCCCACACATGTACCCAGAAAAATAATCACACACAAAAGCATACTCACACACATGCACACACGAGCACATGCACAAGCACACAGATGCACTAATACATTCAGGCACGCACACACATTCACACGTATCCATGTATATAATCACGTGCACACACATAAGCACACACACACACACGCACATGCACACACAGACGCATATGCATGCAAAACACAGACACACACACACACAAACATGTGCACATAAACACACACAATTATATATAGGCACATATGCACACAAACACATGCATACAGACTTATAAAATATGCAGATAGACACACACATACACTGGCTATTATACATACACACACATTCATACACACAAACTTGCTCATGCACGAATATGCAAACACACACATGCACGCACTCATGCTCACATGCTTACAAAAACTTGCATGTGCACTCGCTTGAACACACACTACACATACACGAACACACATGTCCTTGCATATGCACATAAACATGCACACTCACATGCACATACACATGCACACAAAAAAACACAAATACACATGCATAAATACATATAAGCACAAACATTCACAAGTATTCACACATGCACACATGCATGCACACATTCACACAAGCACTTAGCCATGCACACAAATGCACATGCACACTCACACACATGCTCATGCAAACACCCTCACATGGACATTGACATGCACAAGCACACATGGACACACACATAGAGGCACACACACACATACACACTCAAACAAAGGCATCTACTAACACAAACAAGCACAAATGCAACACATGCACATAAACACTCACATACACACATATGCATGGGCTTGTGCACACACTCATATGCACATGAACAGACACACACACACACATAGGGACACACATACACACAAATGGACATGCACACACACACATGAGCACATATGCATATGCGTGTGCACCTACACATAAGCACATAAGCACACTCATGCACACACACGCACACATACATACACACATACACATATGCATGCACGTATACACACAAAAAAACAAAGATGCACTCACATACGCACATACACACTGACACATGCACATTCAGATGTACACACATACTTATAAATTCATAGGCAGACACACATACCTATATGTACACAAAATCACACATGCACATATAGTACACAAAATCACATGCACATAATCATATGTGCGCACAAACAACAAACACACTATAGCACACACACATATGCACACACACACAAACATTCACATGCATGCATGCACATATACACACATGCAAATTTGTACAAACACATGCACATGCACACACCCACACACACACACACAAACACCCTTGCTTTGTCACATGCACAAAATGCACCCACTCACACAGACACAAGAGCACTAATGCATGCACATACATGCACACACATAAACACACATATATACATCCACAAACACTCACAGAAACCACACATGCAAGCAAACATTCACTTATGCAAATGTACACATACTTTTATGCATGTAAGCACCACACACACACATTGGCATGCACATCATCACACTTATATAGGCATGCTCATAAACACATGCACACACTCACACAAGCACATACACATACAACGACACACACAATGACACACTTGCATACACATACGCACACACATGTCCAAACACACAAATGTGCACACGCACACATACTTAAATATGCACACACATGCACTCATACTAGCATAAAGACATGTAAACACATGAACAAACTCACACAAACATGCACATAGACACACACACACATATACACCAATACAACACACTCACACACATTCACATAGACACACAAATATGCCCACACAATGGGCACATACACACACCTATGCATAGATGAACACATGCACACTAAAAGCACACACACACAAACATGTATGCACACATGTACACACATGAACATGCACGCATAGAAGCACACACACACACACAAATGCAGACATGCACATGCACATACATACACACACATAAGCATCCAAGCACATTAATATGAACACATGTACACATGGGTGCAAATATATGCACACTCATATGCATAGATATGCTCACTTGTATAAGTACACACACACAAGCTCACATACATGAATAAACATATGCATACATACACACACACACACATGTGTAGAGAAGCTCACACGTGTCCACACATGCACACTGTACACACTCACACAACCACACACTTTGACACAAACACATACACATAGGCACATACTTACCTACCACACTCGTAAACACAGCCACATGCACACATGCACGCACAGGCCCATATATAGGCACACATAGATGCCCACGCACAGACACTCATACACACACACAACCGACCATAAATGCACACATACACATACACATACACACATATACAAATGCATATATACACACACACATGTGAAGATAAACACTCACGCACAAGAACACATGCACGTGCACATGCACCTGCACGCACACAAATTCATGCATGAATGTACACATACAAATAGAAAAACATATATGCACATGCATATGCATGCACACAGATGCACAAGCAAACACACATACACATAAGCTCATAAACATGCACACACAAAGACATTTAGAAGCACACACACGCACACACATACACACGTGCCCACACACATACACACATGCAAACACAAAGATGCACACACAAACACACATGTGTGCATGCACACACATATGGATGTGTCAACACTAACACATGCCTACACACATGTGGACAAACATGCTCTTGGCACAATCACACATATGTGCACACACACATGAACACATATGCACACACAAAATCACATGTAAACTTGCACAAACATGTACACACACCAACACACACATGCACAAACACACACACACATGTAAACACACATGCACATATAAATGCATGCATGTAAGCACACAAATTTAGATACATGCACACACACACATATGCCCAATACATGTATGTGCACACACCCACCACCACACATGCATATACACACACACATACATGCACGCACATGCATGAACACACATGCATGCATGCACACACCCACCCACACACACAAAACACACACACATTAACATGAACACACATGCACTCACATATACACACACATGCACATAAACAAAGAGACACACATGTGCATGCACACAAACGCACTTGTATAAGTGTGCATGCACACACATCCACATGCACACAAACATTCATAAAGACATACACACATATACACATGAAAATGCACACAAGCACATGGATACACAAAAACACACAAGCACACACACACGTGTGCACATACATGCACATGCAAACTTATACACACACACATGCTTGTATATAGGCTCACAGACAAGTACAAAAGCACATACACATGCACACAGACACGCACACTCAAACACACATGCAAGAACACAAGCAAAGCACACACATACATACACTCAAACGCACACCCACACACACACGTAGACACATGCACATGCATAACTACACACACATGCACTTGCATACATGTATATGCAAACAAACATAAGAATATGAATGAACATGCGCACTCACACACACACATGCAAACTCATACAAGTGTATACACACACTTGTAGATACAAGTAAGCACATGCTACAGACAAACCCACAATCATGAATGCATGTATGCATGGTGCACACACATAAAGACACACACATGCATTCACATGCATACACACACACACACATATAAACAAACACACACATGCACACATACACACACACACACACTACCACACACACTTACACATGCATGTATATAATACTATAACACACATACACCCACACACACATAGATGCACATGAATGCATGCACATAAACACACAAAAATGAAACCACACACATAGATAAACACACACACACACACACACTCATAAACAAAAACCCACCTACACACTCATGTGCAAAAACACATCCATGCATGCACACCTATAGAAACACATAAGCACGCACACAGACATGCAAACATGCACATACACACATGTAAACTCACACATGTACTCTTATGTAGACACACACACACATACACATGTGCACAAACACATAGATACGCACAAGAAAATTATTGCACACACACATGCACATATACATGTAGACACATGCATGCACATACAAAAGAGCAGACACACACACTCAGACACAATAAAGTGCACATACATACACATACAACACATGCACAGACACACACATCCATGCACCTAAACGTATTGATGTTTGCACAAACTCATACACACACAGATAGACATGCACATGTATAGACATGCACACACACATTTGAGTTTGTGCACACTCACATGCATACACACATGCATGAACATAGGCACACACATTCAGATTAATGAACACCCCTTACACACACTTGCACACATGCACATGTGTACGCATATGTAGGCACATGCCACACACACTCATACACCTGAGCACACACATATATTCACACACATACACATAGATACATACCTGTACACACACACAAACACAAACACGCACTAACACATACGTATGCATGCACCCATAGAAAAACACACACATACCAGCACATAATCACACACATGCACACACAAATTAATGAATGCTTGCTCATAAGCATACAGGAATGAAACCAGAAACCCACAGATACATATGCACACACCAAAACACACTTATATACACAAACCCACCTACACAAACATGCAAAAAGACATGCACACAAGCATACCCATAGAAACATGTAAGCAATTGTACACACATACGTGTGCACATGCATACACACACATGCACACCAATACAAGTACACTCATGCAAACACACACGTGCACATGCACATCCACACACACAAATATACATGCACAACCAAACTTATGCATACACATATTCACATACACATGCAAACAAACACAAACACACACACACACAAGCACACACACATACACATATACTCACATACATGCACATACACACATACAAATGTAGACACACATGCACACACACACACATATACTTATGCACACACATGCACACACAAGCTCACATACAGACACATGCACACACACATGTACACATATGTATACACATGCACATATATGCATACACATGTACGCAAACATGTACAAACTTATGCAAACACATACACACATATGCTCAACCACAAGTGCTCTTATGCATGCACACACACGCACACACACACGCAATCACTCATGCATAGATTTACACATGCACATATACATAAACACATGAACAAACACACACACACACACAAGCACATGTGCACACGTACATGCACTTGTACACATGTACACACATGTCCACACACACACACACAAATACAAAAAAGTCTCACACAAACACTCGAGCAAAAGTAAATGCACACATGAACATAGAGACATGAAAACACAGATGCAAACAAATTTATACACACACATGCATGCATGCATGCACACACATGCACAAGCACATGAAAACACATGCATATACACACACACATATACATATCTGCACGCACGCACACGTAGACACACACTACACACAAGCACATGCACTCAGACATGTACACAAATACCTACACAAATAGGTATGTACATACGTACACTCACACATATAGATTCACACACACACTGAGATGCAGACACACAAACATGCCGATGTTCATACACATACAAACACGCATGCACACACACACACACACATGTACATGCATGCACACACACACATGTACATGCACAAGCACACACACACACACACACACTGATGCACTCATATGCAAAACCACACGCACATGCATGCATGCATGCAAATGCACAAACAAACATACACACACACACACTCAGACACCCACCCACACATGCATGAAACAACATAAACGTATGTACAAAAATACATACACACATGCACATATGCATACACATGCACATATGCATACACATGCACATGCACACGTGCGCACACATGCACATGCATACATACACAAGCCTGCATATGTCCATAGGCACAAATGCACACACATGCTTGATACACATACTCACACACACATCTCTACACCAAGGTACACACATAGATACACATTCATTCCCTTGCACACATGCAAACATGCACGCACACATGAGCACACATGTATAAACTTGCACATACAACCACACATCGACACACACTTAAATGCATATGCACATACATACACTCACAGCACTAGCACACACTCATATGCACAAGCACACCTACACACACATGTTCATGCATAGGTGTACACACACACACACTTGCACATGTATGCACAACAACACACAAACACAACAACCCCATATGCATGGGCACAAACACATAAGCAATCACACACACATGCACCCACATATATGCACACACACATACACAAACACACCAACATGTGGATATGCTTGTACACATGCATAAATACTAAGATGTATGCACACACTCATCCACATACACATGTGAATGTACACACTTACACATGTAAATGTACACACTAACAAACACAAATGTGTGCACACTAAAAAAAATGCAAACACACATATACACATGCCCACACACACAGACTCACAGAAACATGCACACACACATAGACACACCCACCAATACATGCACAACATTGCACACACACCTCTACAAAAAGACATGGACATACACACATACGCACACACTAGCACATGCATGCACACTTACCCCCAAGAACACACATGCACACATCCACACACCCATATTGGTATAGACATAAAAATGCAAACACACAAATAAACACATACAGAGATGCCCACACAAACACATGTAGTACACATGCACGCACACCAACACAGATGCACACACATATACAATCACAATCACACATTGATAGACGTAAGCACAAATTCACATACACACATATGCCCACACACACAAACACATGAGCACAGAGATGCAAACAAGCATCCAAACATACACCCACACATTCTCACATGTACATACATGCAAACACACATTCATACACACTCACATGGACAAAAATTCATACATGCACATACACACAGATAGAGACACAAGTGCGTGAACACATGTGCACAAACATATGTAGACACATATGCACACACACACATATACACCCACACACACATGTGCAAGCCTTTAGTGCACACACACATGTGTAATCTTTACCACACACACACAAGCACATACACACACACACTCTCTCACACATGCAAGCACACACACACACACATGCAAACACATGCACACACACCAAGATGCACACATACACACACATTTAGACACACATGCACAATCACACATATGCATATGTGCACATACAAACACACACACAAACATACATACACATGCATCAACCGTCACACACATGAGTTCACATGCATCGACAAATGCACTCATACACATGCATTGACACACAAAGCCGAACAATTTCATGCACACAAACTTTTAGACACACCCACACATGCATGTGCACATGTGCACACACACATACATATACACTTGTACATAAGTGTTCATTTGCACAAACACAAGCGCAAATACACCCCCACACAAACAAAAATGCAAGCATACATAAACGAACAAACACGCACACATGCATATGTCTGTAGATACACACACACATCTAGACACATGCATGCACAAAACAACACACAAGCATGCACACACACACACACAAGCATAAACACACAAAACACACATAGGAAAACACATGCACAAGCACAGACACACATAAAAGACACACACAAGCACACATACAAAAATGCACACATGCTCATACATGCACTTGCACACACATGCATACATACACACACGCGTGTGCGTGCACATGCATTCAAACACAATACACATAAACAAGCATGTACACATGCTAGCACAGATAGACATATGTGCACATGCATGCACAAATACACACACATATACATGCACACATACAACCACACATGCCTATACCCATCCACATAAAAGAGCACACAAACATAAAAAGGTACACACAAAGCATGCACAAGCCAACACTCACAAAAGAACACACACACATAAAAATAGACACCCATGCACAACAACAACACACACACACACAACAAACCCACATCCACAAGCACATACACATAGGAAATCATACACACATGCACCCACATATATACACACACATATACACAAATACACCAACATGTGGATATGCTCGTACGCATGCATAAATACTAAGATGTATGCACACACGCATACATACACACATGCAAATGAACACACTGACAAACACAAATGTGCACACACTAAAAGAGAAATGAAAAATCACATACGTGCATGTACACACACACAGACTTATAGAAACATGCACACACACATAAACACACACCCACCAATACATGCACAACATTGCACACACACCTATACACATCGACATGGACATAAGCACACACGTGCACACATGCACCTGCACGAACAATTACACACACCCAAGAATACAATTGCACATATCCACATACCCACATAGGTATAGACATAAAAATGCAAACACATACACAAACATACAAAGAGATTCCCATATAAACACATGTAGTACACATGCATGCACACACACACACAGTCTCTCACATGCAAGCACACACACACACATGGAAAAATAGGAACACACAACAAGATGCACACACACACACACATTCGCACATAAACATATGTGCACATGAAAACTCACACACAAACATATACAGATGCCTCAACCCTCACAAACAAGAGTTCACCTGCATAGACAAACACACTCATCCACTTGCATTGACATACATACATGAACACTTTCATGCAAACAAACTTTTAGACACACCCACAAATGCATGTGCACACGTGCACACTCACATACATATACACCTATACATTGGTGTTCACATGCACACACACAAGTGTGAATACACCCCCACACACAAAAACAAGCACGCATACTTAAACGAACATACACACGCACATGGATATTTATGTAGACAAACACACACACATAGACACACGTGTGCATACAACAACACACACACATATGCACACACACACACAAGTATAAACACACAAATAGACATAGGAAAGCACATGCACATGCACAAGCATACACACACATGCAAAGACACACACAAGCACACATACAAAAATGCACACATGCTCATGCATGCACCCGACATACACAGGCACGCGTGTGCGTGCACATGCATTCATGCACAATACACATCAACATGCATGAGCATGTGCTAGCACACATAGACTTATGTGCACATGCATGCACAAAACACTCACATGTACATAGACACATAAAACCACACATGCCTGCACCCATGCACATAAACATGCACACAAACATACAAAGGTACACAAAAAACCATGCACACACCTACACTCACAAAAGAACACACACACATGCATATACATGCAAACAGACACCCATGTACACACACACATAAAACATAGGCACACACACACTCACATGTGTAGAAAAGCACATACGTACACAGATGCACACTTACACACATGCTCACACACTCACACACAGATGTACTCATATGCACATGCACATACACATACACCTTTACATGTGAACACATGCTTATTTACATGTTCACACACTTACATTCATGTACGCACGCACACACACCAACACAGACCCCCATAAGCACGTGCACACACACACACACTCACATGCACACAATCACATGCATGTAAATCATAATACCAAACACATGTACATGCATGCACAGTACAACCACACATACACACACACACACACATATGTACTTGCATAAACACAAACACACTTACATGCACACAATCACACATGCATAAACATAAAGAAGCATTCATGCTCACACATACACATGCACAAACACACATACAATTGCAACCACAGTCTGACTCATTTACATGTATACACATACACACACACACACATAGTCACACCTACACACATATTTCTACAAGCACACACACACAAACATACACACACATTATACACAAACACATGCACACACCAACACATGCACCCATCCATAAAACACATACAAGCACACACACATGTGTGCACTTGTACACAAATAAACACACACATATATGCACACATAGATACATGTGCTGCACATGCACACACCCACTTACCAAAATATACGTAGACACACACACACATGCATGCACACTTGCTTGCTCATTTGCATTACACGTATGTATCCACAGACACACACACACACAACACATGCATGCACATAATCACACACACATGTAGGAAAACACTGTATGCATGCACACATATGCACCAATAGACGCACGCTCATGCACAACCACACACACATATCCATGCATAGACACACACATGAGAATTCACACACACACAAAACCACACATGAACACACATGCTTGCACATGCATATATGCACACACACATGAACATGCACACACACACACACAAGTATCTCAGCACAGACACGCACAATGATACTAATACATACACATATGTATAGGAACACATGCACACATAAGCTCATTGACTTGCACACACATATGTACACATATACACACACACAAATGGGTAGAATTGCATACATGAATACAAATGTGCAAACACATGGAGACACTCACAAATCAAACATGTATGAACAAACCAACACAAACCCATTCCTATGTATAAGCACAAATAAACACACGTACATTGACACCATATGCACACACTCACTTATAAACACATGCACACTTGCATACACACATAAAAGCACGTGCACACACAAGCATGCATGCACATGCCCTTGCTCATGCACACCTACATGCATGCACCCATGCAAACGTGCACATCCAAATGAACACATATGCTCATGCACACTCATATGCATAGGAACACACAAATATACAATGGCTCACCCACATAAATCTACACTTGCACAAACACGTGCCCACTAACATGCACATGCAAGCACACACACATGAAAACACACACAAACCAACTAATGCACCCACACAAAGTGCACACACACATAACACACATACACATGTACATACACACACACACACACTGACATGCATAGACACATAGAATGACATGTGCACACATATATGTGCATAATCACAAACATGCACACACATGCATGCATATACATCCGTGCAAATGCATGCATGTTTGCACAAACAGACATGTGCACTCAAACTGACATACTCACATACACCACCCCACATACACACACATGTACATGCACAAAGACTCATATACATACACACACATAGACAAAAACATGCACACAAATACTCCCAAACACACATGTGAACATACAAGCATAAACACTCACATACAAGAACAAGCATATGCATGCTCACTCACACACATCCATATAAGCAAATCATACAAGCACACATACACTCATAAACATGCATAAGTACACCCACACACACACAGCCACTCACTCACGCAAACACACTCGTACACTTGTATGCTCCCTTAGACAAACACAAGCACACACACACACACATATATGTGAGCCACACACTCATATGCACATGCACACACACACACACACATGCATACACAAGCCCATGCACACACACACACACATAAAACACATGCACAAACACATGTGCATGGATAGAAATGCATGATAGCACATGTACATGCAAACAAATGCAGACCTACACACTCTTGCACACACCCACCTACACACAAATGTATGAACACACACAACTACACACACATACACAGACACACACAACACATGCACACACATGTACACAAACACACATATGCAAGCTTACACACATACATGTATGCACACACACACACACACGCTGTATGCTCACATGAAAACATGCACACGCATGCACAAATAGAGGTATACCCACACACATAGTCACACACACACACATCCACATGCATATACCCACACACACACACACATGTGCATACACACACATGCATGTAGACATATGAACACGACATACACACGCATAAATACATACACCCATGCACATGCAAACACCTACAATCACACTCATATGCACAAACACGCACACATGCACGCACACAGACCCACCCACCCACCCACATATATATGGATATGAATGCTTGTACACTCGCAAGACAAGCACATATGCATGCACCTATACTCGCACACACACAAGTATATGTGTGCACACAGATGCACACTTGCATATACACACTTTCACATACGCATGCATGCATACACTCACAAACCAATGTGCATAAATATAGACACACACACACATACACACATGCACATGATCATGCACACAAAAATAGGATACACATGCATGCACAAGTACAAGCACATTGTTGCACACATATTCACAGGCACACAAATGCAAACATAGACTTACAAACTTGCACACATATATGCTGACAGACATATACATGCACATTTGTAGATGCATACACATGCACATAGACACACATGCACTCACACACCCACAACTACCCACACACCCGCATGGACACACAAACACACACGCACACATACACACATCCACACTTTGACACACCTGTATACACACATGTGCATACACACACACGCACAAACACACATGAACACAAACGCAAACATGCATGCACACACACATACCCATATGTGTGCACACACATATGCCCACACACAGGCACACACACATGTCCATACATAAGCACACACACTCACACAGCCAACCACAAAACACACAGACCCACATGCACACATATGCATATGCAAACACACAAACATATATGCAAAGATGCACATGCACATATAAGCACGCATGTAAATGCACATGTACACACACACATACAAGAAACCAAGTATAGTCACATATTAATGTGAACACAAATGCACATGCATAGGCATCAATACAAATGCATATGCTCATGCATATGAAAGCACAATTATATGCATAGGAACACACACACAAGCTCTTAGACTTGTACACACATGCACACAAACATGTACATAGAACACACACAAAAACACACACCTATATACACACACTCACACACATGCACTCAAATCTGCACACATACATGCACACAATCACACACCACAGATGAATGCATGCACACACACACACACACACCCATGCACAGGTAGAGATAGATGCCAATGCATAGACACTGGCATGTATACATTCAAACACACACAAAGATGCATGCATGCACAGACTGGTAGGACATGCACATGTACACACACATGTACATGCATAAGAATAAAAATGTTGTTGCATCAAAACAAAATATACATGCACACTCACATGTATAGGCATACACACATACATAAAGGCTCGTAAGCTTGCACACACATTTGCACACACACCCACACACACATGCACATAGATATCCATATGCCTGTACACACACACACGCACACACACATACACGCACGCATACACTCATACATACCAATACATACACACACACACTTCATCCACATGCACATTCACACACACATGCACATAC
This sequence comes from Vanilla planifolia, assembly GCA_023846275.1. Lineage (NCBI taxonomy): Eukaryota > Viridiplantae > Streptophyta > Magnoliopsida > Asparagales > Orchidaceae > Vanilla > Vanilla planifolia. Next base: position 3,873,765 of record JAIUJO010000018.1, read on the forward strand.
ATACATGCACATACAAGTGCACACACACTTATACACACACATGTACTAACACATGCACATAGATATGCACACAAACACACACACATGCATATGCATCACGTGAATTCACACATGGATGCACAAACATGCATATGCACTTGCACACACACATGGACAAACACACATACCCACCCACATATGCATCCATACATGCACACACGGATGCACACACATACACACATATGCACACAAATGCACTCAAACACGCAAGCACATGCATATGCACACATACTCACATATAGGAACATGAATCCACATGCTCACCAATTCTCATGTACACATGCAAGCACACACAAGCATAGGCACACCTACACACAAAAAAGTTCACAAACACCTAAACACTGCCACTCACTCACACACACTTGCTCATATGTATGCACTTACACACACACAAGCACAGATACACACATACACACATAATGAAACATACAAACAAACACATACCCATGTACACATAGGCCTATGCATAGACACACATAAAACGCATGTAGAAAAATATGTACATGGATATACATGCATAAAAGCATATGCCCATAAAAACAAACATATAACCACACCTACATACATGCACCTACATGCACACAAATGTATATACACACACAACCACACACATGTGCACTCACACATACATACACACATGCACACACACATGCCAGTAGAGACACACACAGATACTCATGCATTGTGTAGTCACATAACAATGGCTGCACATAGGCATCCACATGCATTATCGCACATAGACACACATATGCACAATCATAGGTATGCACACACATAGACACATGCACATAAACATATGCACATAAATATACACACACATGTTTGCACATGCATAAACACATACCCACACCAAAAAACACACAAATGTACACATGCACACACACACTTGCACACAAATGCACACAACACACACACACAAATGCATACTCCTGTATGTGCACACACGTACATAAAGACATGTGCACATGCACCCAAAACATACATATATGTGCACATGCATACACAAACTTGCACTTGCAACTGCACACATACACGCAAGCACACAAACACACACAAGCATGCTTGCACCTTCACATGCAGAGCACACACACAAGGACATACGTGCACATAGATGTACCTATACACACACAAGCATACAAATGCACATGAACATGCTCATGCAAACACACGTACATGCATAATCGCAAGAACACACACACACATAGTCACACACACACATGCATGTACATGCATACACATGCATAAAAATATACCCATACCCATACACACACACTTATACACCTACACACATGGACAAGTGCACACACATCATACAAACACAAATGCATACACACATGCACACAATCACATGTACACACACAAAAACATACACACATGAACACACATAAATGAATAAACACACGTGCATATGCATCCAAACATACATATAGGTACAAACGTGCACACACACACACACATGCACCCATAAACACCTAGCCACACACACATGCACATGCACAAATGCTTGCTCACTTACATGCACCTACACTCGAACATTCACAAGAAAACACGTGCACATAGGTGCACACACACACATATGCATAAGTACACACACATACATGGGTACACATGCACACACAAACACACCCACACATAAGCACAGATGCACACTTGAGAGCACACATGTGCATGCTCAAGAACATGCACATTCATGCACAGACACATGCACATACATAGGCTTGTAGACATGCACACATATAATCTTATAGACACACACATGCACATGCACACACAAGTGCACAAAAACACATACACACGCATGCACATTCATGCACATAAAATACATACACACACATGACCACAGACACATACACACGCACACACAAGCACACACATCCACACACTAACATGAACACGCAAGTACATATACATATGCACATGCACAAACACAAATACATATACACAAAGACACACACACACATACGCACAAACTTGGATGCATGCCCACAAGCATGTAACTGCACCAACACACATGAACATAAACACCAAGATGCACATATTACATGCACACACAAATGCATAGACATAAACACATGCACACACATGAACATGCTCATGTATACACGAACGCACACATATGCATACAAACACTCAAAATTTGCACACACAAAAGTACGCACTCTCTCTCAAAGAGACATGAACACACAAGCACACACACATGAGAAAACATGCACATACACACACACAAAAAAATTTGCATCACAATCATATCTATGTACACAGACATGAACACATACACATGCACATTTACAAGCATACACAAATGCACAGACCCACATATTGACCTGTGTGCACACATGCAAAAATACATAATCACATGCACAGAAACTCATATATGCACACACACAAAAACACACAAACAAACACACACAAGCACATGCCAACACACATGGACAAACACATGCACATTTGCACACATATGGACACACTTGCATGCACATCCATTAGCACATACACACACATGCATGCAGACACACAAGCAAACATGCACATAAGCAAACACAATCACAAACACATGCACAAGAACAAACATGCATACACATATGAATGCAGATACATGTGTGTACACACATAGCACATATGCATAATCACACACTTACACATGCACATACACATAAACACACACATGCATCCATGCACACACATTTGCTTACTTGCACACACATGCACACATGCACACATGCACACTCACACACAAACACACACATGCACAAACAAAAACATATAGACATGCACCCACACATCCATATGTGCACATGCACATGCACTCAAACACATGCCTATTCTCAGGTACACACACATATGCACACACAAACATTCATATACACACACATATGCACACACAAACATTCATATATACACACATACCTACACTTGCACAAGCACACACACATGAACACAATCACACACTTGTATGGGTACACACATGTAAACCCACGCACACATGAACAAAAACACACTCACACACATACAGTTGCACTCACACATGCATGTGAATATAAACACACATGTGCCTACACAAATGCACAAGCACACACACACATACAACAAAACACACACAAGCATACACAAACACGTATATGCAATCAAAAACATAAGCACACACTCACAAATACACACATATTCACACTAACATAGATACATATGCTCATGCACAAATACTCACACATAATCACACAAATGCACACACACACAAACACACACACACTTATGCACATGTGCACATACACATGCACATATACAAGCTTACACATGCTCATACAACCACCCACACACACATACACACAAAAAGACACACATAAGCAACATGTACTCACCCATGCACACTCACAAGCATAGATCCTCCTCTCACACACATAAAACATAAACAAAGTCACACAGGCATGGACAAACTAGCACAAATCATCTGCATTGGCAAAGACTTGTATACCAAAACAAACTAACATTCACCCACTTGCACATATGTGCATGCACAAACCCATCTACACACACAGGCACACATACACACACATACACAGTTTGACACACTCATGTATAGGAATGCACAAGCACACACACATGAGTAGTGGTGCATGAGCAAGAACACATCTACAAATGCAGACACATGTGTGCATCTGCACATGCACATACATGCACATAAAAACACATACACAAGTGCATGCACAAATAGTAATGCACATGCACATACACATACACACACACACTCACACACACATGCATGCACATACATGCATATGCACACACACACACATGGACAACCACACCTACAAACATGCATACAAGCAAACAAAGGTACACATAACTCTCACAGCACACACAACACACAAACATGCAAAGACACTTAAGCATGCATACATACACACAAACACATGCACACCCACGCACTCAAACATATCCACATGCATACACACCTACAAACACTCACACATACACACATATGTGTGCCTTCTTGCACATGCATATGACATGCAAACATGCATGCACTTAAATACACGCACAAGAACACACGTGCACCCATGTACACACACATATACATGCACATTTGCCAATGCAAGCACAAATGCACGTACACACACTCACTCACATGTGGGTACACAGTCACATAGGCACATGCACACAAACAAGGATGTCCACATGCACACTCACATTCACAAGCACTTGCATAAGCAGATACACGTGCACACTCACGTTCACACAAACAAGCATACCCACACACACCCATAGTCTTAAAAATGCACATGCACACATACATTCATATACACATGCACACATGAACACAAACATGCACACACACATACAAACACGAGCACGCATTCACATGAACACTAGAACACATAGACAGACATACACACACATGCAAGCATGCTCCCAAGTGCAAGCATGCACACAAAAATGCACATACATGCTCGTATGCACATACACATGCACTCATGCCACTAACATACACACTTACACTAACATATACATGCATGCTCACACACACAAGCACGTGCACAAACGCACAAACCCACATACACATGCACACACACAAACACACATACAAACACACAAAGACACATGCATGTACATGTGCACATGCACATTGACACACACCCTTATACATAGACATATACACATGCACATGCACAACCACACATAGTCACACACACGTGCACCTACACACATACACATGCTCACACACACACACACACACCCATAACAACATGCATGCATATCCTTATGCACATGTAGCACACTTGCAATGATGAACAAGCATACATACATAGGTAGGCACACACACTTGCTTACACACATACACACACATCCAAGTATATGCACACATACATGCACACACAGCACACACACATATATGCACACACATTCCCATAGACACAGACAAAAAATAGACACACATGCACACACACTTGAATACATACACATGTACCCAAGCACAAATGCACACTTACACAAACATTCACACATTCATATGCACACACATACACAAACACATAGAGACTCATGCTCACACACACACACACACACCCATGCATATGCAGACTTACATGCTTACATGCATATGAACCAACTCACATGTACACACAAGGACACACACTCACATGCATAAGCATAGCTCATAGAAGTGTAGACACACCTACACACATGCATACACCCACATCCATACATGCACAAGATAAACAAACATGCACACACACAAATCCATGCAATCACATACACATGCACCCAATTAACATAATCAATTGAAAAAATATAGGCACCCACATAGAAAAACACACACCCACATGCACAAACATGCACGTAAGCTTGCATGCAAGCACAAACACAAATACAAATTCACATACACACATACACACACTCATGATCACATACATGAGCACAAATGCCATAGATAGAGAAACACATGCACGTACACACAATTGGTCACACACAGGTACACATGAAACTGGACCCTCATAGACACACAGACACATGTAAACACAAGTGCAAAAACTTGCACACACACGAACACACATGCATGCATATACAAACTCATAGACTTGTACTCACACCCACACACATACACATATGCACATACTCACACACAAATATGTACACACTTATGCATACACACACAAAAACACACCCACACAAGCACATACACAAACACACACACACATGGACACACATAGGCACACACAATTACACATCTACGTATAAACACTTGCATGCATGCACTCACACACATGCGCACACCCATGCATTTACCTATGCGTTTGTACACACATATATGTCCACACACAATCACACAGGTATACACACAAGCACAGTCACATGTACCCACATTCTCAAAACTCACACATACAGACACATGTACATACATACACATGAACATGAATACACATGCACAAACATACACATTGCATATGTACACACATACATAAAAACATACATACAAACTTGCATACATGCACACACATACATGTACATGAATTAGCTCACAGCTATGCACACACACATGCATAGACTTGTGTAAACACAAATGCATGCTTGTGCAGACATAGAGGCACACACATGCACACATAGATGCACACACACAAATAAATGCACACATGCATGAACAATCACACACATGTACATGCACACAAACACACATACACACACACATGTGCCCACAATCACACAGAAATACATATACACAAACACCCACACACAAGCACACACACTGACAGACTGACATTTTTGCACGTGTGTAGATGCACATAGACACTCAAACATAGGTAAATGCCCACACATGTTCACACACACATATACAAACACACACTCCCACATGCATATGACACACAATCACACAATCACACATTCACATGAACACACACACAAACACACATGCATACACATACACATACTCATGCACATTGATATGCACATTGAGTCACACACACACACAAACATGAATGCATGAATGTGCATAGTAACACATAAACACACATGCACACATAGGCATAAACAAGCACACTCATGCATAAACACAGACACATAGGAAAACACATGTGTAAACAAACACAAAAGCACACATAGACAAAAGCACAAACATGCACCTATCCACACACCCATTGGCACACATGTGCATGTAAGCACACACACATGCACTCGCACACTAGACCCACGTGCACATAAGTACAAATGTAAGCACACACACACACACTCACCACACACATAAACACACACACACATACATACACACCCACACACTCTTAGCCGTACACTAATAAACAAACACATGCACACAAATGCATGCAAATTTTCACACATGCTTTCACCCATGCACACACACAAGCACACACAAACACATCCACACACACCAACATGTATAGAAAACCATGCACACATGCACACATGCATGAACATACACATGCACACATACACAGGCACACAGATGCTCATGGACATACATACATAAAACACAAGCACAAACACACATGATTATAGATGGACATGCATAAATGTACACACACTTATGAACAAACAAACACTTAGACACACCCGTACTTACATGCACACAAATGCATGCAAACATGCAAAAACATACATGCACTTTAAAGTCACAAGAACACATGCATGTTAGTACATTTGCATGCATGTACATGCACACACACACACACATGTGCACACATAAGGATGCACACACACAAACACACATGAACATGCACACACACATGCAAGTAGAGAAACACAAAAATGATACACCAACATATGCACACACAAACACACATCCTTGCACACACACACACACATGTGCACAAACAAGTAAACAAACATATACATATAGGCACACATATTTGCACCCACACATGCACACACCCACCTACTCACACACACTCATGTGCATGCATCCATGCACACTTGCATAAGATTCACACACACACAAGAGCACACAAGCACATAAGTGCACACACACATACACACACAAAGAAACATACATGCTCTCGCACACCCCGTGCACATACGCCCATGTGGATTAACACACTTGCAAATGCACTTGCATGCACACACACATGCAAAAGCACACACAAACATAAGCTCACAAACATGAACACACAGAGACACACAGGCTCTCAAACATGCACACACTCACACCCACACACATATACATTCAAACCCATAAGCATGTATACACACACACATAGAACTAGATACACATACACATGCATAAGTACATTCTCATATATATGCAAGCATGCACACCTACCCACACACACACATTTAGACTCACATGCACACATATACCCACACACACATATGCACATGCATACACATGCATGCATGGACACATACACACACAAACAAAGACTCAAATACAAAGACATGCATGCACTCACATGCACATCTATATGTGCATAGACACTAGCACATGAACACACACAAACATATATACATGCATGCACACACACACACACACACTTGCACACATACACCACACATACTCACACATGCACAAACATGCACACACACAACCAAACATGCACCTACACACACATGCATGCATACACAAGCATAAACACACTCACACACATTCAGACATGCATCGATACACATAAACACACACACCTACAAACCCATGCAAACAGAATTGCACACACACACACACTACATGCACAAGCACACATGCACCTACACACTAACATAAGCACAAACTCACACACATGGACATATATGCATAAAAACACACACATAAACATATGCACATGCACACACATACACACATAGTTATACATATACAAACATGCACATATGCACACAAATACTTATGTAGACACATGTGCATATGCAAAATATTATACACACGAACATGAATAAGTGCACATGCATACACTCACACAAGCATGCATGCCAGCTCATGCATATAGGCACACACGCACAACCACACACAAGCACATGCACACATGTACACACAAATGAACATACACACAAATTTTTGACATGTATAAACAAGCAAGCACACATAGATATACACTCATGCACAAAAACACATGCCACACAAAACCATTCACAATAGTAGATACACACACAAATGCACCCACACACACATGTGCGCACATGAAGATGCACTCACACACACACACCAATATGTTGGTGCACACACCTATGGATACGAACACCCCACATAGACACATGCACACATGAAGATAAGCACAAAAATCAAAATGCAAACCCACACGCATGCCTTTGCATGCATACACACACATGCACATACATGTGTGTAAATACACACTCTCTCTCTCTCACACACACACAAAGGAACACACTTGGACATGCACAAACACACACAAAAGAACACATGCACAAATGCACACAAACTCATACACACACAGATACATGTAGATATGCATGCAAATGTGCACACACACACACATGCACGATACACAATCACATGCACAGACACACAACACATATAAAACACACACACACACAAACATACACATGCACCCACACACACCTACATGCATGTGCACACACACAACCACATAAACATACCAACACAAAACCATAATCACATGCATGAACACATACATAAAATCAAACAAGCATGCACCCAAGCATAGGCACAAGAACATGTGCACAAAATATCACGCACACAACCACACATGTTGACATACTCACACATGCTCACACATATTTACATACATACATACATATACACATGCACACACATAGACAAACATGCACATGCAAACACACACACCTACATAAACTCGCATTAACCTACATGGAGCACATACATGCACAAACACACACACACACACAATAACACATAAGCACACACTCACACACACATATACTGGATTGTATGCAAGAACACTTGCATGCATTCACACACATGTGCACATCTACATACAAACATGTGTCTACACAAACATATATGAGGGAGAGATAGAGAGAAATAGATGTACATGCACACACATACACACTAATGTGTACACACACAAACATATACACACACACACACACTAGCACAGATATAATAACACCCACAAACATTATTACATAGACAAATGCACACACAACACACACAACATAAGTAGTACACACACGTGCATAGAATCGTGCATACACACATACACACACAAATACACATATGCACGCAAACATATAAACATGAACACACAAAAAAATGCACATGCATATTTACATGCACATATGTATGTTAGACACACCAATGCACACACAAGAACGCACTTGAACACACACACATACACATATCCACACATGCACAACCACACACACACACACAAATGCAAACACACGGGCACATAATCTCATGCAGACACATGTAGATGCACAGGCCTAGAAAAATAAACACACATACACACTGAAAGACTCATAGACATGCATATGTATATACACACACTCATGCAAACACACACACACACACAAATGCACAGGCACACATAAACACACAAGTACACACACACCAACATAGAAACACATGCGTACAAACATACGAATACATAATAACACATAGACACACTCACAGATCCACACATGCCTCCATATATATATACATATATGCACACACACACATGCACAAAACTAGGCACACAAACACATACATGCACACATACACATGCACTTTTACACACACATATGCATAAAAGTATAAAAACATGCACATGCATGCATATACACACATAGAAACATGTGTGTACACATGCACACATAAACAAAAACACCAATACATGCACACACAAATGCAAACACTCACATACATGCACACACATGCATGCACACAAGCATGAAGACACATTCACACACACACACATATGCACATATGTAGACACACAAACCTACATGAGCACACACACATGTACATGAGACACTCACCAACACATACGCACATGTAAGCATGCATATACATGCATATGTACACTTGCATAAACAAGCATGTGCACATACATACATATCCATAAACACACATGTACACCCACACATGTGTGCACAAAAAACATAGATACATGAACATATGCACATGCACATAGATGCACACACACATATACACACACACAATACACATGCATGCACACACATGCTTGCACATGCATAAGCAAATGCCTATGCACATGCACACGCACGATCATGCACATGCATATACATACATACATGAACTCACACACACAAACTCATCAAAATTCACCCAAATACAACAAAACACATGCATATATGCACACACACACAAACTTGCATGTAAATACACATGCACACACAAACATATACAAACTCATATACACCCACACACATGAACAAACACATGCACCCATAGACGAGCACACAAAAAAGTGTGCATGTGCACATGCACATATGCATTCATGCATGTATGCATGCACAAATGTACACACATACTCATGCATGCAAATACACACACACATGTACATGATTACACATGAACCACATCACTTACGCACATGCACTCATATGGACTCACACTCACACATGCACTTAAGAACATGCATGCATACACACACACATAGAGTAACATGTGCATACATGCACAAACACATAAGCACACATACGCATATGCAAAAACACAAATATACACACACACACACACTCATGTTCATACACATGCACATATGTGCACAATACATACACATATGGATGCACACACATAGACACACATGCTCTCATACACACACTCAAGTGTGCACACATTCACACACACATAAAAACATGAACACACACATGCTAGCATGCACACACACACACACACACACCCAAAAAGACATACAAGCATGCATGCACATGTGCACAAAAACTCAAACAAGCATGCACACACCCATACACACATAAGAGCATGCACACATATATGTAGACACACACATATGGTCACAACCACACCCATGCATACCAACACCCATACATATGTGCATAATATATGCACACTAAGACACACCCAAGCACATACATGCATGCACAACCACACTCACACATGCATACATGCACTTGCACACAGACACACACAAAGACATGCATAAGCTCACCAACATACACTCACATGCACATACATGCTCACACACATAGAAATATGCACACACACACAAACTCGCATGTACACACATGTGTGATCTCACACATACACACATGCATGCATTAACATAGAAACACATGCACACACACACACAAATACAAACAAACACATGCATGTGCACATGCATAAGCAGACACACACACACAAATGTACGCACACACATGCACACCCACACATCAAAACATGCACACACACATACACAACCACATGCACGCGCACACAAACACAAACACAAACAAGTCCACACATGTGTGATCATGGACACAGACATATACACACATACACACACAAACACATACATAGATGCACACACACACATAGATACACACCAACACCTGATGTGAATTGTGTGAGACAAATGTACAAGAGAGGAGGGATGAGTTATACATTTTTGAAATTTTTTGAATTTCAAAGATTTTTTAATTAAAGAAAAATTTTATTCTTAAAAGTAAACATTCATTTGTAAGAAGATTTGTTAACAAAATAAAATTACAGATAATAAAAGAAAGGTACCAAGTTTTTTTTCAATAGTTTGACAAAAATCCATGCTTACATCTACAACCAATCATCAATCAAGCTTCCACTAACCACTTCGTTTTATCAAGGTCTATTGGGGTAAACAAATTACAAACCAATGCTCCAATAAGACACAAAAATAAACAAAAATTGGCAATACAAAAAAATAAAAAACTTTATAAAAAATTGTTGCATATGAAATTTTTACTCTTTTAGATCTTTCAAACAAGAGTGGTGCAAACTAATTAATGACGAAGATGTTACAAAGATAATGTTGAAAGATTGTAGAAGAAATAATAATTGAAAGAACGCATAGCTCCCACAACCACACAAAAATTTGATACTCTCAAATTTGGACTTCTCTTGAATGTTTATAAAATATACCATAAGATTTAATTACCACAATATATCTTAGAATTTAACTAAAATAGCATTAAGCTCAACGTGGTATTAATAACATTTGGATTGATTTTGTGATCATCACAACAAAGGATATAGTAATCACACTTAAAAGATTACAAAATTAATATTAAAATTGAATTTATACAAATAAAAACAAAGTAATATTAATGAATAAACTAAGTAATATAATATTCATTATTCTAGCTCACCTTATTTGATAGCCTTTACTATCCCTAAATTTTAGGTTGCTTTCCCATTGAATTTTAGTACTAAGTTGTCTCTTTTTTGTAATCATTCTAAGGGGTTAGAATCCATGAAAGAATTAGGTAGATAATGGCTTAATAAAAACATGAACAAATTAGATAGAAGATGGAACAAATGACTATTAAATCTCTTTCTTTACACATGTTCTCTAATAAAGTGATACCTTAGATAAACAAATTACACTTGAATAATCACAAAAGTTTAAAATTTGTGTAAATTCTAAGCCATTATCTAAAAGATGTTTGATCTATAGAACTTGAGTAACAAAATTACCTATAATAATGTAGTCAACCTTTCTTATTGATAGTACCACATAATTTTTTTAATTAACCCAAGAAATTAATAAATCATCAGTCAATTATACAAATTGAAGGTAATCTTTGTATCAGTCTTACTACTACAAAATAAACATCTATGTAGTATATCAAATCTAGCCTCACATCTAGGGTAAAATTAGTTTAGAGCCTTAGTTCCTATAAGAAATTTAAATATATAATTGATTTCTTGTAGGTGTGATTCATTTGGGTTATACTAAAATCTTGTGAACAAACCTACACTAAATACAATATTAGGCCTTTTCATAGTGAGATATCATAATTATCTAATCATTTTTTTAAATGATTTTGTGTCAATAGTCTTTTCAACTCCATCTTTATCTATCATAGTGCTTATATTAAAAAGATTCTTTCGTTCCTTCATGTTCTCATAATTAAAACCTCTTTAGTAACTCCATCAAATACATGGTTTGAGAAATAAAAGTTTCTTCACTTGTTTGATTGACCTAAAGTCCTAGAAAGAAGGTTAACTATCCCATCATACTCATTTGAAATTTATTTTTCATAAAATTAGCAAACCTCATGCACATCACTTTATTAGAAGCTAAAATAATTATGTTATTCACATAAACTAGACATATTAATTGACCTTTATCTAAATTTTTAATAAATAAAGTATTGACTATCTTGCTTCTAGAAAAACTATTTGACATTAGAAAAATGCACAATTGTTTGTATCAAGCTCTTGAAGATTGCTTCAAACCATAAAATTCCTTCTTAAGTTTGCATACATGATTTATCTTATCATGTATCTCAAATTTTGGAGATTCTTCAACAAAAACTTCTTCATTTATATATTTATTTAAAAATATACTTTTAACATCTATTTGGTGTAGTCTAAATCTTTTATGGCAACATAAGTAAAATCTTAATTGCCTCAAGTCTTGCTATAGAAGCAAATGTCTGATTAACATCTACTTCTTCAACTTGACAACAAACTTTGGCTATTAATCTAGCTTTTCCAAAGAAAACTTTTACTAAGTGATAGAATCTTTTATGTTATAAAGTAGAACTATTATCATGTCATATAACATTCTAGACCACCAACTTCATCATGTGTAAAAATGAAACGTGTTTATTATCTTTTTTACATCCAATGATAAGTAAAACACTTTTTTTTACTAATAATGCATTCAATTTTATAAATTAAAATATTAAAATTTGAATCTAGTAATTGTCTAATTCTAAGAATATTATACTTCAAATCTTGTATAAGGAGGACCTTCATTATAGAAGTACGTTAGTTACCTATAGTTCCAATTCCAATCAGCTTTTTCTTGGAGCTGTCAACAATCTTCAAGAACTACTTCACCACCACCATAAGACTTCAAGTGGATTGATAAAGATGAATCTCTAGTCATGTGTCTTGAGCATGCACTATTCTGGTGTCACATACCTCCCCCAATGCTTGAAAGAAGGCATGCCTACAAAAAAAATTAGACATTTGTTTTTAGGACTTAAGCCTTTTGGATTCATATGTCTTAACTTGATCATTAATTAAACTATTTTTTTAATCCATAGAAATCTAGATGGTTTACAATAAACAATGTTTCTAAATTTATAATAGAGAGATATTTGTCCAACTCTTATGTGAAAATAATAAACTACAACTGGAGGAAAAAAAGTTCTATAATAAGCATGTAAAATTTTCAAGTCATTTAATTATCTAATAAAGCGTGTATTTTTTATAATACTGGAGACACTTTCATCTCTCTTATTATAAATATTATGCGAATAATTAGTAATTGTACTCATTTAAATGTTCACTCAAGCCTAAATAATTTTTGTATTCTACTTTCAATTTAAAAAATTTAAAAGCTAATTTTTTGTGCTTTGTGTAAGCATTAATATACTATTCTTTGTAAAGAAGAACTAACTGAATAATCTCATGATATCATCATAGATTTCTCCTTCTTGTTTTATTTTTGAAACTTCTCAACTTTATCCTTGTAGTGGGGTAAATGGCCTCTATATGCCTAGGTAATTTGCATTCATAATAAATTATTTTTTCATGAGAAACCATCCTTCCCTTTTATTTCATATTATTTGCAAATCATTTACATGTATTTCTTTTGTTATATAAAATAGATAAAGCTTTTGAAATAAGAACAACCTCGCTTAAGATGGAGAAATCTGAGTCTATAGAAGAATCAACTGCAAAGGCTATTATTTCTTCTTGTTTTCCTTTCTTTTTTTATCCACAAGTTCTTCATCCCTTATAGCAAACTCAATCATTTGTTAAGAGCCTAGAAAATAACTCATCTATTAACATCTCAAAAATATTTTATATTATTTTAAATGTTGTCACTAAAAGACCATTTTGGTGACAAAGAACTCAAAGTATCTTCCTTACATATTCACTAATAGAGAATTTCTTGCAAAGTTTAGGTAAACCATTAATAATATTTATAAATCTTATAAACTTAATCTTAATACTCTCATCTAGATTTATCCAAAATAATTCACACTCATGAACAAGCAAGTTGTTTAGGTCTCTTTAACTTGAGAAGTTCCATCATAAGTAACTTCAAGGTTAGACCAAATCTCATGTGCCACACTATAAAATATTCATAGCTCAAGAATTTAGTTGACCTTTATGTTTCCTCTTAAGAGTGAGTTCACCTAATGTTTTCTCACTTTTTCTCGATTGATTGTCTTAGTTGGAAACTCAAATATATTTTCAATAATATTGTAAAGTTCCAAATCAATAGATTCTAAAACAATTGCATATAATATTTCTAGTAACAATAAAACTCACCTTTGTACAAATGTGGTGGATGTGGCAAAGCTCTTTCAGATAGATTATATTATCCTCAATGCAAGGAAGAGCCATTAGGATCTTGGCTTAGAAATTTCTATCTTTTGATGAAATCCTCACTTTAAAACCCTTAATTTGAATTGTGTGAGGTAAATCTTACAAGTGTGAGGTCAATTATTTTTAACAAACTTTTAATTTAAAAAAATGTTTTTAATTAACAAACATTTTATGCTTAAAAATAATTTTTTTTGAGAAGATTGTTAATGAAATGAAACTTGCTCAATAATAAAATAAATACACTTACGATTTCTTAGGTGGTTCAACTAAAACCCATGCTAACATCTACTCCCAATCACTGATTAGCTTATGCAAACCACTCTTTTTTGCTAAGGTTGGTAAGGGTAAACTAATTACAAGCTGATGCTCCATTGAGAAACAAAAATCCACAAAAATTGGTACATAAAAAACTAAAAGCTTTACAAAAATTTCTACAACTTCAAATCTTTTAAATAGAAGTGACAAAGAAATTAATGTTATTGATGTTACTAGGATGTTGCATAATGATTATAGAAAAGAGTAAATGAAATAATAATTTAGAAGAAATAATAACTAGTAAATGATTTCTATTTGTTTTCAAAATACAAATTTTCCAAAACGACTCTTCTAATGGCTAGAATTAGCTTTTTTGAAAGCTAGCCATTATAAGAGATGAAAGAAAAAAATGAAATGCAATTGAGTCTGATTCTAAACTATCCAATCAGAATAACCTTTGAAGGGTCTAGACCTAATCACAATAAGATATTGTCTGGATCATTAGTTCCAAAAGATAAATGGATCGTGATGATGATCAAGATACTACTCTTATTTGTGTGTGTTTACACGTGTGCTTATGTTTGTGTGACCATGTGTGTGCATGTACATGTTCCTGTGTGTGGGTGTGAGTGTGTGTGTACATGTATATGTGTGCATGTGTGTATGTATAGTTGGGTAGTGCATGTATGTACATGTGTTTTATTCTGTGGTTCTACATACATGTGTATTTGTGTGTGTGTGATAGCGTGCATGGGTTTGTAGTTGCATGCACATACGTGACTGTGCATTGTAGAAATCTATGAGGGTGTTTGTTGGTGTGTATGTGTGCATATGCAATGCATATGTATATGTGTGCATGTGTGTGCATGTGTGTGCACATGTGTATGCATGTGTGCACAAGTGTAAGCATGTGTGCATGTGTATGTGAGTACATATGAATTTGTGTGAGTGTGCATGTGTGTGTATGCATATGTGCATCTGTTTGCATGTAAGTGTTCATGTGTGCACGTATGTGTGTTCGTATTTGTGTGTGTAAATGCACATATGCATCTACATGCACACACATGTGTGTATATGTGTGCGTGTTTATGCATGTGCTTTTCATGCATTGTGTGTCTGTACGTGTTTTTATATGTGAGTATAAATGCACATGTTTATATTTGTTCATATATGCATACGTGCATGTGGATGTGTTTGTGTGTATGCCTTTCGTGTGCATGTGCTAATGTGTATGTGCTTATGTGTATGTTTATGTGTGTGTGCTTGTTTGTGAGTGGGTGTGTGTGTGCGCTTGCATGAATGTGCATGTATGCTTGTGTGTGTGTATATGTGTTCCTTAATGAATGTGTGCCTCAATGTGTGTGTGCATGAGTGTGTATGTGGTGTGTTAGTGCATGTAATTATAATCATGTGGGTGCTTGTCTATTTGTGTGTGTGTTGGCCTATGCTTATGTGTGTGCATTTTGTTGTGCATGCACGTGTGTGGGTGTGTTTGCATGCATGTGAAACTTTGTGTGTGTGTATAAGTGTGCATCTATACATGTGTTTGTACATGTGTGCACATGTGTTCCTATATGTATGTATTTGTTGGTGCATACATGCCTACATGTTGTGCTTATGTTCAAGCATTTATGTGCATGTGTGTAGGTAAGTATATGGTGTGTAATTTTGTGTGCATATTTGAACAAGTATGTGTGTGAATATGTGTCTCTTGTGTGTGTATGTGTGCACATGTTGGTGTGTCCATGTGTGTGAGTGCTGACTATGCTATGTTTCTTATGTGTGTCTCCACATGAATACTTGTGCAAGGTTATAGATGTGCATACATTTGTAAAAGTGTTTGTGTTTGTGTGTGCATGCATGTTTGTGTGCAAATGCATGTGTGTATATGAGCATGATTTTGTATTTTTTTGTGTGCGTGCACATATGAATGTGCAAGTGTTTGTGCTATACATATGTATAGACATATTTGTTTGAGTGGGTGTGCTATTGTGTGAGTGTGTGAGCCTATGTGAGCGTGCATGTGCATTTGTGTGTATGCTTATGTGTGTTTGTATGTGTGCTTGTATTTATGCATGTACATAGTTTGCATATGAGCATGTGTGCATACTTTTGTGCGTCTATGTAAGGGGTGGGGGTGTAAGTATATGTGTAGCTATGCATATGCATGTGTGTTTGTTGTCATGTGTGCATGCTCAAGAATGTTACTATGTGTGCATGTGTAAGTAGGTTGATGTGTTTATCGGCATGGATCAATGCATGTGTGTGGGCCAGTGTGTGAGGGTGTCTATGTTGGTGTTTGAGTGTGTGTCTACTTGCATGCATGCATGTGTGTGTGAGTGTAGGCATGCCAATGTATGTGTGAGTGAGTGCATTAGTGCATGTGTGTTTGAGTGTGTAGGTGTGTGTGTGCTTGTGTACACACACATGTGTGTATGTGGTGCATGCCAATGTGCATGTGTGTTCATGTGTTTGCATGCACTATCTTTGTATGTGTGTGCATGCATGCATAGATGTATGTGTGTGTGTGTATGTGTGCATATGTAAGTCTATGATCATGTGCATCTGAGTGTATTCGTGTGTGTGTGTGTGCATATCTATGTGTGTGTGGATGCATGCATGTGTGTGTTTGTCTGTATGTGTGTTTGTGTGTGTGTTTGTGCTTGCACGAGTGTACTTGCATGTGTGATTGTGAACATGTGTGTTGTGTGTGTGCGTGTGTGTGTGTGGACCATGTTGTGGGTGTGTATGTGTGCATGCATTTATGTACATTAGTGTGTGTGTGTGTGTGCTTATCTTTGTATGTGCATGCACCTATGTAATTATGTGTATACATTCTATGTGTGCGAGTGTCTATGTGCGTATGTATGTTTGTGCAGAAGTATGTAAGTTTGTGTTCATGTGCTTGTGTATGTATGTGTGTGTGTGAGCATATGTAAGTATACAAGTGCACTCTTGTGTTTGCACATGAGTGTACTTATGCATGTGTGAGTGCATTGTGCGTGTGTGTTTGTGTGTGTGCATGTGCATGTGTGTATTTTTGTGTGTAGATGTGCATGTGCTTTTGCACATGTCTACCTGCATATTGCATGTGTGTGTGTTGTGTGAATGCATGTGTGTGCACATATTTGTGCATGTGTATGTAGGCATGTGTGTGTGTGCATGTGTGTGAGCAGATATACTTATGTGTGTGTGTGTGTATGTGTGTGTTTATGTGCATTTTTGGAGAAGAAGAAGAAGTGGAATAAGAGGAAGAAGAAGAAGAAGATGATGAAGAAGAAGAAGATGATGAAGAAGAAGAAGAAGAAGAAGAAAAAGTAGTAGTAGAAGAAGAAGATGCATGTGTGTATACATGTGTCTGTGTGCCATATATGCTTGTTTGTGCATGTGTGTGTGCATGCGTGAAAGCATGTCCCCCTTTGTGTATGTGTGTGTGTGTGTGTTCATGCACATGTGTGTGTGCATCTTATTTTTTTGTGAATGTGTGTGTATGTGCATATCTATGGATATGTATACACGTGTTTGTAGGAGAGTGTATGTGCATGTGTGTGTTAGCATATAGTTGTGTGCATGCATGTGTTCATGTGCTTGTGTGTTCCTGCATATGTATGTGCATGTGTGCTTGCATATGAGCATGTGTGTGTTTTTGTGTGTGTGCTTATGCATGTGTGTGCATCTGTGTATGTGTGTATCCACATTTGTGTGAATGTATATATGTGTGTTTGTGTGTACATGTGTGAGTGTATTTTTATGTCTATGCATGCATGTGTGAATATGCATATGTATATATGTGTGTCAGTATTTGTACATGTATGTGTGTCCATGGATATGTGTGTGTGTTTTTATGCATGTGTGTATTCCTGTGTGTGTGCATGTCTATGAGACTATACATGTGCATATAAACGTGAGTGTGCCTATGCATGTGCTAATGTGTGCATATGTATGTGTATGTGTATAGGGAGGTGCATGTGTGTGTATGTGTACTTGTGCATCTGTTTGGACTTGTGTTGTGCATCGATGTGCACATATGTTCTTGTTGATTTGCATGTATGGGTACGTGCATTTATGCATGGTGTATGAACGTGCAACAATCCATGTGCGTGTGTGTGTGTGCATACATGTGTGTATGTGTATATATTTGTGTGTTTATTTTTGTATGCGTGCAGGTGTATATAAGTGTGTGAGTATGCTATGTGTGTCTATATGTATTTGTGTAGGTGTGCATGCATATGTGTGTGTGTGTGTACAAGCTTGAATGTATGGGTGTACATGTGTGTGTGTGCATGTATATGTGTTTTTGTGTAAGTGTGCATTTATGAGTGTGTTTATATGTGTACGTATGTGCATGTGTGTGTATGTGTGTGTTTGCTTACACATGGATCCATGCATTTGCTAGTGTGCTTGCATGATTATGTTTGTTTTCTTGTGTGTGCATGTTGACATGTGTGTGTGGAAGTGCATGTCTTTAGTTGTGTGTGTACAAATATGTGTGAATTGGTGTATTGGTGCTTATCCATCTATGCCGTGTGCATGTGCATGTGCTTGATGTGTGTGTGTGTGTGTGTGTGTCCATGTGCATGTCTATGTGTGCATGTGAGGGCTTGGGTGTGAGTGTGTGTGTGTGTGCATATTTGTGTAGGTTTGTGTACATGTTTGTGTGTGCTTGTGTGTTATGTGTGCATGGATGCTTGTGTTCGTTTGCATGTGTGCCTAGGTGATTGTGTTGCTATGTGTGGGCGTGTGTGCGTATGTTTATGTATATGCATGCATATGTGTGTGTCGATTTGTACATATGCGAATGTGTTTGTGTGTTTTGTGGATCTAAGTGTGTATATGCATGCATGCATGTGTGTGTGCACACTTGTGTGCATGTGTGCTTGTGTTTGTCTTTGCATGTGTATGATGGTTCATATCTATGTTCCTCTATGTGTGTGTGTGTGTGTGAAAGTATGTTTATGCATGTGTGTGTGTTGTTGTGTGCATAAGTGTGTGTATGAGTGAGTGTGTGTAAGTACATGTGCATGTGTGTGTTCATGTGTATGTGTGTGTGTGCGCTGGTTTACTTGTATGTCTATGTGCATGGGTGTGAGTGTGTGGAGGTTTGTGTTTATGCATGTAGGTGTGCACCTACGTACATATGTGTATAAGCATGTGAGTGCACAAGCCCATAAATATGAATGTGTGTGTGTGCGTACACAAGCGTATGGATGTGTTCATTATTGTGGGTGCATATGGCTATTAGTGTGTGTTTGTGTGTGTATGAACACATGTGTCTATGGGTGCGAATGCACGTGAGCACATGTGTGTGTTTGTGTGTTCATGTGTGTGTGCATATGTGCATGTGTATGTGCGTGATTACATTGTGTTTATATGCTTTTGCATATGTGTGTGTGTCCATGTGTTTACTAGCATGTGCCTATGTGTGCATGAGTGTGCATGTGTGTGTGCATGCATATGTTTGTGTGTAAGCTAGTTTGTGCATGCGCATGTATGTGTATTTGTGCTATAGCACGTGCATTTTTGGGTGCATATGTGCTACAACACATGCACATGTATGAACATAAGAACACATCCAAACACACACATAGAAGAATAAACAAAAGAACACATGCACACACAAAAGTATACAAAAACACACACACATGCACATGAGCAACATGGATAAATATGTCCATAAAGATACATTCATTGGAACACAAGCACACACATGGATGCAAAGAGCAAACACAAACATGCACACATATGTGCTCACAAACACACACACATGGACGCATAAACGTACAAAAGTGCCAACACACACACACCCCCATACACACACCACTCACACGTACCTACACACTCACGCTATAATACATGCACACATGCACATATGCGCACACACGCATGCACACACAAACACACACACACACATACACACCTACGCATGGATGAATACACATGCACTCATATGCAAATGCAAACACACCTATGCATGTAATTGGACAAAGACACACACACATAAACACGCATACATGCACATACTTAAAATCACATGTAGACAAACATGCACATGGATAGACACACAAATGCACATGCACATAAAAAACACACACACAACCATGCACACATAAGTATAAGCACACAAGCAGACTGTACACACACACTTACACACAAGCAAACAAAAACACATACACAATTTACATGAATACAAACACATGAACACATGCATGCATATGTACAAACACTCACACACTTCCTCACAAACATAGATATACAAAGACACACACACACATATACACACATGCACACGTACATGCACTTTCACACATACATATAAAGACATGAGCATACAAAGATGTGCATATACATAGAGAAGCATGCATGCATGCAAGTATGCTCACACACATTCATGCACATACCCACACACACATGTGCACAAGCATAGACGTGCAAAAATTAACACAAACACATATGCACAAGCATGCACAAACATGCAAGCCACACACATACATATGCACACAAATGCACATAACCATACACATGCACAAGCACACACACACACATGCATGTGCCTATACATTTACATACACACATATACATACACATGCTCATACATAGACGTATACACATGTATATGTGCATTCACGTAGGCACACATGCACGCATAAAAATATTTTCACATAGGCATGCATATACATAAACAAGCTTGTAAGTACACATACATGCACAAGTGCAACCACATAGACACATGTGCTAGCACACTCATCAACATGTAAGGACATGTAATGGCAAATACATGATCAAACATGTCACCCAAATGCATGAACATGCACAAATATGCTCATGCACTCACATAGGCTCTGTTACATGCACCCAATCATGCACATGACTACACACATATAAACATTCACATGCACACACACATGCACACACACACACACACACACACACACTTATGCAAAAACACAAAAGCACATCCAAGAATAAACACACATACACTTATGCACATGCAACCACACATACACACAAACATATTCATGAACATAGTCAGATGCACATGCACTGATACAAGAACAAACAAGTAAACATAAATGCATACACACACACACATACACATGTGCACTCACTGACACACACACACACATACACATGCATAGAGACACACATACACACATATTTGTGCACACACATACATATGCAAATGCATACACACAAATGCACACGCACACACACATAATTGCTTACATGTACCCACATGCAGACACATACATGCACATATACCTACAAACACACCAACACACACACACACAAAGACATGTGTGTGCACACAAACATTCACAAACACATGTTCATATGCCTGCATTTCATGCACAAACACCTGCACATAAAGAAGCAAACATACACACATACAAGCTTGTAGGTGTGGCATGATAAGTGGTAGCAATCAGACATTCAATTTCCCAAAAGCTTTAGTGAGGATCTCAAGGAAATAACAAAGGCACTTAGCTATTTTAGATTAATTAAGATGGCTTTATAGTGGCTATTAGTCTCATGTCAAGATGAAAAGCTACTAAATGGAATGCAAAAATGTGTTTTTCCTTAAAATACTAACATTATAGATTGTAATGAATAATATCATAACTTTGAATATTAATGGGGTAGTTAATAATTCTACAAAAGCTTCATGCCTTAATAACCTGATCAAATTTCACAAAATTAAGTTAACTTCATTTTTGGAACCTTTTGAAGGTAACAAAAAATTAGACATCATTCAATGGAGGTAAAGGTTTTCTATTTTGAAAACATCTCTAACAAAGTATGGTTGTTTTAGTTGTATGACTTCCAAGGACAAATAATGAAAATGAAGAACAATGCCTTGACATGGTTATAAAGCATGATACATAAATGAGGTGTTATCCTTTTGTGTATGCCAGGAACTATTTCATTAATAGAGGAAATCTTTGGTGGAATTTAAGATTTATGATGGAGGCTAATTGTTCTCTTGGATGGTAAGGAGAATTTATGTCATTATTAAGGTTTAAGAATTTAAATATCACTCTTCTAGATTGAACCTTAACGAATCATGATTAACCCAAAATGATTCCAATATAGTGGTTTGACATATGAACTAGATCCTATTGGACTACCTTTTTTTTATCCTTCCTCAAACAATTATATCTATTCAAGGACAATTAAAATTCCAAAGCAGATGGACTAAAAGCATATAATTGTTATCCAGTGTTTACTCCGAACTAGAGTCTTCTAATTGTTCATTTAAGAATGAATGCCCTGGCTTACAAAATGAAGAGACATTAAACTCACCATGAAGAAAGCTCAATTTTTTAATATATTCTAGATGATTGAAGAAGTAGAAGAGCCTCTTTTGGAGAAAGAAAAATACCTTAATAAGCAATAAAAGAATTATAAATTTTTGAATTAACCAAACTTAAGAGTAGTTGTTCATGTCTACTAAAATGGTGATGTATTAAAAGCTTGAAGGATAGCACAATGTGTCTCAAGGAAGGTAATAAAAGCAAAACTTTCTCCCACATAATGGCCAAAAATAGGCGAAGTAAGCTTAATACATAATGAAGTAATGATGCAAGTGAGAATTGGGTCTTAGAGGAGGATTTAATTGCCAAATAAGTTGTGGATTGCTTCGTCTCTCACATATCTATTGTATCTACCAAGTAAAATGGGAAAAGCTTTCCTTTATTATCCTTAAACTCACTAAAAAGCAACGTGATGCTAATTTAGTTGTATTGGGGAAATATAAAAAATAACTTTTTTTATCGATTTTTTCTAGTGCTTTTAAATTGGATAGGTTTAACAAACTTTTTGCAAGCATTATTGATCAAGATGAAAATTTTGAAGCTATGAACGACTCTTCTATTAGAAACTTATTACTTAGATAATTCATTAGTGCTAATATCAATAGGTGAAAAAAATCAATTCAAAATATCAATATATTCTTCTTTGAGCTTTATGACTCATCACATTTAGAAATTATTATCCAAAATATTTTATCTATTGAGAGTAAATAAATGAAACATAAGTAGGAGAACAACAAGAAGCTCTAAAGATTCAAAGGACACTACCCTCCAATCCTTTTACTTGAAGGCACCATGTTCAATGGTCAGAAGTAGGTTGTTCACTTACAAAACTACATTAACAAAACATGCCTGAAGATAACTAAATAGAGGAAGAAATTACTCTAATAGTAGGTTTTGATTGTTAGCCATGTCCTCTAACTAATTCCACTCTATATACTAATGATGCTCTATCCTTCAAATAATATTATTAAGTAGAAAGTGCAATGAATGAGTTCTTTCACAGGAATAGTCCTCTACCTTCCAAACTTTCTTTACTAATATAGAGGCTCTTATAAATTTATTACATTTTGATAACAATTTGAGGAAGTTGAACTTTTTAATTTTAAGACAAATTGACTTTTTATGCATATAGGAACTCTCAAATTCTTACTTTTATGGATTGTCCAAGGTGCACAAACTTATTGAACCATTTTTTATGATACATGGCATTAAACATAACCAACAAGAAATGGTTCATCAATTGCATCTACATTGGTGGAATTGTAATCACAAAAATTCCATAGCTATTTATGTATCTTGGGTTCTTCCATCTCTCATATGTTTGAATTTCTAGAAGTTAAAACTTTAAAGCTAAAGAATAGCAAAAACTCCCAATAAATTCTATGATAAATAGAGTTCAACATAATATCTATGTCATTTTCAATTGTAGTCTAATAATGTAGATTAGCTCAATAAATCTTAAATTGGTAAAATATTCGTTGCTTCCTCTACTTTCCAGGAGAAAATGCAAAAGAATTAAAGTGGGTCAATGGACTCCCCCAACACTAAATTTTGTCAAATTATATACTATTTGATTGATTAGAGGGAACCAATGCTTTGTAGGTTGTGGTTGTGTGATTAGAGACATTGGGTAAAGCAATCAATGCATTGTCAATTTATGAAAGATCTAAAATAAATACAGAAGATAAGTCATGATAGCATTATTTGGTTTAAACATAAGTGACAATCTAGGCTTATAGAGCATTATTGTAGTATCAAATAGTAAATCAATCCTTGTAATGATTTGCTAAAGAATTTGAATCCCAAGGTGTAAGTTAATCCTTTAGAACAAAATGAAATAATTTCAGTGTCAAGCGATTCGATTCTAGCACATATTAAAGAAGGCTATGTAGTAGTAAACTAATTAGCTCAATTCACTAGCAATCATATTCATTTAGACATTCTAGATTCATAATAAATTGTAAAAAGTTTCAAAATATTGTATTAAGAATGATAAGGAGAGATGTCTATATGTGTTTTGAGTGATCATAAAGAAAGTCTTCCAATGAATCCTTCCATAATCAAACTCATGTAATTCCTTAATAAGAACAAGTCATCTTGGATTTGTTCTTATGGAAATCACTGGGCGATTGGGGTTGAAAAACAAGAAGAAAAATCTTGGAAAACAAACCACAAAATTTTATCATATTTTTTAACTTTTTCAAAACAATTCAATCCCCTTAAACTATATAGGGCTTTGTAGCTCATGCTAAACAGGTGTATTTTGGGCCAATAGAATGAACATATTTGACATGGCTCATTTCATTCAAGAGAATCGCATTTCAATAGAATCTTGCAATTCTAATACATGATACCTATTCTTCTTATATTAAAGATAATGATTTTTCCTTTTCCAAAAAAAAATATCAATCAAACCCATTTCAAGATGTTTTTGTCATTCATGAACTTGGTTTTAACAAAAATACAAAAGCAAGACATACAATTTTGACTACTTTTGCTAAAGTAAATTGAGCATAAATTGTGTTACAATTACATTAGAATGTTTTTTGTGTTATTAATACAATGGTAAATATGTGAATTAGGAAGCTACCTATGAAATTTATTTTTCTCATTGGAAATTGGATGGGTGAAGAATGAGAAACAAGCTGCCACTTTCTTAATAATGTGCCGGTTATTTGATCAAATAACAAGTGGAACTATTTATTAATTCAATCACATGGCATGTTTCTACAAGCTCATCATTGTTGTTTCTTGATTCTTTGTCCTATTCATGCTCTTAATCAACCCAAAGTAAGGACTACTTCAATGGCATCAATTAGGTACATTGGTTTTATTAAACAATACATCAAACTTTGTATTTCAATTGGATAATTAGGTGATTTGTTTGAATTCAATACACCTTCTTAATGGCTTTCTATCACACTAATATGGGTATAAAAGCTTAAACAAATATGACGACACTAATCATTCATTTTAAAATGTATGGTTTTGGAGTTCAACATCGTATTGTTTGACAACTTCCTTCAAAGAAATACTATCATAGGCTTAGATGATAAAAAGCAAGGATGATTTAGATTTGTCTAAAACCTTTTTAGTTGGAGTTGGGCCATTTTTTTATGATAATGCTTTAAAAAATATTTTAGAGTGCTTTGACGATGAACAATTTCTTAATAAGTGAAACATGATTCTTCAACCATTCTAGCCTAACAATTCATGTAAAGACTACAATGCTCTATACATAATTCTCAATGCTAATAGATCAATTTTGTTTTTTATTCATTCGCTTGGTGTTAAGATCATTTTGATATTGTCACTCATTGCAAAGGATTAGAAAAATCATTTGACTATTAGACTTTCTTATTTTTATAGCAATGAAATCCATTAATGTAGAACATGATCTTTTACCTCAAATTAAGATGGTTATTATTTAAATATGTGGCATGGCAATACATGAATACACTCGTCAAACTTATCCAATTAGGCACATTGTCTCAGTTGAGGCAGTTGAATTCTTTAATTAGCAACATTTATCACTTCACCAATATTTTTATAGTGTTTGCTATGATGATTCTATTCATACAGTGATTGAAATCTGTGCTCTTATGTTTGCTTATATCATTTGAATGGATATGTTTTGTGGAATCGGCCAGGGTCAATATGGATATTTTTATGCATTGCATTTACTCAAAAAAATATATTGAATGGATCATACATGTACTTCAATGAGAAACTCCAAATCATTGAATTGTAACCAACTTACCTACAACATTAAGACAAATTAGCACATTGAAAGCTCAAGGATGCTCATCCTCTTTCTCACATATCAACTTTTGCATTTAATGGACTTCAATATAACACTAATGTATTTCAACTACTAAACTCTATCAATAATATACTCCTCATACAATAGTATTAATGTTTTTAAAAGAGAAGTTTTAGAAATGGTTTGCATGACCTTGTAGTGTTGAAAGTTTTGTTTAAATGATTTCAAAGGATGTTAACCACTTAAAATAAATATAAATATAACATGAGTAAATCTGTATTAATGATTTTGTACAAATTACTACTTTATTATAAAATAAATTAATTTTCCTTAAAATTTCGAAAAAAATTAAAAAATAATAAATTTTAAAATAAAAGGTCAATAATAGTATTTCAAAGAAATTAAACAAATATAAGAAGAAAAATTGCAATGACACAAATGAAATTTGATGATTATTGCAAACTTATATTATACAAAATATTTAACAAAGAATAAATGTATCATGCTTTGCTTAACTAAATTAAGAAATAAAAGAATATAAGCTTTTTTTATTTAAGTAAAAAGCAGTGTTGGAGCTCAAAGACTTTAACAAATTGAAATAATGGTGAGCACTACAAATAAGATTTCAATTTTCTACCTTAAAAAAATTCATGTACTTTTCACCATTATTTTTATGTTAAAAATGTACAAATTATAAACATATTACTATAGGAAAAAGTAATAACCAAACCTCCTAATTTGCTGCTATGGGTCAAGCGACACTAATTGAATAGAAACTATTCAAATGTAGTCCTTTATGCAAAATAATGAGTTGGCTAGCTCAATAGTGTTAATGTTTATAAAGAAGTCTTGATGATCCATCAGACATCATTATGAACTTTAAAATCTGGAATATCTCATAATAAATGAGTGTCGCATGATTTGTTTTTATATGGATCATTAAAAAAAGAATGACATGATCGAATCAAGGTAAATGATAGCTGCATGATTGATTTTACTTTTGACTTCTAAATGAAAACAATGCATGATCAAATAAAGGTAAATGTGAGCTACATGATTGATTTTGACTTGGACCATTAGATCACAAAAGTTTCATTATCAAGTAAATGAATTTAAAATTTATGCATATTAAAAAGTTGGAGGAAATTTAGACCATCCGATCATGAAAATTATGTGATCAAATGATTTGAATTAAATCTTTGGTTCACAAAGAAGGATGAGTTTTCAAACATTGTATCATGAAAGTAATGAGATGGATCCACTAGGTTTGGATCTACATGTTTTGGATAGGCACATAAAATTTCAATTGTTCAATTTACTGTTAGATTTAATACCACACATACTTACACTTTTTCGAAGTGACATGTGAAAAAAGAATTGGGAATTTTAGTCTGATAATGCTTATTTCCACAAAAGATAACTCTAATCATGGTTTATAAGTGTGCATAAAATTAGTCAAAGATATGGGTGTTACACCCTTGTGTTTTATGAGTCAAGTATAAATGTTTATATCTTATATGGACTTGCTTTAAGTAAAATTATTAATATTTAATTAAGTCAAGCCATGAACTTTAAATGTCTAAAACAGTGGTTTTCAAAGCTTTTGGAGTCATGGCAAGCTTCAAGAAAATTGAAGACATGTACTAAATTTTTATACTTAACTTTCTATATATTTTTCTTGAAATTGATATGTCCAAAATTTGAGATGATGACACACTAGTAGCATTAATATTTGAAAATATTATATGTTTAATAATTGTTGAATTTTGATTTTTGGGCCAAACATTATTGATGAAAAATATAGACATTGGTATTTTATTTTTTAAAATTATTTAGGAATTATTTTTTATGAATTTCTTTTAATATTCACTTAGGACACTTGTAACTTTATCATAATATAAAATTATTTTGGTACACTTATATTCAAAATTTTGGCACACAAATTCTCACAATACACTATAAAAGCACTTTAGTCTTGGGATTTTTCAATGTACCATTGAGCGGGTCGACCAGACCCGATCGCTGGCCCTTCCAGGCTTTAGGGATTTAAAAAAATAAAAATAAAAATTGTTCAATAGACACGAAAAGAGCAAGTGTAGCCCCAAGGCCACAGGAAAAGCTGAACAGAATAGCTTGAAATCAGCCCACAGGGAAAGCCGAAAAGAATAATGCAAAATCAAGTAAAACACGACCAAGTGATCAAATCTAGGTAGAAAAAGGGGGGAGCCAACCGTCGGCTCGAGAGGCCATGAACCAGAATCCTTATAGAGAGCAATGGCAACATAATTTGGGCAATATAGGGCTAAATTCCCATCTAATTGTCAAAGGCGAAGGAAGGGCAGGCATGATCAGATGGTTAAGGTTAATGAAGGAGGAAGGATAGGCACGATCAAATGGATTAGGTTAATGAATGCAAAATGCTGCAAGTAAATAGTAGAATGACAATGTAGAGCTTCGAACCTGAGCCAAATTTGCGAGACTATGCGGAACACTATAGTAAGTTTCCAATGACCCATTTCAAGGCCGCCTAGATCCAACGAGCAGGATTTATCTCTGATGATAAAATCGGGATTCAGTCAGAAACATCCTTTTTATGATCCAAATCAAACAGTAACTTCTATGTGTTTGTTACCCAAACAACTAATTCATTTTAGAGTAGTTGGGAGTAGATTTTGATCTCAAATTTAAGCTCTATAAATGAGGAAGGATAAAGAACTCCAAAAAGTTATAATTGTTAAGTTCTCAAAGCTTTTAAATCTCAATTTCGAGCTGTTTCAAGTACATACGGTGCTTCCAAAATCACAAAGTGAAAGTTGCAAGAAGGAAACCAAAATTTGAGGTTTTTGTTTCAACCATTTTCAATTTCTACTCCTCCCTCTTTTCAATTTTTTTTTTGAAATTTTTATTTTATTGAGTGTGCTTTATACTTCTTTAAATTGTTTTAAGTTTATCCTTTGTTGCTAATTTTTGTGTTTGTTTCTTTGGGGTAAGGGCATCCTGGCAATTGTGCAAAAGCCTGGGGTTTGAGTTGAGCCCGAAAAAACTCAAGTAGGTTTTGGATTAGTCGTAGGTAAAATCCTAAGTAGGTTTGAGGTGAGTCGTATGAAAAAACTTGCTTGTAATTTGGTGATTTTAGTGGTTTTTCCCAACACTAGTTGGGGGTGGATGTAGGCAAGATTTTGAGTCAAACCATCTTAAGTATCTTTTCTGTACTATTTTACTACTCTTTTTTGTTCTTGGTTAAAAGATTTAAGTTTTAATTTAAACCAAAAATTGAAAGAAAATTTCAAAATTTTATTTACCACAATTGACGCCCGCTTTTTGTGGGTTTACTTTAAGCATTAAAGAACTTCAATGAACCTGAGATCAGCACCCTTTCTTACTACTAAGTACATAACAAGTTGAAGAGTGATTTTGTGACTTGATACAACAGCTTAAAAGGTCAAGAGTGATTTCTTGATATGATAATGTGATTCTTTAGATTTTTGTTGCACTCATGGCTTTTACAAAAAACATTAAGCATGATTGTGTAAGATCATTTAAAAGTTTTGATAAGGTAATATATATATATATATATATATATATAATTATGTGTGTGTGTGTAAAATTGAATCTCTTTATTAAGAAAAAGTAGTAACATTAATTATTAATCATCTAGTATGTTTATCTTTTTAAAGGTTTAATTTTTCCTTATTAGGAAATGATGAGCATTTTTATCCTCTTGAGCTCATGGAAGATCAAAGAGGTTTTTGATGATAATAGCCCAAAGAACTAACGTTTAAGATGTCATAAAGCATGAATATATTTAATCTAAATATGTGATCAAGAGGAGCTTCAACAAGACATCAAGATCATTTGCAAGCATGATATTATATTCTTCACACATAGCCACACCTAGCCATTGTACTTAGTTTGATGATAACAAAATTGTTGTATTAATAACAGATTTGGTTGTTTGAATTTTTAGAGCTTAAAGAGTTGATATGGTTTTTAAAGTAAGAAATTAATGAAGAAGAGGAGAAAATATCAAATCTCATGAAGACATCTTAATTGGAATAGTAGACATCAAATGACACATTTTGAATTTAATTTTATGTATTTTAATTTTATTTTTTGTTACAATGCTAAGTTTAATTTAATCATTCATGCAAGCTACAAAAGAGAAATTAAAATTTGAATTATCTATATTAGAAAACATTTATTTTTTTATTGTCTTTTATCATCATATGTTGATCATCATTAGAATCATTTTTCCTATCTTTCAAAATTATTATTTCAATAATAATTATTTAAATCTACAAAGTTAAAAAAAATTCTAATTGAGTTAACTAGCTTAGGTCTATTTAACAAATTTTGGTCTTAGGAAGTAATGCTGAACCTGTTCGCTATTACAATCAGATCGAGGCATCACTCTTTAACATGGATGGAGGTATATTGAATCAAGGCACAACAGAACTACCATTACAATTAGATTTTTGAAATTTTCATTATCGAATGGTCCATGATACTTCTTACAATGTGGCTCTTACAAAACTACTATTTAACTATTATCTATTAACCATTATGACTTTTATTCAAATAATATTATGTGTCTAATTAAAAAGCATCCTTCAAATCCTAACGGTTAATGGGTCAGTTGGGTAAGTGCTATTAGTCGATATAAATTGTTTATAAATAAGATAACTACTTAACAAAATAAATTGATGAAATTTTTACGAGAATATAAAGAAAATACTTTTAGTAAGGATATTAAAGCCATTAGTAGCTAGTGTTCTTCGTCACTTCCATTTGTTGTGTCCTTTGTTAACAAACTCAAATTCTTACTTAAAATCAATTAAGCTATCATTTTCTAATTGATTTAATTAAAATACTTGTACCATGTTGAGCATTTCATTACGCATAAGAATTAGCCTTTATAGATTCTTATTGTTGTTTTCCTTTCATCTTTTTATATATCCTTTTTTATTGTAAGGCATTTATGGCATGTCATTTTCTATTTAATTATTCTAAGGGTTTAAGCTATCAAAATGTTTGTAAGATTTTATATAAGTGTTTTTAATTTCCTGGCTTTTCCACTGGTAAAGGTAAGATTGATTTTTGGTAAGACTGCCAAAAAATATACTTGTGTACAATTTAAAATTATTGTTGTCTTTTGTTTTCAAAATTTTCTTAAAAATTAATTATTAAATAGAAATTAAAGTATTTTAAAAGAAAATTCAAATATGCATAAAATTACGTTTAAGAAATTGTTCAAGCTTATTAAAAATACTTTTATTTTTTTTTTAAAATATTTTTATAAGAAACCAAAATTTTTTATAGTAATTCATCATGCCTTTTGCTTAACCACCCTTCACATGATGCAAGAAGCTCATTAGCTTAAGGTTATTGTTGAAACCTCAAATGAATTGTAAGTAGTATATCAAAAGAAAGGAGCATAGTGAAGCATATGGAAGCAAGTTGATATTTGAAATGAGGAGTTTATAGCATAGAGGACATCTGACAAAACTTGAGGAATACATAAAGAAAATGAATAATTTTAAGAAAATGTTTTTATTAAACAATTTTTGAAATTGATAATTTGTAGATATTGATTCGATTATTTTAGGCATTATTGATAGTCAAATTACTTAAAAATAGTGCATTTGACTTGGCATTTCAAGAAAACATCAAATGTAAACATCTAAGTGATAATGAGGTGATAACATTTTTCAAGTTTGTTGTGATCATGATGAAATTTTGCAACATGATTATAAGGTTATTCCATTATTTTTGGCATTATGAGTGAAGTTTCCTTATGGCCTTTCTTTTATGGTCAATCTAGATAAGTTCTCCAACCTTGCCAAACATGTAATGCTAATGTCTTTGAAAAAGAGGTCATGTTCAATGATGAATTTGCTTCCAAAAAGGATTCTCCCTTCAAACTCACTCTAATAACCTATGTTTTCTCTTCGATGACCCAACATGGAATTACTAAGATTAAGAATCCCAAAAAATTGACTACTTTGGATCTGCGATGACGTGGTGGACTTGTGCTCTTAAGATTTTCACTAGAATTGGACAACATTTGATACTAGATGTACAATATTTGGAAAATCATAGTCTTTCAAATGAGAAACTTAAAATGTTTCCCAATGTTTTTGCTCAATATTGAACCTTTGAAAGGTATATTGTGGATCTTATTGGAGAACCTTCAAATTCATCTTGTCAACAAGTGGTACCTATTCTCAATCATGTCAATAGCAACAACCCATTAAAAGTAGATTCTATACAATTCAACTTAACAAGGCTCCATGGGACTCTAGCCTATGTATTTGTCAATCTTGTTAAATTTCTTCCTTTAGATATTAGAATCATTAGAAAGATTGGTAGAAATGATGGATTTTTAAAAAAAATGAAGTATTTAAAATTTTTTCAAATGATGCTACCTTCTAATCCCTTAACTTGAAAGAACACTATCTAAAGCTAAGAAATAGGTGGTTCACTTCCAATACTAGAATAATAATATTTGCAAGAAGAAATTACTCTTAATGGAAGTTAGTAATGGTTAGCAAAGTCCTCCAATTAATACCACTTTATACTCTATTGATACCATATCTTTCTAACAATATTATCAACATAGTAGAAAGTGTGACAAATGGTTTCCCATTGGCTAATAATGATTAGGTGAGTAAGCAAAATTTGGCCAACTAAAAATAAATTAGTTTCCCTTAGGAAAACTATGGATAAGTGATTTAGAAATTGAAATATTATAAGGATGCATGTAATGCAAGGCTTTGATAGAAGGTTTACACAAAGACTATCTGGGCTAGAAATATAAGCTGTAATTACTTCAATAAAAATTGTTTTGGAGCATGCAACAAACTTGGAATGATATAGATAAAATCATTCTCACTATTTTTCAGACATGGAACCAAATGGACATGAATGGATACAATTCACTATCAATTCAACATGAAATAAGCATATAAGTAATTCTCTTATTCATAAGTTAGAAAAAAATAATGTAGAGTACTTGCCAACCTTCAAAATATTACTAACTAATGTGGAGGCATTTGAATAATTAGTTGCCATTTGCTAAATATTTGATCAATTTAAATTTTAGATTGCTAACTTATGAAACCACTTTGCCTTAAAGTTTAACATTAACCACTTCCAACATGATGCTTCTACAATGGTGGAATTATAGTCACACTCATCAAGAATGTATATAGTGATTGCATAGATCTAGGTCATACTTATCATGAAGTCAATAATTTGTCTAATAAAGTGTTTGATGATTATTATTTGAAAGATGTTTTTTGTTTTGCATATTCTTACTTTACATACGCCGCACGTCTCTTAGGGATTTTCTTGTCTGATAAATACATACTAGAAGTTTCACTGGATATTTTGGTGGAGTCAAAATTATAAGAGGTGTGACTGATTGATTTCATATGCCAAGATAACCCAAAAAAGGTTCCATCAATAGATTCTCAATGTCAAACATGTGTCACAACTAAATTAGGTAATTATAGTCAAGGTGCATATACACCATTAATTCTAGCATAATGACCATGGAAGCATGTAAGTTTGGACTTAGTATTAAGAGTTTTGAAAATCATTAGAAATAATGATTCTATATTCATGTTGATAAGTTTTATAAAATGACTCATTCCATACCTTACCATAAGACATCAAATACCTTTCATATTATGAAGTGATTTCTTGATGAAATTAGGAAACTACATTGTTTACCTCAAATAATTATTTTAGATCATGATGTCAGATTTACTAGGTACCTTTTAAAATACTTTGGTTCCTAAAGTAATGAAAACTTAAGTTTTTATGGACTTATTATCCCAAAAATAGAGGGGTAAATAGATGTAGTTGATCAAAGTTTAGGCAATCTTTTATGTTGCCTAGTAATGGAACACGTTGAAACCTAGAATCTTTTATAGCATTCTACTTATTTCATTCAAAATGATTCAATTAATAGAACAATAGGTTCAAGTCCTTACAATTGTCATCAGAGTCCTATTGA
This sequence comes from Vanilla planifolia, assembly GCA_023846275.1. NCBI lineage: Eukaryota > Viridiplantae > Streptophyta > Magnoliopsida > Asparagales > Orchidaceae > Vanilla > Vanilla planifolia. The sequence continues at coordinate 3,910,085 of JAIUJO010000018.1, forward strand.
TTTTATTCTCTTACCTTATGATTTAGCACTTCTTAGTTTGTTGAGTCCTTCACACAGCATATTATGTTATTACATAAATATATTACTACATCAATTAATTGAAATAATTAAGTATATAAATAACTAGAAAATACTCATTGACAACTTAGAATGTTGGTTGAAAGTGATTATATAATGATTTACTTTAGGCATGAGAGACCTAGTTTGAACCTTGAAAATATTACATGCCTATAATACTGGACCACTTACAACTATATAAAGCAGAAGTATCAAAATTAATATTTTGATTTATATAAAGATTATAAAATTAGAGCTACCTTTATTATTAAGTAACTTGTATCTTGCAAAAAACTATGCCTAATACTTAGTGAGCCTTTTAGCCTTCACCATCATGGCCAAGTAAAAATATCCCAACAATACATGTAGACACATCTTGTGAGCATTGAGATCATGTTGAGCTAGCCTTTGATGATCAAACAATCTTAACATTGAATCATGTATAACAAACACTTTTGGTAGGTTGATAGTCGATCAATTCTCAAATGACACTTGGTTTACTAAGGAGGAGCTTTAGCACCTAAATTTAGAGTTGTTAAAGCAATACTTGAGATTTTAATATGACTTCATCGATTTGAGTGCTTTCTCACCTAGGGAAAGTGATATAGTAGTTATTTTGTTATTAACTCCTACTCATAGTACTTTGTTTGATGATAGCAAAAACAAAATATTTTTAATAAATTTGTTTAAGTAAATTTTTGGGATTAGGTAATATATGCATATGTATATGGAAGAGCATAAACAAGAGGACTAAGCTAAAATTGCATGAAAATCATCTTAGTTTAGTGGCAAATCATCTTGCCTCTTCTCCACCAACATTAGTATTTTGGGTGTAGGTTATTAAAATCACTTTTCTTTTAGGTTTAGATCCCTCATGTCCAAGATCAATTTAAGTCTTTGGCTTTCAAAAATGTTCTTACTTGTCGAGTGACCATGTCATTTCCAATTCTGAATTAATAGAATCATTGAGTAGGCTCTTATTCAAATATATTATTTGAACCTAAATACTTTTCAATAATTTATGAGCAAACAAAAGGTTTAGCATATCATTCTATATTATGTTAGGTTTTAGCCTTGTTAAAATCTCATAAAGAGAGTATCGTTCAAGCCCAAATGCACCTCAAGAAACGAGGTTATGCCTCAATTCCAAAGAAATGGCTCGTGATGAACTTGGCTTCTTCACTAATTTTAACAAAGAAGTGAAAGGATTAGGTAAGCTAAGCCTAGTTTACTTGGTGTTAGTTGTGGGCTCACTAGGTAAGACCCATAAAGCAAAAAATTTTGATGCACCTTTCAATTTACATATTATTTCTTATATATTTATTAGTAGTGCTTTTGTTAAGTTTTCATTATAATTTAAAAAATTTTTGCCATCTAATGTGTGATTTTATAAAATTTTGTCACACACTAATTTTAGTTGCCCATTTTGAGTGCCTTTTGTACTAGTATTGCTATATGTATATTTTAAGGAAGCTTATGCTATTAAGGACCTTTTAATTTTTTAATAATACATTCCTAGATTTTGATATGGTATCATAAAAATGTTTGTGTTTTTCGCACCATGTGCTTTAGAGACCAAATATGATTTTGACCATACAAAACTATTTAAGTGGCTTGTTACCTCATTATCATCTGCTCTTATCCAAATCTCCAACTGATAACTCTTTTCCATCTTTGATAATTTACATGGTAACTGCAAAGGAAATATAAGCCACCATCACCAAAAAGGTGCATACTTTCTCTAACTTTTCTTTTCTAAATTATAATCTAAAGTAAAGGTTGCTCTTTCATCTATTCGAGTACTTCTAATAAAGTTGTTCTTAAAGTCTTTATTTTATTTGAGTGAAATTTGATGTGATGAAACTACTTAGTAAAACTTTATAATTAACTCATAATGTCTTACTACATACTCTATTTAAAAATTTATGCCACAAATTTAGAGTGTAATATTTAAATAATTATAAAATACCTCATACACCACCTAACCCAAATTAGAGTATGGCATCTTTTAATATATTTTAATAATTTGTTAAGAATTTTATATTATAGAGTCAAACTTAGATCATAGTAAAAGTCTAATTTATCTTACATCAACTTTGGTTTAGTGCTATAATTTTTTATTTAGTACTAAAAAAATTAAATTTTTTAAAATAATTCTATTAATAAATTTTTTCTATTTCAAAAAAAATTCTTTTACATAATGTATCCAATAAAAAACTCTTAATTGGTTTTAGACAAATTTTGTCTTAGGAGATCATAAGAAAGGACTGATATGACTCCTTTTCATCCTTCTTGAGAACCATATAATTTTATGTAAGAGGTGGTTTCCTAAAAGTGAGACCATGATCACTTGTCATTTATTTTGAAATAAATGCCATCTCGGCTTTGGTAGTCTACAGTTGAAGTTACTTTGCATTTACAAATTATTTTAAATAAAATAAATATATAAAAATAGAGGATATCCCTCATTATTCTCCTTTCTTGATATCCTCATGTGTAAAACATTTATATGTCCACAAAGCTTAGTAGGTCTTATCAAATATCAAACTAAAGTTGAGAACCAAATCAAAACTAAAGATAAAACATAATCCTTGATTATATGCTAGAACTATCCTCAACAACAACCCAACTCATCTAGATGGTTAGACAAAATCTCTTAAACCAATAATGTAAAGGAAAACTTTGAAGATAAAGAGATAATAAGGGAAGAAGTACCACACCTAGTAATCTAGTTAAAAAGGACATAAGAAATATAAAAACCATACGAGATATGATCAAGCTTCTAATGAATCTCACCAAGATATCTATAAGAGAAATCATAACCACAGAAGAAAAAATGAACCTTCCAATGATTTAAAGCTAAATGATGATCTAGATATGCCTACTAAAGAAGAAAGAATTAAGAGGCATCAAAAGAGAGAGAGCATATCCTTAATATAAGACTAGATGCCGTAACTTTTAGTAATAATTCTAACCTTAAGGATTATATTGACGATTAGACTAGTGTGGATGATTACTTCAACTAGTACCAAAAAATTTAATATAAGAAATATTAATTTATTAAGACTAAATATACATAGAGTTGTAATATGTTAATAATTATGATAAAGTATCCCAAACCTATAGAAACATTAAGATTACTTTATACAATAGGTTTGTTTTATTAATCTATAATATGGAATTGTTGGATAAATGGAAAACATTTGTTTAAGTTAGTAAGTCTAGTAAAGAGTACATTAATAAGTTTGAGGATTATAAACTTCAAAGTGATATAGATGAATCCAAACATATAATACTCTCCTATTTTAGGGTAGGTTCAAAGAAATATATACATGTTGAGCTTAATTTAAAAAATGTTATAACCCTAGAGAATATTTATCATGTAACTGAAAACATAAAAAAAATAGAACAACTTGTTTTAAGAGAAATGGCCTTCTAATCCCTTTAAAGGCTCGCACCACAATTGCTTACTTAACCTACTCATACTTGCACTTCATCTATCCTTTCTATGATAGTTTTTAAATCTCCTAAATCTATAGTATCTTCCACTTCTTTAGACCTTTCATCAAATACTTTTGTTCCAAATTACTTAATCTAGAATCTTCTATATCAAGGGCCATGAAAACAATATGTACCCATCAACTACTTATAGAGAGCCATGGCTATAAACTCATATAGTAATAATGAACAACAAAAGTCAAAGGAAGAAGAAAATATAATGTCTAATAAGGATTCTATGCAAGAATTGGAAAACATAGAAAATATAGTGGTTTTAATGAATAGGTGCTCCCTTATAACCCCATAAATACAGGATGACTAGAGGTGCACAAACATCTTCAGCACCAGTATAAAAATTTTGTTACAACCACGTAAGATGATCATCAATTTTGGTAGTTGTATCATTGTAATAGACTATTAAGCAATAAGAGTTTCTTTATTGAACACCCAAACCTCTACTCTATCATGAATAGATAAACCTAAATACCTATTAAGTAATGATGTTATGTACACTTAAAATTGGAATCATTTAGTGATGATAACTTATTCAAAATCATATTTATGCAAGTAAGTCATCATATCCTAAGAAGACCACGGCATTTTTAATGTGATATGACTTTGAAGTGTAAGACTAATAAATCTATAAAAAATTTTAAGATGATGAACAAAAAAAGGAAAAGACAAAATGTGAGCTTGATTACACTGCATTAAGTTAGGAAGACCATCGATTATGGAGACAAAGTTTGGTTTTTTATAGTTGTGAACTTAGTCACCACTATACAAAACCCACCACTTATTGCATAAGGCTCTCTAAACGACCTTTTTTGAGATTCTTATAAACTTTTTACCAAACACTCTACCACACTTACAATACATAAAACTAATGATCCTTCTAGTTCCCAAAGTGAGCTTACCCAACCTTCTCTATTATAGATTAAGCCAAGAGACTCATATTATGTTAGCTCATGAGATGGAAAACCTACATAAAAAGAGTTTTATAAAAAAAAAGTATTAGTCCCTATGCTATCCAAATACTTTTAGCAAGCAAAAAGGATGGAACATGTAGGATGTGTGTTGATAATCAAGTGATTTATCAAATCAAAATAAAATAAAGGTTTCTTATTTTCTATTTAGATGACCTCTTAAATCAAATGTTAAGTGGCACCACATTTTCTAAAATAAACTTAAAAAGTTGTTATCCTAAATTAAGGGTTCTAATGAGAGATGAATAAAGGATAGTGTTTAAGACTCAAGCTAGTTTGATTGAATAGCAAGTGATGCCAATTGGGTTATAACACAAACTAAGTAAATTCATGACATTAATGACTTAGGTTTAAAAACCATACTTAAGATAATTTATCATACTTTATTTTGATGATAATTTTGTCTATAACTAGTATATTTGCACAAATTATGTTGCACTTGATAAAAGAAATACTTATTTATGAATCAAAATGAATGTGAATTCTTCACAATTGAGGTTGCCTTCTCATTGTACTTAGTTTTTTCTAAAGGGTTGTCTCTACTTTCCCTGACAAAATGAAGACATTTATGGTGGCCTACTAAAAAAAAAATTGACATTAAAAGCACTCACACTCTAGCCACCTTATATCGATGATTTTCAAGACTTTAGTACCATTCTCGCATTCATGACTAATTGTTTTAAGTTTGGTAAACTTACTTTGACCAAATCTATAGATCTAACTTTTAAAAAGTTGAAAGAGATTATAACAAAGACACACATTCCAACACTACTTGATTTTTTTACTACTTTTGATGTTGTATTTGATTAACCAAAAGTAGGGATAGGTAGTTTCTTTTATCAAGATAGATATCTTATTAGTTTCTTTAATTGCAAACTTAATGATGTTTAAAAAAGTGTTCTATATATGCAAAAAAATTGTGTGTCATAGTTTAATCTTTAAGTCATTAGAAATATTACTTTTTTTCAAGGAATTTGTCATTTACTTTGACCATAAGGTGCTAAGGTTCCTCAACATCCAAGGAGACCTTTGTTATACATTTGTTATCAAACACAACCCTGGCTTAAAAAATAAAGTAGTTGATGCATTTAATCAATTTGTTCACTTATTAAGCATTTTTTCTATAAAGGCCCAAAATTACCAAATTAAAAACCAATATCCTAACTTTGAATCAATTTATCAAAAACTCAAATCAACTCAAAACCTTTTATCTAAAGATTTTAGCTTAAAGGATTGTTACTTATATAAGAATGACATGTTAGATATCCAAAAATCATCATGTAAACATCATTTTATTTGGAAAATACATGTTAAAGGATTATCTGATCGTTCTTAAAGAGATAACACTCATTGAGATATTTTTGAGAGATTTTAATGGCCTAGAATGAAACATTATTTTACAGTTATTGTAGTCCAATGTCACATATGCATAGCTACAAATTCTTCAAATGTAGGCCAAGCACTTTAAATTTCATTAGCCACACTTGACAAGCTATGGGAGCACATAAATATGGCTTTTGTATTTGGATTACCTAATACCTAATCAAGGCATGACTTTATCCTTGTGGTCATTGATTGTTTCTCTAAAATTACTTAATTTATGCTTTGTTATAAGACCAAAAATGTAACACATGTAGCTTAGAGTTTTTTTCCAAGAAATAATTAAAATACGTGGTGTTCCAATGACCATAATATCTAAATAGGATGTAAGATTTACTTGTTATTTTTGAAAGATCTTATGGCATTTACTAGGAACTAAGCTAAAATATTTTTCAGCCTACCAACCTTAAACAGATGGACAAATAGAAGTATTAAATCATAGTTCGAAAAATCTTCTTTCTAGCTTGATAGGGGAATAACCTAAGCTTTGGGAACAACTACTACTATGAGAAAAATTTGCATACAATAATTCTATTAATTATTTTATTGGTCTAAGGACCTAAAAAATTTGCCCTAATGAAAAGCATAGGTTTTCGATTGGTCTTATTGCTTTACTAACGAACTTTCATACTTCTACTTCTACTTCTTTCTTTGCTTCTCACATGTTTTTATTATAAAAAATAATATACAAAAAACATAATCTAAGTAATGAAAGATATAAGAAACTAATAGATGCTCATAAAAAAGTTAAGAAATATCATGAAGAAGATTATGTTATAATTATAGTTAGGTAAGGATAGTTCCCATTTGGATCTTGCAAAAACTTAAAAGCACGTGGTGCTGGACCTTTTAAAATTGCCAAAAATTAAGAGCTAATGTGTATGTACTAGATTTGTTTAAAAACTATGGGGTTAGTGTGACCTTTAATGTTAAGGATTAGGTCTCATATAAGGTGCTACATCTAATACCTAGTAAATCATTTGAGTTTAATTCTCTTATGTTGAGTGAACTCATTCCTATCATTACGTTATACTTAAAAGTAAGTATGGAAAATATGAAAAACATTTTAGATCATATGAAAATTCTAAAGAAAGATTGTATTCCTGTAAAAGTTTTTTTTCATTACATGGAAATTTCTTTGATCGAAAACTCTTGGCTTACATTTTATGACATATATTATATCATGAAACAATTATTGGAGCACTTTTATGCACATCACCCTGATACTAACATGCCTACCTCTCTCCCACCAAGGGAGGAAGATACAGGAGCATCTTGTGTTAGCTCACAAACACACACTTAATGGCATCACTCTACATAAATTCGAACTCAAAGTTGTAGTCAAGTTAAATCTAATTTTGAATAGTCAACTTTATCAATTATATGGGTCAACTATAATACTCTAGTTTTTCATAAGATTATCTTTATCATTTTTGCTCTTTTTGTCCAATCATATTTTGCAAAAAAATATGTCATCATTGGTGTCACTTCTTGTCAATGTATTGCTCACTATAATTAGTCATTTGTCATTTCTTGATCATTAGTTGCTTTTGATCTCTAATGCCTAGTTGACCAATATCTCCTAGGCACTCATCATCACTAAATTGCTTGGTATTCCCTAGCTGCCCACCATCGCCTGGTTGCTTGTCAGCTAACACCCTATGGTCCCTGTCAATCATCATCATTTGCCTTGTCCACAATTGACATCCTGATCATATCATCATTAAAATCTGATCATCATGTTGCATAATTATTTCCATCAAAAGTTTTTCCATTTTTTTATGTTTTATAATTAATGTGGTTGAACCACTTGGAGTTAATGTCATAAAATTCTAATAATCTTTTTAGATTCTCAAGTGATTTAATTATAAAAATATCTTTTCATATATATTTTATATTTAATGTGGTTAGACTATTGAGAGTTAATTTCATAAAATTCTAATGATCTCTTTTATATTCTTAGGTGATTAAATTTTGAAATTATCTTTTCTTTTTTTCCATGCTTATGATATTTTTTGCAAAGGTGAATTTTTTTTATTTTAATTTTTTCATGCATTGTGCTCTCTTTCATTTATAAATAAGATAGGTTCCCCTATTATACTTTATTGATGAATAAAAGTGCTCTTATTTGAATGCTTTAACCATTGTAAGCAAAAAGTCCATGCTTAACTCTAGTTAGAGAGATTCCAACTTTCCCACCCATGTGAGAGACAAGGATCAAAGGTAAGAAGCCTTCCTCCAGGGGAGCACGCAACCAAACAAATTTCTAATTTTGTGAACACTTGTAAGTCTTCACCTACCATTTTAACTCTCTTGATCCAATCATTAAACCATCACCCTCCTAAATGAGGTTTCATATCCTAGCCTACCATCTTGTTATCCTTTTAACTAAGCTTCCTCATTAATAAAAACCTCCATCTTGTTGCCCATTTTCATCTTTAGTTCTCCACATGTTAACTCCAAATGAAACTATAAACAACCATTACTAAAAAGGTACACTCTTTCTATAACTTTTACTTTCTAAGCGATAATCTAATATTAGAGTTGCTCTTTTTTGTTACTAGTTTGTTTTACATAGGTTTGTCTTAAAAATTTTTATTTTATTTGTGTGAAATTGGTTGTGATAAAACTACTTAGTGGAATGTTAAGCTTAACTCTTAACGTGTTGCCACCTACTCCTACTTAATAATTCATGCTATAAATTTGGAGGCTAATCTTTGAATAATTATAAGATGCCATGCATAGAACTTAACCCTGATTAGTGTGTAATATCTTTTAACATTCCTTAATAATTTTTCAAGAATCTTTAATATTGTATACTCTAAATTAAACCCTTGTAAAAGTTTAATTATCATGAATTAATGGATTATCTCATAAGATGAATAGACAAATAGAGAGGTATAACATTTAGCATAATAATTATTTTAGAAATAATTTCATTGTGCCCAAACTTTGATGTAAACATTATGGAAACATAGAGGTAAGAATTTGATTCAAAGAGAGAGTTAATGTGATTGGTACTATAATTAATACTACTTAAGTTAAAATAAAATGTTTATAGTTTAATACTTTACATAAAAAATTTATTTTAGTCGTGAAAATTTGAAAATTGAAAACTTTTTTTCCTTCGCCTACTACGTCTTTTTTTGGCCTCTAGCATTTCTTCACTTTCCTAATATTTTTTCTTGGAATTTCTTAGGGGTGTAATTTGGAAGGGCTTTGAAGAGCTATATCACAACATTCATCATACAATAACCATTAAACAATCTTTGGTAATAGTGATTCAATGATTATGTTATGACTGATTATTTTGTATCTTAAAAAGGATATATTAAATGTTACTATTTTCCCTTATTTTAAGATTATAATTATTATGTTTTTTCCGCTTAGCACGAATTAAGAGAACAATGTAGTGCTTTGTTTCAAGAAGGGAAGAACTCACTTAGAGCTTACTTTTGTGGTCGGTTAGAGTTATGTTTAAACCCATAGAAATATAATGAAGATAACTTCTTGTAATGAAAGAGTAATGAGGGCAGTATTTGGGTTCATGAAAATGTAGAGAGGACTTTATGCTTTAGATTATGCAAGTAGCAATTGCAAAAATTTCTCTACTTATGAAGGATTGGCTAGGTAGTGATAGGCTTAAACTTGGCAACATAAGGACCGATGAAATCCACAATTTTGTTGCAAAAAACACATAATATTTTGTCTGTGCTCTTCTTTATTAGATCGTGCTTTTCATAGCTTCATTTCAGTTGACTTATGCATTAGATAGTTTGAAAAACATTAGTATATCACAATACAAAAATATCACATATTAATCATCATTTGGTTGATTTTGACACTTGTTTATGTTGACTAAAAGTAAGCTAAAAAGACCATCAGCATTAATACCAAAAATTTTGTCCATTGCAAACTTTTGTCATCATAATGTTATGAAATATACATTCTTGGAAAGATACATAATACTTAGTGTCAAACCTAAAATCCATGGTGTTATATACCAGCATCTATTTTGTTGGTAGAGTCATTCATGTAGGAAGCAATGTGTAGGTGAGTACTATTAGTTGGAAGTGCATTGTGTAATGCCAACTTGCATAGGAGTTGTGTGATGAGTGAATCTCATATGTTAATGCCATATAAGTGCTAAATTGTCTTGTAAATTTAACTTTTATAGGGTACGCTGATATTCATTTTTGGAAAGTCTTAGTGATGTAAGGTATGCTTATGTTGTACAATAATATGTTTAGAATAGGAAATCTATGAAGAATTTTATGAATTTTAAAGGAAAAAGAATTTTTGCTTTATTGTAATACAACAATTTGAAGGAAATTAAAGTGCTCAAGTTCCTATTAATAGGCCTTATTTTTCTCCTATAATGTTGTTAAGAAAAAATGTGACAAATTTGAATCGTATTCGATCATCTAGCATCATTTCATTTAAAGGATGGTCTTTCATGGGACTTTTAATTGAAATATTAGTTCTGGATAATGTTCAAGTACATTCTTCCACTAATGTAACATAGCACTTTCATAAATTCATAATCGCAGAAATCTAATGATTTTCTTTTAAAACTTCTAATCTTAATAAATTAGTGATATTTATTACATATCCATGAATAGCATATAGGTTTAATGTTTTCTCAATTTTATTTTAATAATATTCTTAAAAATCCCCTTAGATCTTTTTGTGGGTAAGGAAAGATCATAAATCAAGTCCTTCTAATGAGGGAGGACTAGCAAACTTACATAGAGGCATTGTATTGGCATAGCATTGAGTGCCAAAGTAAGTCTTTTTGTTGGTGGAGATTTAAAGGACTTAATCCATGGCTTGGAGTAAAGTGTGTTATTAAGGTAAATACATCTTGTATTATTTTTTATTGAAGATTAGGCATAAATGTTTTTAATAGAACAATGTTTGCATGATGCCTTTTCATTATGCTCAAGTTAAGTAAAAGAGTGATTATATACCCAAGGCTCTACAATTCTGTGGGAGGTGTATAATAAAGCCTAGTGGTTAAATATCTTAAAAAGCTTAGTATAACTTTTTTTCTTGTGTTGTTCTTCATATTTTTTTTATGAACCTAATTGTTAAAATTCAAAATCAAATATGATTTTGAATTATCCAAAAATTTGATTAATCAAAATTCTCCACCTTTTGTTACGCTTAGGGGCGAACAAGTTGTATCCAAGTAGGTTGTTGCTTTTTGTAGAGAAGTTAACTATTCCATATGCTTAACATTGTGGAGTAGATCTACTTTAGGCATATAACATTACTTTTTAAATTTTTACAAAATCTCAATTGGGAGCATGCTAAAGTACCCACCAATATTCATAAGGCAAGAATTTTCATTTTGGAAAAATTCTTTCCAACTATTTTGTTCAAAACGTTGATTTAATGTTGACAAAATTATTTGAATAACTTGTGTCAATATTACGAATATTTTTCTTGAACTTAATGGAAAAACATTATTCAGAAGGTATAGGTAACTTTTTTTGTACTGTATCACAATAATTTGCATTAAAATATTAATTCAAAGCACTTTCTTTAAGGTTGTGTGTGTGTTAGATGGATAATATGGAATATCGTTAACTTTGTTTGCATCAAAATGACAAACCTTATTACATATTAAGATTAACATCTTGAAGTATTTGATTTGGGATTTATTCTATGTGAGCAGATAATATTATCCCATCTTTGTTCTTTACATTATAGGCTAATTATAAAATTAATTTTAAATATAAGTTTTATTTTAATATTAATTAACAATGTATTGTTTTATGTCATAAAACTTAGTGAAACCATGTTCATAATGATTAGCTTCAAGAATTATTCATTTATGCAACTCCTAACATCAAACAATAAATATTTAAACTTAGAATAATGCTTTAGGATTTCAAGATCATAATCAATAATGATAAATCTTTTGTGAATATAATTCAGTTATTCTATTAATTTTGACTCACTAGGAATTAAGCTACACCAAATTGATAAGGATTTATCCTTTGTGAACAAACTTAAGTTAAATAAGGAATGTAGATGAAATAGAGTTCAAAATCCTTAAATACATGCATTATGTGACATGTTCAAATTGTTAATATTCTAAATTCATATGTATTTCAGGCATCCTTCAATTTTTATATCTCAACCAAATATTGTATAGTGCTGTGTTATGAAATTAAAGTAATATAAGAATTAGTGTCTAGTCTCATGATAAGCTGTCATGTAAGAAGGCTTGGTTTTTGTACATTGTAGAGTGCCTAATAATATTTACTTATGATTCACGCAATGGTTTGGTTAATGAGGGATTATTACAAAATGTTGCATATCCCAAGGCATATTTTTTTAAATTTACATTAAATACATGAATAACAATTTTATATTACCATAAATAAAATGATCAATGGTTATGATAAGAAGGTAGCAACAATATAAAGAAATAATCCTAATTTCCAACCAAAGTTGAGTGAGCAAAATTTTGTAGGTAAGCACTAGATCTTATTTTAATTATACTAAGCCAATTGGCTAGTAAGTTTTCATAATAGGTTTGGTGGGCCTCACCTCCATCAACTATTCATTAATTGATGTCGTTAGTTACATAGCTAAGCATTCACTTGTCTGCATCAATGAAGAAGAATGTCAAATGGCCAACTAAATGTTATTTTTAATGAACAAGAAATTGTTAAAATGGCCATACAATTAAAGCTTAAAATCATTAGGAAATTTTCACACAAATTTCCAAATATGGAAATAATCGTAGTGGCATTTGAGGATATCAAATTTTTGAAAAATTTTAAGGTTGAATCTTTTGATAACTGATATGCACTTATTACATTCGCTAGATTATTTGTGATGTGTGGTTCACTAGGCATAGAACATTAATGGCTTTAAGCAATCTTTAAGTAGCATCTTGAGTTTCACTTAAATGTTGAATCATCGTTAGCTTTAGTTTAGGTTTCATTTGAGTATCTATTAACACTTTTTTTAATAAGGTAGTATTGTACTGCGTTGTTTTGGTAGTAAAAAAAATCCTATACAAGTGACAATAGCTACTATAACCTTAACAAGATCAAGCATAGTAAGGATGTATGTTGATGTGAATCTAGTAATGGAATTACCTAGTTTCATCTACATAACAAAAAAAAAGATTATAACTTAAATGGATTATGACAATGAATTCAATAACATAATTTGTTATTGAATTGACTTCTATGATCAAGGTCAAACCACTCTTCAATTTAAAAAAAATAAAATGTCATCTAATATTCAAGTTATAATTGAGGCTTCAAAGCACCAACAAGTGTGGTTGAATCTATAAAAAATTGCCTAAAATGGTAAATGAACAGTGTTTTAAATCTAATAGTTTGATGTTAGGTAAGGGTACTTATAAAAAAATAATAAGGCACAACCACATTATTACAACTCAATGAAGGAGTATAGAAAAGTCACAAATTATTGTGCTAATAAAATGGGTAAAATATCTAGCACGTGCTCAAGGAAAATAAAGGTTGCAAATCAATTGACATGGAACAACATGAAATTTTAATGTACATAACTATTAATTAAATTTTTTTTAAAAAATCGCAAAGGTAGAAATAAACAAATATGTTTGGTTTTTGATTTAATAGCTTCTTAAGAAAAAGCTAATTTGCATTATGACTTAAAAATCATATAAAGATTTCAAAAAAGACTAACTTAAAAGAACTACAAATTCTTGTCCAATGTAATTTAAAGAGAAAGATGAAAACCTCTTTAAGAATAGGCACTTAAAGAGAGACTAGAAATGATTTAAAAAAGCATATCAATTTTGAGCAACATTCAAAGAAGTTCTTGATTCTCTCAAATTGCATAACAAAAAACTTTTTTTGGATAACATCTTATTCTATAATATTAGAGTTACTACAAATAAGAGCATTGTAAGCTCTAACACAAAAAATGACTCTGATTGCTGTCATGGAAGGATTGATTGATGATAACAAATTGCATAAAAAATATAAGAGATTAGAATTTATGCACAAATTAGGAATACACCAAATAAGTTTATGGTATTGTGAATGAAAAACATTTATTGTCAAACCTTAAATGAGGATGAGTAGTCAATTCACTTGCTGATTTATAACCCAAGGGAAGTACAGTAGTGCCTATTATACCTTTATGTATGCTAAATTCAAGGGCTAAGGAAAAGGAACTTTAATACAAGTTAATTAAATCTATAGAGAAAGCCAAAGCTTCATTGTTAGTAATAAGTGACTTTAATATAAGCACTACACTTGATTAATGCAAGGCTTCCTCCATTTTATGAAGAAAGTATTGAATGAATTCAATGATTAAATTAGTCAATGTTACATAACAGAACACCAATTTGTAAGGCCTTTAATAACATGGACAAAGAAAGGAAAGGGCAAATGGGTTTTGAAAATGTTAGATGGATAGTTAGAGAATCAACCATTGATTGATCAATTCTCACCAGCAGTAATTCAACATTTATGTCGAACTTGATCAAATCATGCACATCTTCTTCAATCTGTAAAGGATACTACTCCTTTCCCAAAGTTGTTAAAATTTCAAAATCTATCAGTGAAGTATTTAACATTCACCCAAAATGCAAAACATTATATAAAATTATGTTGTTATTAAAATATTTAGTAAATTTCCCACTTCAAAATTCACTTTTGTTATCACTTATAGTGGTATGTTGTGACCCAACTCCTTTTGTAATTTAATTATGAAGATATTAAATCATCAATAAAGAAAATTCTTAACATAAAAATTTGTTACAATAAAAATAGGTACATTACTTTCTAAACAAACTTGAGAATTTGTTGTTCACTACATTCAATTATATAAAGCATTTAAAAACAAACAATAAAAATTACATATCATTATTATTAAATGATTAATGGTTCAAATTGTAAATATGAAGGTTTTTTTAAAAAAAAATTGATCTATGGTTCTAAACAATGAAAATATGGTAATATAAATTAAAACTTTATAGAAAATAAATGATAATTATATTGACAAATAACATTAAAATATTTAAAGGTTTTTGCCACCTTCAATCGATAAAAAATTACAGATATATATGTTTTTTCCTTCAAGGAAATATTACAAAAAATTGTTTTTTGGATTGTGAAAAAAATTATTAAAAATATAAAACATTAAAAATACTTAAAGGAACATTTTTTTCATAAAATGTGCTTAAATTTATTAAGTATTAAATATTACAAGATAATAAAAAATTACAATAACAAATAAACTCAAATATTTGATGTATAATGAATAAGGTTTTGTTATATTAACAAATACATAAATAGCTATTAAGAATGACAATATGATATTTCAAAAAAAAATTTGATAAAAATGTTTATTTTATGAATGATTAAAAGATATGATAGAAACAAAATGTCAATCCTAAATCATGTTTATATAGAGTCTAATTTGACTAGTTTACATTATTTCAAAATAGTCACTAATACTATAACATACAGTCAATATTAAGGGAAATTACTAATTAACATAGTCAAGAATCTTCCCTTATCTAAACACATATCATTGAATGTTTGCATTGGACAATGACCTTTAATTCATTATATTATATATTTTTTAATGAACATTTTCTTTACTATTTTAGCTTTTTTAATTAAATTTATATTTTTATTTATCTTTAC
Organism: Vanilla planifolia; assembly: GCA_023846275.1. Taxonomy (NCBI): domain Eukaryota; kingdom Viridiplantae; phylum Streptophyta; class Magnoliopsida; order Asparagales; family Orchidaceae; genus Vanilla; species Vanilla planifolia. The sequence continues at coordinate 3,925,671 of JAIUJO010000018.1, forward strand.
TAAAAGTTTTGTACACTTTTAATAATCAACACATCTAGCATCTTAAATAATTACTATTTTTTTCGTATTTTTTTAATTTGTAGCAACTTTTATTTGTATTTTGAGTCTTTTCAGCATGAACTAAGAATAAATTTATTGTTCATGGATTTTGTAAATTCTTTTTTTAAATATATTAATATTGAGTTATATTGATGATATTATTTTTACTTTAACATTTTTTCACTTTTGATATCTATATTTTAAATTTAATCATTTGTCAAAATTATAATTTTTTATGTTATGATTTTTATTTATGAAAAGTTAGTTATTTTGCAAATTACATTAAAACCTAAAGTTCTTTAACGTTATAGAATATTTAAACTAATTTTTTTAAGATACAAAATTTTTTAAATAATAAATATTTTTAATTAATGTAAAAACTTTTTATATTTTGATCCCATGTGATATTTTATTTGATAATGATATTTCTTCACAATATTACAAGCCATTTTTTATAAAATTAAATTTATTTTATACTAAATATTACAACATTTCTTGTGTGTTACATCTAATATTTGACATAATATATTTTTGAGGTGATTTAATCTAACAAAATTTAAGAGGTGAGTACAAAAAGTTATCATGTGTTACTTGACATAATTGGTAATTTAGTTGAGATATAGTTAAAGGCAATATGATACCACTAATGTTATGCTCACATAGTGCATGTGTCCAATGGGGAAGCGATGAGTATCGTCATTGTATCAAAATTTCCAATTATGAGCAATAGAGACATCAACAAGTATATTTGTGTGACATGTTTAATGTGTCTTATATGTAATGTATTTATTTTATATATATCTAGAGAGTATCAAAACTAGTTGATGAAATGACATCAGTGTGCTTTATAGTTCTTCAATTTAAAGAGATGCATGGGAGCAATACAATTATTTAATTTTTGAAATTTTCTTAAGTTAGGTTTTTATATAAATAAAAGTCATTTATATTTTAAATTTTCAATAAGATTTTTAATAAGTTTATTTTTAAAAGATATTTTATTAATCTATTATGAAGATCACTTTTTCATATTTAATATTGTGAATGCCCAATCAAATTTATGCTTTCCAAATTTTGTATATATAATTAATATTTTAAATAAGTCTTCATCATCACAATTTTATTTTCTATGTAATAGCTTGTAGTTTTTTATATATTTAATCGCATAATTGTTTTTATACATTTTTGATTCGTTTGCAATATGAAGTTCAACATAAAACCTAGTTAATGTTATCTATTTTTTATTATAAATAAAAATATAAATATTTAAAAATTTTTGTATCAATATTTATATTTTCGTTTTATTTATAGCTATTATTGTTTTAATTTTATGTAGGTGTACAAACTTATTTCTCATCATTATAACTGTAAAAAACATATATTGATGATACATATAATTTTAATTATTATTAGTTTCTTGTTTATTGCAAATTTTTTTTTTATAGTCCTTTGCTGTTGTCTTAATCATGATTATAGAATTACTCTAAGAAATTATTATCTTCAACGTGCATAATGTGGAATAATTATATGCAACAGTCAAATTCATTAGGATTGATTTTAATTTTATATTTTTTTTGTATTTATATATTTACTTTGCTTGTTTTGTTATATACAATAATGCTTTTATAAACTATAATATTCTTTATACATTTCATATACTTTTTGTTTAATAAGAATAATTCGCATTAATTATTGGGACAAATTTTTCTAGTTCTTCACAAATTTTATTAAATTTAAATATTCAATGATGTTTACTACTTTAGCTGTTGTTTTTTTTTATTTTTCAAAAACATATTATGAATAACTAAATTATTCCAAAATATTTTACGAATATGTTTGTCAAAAAATTTCAAACTTTTGTTTTATTGATGTTATGGTTTTTATGATTTATAATTTATCAACTGCAGCATTTTTCATAGCTTGTATATTAATCTCACGAACCTTTTCACATATTTGCAAGTATATTTAAAAATTGCTAGTAACATAATGTGCTATACTTTTAAATTTTTAAATTTTTTATGAATGTGTTTTGTAGGTTAGCATATATATCATGGTAATATAAATAATTAATTTTTATAAATTTAAATACTACTTTTATCATTTATTTGTCATATAATTTTTTTTATGTTATATATACTTTTGTTAAGTTTATTTTATCATTTTAAATATTATTTCACTTAAATTATTTTTTATTATTTTGTAGTTTATTAATGTTATTTATATTATAAAAAAAAAATTTTGTATATAAGAAAAATAACAAATTTAAATTTTTCAAATTTTTATTCAAAATCTCTCAAAAAAATCTAGAAAAAATAATAAATATTCATTTTAAAAAAAATATTACATAACAAACAATAATATTTAAGTAAATAATAACTACAAATATTCAATCTTTAAGCATAAATTATGTAAGACAGTTTTGAGTAAGGCATGGCACATTTCAAAGAAATGTTCCATTACTTGATCTCATAAAATTTGGAATGTTTACATTTTTTTTCAAGAAATGTCCTCTAGCATTGCTTTTTTATGCTTTTTATTAAGGTTACTTTTGTTGTTATATTTTGATTATTATAGCAATTTATAATTAATATAAAATATCTTGATTAAAACATCAACAGTCTAAATTTTTCTTTGATATTTAAAATATTCAAAATTCAAACTAAATATTTATCAATGGTTACATAAAAAATATAAAAAAAATTATATTATAGCAAAGAATTGTAAAAATTAGCAATATTGTTTTATTAAATTTCATTCACTTTTATACTTTGTTTATTTTTTTTATACCTACATTGTTTCATACATGTATCGTTGGATTGTTATTTATAAATTTTAAGCGTTTGATTTTTTTAATTTAAGCTTTACTGCTATGATTATTTTACTAAGATTGCATTAGAAAAATTACTTTAAATGTTGAACTTTATTTATTTGTTTTTTTGTGACATTTATTTTACTTTAAATGACATAAGTTTTTCCAAATGATGTGCACATAATTAAAAAAAGTTTAGTTTTTTATTTTTTTAATCTTCTATTTTATTTAGAGAACCTCCTTCGACAAGGTTTCTAATTACTTGAAAACTTTTTTTGTTATATAATTGAATATTATAGAACATTTAGTGCCGTATAGCTCTACTTACACTATTTAATTCTCCATATCAATTATTTTATAATTAAAATTTATTAGAAAAAAGGTTTCTTGAAATACTATAAAATAATGTGTTATATTATATTTATGTATATATATGTATTTAAATACATATAAAATAAATTTTATTTCAGTTGCAAGTTGATTAATAATTTAAAAAATTATTATGTGCATAATATTTTAGAAAGGAATATGAAAGGCGTTTGTCTTAAAAAATAATAATTAAAAAAAAAAAATAACAATTTCTTAGTCCAAAGTAAACTAATATGAAAACCAAACATAAAATATTAAAAATTCCAAAAACGGAATATATATATATATATATACATATATATATATATATATATATATATATATATATATATATATATATATATATATATATATATATATATATATATATATATATATATATATATATATATATATATATAAAGTTAAAAATAACTTAAATTAAATTTATATAAAGTTAAAATGAGAATATAGTTGAATTTGTAAACACCTAAATTTCTTAGAGCAATTTGCTTAATTAGTTGTAATGTAAAGCACAGGTGTTTACAAAAGTAAACAGGTAATAAAATAGATGAAATAAACATAAAATAAAGTGGAGTATTAAAAATTTAAAATATAAAAAATAATTTTATGTTATATTAAAAAGTTTTTATGGTAATAAATGAACGACAAATTTGTTATTAAAAATAAAATGGATAGAAAGAAATAAGTTTTTATACAGTAAAGACCTTTTATATGTTTTAAACTTTGAATGTTTTTTTTACATATCCTCTATTTGTGAAAAACATTATTTAAAAAACGTTATGGAAAGAATGTAATTTTTTTACTATTGTGCTTTAATTGCTATAATGCTTTTTTTACCACCATAAAAGTTTTTTGCACTTAATTTTGTTAAATTGACAACATATATTTAAATATCAAATATTTTTTTAAAAACACTTTTATTATACCAACGTTAAGATGTTTTGAATTATCTTAAAACATTAAACATTTTAATCTCATGCTTTCTTTATTTACATTCAAGTTGTCACAAGGCTAAAAACCTATTTAAATTATTATGATATAATATTTCTCATAATCAAATATATTATTGTTCTTTACTTTTGTACTTTTTTATTCAATATTTCATATACATAGTTTTTAATATGCAGTATATTATTGTTCATTTATTTCTTTGAACTTATTTGACATCAGTTTTGCAAAATTTAAAAAATCCTACTATGTTGATAATTTTTTTTGAAACAACTTTTTTTTTCCTAAAATATTATCACTATTTATACTATTTATGCAACATTTGATGAAAATTGTTGTCATATAATTTAAAATGTTTGTTATTTTTGTCTTATTTTCTTATTGTTATTTTGATCTTTTCATAAATAATTTGTGATTATGGAATCTTTTAAAAATACTAAAATTATAATTATTATTATTGATTTTTTATTATCCAAAATTTCAACTTATTTTTCTAACTTGTTTAGTTTTACATAATTTTTCATATTTTAACATTTATTTTTAAAGATGAAATAAAAGGATTAAAGTTCTTAAAGCATTCTTTATAATTTCCAAAGCAAATTCTTCTATAAAATTCTATAAATATTGAAACAAAAATAAGAAGTTTCTATAAGCATAAATACAACTAAATGTTCAACTTGTTTAAGAATTTCTACAATTATAATAGGGCACATAAATTGTGAAACTAATTGAGTTATCTAGGTTCTATATTGAAACAAATATATTAGAAAATATTATAATGAAGAAATAAAAAAATATTTTTATAATATAATGTTTTAATTATTCGAAAAAAGGGAAAAATATCAATTGTATATTTTAAATAATATAAAATGTGAAACATTTGAAATGTTAAAATTTTTTGTGTAACACATCAAAGAAATTAGTTCTACTAAGCATAATCAAAATATACAATGAAAAAATAATAATTTAAAATTAAATATAAGGAAATAACTAACATAAATAAAAATATATATTATTTCAAAATTGCTGTCAACATAACTTTGATAAGTTTTAAAAATAAAACACATTGTGTTAAACAATTTGAAAATAAAATAACAAAATTAAAATAAGAAAAATAAAAAAAATAGTAATAAAATGTAAAATTTTGAAAATAATATACAAATTTTTCTAATGCAAGGCTTATGGTTAGAAAAAAATAAAAAAAATGAATAAAATTCCCAAAGATATATTAAATTTTTGAAAAACAAAACATACAATATAAAAATAATGTTTTTTTATAAGTAAAACAGCTTCATTACTATAATATTATGTAAATATTTTTTTATAAATAAAAGGTAAACAAAACATTTTTAAAGTTCGAATAAAAATTTTCTCATAAAAATGACTTTTCTACAACGAGACATCCAAAAGATCCAACATTTGTTAAACATTTATCAAAATTGTGTACTAAACTATGAAAAGCATTTTATAATACCTAACTAGATGTATCAGAAAGAAGAGAAAATGCCAATTAATATTATCATAAATCATATACAAGTCCAACTAAACATCCTTAATCATGAGTTATTATTTACTTATAGTTGCTTATCTATATGATCTATTTACTACATAATTATTTTAGAATATTATTAATTTGATGAAATTTTATTATCAAAATTTTCATGACGTCCACAGCAAGAATATCTTCTTAGTAATTATGCTATGAATCTTATTTAAAATTTTTATCATCCCATTATTTTATTGGATATTTGTATTTTTAAATCTTCACTTTTTAAATTTTTATTATAATGTGTAGCCTTATTAAATTAAATTATTAAAAAAAGTTTTTGATTAATTTTTTATAGATTTGCAAAATAATTAATATGCTCTTTTTATTGATGTTATTTTTTTATTATGTAATTTTGTGTAGTTTCTATAAACATAATATAATTGTTTTTAACTTAATTATTAGATATTTATAACTTTCGTAAAATTTCTATGTTTTTTAATTATAGTAACTCATTTATGATGCTTAAGTTTCAATATGATATATATTTTTTAAGAATTGTGACACCTAAACAAAAAAACAACTTCAAGATTTGTTATTCAAATAAATCTACATATTTTGGACTTTTTTTTTATCTGAATAATTTGTATATTTTTATTCTCTACATTTGTAATCGTTTTCTTGTATGGGCTTATTTTTGTTATTATATTAAAATTTTAAATTTTAATTATAGTACTTTTTTGGTTCTTTAGTTTTTTTAGAATTTTTAGATACAAGACCAAGAATCCATGCCTTAATTCCTGTGACCTTTTTTTTTATGTTATCTAATACGAAGCATATTTTTTAATAAAACATTTTATTTAGAATTTTGAAGTCATTCTCTAAAGAATATTTTAAAATTTTGCATATGCAATAAAAAATATCTAAAACATTAAATATTTTATACAATATTAAAAAAGAGTGTTTAAAATTTTGATAAAGTAAATACATAAAACAAATACAAATATGATGTCAACAAAAATAGCATAAACAATTTTAAGATTTCTAATAAATAAGCCATATGCATATGTACTAAAAATCATTTAAGTAATACAGTATATGAAAATATACAATTATAAACTCAAATTTGAGAGTAAAGAGATAAAAGTTAATTATAATTTTAAATTAATTATAATTGTGAAAGAATGCTTAATAATCAATAGTGTCATCATGCCATTGTGAGAAGTATATTTTTGAAATTAACAAAATATTACACACAAAAAAATTTAAAACCGTTTGCATTATTGAATTATTCATATTTAATTTAACAACACATTTATATGGGATATCAAAAAAAAAGTTGTGCAAATCCAAACATGGGAAACATAGAAACATAAACAAAATAGTCAATGAAAAAAATATGAAATTTTATAAATTTAAACCATTACAAAATATTCGCAATATCATATTGATAAATAACGAAAAGAAAAATGTCCAAAAAATAATACAAATATAAATTTTTTGAAACTAAAAAGGAAAAATAATTTATATCGTGTAGCATCAAAAAGTTTTAATCTATTTCAATAAATTGAAATAAAAAAGAAAAAATATTGAATAATAAATAAAATTAAAAAATATTAAAAAATAACTTTATCAAATATTTAAAAAATATCTTAATAATTCAGACAAGGGAAATATTTTCTATGCAGTTGATAAAAATGGGTACAACAAAGAAGCGAAACATCATGGAAGATCATATACACAACGTAAACCATATTTTGATGAGCAAAATGCTTCTTATTGTCTAGGTGCACAAAGGAAAAAAGCATACTTACGTATGCTTAAGTATTTTTTATGTCTCTATTGAACATTTATAATCATTTAAAAGGCATATTGTACACATATAAAGCATGCCCACACCAGTTACTTGTATGCTCTTATGTTTAAAAATTGTAGGTTCTTGTATTATGTTCATGAGTCATTTAGTAAATTTTTTGTGCACTACACCTAGAGAACTATTTTAAATAAATATGTTTTGTAAATAACTTTCAATACATTGAGCATTCTAATATCTTAATAACTTGTGTGTTCTTATTAACTTGAGTTTTTTTATTAGTAATGCAAGATTGTTTTCGTTATGAAGAAATTCTTATTATTGTTAGTAAATATTTAATTTTTTAAATAGTTTGTAATAATGATGATACCTATTTTGTTTAGGTTTCCATATTTCTTGATACATTATCATTATAAAACTTTTTATTTAATTATAAAAAAACAACTATGCTTTTTTGGGAAATAGATTTTCTTATTTATAATTACTCATTCATGATAGCTTTAATAATTTTAAAACACTTTAATGATACAAATTGTATTAGTAATTATTATGTTTATATGCAAAAATAAAGTTGTTTGAATGAAACATTAATAGTTTTAATTATTGAACACTTGATTGTAAAAGATTTTTTTTTATGAATCACATTTTTTCAAATAATTTTTTGAATGGAATTTGAATCATTTAGCTCAAATTCAAATATTGATTATTAATTTAAAAAGCTTGACCAAGTGTTTTGTCATGTAATTCACTTGTGAAAATAAAATTAGTGTTGGAGGTTTTACTGATGTGTGGCCCAGGATGTACATCAAGAAGTCATTTCTTTAGCACATGGTTGACTAGTTCCCATTCTAAGATTCATCATGTGCACTTCATTTTAGTTAGAATTACAAAATTTATTTCTTTATATTGATATGACAAATATGGCTATATTATATTACTCATGAATATTGAATTTTGAAGGTAATAAAGCATGTATTTCATACATGTTATATTCATATATATTTTTATTATCTTTGTTTCATTTGTAAAATTAATCAACTATCATAATCTACAAAATTAGTAAAATTGCATATTTATTATTCTTTTCACATTTTACCTTCCAACTATCCTATGGTATAATCTATATGCATGGCATTAAATAAAACATAAGTCGAATGTGACCATAAGAGAATCCCATCCATTGCACTGTTTGTAGTATTTTCATATTATTGTCATCCTTCGACACTAAATGACTAACAGAGATGTGTATTAAAGTGTGTAATATTAGAGTTTCATACAAAATAATGTGAAACATATCATACAATATTTTCATATGGAGATTAGATAGGGCTTAAACAAAGCAATATTAAGTGTGATATGTAATGTTTGTGGTTTCATATAAGTACGTTAACATGTTTGTCAATGTATAATTGGTTGTTATTTGCTAAGAGTTGAGAACTTAAATTACAAGTGAGCTAACTTATGTGTACTTATGTGATCTCAAAGTCATACTTGTACAATCACATTAGTTGAGTCAAACTATGCATTGTCGTAAGAGTATACAACATTGACATAAAGGTTTGATCAATCTTACAAATAACATATAGACGTATTCTAGTTGTACTAGTTCATTTTTTGATATTGCGACTTTATGATATGGACTTATAAATGGTTTTATTGGAGGAATTGGGAATTTATTACAATTGTTAATCTTTTTGGTATTATTTTTGTTTGGTCTTCTTTTCATGCATATACAATCATTCATGTTTACCATCCTGAGCTTCTCGTACAACGTATTAGATTTTACACACTTACATCATACAATATTTTCACGAGTTAGGAATTTTCTTGGGTAGATTTATCTAATCTTATATTATAATGTATTCTTCATATAAATATGATACATTGAGATATGCAAAAATAAAAAAAAAAATTTGATAGGCACTTCATGCAAGCAATCTAAATGTAATAGCTATCATTGACTAAGATCTGAGGTTTACAGTAGTATGATCATTATCCTAAAAGCATGAAAGTCAATTTGATTTTTTTAAGAATAGGATTTTAACTATTTAAATTTCTTGATTTATATATATTCCTTTTATTCATATAAATACAAGTTATTTTGTAATGAATATGACATTGAATCTATTACTAAGTAATGTTACATGTAAAACAAGAGCAAAGAAGTTGTTTGTGTTTTTCACTATGGTATCATCCTTTATCATAGTTGCCTTGTTGCTATTATATTTAGTGTTTTACTTGCTTCACCAGCATTTCTATTACTTCAAGGTTTCTTCGATTTACTTGGCAAAATGTTTTCAAAGTATTTAGTTATTGGGTTATATTACTTTTTTATGAATTATATAATTTTTTTATAATATTTGTTTAAGTGTTGCAGTAATTTTATAAACTATAGTGCTTGATTTTCAATAACATGATTTGTACATGGCCACTGTAAAAAATGTAGCATAATTGAGTAAGGAGCCACTTACATGGCGTTGTGAAAGAACAGAGTGTTTTGTCATGTTGACTCAAACCTAGACAAGAGCAAAATGGGGTGCTTTCTATGGTTTTGAGCATTAACAAAGTACCTTTTTAATTACATAATATCTATTAAACAAATTGTTAAAACTTTTTTTTATCAAAATATTATAATTGGAATTTTACTAATATATAATTATTTATCAACTACAGAAATAATTTTTAACACTCAAAATTCATTTCTAATATTTTCATCAATATCAGTGAATTTAGTTCTTTATATGTTTGATGTAAGGTACCAAAAGTTTTACATTATTGAATAATTTTTATTTCTTTTATATTTAAAGTTTTATTTTTTAAATAGATATTTAACGTTTTTATTCTAGAATAATTATTTTTTCTTGTAAATATAGATAATATTTTCTATTCATAATATTCAAAATTTTTAGTCTTTTGTGTTCTCAAATTGTGTAAATATATTAATCAATTTCATATCATTTAAAAATCTTTTAAACTATTTGTACTTGTTTTACTAAATTATTAAATTGAGCTATTGTCTATGAGATTTTATATTTTTGGTGCCTTCTATACCTTCTTTTACCAAGGTAATTTCTTTGTAATTCGCATTAATACATAAAAACATTTAAACAACTATGAGGTATCATCTAATTGATCTTTTGTTATTTTTTTAAATTACCTAAAATATTGAATTGAACAAGTTTGTATTTTGAGTATACATTATGTTAGTATAACACATAATGTTTTGAATATTTATTTTTATTTAACATCCTATATGCTTAGTTTTTTACATTACCAAAATTTTTTATTTTATTAATTTAGTTTTTTTTGTTATACTATAAAAATATGTTTTTGAAAGATCAAATATAAAAATTAAATTTCAATATTTTAATTATAATATAAACTATAATTTTTTAAATTAATTAAGAAGTTTATCATTTGTCTTAAAACTAGAAAAATATTCTATTGGATAAAAACACATTTTTTCTTAATGAAAATATTATACTTCTTAATCATTCTACTATTTTTTGTCTTTTTGGAATATTGGCATATTCATGAATAATTGATCAAAATATTTTTTTTTACTTATGCCAATTATATTTTATATTCTTATTAAACTTAACTATACATGAGTTTTTTTTCTTGTAATGATTATACTATGGTATTCTATTTAATGTCTTCAAGGCTTGCCTTTGCTTAATATATTGTTGAGAAAATTTTTGTGCCTAAATTATTTCTAATTATTAAAATTTAAATATTTTTTGTTTATTGTTTTTTTGGTGAGTTATTCTTGCATATGTTATCATTAATCTATATTTTGTAATGATTTTTTGAAATGTAATGTACAATCAAATCATAACATATCTCTAAAAACCCAATATTTAACAAGATAGACCATAGGAAGGGATGATCTATCAAATCATAACACATCTGTACCTACTCATCTTCAAAAAAGAAAACTAATTAGTAGAGAATTTTTTGTTCAAAGATCAATTATACATAAGTATGTTGACATTTTATATGCATACAACAAATTATATTTTACTTGCATGTAAGATTACAGCTAATATACTTTTGAAATTTCAAAAATTTTCTTCGAGATTGAAAGAAAATAGTAACATAGTCTAAAATAAATATGTTGAACCCAAAATGGCTTAAGTTCTCAAATATAGTTATAAAAATCAAGTATTACGTATATAAACTTTGATTAATAAATTTTAACGAAAAATTAGCATAGACATAAACAAAGAAAAAATAAGATTTGAGAAATAAAATTTAAAATATTGAAATAAAAAAATATGGAAATAAGACGTAGATGAAAAAACTACAAACATTAAAGCTTATTTAGGATTATCATAAAGAACAAGTTAAATATGAAATTTTGATTGATTTTTGTGTTGATTTTATTATAATAATTAATATAATTCGAAAATTTTGAATAACAAATAATGCAATCTACCAAAAATAATATTTTGTTTTTACTAGAAGGAACTGGTTTTCTTAAAAAAATTAACAATTTCATTAATTACTCGGAAAATTCATTAAATATTAAGTTTATTAAAAATTTACAAAAATTAGAATGAGTCACTATGAGTGATAACAAAAAAAGGAAATAAAATAAAAATTGAAAGAAATAAGTATAAATTAAGATGGAGACATACATGTAAATAGAGTTTATCTTTAATTATTTTAGATATTCTTTTTATAAATAATTTATGTATTTTATTAATTTTTTTAAATGTTTTTATCATAAAAATTAAAAAATTGTTCTTATTCTAACCTCTACACATGGTGTTTTATTTGTTGATAACAAATCCTTAGCATTTTGAATAAATTTACTGAAGTTAATTTTCAGATTTTAGAAAATCGATACTTGTGCTCGTGGGAAAACTTGAAGAAGTGGAGCAATGGTAAAATCCTATGAAGATCATCTTAATTGAAGTGACAAACCACTAAAAGATATATTTTAAATTTAATTTTAGGTATTTTAATTTTTTTAATTAAGATATCTTATTTCATTAAAATACATATTACAAGGAATAAAAATTATATTTTATTAAAATTAATATTCTAAAAATATATTAGGTACTAAAAATATAATCTATTCTCTTTTATTACCTTGAAAATATATATATTTTTTTATCAAATCTTAATATTTATTCAATAACTTTCGTAAATTATACATTACAATTATATAATTAAACAAAAAGTAATACTAATTAAAATTATGCTAATTATTAGCAATTAAAAGCAAAATTCCCTATAGTGCTTAAAACAAATTGGGTGTCATTAAGAGGTTTGGAATGTAAGTCCCTAAACTCATCTGCCAGTTGCGATGCTAAGTACAACCGTGAACGTAGTTTATTTGTGTCTTAGAATGGGTTAGTACTCTCGTATTAACATATAAGAATTTTCTTGCCACCTAATAAGTGCATTGTTTGGTGTTAGTTACCCCCTGTTTTGCTCTAAAGTAATTTCCCCTATTATTTGATGAGTTATGCATTGAACAAAAATTATTTGATGAATTTGTTGTTATTTTATCAATCTGATAAGCACAACTGACCACATTTTGGAGCTATGCTCTAACTTTGCATTTTCCATATTATTAGTAATAGGTTCTCCTATTTTATTATTTTAATTATATTATTAGTTTTACTAGTTAATTATTATAATTATAATACTTTTTGAAATAAGTTATTGATATAATATTTTTAAAGATGTGATCATAAATAAAGTACTTTTTTAGATGGTTGACATTAATAAAGATTTTAGAATCTTAATATTTTTTCCAAAATAATTAATTTAAATAAGATTTAGTTTTTGTGCCTATAGAGAATGATTTTAATCAAACTTAATACTTTAATCAAAATATAATTATAATAACTAAAATTAAATTCAAAATATTTGTCTTATTTATTTGTCACTACAACCAAGATTGCTATCATAGAATTTCACCTTTGCTTCTTTTTCCTTTTAAATTTTCCCATGAACACAAGTATCATTTACGTAAAATCTTAAAATTTATTTAAATGGATTCATTTGTAATACTTAGAGTTTATGATCGTTAAACAAAACACCATGATGGGAGGTCAACACAAAAATCTCTGCCACTTGATGATAAAAAAACTTTTAAAGAATTTGGCAAAAATATAAACTATTTATAAAAGTAATGTGCATACAATCAGTGATCCACCTTCATTTACGTCATGACTATAGTAATGCTACGGCATACTTTATGCTTATTTAATATTTCAATTTCTATTTTTCCTCTCTTTGGCATCACTTATTGAGAGTTAATCGACATTTAGTTAATAGTTCAAAAATTTAGAAAATTGTGAAATTATTTAAAAATTTAGAAATTTGTGAAATTTCTATTTTTCAAAAATTTTTTCTTTAAGTCTATTTTGTTAAATTTATAACTTTATCTAGTGGTCTAGTATATGATTCCTTTTAAACAGATTAGATTCTTTCTTTATAACTATTACCAAAATTTATTATTTAGGCTATCTTATGTTATGGATGACTTCAAATTTATTGTGAAGGCTTAATTGTTATGATAACATTAAGTTTTAACTCAAATAATAATTTTATCAATACTTTAAAGTTTTGAAGGATCTTTATTAAATTTTTAATTTCTAAGATTTTTTTCAATTGTTTCTATTTTCTTGCTTATTTTATTTTAATTTTGTAAATTTAAATTCTCAAATCTTATATATATATATATATAGCTATATATTTATAATTATATATATATATATATATATATTTATTTATAATATTTTTAATTGGAATTAATTCATAAGAGTTGTAATGTACGATACTTGATTTTAGTTATTAAATTAAAGGACATAATCTGTCTTAGCTCCAACACATTTAGGATAATTGAGGTACTTTTTTCATTCATATAAAGTTTTTTCCAAAGGAGATAAATCCTAAAAATGAAATAATAGAAAGAGGCAATTATGACATACATTGGTCATAATGAAAACTTCTTAATTAGTTGGATTAGAATAAAAACAGCTATTTACAAATTATGATTTGATCTAGATCATTACATCTGAATCATAATCTGATTGTTAGATTTTGCTCTTACATGTGGAAAAATCAGGGATTATGGTCACAATATTATGTGATTGGTCAGAATATCAAAATATTTGTCTTTAAAAGATGGATGAGATTAGAACCATTTGATCACGTAATTGTCCAAACAGGTAGCAAAAATCACTCCCAATATTTTTAGTACAATGGCGAGAAATGGATCTAAGTTCTAATCCCACTTTTAATAAATGATGGATTATCATTGCTTTATTAGATTTCCTTTGTTACAAATTTTGCATATCTTTTTGCATTGCACACCCCCTCCTTTGTTGAAGAATTAACGTATGTTTGGACTCTTGATTGATGAATCGAACAAAAATTGTTCGATGGGTGTGAGTGTTATGTTATGAACATAATAAGCATTATTAGCCGTGTTAACGAACTACTTTCTGATTGATAATTTTGGTTCTTTTTAGAAATATTGATTTTTTGTTTTTTTAGTTATATTATTATGTTAGTACTAATTAATTTTTATAATCAAAATACACTTCTTGCAACAGGTTTTTTAAAGAGGATTTTCCACAGTATGATAAGAATTGAATGGTCATTTGATGATAAAGATAAGATTTAGATTTTAGAATCCTAATACTTTTCTAAGATGATTAATTTAAATAAAATTTAACTTTTGTTCTTTGTATGTGTGACTTAAATCAAACTTAATATCTAATAAAAACAAAATTGAAACAACTAAAATTAAATTTAAAATGAACTCTTTGTCAAATTCGAACAACAACTCTTCTTCTTTTTTAAATTCTCCCATGAACACGAATATCAGTTTTCTAAAATCTACAAATTCACTGAAATAAATATATTAATAGCTCTTAGGGTTTGTTGTTATCAGACAAAATATGATGACTAAATGTCAACAACATAAAATATTAAACAATCCAATACTCTATGAAGTGATCGTTACAATATTGAGTACCATTTGATAGTGAAATAATCTTCTTTCTACAATATTTTTGGACCATTCTAACAATTTATGGGACCATTTAGTACCCACATTAAATAATGTCTCATTTTCCTCAAGAATTTCCCATTCCAAAATTCCCTTTAGGATGTACATTACTAATGAAAGTATTTTTAAGAATATTAAATGTCTTGTGTTTCAAGCATATTGGCTTCAAACAATTTTAATTTTTTAAAAAAGTTAAATCCACAATTAAAAGGTGAATACAAATTTCTATTTCACTCCAAACTATAATATCTATGTTATTAGTTGCTTCCCTCTCACAATTTTCCCAATTTGGTACATAATGTTTATTTTGTAGTATATCCCTTGTGACAAAAACTTATAAAGAGTCCATTTTCTTGCACATTCTATTACAAATGACTTTGAAAGTTTTTTTTGACAAATTTCATAAAAAAACTACTCCAAGTTTTATTTATTTCTTTAAATAATACATCTCTATCATCATTTGGCATTTTTGTTATTTTTCCTTAAAAAGTCAGTTAGAATTAAATTAATATTATTTTCAATAAGTGTTGGTTTTTTATGACATATCCATTTCAATTTGAAGCAGAATTTTTATTGAGGGTTTCATTTCATTTCTTCTACCATATATGACTTCTCATGAATATTATTAGCTCTTTCAAATTATAGACTTTTTGATCTTATACAAAAATATCCATATGCAAATTTCAGTTCATCACATTCAAAATAAATTTTAAAAAGCACTTACATTTATTCAACAAATATTAAATAAATTTTAAAGTCTTTTGAATAATTTATAAACTTCCCTACATATAAGAATTTAATCATTCAATTTCAAAAAAAGTTGGGATGCCTATAAAGTGTCTTTTCCTCTGCTTCCCAAATAGTTGCTAGTTAGTATAACATACAATTGTACATTCAACATGGGATGCTCTTCTTCCTTATTTCCTTGATTTCTCACATTAAGAAGCCTAGTAGCCTTTCCTAATGAAACAATCTCAGATGCACCACTGTGCTATATATGTAGTGTTGGCAACAAGTTTAATTAAAACTGAAAGACAAAATACATGATGTGCTCTAGCTAATAATAATGGCAAAACTATCTTGTAAGTAATGTAACAATTTATTTTGAATAACGTATAATGAAAGAAAATTCTTTATTTTTAATTATCCTCATTTTCCAAACATTATAATGCATTTCATTAGAAATACCTTTATGAATACAAGATCCTCTTCTTTAAAGTCCACTTTCTTAATTGTCTTTTCAAAATTTCCATGGAGTATAGCTATTCTTTATAAACTCATGTTTTGATTATGTATATACTCTTAATAGTTTCTAAATGAACTCCTTTGAGAAGAAAGTAAATATTACAAGTTTGTTATGTGATGGACAATACATATGGATATGATTATGAGCATTGGGTGCTAACGGCCTAAATGTCATCACTTGAATGTTTTTTTAAATTTTGAAAAATTCATCAATAAATTTTATTCAAGAATTCACCTTTTTATAAACATGTTTTATTAATAAAAGTACTTACCAAACTAATAAATTAGTCATTACGGATAAATTATGAAAATCCTAATGTTTTTAAATAATGGTAAAATAGTTATTACACTAGAACTACTCAATCTAAAGGCTCCTAGATTGTTTGATCATGAAAAAACATGATCAGATGGCTTGGATTAAACAAACATTATTTGATATGGACTAGTAGATCTAAATTATGATATAATGACAAGATCTATCTCTTATGCATGGATAAAATAAGAAGTGATCGATTATGAAATTACATTATTGATCAACGTATCTAATTTTGTGTTCTTAAAAGACTAATGAGATTTTGATCATTTGACTACATAATTGCATGATTAGATGGTAAACTCATTGTAATAATTTGAGTATAGTCAAGCAAAATGGTTACACTTTTTAGTCCCACATTGGATGAATGATGGATTGTGATTGCTTTTCAAGAATTTTCTTATGCCATATAATAAGTGCACTGAATGGGTTTAGTTAACCCTTAGCTCACTGTGATATCCCTTAATGCTAATACACTCATAAACTATTAAATTTGGATATGTGAGTTTGTGTATTGAGCCAACATTATTTGATGAGTTTTGATGTTATTTTATCATTCTGATAAACCCAGCTTCCCACATTTAGGAGCTATGCTCAAACCAAACACTTTTGATTATTAATAGTAATAGGTTTTTTTTAGTGTTTTAATTATATTGGTTTTTTACAAATTAATTTTTAAAATTATACAAGTTTTTAGAATAAATTATTGATATAAAATTCTAATGATATGATTAAGAATAAAATAATTCTTAAGACGAATAACTTTTGATCCACATTTTTGAATCGAAATATTATTTTTAAAATGATTAATTTAAATTAATTTTTCTTTTCTACCTTCAAAGGCTGATTTTAATCAAACTTAACATTCTAATAAGATTAAACCTATAATTTTTAGAATTAAATTCAAATTATTTCTTAGTTATTTGTCAATCCAACCAAAATGATTGTCACAAAACTTCACCTTTGCTCTTCTTTCCTTTCAATGTTACCTTGAACAGAAGTGTCATTTATCCAAAACTTAAAATTTATTTAAGCAAATTCATTATTAATAGTTAAGGTTTATGATCATCAAACAAAACATCAAGACAAGGGTTGAACATAACAATCTCTCTTTCTTGATGATAACAAAACTTTTAATAAAATTCATTGGAACATAAATTATTTATAAAAATAAAATGCATAAAAATTAAAGATAAGCTCCCTAACATGTATGCTGGCCAAGATTAATGTTCTCTCATAATTTATGCACATTTTAATCTTTCAATTTTTATTCCCCCCACTTTTTCGTCACTTAAAGAGGGTTAATCTATGTTTAGTAAATTGTGCACTAATTTATAATTTTTTGAAATTATCAAGCCACTAATCAATTTCCTTAGGTCTATTATGGTCACATCATACCTATATCTAATTATCTAAGACTTGCATAATTTCGATCAAATATATTTAATTCTTTCTTTCTAACTATTACAAAAATTTGCTATTCAAGATATCTTGTGTAATGGATGGCTTAAAATTTGTTACAATGGATTATGGTTATGAAAGATTAAGGTTTAGCACCAATCATAATTTCATCTATAACTTTTCTTTTAAGATTTTTTAACTATTTCTATTTATTTATTTATTTATTTATTTTTTAATTTTCTAAATTTAGTTTTCGAAGCCTATTTGTACTATATATATATATATAATTTTAGCTTGAATTCATTAATTAATGTTGCAATATATAATATTTAATTTTGGTTATTAGTTTTGAGATCGTAAACCATTTTAGGTCCAACACATTTCAATGTAATTGTGATACTATTCTTACTATACAAAGCATTTTCTTTTAAAAGCTAAGCCCTCATAAAAAAATAACAAAAAACACTTCTATGATCATACAACATAATAAACTTAGTAATAGAATAAAAAAATTCCATGACAAAAAAAGTAAATTAATAAAAAAAATCTTATGCTTGTTAAAAAGTTTTTAAGAAATAAGTGTTTTAATTAAATCAACTATAATTAAATAAAATTGAGAACTTAGCTTGTTTGAGGAGTAGAGATTATTAGTTTGGCGATTGAAGAATGTACAATAAGAAAATTTCAATAAGCATTGAAACAAAATGTTTTAATATCATGACTTAAAAAGTTTTTTTTAGATTTTGTAAAAATTGCATCAGTCTATTCTGTTTAAGAATTCACTTATTTATAAACATTTTTAATGACTAAAACCACTTGCCAAATTAACCAACTACTCATTATTGTTTAAATTAAAAAACACCTCCAAAGTTTTTAATGAGCAAATTATAAAAATTGAAATATCTAAAAAGACTAACTACATAGAAGCCACTCGATCTAAAGGCTCTTAGATCATTTGATTGTGAAAACTTCTAAATTGGAAGGATAAGATTAAAAGCATTGTCTAGAAATTAGGGTGTTATTTGAACCACTAAATCTTTGTCATGATTTTACTATTTGATTTTGCTCATACCTGTAGACAAAACATTGATTGTGATATCCCAAATTTATGTGATTGGATATGAGGATCTAAATAAGTGTTTATAAAAGTGGATGAGATTAGAATCATCGGATTACATAATTGTGTGATTGGATAGCAAAAGCACTCCCAATATTTTTAGTACAATCGTGTGAATGGATACAGGTTTTGTTTGTATTACATGGATTATTATGGCTTTATTAGAACTTTTTGACATTGCACATTTTGCATTTTTTTTCAGTTTGTCTACCCCTTGCTATTCTATAGAGGTAAGTTATGTTTGAATTCTTGAGTTATGAATGAATCAAAATTGTTTCATAAGTTTGAGAGTTATTTTATTGACATGATAAAAATTATTAGCTTTATTGAAGAACTATGCCCTAACTAAGATTTTGGGTTCTTTTTGGTAATATGTTTTTCTGTTGTTATAATTATATTATTTTTTTAGAAATTTATTTTTATAATTAAAATATACTTTTTGCAACAAGTTTTGGAAAGAGAATTTTGAAAGTTATGATAAGAATAAAATGATTTTTTGATGGTAAAAATAAGATCAAAATTTAAGAATCCTATTACTTTTTAAAGATGATTAATTTAAATAAGACTAAATTTTTGTACCTTGTATGAGTGATTTTAATAAATCTTAACATCTAATCAAAATAAAATTAAAATAACTAAAATTAAATATAAAGTAAATCTCTTTGTTAAATTCAAACAATAACTCCTCTTCCTTTTTAATTTCTTTGACGAACACAAGCAGAAGCTTTCTTAAATTTACAAATTATCTTTAACTAATTTATTAGTAATTCTTAGGATTTGTTATTATCTAACAAAGTACCACAACTAAGGGTCAACAACATAATACATTAGACCATCAAAAGCTCTATAAAATTATCATAAAACTATTGACTATTATTTGATATTGATAGACTCCTTTCTACAGCACTTTTGGTCCATTCTATATCCATTTATGGGACCATTTGGTACCCACTTGCAATAATGTCTTATTTGCCTCAAGGCTCTACCATTTCAAACTCCCCTTAGGACATGTGAAAGTATTATTAAAAATATTATATGTCTTGTGTGACATACGTATTGACATGGATCATTACGAATTTCTTTAGAAAATTAAATCCAACCTCGAGAGGTGACTAACATTCCTTCATCAAAAAAGCATCATATAATAATGAAACATGTTCTTTCTCCTTCTTTAAAGGCACTTTAACAATTATCTAATTTGTCTTCCTTTTCCTAGCCCTCATAATAATTTTTCATTTCAATCCCAACTATAATGTCTTTGTTATTAATTACTTACCTCTCATAATTCTCCGCATTTGGTATATAATTTTTCAAATATTAGATATCATTTGTGACAAAAACGTTATAAACATTACTATTTTCTACACTTTCTATTGCAAATGACTTCTAAATGTTTTACAATAAATTTCAAAAAAACTACTCCAAGTGTGGTTTATCAAAGTAAATAATTCATATATTTCTAAAATCATTTGGATCTTTTATTATTATTCCTTAAAAATTCCCTTAGAGTTGAATTAATATTATTTTTAAAAAGTTTTGGTTTTTGTTATGGCATATCCTTTTCAATTTGAAGAAAAATAATTATTTAGTGTTTATTTTCATTTGTTCTACCATATTTGAATACTATCTATATTGCTAGTTCTTTCAAATAATAGTGTTTGTTATATTATAAAAAAATATGCGTTTGGAAATTTCATTTAATCAAAAACTTATCCTAATTACATGAAAAACCTAATTTTCATGGACTTGACATATTCTTAATTGTTTTAAATATTTTATTTCATTGACTTCTATTTTAGCCTAGAATGTTCTATTAAATAGAAGATTCTTATAATATGTATCACACAACCTTTTAAAAAATTATGATGTAAGTTTGGCTTCCTTATGCAATATAAATGGATTTATAATATTGCATGAGCCTTATTATTTTGTCAACTTATATCGAAACTATTTATTTTTGCAAAAAAATGTTTCCTTAATAGGTAAAATATTAATATTTATGGTAGAAACTCTCATTTTCAATTAGGTCTAATTTAACAACTCTACCTAAAAATGTTGTTTAAGTTAATAACTTCTTGCTATGAATATGCCATGATCACAAATGTATTAAAGTTCATTCTGTTTGATTTGAATGCAACATATATCATTCAATTATATTAAGCTTCCTCTATGTTATGTATCTAACAACTTTTATCTACTCATTAAAATAATAGTAGATAATTTTACTTTTTCTTTGGTGATATAATATCTCAAAATCATAATGCCATAATAATTAAGTCATCCTCATAAACTCAATGTTTGAATAGATTTATATCAAACAAATTTTGAATAAAATATTATTGCACTTTTCAATAACAAGAAACCCAAATATGAAAACTTAGTCATATTTTGGATGTAGTGTTACATCACTAACTAGATAGGAATTGGAGATTAGAAACAAAGATAATGGAGGATATCTTTCATAATATTCTTCAAATAGATAAACCCATAAGCTATTTAATAAGGAAACTTAGTTTTAATGGAATGTACTCAAGTGGTGTTTGAAATTATGCATCAAAACAAAGAGGTAGATTTACAAGACATAAAAGGCTTTGGAAAACTAAAATTGGTAGACAAATAAAGAATCTGGGAGAAAAACTTTATCAATTTCTACTTAGATTATTTTAGGTTGGGAATGTAGATAGAACTGTGTTCATCAAGGGTTGTGTTGATTAACTTCTTCTAGTCCAACATTATGTAGATAGAACTTTGTTCTGGACTGTTCGATTGCAAAAATGCACATTAGTGTAGAAATCACATGTTTTGCAATAACTTTTATTTAATCGTATATTTTGAAATAGTTTAGGAATTTCATAGCTATTAGACATCAACTACATATTATAATCGACTTATTGGGTTTTCTACCCTTAGCATTGTTGAGAAGTCATGCTCTTAGTCCCTATCACAAATCTATGAGTCTTAACAAACCCAATTTTTTTGAACAAATTAATTTGTCTATCTTCACTTCTTTCTACTAACTTGGTTCATGAATAATGCACTAAACCAATTGACCTAGAGACTACTACAACAAAATGACTTCACTAATACTCGAGCTTAACCTGTCTTAGATTTGATGAGTTCTTAGCCTTTGGAGATGCCTAAGGCCAATGCCCCTAGGTGGTACAATTAAGTTGATTTGAGCCCTTCGGGCTCGGTAGTTGAAGTGTGCTTAAGAAAAAAGTTTTTTTTTCATAATAATAAAAGAATTTATATATGAAAAAAATATTTGAATATTTATAAAATTTTTCAAGAACACAAATGCCTTCAAAAGAAGTACATTTTAAACCAAATTCACATATACATACAAGATTGATAGTTTTATGCACCATAATTACCAAAAAATTAAAGATTTAATATGCTAACCATAAATATTTAAAATCGAAATTCTTTATAGATTAGCTACTCAAGAATTATCCTTATCTTAGACTCTAAAGTCAATGGGTTAAGCCATCCAATTGTGTTCACTTTTTATGCTGTAGTCTTTACTTCAAAAAAATCTAGTCTTTACTAAGCTCAACAAGACATTAGTAAACACTTTGATTATAAAATTTGAAGTATTTGAAAGAAAAAATTAAAATTATTTATAAAGGTTTTCAAAAAAGTTGTTGTTCAACTATGGTTTAAGGTCAATATAAAGAAGTCGTAATATGTTCCTGAAATGCTTTTACCCATTGATATTTAATCACTTTGATTCTAGATAAAAGTGTCATATTTAGAATATGCATTGTATTTATACAATGGATTACGTTACACAATAACATACATAAAAACATCTTTTTATTATTGATGAGATGGTTGCACCAATTTTTTGCATGCATACATTAATTATTTAAGTGCTATATACTTTGGATTTTCACAATTTTATTATAATTAAACTTATTTTTTTCAAACTTATTCAACATTTAATATATAGGATAATACCAAGTTGTTGCATGTGTAAAATAATTATTGAAGTGTTATATACTTTTGATTTTAACAATTTTATTATAAATAAACTAATAATTTTTTGCACTTATTTAGGTTTTTATATAGAGCATAACTTTGACAACTAAGTTATGAATGGTTTCTGATATATTAAATATTCAAATATCATAATTATCTTTATATGTTTTATGTTTTAATAACAACAATAAGATATTTTTTTTTATGTTATTGTGCAACTTTGTAATGTTTAGTGTAAATTTACCAAATATTTTAAGTTAATTTTTATAGTTACAATGTATTACTTATTTTTTTTCTTTTTTATTTAAATTTAGTACGTTTTAATTAGCCAACTACTACTTCAATTAAATAAGTTTTTAAATATTTAAAAATAGTTAATATTGATTGCTATTTATTATAATGTATGGATAGAAAATCTGTTTGTTGAAGCATTATTCTTAATGCTTATCTTACTTATGTATAGAATAATTTTTTTCTATATTTTTTTCAAATAATATAAATTCTTTTAACATTTTGTACCAATAATTTAGATAATTTTTATAATCTATGGTATTTTTATTTGAATCAAAACCATTTCAAATAACTTTGAATTATTTAATATATATTATAACATGTATGTTCACATGTTTAATTCCTTAAATTGATTGGCTTACATCACGCAATCTGAATGATTTTAAACATTAAGATATTCTTATTTATATATTTACTATTAAAATGCTTTTAAATAAATTTTTTCTTAAAAAAATAGGAAAAGCATTAGGAAATTTTGATTTTTTTCATTTAATTCTAATTTTATATATTTTTCTTTTAAAATGGTATTTTTTTTAATTATGTACTTTTTTTATTAAAATTCTTAAGAAACGTTTTTGCATAAAATATTGTTATTTTTCTATATATTTCGAAATTTAAGAGCAACCAATATGAAAAATATTTCTTGTGAAAATATTATACATATATAAATTATATCTCCTTTAGTATTTTGTTGAATTATTGATTCTTATTATTTCTCATTTCTTTGATTATTTTTATTTGCAATGGAAAGTTTTTGTTAGTTGTTTCTTTAGGAATTTTTTTATTGTGCTTGTAAATATTTGATTTACTTATAGCACTTTTTTTGGGTAACGATACATTATTTATATTTTTATAGATTTGCAATCTTATAAAAGTTTATATGTTTGTTTGATTATTTTTTATGCAACAATGTTTTATCAACTATGAGTTCCTTATATTTGTAAAAGGTTATTCATGAAGAATGCAATAATTTTTTAATATATAATATTAATTTATAAATAAAAATTAGCCTTTTGGAACTTATAAAAATATTTTTGGATATTTAATATTTTCACATTTTTTAAAATTTAAAATTATCAAAAAAAATTAAATGCTTCTTATATGAACTTATATTTTACTATATTTTTTTCTTAAGATATTGCTAAAGTTGTTTTGAATACATAGAAATTGCTTACTAAGATTTTTTTCTTTTGTTCTCTTTTATCTCATTAAATGGGGAGTAATTTTTAATTAATCACATAAATTTTTATTTCATTTTATTGATAATAATTTTCTATTTTCACGATATTTTATATTTATCATCAATATACAATTGTAATTTTTCAACCATTTCGAAAATTTTTATTAATCATTATGCCTAATGTTTCTAAAATTATAAATCTATTTATTTATTTGTTTATTTATTTGGATTATTTTTTATAGAATTTTTGTTGTAACTACCTGATATATTGGATGTAATGATGAAAAATTAAATTATTCAATTATTTGAATAATCATATTTCTCTTAATTATTTCAAAATTTTTTAACTTAGAATGTTTGTGGCCTGCAATTACTAAGAAATTTTTTATTCATTTCTAAAGCATTCGGGGAAAATTATTTGATTCACTTTTAATGGTGTAAATATTTTTGCAACTCTTTTATTTTTTTATATTGGCATATTTGAGATGATTTAATAACTTAAATAACTTGTTAATATATTATATAGATTGTTTAAAAATTGAGGTACACATATTTCTTAATGATTTGCCATTTTCTGTCTCACAAATTTTTTATTGAAATGGTATTTAATACATGCTTTTGTTATAATATTAAATTTACTATCTTCTACACATTTTTCTTATTTAATATCTTTAGTATTTTGTTTTGTATAGAACAATTTTCTAGTATTATTTAATTAAGCTCATTAGTTCTTTCACTCAATATTTTCATTTTTTTGAATATTAAATTTTACTTATATATTTTTCTTAGAATTTCTTTATTAACATTTTAAAATTTTAGATCTTAGAAAAATAACCTTTAAAGTATGATAGATTTACAAAATAGTATTATCTTATAATATTTTGTTTATTACTTTTATTTAAACAAAAATTTTAGTTAATACCTATATTATTTTGTCCTCAATTTGTAGTTTTATGCAAATTTTCAAATAGTATCAAATCTTATTATTTTAATTTTCTTAAAATACATTATGGACATCTTTGATTGCACTAGCTTATTTTTCTTGAATTTGTTATAAATAAAATATGTCCTTTTATTTATTTGGAATTAATTTTAATATTTTAAAAATTTGTTCAACCATAATGTTTTTTTGACAATTTTACCTTTTTAATAAAATTGTAATATTATTTATCTTTTGTTGTAAAATGAGATTTAATATTAAAAATATGCAAATATTTTTTATAATTTATTAATAAATAATTAAATTTTTATTTGAAAGGTATGAAATTTGTAAAGAAAATCAACATATAAGTGAAATAAAATTAGTAAAATATCGTTAAGATAATAAAATGATAATAGCATTTGCTCTATTTACATTTTTTTGTTACTTATTTTGCTAGAGAGGCAAGCCTATGTTTGCCCCAATATAATGGTATTTGTCGAGCAAAGAAAAAATATTGTTATACCAAAACGTCTAAACAAATTAAAATAGTAAAAAAATGAGAAAAAAATTCCATAATACAAGGAAAATAAAATTTACCATTAAAACTATGAAAATTTAAAATAGCAAAAGCTAAAAAATTATTTATGTTATTAAACATATATATTATTCAAATTATAAAACATATAAAAAAAATTGATTATAATTACAAACATAATGAATAAGCAGAGTTAAAAAAGGAAAAAATTGAAGGAAATAAAATAAATAAGAACACAAAATAGATCACATTACAAATATATTCATAACACAACATCAATAAAATTGATAAGAAAACTTGTTTTACCACAGAAAAAGTAGAGCAAATACTTTTTAGATGTTAACAAATGAAAACAATAGGAGCTACAAAATATCTAAAAGTAATCAAAATATATTGTACAATTTGTCATAAAACATCACACATATGTTAAAAATATAAAAAATTAGAATATATATATAGATATATATATATATATATGTTATTAATAATATTTTAATATTATATTAGTTAAAAAAAATGTAATATAAAGAAGTATGGAATATATTTTATTAAAAATAAAAAAATAGAACAAAAATGATTGAAGAAAAAGGTAGTTTGGGAATCCATCAACAAGATTTAGATCTTGCCTTTATGCCACAACGATAGTGAAAGGTGAATAAAGAGTGAAAGAAAAAGAAGCAAGGCTAATCTATGCATCAAAATGTTAACCTCCAAGTATCAAAAACTTTCCTTGTACAAAAATCTTTGTAAAGAAAATAAATTTCATAATGCATTCATCTAAGAAAAATTTTTACATGAACATTATTAAAAATCATAATATAACTTGTCTTAAGTCAATAAAACGAACTAAGAGGTTACATTTTTTATATATTTATACTATTAATGTATTCATTGAGTTCAACATTTATTTTAATAGTGTGGCAATTCATTTTATCCTAAACAATTCATATGCATAAGCGAATAAACTTTTATGCTTTTTTATATTTTAATTTAAGCACAAAAATTATTTTGGAATAATCATAATTTAAATTTTTTTTCTTTGGATGCCTTATTAAAATAAGCCTAAGATAAATAAATTATGGCAAAAATGTTTCAAAAAGGTAATTCTTAAACGATTAATTTCTAAGGAAGACATTATTGAGATATTGATAGTTTTTATTTAAATTTGAGATAAGTGGACATATTTTTGAAAGTTTTTCAAATTTTTGTTATGTTAAAGAAAGTCAAAACTTCACTTTTGTGTATATCATTGATGAAATTTAAACATGAGGCATTGAATAATAAGATTGATATTTAAGTCATAGAAATTACTTTATCAAAGTGCTAAACACTTATAAAACAAAACAAAGTTCTTCCAATTATAATATAAATGTAGCCATATCAATCCATCACACGAAATATTATGTAAGAATTTTTCATAGTTGATAGTAATACAACACATTTGATTGTCTTAACTTTAATTGTTTTATCAAAGCTCATTGAAATGATTACAAGAAGTGCAATAGTATTAATATTTGTAAACGTAAGTAACCAATGTTATTCATTTTACATTATTCTCATTAATAAAAACTGTAGATTCCTAAAAACATTTTATTGCTAAACATAATAAGAGATTTGACATAATAGCCAATTGGATTCTAATAATGGATTAAGCAATATAATACAATAAATGTGTAACATGAATCATTTTATGGTTTGAGTATAATAAAAATGAAAGTAACTAAGAAATAATTATAGATACTCATTTTTAGTGCATGAAATGGAAGGGATTTTGTCTTTCATGAGTGATAATTTTTCATAAGATAACATTAAATTGGGCAAGAACTTTGAAATCTAATTGGACAAGCATGAATATAAATCTAATCTTGCAAAATATAGTTAATGTTAAAGAAGTAGGACACTTCTGGCATAAGAATTACAACAAAATATGGTACAATTTTATTGATAAATTGTTTGAAAACTTGCTTTCAATTTATCTTGAAATACTTAGAAGAAATTAGTTCGCTAAGTTAGTCATTAGTATGGGGGTAGAAGAGAAAAGTCACTTGCAACTATTACTTTCTTGTGAGCTACTTGGTCAATATGATGCATATAGGGTTGTGCCACATAAACAAGATAGTGAGGCCATAGGTGTGGTTTTAGAAGTACTACTACTCAAGAATTGTATTGTGAAAGCTTATAGCAATGTGTAGACATTATGTCTATAATAAAAAATGTAATGATTGGGGGCAATAATGAGGCATGAAAAATATTGCTAAAAATAAGGAAACTACAACAAAGTGTGCAACACAACAAGTAATGATTAAGGATCATCATGTTCATTTGAATAACACAAATTATGCTTTGATAAGAAAAAACATTGATAGTGAAGGTACATATGATAGGAATGTTATAGTTGAAATCTAATTTAACTCTAATTCCATAAAAAATAAGAATAATAAAAGGAGAAAAAAGGTAAGGAAACAAAGTGTAGAATATGACCTCAATTATTTTAGTTTATATGCAAACTTGAAATCAATAATGACAATGACGATATTAAATGGCAATATCAAAATTTTTTATTTTCAATACAAAAATTCTACTAAATTTCTTATAGAAATTATCTTAACACTAAAAAAACGACAAAGATACAACTACATAAATAATTGATGGAAACATTAATATATTTGCAAACATTTTACCCTTGTACATGACTTGTTATAGTAGAATATAAACTTAAATTTTTAAATAACAAAGAAAACTACTTATATGGTCCTTAGGTAACCATATAGTGCATCTTATCTTGCACTAAAAATGTTCTAAGCTAAGGAAGAAAAGGTATAATACAAGATAATCCAATTAAGATCAATACACACATCGTTTTGTACAAATAATTGGAGCATGATAACTTATTGCTTATGATCAAAGAGAACTCTTATAAAAAAGTATATAGAAAAAACAAAGTTTGAATAAAAGGAAATGTAATAGAAGACCAGCCTAATCCCTTCTTCGTCAGTGTGAGCATGCACAAAATTACTTTCATGACTGAGAAAGCACACATCCAATTATTAATCTCCATATTCTAATTAATAAAAGCATGTTTTAGGTAATAATATGAATCAATTGAATAAAAAAACAATTTAATTTAACCAATTCACATAAATAGCAATGATGTTTTGTAGCTACATTAATACACAGCTTCAATGTAGTCATACCACCTCACTTAAAACAAAAATTCACTTTCATTGAGAAATGGAAAGCCTAGCCAACAAAGTTAAAAGGCATCTTCCATCTTAACCATTTCGTGGTGCAGACCAATATTACTTGCTATCATAATTTACTAAATTTTTATGTACTTACTTTTAAATATTACAAATGTTTAAAAAGATTCACAATTATCTTTTTATGTTACAATTTAGTCCTCACTTTCATATTTAGAATATTTTTTTAAATATATTTTGCAGACTGTCTTTATCATTTTAAGTGTACCATTTTCTTAATTGATTATTTTGATCATTATGAAATGTTCAATTTTTTTTTTACGATGAGAATTTTTTTGAGCAAGTATTATCAAGAAACTTTTTCCAAGTATTTATTGTAAAAGATATTTTATATTAATGAAATCTCGTTTTCCAATGATTTTAAAATTTTTTATGCTTGTCACACATATATCATTATTAACTATTTGCTAAAATTAAAATTAACTTGACAATCGATAGAAAAAACCATGGAGGCTTGAAAGAATGAAAGCTCCTTCACAACATAAAAAAATCAAGAACTATTTTGGGAAATGTTAGTGTGGATATTTTCCAAAATTTACCATATATGATTCAATTTGCATATGTGATGTTTTTAAAAATATGTCAAAAGATATCATTTGAATGTTTTCACACTTCACTTATAAAATGGTATTAAAATGTTTTAAAAATCGAACAAGTGCAATGGCAGCATGCATATATTGAAGAAAATTTATTGCACACACACAAAGATCTAAGATACTTCAAGTGTTTGTTAAGCAAGAAAAAATCTAGGGTGCATCCAACAGATGTCTATGAACCTTGTATATAATAAAGAAAAACTCGTTCAAATAATTCTATAAACCTACACCACAAAACTATTGATAATACATTGTTATATATATGTGTGGAAAGTCAGGATAAATGCACATTAACATGACTATCCATATAGACAATATATTACTGACATAAATTATATCTAGCCCACTAGAAATTATTAATAACTAGTAATTATGAACATTTAGGTAAACAATAAATTTTCATGGCTAGTAGATGTTCTTAAGTTAGTTTTAAACCTATCTATGAAATTTTAATGTTAAATTCACAATTGGTAGGGGTTAAATTAATTATAAGAGAGCAAACCTACTTTAAAGTTTTTAAAACTATAGTTGAATAAAAATGTTTGGAATTCATACCACATAACATTTCTTATTACAATCAAATACTACTATTCTTTCATTAAATTAATTTTATGATATTTTACTATTTTAAAATCCTTGCTAATATCAAAAGCTTACAACTACTCATTGGAAGCTTTGTTGAAGTAAAGTACATTGTTGTACATGATTTCCTCATCAACCTCATGCATCAACAAAGTTTGTGGGAATGTTTTTTTTTTTCCATATGTTCTACATGTGGCCCACATTTTATAGAATCTTATGTATTATACTTTAACCAAAGTGATTTGTTTTTTAGAATTATAACTTGATTTGGTTATAGTTACAAAAGTAGCCATTTTTGTGAAGGTTGACTCTAACCCACAAAGTCTCAAGAAAGTTTGGCTTTAATGTTGCAAGAGACCAACTTATATTATGTTCCAACTAGCAAAAAAAAAAAAGCAAGGGATTGTGCACTAACAAAAAGAGAAAAATACTCAAGGTGAGGTTGTGTGTTTACCTTTTGAAAATAACGTGATGGCTTCCTAACTTGATATGCAACATTTCACTTGGCTAGAAACTAAACCAACTAAAATACTCTTGCTAATTTTTTCGTTACTACCAATATACCTTTCTCGTCTTCACTGATCAAGAATGTGATTACTATTGCTAGTACAAGTTGGATTATTTGGGATGAATAGCTATTATCATAAGCAATCTACTAACCTTTAAAACATGTGAAGTAAGATCTTTAGAGCATAGCACAGACATTTTTCTATGTTTAATATTTTTTGAGGGACAATCAAGGCAAACAGTCTTGGTAAGATTCTTAGTATGGTCATCAGTCAACATTTTTTATATTCACAAACTAGTCAAACATCTATTGAGACTTTTGGAGAATCAATTATCTTCTTTATATGTAGAGCTAAGATATTCCCTAAAATTATATTATAGGCTAAACTTTCATGTGAAAAAGCAGAAAAGGATCCAAAAAATGGCCCATTTTTATCAATGTCTTCGTTTTTTACCCACCACTGACCATATTAGAGTTAATAGCATACATGGAACATGTTTTTCTAGAACAGATCAATAAATTGGTCTTTAAAGTCTGATGTAGAACATGAGCTCATATGACGTACAAACACACCAAGATCTACAACTTTGTGCTTACCCATGAGGATGAATTTAAAAGTAGCAAAATTTGTAAAACCCTAAAACGAAATAAGATCTAATAATGCTATGCTTACTTACCATCATACTTTGCTATGCACTAAACAAGATCTAATCCATGAAAACATCGACGTCACTTTGACTTGCTAACTTTTCCATGGCACATCAACTCAAATTTGACCAAGTCATCATCAAAACTACAACGATCCAATGAGTGGATCCACAGCACATGTACTTTAATTTTACTTGCAATACATTCGATGGTGTGCCTATTCACTAATTTATTCCATAGAAACCCCAACAAATTGATTTCGATGACCCATGTGAACCTAGCTAATAAAAAAATGAAAATGCAACTTTTTATGAAGATAATTTCATAACTTCTTGGACCTTACAAACTTTGGGCCAAAACGATAACTTTTCCAAAAGCTATTTTACAATAACTTTGGCCAATGCATTGGTAAGTACCTTCTAGAAAATAAATTTTTCGAAACTAAAAGGGTAGATTTTCAAATTGATATTTGGCAAGAGCTAATTACATCAATTTTATATTTTTAATTTCTTTTTTTCTCTGCATAGTCTCTTTATAAAATGGGAGGCATGCCTTTTCAAAAAGATGTTCCTCACATGTGCAAAATTCCACTTTTTCGTTACAATGCAAACTCCAATGTGCTGAATCATCTTGTCTTCAATATTAAAAGGAAGTGTGTAAAGCTTAAGTGATTGGACAGTGTACAAGTTTACTTATAATACTGCTACTTTGCCTTCTTGTGGATGTTGCATAATAGTTCCCTTCACTTTGATGTTTCTTTTACATCATTGATTCACTTTTATTATGTCATTTCCTTGCACTTCATTGTTCCTTTTTGCTTTGTTACTTAATTTTTTCTTAGATTTCTACTACTATTTATTGTCACCTTCAATGCTATTCTCGATTCAACTATTTATTTTGTTTGAATCAATTTTAAGTACGAGTTACTTCATTAGACCATCTTTTCTATGTTTCTTATAAATGTTTCTCAAGGCTTTTAATCTAAAGTCATGTGACAATTATATTGTTCTATCCATATTGCAAAATTTGTTTTGTCAAACCACTTTTCAAATGCCCTTTCTTTATGCCATTGAATTTGTAATAGGCTTAGCATAAGAAATGCACCCTATGTTGTTCCTGATTCCTTCTTGACTAAGGTTTCATTGGATGGCTTTCTCATGTGTGTTGCCTCTCTAGGTTTCTCATACTTATCCTCTTATTTTCTTTATTCTTAATCTATGTAGGCTCATCTTTAATTGCTTATTATAGTTTGTACCACTAGTTAAGCATCAAATCTTGTTATAGAGCTTGGTAATACTAGTGTTTGCAATGATAGTAAAAAGCAATGCTAAACTAAATATTCTTTTTAATTTTCCTTTATTAGCACCTAATCTAAAATAAAAAGTGTTAAAGCCAAAATAAGGGACTTTTCTTTTATTTTTCCTAAACGACACAATTTATACACTTGATACCAAGTAGAACTTGTCACATTGAGCACCAACAAATCAACCAAGCACAGGTGACCCTCTAAGATCGATTAACTAGGCTACAGACTTTAGAAGACAAGCTAGAGAATATGGTTTTTGTATAATCGAACAAGAACAAGCTCAAAATAAGACCACCTTTTCAAACCTAATATGGTCATCCACTCTAATGAAATACCTCTTTTAATAAACTTGGGTTAATACTAACATGATGATGGTAACAACCACATGAAGTCTATAAAATTTGACATTCCCATCTTTGAAGGTATCATAAGCCTTAAAAAATTCATAGATACAAAAGTTTCCTTGGACCATTGCCGCTAATGGTTTAAACATAATGAAAAAAAGGCATTGTTTGCATGAATGAAATTGGGAAAACAAACTCATCTATCAATAAAAATCATAGATTCTTACTGTTAACAAAAGGGATCACCACTCATCAAAATATATATTTCTCTCTTAAAAGAATCTCTTAGTTGACCAATAACATTCCTAACAAAAGGAGGGAAGTATGTTAATGAGTGCACTGCTCATTTTGATGAGCACATTTGTGTTGTGGTGTTATGGTAGACCCTTTGGTCCACCCTTCCAGATTTTGAGTTAGGTACAGAGATGTATTTAGAGGGAGCTTTTCATGCAAAACATTCACTCCTAAGAAGAGGCCTATAAGAATTCCACTAACTATGAAACCAAGAAACATTTACCAAGTCAAATGTGTTGAAGCATCAACCATGTCAAACTTCATGCTCACCAACATCAGATGCTCCACAAGTAGTGTCACAAAACATGCCACACGAAGCAGTCCCTATCCTTAATGTTACAATGAAACCCAACCAACCTATTAACCAATCACCAAAGTAGTTCATTCTCGATGTTAAAAATGAAGTCATACAGTAGCCCAACACCAAAAATGACAAGTATGCTATATCGAGGAAGAAATTATCGAGAATTGAACAGCAACGAAAAAATAAAAGATCAAAGAATATGCTTCCTAATCCTACTTGCCCAATGAATACTCTAATGAGGATTGTGAGAATAATATTGATGACACTAGACGATTATAATCACGAGAAGCACCTTCACCTAACCAAGGAGAAGTAAAGATTGAAGACATACCAGCATTTGTCAAATCCTTGTCAAGCTTAGAGAAAAGGTTTATAAACATATCATAGAAAGTGGAAGTAGCATCAATGACATTTCTACAAGTGGTATATCATACCTGAGACTATGCATCATTCATCACCCTAACCCATACACTATTTTTAAATTAACAAAATATGCATGTGTGTTAAGAAAAAATAAATTATACCATTTAAATTCAGACAATAATTTCGAATATATTTTATGTGATGTTGTTCTTATGTTAATATCAAGTATCATCTTATTATAAACCTAGTTATATGACCATGATGTTATTGCCAGTAAGACCAACAACTACACATTTTTACATCATGACTAAAACTTTAACATACACCCATCAACACTTAAAGACCATGTCCAACCTGTCAAAAACCACTCGACATCCCAAATAAGAAAATGCTATTTAAGACCCATGGTAATGTACATAAAGAATTTATTGATAGAACTTTCATTTATACCATAGTAGTACCTTATATAATAATACCTCTAATTGTAGAATCCATTTTATTTGGCTTTCTTAAAATTTTTACAAATGAACCCCAGCGTTTACCACCTCTTCATGACATCCAATATGCTGTAGACCTAGGTACTAGTTTCCTAAAGTTATCACATTGTAGGATGAATCCTTCTAAATATCAAGAACTCAACTAATAAGTAGAACACTAATTAGACAAAGGATTAATGTGAGAAATTTATAATCCATGTGTTGTTCCTACCCCTCAAGCCTTAAAAAAGAATGGTTCTTGGAGAATTTGTTGCAATAGTAGGGAAATTAACAAATTGATGTGAAGTGTAGTTCCTTATCCCTTGCTTGGATGAACTTTTGGACCAAGCTAAAGGAGCCACTATTTTGACAAAAAAAATTCAAAAAGTAGAAAGTGCCTAGATAGAATCTAGCTAAGGGATGAGTGGAAATGATTTTTAAAATAAGGGTATATTATACAACTGGTTAGTCATTCCTTTTGCCATATTTAACACACCAGGCAAATTTTTAAGAATAATGATGCAAATAACCTATTTATGAAAGTTTGTGATAGTTTACTTTAATGACATCTTGATCTTTAGTTATACAATTAAAGATAAATTAGAACATGTTAGAAAGAATTTGTTCCATGCTTAGGGAGAACACATCTACCCAACATAAAAAATGCATAATTGTTTCTCATCATTTTAACTTTTTTGGCTTCAAACCTAAAAAGATGATGTATCATCTTACTATGACAAAATTAAGGCTATAAATGATTAACCAACATCTTAGAAAATCCATAATATTAAGAGTTTTCATGGCCAAACAACCTTGCGAAGGAAATTCATTAATAGTTTTATTATCATCAATACCTTAATAATTGGTCATTTTAGGAAGAGAAATTTTGAGTGGACCCTTAGATCTAAGAAAAAATTTGCAAAAGTCAATGAAGCTATGACCCAAGAATTTTTTGTCCAACCTCCACATTACACTTGACAAAGTGTCCATGTTTAATTAGTTTCTCAAGAAGACAAGCATTGATAAGGATGCTTGCTTCACTTGGTATTTTTGAAAAACCATTTGGCATCATTTGCAAATAAGGTTAAAATCCTTATTTTCCTATCACCCCTAACTTTAGATGAAATTGAGTTCATAAATCATAGCCTAGGAAATCATATATAGTATTTGGCATGGGAAAACATAAATAATTTCGATCATCTTTTACCACAAGCAAAGAAAGCACATAATAGTTCCAAGAATTTTTCCATAAGAATGAGCCTCGTTGAATCCAATAATGAATATGAAGCTTTTAACCTATTCAACCTAGTCCTATTAATGATTCTAGCGTAATTATATATGTTTGCATATAAGGTAGTTTTGTGAGCATTTTAAGGAAATAATAAATCTTAGTAATGTGCAGTATGATAGATTGGCTAATGCACACCATAAGATTAAATAATTCTTGAAAGGAGAATTTGTAATGATCAAAATCAAGTCTAAATGGTTTTCTCTATGAACTTTGTAGGAGTTACATTCAAGAGTCATCTATCCATTCCAAATATCAAAGACTGGACCAAATGCATACATTGTGGAGCTAAGTGCTTACTTATTATGGTAAGAAGAGTAAGAAGATTGAAGTAGTAATGGATGTCAATGCTAAACAAACAAAAATTTTGAGTTATCAAAGGTATCTTTTTCATTGGAAAGGTTAACAAGGAAATAAGGATACTTTGATCATTATGGAAGAGTCATAAAGACTAAACCCTAACACATTAGACATTTATTAGGACTAATCTAGAGTTGGTAACTCATTAAAAATGAAACTCTTCTACTTCAAGGGAATTAGAGAGGCCACTAGTTTTGACAACCAATTTTGAAATTTCAATTTTTTTTTCATTTTCTTTTATTGTCCTTGATTTTTTAAACATTGGAAAGCTTATCCTTTAAAGTGGTTGATCTTTGGAAGAGCAAAACTTCCATTATTCCGTTGTATCTTGTTGAGTTCTAATTTTGATTGTAACAAAAGTCTAACATGATGACTTGTTTGAGTACTGATTTTGTGAGTAGATGAGTAAGGTTCAAATGATGAGGCACCTTGTTAATTTACCTATGATTATATGACATCACCTTCCTATCGTTGCTACGTATTGGTTTCTTTCACTATGTTATTTCTTTCATTTTATTAATTTCCTTTTTACTTCATCATTTTTGTTCATTTTGTCATTCCTTTTCACTTCATTTCTTAATCTTTTCTCACATTTCTAGTTCTACTACCTATCATTTCATTCAGTGCTTTTCTTAATTTTATTTTCATGAGTGTTTGAACTAATTTTACATGTAGTTGTTACTCAAGTTTCTTTGTAATATTTAGTAAAGTTTTTGATTGATTTCAATTAACACCCAAGTCACCTTTACATTGATCTTTTAATGTCACAAAGATAGTTTTACCGAACATCTTTCCATGTACACCATCTCTATGTTATTAGTGTGGTACTTAGCCTTGCATACAATGTGAGACTTGTGTTGGTCTTGCTCCCCTCGTAGCTAAAATTGCCTTGGATTGGTACCTCGTGTGTGTTACATATTTTTGTTTCTAGTCTTTATTGTCTCACGTTTTATATTCTTATTGTATGCAAATTGATCTATAGGAGCTCATTACAATTTCTACCACTCATTTAGCATCAATTCACTTTTCATTTTTGGATTAGAGGTGACTTGATTCTTGTTGTCCATAAATTTTATCTAAAAAGCCTTATAGAGAATGCTTTGTCTCATCCAAAATGGTTTTGGTTGACAATATTGTTCGAAGGCCCTCCTATGAATGCTCTTAAGAGGAAATCTCTTTGGAAGAATAAACATCATGCTTGGATTTTTCATTTAGGTGTGAATTCACTTAGATGCCTAAAAACAAGGAAGATAAAAGATACTAAAAAAATCTCAAAATATAAATCTTCCCTTGAGTTCCAAGATATTGGGAAGTGAATCAAGTAAGCCATATCTATAACTAAGATCACCTTTAGGCACATTATCTTTAGAAGATTTCGTAAGCAAACTATATACATAATTATTGGTTGTTTCCTTTGGTGTTATGAAAGCTAAGAGTTGAAGAAGTAGACAAAAGAATTAAAACCATGGTCTTGGAGAGGTGGTATTGGATAACTCATATTTTCAATAGAAGAAGGAGACACATTCATTGATGAACTCCACTAAATGGATCAAGGTAGGATGTACCTCAAGGCTATGAAATTAAATTAGAAATCTATGTGGGTTTAAACAAGATATTTTTGTATATATGTATGATTGTATTTTTAGGAATTATTAAGAGGGCTGTTGTAACTATATTTCATAACATTTCCTAGATCATAAGACTGAGCCCTTGGTGTGCCAATATGTAAAGATTATTGGTGTGAAAAAGTCATGTTTATATGGATCCACCAATTTAACTTTTGTGAAATGCAACATTCATATGAATCTATGACTAGCTTTCTTTTGTTTGCTTAATCCTTGTGGGTGTGGATCTATGTATGTATTCTTCTCTTTTAGGTTCCTATCTTTACTTTTGTACCACGATGAATGCATTATAAGGCTAGGCTAAGTGTTCTTCCTCTTAACATTTGCTTTTGAGGAAACTGTTGCCAAAGCCTATACCGATATCATGTCATAGATGTTCATACAAAAAATCATGTAATAAAAGGAAAAGAAAACATTTAAAAAGGGACATGCCCTAGTCTCACAAAAAAACATTATTTAGCAACCCTACCTGATCCATAGTAGTGCTCCCTTCAAAGTTAAAATGGGTAAACTTGAATTGAGTAAAAGGACAAAAAATAGATCCGTGTCAAAATTTTTCCATTTGGGGGTACTTTTAGTAGTATTAGTGAGCAATTGTAGCAATGTAGGAGACAATCCCAACGTCGATAGCCATGCTGCGAAGAATTTGGGAGGTAATTAGACAAATTCTAAAACAAAAAACATATTTTTCCATCTTAGTTGATATTTAATACACATAGAAAAGTTTACAACATAGATAGCTTCATTGTTGACCGTCATCTGGCCAAGGTTGGGCTAACCATATTTTGTAAAGTAACATGTGGCTTATGTAGGCTGTGGTTGCTCTATAAGTTCCTTACAAGAAAATTCTTGCATTACAAAACATCTAGAGGATGATTCTGATCATAGAAGTAGATGAGAGTGTCAAGTTCATGTGTAGTTTGTTATTCCTACATTATTATATATGATAGAGTGTAGCAACAACATTATTGACTAATTCTTCTATTTCTATTTCTTTATTGTTGATCTACATCTAGTCTAGTAAATCCAAAAGCTATTACTTTGCATCTAATTGTTAAGTAGTTTTGTAATTTTGTAGTCACAGAAGAAAAAAATTGAAAACTGATTGTGAATATTAATAGCACCATAAACTATGATTAATGGTTTCATCATAAGGGTAGTGACATGGTAATATGTTAATTATTTATTGCCTTCAATGGAGCAAACATTTATTGGGCACAATATATAATAGAATTCTTTAGATCGACATTCTTATCTTGTATTCAATGATAACCTCTATATTTCATTTATTAAGAAATCTTAATTCTAATTTAGATTAAAAAACCTTTAATGTAGATATTAGACAATTGACTTTAATCTCATTAAACCTGTAATGTAAAAGTTGTTAGTGTCATTTAATCTCATTAACTCTATCATTTTTGCAAATATTTATTTTCCCAAGGTTGTAAAAGAAAACAACAAATATTATGTTAATTCAATCATCCATTTATGCTTGAGGTTTGTCCTCTACATTCTCACGTCAGATAGGCTAATTAAAAACACTTTAAATTCATGCAAAGCATGTTAAACAATTTAGATTATGAAGATTCTTTGTGCATATGACTATAAATGTTTTTTTACCTTCCAATTATCAACCTTAAAATTGTGAGTAACTTGCAATTGATTATTCTCCTTGTGTTTTTTATATTCCTCTCTAACAAACTTATTGTCACCTAAAATAGGCAAACAAGAAATGCAAAAAAAGCATATTACTTTAACAAAACTAATGCATGAATGAAACTAGTCCAATTAATTATAAAATAATGCATGCTATTATGTGTGCTACTTGATCATATACCAAAACAATCTATTAAGAAACTAATGTATATTTTTCAAGAGTTTAACAAAAAAAACTACTGAAGAGCTTGCATGCTTTGTCATGCAAGCCCAAAATGGTGCATAGATCTATACAAACAAATCTGATAAAGCAACAAATGTGCAATAGTTTCTTCAACTTATTTTTGAGTTAGGTTGGTAATTCTATTTCTCAAGCTCTACATGGTGTCTTTTGATTAGTGTTTTAAAGATTATTTTTTCCATCAACTATTTAATATGATTTTAGATGTTTGGCAACATAATAAAATCAATACTAAGCTTGATGAAGATTCTCCTAGAGCATAACACCACATGATAGATACGGTTCTCTTAGTGGTCCATATTGCAGTCGGACAACTTATCTTACGATTATAGAGTTCAATTACTTATCTTCATTTAATATTATTTAGATTATTAAAGTTTTTTATTTTAATACTAGTTTTAGTGGTTTGCATAAATTCCCCATGATATTTTAACTCTTTTTAATATATCATATAATTTTTGCTTGTTTTCAATAAGAATAGTATTTTAGTTATTTTTTTTATTTTTTGTTTAGTATTGTGTTCTATTTAAAGTTCTATTATGGAACACAAAGAAAGATTATTTTATATTAGCATTCAACTATTAAAAATAATGTTTTCTTTATCTACATGTGTGTACAATTGTAAGTTGTAGCCTATGTATTTTATGTGATGATTTGATATCTAATTTGTTATTTGAAATTAACACCACCTTTTTTGTCATACTTTGATCACCACATTCTATTGTAAGTCTTACAATAGAAATGCCTGCTAGACATCCTAAATTTATTATATTTGGCCATTAAGTCCATTTTGTCTTGTTGTTAGTCCTTTATGTCTTAAGCATCATAAATTATTGGACATTATATTGCTCTCAAGTAGGCCCCCCCTAAAAGGTTAAAGTTATTGTATCAATTTCAATGAAAATCCCCATTTGGAACATCGTGTCACTAAGAGTGTGTAAGTGGTTGGCCTTAAATAATATATTAATCCTAAAAATCCTTCCAATAAGAAACAAAGGATTCAATAATCGAAACAACATTTTGTTCATCATTTTTTGTATAACATGCTTTAAATCTTCATGTTTAGAATTTCTTGTTAGAAGTTGCATCCAATGACCTATCATTAATTTGATTTATCTCAAACTTAAATACACAAAAATCATTTTCATTGATAACATTGATATTCTCTTGTTAAAAATTAAATTATATTTGGCACGATTCATTTTTATAGATTTCCTTATAATGTATTCTATTTTTTATAACTATTTAGTAGGATGTGTGAAAGGAAAGTTGTTGATGTTGTCAACCAAAATTTTCAATAATCTATTACAACCAAGGAAGTTGGTAAGCATCATGTATCTAATTGCATATTGAGACGACATTTTTTGTTACACTCATGCCAGTTTTTGAATATATTTAATTTGCATATTCATATCATTGAAATGGTATGTTTGCACCATTGTGAAAGATGCCAATCATATTAGTCTAATTTAAATACAAATTGAGCCTATTTAGTATAAGAGTTGAGATATATTGTTTACATTAATAATTAAATATTGTATTTACTTATTCTTCTTAGTAAATAATTTTTCACAATAGGATTGCATAACAAGATGAACAATATCAGTGACCACCAAGGGCAAATGGACGATAATATAATAGACATAGATCATGTTTGTATATTGTGCATAATTCTTTGATGACCTTCGAACTAATCTGAGTATGCAAAGATAGTATGTTATTGAGATGGCCAATTTTTCCTTACGTAATGTTATGATTTGAAGTAATGTTGCAACATAATAGTAGAGTAGTTTGATAATATTTACTTTATTGTGTAATTTTTTTATCAATTTGTAGTTAAAAATGTTCTTAGGAAATCATGCACTAAGATAAAAGGTGTTCACCACCCACAGTTATTTAACTTTTTGATGTTATGATTTTTGGTGCACATAAATAATAACTCTAGAAAGTACAAGTGCCTATCATATGAAAAATGCATTTTTATTGTCTAAAATATGTAGAAACCTCAAATAGTTAGTTTTATCGTAATATAGATAGGAAACATATTCAAAATTTTAAATGACATTTCTTTTTTAATCTTAGGATGTATGGAAGCTATATTTTGCCCATATTAATAACTACTTTGTATTTATTTATAATTATTTCACCATCAAATATATGAGTTGAATTTTTTATTGGAGATGATTTACCTAAAGATATGACCACTTATTTGCTTTCTTTATATTCTAATCTGTATTATATGTCTAACAAACTTTTTCCTTAATTACAACATGCAATTGCCTAACTCCAATGATATATTTCTTGTTTCATTTAATATAATACATAATGTACTACAATCTTTTGAAATGTATAAATTGCTAAATTGTAATAAGTTGGGTAATGATAAAACCTATATTATGGCTATTACGTTGACTTCATGTATTATTTGATTTATTTCAATATGAAAAGATGCTAAAATGTTCCTCCAAATTGTTGCTAATAATTCCAGCTACAACAACATTACAGTTGACACTTGCACACACATGAATGATGATTAACTATATCTACATCATTAGTAAAGGGAACCACCTCACTACTTATACTATTTTTGCCCAAGTTGTTTCACATTGATTGATGATTCCCAAAATGACTTGTTTAACATCTTCCTATGAAGTTTTAATGGGGATACAATATGTTCTTTTGAAGTGGCAATCCTCTTTAATATTACATATATTATTCATTTTGTTTGATTAATTTTGCAAAGTCATTAACACTGCCTTTTTCTAAATATTCTATGTTGTTAAAGTGGGTACCATCAATATTGCTCTTATATTATTTATTTCATATAACTTATCTTGCCTTATTTTTGTAATCAATTTTGTCATTTTACTTATTTTTGTCTTATTTATGTTTAAATTATTTTAAAAAGTAATTGATGTCTATTTATATTTCTTATAAATAATAAAACATGATCAATTGAATCTTCATTTGGACATTGTGGTCACATTGAAGGAAGTTAGAATTTAAGGTTTATTAGGGCTTTCAAGAATGGTATAGGTTATTCACTATCATTAATTTTAATATTAAAATATTTAAAGGGTAGTTGGTACTCTATAAATGCAGTCTACAATTTAGAATTGGCTCTTTTTATCACAAATAATACCGTGTAAAATGTTGCTAAATTTCACATCATATATTAGTGGCAACTTTGCTAAATTGCAAAAACATTTTTTTCAAGCTGATTTTACCTTAAAAAATCTTTGAATGACATAATACAGATATAGAGTAAAATATTTGAAATGAGGAATAATGTTCACGATTTCTTATTTTTTATACCCTTTCATATCTTGCCATTTATGTTGTATAAGTGGCATTTATCTTTCGTGCATGTTTTCAACTATTTGGATACAAAAAGTTAAATCAAATATTTACATATTTTAAATTTTATCAATAGTTTCATTAAAAATGATCATTTTAATAATTAAATACTAATTAATTTTAATTTTAAAAAAAAATCTCATATAAATAAATAATAAAAGGTTTTAATAATCTATGTATCATATATCAAGATAAAGTTGATGTAATCTTCAAAACTACTAAAATATACAAATAATATCAAATAAAATATTATAGAAATTAAAAAAATAAATAATATAAGAATATAAAATATATAAAAAAATGCAAAACATATTCATGTTAGATTTTGCAAGAAGGTGCATCTTACTAAATAATTAAAATAAAAGTGATCGAC
This sequence comes from Vanilla planifolia, assembly GCA_023846275.1. Lineage (NCBI taxonomy): Eukaryota > Viridiplantae > Streptophyta > Magnoliopsida > Asparagales > Orchidaceae > Vanilla > Vanilla planifolia. The sequence continues at coordinate 3,969,736 of JAIUJO010000018.1, forward strand.
AGACAAACAAAAAATAATAAATGTTAAAAAATAAAATAAATAAATAATTTTAAAAAATAAAAACCTTAGTAACATAAGAAATAATGGATTTTAACAATTATTTAAAAATTGAAAAAAGTTTGTATTATACTATTTAGAAACTCATCATTATTAATACATATCATTAAAAATAAAAAAAGGAAAAAAATTAGAGCTTCAAATAGTATACAAAGGTAGTTCCTGAACTTTATCATGCAAATCAAAGGACAAATATATTTTGTAACCAATACTCCTTTCTAATTACTATATCAAAAATATACTTAACAATTTTTAGTGATGTAAGTTAGCTCACTAACCGAAGATGCCACAGATATGGTCTAAGCCATTCTTCAAATTTGTTACAAATTTTAATGAGGATTTGGCAAGCATCCCAATGTTTGATGATTCACCTAATTACATGTTATTCCATAAAAGTTTAACCTTTTATATTTTAAATAATTTCGTTATAAAGTTTATGTTTTGGTAAATGTATCATACTTGTCATGGCAAAATTATTTTGCAATTTGATCAGTTTCTATCATTTAAAAAAAATTATATTATCATTATAAATTTCGACATATCCTAATTATTTTTTCTATGCATGAAAGTATGTTGAGTTTTATTTGTGGCATAGAGATTTATTTGCATAACTTTTAAGGAAGCCTTTTAAATTATTATGTCATTCTTAGATATTTATTTAACATATTACTTTCTAATGTTTTATTATAGCAAATATTGTAGTTTTATTTAATTATAATGTCTTATTTATATAATGTTCAAAGGACTTAAAATATTTAAAATTATTTAAGTACGAGCATTATGTCGATATATTGTTAATTATTTTTAATATTTTGTTATGATAATAAATTTTCTTAAAAGTTTTTAAAAAATTTTAGGAATTTAAAAAATTTAAAATGTTGTTATAATTTGAATGTTCTTAGTTATGTTTTCACTTTCAATTTTTTAATATGAAGTATTATACAAGAAATTTCATTTTTTTAGTTATCATTCTATTTCTTGTGTATTTTATATTTACACATTATTTTATGTTTAGTACATTGTTTATGATTTTTAAATTATTATTTTAACTGTTATTAGAAATACCAACATATTACATAAAATCTTCAATATTTAATTTTCATAATAATTATTTTTGCCAATTATTTGAAAGGTTTTACAAACTAACAAATTTTTTGAGATTATAATATTAAAATTTTTTTAATAGATAATGTATATTATTGAGTATTCAAAATTTTTTTTACTTAATATTTCAATTTAGGATAACACTTAAGTTATTGACATCTCTTCAATCATTACACTATCAAGAGAACCATTTCATACATAGTATGACCAAATTTTAAACATTATTTTACAATAATGTCTTCCTTAGCTGTATAGTTTTATATAAACAAAACCACTTTCAAATTTCCCGTCTAAAAAATATAATTTCCAAAATTCATGTTCTTTTTATATATTTGTTTTAAAAAATATTTTACAATTTAAATATAGCAAATATAAAATGCAATGAAAACTATAACATAAAAAATCCTTATCATAAAATTACCAACATTAAAGTTATGGACATTAGTTGCCATAAGAACATGATAAGTGTAATATATGTTGTTCTTATAATCTAGATGATTAGAGTTTATTTAGTTGACCTAACAATATTTTGACCATAAGAACATAAAAGTTTTAATTTATATGATTTTTCATGTAAATAGCTTTGTAATTTAAATTACAGTTTGAGAGCTTCCTATTGTTTTTGTTGAAAACTATGTTTAGTAGGATAATTACTTAGTTTCGTTAACTGACTTACATTATTAAATCAAATAAATATGTGCCCAAGCTTTAGAGAACAAATGTCCTTGTTTCGGTGAGGAAGAGAAACAATTGTGATACATCTTATAAGTTCAAAATTTAAAATAGCAAATCATCATATTATTAGGTTCCATCAATTGTTACCCTATTTAAATCAAATTGCATCAATTATGTAATTATTCTAATAATTGTTGTTAATTTGGTTGAAATCATAACTTTTATTCCATTTGCTACGATATTTCATTTTTCAATATTTTGTATCAGTTAACTAGATATCTTATCTATTTTTCTAAAATTGGTAACTAAATTTTTAGTTTACAATTAATTGAAATCCATATTATTCCAACTTATGTTACACTTTTGTCTATAAACATATTTTAGAAAGTGTGAATTAGAAGTGCTATAACTTCTTTCAACCCTTACTATCTCTGAAACTATTGTTTTGAAATGTTTCAAAGAGGAAATTAATGAATTCAACATAAACATTTTTAAAGTTTTAGGTTCATGCTAAGGTTCTTTATTAAATAAATTAGTGAACCATATATATCATATATTAAATCTTAAATATTGCTACAATCTCTACAATAGATGCCATGAGATCTATTCAGTATGATTTTCTATCTTACCAAAAATTAATGAATAGATTATTGATCTTTTTATCAATTCATTTTAATATATTTATAAATACTTTTAGCCAAAAGTTCTTTGTTATATTGTCTTAAAGAAAATGTAGAAACATATTATCAAAATATTGATAAAGTTTAATGTCTTCAATCTTTTATTCATGAATAAATAACCTGGTAAGAAAATTGTGATAGAAATATAATTTAGATGTATATTTGTAATTATGAAGTTTCTAAGACTTGGATTATGATTAAAACAACAACAAATATAAATGTTATTCGTAATTGTCATTCTTAGACTTAATTGGTAATAGGGAAATGCATTTATTATCCTTATTTTGATGAAAACAATGGGAATCATATGTAGCTATAGTAGTTATGGCTCTTTATTACTTTTATCTTATAAAGTGTGTGCTATTCATAATATTTTTAGCCATATAATTACAATATATTTAACCAATGTATAAAATATCATCTGAATTAAAATTTGAAATTTAAATATATTTTAACATCTAATGTAGATAAATTGAATGTTTAATTTTGAAATTTTAAATTCTAAAATTTGAAGCATTATTTAGTTGTAAGATTTAAATTATAACTCTTGAAACTTATTAGGCTTAATGTATAAAAATGAGCATATAGGTTTATTATATTATTACATTTTTCTCTCATCCTTATTTCTATCCTACCACGAATTCTTGATATGATATGAATAGGATTGTTAAATATTAAGGGTTAGTGGTTGATGATAGAAGGAGTAAGAGAAAAATTTTTATATATGACAAATTTTAGAATACCATAAGAAAAGATGAATATAATAAAAAGAAGAATCTATTACCATATCTTTAATTGATTCTTAAATTTAAAAAGCTTTATATAGAAAAACAAAAGAGGTGTAATTAGAAGAAGGTTAATTTAAAACAATGAATTTTGTCTACTCCAACTTAAGTCTATTTTATGTTAAAGTAAATTATCGATTTATGATGGTGTGGCCAAGGGTCTATAAGCTATTAAGTCATGCTTGCAATTTAAGAAAACTAAGCCATAAAAGGGGAATTTGGAGGAGCCAACTTAGTGGAAACTAAGTAAAAAATGTAAGGTAAGCTATGAGGAAGAAGAAGTATTAGTGCTTTCAAGAAAGGAAAGATCTTACAAAAGAGAAGTCCTCTATATGACGTTTCAGCATAAGATAATACTTGAATTCATATAATAAATTTAGCCAATATCTAAGCCAAGATAAAAAAGGAATTCTTTTGTGAAAATGTTTATGAAACCTTGGCAATTGATTGTGATAATAATTAGTCATACTTTTTCATGAAACTTGTTCAAGAAGATGGAAAATCTTTCTACCAAAGAATAAGGAAGATTTATTTTAGTAATTGAATGGTTCAATTTTCACTCTTTCTTATGTAGTGATTTAGTTGAATGATAAAAAATTTATTTTACATTTTTTTCTATGAATGCAAAGCAGATTACATGGTCACATATTGCATGTTTGCTTTTGTCATAAATATATGTGGAAGATGATTTTAGAATAGCAATATATTGATGAAAATACTTCTTAACATAGACATCACCATGTAAAATAAGTGAAAATCATGGTAATTTTTATTCCAATTTTGTTATTTATGTTGGTTATCTAAGAAGTTATTTAATAAGCACAGATTATCATGATAACTATGAAAAAATTTGAAAATCATGTAGAAGAAAGTTTTATTTAATATAGCCCTCATAACCTTGACATAATAGCCCTTTTTTCTTATCATATATTGTTAAGACTTAGGATCCTTAATGTAATTTTTCTTCTTTCTAAATATAATTCATGTATGACAGTATAGATTGAATGTGATATTTACTTCTTAATTATTGCATGAATAGACAAATAGTTTCATGCCATGATTAACAAAGGAGTGTATAAAATTAAGACTTTATTATATATCTTTCATATAAACTTATTGTTTGAAATGTATTTTTTATTTGAGGCATTACGATTGTGTTTAAAATTACTTAGAAGTTTGGCTGATAGCATGACATGGTATAAATGGATAATTTATCACTAAAATCATGGATAAAAACTATATCAAATGTAATGTGCTATATGTTATGCCATATATTAAGTATTAAACAATTTAATGAAACTTAAAAATAAATAAAAAAACACTTGATAATGTTGTAGCCAAACATTATTTGGTCTAGGTCTGCTTTTAAAGAATGGAAACATGGGTTTGGTTAAGTAATAGGAGGCATTGGTTCAACCCTCAAGACCTAAATCTATTTTAAGATATGTGTCATTCTTTGCTAGTACATAGAAAGTCTTAAAGGGCTCGATTTAAGGCCTTAAAAGAAAGCTAAGTTAGCTAGGGATACGATTAGGAGCCGAAGAGTTTAGTTATGATTAAAACTATTAAGGTTAAGGTTAGATGTTGTAGCAAAGGTTTTACAGATAATTCATAAACATTAGTGTAGTAAAATTATAACTTTAAGGTTTTTGGGCAAGAAAATGTATAGTACGCATAGGTTTTGAAACATGCTCAAAGGCACAGAAAAAACTTAATAGAAAAGGAAGCTATAATAAAAGATATTTATGATAGGCTCATGAAATACCATTTGTGCACCTTTATGAATTATGAAAATTAAGCTTTCGTTAGCTAGGCTATTGGCCAAGACCTTGCAAGAAGGTGGAAGAGCTTGGAATAAGGCATAAGGTTGTGCTAGGATTTGCCATGCAAGTAATATGGTAAAGATGTTGGCTAGACCTTAGATTGAATGGTTGTTTGGGAAGACCATAAGTAATTTATTTAGGCTCTTAAGTCACATGATGACACTCTACATGGTGATCTAAGGAATGTTTGGGGGCTTAATAGAGGCCTTACGATCATTACTGTGGCAATGGATTGCCTTGAGATCATAAAGGTCATTAGTGATACCTTTGTAAATCGAGACTTAATTGCACTAACAATGAGTTAAATATAGAATCTATGGTTAAATGCCAAGCCATTATGAACTCTATATTTTTCTTAGATAGGAAAGGTCAAAAACAAATGTGGCAAGATTAAATATAAGAAAATGGGCTAAGAACTTCTGGATAGTTGAACTAGGATTTAGTGGAAACCCTAAGGCATTTAGATATAGTGGACTCTAATTTATCAACACATTAAGGAGATAGACATGTTAGATACCCCTCACACTAGGCTCATTTTTAGTTAAATTTGAATAGTCAAACCTATAGTTGGAGTATCACATTTCATGATAAGAACCTCTAGAATTTGTAAGAAGCCTTTGTATGAATAGTAAGAGAAGGAAACAATTACAAGTTTTGTCTCATAAGAAATCCAATTTCGTGCTTCTTTCTTTTGGGGACCACTTGTGGTTGTTGAAGACTCTCAGAATCCCACAAAGATGCCCTTGTGATTATCATTACCATGTCAAATGCAAGATTACATTATTTAAAAAATTGGTAGGGCCTGTGAAGGTTCTTATACATAAGAAATTATATTATATAAGTGATTGCTAAGTATCTTGTTAGTCATAGTGTTAGAAAATATATGTTGAATTAGCTAGTAGACGACTATATCATTTTTAGTTAGAAGTAGATGTCATTCATTCATAAGATTTATTCCATTATAACATTTATATTTCGTATCAATACATGCCAATTTTATTGTATGGCTCAAAGATTGCTTGTTAAGCCGCCTTGCTCTCCCCTTTATAGCAAGATAAAGTTAAAATTTTAGTAGGAATTGAGTTAGGGATTATTAGTGCTAGTTAATTAGTTAGATAAATCACTTTATATATTTTATCATCATAATAATAGATTTGATACGAATTTCTCATCAATTGTATTTTATTAGATATAGGATTGTATTATATGGTCTTATTAGACATGGTGCTTACAAGTTATTTTTTCTATCAGACTTTGGTATTGTTAATGATAGTTAGAGTGGATTAGAATTGAGTGATTTTATTGATTTTTTTGATATTTTATTCATGTTTTGCTCTTCTGAATGAGACAAATTGTTAGATTCTTAGCATGATAATATTTTTCTTGGAACTGGCAAGTACAATAAGACAATGTGATTTTTTAGAATTTGGATACACTCATGGTTTTTTTTAAAACTTAAGTTTGATAGTGTAAGATCATTTGAGAGTTAGGCTAAGGAAAAATGATATGTGTGTGTGTGTGTGTGTGTGTATTATACATGTGCAATTGAATCTTTTTTTTACTAAAGAAGTCGTTATATGGTCGATTGAATATATATTTTGGAAGATTAAGTTTTATTTTTGCTATATTATAAAATGGTCAATGTTGTAATCCCAATGACCTAGTGGAGGATCAAAGAGGTTTTGATGATAACAATCCAATGATGTGAGATTTTAAAATAATCATAAAGCTTGGATATATTTTATTTAGATAAGTGACGAAGGGGACATTTATAGAGACATTAAGAACTTCTAAAATTATGATTTTGTGTTGTTGACCTTTAAAGAAGAAGAGCAGTAAATATAAAATCCTTAGAGTTGTAGGCCTCAAAGTGATAAATTTTGAGTTAAATTTTAATTTCATTATTTTTTTGTTTAGAATATAAGCATAATTTAAATAATCTATTCAAGCTACAAAAATTAAAAATTAAATTTAAATTAATCGACATAAAAAATAAATATTTTAGTTAATAATATCTTTGAAATCATACCATGATCATCTTAAGAAACATTTTTCTGAACTTTTATTATTTTTTCTTCCCTAATACTTAATTAAATTTAAAACATAAAAAAATCAATTCTACTTAAATTAGCTAACCTAAACCTATGAAATAATTTTTAGGCATAAGGCATTAATATCGAACCCGTTTCCTACAATAATTGAATCAAGGCATCACTCCTAAATGTAGATGGAGATATCTTGAATCAAGGCACTACTCAAATCGTTCATAGATCAATTAATCACGTTATCAGAAGTGTTGTGACTATTTCTTGAATAAACTTGGTGGTACTAAGCCTAAAATCAAACTACTTCTAAAGCAAAAAAAAATTTTTATAAGGAGAAAAGGAAAATAGCAAATACATCATGTAGGAGATAAATTTAGAGCTTTTTCCTCATAGCTTAATTATAAATTGTGGTAGTGACGTGAGTTGTTAAATAAAGGAGTTTTACAATCAAATGATCATTGCAACAATCACTTTTTTAAGTAATAATTCTACTAACTGTGCAATCACTCCATTAAATGATCGCATGTTTGTAATTAATCCATAAGTAAAATAAATCTACTCATTAGATCATAGTCTAGATTTAACAGTTCATATCAAGTACGATATCTAAACTACTCTAGTCTATTTCTATCTGAGCATTTGTGTAATTTTTACAATCAAGAATTTTAATATTATTTTATTCATGTAGCTCCTATGCAATGACTATTTTATCAAATTTTTACTAGCTATTATAATTTTATTTAAATAATATTAAGGCTTGAATTAAAAAATATCTATCAATTAAAAACATCAAATGGTTGATTTGGTAAACACATTTAGCCATTAGAAAATGTTGATAAAGTGGGCAATTATTGTTCAAAATAAATTGATGAAATTTTTGAAAAATTCTTAAAAAATATTTTAAGTAATGGCTTGAAATCATTAATAGCTTATGTTCATCATCACCTTTACACATTGTCCTTCCCTAACTCGATATTCTTTCTTAAAAACAACAAAGCTCTCATTTCCTCTTTCTCTATTTTATTAAATTAAAATACTTATGCTTGGTTCAACATTTCTCAAGTATTGAAATTACTTTATACATATTTTAATCGCCACTTTCCTTTCTTCTCTTTGCAAATCATCCTTCGTTATAAGGCCATTGTAGCTTATTGTTTTCTATTTAATTGTTCTGATAGTTTAGCATACCCATTTTTTGGTAAAAGACTTATATGCATTATTTTTTTATACCTTGTTTTTTCTTAGAGTAGACATAAGTTTTATTTTAGGCTGAATCATCTAAAAAATACTTTAATAAACTCAAAAAGTTTGGTTGACCTTACTATTTCATAATTTCCTTCAAAATTAATTATTAAATAGAAATTAACATATTTTAAATAAAAATTATAAATTTCACAAAATTACTTTTAAATATTTCTTTTAAGTTTATTAATCATTTTTTAAAAATATTTTTGCGAGAAGCAAATAATTTGTTTTTCAATAAATCATCTCACTTTTTGAAACACTCTCAAAATGATGCAAGGAACTCATTTTCTTAAGATGAATCTACAAAACTCAAATGTACTTTAAGGAATTAATTAAAAGGAAGGAAATCAATGATGCATAAGCAAACAAGTTGATATTTGAAATGAAGAGTTGATAGTATGGAGGACATTTGACCATGTTTAAACAATAAACAAAGAAAAAGAAAAATTTTGAGTAAAAGGTTCTATTTAATAAAATTTTATAATTATCATTCATAAGGACTAATTGCATTATTTTAATCATTCTTGATTTTTAAATTATAAAAGGGTTCTTTTTGACACAAGTTTCAAAAGAACATCACCAACAAGCATCATAGCGATGGTGAGGTGATAGAATATTTCAAGTTTTTTGTGAGCAATATGACACTTCCAACATGATTTTAGGGACATTCTCTTTTAAGTATGCTCTCTCCCTTATTGGGTAAATCTCATGCACATTAGCTTCGTAGCCCTTCTTTTATAGTGAAATTAGGAAAGTTTTTGATCCTCGCCAATCATGTTAATGCTAATGGTTTTTTTGATATTATGAAAAAATGGTCATATTTGATGAGGATGTTGTCTCTAAAAAGATTACACCCTTAATACTCACTTTAATTGGCAACATTTTTAGTCTGATGACCCAACATGGAATTTCAAAGAGTACGAATATAAAATAATTGGTATCTTTGAATCTATCATGAAGTGGTAAGCATGTGCTCCTCAAATTTTCACTAGAATTGGAAAACATTTGATGTTGGAAGTACAATATTCAAAAAATTGTAGTCTTTCAAGTGATGGTCCTTGAATGTTTCCAACTTTTTCGCTCAATACTAAACCTTTGTAAGCTCTAATGTGAATCCCTTTGGAGCACCATCCAATCAACTTTGTTAATAGTAGAATTTATTCTCAAACATGTTAATAGTTACCAAGTATTTAGAAGTACTACTATGAAAATAAACTTAACAAGGCTTTATGGGGCTTTAGTCTTTGCTTTTGTCAACCTTACTAAAAATCTTCCCTTAGATATTAGAATCTTTAGAAAAATTTGGTGCAACAATGGCTTATTGAAAAAAATTAAGTAATGTGAATTTTCCCAAAAATTATCGAAGTAATTGTAGACGAGGATTATCGACAGTCCAACGCTTGAAAGAAAAAAGTTCTAAACCCTTCTTTATAAGAAATAAAGATGAGACACTTCTAATTATTGAAGTAATATTAAATGTGGAACTTTAAACTTTGGTAGCAATCGGTGTATAAAACAGTATCAGTGCCCCACTATATCACAAAACATCAACACAAAATAAAAAAACTTCATTGTACTAGTAATCATCTACTCAATGATAGTATGTTGGGTTACAATTAGCATTACAATGTAAGAGTAAACAATATCAATCTGATTTGAAACGTAGGAAGCACATGTAGCTTAAACAACAAGTACATTATCAACCTCTCAAAAGCTCGACTAAAGATCTTCAGAAAAAAGCAAAGACTCTCAACCTTTCTAGGATAGAATTGAATCGCTTCTCTGTGGCTAATAGTGAGTAGTCAATAAGAAAAAAAAATACTAAATGAAATTTCAAAAAACTAATTTGGCAAAAAGTAACCAAAAGAACCTTCCAAGAATCTCAAAATGTAGACATTATAGATTGCAATAAATAATGCCTTATTTTTCAGGGTAAACAGTCTAGTTAGTTCTACAACAGCTTGAAGCCTTAGTAACATGTTTAGATTACACAAACTTAAGTTAATTGCAATGGTGTAATGCTTTGTAAGTAATATATAAATGGACATCCTTTGCAAGAGACTAAATTTTTGCTATCGGGAAGCGACATTTCTAACAAAGTATAGGTGTATTGGTTGTGGTACTTATAATGTTAAAAATTAAAAATTAAGGATATTTTCTTCACGTGGTGATATGTAAATGATGTGCTATCTTTTTGTGTATGTTAATAACTCCTTTATTAATAGAATAGATCTTTTGAGGGATTTAAGATAGTTGGTGGAACCAATTTATATTCCGTAAACAAAAAGGATAGTCAAATATCTTTGCTAAGGTTTAGAGATATAAAGGTCATTCTTGTGGATTGAACCCTAATGTATCATGATTTTCTCAAAGCCTTCCAAAAATAGTTGCTCGACATGTGCACAAGCTCCTGTTATACTAATCCTTATTACTGACAGTAAATAAATCTAATCCTAGAGAACTTAGAATCCAAATAACTTGGATTGAAAGTATATAATTCTCTCCAGTTGTTGCTCAAAATTGGATTCTTCAAAATTCTAAGTCAGGAATGTAAGCCCTAGTTTATATGGTGAACAAAGCTAAAGCTCACCTTAAATAATGGAGTAAAACTTAAATTTTACAATATGTTTTTTAAGATTGAAGAAGAAGAATACCATGTTATAGGGAAGGCAAATAACTTCAAAGCTAAAAATGATTTAACCATGGTTGCTAAAATGGAGGAGATGTATGGAGAAGACATTTAAGAATACTATGGGATTCTTTTTTTGAATTTTGTACTGCATTTTAGAATTCTAAAAGCCAGAACAAATTCTAAAATAAATACCGAGAATTTTTCAAAACAATTTAAAAAACTTCTTAAAAAGCTACAAAATTAATTATTATAATTTGTTCCAAAAAGAGCAGATACATTTCGAGCAGTGGCGATGGAGAAAAGTGAGGTAAGAGATACCACACGTTGTGACATGGGTGGATCGGTGCATTTCTTTGGGTTCCAATTTTGGCGAGTAGCATTGCTAAAAACACGTTGACAATTTGGTTCAGTTTTGGGATTAATGTGAATCAAAAAGAGTTAGCACCAGTTGATGAGTCAATTCTAATGGTGATAATAATGATGGTTAGCAGGGGTGGATAACAAAAAAGCCTAAAGCTTAATTTGAATCCATTTTTATAAAATTTTTCAAGCAAAGTTTCTACTTATGGACTTGTGAGATAGTTGTAGAGAAGGTCTATATTGAATATTAGATGAAAATCTCCCAAAAGTTCCCAATTGTTCTTTAAACAACTTAAACATAGTTATAAATGTTAATAAATTGATGAACTAATAAAAATAAATAGAAATATGCTATAAAAAAGTTCTGCTGTAATTGATTTGTAGAACGATAATAATAATGGAGAATAATGAGAAGTATAGCAACCAATCCTCAATGGGCTCCAAATCCGAATAGAATTAGTACATCTCTAAGTTGAATCTCTACTTGGTGTACTAGATGCAAATGCATCAAATAGATAAGTGTTAAAAGATAGCTATTGTGTTTCCAAAGAATGGTGATAAAAACACAAATGTGATCCATACAATGTTCAACAATAAGAGAATGAAGGGTAATATAAAAAGAATTAAAGATCCAAGTGGAAGTTTGGTCTTAGAGGAGGATTTAATTGCCAAATATGTTGTGGATTTCTTTACGTCTCACTATTCCCTACTAAGAAAAATTTGAGGTGCTTTCATTTATGATCCATAGGCTCACTAAAAAGAAATTTGATGCTAATTTAGCTAGTTAATATATAGAAAATACAAAACAATTTTTGATGGATTCCTTATGTGCTTGTAGATTGTATGGGTATGGGTCTAATGCCTTTTTTACAAGCATTGTTGGTCTATATTTCAAGATGACATTTATAATAGTATCAATGATTTTCTTATTAGTATCCCATCACCAAAAGAATACAATATTGCTAATTTAATTTTCCTTCTGAAGACTAATTGCAATATAATCTTTCGAAGACATTATGACAATTTGGATGTATAGTTCCTCAAAAATATACTAAGTTGTTGGCAGTTAGCCAATAGAATTTCCTACTCACCATCATCTAAGTGGAGCAATCAACTTTTCCTATGGAATAGGAAATCACTAAAAATATCTTACCAGTATAAGAAATCATACTTTTGTAACAGCAACTTCATGATTTAAATAAGAAGATCAAGCTAATAGCTTTATGATTGAGCTAGACTTTAACAATGTGTTAAATAATATATCATGCGGGAAACATGTATTAGATAAGTTTAACTTCAATAGTTAATCTATTAATCTAGACATGAGTACCTATAATATAAGCTGGTTGTTTGTCATTATTAATGAGAAAGAAAATGGTTCCATCTAACTCTCCCATTGGCTAAAGCATGGCAAACCTCTATGTCCATTTGTTCTCCACATTCATTGTAAAGAACTCAAAAGAGGTTTAAACAATCAACATGTACAAGGTAAAGAAAAGCACTAAGCCATTCCGTCAACCAAAGCCCCATTTGTCCTTTGTAGATTGCCTTTTGCTCTTCTTAAGAGGTGATAAACACATAATAAAAAATATCTAGTTATTCTTCTCTAATCTCCAGGGAACATCAAGTTTGTAGATTAATGTACAAAGGATCTTCTTTATTAGATGTACAAACACAAAACACAAGTAGGAGAACACTGACAAGGAGCTCTTGCTTCAAAAAAGCTACTACCTTCCAATACCTTAATTGAAAACCACATTATTCAAAGGTAGGAAATAAGTGGTCCACTTCAAACACTAGATTAACAAAACCTGCAAAAAAATTTCTTTCAATGGGAGGTAGTAGGTGGTAATCATGTCCTCTAGTCTGTAGCACTTTTTAAATCAAATTATATCTTATCTTCTGAATAAAATTATTAATTTTTTATAAAGTGACATAAGTGATTTTCTTTGGGGTAATAAGTATTTGGCAAACAAGCACCATTCGGCTAGTTAGAACAAGATTAGCTTCCCCCATGAAAACTATGGAATACTAGTTAAGAAATTGAAGTATATTATGGATGCATAAAATGTAAAGCTTTTTTAAAAGGTCTACACCTCAAACATTATCAATTTTACAGACTTGAGATGTAAGTTCATTTATCGAAAATGTTGTGTCGCATGCTCAGTCACTTGGAATCAAATATAAAGAATCATCTCACAATTTTCTATTTTTTGATAGTCGAAATAAAAAAGATAAGGTTGGCTGCAATTATTGGACCCTCACTTAGGAGGGCAAATTCACCATCAATTCAGGATGGGATAAGCTTAGAGTTAATTAATTGCCTTATTCATAAGTCCCAAAAAATGTGGAATAATTATCAACCTTCTCAAATATCTCTATTAATATGGAGACTCCTACATAACTAATTACCTTTTGATAAGAACTTGAAGAAATTGGATTTCAATTTATAGACAAATGCCCCTTTTGTGCTTATAGGGACTCTCAAATGAATTTATGGAACCGCTTTGTAATGAATATTGGCGTTAAACAAATCCAAAATCACGATTGATGAAATGCTTCGACATCACTGGAAGTGTAGTCACACAAACTCAATAGCTAATGCAAATTTATTGTTCTACCATCTCTTATATGCTGTAATGTCTACATGATAAAAATTAAAAACAATTCAATGTGCAAATATTCAAATTGATTTTCCAAAAAGAGTTGGGCATAATACCTTTGAATTTTAAAATGTTGCTTAATTATGTAAAGAAGTTCAATAAATCCTAAAATGATAAAATATACATTGCTTCCATGATTTTTTGAGATTAATTTAATAATAAAAAAGTGGTTCAATGGACTCCTCTAGTGTAAGATTTAAAAATTTTAAATTGTAGTGGACTAACTAGAAATAACGAATGTCCTATAGGTTTTGTTTGTTTTAGTAGAGACTACTTGGTAGAGCCATTAAAGCACTTTCAATTTACATAGATTCTAAAAAATTATAAAAGTTGAGACCATTGATATACTATTTGGTTTAAATTTATGTGAAAATTTGGGATTACAGAAACATCATTATAGAATAAAATATTTAATCATGCCCTATAATGATTTAAAGAAAGTTTGGAATCGCTTACTGTATATTAATCCAACTAAATTGAATGAATCAATTTCTTTGCAAAGTCAATAAATTATAACACATATTAAGGGAAGGAAATGTAGTAACAAATTAGTAGGCTTAAATAGCTTGTAAGTGTAGTCATTTGGGGTTCTAATTCATGTTAAATACCAAAAGTTGGAAAAGCTTGAATTATGCTTAATGAAGAGAGTTGTTCATAAATTATGTAGTGATGATAAGGAAAGACATCCAACTAATGCCACCATAATTAAACGTATGGAATGCATTCTGACGATCACTATGGCGAACTTGAATTTGTTCTTCTAGAAATTTCTAAGCATTTGGGGCTAAAAATAATGAACTAAAATCTTGGAAAACAACTAGGTTTTATCATATATCTTTCTTTTTAGCTTAAGAAATAAATTTTGATAAACTACTTTGGTTGACATAACTAATATCAAGTTAATCATATTCTAGGAAAAAGGAATGAACCTATTTTGGGTGGCTCGTTTCTTAGCAGGGTAATCAATGTTTATATAATCTCTAAATTTTAACAAATGATAACTATTCTTCTTATACCTTAGATCATGATTTTGTTGTATAAAAAAGAATACCAATACAACCCATTCCAATATATTCCCATCAAAGAAATACTCGCGTTTGAGTATTTTTGCTAAAGTAAATTGATTACATAATATATTACGATTATAATAATTTTTTTGTAGTATTAATACAATAGAAATTTGGCAATCAAGAAGCTACCTATCAAATTTATTGTTCTTTTTAGGAATAAGATGTGCAAAGAATGAGGAAAAAGTCATCACTTTCTCAACAATTTCTTTCTCATTTGATCTCATAGCTAATGTAATTATTCATCAACTATATTACAAACCATGCTTCTACATCCTAATCATCTAGTATTCCTTGATTCATTGGCTAGCACATTTTCCAAATCAACCTCATGTAAAGACTTGTTTAATGGCACCAGTTAAGTATGAGGGACTAAATAAGACAATACATCAGACTCTCTATTTATTTGGAATGCTTAGAGAATTTCTTTGGATTGTTTGCACCTTTATAATGGCTTTCAATCATACTTAAGTGTTCATTAATGACTAAAAAAACACGGTGATACTTATCAACTATTTCAACATGTATGATACAGAGTTCATTATCGTAATTAATTATATTTTACTTTGTGAGAAGTACAATCATAGCTAAGTAGAATACCCAGCATAGATCCTTTAGATTTGTCCAAAAAATTTTAATAATGCATGAATACTCAATTTGTATTACTCCAATTGAGAATAATTTCGTAGCATGTGCATTATGATTCCTTAATTAACATAGTATAGCAATTCACATTAAGATTACGATCTTTTATGCATATTTCTCAAGGTTGATCAATCAGATCTATCTTTTGTGCTTCCTCTTTGTGTTATGGCCATTCTGATACTACCACTCACTGCAAGGGATTAGTCAAATATGTTCACTCCAATTTATTTTTCTTACATCATACAATCATAAAATTCATCAACGTAGTATATGATATCTTACTTTAGAGTAAGATTGTCATCAGCTAAATATGTGGAATGGTGCAGACCATTTCCATTTCTCTAAAATCCCTTTTGAATTGTGTCAAACTGTTTAGTTGAAATAATACACTAATACGTTAATCAAATTTATCATTCAGGAACATTGCCTTAGTTTTTGCAGTTGAATACCTCAACTAGCTTGGTTTATCACTTCATCAATCTTTTCATAAAATGCTTGCTAATATGGTTCTCATCATATAATATGATGGTTCCTTAGACCAAGACCAGTCATTGCAGTCTTTTGTGTGTTATACAATTTCAACACATAACTTATGTGGAATCAATCATGCTCACTATTGTTAACTTTATGCATTGGACTCATTCAAACCAATAAATTGAGTTTGTAATACTAATGCTTCAATGAGACCCTCCAAATCATTGAATGGTAACTTGATAGCATATGACCTGTAGTCTTTAGAAATCTTGATAAAAAAATAACATATTTTAAGTAATAAATTATAAGTCTTGTGACTTCACTATGTAGTAATGGTGGAAAACTTGATTAAATGTTTTTAGGAGATGCTAACTACTTATAACAAATATATATAGGACCATATAACTTATGATCATTTTAATCATCCACTAATGGAATCACATATCATCAAATTATTCAAAATTTTGAAAACCTAAATTCTTCATTTTCTCATTGCCATACAAATAGAGCCATGTATTAAATTATTCAGGAAACTATGGGGATCATTTATATCATCGACATAGTTTAAAAATATTTTATAAGCCTTTGATATCTACATTAATATCATACCAGGCAAGATATGTAATAAAATTAGACATTATTTCTTTATTGAAGGGAAAATTGTTGAATTATTTTTTCTTTAGAATTAACCAACAAGTTGTAATTCATGCTTTACAAAAATCATTGAGTAGTTATGTTCTAATTTTTAAGAAAACATCAGTAAAGTTGTGACATAGTAGCATTCTACACATCACACAGAGCTTCCAATAGATACTAGTTCTAGATGGACTTAGAGGCACTCCAAATTTCGCATCTCAACTTTTAGTTAGTCTCTGATATCATTCCAATTACGCGGACCAATTACAATTGCCGCTTGTCACATTTTAATTTTCCTTTTATCAATTTTTCATTTTATTTGCATTTATAGTTTTCAGTCATTTGAAGATTGATTAGTAGCTTTTTAGATACTTCTAACTCTAAATGCTATCTAGTATATCCTTATAGTTGTATGATAATTTTATTAGCATAAATTTTCAAAATGTCTTTAAAAAGGCTTAAAATTGAGTGTTGGGTTACTTATTTGTTTTGCTTAGTATTGTCTTTTACTAATACAAGTACTAGACTTAATTCATGTGTTTAGCTAGACCTACCTTGACTCTTCAAACACATTGGTCTACTCAATGCACACTAACCAGTGTTGATCCATAATCCATGAAATTTCTTGAACGGTCAACAAATGTCGAATTGTTATCTTATGCTGTCCCGTATATTAGACTTGAGGTGTAACTGTGTCTCTCTACCTATGCTGCATCAATCGTGTATGCCTCCTTGCCACTCACTAGATTGATGCTCAAAATGTGCATGCAATTTTAGGAGATTGTTATGACAAATTAATTTTGCTTCATTTCAAAGAATTTTTTTGGCTGAATTCAAATTAGTTTTTAATAATTTGTAATGAATTTTGGAATTCTAAAAATGTACTTTAGAATTCGAAAATATGTTCCACATTTTTCCAATAATATCGTTTGGTATCCTAGCCTAAAAAATTGTCATTATAACATTAAGATATCTTTAAATAATGATACAAACAATATTATAAGTAATGTAATTTGAATAAAATAACAAAGTGCTATCGTTAAGCTAGTTTAATAGAAACATGTTGTGTATATTCAATATAACAGTGTGATTTTAAAAGTAACCTAAGAAGGAGAGTGAATGAGTTAAAAAAATGAAGATCCCAAAATATTATTCAGTATTCACAAGAGCATCAAATCTCTAAGAGTGCTCTCGTTTAAGTTCAACTTTTTTGAAATTAATCATGTAATCAAAATTTCTAGTTTGTCTTAGTGAACATGTGATATTCTTATTTATCATTCTAAAAACTCCACTTGTACATTTTAACACTTCACCATGAACTTGAGTATTCTAGATGTTTGTTATTCAAACCACTTTTTCTTTAGGTTAACATCCCTTATGTTAATGATCAATGCATCTCTTAGGATTCTAGAAAACTTTTTAATTTTCTAGCAATACTAAAATTTTTAATTGTAAAACTATAGCACCTTTCGGCAGACCTTTATATTGATATTTTTCATGAATGTTGGAACTTTTCAACTGTCGATGACAACAAAATTTTTTTGAGCATATCATTTTATGTTAACTTGGCAATAAGGAATGGTTCCCTGAAAGAACTTTGCATAATTTCTAATTTATCATTAAACCACCGTCCTTTAATCTTATGCAATTGCTTTTAATAGTTAGAATTTTTTAAAAATTATATGAAATAACATTTCAAAATAAACAACAAAATCTTACTTTTATGTTTAATGCTACTACTTTTATTTATTTTTATATTCTTTAGCTATTACATTTCATGATTTGTTTTTTTTCTTTATCCTTATGATCTTGAAATGATATTTGGTTAACTTTGGAAAATATGAATTAATAACAATTGATAATTATTTTAAGATTTTTTTCACTAGTGAATTACATGTAAACAAAAATTACTTTGACAATGTTCCCTTAGAACTTGATTAAATTTTCAATTATTTGATATTAGAAAATAGGTTGCTCAAAAATAAGAACTTTGACTTGAGTAATAACCTTTCTGTTGTTTGATTTTTATGAATTCTATTGTTTGAAAAAAATATTCTAGTTTAGACATCATATATGCATATCCATGCATTATCGTGAACTCTTGTTAACATTGATATTGAGAAATTTTATACATGAAAATGCCATATCATCAAGGACCAATTTGTTGCTACAGACAATGCCAAATTTTATTACATTACACTTTGAGGAAAACCATTTGTTCAATTCCAATCAAATATGCTTGGATTCATATGTGACATTTGCTTTTGATGTGAACTTAAAATACTTCACACTCACCACACATTACCACCTCTATCGAATAGAATATTTTTTGGAGTCGTAAATACAAAGCTTTGGGAAATCATGAAGGTCTCTTGAAATTATAAGCTCCTACAATGGCTAAAATTAACTTTGATTAATTCCAAATGACATAACCTATTATTCATTAAGATTAGCATCTTGAACGAATTGATTTGGGAACTATTCTATGTGGGTAGATCACATTATCTCATAATGGCCCTTTACATTATATGCCAATTGTAAAAGCTATTGTGCATATAAGATAATTTAACATAATTTGCCACAATCTATTGTACAAAAATTTTTTATGGAATTTAAAAGTGTCTCTTCTTATGAAAAGTTGTCATGTAGGAAGGCTTGGCTATTGTCCATTGTATTGTGGCAAATTATGTTAAATTACGATGCACACAATTATTTCATTTTAAGGAATGGCTACTTAATATTGCATATCCCAAATAATCTTTGTTTATGATTCTATTGAATACATAAGAAACAATAGTAAATAACCAAAAAGTAGTTGGTCAATGGTTGTGATGGATAGGCAATGATAGTATCGATGAATAATCTTGATTACTAGCTAGAGTGGAGTCATTAGAACACTTGGAAGTGAGTTCTACACTCCACCATATTTTAGTAATACAAAGGCAATAGGTCAGCAAGTCTTTGTTGTTGGTTTAAAGGTCCTTGCTTCCTTTAACCATCCATTTGTTGAGGTTCTTTGCAAGGTAGCTGACCTTTCACTAGCTT
Organism: Vanilla planifolia; assembly: GCA_023846275.1. NCBI lineage: Eukaryota > Viridiplantae > Streptophyta > Magnoliopsida > Asparagales > Orchidaceae > Vanilla > Vanilla planifolia. Next base: position 3,989,672 of record JAIUJO010000018.1, read on the forward strand.
GCATTAACCAAAGAGAACCCTCAATGGTCAACAAAAAATTATTTTCAATGAACAAAAAGTTTTAAAAAATTGACACACCATTTAGGCTTGAATTAATGAGGAAATTTTAACACATTTTCCAAATATGGATATTGGAATTTAAGAAAATTAAAATTTTTAATGACTAGTAGGTATCATTTCAGAAAAACTGACATGTACTAATTATATTTAATAGATTATATGAGATGTTGGCATCACCAAGCATGGAACATAAGTAACTTTATAAAATAATAATTCATGTGGATGTTGTATGAATTAACATTAGCTCTTATTTAGGTTTGATTTGAGTTTTTCAATTAGGTAGCTTTGCACTCCTTAGCTTTAGTAGTAAAAAATACTATACAATTTGCTATATCTACTATAATCCTAACTAGAATAAGCATAAACAAGATGTGTGTTGAAGTGGATTTAGTGAAGGAATTACCTAGTTGATTCTACATAACAAAACTGATGGAAACTTAAATAGATTATGGCAATGAATTCAATATGATCACTTTGTTATTAAATCAACTTCTATGGCCAAGGTAACACCACTCTTCAATGTAAAAAAAAATAAAATATCACCAAATATGCAAGAAAAAATAAGCGCTGACAAATGTGAATGAATATAATGTCACTAAGCCATTATTTATGAATTAAGGAACATTCTAAATGAAAAGTCACTACATTCTAATAGCTTCATTTTAGATAGGGATATTGTATGAAAAAAATATTAAGGCACTATGAAATTATTCTATAGTAAGTAAGGTGTATAAAAAGTCACAAATGGTTCAGCTAATACAGTTAGTAATAGAATTAGCACATGCTTAGGGAAAACCAAGTTTCCAAATGAATTAACATGGAACAATCATTTTATGATTTTAGCAATAACTTGCTTAAATGATCTACAAATTTTAGTCTAGTGTAATCTAAAGTGGAAGATTTCAACCTTTTTTAGAATAGGCACTAAAAGAGAAATATTAAAAATTGTTAAAGTGGTGTCTAAGTTAGAGTAAGATTGCAAGAAGTGCTTGATTTTCTAAAATTTCATATCAAATGGCTTTCATTGGATAACATCCTAGCTTGTAATATAATAGGTACAACAAAGAAGAGCTATGGAAGGTATTTTGTGCTTCTACTCAAAAAAAAATTCTGATTGCTCTCATGGAAACTATGGTTGACAATAGCTAATTGCACAATCTATCTAAGTTGTTAAATATAGAAAATGTTAGTGAAATTTCAAAATATATGTGTTAAGTATCTAACATTAATCCAAAAAATATAGAAAATGTTACTAATATTCTAATATTATTAAAATAATCATTAATCTTCTCACTTTTAAATTCACCTTCATCATTATTTCTAATGACAACTAAAATATGACCAAACTCCTTTTCTAATTTAGTTATCAAGATATGAAATTGTCTGTAAGATTTACTACTTTTTTGTAAGAAAATTATCTATGTATACCTAAAATAATCATCTAGCACAACTAGTCCATATTTCTTATGTCTTATACTAATACATTTTATATGTCCAAATCATTTATTTGACAATGTTCAGTGGGTATACATAATCATATACAAAAGGAAATTTAGTTAAATATTTTATTAAGTTATATTTAATTATTTTTCTTAAGGTATGTGTGATAGCATGACAAAGTCTTCTATACCATAAATTAAACTTATTAACATATGACACATTATGTTTGAGAACTATTTACTTTTGTCAAATCTTGTAAATAAGTGTTATTTCTTTTAGTTGTAATAACTAATAGATTTCCAAGTTTACTAATTTTATATGCAATGGAATCAAATAAAATAGAAAAATTTCTATCACATAATTCACTCATTTTTTTTTTTGGGAAATTATACTTTAAACTTTGAACTAATAAACTTTAGTAGTAAAAAAATGTAGAATTTTAAATAGTACTTATAGAATTGATAAATTTTTTTTGAGTTCTCACTAAGTACTACTTTTCTTTCAACATAGGCTTCTTATTAGGTTAATAAATTGATATATCAAACATCAACTATCCAAGAATCACGTCTTACTCATCTTTCAGAAGAAAACGTTCTTATAATTATAAAGTAACCGTTAGACATATGAAGCCAAACCTTTTTAGGTCAAGCATATTTTTGAGTGGATGGACTAAAGTTTTCCCTAACTACTAAGAAACTTCAGGAAATTTGGAATAAATATGAGCTGCAATAATACCTACATGTGCTGTATAGTTGATTTGCATGTTATAATGACATTTAAAATTATTATTGTAACCGTGTAAAATATTGGCATTTCCTTTGTCTTAATGAAATGGAAATATTTCAGCATTTGAAACAAAAGCATTTTCACAAATAGGTTTTCCATTTAACAATGAAAAAGTATATTTCAAGGATTTAAGATCTCTAATTCTTTAACTATTGATGCATACACTTAATTTTTTAATCTAATCTATCATTAGCCTTTTGCATGTTCATTAAATATGTGTTAGCCTTATTTCTAATATGTTCACAAAGACTTAAAGATTCACTACGCTTTTCTTTTAGTTTCTTATACTCCTTACATAATGTTTCGTACTATTACACACAAATTAATTGTTAAGGTAATAATTCATTATAAACTTACCCCTAGTTCGCTTAATGATGTTCCCATTTCTTCTTCATTCACTTTAGCCACCATTAGAAATAGATCTTCATTGTTCTCTTCCTCTTCACTTGTATCAGTCTCTTCGAAGTCACTTCAAGATTTATTCAATGCTACCTTCTTCTAGATCTTGCTCTTCTTCATTGCATTCATCTCTTTTTCAATTCAATCTAACTCCATAGGACATGCTAGTTTGATATGTCTTCGTTTTTCACACGCATGTCAAAAGATCTCTTATTTTCTTCTCACTCTCTTTTTGGAGATTTGTTTCATATATCTTCTTGCAACACCAAATAATTTAGAAAAACCTTCTAAAATTAAAGCTATGCTATCTTCATCTGTAGTCTCCTCTTTTAATGTATCTTTCTCTTTTTATAGTGCTATTGCTTACTTTTTGTTCATTATTTTGTTTTTCTAAATAAATCCTTTCTCATTTTTTCTCCCTGTCATCTCTGGTTCATTAATCATGACCTCACCTATAAAGTCATCCAATTTTTTAACATAAATGCTTGTAGTAACCTTGAAAGTTGTGGTGAAAGATTAATACTCTTTTCACAAAATTCTAAGGATCTTTTTTAGATGTTCATTCATAGATGTTGTCTTTTCCAAACTAAAAAGTCCAATAGTAATGTTAATAAATCAAATAAATATTCTTTTCAATAGATTTATTAGAAAGAATTTTCAACAACTCTTAATCATATGACATCATATCAATTTTAATTTCTTACAAAAAGATGTACCTTTTTATGTTGCCATTAACTTGTGGCAAATTTTTAGAGTAATTTCTAAACTCATCATTAAATTAGCCTTAACAACATTCAAAGTAAAAATTTAAATTATTTGTCGATTTATCATTTAATTAAATTCTATGTTTTTTCATTGTGTCCATTTTTTACAATTTTTTATTTTAATACACCCCATGAATTTTTTTAAGTGCGTATTTCCCTACTTACAAACTTCAAGTCAATGGTAGTCATAATATTTCAATAGATATTATAATAACCACAAAATTGTGGTAGCATACTAAAGGAAGTTGTTAGGTCACCCTTTGCTTTGATAAGTCAGGTCTTAAATTTTTCATATTTTATTTTAATAGACTTGTTTAATATAAAATAGGTTCACATATAAATAATGAGCTATGTACATTTGAAGATGGTGAATTAGTGATATTTAAAGTACCTTGGACTATTCAGTAAGCTTCAAGGATTAATTATATGTTCAACAAATTTAAAAAGATTTTTTATCATAAAATATTAGCTTATTGATTTTATGATAGCCTCATTTCATTTTAATTTCAAACCATATTTAAGTATCAAATTGTTCAATCATCTCCTTGATTTAGCAAATAAATAAGACTTTATTCTTTAATCCTATAATTATTTTCTTGATTAAATCTTATCGTTGTTGAATTTCTTATTTGTTTGTTTTGCTAAAAATTATTTAAATTTTAAAAAAAATTTAATTATGTTAATTTTTCATAATTTAAATTATGAAAAAATTGTGACATCTCAGCTTGTGCCCAAGTGCAAAGCTATTAGGTCTGGCTAGCCCGAGGGGGCACTTGCAAGCCTCGATTCAAGAAACAATCAAAACTAAATCAATTTGAGGTTGTTCTAACTGATGGTGAATTCCTAAACTAGATGGGGTAATAAATTTGATCAAGCTGGGTAGCCATTAATCCAACTATACAATTGGATAAAGGGAGAGCCAGCCCCAATTATGTTTGAACATTAATCTCCTCTGAATGCTTATATAGTCTAATTACTTTTCCATCCCAACAATATAAGACAAAATCCCTTATGCAAGTCTGTATCCAAAATCATGATCACATTGTGGGGTTTAGCTCTGCAATGTTAATAAGTTATTACTAATATTGTCTATTTTATATGTTTTATCCCCACATCTGATGGCCATATCTTCATCCTAACTTATTGGATGACAAGAACTCTTTTTGTCTTATCCATGAATCATGTGACTTTTAATTATCCTATTTGAATCTTACTATTGAGATCCATTATAACTTTTTCTATGTTTAATCGAATGATCCAGATCTCATTAGACATGAATTAATAGCCTAGATCAAATCTGTCTAGACTGAATAATCCATAACTAATCCACTTATTTGGCATTTAATTTTATGGTCTATATCATCTTTAATCAAATCCAGTGGCTTTAGTTCATTCTACCTAATGGCTAGTTATTTAGCTCTTGTACTAACCATTTTGAGAAAACAATTTTAACCTATTTGTAAAAGCCTTTTAAGCTTTTTTGCTATAGCTTTTTACATAACTTTTCTACACTTTATAACAACTATAATCAAATTTAAGTAGACTTTTTCAAAAGAAAACAATAAATACCTAATAAGTGTAAATGGAATAACTAAAGAATATGGATTAATCTTTAAGATCTTAACAAAACACTAGTCAATATTCTACAAAGGTAAATTTTACTATAAGTAATTAGGACTTCTTCTTCTAAAATCATCAAATTTTTCTAGCTAAGCCTTGCTCATTTAAACTTTTAAATTCTCTTTTTTCTTATTAAATTAAAAAACATTGTGTTTTCTTTTATTAATTGACAAGTATAAGAGGCTATACAAATTTATTACAATATTTTTGTCTTTGCTGTATGTTTTGTTCTCTTAGGATAGGCAAGTGAACATTTGCAAAAGTTTGAGTTTAATTTGATCTTGTAAAAAATCAAGTTCAGATTAAGCTCACAAAGACATTGCTTATAGTTGAACCTACAAAAGCTGGTGGGTTGGATGTGAAAAAAAAATGATAAGTTATAAACTTTTATTAGTAGTGTTTTTCTCAACCTCGATTCTGGTCGATGTAGGTTCAATTTGAACAAAACTACTTTAAAATTATGGTGTCATATTATAATTTTTATTTTTATTTTTTTATCAAATAAAAAAAATATTATATATTTTTATAATTGTAGTTTTTTATAAACATAAAATTATGTTTGATAATTCACTCAAGATAAGTAAAAAATTATTTTTATGTCTGCAATTCACCTACCTTATGTGACCTGTTATGAGATTGACACACTGCATTTCATTTCATAAGCACGTTCACCAAAACATGTTCAAGTATTAATTTAAGCAATTGTACTCTTTGGATAATTTAATCACCCTAGAAAGGTGCCTGAGTCTAATACCAATTGAAACTTGGTTTATCAAGGGGGAAGAATTGATAAGAAAAATATTTTATGTTCTCTTAAACACAAGTAAATCTTTGTTAAGCAATTCTTTGTTAATTTTACTTTTTAAAACATATATTATTGGTATTTTAAATTTGAGAAAAGTTGAAAATAAAAAATTTGGAAATAGTAAAACTGGCATAATAATCTTTTGTGATTCAATTCATATTCAAAGCTACAACCTTCTCAAACAAAGGCTATGAAAAAAAACTAATTAGTATAATAGATTCAAAAAATGATGATGCTCACAAAAATTGAATAAAATAGATGGGCTATAGAAACCCTTCAATGAAATGAAATTGTAGAAACAGAAACATTATGACAATACAATTAATTTTGATGCATATAATAATCCTATTCTCATTGAATTATATAATAAATCACAAAAAGTTTTTCTTTTACTTAAATGCAAAAGAAAGGTGAGTTAGAGCTACAAGAATGATGGACACAAGAAATGAAAATAATAGTTTGCATAATTTGCTAAGGCTTAAATTATGTAGTTTAAATTCTTTTTATTATTTTGAAAATTTTATATTAAAAAATGTATTATTTATAAACATATTTCATTGACTAGAAGATGTTACAAAACATCCTAATTAGTCACTGTGGGTAGAATGGCTTCAATTTGATAACTATTTCATTATAGTTTTTTACAATAAACAGTGTGTTGGGTGCTCAATGGTGCTCATAAAATGAACATTACAATCCATAAAGCATCAATAAGTTTGTTTAAGACCAAGATAACTTAAGAAAAATGAGAGCCACATGATGTATTTTATTATTGATTGTTATACTAAAAATTGTGTAATTAGATGAAGGTAAATGGCAACCAATTAGGTATTTTGAATGTAGATCAGTAAGTCTCAAATTTATGTGAATGAATCAAGGTAAATGATAATTACATGATGGGTTTTAAATTGGGGCATAATGTCATAAAAAATTAATAACCAGATTGCAAGATTAAATTCTACACATTTAAGAAAGGAGGGTGAATCTTCCACCATCCGATCTTGCAAATTCCATTGCCAAATGACTGAATTTAAGTCTATACATTTTTTAAAAGATGATGAATATTTGAACATATGATCACGATGACTATGGCATCAAACAATTTGTTTTGGATCTACACGTTTTCAAACGTAAATGAATTTTAGATCGTTTGATCTAACAAAAAATTGAATAGTGCACATTTACCTCGAAATTTTTTTTGTGATATATGCAAAAATGAATTTATAAACCTATGAACTAGATGAGTATTAAGTGATTGGTTTAATTATTTTGATGCAAAGTATGACGTAGAGGATGTGTTTTAGATAGGAAACTATTACACTATGAACTCTATCAATTAGCTCCAAAATTTGATGTTAAAAGATTCTTGAGGAATGTCTCCAAAACTCATTTACTTTTATTCAATGGTGTATTTTCCCATGAATCAATTAATTGAGCTCTATAATAAATTAATGCATTTGATATTGAGATACATGATTTGAAATACTCAACAAAAAAACTAATAAACCATATAATGATTTCTTATCATCAAAATATAATATAGAAATAATGGTTCAACATAACTAACATAAGGAAAAATTAAAGTTGTCAATAATTACAATTTGTTGTTAAATAATTACTTGAATAAATAACATATAAATAAAAGAAATGAATGGTGGTAAAACATTATCCACAAATAGTCATCTTAGATCTCCTCCCACTTTCCTATATTTTCATACTAGTTACATAATATTTATGAGCACATCTATTGCCTAAATCGTCCTCTACCTCAATCTACATATCTAAGTATGTTTTACACTATCGTGAGCCATGTACTAATGCTTGGCATGCTTCAACTGTGTATTGATTAGTCCTAACAAGACTAATAAGCATTTTTTATGACCAAGTAAATTTTTTTTTTAGAAAAAATAATGACCTTCCATTAATTAATGGTTACATTATTTATTTAAATTTTTTACACTTTATGTTATAAAATTTTATTACTCTAAATAAATTAATAATTTGCACATTTCTGTTACAAATTTATTATGTTTACCATGACCAGAATATTTTTTTTGTAAATAAGACATAGAGTTAAAGTTCAATTTTTTAAGTATTTTATTAACCTATTTTTTTGTGTATGTTACTAATTTAGAAATTATTTTATCTATAACATTAACTCTTTTAACATGTAATATCATAAAAAGATTTTTTGTATTCTTTTGAATAAATAATTCAATTTTTTCATTATAATATTTAAGTATTGTTATGTATTTATAATTTTTATATTAGTAATTATTTTTTTGTTTATTTATTTATTTAAATATATTTTGTTACAAATCTAAGGACCTTAAATTTATTTTAATTTATTTTAGATAATACAATTAATTGAAAAGCTCATTCATTGTACATCCTTTTTAATATGTTTTCTTAAGCTGTCAATTTTGTATTTCATTTTTGCTAACATGGAAAATCTCTTGGAGTTTTTCATTTAATTAAGAAATTATTTTTTATGCATATTTTTTTAATTTTTGTACAATTTTTTAGAAATTTATAGTTCTTTGTTCAATTAAATATTTATTAAAATTTATCTTTTAAAAAAAAGATTTTTATATTTTAGTGAACATTTGATAATACCATCATTAAAATAAAAATATTTCATCTACAATTGCTTTCTTAATTTTTATCAATATAACAAATTGATGTTTCACTATTTTTAAATAGTTGCAAGTGTTGTCATTTCTTAATTAGAAAAAGTCTTCATGAAATTAAAGTTTTCCACTTTGAATAATTATTTTTTTAATCCTATTATTATAGTTGTATAATGCATTAGAGTATTATCAAAATGATATTAGAGATATGACTTTTATGGCTATGTTACTTATACAATTTATACAATTAATATCTTCAATTTATACATTATTATCATTATTATTATTATTTTTGAAATATTATGTTTATAATTTTCTTACATTGGATTTTTTAGCTTCAAGCATTATATAAAAAATTTAAAAATTTGATGTTTTATTATCATTGTATTCTTTATGTTTTTAATACTTGTACATTATTCATCTTTGTTTTCTTTAATTATGTTTTTTATATTGTTACTGTATAATTTATTAAAAATATTAAGATGTTATTTAAAGTTAATAAATTTTTAATTTCTATAATATTTGATTAGATTATAACATTTAAAAATAAATAAATGTATGAAATAAAATGCTTTGGTTTGCCACTTTAAGTTGCATTTTTTAACTTATTATAAGTTATTTACAATTATTGCACTATCATGAGGATGATTTTACATAGTAGGACATAATTTTTAAACATTATACAATCTTTAACATTAATCATTTTCTTAATTACACAATTTTATTTAAATTAATGCTATTTGAAATTTTTTATCCCTAACATATATAATTATAATTTTTTTCTTTGTTTTATGAACTTATTTTAAAAGGTTTGTTAGACAATTAAACAAAAATCAAAACATATAAATAGAGAAAATTTTTGACATAAATTTCTAACATTAAAAATGGGTATATTGTTTGGTAAATAGTTCAAGGGTGTATGCTTTGTATAACTTTCCATCATATAAAATATTAAAATACAAACAAGTGAAAAATTAGACTTCATTATTAGTAATGTTTAAAATGATTAATTAAAAATATAATTGTTTTAGAAAAAAATAAAATATCATTAAAAAATTGAAAATACTTCAATATAAATATATATATAAAAACTTTAGAACATATAAAAAATAATAGTAATGAAAAAAAATTAAAAAATTGAAATTATTTATTAAATTCAATCAAAAAAATTTGAGGTGACTACGTTTTATGTTCTAGCAAATATCATAAAAGTCCTTTTTGGAATAGAACACAATTAACAATGTAAGATATTAAAATGATTTAATAGAGAGAGCATTACCATAAAAAATATTTATATATAGAAAATATGAAATATTTTAAGATGATAAAAAAGATTACAACAACAATTAACTTCAAAAATTAAAAATATAAAAATAAGTTGTTTTACTAACAAAAACATAAATACTAACAAAAAAATTTATGAATATGATATTTCAAATAAAGATACGATAAATATGACTATTTCTTCAATGATTAAAAGATATGAAAAAATAGACATTACTATCTTAAATCATATTAATAATTAACTATATTGATGATATTATTTTAGATTTTTTAAATTAAGTTATATATTTATTTGCCATCATTAAAGTTTTCAAACACTTTTTAAAATCAAAACATTTTGCTAATAAAAACAATTACTATATTAATAATTTTTGGTATAAGTTATAAATTTTAACGTCTTTTATTTGCATAGTTGGTTTCTTTAACTTGAAGTTTGAAAAGGTTTATTATTCGTGTATTATGTAAATGATTTATGTTGTTAATTTATTAATAGTTAATTATATTGAAGATATTTTTTTAATTTTAATATATGTTTACTTGTCATATTTATATTTTTAAAATTAATAATTAATTAGAATTACAATTTTTTAGGTATAGTTTTTTTTCATAGAAAGTCAATCATTTTGTAAATTGATAGGAAACAGAAACTTCTTTGATTTTACATAATATTTAATATTTATATGAAAGTAATTTTTTTATATTATCAAGAGATTTAAATATTAAATTATTTTTATTATTATTAAAACTTTATATATTGTGATCCCTTGTGCTATCTTTATTAGCAATAACATAGTGTACAATACTACAAACTATTTTTTTTTTAAATTAAATTTATTCCATGCTAAACATTATAATATTTCTTAAGTGTTACATCAAATTATTGACATTATGCAACATTTTTTAATTCAATTGTCAAGCACAAATTGTTATATCATCTTGAGAGTATCATAACTAGCTGATAAATCATTATCAAAGGTTGTCATTATTTTCCAATTTGACGATATGCACTTGACCACATAACAACTTAATTATTAAAAGTTTTCTTATATTATATTTTTTTATTTATATCACAATTTATATATTTTTTTATTTTTTATATGTTTTTTACTAAGTTTTTTCAATAAAATATTTTGTTTGTATACCATGAAAATCTAATTCTAAAATTTAATATTATGAATCCGTTGTCCATTATAATATTTTTTATTTCGTATATACAATTAAATATTTAAAATAAGCATTTATGTTCACAATATTGTTTTTTATGCAATAATTTATTGTCTTTTAAAGTTATATATTTCATTAAAAGTTTTTTATTACACATTTTCTATTTGTTTGTACAGGAAAGTTGGACAACCAACTACAAAAAGGTTTGTCCATTCATTCTACAAAAAATAGAATATTTAAAAATACTATGTATCAATATTTATATTATAGTTTTATTAACAACTATAGAAGTTTTATTTTTATGGTGAAGAAACATATTTCTTGAGATTAAAATATTAAAACAATATATATTGATGTATTATACATATAATTTTAATTGTTATTATTTTTTATTTATTTCAAAGTCTTATTATTTTTAAATTTCTTTCATTGTGGTTAGGTTATAATTATTCAATTTCCCTAAGAAATTATTATATTACGTTTTACATATCGTGAAAAATTATATGAAATAGTCTGTTTTATGTTTAATTTTCATTTTATATTCTACTTATATTTGTGTAATTATTATGCTTGTATTGTTGGATACAATACTATGATCTTTAATGTTTTGCTTTTTCTATTTTTAAGCACCTTTTAGTTTAAGAAGAATAATTTGTAATAATTATTAGGATAAAATTTATTAGTTATTTACAAAATATTTTTAATTGAAAATATTTAATGTTGCTCACTATTATAATTAGTATTATGTTATAACCTTTCAAAAAATTGTTATGAATAGCTAAATCATTATGAAATTGTTTCGAATATGTTTGTCAAAAAATTTCAAACTTCAAATGTGTTGATGCTATGAATTTTATTATTCCTTAATTTCTCAACTCTAGTCTTTTTGCATAGCTTATACATTAATAGCATTACTTTTTGATAGATTTTCAAAGATATATAAAAGTTGCACGTAACATAATATGATATGCTTTTACATTTTTAATTTTTGTCTCAACATGTTTAGTAGGTTAGAATGTTTATCTTGATATTATAAATAAATAATTTTCATTAATTTATAAAATATTTTTGAAATTTTTTTTTCATATAAATTTTTATATCATTATATTAACTATTAAGAAGTAAATGTTAGAATTTTAAATATTATTTCAGTTTGGTTATTTTCTATTCCATCTTAGTTGTATAAAATTATTTAAATACCAAATTTTAATTTTTTTTATAAAAGAAACAAAAAACATTTAAATTTCTCAAATCATAAAATGTCAAAAAAATATTCTTAATCAAGACAATATTGGAATTGTCCAGGTTAGATAAAAATGTTACAAAAGTACCAAGAATAATATTTATGGTAAATAAAAAATTTTAATATTCAATCTTTATTCATAAATTATCTAAAAAATTTTCCAAAATATCGGACAAAACAAAATGTTTCTTTGAGTGATCCCATAACATTCGAAATATTTATATTTTTTTTATATATATGCCTTTTAGCTTTGCTTCTTGATTCATTTTATTTTTGTTAGTTTAGTTATTATTTTATAAAAAATATGATATTTAATTAAAACACTAATAGTCTAATTATTTCTCAGTTATTGAAAATATTTCAAGTTTGAATAAACGATTTCACAAATTAATACATAATAAAATGTTATTAATTTTTTTGCATTCAAACGTAGAATTTGAAACATTAGCTGTAGTTATTATTAGATCATTTTTTTTATTTATTTTTTATTTTTTTTAATACCAACATTTTTGTACATACATGTATTGGATTATTATTTATAAATTTTAAGCTGTCCAACCTTTTTTTAACATTTGAAAATTGCGCTTTGCCATTGTAATTTTTTTGACTTTGGTTGCACAATTGTTTATTATCTTAAATATTAAACTATTTGATATGTGTTTTAGTGAAACTTATTTTATTTTAAAAGACATATTTTTTTTTTGAAATGAAATGCATATACTTTAAAATCTTTTATTTTAAATATGTTTTTAATTTTTTTTTTTAGAGTATTCTTTGATAACGTTTAAAATTACTTTAACAATTTTTTTTGATAAGGTTTCTATTTACTTAAAAATATTTTTGATTGTAATATTACAAAAATGAAAAATTTTAAAAAATTATGTCATTGAGGGGAAATAATTCTAAAAAAAGTAGTTTTTTTAGTGTTTGTAAAAAAAAATCCTTCTAATAACAACAACATAATAAATTTTAATGCCCAAAAAAGTCACATAAATCTTCAAAGATATTCAGTTTTGCAAGCTTTATATTTTCCATAATATAAAATATTTAAATAAGTCCAAATTAGGAATCATAAATCTATTATATATTTTCAATAATACGAAATGTCGAAAATTTTAAATAAAATTATTTGTGTAACATATCAAATAAATTTATAGACCACTCAAGGCACTGGAAATAAAATAACAAATATATATATATTATTTCAAATTTTCCATCAGCAATGCTTTCATGAATTTTGAAAAAAAAATGTTGTTTTAAAACAATTCAATAAATAAAACAACTAAATTTAAAAAAGAAAGTAGAGAATACTAAAAAATATTTAACATCTTGAAAATAATATTCAAACTTAGTCATAATGCAAGTCATATTAGTAAAAAATGAGAAAACATGTTAAAATAGTCAAGGAATATTAAATAAGTAATTAACGTAGGATTAAAATTAGGAAAAATTCACTATTACAATAATATGAAAATATATTATACTAATAAAAAAGAAACAAAATATTCTGAACTGAGAATAAAAATATTCTCATAAAAACGACTTATCCACAATGATACATACAAATGATCTAATATTATTTAATCATTAATCAAAACGAAAAACTAAATCATAAAAAACATTTCTTTAAATATATGTAGTGGCCTTTTTAATACTTAAATTAATGTATTATAAAGAAATGGAAAAGCTAACTAGTATGATCATAAACCATCTAAATCTTCAACAAAACATCATGAATTATGGAGTATTATTCACATTTCTATTATATGCATACAAAATTAATTTAATTGACATTTATTTTGTTCTATTAATTAATTTGATAATTTTTTTGTTATAAAAATTTTCATGTAGTCCACAATGAAAACATTTTTTTTCTAAATTTCATTATGAAAATTTTTGTTAACATTTCATTATGGTTTTAGATACTTGTTTTTTCAAATCTTTAGATTTTAATTTTTATTATCAGTTTTAATTTTTCTAAATTAAATTATTTAGAAATGTTTTTGTTAATATTTTGTGTAAATTTACAAAATAATTTATATGTTCATTATAATTGTTATTAATTTTTCTTGTACTTTTGTATTATTTATATATAGATAACATAATTTTCCATAAGTAAATTCTTTAATGTGATACAAATTTTGTAAAATAATTCTGTTTTTTTATTTATAATAAGTTATTTAACATTCTTATATTATTATATGATATATCATTTTGATGCCTTGTCATGTTTGTAAACAACACAACCACTCTTGACACGTTATTTAAATAAATAAAAACAATATAGATTTTCTTTTATCTTAACAGGTTCATATATTTTTGTTCTTCCAATTTGCCTATAAAATTTACGTTTTCACCGAATATTCCAGTCAAAATATTTTTGATTTTTTTTTATCTAGATTACTTTATATATTTTTATTATTAGTTATTTCTCACTTTTACTAACATAGTTTTAGATTTTTTTAGATAAATAACAAAGTATCATTTCATTAATATTTATGAATATTTTTTATATATTATAAAATAAAAAGAATTTATTTAATAAAATATCTAATCAATATATAAAAAAAAATTTTTTTGCTATCTTATTAAATAACATAGATGCCAAATTTGAATTGATAAGTTCATTTATTTATTTATTTTTTGTAGTCACACATTTGAAAACATAAAAACCTTAATTATATGCAATTAATTTTATTTTAAATTATTTATAAATTTTTTATTTATATTGTTGTAAACATGAAATTTAATATTCTAAATATGTATTGACCTTGATAATCTTTTATGTAAAATTGTTACTTTTGTAATTTCATCAAGTTTTTTATGAAATCATAGTTCAAAATTAAAATGTTTTCATGATGATATTCTTTTCACCATCCTGTGATTTTTTGAATTATGTTACTTGCATTTCAAACAAATAGTTTATATTTTCTATTTGTTTTTCCAATATTTAGTGCTAAATTATTTGTTGTTTTTTCTAGTTCTATGAGTTTATTTCAATGGGAATATTTTTAAATTTTGCATGAAATGTAATTAAAATATTTGAAATAATAATGGTTTTTAACACTTGTTAACGACAATTTTTTTTAATTTAAATGGAATAAACAAATGTTATATTGACATAAATAGTAGAAGAAATTAATTTAATTTAAGATTTTTAATATATGAGTTAAATGCAACACTTGTAAAAAAATATTTAAATAATACAAAAAATATAGATATAACATAAAATATGACATTAAAGAATCAAAAGTTAACATTTTAACAAAAAAATTGAATAACCTTTTAATTGTGACGAAAAATTAAACCATCACTATTTTCATCATGGTAGACTGAGAAAGTGCATCTTTGAAATTTAAAAAATATTAAATATCATAATTATTCCAATATTAGCCTCCAAATTTGTAGCATGAATTATTGTGTTGAATAGGTGGCAAGACGTTAAGAGTTAAGCATAAAGTTTTATTGAGTAGTTTTATCACAACCAGTTTCACACAAATAAAATTTACATTTTAAGGCAAACATATGTAAAGTAGTTTATTAAAAGAAAGAGCAACTCTAATATTAGATTACCATTTAAAAAAATAAAAATTATAGAAATAGTGTACCTTTTTTAGTGATGGGGCTTGTACTTTTCTTTGGAGTTAACATGTAGAGCACTAATGATAAAAAATGGCAACTAAATGGAGGTTTGTGTTTGTGAGAAAGCTTAGTTAGACGAACGAAAAGATGTTAAGCTAGTATGTTAAGCCTCATTGAGTTGGGTAGTGGTTTAGTGATTAGGTCAGGAGAGTTAATATGTTTGGTAAAGACTTACAAGTGCTTCCAAATTAAAAGGTTTTTTTGTTCCTTGCTCTCTTGGTGGATGTTTTCTCTCCTTCGATCCTTATCTCTCACCAGGGATGGAAAGATAGATTCTCTCCAACTGGAGTTGGGCATTGACTTTTTACTTACAAAGGTGGAAGCATGCAGATAAATGAAATTTTATTCATCAATAAATGTAGTATAATAGGGGAACCTATCATTTTTATAGATGGAAGAGAGCCATATTCTTGAAAAAAATAAAAAAAGGAAAATCCACATTTGGAAATTTTGATAGCATGAAAAAAAAAGAAAAGATAATTTCAAAGTTAAATAACCTAGGAATCTAATAGGGATCTTTAAAATTTCATGACATTAATTATCAATAGGTTAACCACATTACATATATAATATATGGGAAAAGATAATTTTATAATTAGATCACTTGAGAATGTAAAAAGATCTTTAAAATTTTTTGACATTAACTGCAAGTGATTCGGCCACTTTAAATATAAAACATAAAAAACCTTGAAAAAAATTTTGATAGAAAAAATTATGCATTTAGACAACATGATTATCAGATGTTAATGACGATATGACTAGGATGTCAACTGTGGACAAGACGAACGACGAGATTGATAGCGACATAGGGTGGTAGCAGACAGGCAACCATACGATGGTGGGTAGCCAAGGAATAATAGGGAATCTAGTGATGATGAGCACCCAGGTGATGTTGGGCAACTAGGTAGTAGCAATCAAAAGCAACTATTCATCAGGAAATGATGAATCACTAACTCTAGCAAGCAATACATGTATAAGAAGTGACATCAATGATGGCACATTTCATTACAAAATCTGATTGGACAAATAGAGCCAAAATAATAGAGATAACCATAGGGTACTGGTGTTAACACATATAATTAACAATGATGACGAAAATAAGATTTATCTCGAGTACAACTTTAAGTTTGAATGGGTCTAGTGTTATGCCATTGAGTGTGTGCTTGTGGGCTAACATAAGGTGCTCCTTCATCAAACTCCCTCGGCAGGAGAAAGCTTGGCACGATAGTATTAGGTTGATGGGTGTAGAAGTGCTACAATAAGTTTTTCATGATATAATATATGTCATAAAATGTAAGCCAATAGTTCCGGATCAGAGATATACCTATGCAATTAACTAAAAATTTCTAAGTGTACAATCTTTGGTTAGAATTATCATGTGATCTAAATTTTTTTTCAAATTTTCAATACTTACTCTTAGGGCTAACATAATGCTAAGAATGAGTTCACTCAACATAAGGGAATTAAAGTCAAATGACTTACAAGATTTTAGATGTACCATCTTATAAGAGAATAAATCCTTAACAGTAAAGGAAATACTAATCCCATATTCATCTAACAAATCTAATACATACACATTAGGTTTTAGTTTTAGAACAATTTTAAAAGGTCCAGCTCCATGTGTTTTTAATATTTTTGAAGCTCCAAAAACGAACCATTCTAACTTAACTTTATATATAACATAATCTTCTTCATGAAATTTCTTAACTTTTTTATGAGCATCTATTAGTTTCTTAAATCTTTCATTACTTAGATTAGGTTTTTTATGTCATTTTTTGTAATAAAAACACATGGGAAGCAAACAAAGAAGTAAAGATAGAAGTATAAAAGTTTACTTGTAAGGGAATAAGATTAATTGAAGACCTATACCTATTACTAGTGAAAATTTCGAAGGGCCTTAGACCAATACTATGGTTAACAGTATTATAGTATGAAAATTTTGCTTATAGTAATAGAATCTCCCAAATATTAGATTATTTCCCTATCAAGCTACTAAGAAGATTTTTTGAACTATGATTTAATACTTCAATGTGTCCATCTGTTTAAGGCTGGTAGCTTGAAAGAAATTTTAGATTTGTTCTTAGTAAATGCCATAAGATCTTCAAAAAATAACTCACAAATCTTACATCCCATTTAGATATTATGATTATTTGAACACCAAGCAATTTAATAATTTCATTAAAAAAATCTAGGCTACATGGTTAAATTTGAGTTCGTATAATAAAGGATAAATTAAGCTATTTGGAGAAAAAATCAATGTCTACAAGGATAATGTCATGTCATGATGTGGTATTAGGTAATCCAAATACAAAACCCATATTTTTGTAATAGCTTGTCAAGTATAGGTAGTGGAATGTAAAGTCTTTGGCCAACATTTAAAGATTTTGTAGTTATGCATATATGAGATTGGGCAACAATAAATGCTAAATAATCTATAATTTTAAGCCAATAAAATCCCTCTGAAATAACTTTATGAGTCTCATCTCTTCAAAAATGATCTAGAAATCCTCTAACAAGTATTTCCCAAAAAAATCTTTACATGATGAATTTGGGATACACAATCTTTTATTGTAATATAAGTAACCATCTTTTAAGTTAAAATATCTAGATACAATGTTTGGACTTGACTTGATTTCTTGATAAATTGGTTCAAAGTTAGAATAATCAAGCTATTAGTTTTAATTTTGTAAAATTTTGGGCCTTTATAAAAAATGGTTAATAGGTGAACACATAAATTAAATGCATTAGCTACTTTAATTCTTAAGCCAGACTTGTGTTCAATAACAAATGTGTAACTAAGTTTCAATGGGTATTTAGGAACCTTAGAACCTTATGATTAAAGTAAAAGTTAAATTTTTTGGAAAACTAATAATATTTCTAATGACATAAAGATCAAGCAATGGCATGCAATTTCTTTTCATATATAAAATACTTCTTTTTTTTGCATCATTACGTTTCTCATTAAAGAAGGAAATAAGATAGTTTCATCTTGATAGAGGACACTACCTAGCCTTAATTTTTGTGTATCGTATACAACCTCAAGGAAGTAAAAAATTGTAGTTTTAGAATGGGTGCCTTAGTCATAGTCTCTTTCAACTTTTAAAAGTTAGGTCTATAGTTTGGTCAAAATATATTTACTAGACTTAAAACAATTAGTAATCGATGTAATGATAGTACTAAATCTTGAAAATCATCGGTAGAAGGTCTCTAGAGTGTGAAATCTTTTGATGTCATAAATTATTTTGTTAGTAGGCCACTCATAAATATCTCTATTTTTTTAGGATCACTAGATACCCCTTTAGAAGAAACTATGTATCATAAGAAGGCATCATTTGCCGTAAATAATTCACATTTTTTGGAATGATAAATAAGCATTTGTTTTATAGAATGCAACACAATTTGTGAAAATAGACTAGTTATAGCCAAAATGTCATCAAAATAAATTATGATAAATTACCTTAAGTATTGTTTCAAAAACTATGTCATCAATCTCATGAATTTACTTAATATGTGTTATATCCCAAATGGCATCACTTACCATTCATACAAACCAATTTTAGTCTTAAATACTATCTTTTTTCATCTTTTATTGCATTCTTTAATTAAAGATAACCACTTTTTAAGTTTATTTTACAAAATATGGTGGCATTTAACATCTTATTTAAAAGGTCATCTAAATAGGAAATAAGAAACTTATATTTTGTTATGATTTCATTAGTCACTTGATTATCAACATGCATCATCCATGCTCCATCCTTTATTCTTGCTAAACGTATGAGGATAGCACAAGGACTAATATTTGTTTAGATAAATAACTTTTTAAGTAGGTTTTCCACCTTATGAGCTAATACTGTATGACTTTCTTGGCTTAAACTATAATAGGAATGGTTGGGTTGCCTCACCTTAGGAACTAATCAATCATTAGTTTTATGTCCTGCATGTGTGGTAGGGTGTGAGGTAAGTCATTTAGAAAAATATTTGAAAAAGTCATTTAAAAAGCCCTATATAATAAGTGGTGAGTCTAGTTTAGTGGAGTCTAAGTTCTTAATTATAAAAAACTAAACTACTTCTCCTTGATCAAAGGTCTTCTTAACTTGAGGTGGTGTGATAAAGCTCAAATTCTTTGTCTTTGCATTTTTTGTTTATGAGCTTAAAGTTTTTATATAGATATCTTAAGCTTAAGTGATTGGGGGTTTTAATGAGGTGGAAAAGGGTATAATGTGATGGCCTTTCCTTTATAAAAAAGAACATATTTTAGACTTACCCCTTCAAAGTCGGGTCCCAATAAAAATGCCTTTGTCCTCCCAAGATAAAATGACTTACATAAGTATTATATTCAATAAAATATCATCACTAAATCTTCCCAGTTTCAAGGGTATATAATTGCATTACTTAACTTTATTCAAGTTTACTTATTCACAATAGAGTAGTGTTTGGGTGTTTTAATGGACAAACTCTTATTGCTTTGCAGCCTATTACATTGATGCAACTACCAATGTTGATGATCATCCTACATGATTGTTTTTAAAGTGTTGTATTGGTGATGATGATGTTGGTGCACCTCTTGTCACCCTATTGTTATTGGGTTGTAAGGGTGCACTAAACCTTTAAAACCGCTAAATTTTTGATATTTTCTAATTCTTGAATAGCATCCATATTGGACATTATATTTTCTTCTTCCTTTAACTCTTCCTATTCAGAATTACTATATAAGTTTACAGCCATGGCTCTCTTTGAGTAGTTGATGGATACATGTTGCTTTCATGGCCCTTAAAATAGGATATTCTAGATTAGGTGATTTGGAACTTAATGGCTTTGCTTGAAGAAGGGTGTAACGAAGTAGATGATAATATAGGTTTTGGATACTTAGATACAATGGCAGAGGGGATTGACGAATTGCAAGTACTAGTAGGTTAAGCAATGGTGGTGTGAGCCTTTGAAAGTTGGAAGACCATTTCTTTTAAAATAGGTTGTTCTATTTTTTTCCAGATTTCTAGTTATATGATAAATATTCTCTAAGATAGTAACATTTTTTAAGTTATGATCAACTTATATATATTTCCTTAAGTCTACCCTAAAATATCAGAGTAATTCATGTTTGGATTTATCTATACCACTTCACAATTTGTAATTCTCAAATTTATTAATTTACTCTTTAGTAGATTTATCACCTTAAAAAATGTGTCATTTATCTAACAATTAAGTATTATAGGTTAATACAATAAATTTGTTGTATAAACTAATCTTACGTTTCCTATAGGTTTGGGATTCCTCATAATTTTTAACATATTATCACTTTAAGTTTCTACAAAATTTATGTGTAGTATCATTGAGTTTAGTCTTAGTAAATTGATACATTTTTTATTAAATTTTTTTGATACTAATTAAAGTAATCATCCATACTAAATTATTAGTTAAGATAATCCTTAGGATTATAATTATCATTAAAAGTTAGGGGTTTTAGTTTCATATAAGAGATATGTACTCTCTCTTTTGAGGTCTCATATGTCTTTCTTCTTTACTAAGAATATCTAGATCATCATTTAGCTCTGAGTCATTAGAAGGTTCATTTCTTTTTGCATGATTATGATTTGTCTTATAGATATCTTCGTGAGATTCATTAGAAGGATCCTCATATCTTTTATGGTTCTTATGTCTCTTAAGGTGTTTACTAGATTATTAGGTGTGGTACTTCTTCTCTTATTATCACTTTGTCTTTTATGTTTTTAAGAGAATTTGCGTAACCATTTGGGTGACTTGGGCTATTGATTAGGATAGTTCTAGTATGCAATCTTGGATTAAGTTTTATCTTTAGCTTTTACTTGATTCATAACTTTAGTGTAATATTTGATAAGACATATTAGGCCTTGTGGCCATATAAAAGTTTGATACATGAGGATATCTAGAAAGGGGAACCATCAAATAGCTAACTATGTGATCAAAGAACCATCAAATAGAGATTCTTTTACGAAAATTAATTTTGTACTTATTCCTTTTTAAAGATTTTTTTTGCACAAAACCATAAATGTTTTGTAGATGTGACACATTTGTGAATATGAATCTATCTTTTAACTTAAAATTTAATATTAGCTTGTATAAAAATTCAATTTCTTCTTGAGCACCTCAATTCTAAGTCATTCCACTATTGTTGGAATTTAAATCTTTCATCTCAGTATAGAAAATAGTCTTATATTCAATTCTATCAATGCCTAAAATGAATGGCGAGTGCATTCTTGAAATAAGTTTCATGTGTAGTTTTTGGTTAATACCTAATAAAAAGAATTTATCCATTACATAAGTACTCAAAAGAACAAACACTTCCTGTAAAACAAATTTATGATGCCCTTTGGGTTCTCAGTAATCTTCCATACCCTTGACATTAATTGATATCATTCATATGACTTTTGTAAGCTCTACTCAAGAAACATTTGACACCATATGATAAAAATCATCACTTATAAGTTTATAGTTTGCTAAATAAAATATCATGCCATCGGTATGCCATAAGATCACAAAAATAAGCTACTTAAATAGTTTGGAATGACCAAAATCATATTTGGCCTTTTAAGCACATGAGGTAAAAAAATACCTACATTTTGTAGATATCACATCCAAAAATGAGAAAGTATAAAAAAATAAAACAATCCTTAATAGCATAAGCTTACTTAAAACATACATATAACACTCTCTTTACAAAAGGCACTCAAAAGGGGGTGAGTGAAATTAGTGTGTTATTTTTTTTTAAAAAAATCACACAATAGATACCAAAATTTTTTGAATTGTAATGAAACATTCAAAAGATATACTAATAAATATATAGGAAATAATATGTAAATTGAAAGGTGCATAAATTTTTTTGCTTTTTGGCTCTTACCAAATGAGCCAACAATTAACACCAAGTCAATTGGGCTTAGCTTACATAATCCTTTGACTTTCTTGTAGTTAGTGAGGAAGCCATTGCATCACGTACCATTTCTTTGGAATTGAGGCATAACCTCCTTTCATGAAGTACATTTCGGCTTGAACACTACTATCATTTTGAGATTTTAACAAGGCTCAAACCCCAAGCAAATGTTGGATGATATGTTGAACCTACTGTTAGCTCATAAATAATTGAAAATTACTTAGGTTCAAAGAATATATTTGAATAAAAGCCTACTTAAAGGTTCTATTAATTAAGAATTTGAAATCATAGGATCACTAGACAAGTGAAAACTTTTAGAAAAGCTAAAGACTTAAATTGATCTTTGACATGGTACATCTTAAACTAAAAGAAAAGTGATTTCAATAATCTACACCCAAAATAATGATGTTGGTGGAAAAGTTGCAAGATGATTTCCTACTACGACTAAGATGATTTTCATGCAATTTTTTGTTTGCTCCTCTTCTTTATGTTATCCCATAAACATAAACACATATTACCTAAATTCTAAGAATTCACTTAAATAAATTTAATAAAAATATTATGGATTATTTACAATCAAATAAGGTATCATGACTAAGAGTTAATAACACAATAACTATTATGTCTTTCTCCCAAGTGAGAAAGAGCTCAACTCCATGGAGTCATATTAAAATCTCTAATAGTGCTTTAAAATCTCTAAATTTAGGTGGTGAAGCTCTTGCTTAGTAGTCCAAGTGTCATTAGAGGCTTCATGGACCTAGCAACCTACCAAAAAACTTTTTTTTATACATGATTCTACATTAAGATTGTTTGAACATCTAAGACTAGTTACTCTTGATCTTAAAGCTTGCAAGATGTGGCTAAATGTATTGTTGAGATAAGTTTACTTGGCAATGATTATTAAGGCTATAAACACTCACTAGGCATTTTGCATAATTGTTTATGAAATACAAGCTATTAATATTAAAGTTAGCTTTAATTTTATAATCTTCAGGTAAATCAAAATGTACATGTTGATACTTTGCCTTTATATAATTGTAAATGGTCCAATATTTTAGGAATGTTATATTTTAAGGGTTCCATGTAAGCTCACTCAGACCTAACACAAATCATTACATAATTACTCTCAAAAACTTTTCTAAGTTGTCAATGAGTATTTTTCTTATCATTTATATAATTTCTTATTTAAATTAATTTATTTAGCAATATATTAATGTAATAATAAAATATGATGAGTAAATAACTCAACAAACTAAGAATTACTAAATCATAAGGTAAGAGAATAAAATCAATAAGACTCTAACAACTATTTTAAGGACTCAAACCTATTGTCCTATTAATTGAATCATTTGAAATGAAAAAAGTAGAATGCTCTAAAAGATTCTAGGTT
This sequence comes from Vanilla planifolia, assembly GCA_023846275.1. NCBI lineage: Eukaryota > Viridiplantae > Streptophyta > Magnoliopsida > Asparagales > Orchidaceae > Vanilla > Vanilla planifolia. Next base: position 4,013,803 of record JAIUJO010000018.1, read on the forward strand.
TCAACATGTTTCATTACTAGGTTACAAAAAAGGTTTCCTAATCTTTGATTGACTACTTCTATTTTCCCCTCTATTTTTAGGATAATAAGTCCATAAAATCATAAGTTTTGATTACTTTAGGCATCAAAGTATTTTTTAAAAAGTAGCTAGTAAATCCAACATCATGATCTAAAATATTTATTTTAGGTAAGCCATGTAGGTTCAGAATATCATTAAGAAATCACTTCATAATATGGGAGGTAATTCATGCCTTATGGTAAGGTATAAAATGAGTTATTTTAGAAAACTTATCAATATGAATATGGAACCCTTATTTCTAATGATTTTGAAAAATCCTAATACTAAGTCCAAACTTACATGTTTTTGTTGTCATTGTGCCATAAGTAATGGTGTATGTGCACCTTTATTATAATTGCCAAATTTAGTTGTGACACATGCTTAACATAGAGAATCTATCGATGCAACTTATTTTCGGTAATCATTGCCCATGAAATCAATTAGTTGAACATCTTATTATTTTGATTCGACAAAAATGTCTATTTAGACCTCCACTATGTATTTGTCAGACAAGAAAAATCCTTAAGAGATGTGTGGGGTATGAAAAGTTAGGATATGCAAAACAAAAACCATCTTTCAAATAATAATCATAAAAAACTTTATTAGATAAAGTATTGACTTCATGATAAGTATGACCTAGTTTTGGGCAATCACTATATAAGTTCTTGATGAGTGTGACTATAATTTTACCATCGTAGAAGCATCATGTTGGATGTTTTTAATGTCAAACTTTAGGACAAAGTGGTTTCATAAGTTTATGCAACTAGGACACTCCATAAAAATATGAATTTGAAAATTTATATATGCATAGAAAGGGTATTTGTTTATAAATTTAAAATTAAATTTCCTTAAGTTCTTAGCAAATGTCAATTAATTTTTTAGGTGCCACCACATTAGTGAGTAATTTTTGGAAAGTTAGCAAGTGCTGTACATTATTTTTTTGGACTTATGAATCAAGGTATTACTTATAAGCTTATATAATGTTGAATTGATAGTCAATTGTATCCATACATGTCTATTTGGTTACATGTATGAAAATAGTGAGAATGATTTTTTTTGTATCATTCCAAGTAATAAGCATGTTCCATAATAATATTTTTTGAAGTGATTACAACTTATGTCTCTAACCTTGATAGTCTTTGAGGTGTAGACCTTCTAGCAAAGCCTTGCATTACATGCATCCTTAAAATATTTCGATTTCTTAACCACTTATCCATATTTTTCCTAGGGGAACGAAATATATTTCTAGTTGGCAACATTTTGCTTACTCATTCACCAATAGCCTATAGGGAGCCATTTGTCACACTTTCTACTATATTGATAATCTTGTTGGGAAGATATGGTATCGTTAGAGTACAAAGTCAGATGAATTGAAGGAGATGACTAACCTTTACTAACTCCTATTAATAGTAATTTCTTCTAGCAAATATATTAATCTAGTATTGGAAGTGAACCACCTTTTCTTGGCTTAAACCATGTGCTTTAAAGTTAAGGGATTGGAAGATAGTATCTTTTGAATCCCAAGAGTCCTTAGATGATGTTCTCAAGCTAGTTTTTGATGTTTTTAAGTCAAAAAAAGAAGTCCTTTTGTACATTAATCTACAAATTTGATGTGCTCTCAAGCTTAGAGAAAAAACATGATAGTTTTAAAGGACTGTTTGTCACCTCTTCAGAAGAGGATAAAGCCATTTACAAAGCACAAATGGGAGTTTGGTTGACAAGCTCTTTATGAGGCCCCTTGATTCACTTTTTCCTTTATATGTAGATTGTTTAGCCTTCTTCTTGGTGATTCAACCACAATGTGGAAAAGAAGTGGGGATAAAGGTTACCTTGCTTTAGCAAAAGAGACAATTAGAAGGAATCGATTCCTTTTCCTTTAAAAATGGCTAACCAACAACTTATATTATAAATACTCATCACTAGATTAATAAATTAACTATTGAAGTTAAGCTTGTGTATTATGTAGTTAACAGAACCCTAAGATATACTACTGAATACTTTCTTGAAGTTTAGCTTGATAACAGAGTTATTACCTTGGATCTTGTGATTTAAATCATTAAGTAGTTCTTATGGAAGTAAGATATTTTTTGTGAATTCCGCTTAGTAAAAGCTGTTTGCTCCATCGAGATCATACTGAGTAGGAAACACTGTAAGCTAACTACTGAAAACATAGTATTTTAAAGAAGAAACTATAAAAACAAATTATTCTAAAATATTCAAAAGATGTACGACAATAAATCTTTCGAAGCAAGATTATATTAGTACTAGTGAATTTTTTAGGTGATGGGCTACCAACCAGAAAAATAATGATAGCATCATAAATGTCATCTTGAATTATGATCAAAAAATATTTGCAAATGAGACCATTCAACCCATGCAATCGATAAAAACTTAAAGAATCCATCCAAAAAAGAATTTGTTGTATTTCCTCTTTGCTAACATGCTAAAACAACATCAAAGTACTTGTTATTGAGTCAAAGCATGACAAAGCAAAGAAACTCCCATTTTTTTATTATGGACTAGTTAGAGGTGAAGCAATCTGTGACATAATTGACAATTAAATCCTTCTTTGAGACCCAACTCCCACTTGAATCATTAATTCTTTATGTATTAAGATCACTTTTCTTATTATAGACCATTGTATGGAAGACATTATTGTTTTTATCACCATCCTTGAGTCATAAAATAATTACCTTCTAGCTCTAATACATTTCCACTATTTAAGCAACCATGATTAGCTGATCCAAATCCCTGTTAGTTCAAACCTTGATAACTCATCTATAACTCTTTAATTTTTTCCGTCTTCATTACATGTTTTTATTATAATTCAATGTTATAAAATATATTGCCAAATAAAGTTTTAGTTCATTCTTCAAAGGGATCTTTAACTCTCTTCAGCTTGTTAAGCAAGGGCCCGAATTTCTGACCTAGCAATTGGAAGACACCAATTCTACACAACCAATTAATAGAATTCTATGCCTTCAATCAAAGTTCTTTGGAGTCTATGTCATCCAATATTAGATTTAATTATTGATGGAGAAATGATCAATATGAGGTGTGGTCTGGTGTGATATTGCTCATTTGTTGAACCATTATAATAGGGAATTCTATTAACAAATAATTATTCAATAAGTAACACATCATTCACATATCATGCACTATAACCATGCGAAGGCATTTTTCTTCATTTTCATTATTTGGCATTGTAAGTACTGCAACTACATCGCCCATATTTTGTTAGAATTGTTGCCCTCACAATAGTGAAAAGTTTGTATACTTCAAATAATATCCATTTATCTATCACTTACAAAGGCTGCCTATATTTCAAATATCTTAATTGTGTGCATTTTGATCATGTTATTAAGGCACCATGACACTATAGAACAAACAACACCCTTGATGTTAAAAATGAAGAAGTTATGAATTACAATATGTGTTATTTGCATTATGAGATTCCTAAAGGCTTCTTTTGGTGTTTTTCTAGCAAATCCACTTTTTGCATTCCATTTAGTTGCTTTTTATTAACTTATGGTTGCTAACCACTATAAAGCCATTATATCTGTCAAAAAATACTTAAGAGCCTTTGCTTTTTTCTAGAGATCCTTATTAGGGCTTTTGAGAAATTGAATCTCCACTTTTTGTTTAAGAAACACATCCTTCCTTTGTTTCAAGTTAGATTTAAATGTTTTACTCCTACTTTACAATTGCTCATTGTGTTGATCATAAAAATGAAGAAATCAATGATTAATTATACAATTAGGTATTTTTATTAAGTGTTAATGTATTATGAATAGTAGGGGAGCTATTTCTTTCAATTATAGGGGCAATGTTGTTTCAAGCATGTTAAGTTCCTATCAAACACTTTTTCAAATTCTATGCCCTTACTTTGCCTGATTGATTTTCATTCTTTATCGAACCTTTAAGTGTCTACAATTATGACTAACGAAGTTGGATGTTTCACATTACTTACTGCTTAACTAATTGGAATTTTCCCATTTTCATCATTTCTTACAAATAAGGGTTTAGAAATGTTTTGTTGCTTACGTTGGACAATTGAGCATCCTTGCTTAAAATTGCGTAGATACTTTTTGAAAAAAATTTAAATACTTAATTTCTTTTTCGAAAATCCATTATTGCTCCCAATTTTTTAGAGATTTTAATATCTAAAGGAAGATCTTTAAAAAGATTGAAGAATACGTAGGCTAGAGTCCCACTTGGCCTTGTTAAGTTGATTTGTGCAGAATCTACTTTGAATGGATTGTTGACTATGGACATGATTGAGAATAGTTTTACTTGTTGACCAGGTAGATTAGAAGGTTCTCCAATGAGATCCACACTAGAGCTTTCAAAGGTTCAATATTGAGCCAACATTGGGAAATATTTTACGTTTCTCATTTTAAAGACTATGATTTTCCAAATATTGTACATCTAGTATCAAATGTTGTCCGATTCTAGTGAAAATCTCAATAGCACACAAGTGTACCCCATTGAACATGACCTCTTTTTCAAAGACTTTGGCATTATCATGTTTGGAAAGGATGGATAACTTATTTAGATCCACCACAAAACAAAGGGCTTGAGGAAAATGCATTCATAATTCCTAAAATAATGGTATGACCAGAATCATGTTGCAAATTTCATCACGCTCAAACATTAAAAATGTATTCACCAGACTCTCACTTAGATGTTTCCGTCCAATGCTCTTTTGAAATGCCACATTAAAATGCACGTTTTTTGTGAATTTGAATATCAATAATGTCTAAAATAATGGAAATCACTATCTAAAAAGTTGTTAATTTTAAAAATAATTAAATAATAACTTTTTCTCAAAATTGTTCATTTTCTTTAATTTAGGCCATGTGATCATTTAATGGATAGATTACATAGTTAGTGGAAATATCACCTAAAAAGGGTATATATGGCATTGATCATTCGATTGTAAAATTGCTGATTTGGTAGCTCACATCATTGCCACATTTTAGAATCTAGCTATGAGGAAAAAGCTTTAACTTTTAGTCCCACATGGTGTATTTTCTTTTGTTTTTTCTCTTTATAATACATTTTGTTTCCTACAGAAGTGGTTTGATATATATATATATATATATATATATGGTTAGTGCTACTAAGTTTATTCAACTTAGGCACCATATTTCCAATAACATGGTTAATTGATCTATGAATGCACAGAGTAGTGCCTTGATTCTAGATACTTCCATCTATGTTCGAAGTGATGTCTTAATCCTATTATTGTAGCAAATGGGTTCGATATTAATGCTTTGTGTTTGCAAATCATTACATTGTTAGGTTATCTAATTTTTATAGAATTAGTTTTTTATTTTTTTAATTTAATTAATTATTATGGAAACAAATATAGCAAAATCTAAGAAAAAAGATTCTTAAGATGATCATGGTATGAATGTCAAAGGTATTAAAAACTATAATTTTTTTTAAAGTTAATTAATTTAAATTTTAAATTCATTTTTATAGCTTGCATAGAGTAGTTAAATAAAGCTAACATTCTAAACAAAAAATTTGAAAGTACCTAAAGTTTAATTAAAAATATATCTTTTGCTAGCCCATCACTCCAACTAAGATGATTTTTATTAGATTTGATATTTACTATTCTTCTTCTTTAACATTTTCCTTGAACAAACACATTAGTTATCTAAAATTTAAAAATTTTCTCAACATAATTTATTAAAAATATTTTAGGTTGTTGTCATCAAATAGAGCAACATGGCTAGGGGTTAACATTATAAACTCATGCATACAAAAGTTCTTAATGCCTCTTTGAAGGTCCATTTCATCACTTATCTAGACGAAATATATCCAAGCATTATGATTATGTTAAAACCTTACATAATTGGGTTATTATCATAAAAATATCTTTGATCCTCCATGGAGTCTTTAGGATAACAACATTCCTCATTTTATAATATAGCAAAAGTAAACCTTTAGAAGAAAAATAAACTTCCATTGTATATATTCAATGGATCGTATGACAACATTTTCTTAATAAAAATGATTCAATTGTACACATAAAAATATGTTTTTGCATGTTTTTTTTAAATTATAATAATAAAAAATTTATCAATATAGTTATAACGTTTTTAGAACAATTTAATAAAATTACAAATATTAAAGTAACTACATGCTTAAAGTAAAAACTACATTAAAACTTTATGCAAAACACCAAACCAAACATTTTCTTGAAAGGATAAACATGCAGTCATATCAGAAGAATGTTTGTTTGATAATAAAATATTTAAATATTTAAAATAGGTTGGGGGAAATATCTATTGCAAACATATAGCAAAATTAATGCGTTGAATGCTTTTTTAAGTGACACTTTAAATAAACTTAATAAAGTAAAAATTTATCTTAATTAAAAGAATTTTGGATGTTATATTATATTAGAAAATGTTTTCTATTGTATTATTTATCATCAAAAAAATTTCAATAGTTTAATTCAAAAGTAATTAAATACGAAATAAATTACTTGAATAGGAAAATAGAATATTCATAAAAATCCTAAATATGTAAAATTAATTTGATAAAATGTCGAAAATATATTTTATGAAAAAATAAGTTATATTCAAAAGTATGTATCATGAAAGAGTTTTCTATTTGAAATAAATTTTACTTTTTACCTGTATAATTATAAAAACGTTATACTTAAAATGAATTATGAAATATTTAATTCGAATTTTCAAAAATCATTAAGATAGACTAATCATTAAAATACAAAAATATTCAAAATACATATGTTATGCTATAAAAAAAATACTAATAGCAAAAAAATTTAATTTTTGTAAAAAAAATTTTTCTGAACTTGAAATGTAAATATTTATTGAATGGTAAAAAATATTAAATTTTTTAAAAAAAGGTTAAGTTTGGAAAATTCATAAAGTATATCATTGTAATAATAATTACAAGCAAAACAAATAGGTTCACAAAAAATTAATAAAAAAGAAAAAGAAATTAAAATACATGTAGAGCTATGTATAACTAGAAACCAAATTATAATTTGTATAAAGTAATAAAAAAACTACCTTGATCAATTGATAATAGATGGATCATTATCCAAAGAAAGTAAAAAATAAAAAAAATGATTAATATCAAAATTCTCCTAACCAAAAAAAGTATTTTGCTTCGATTGAATAATTTCCTAATTTTTGAAAAAACATTTTTACACAAATAATTAAATTTATAATTATTTTAAAAATTTCTAGTTTTTATGGTAATTAAAATTTTAAACTTTATTTTTATTTTTTTGTCATTTAATAAAAGTCTCATAATAATCAAATCAAAATAAATAAATTAGCTAATTAAAAAATTATTAAAACTGTAGAAACAAAGAATATAAGGTATTAATTAAAATTAAATATTCAAAACATTATGTATAACAAGCACCTAATAGATTATATATTGAAAATATAAACTTGTTCAGCTCAATATTATAAATAATTAAAAAACTAACAATAAAAAGGGTCAACTAAGTAGTATAACATTTTTTAGTTTTTTAAATGTAAGCTTACCTTATAAAAGTGATAAAGTTTGAAATCATAAAGATGATGACGCAATTCAATCATTTTGCAATACATTGATAATTAGTCAAATAAAAAGATTTTTAAATAACATAAAATTGATAAATATATTTGTTCAATTTTAGAATACAAAAGACTAAAATAAATTAATAAGAAGTCAATAGCCTTGAGAGATCAAAAATAAAAACAAATTATACATATTTAAAAGATAAAATAATTATAATAGGGTAAATATATTAGATATTTATTTAGAAAAATGAACTTCCAAATACATAAGAAAAAGAAAATTTTAGAATAATGAAAAAATGTTAGCACAATGTGTTAAAAAAATAAAAATGTTAAATTCATTATTATGTATAAATATATTAGAAATGAATTTTTAATGTCTAACATTACTAGTATAGTGCATAACAAATATAGGAAAATTCTAATTATAACATTTTTTAATATGAAAGTATTTAACAATTTTAAGTATAGATATCATGTGATTCAAAAATAAAATATAAAATATTATAAATGAAAATTTTTTTTTTAAAAAATTTAAAAAATATTTATAACTAAAAAGTACATGTCATGCATAAACAAATAATATGAAAAATGAAAAATATATAAATATATTAAATAATAAAATATTTGAATTTCTTAATGTTATAAATGTTCATGAGAGCATGCTAATTTTTCAATTTATGGATAATAAAATTTAATTTAGATTTTATAGGTCAATTCATAATAAAGATATTAGTTAAATTCTTTTAATCTCCAAATACAAAATAAAAATCAAGGTTCAATAATTTAATTTATACTAAAATGTCACAGCAAAAATTTCCTACTAATCTTAATTACACCATCAAGAAGCTTGTTTTAGGAAGACTTTACTTGATATCGCAAAAGAATTGTTTATGTCAGGTAGTTCTCATGCGAGTAAGATATTTTTAGTGAATTCCCTTTGGTAAAAGCTAATTGCTCCATTAAGATGATACTGAGTAGGAAACACTATAAGCTGATTACTAAAAACATAGTATTTTTTAGAAGAAACCATAGAAACAAAATGTTCTAAAATTTTCAAAAGATGCACCACAATATGTTTTTTCGATGGAAGACTATTTTTTTACTAATGAATTCTTTAGGTGATGGGCTACAAACTAGAAAAATAATAATAGCATCATAAATGTCATCTTGAATTACTGTCAAACAATGTTTGTAACAGAAACAATTAAGCCCTTCGAATCCATGAGGACTTATTGAATCCATTCAAAAAAGAATTTGTCATATTTCCTCGTTGCTAACATGCTGAATCAAATTCGTAGTACTATTTAGCGAGTCTAAGCATAACAAAGCAAAAAACCTCCCATGTTTTAATTATGGACTAGTCAGGGGTGAAGCAATCCATGACTACTCCATAATTTTTATTGAATCCTGCTTTAAGACCCAACTCCCACTTGAATCTTCAATTCTTTATGCATTGAGATATATTTTCCTATTATTGACCATTGTGTGGAAGACATTAGTATTTTTATCACCATCATTGAGTCACACAATAAATGTCTTCTGACTCTAATATATATATATATATATATATATATATATATATATATCATTTTGTCATAACCTAACTCTGAAATCATCTTACACTACAAACCTAATTTGTTACAAAAAAAATCATGTGTTTTACCAAATTCTAAATAGTCAAACTATCATATTGTATTGTTGGTTCCAAGAAAAATATTATAATACTAGGAATCAAATAATTTTTTCTCATCCATAAGATCAAAACATGAATAAAATATCAACAAAATCAATGAAACCATTACATTCTAATCCAATCTAAGTAAATACCACGAATAACTACAAAAGCTTGATAAACAAAATAGCTCGCACACTCCAAGTCTGATAAGGCAATGTGATATAGTCCTATATCCAATAAAATATAGATGATGACGAATAAGTATCAAATCTATTTTTATTGATGATAAAATAAATAAAAAAAATTATTCAAATCTATAAAATTTTAATTAATTAATAAAATAAAAATACATCTAAACTTAAGCTCCTAAAAACTACAAGCCTGGTACGCTAAATGAAAATTTTTCAATAATTTAATAACGAAAACATGTAATTTTTTATGAAATATAAACTATCTAAATCATTTGGTAATAAAATAGTTTCAAAAGACCAATAGAACATGCATTATATATCAGTGGAACTCTTTTAGTAACATAATGATAAAAATGTTTTTCTGGAAATGTAACACTTTTTAAAAAAATTAATTATAATTAAAAGCATAGTTGATATTGCAAATATTTTATCTAAAAGTTACAATAGTAATTTAAACTTAATAAATGATATAAAATGCATAGTATGGTCTAAAATGTATAAACTATAAAAGTACTAATATAGTAAAAAATTTGTGAAGCCAAAGTTTCTAACAAGTTAGTCTGCAAAAAATATTTTCAAAAACATAAAATTGTCAAAATTAATACTTCTAGCAGAAATAAATATTTTTAGCAAAACGATTATTAAGTCGGTGATAAAATCGAATGATTGAAGCATATGATTACAAAATATTAAAGACAAAAATCAAACATTAATTAAGAAGTAATTGAATATAAAAAATTATCATTTTAATGACTTATTAGAATTTTTTATTATATTTCTACTTGAAGTAAAAGAAAATTAGTTTTAATAATATAAGCTTGATGAAAGAATTTTCTTTAATAGGATAAGAGAGATAATAAAATAAGTTAGAGGAAGAACATTAATATAAAAAAATTGAACGATGAAAACAATGACTATTATATGGCAAAATTTCATCATAGAAATGCACTAATGCTATCACAATAATAAAAGAAATGTAAAAATTTAAAAAATAGAATAGTTTAATAACAAAATGGTCCTACAATTAAAAAGGAATAAAATATTACAAATTATGAAATTATTTAAACAACCAAAAATTAAAAATTTCTTAAAAGTATTAATAAAATTTATCAATTAACTATATAAAAATGCAAATAATCGAAACTTTTAACACAAGAAAAAGTACATAATTATAATAAACAAAGAAGATAATAAAAACTTAATAATTACCTTCAATATACTATTAGTTTGTTGATAATAATCTTATTCATTATACCAATTAATCAAATATTTCAATATAAAGAAAACTAAAATTATTCCATCCAACTTTAAATAAAGTCAAATATTTTAACATTTCAAAAAAAATATTCTTAATTAAAATTAAAACAAAACTTTTACAAACATTTATTAGAATATCTATAAATCTAGAATTTTCTAAATCATTTACATAATTAACTAATTAAAAATAAAAACTATTGAAGGAATATAAATTAGTTCATATCATGTCAAGCTTAAAATCTTCAAAACACTACGTATCTAATAAGAATAAAAATTATTCATAATAAATGAAAGAGGTATTGTTATTTATCTAAAAGAAAATATTATAACCCTATAATACTGATGCAAATTTTTGACTTTGAGAGACAAATAGTGTTAAATTGGACGAAATATTTAACAACACAAAATTCATAGATTTTTTTTACAAACTTCTTAAAAAATTGAATTTAAATCTTTCTTATTTTCAAAAGTTATGTATGAATTCTTGATTTGTTAGTAAAATTTCTCAAATAAGAACAATGCAATAAGAGAGTTTCATAATTTTAAATTTTTTTAGTAGTTCAATTTAACCAAGCTTTTATTCACCACCCACTGCTAGTTGAGAAATATTAAGAAAATTATACACCTTCATCATAACATACCATATGAATGAAAATGATTATGCAATTCAATGTAATGATAATATGATATGGTATTCTTTTATTGTCAATGCAGTCAGTATGAAAGCATGCTAGCTTACCATAGAAATTCAATGATCTTCTTATGATAAGTAAAAGTGAGTTTATCATAAAGTCCAATAAAAAATTATCATAACATACAAATTTCTTTGTTTTATAGATGTTTTTCAAAATACTATGATTTTATAACCTAAACTAACATTTGTACATTCTATTATGTTCTATATTTAACATAATTATGCTAAGAACATGACGATATACATTTTATAAGATTCCTTATAACATTTCATATTATAATAGTGATATACAACACTTTAAAAAGTTTAATTGTCATTTATCTGACTTTATTATAATGTATATATTAACTGTATCATATGATTTCTTTGAGTTTTTCCTATACCCCTTTTTTAGGTTTTCTTCTGCCAAATTGAATAGTTTGATAATGTTGATTAAGTCTTCATAAGTATTTATACCATCCAATTTCACTAGATCTCCTTGTTGACCTAGATCAAAAAACTTGGTCCTTACCATAGGTAATCATAACAGAACACAATAATGCCATACATTTACTCATTCAAAATGTTTTTTCAAATTTAAAAAATCATGGATAAATCTAAGTAGTTCAATTGAGTAACAAGTTTCATTAATTTATAAGGTGGGGAAAATCTCTTACTTAAAAGGATCACATAGTTACTTAAGGATACAAAATTATTTTACATTCTTATCCCACACATGGTTACATCCTCATATTTAATCAATTGCCTTACTCCTCTAGCATCAATCATCTTCCAACACTGTTCACCTATCATATCAACTAGCAAATATGGATGATTAATTATTATTTTACTTAATTTGTTATTATCATCGAAATATGCTAGAGTATTGCTCATGAGAGAAATCACCTCTTCTTCTTTTATGATAACTTACCATCTAAGTTTAACATAAAGTAATTGAATGTCATCTAAGAAAACAATTGCTTCATATTATCAAGTGAAGTAAGATTTTTAGATAAAAGCATGTGAATATGCTCTCCTTCACTTAAGAAACTACTCTTAAAACAAAGCTTAATTTCTGCCACATTTTCATCATAAAAATATCTTCTAATGTTATAAAATAAATCTTAACTAAGAAACTTTGTTAAGATTTTGATTAGTGGCATGTCGTTAGCAACAAAATAAATGTCTATCAAATTTCATTTGATATGGTCCATCATAAAATGATGCCTAAAAATGAATTTTTTTTGGCTCATAGTACTTGATTGGAATTTCAATTGGGCAAATGACACTCATATTGTCATATTTTATGGGGAGTTTTTATAGATGTCTAATATAGTTTTCAACCCAAACATTTGTAAAAGAAATCCTCACAATGTTATATATTACAATGCATTTGTTGCAAATACGATAATTCCTTATTTTTCTACTAGATCTATTGTTTTAAGAGGTGTCCAAAAAATGATTAAAGTCTTGTAATGCCTTTCTAATACAATATAGAACCTACATAATATTTGTAGATGTATCCAATTTAATTATGACATAACTAAAATTTGGGATACCAAAACACTGACACCTTTTTGTCATGATAGTATTAAAGGTTCCTTTTTATTGCTTCTAGATGGAAGTCCTTGGTGCTTGATTGAAAATCATAAAAAACTCCTATGCTAAAAAGCCATGGCAGGTCACCTTATAGTCAAATATAGAATATATGATCCCTTAGTGTACCTTGAAATCTATTTGTTTTCCTTACTCTCGTTTATTTCAACTATGGTTGGGACACTTGAAAGTAGAAATCTATTTGAGGTTGTAAAGACCTATCATTCTTCTTAACATTAATTCCATACGAATAAGTAACCTCACCCATTATGTTCATCTCAAATATTGAGCAAATAGGCTTACTAAATCATTCACGAAAGTCAAAGTTGGTTGATCCAAATAAGATACGATCCACATAATCTTGGCCTCAAAGAGGTTCATATGTGTAGTTCTTGATGAAAAGTATCATCTACATTCTGGTCCTAAAATAATTTTTTAGTAGAATTCTGCAATGTTTAACATGCTAAGATCTTGGTTTGTTTTCATATTTTATTTTTCTACAATTTTTAATGTCTTTTGAATCTAGCACATTTTTTTTATGCATAATCTCAATAAAACATCAGACTAGATTCCATTACAATTAAAGTTTTCTTCTTAAAAAGCTTACATGTCCACTTATTTGAAGAATACCATAAGGAGATAGCCTTAATTACATTGGTTTCTAAGATCCAATTTCTATCCTACTCACTCATGTAATACATCCAACCTAAAATACCTAAGTTTTCATATTTGGGTTTCTTGTTATTGAAAAGTACAAACAGTATCTTATTCACAATTGGTTTGATAATAAATCTATTTAACTATTAAGATAAATAGAATGGTCCCAATTGTTAAGGCATTATGGTTTGTAGCTTCTATTTCACAAAACAAAGTAAAAGTATCTTAAATGTCTTTAAGAAGGATTGCAACATCTGAGTTAGATCACATAGAGCAAGCCTAATTAAATATTTTGAAGGATGATTGAAAGATAACTGCTATATTCAGAAGAAATAAAAGGAATTTTATTATATTAGCTGTTGCAGCATATTAACCGTAAAACGTTAATGCCTCAAACCAACATGATATTGTGTGTAATACTAAAACCATAATATTTGTAGGGGGTGAGATTTAGTTAAAACTAAATAAAAATAGCATTCTCTATTAAGGCTACATTTTCGACAAAATAATAGGTTAAATATAAGTTAATAATGAGACCACTAAATCTTTAATTTCCTTTCTTATTTATTTTCAAATTTTACTTTTCCAAAATCTTCTATCTTCAAAATTTATCAATTTGTTTTGATGCATAATGTTATCAAACACTACTTGAGTAGATTCCTTTGCAAATAAGGTTTCCTTATTAAATCGCTTATAGGTCTTCTTTTTTGAAGAACATAGTAAAGAGTTAGCCTCCAATAACTTGGTTTATAATCTCCAATTCTTATCTTACTAATGTAACACATCCATTCAAAAATGCCTAATTTTTCATATTTGGACTTTTGTTATTCCAATGTACATGTATTGTCTTATTTATAATTTGTTGGCTAATAAATCTATTTAGACATTTACATAATAGAATGGCTTCAATAATTATGACATTATGTTTTGGAGATTTTCTATCACCAAGCAAGGAGTAAAATTGGCTAGCAATGTTTTAAGGAGTGCATAATTGTAAGATATTTATCATAGAGAAAGTTTAATTAATTATTAAAATGGATAATTGAAAGATATATGCTTTCCATAACAAATATAATTTCTTTACAATATTAGTCATTATGGTTTATTAACAACAAGTAATTACTGTCCTAAGAAACATGATGATCGATGGAAGATTAAAACTAAAATATTTGTAAGTTATAAGGTTAAATTTAATATAAATGAAAATAAAGCTCTCTACCATAGAATTTAAATTTTGCCAATAAGGCAACATTTTTGGCAAAAAATATGTGAAACATACGTTCACAAAAGTAAGGCATATGTGGTATGAATAATGCTGTTATACTACAAAATGATTCTAAATTTATATCATATTTTTGAAAAAGGCCACATGAGGCATTTGATATGCTAGAAATATTTAACGCCTCATTCTTGGCTCATAATAAAAGCCAATGAATGAGAATATTTGAAAAACATAAGAATATATTAAGGCTATGAGAATTAGATTTTTGAGGCAACTATAACAAGCATTTGACTTTTTAATATTTTTTTGTAATAATAATTTTTAGTCTAGCTTAGAGATAACACCTTACATTGCATCATATAACAGCATGTTCTAAGTATCATTATACTAGTACAAAAGGACTAACAATACTCTTCTTGATATAACTGTGATTTTAGAAACTATTATGGAGATCCACATCATCAAAACATGAATTCAAAAAGAATAGATTTACTCTAAGAAAATTTTAACAAAAAATTATGAAAGTGGACTTTTGGGAACAGAATCATGTGTTCTTAAAGGAAAGTCCAATGTAATGTATTATAATGTTTTAAAAGTGAGGGTAAGTATGGGAAAGATAATTTGTACCTTTATACATTATTGAAATAAATTGTAACATTTTTAAGGAGATAGTTTTGTCACTGTCTTTGGTAATAGCACATTATGTTTTTTTTCAATCATAATAAATTTTTTTCTAAAACTACTTATATATGTAAATATTTTGAAAACAACATGGTGTTGCTTTCTACACTATTTCATGACGAAAGTCCAAAGTTGTTCTCAAAATTGGAAATCAAGAAAATAAGGAAGAAGAGCATCTCATTGTTCATGTACAATGGACAAATTATACTAACTAGTAGCTACTTGGTAAGTAAATGAAGAGATGCATTGGAGGCATCACAACATTTTTTGGATTCGAATGTTTAAATTCATATATAGATGGAAGTTTACAAAATATCTAAAAGGCTTTATGATTTATTTATTGTTTGTTCAATAGATGTAATGCATTTCAAAATTTATTTTTAACATCATGAAATGAGATTTACATATTGATATTTTTGTTTGGAATCACAAAGAAAATTATTTGAATGAACTAATAATATTGGTGAGAAGTCCATATGGTAGAAAAATCAAATGGAACCCTAAATAATATTGAAAATGGATTTCATAAAAGGAAATACAAAAGCTTATGAAAATATCATCAACTTAATTATCATATAAGTGCTATGGAAAAATAATAAAGAACCAAATGATGTTAGAAACATATGAATTTTTTACTTCAATAAAATGCACTTGGAGTTGGGTTTTATCAAAATAGTCAAAAACATTTTTGAAGTCATTTGTAATAGAATGTGCAAGAAATAAAACTTTTAGAAGGTTTTATCTCAAGGGATTTCTAATAAAAACATATTTGTACTGGCTGAAGAGAATTACAAGAGGAATGCAACTAATAACTAAGATATTCTAGTTGGGACTGAAATGGAAAACTGTTGCAAAGGATAGAAAGAGGGAGTCAAACCAAATTAGACTAAAAGTGCATTTATCGAAGTTGAAGGAAAAAAATTTATGACGTGATTATAGGAGGCTTTTTTTAAGGAAGGGAAGTGAATCTCCTCAAAAAGATGGATTTAATTTTTAAAAAAGTTTAATAGTAATTAAAGTCAATATGTATGTCACATAAGACATTTAGTATTCTCAATTATAGTTTAGCTAAAAAGGTACATTCTAATGAGAGTTTTATGAAGGTAACGCTTAAAGATAGATGAGGCTTATTATTGTTAGTGGATACCAAACGAGCCCACAAATGGATGGAATCATCCAAAAAGTTTATAGAAGTGGGACAACGTTATTATCAAATTATAGTTGGTAATTTTATGATCCTTTCATAAAGTATTTAATTGTAATGTCTTAGATGTTTGATTATAAAAGGCTTTTTTAAGAAAGAAGGTGAGTCTTATAATGATGGATTTAACATTCAAAATAATTTATTAATAATCCAAGTCAATATTAATATGACAAAACATTTAACATTCTCAATTATACTTTCACTAACAAAGTACATTCTAATCAGAGTATTGGATTGGTAAAGTTGTGAGAATAGGTGAGATCTATTACTGCAAGTGAATAAAAAACGATCACATAAATGGATGTGATGGTCTAGAAATGTTGTAGAATGGAGACAATCTCACTATCAAATAAAAGTTAGTAGCTTGACGATTATTTCATGGAGTGTTGGATAGTTTATTATGTTGTTGACTCCTAAACATGGTGTTTTATTTGAGGATAACAAAATTTAAAATTACTAATAAAATTGTTTGTATGAATTTTCAAATTATAAATAATTGATGCTCAATGTTTATGGATAATTTGAAGACAAAGTGAGGCTAAGGTGAAACCTCATGAAGGTCATCTTGACTCAAGTTACAAATGCCAAAACAAATACATTTTGAATTTAATTTTAGATATTTTTAATTTTGTTTTGATTAGAATGTTAAGTTTGAATAAAATCATTCAAAGATACAAAAAATTAATATTATTTCATTTAATTATTTTAGAAAATTATTAGGATTCTAAAATTTTGATCTTATCTTTGTTTTCGAAATAATTATTTTATTCTTAATCACATGTTTCGAAATCTTCTTTCAATAAGTTATTACAAAAAAGTATATTTTAATTATTATAATTAATTAAAAAAATAGTATAATAAAATAATGAAGAAAGAAAAACATATTGCTAATAAGAACCACAAGTCTCAAGTTAGAACATAATACCATAATTTATTTTGATGCACTTCACGAAAATTACTGCCACAATTGTCGAACAATTTTGGTTTCAATGATAAATCAAGAATTTGATCATAACTCATTTTTTGAGAAAAGTGTGGAGCAAGCAGCCCCCAAAAAATATACAAAATGGATAATGTAGGAAAACTCACAAAAGCCATAATAATCTATCATTCATTTAATGTGGTTCAAAGATTAATACTAGTTTCACATGAATGAAATCAAAATTGACAAAATGATTTCTACCATCCAATTGCACAATTGCGTGGTAGAATAGTCCCAATGTCATCTGCCATTTTAAAACACTTATTTTAATCCAAAGTTCAATCACATAATTTCGTGATCACCAAGCCGATTTTTTATTTGCATGTACAAACTAAATCTAGCTATCAAATGGCAATTCAAATCGAATTGTCAAAATCAAAACTAAATTTCTAAACAATTTTAATTTAATCTTATCCATCCAATTGAGATGTTTTCAAGATCCAATGGTCTAGGAGCCTTTCGATTGACTGAATCCCATGCAACGACTCTTTTAGCGATTGCTTCATGCCATTGGGATTTTTATAATTTATAAGTTAATATTTTATGATGGAGCATTTAATTATTTAGTTTAGAAAGTGTTTTTATTCATTAAGAAGTGCTTATAAATATGTGAATTATTCATCAAAATTGATTAATAAATGTTTTACAAGATCTCAAAAAACATAATTGAAGTCACAACAATCACGTCATTTGCAGTCGATGTTCATCATTGCTTCCTAATGTTGCATCCTTCACTCATCGAACTAATAATCTCTACTTTCTTCTCAAATAAGCTCTTCGTTTTCTTTATTTCTAATTGATTTAAAAAAATACTTGTGCCTCATTAAGCCTTCATCAAGCATAGGATTTCTATTTATATTAACTTTAATTTTTAAGTCAGCAAATTATTTTATATATTGCTATTTTTTTTAAAATGTCGTGGTAACATTTTTTTATTATTTAATTTTAAACATTTAGCTTACTCAACATTTGCAAAATCATTTGTATCAGTGGTGTTTTTGCTTGGTTTTTTCCGTGCGAAGATGTACGCGTCACTTTTCAATCGAGTTACCTCAAAATATTTTGTTAATATTTTATATTTTTGTTGATTTATTTTCATAATTTTTTTATTATCTTTTATTAAAAGTAAGTTAGAGCGTCTCAAATAAAATTAACATTTACTCAAAATCACTTTTAAATATGTTCTTAAGTTTATTAACAAACTTACTTCAAAGCATTTTTTTTAAATATACTTCAAGGATCCAAAAATTTTATTCTTAATAATTTCCCACTTCTTATGAACTCTTGCGAACCACACTTAAACTAGTGCAAGATAAAAATCCATAAGTAAATTAAAGCTTTAGCAAGTCTAGGTAAATGTGCATCTCCCAATAGACCACCACACTTTTGTGATAACTCTTTTATATGTTGGAAGATTAGGATGGCTAATTATTTAAAATTTATTAATAAACAAATATGAGAACTAATAAAAAGTCTTTTTGATTTTTTCAATAAAAAACACAAGATTATTTTATACATAGTGTTTTAACCGAATAATCCAAATAGAAAAATACAACATATAATTAAATGATAGAGTTATTATGGGTATTTTATATTATTGATGTAAGATAAAATTAGAGTCTTAGGAGTGCCTAAATTAGAGCCTATAATATTGAAGATGTTCAATAGATTATTAAAATATCTGAAAAGATATTATGTGCTAATTGGGATTAAGTAGCATGTGTGTTCTTTTAAAAGTATTCAAAGATTGGCATTCCAAAATTATGTGAATTATTAAGTTGAGTAAATAATAACACTTTAAGCATTAAACATAAAATCCTAATAAATAATTTTTGACTCATTCAATTTTATACGTATAACATAAAGAATTTATGGTAAACTCTATGTGGAATATTTTAACAGTAAAAAACCCTAATTATAGAATGCTACATAGAAAATAAAAGTTACTTAAAGGAGACACCTTTTTGGCAATAATGTCTTGTAGTTCTTTAGGCATTAACATTTGGAGAACCAAAGTAGTTAAATGGCAATATAGCAACGATTTGGGTTAATAGGAATGTTTGGGAGAATGGTGAAGGCAAAAATTTGTTTGTTATCGACTCTCCTGATTGAATGTCTAACACTTTTGATCCTTGTTTCTCACAAATGATTTGGCTGAATGGTCTCTTAGTAGAAATTCTCACCTTCGATCATTATCTCTCAAAAGTGAAGTTAGAATTTCTCTAACTAAGTTGAGCACATGCACCTTGTTCACTAAAGTGGAAGTACATAAACAAAATAAATTTATTTCTTAATTTTTTTATTCCCTACAATCTGTTGAGCATCACTGTTTATAGAGATCTTAAATATCCTTTAGTAATTTTGGCATATAATGGTGTAGGTTATCATAAGTAAGCTAGAAGTTGTTGAATGGAGGTATGTCCTTCCAGCAAACTAAAACTTTCTTAACTTCATCATCTTTGGTTAGAATTGTTTAATTACTAAAACTTTTCTTCATGTTATTCACACTATCAAGGCTAATGTAGTGGTAAAAACAAATTCACTCAACATAAAAGAATTAGGCTCAAATAAAAAGTTGTCTTAATCTTGTACTCTTTCAACAAATCAAACATCCATGTATTAACTAGAAGATTTTGAATATTCTTTAAGTGTCTAACTTCATGCACTCATTATTTTTTATAAGCTACGACAAAGAACAATTCAAAAATTACTTGAATTGGAACATATTCTCTTCCATAAAATTTCCTATCCTTTTTTTCCATCTACTAATATATTGTATATTTCAATACTTTATTTATCTTTTTTGATATCATTGCAAGTAATAAAGAAATTTCAATAGAGAAAGAAATTTGAAAGTCTATTAGTAAGAGAATAAGATCAATAAAGGATATTGGCTTATTACCATGAACCTATATAATAAGTGATTGGTTTAATAAAATGGTAGTTAACTTTTTAATTATAAAAAACCAAACTGAGTCCTCTTTTTTAAGAGTCCTCCCAACTTGGGATAGTGTATTCAAGCTAAAAGTCTTTATCTTTTCTTTTTCTTTATCCATGGGGTTAAAAGTTTCTATAGATTTGTTAAGCTTAAGTGATTAGAGTCTCTCAAAAAGTAGAGCATGGTGTAAATGTGATGATCTTTCTTTCATAAATAAACAAACACATATTTGTCTTGCCCTTTAAAGTCACATTCTTATCAAAACATCATGATCATCTAAAAATAAGATGACTTACTTCCATAGGATAGAGGTTTTTATCAATCCACAATATAGATTAGGGGTTTGATGTTCCAAGAAAGATGCTCTAATTTGTTTAATAGCTTTATAAGATATTGTATTGTTGTAACTACAATTATCTACGATCATCCAGAATGGTTGTTCATTAATTTTTTGTTGATGTTAAAGAAAAGAGTGCATTCAACCATAATATTTTCCAAGTTGTCTAGTTCTTGCTCAACTTCCTCATTAGATGTTATGCTTTCTTCTTATTCTAACTTTTCATATTCATTAACGCCTTTTGGTTCATAGTCATGTATCTCTTTAGATTTTTGCTGCTGCATCTTCTTCTTCATAGCACTTTAAAAAACAATTCCAAATTTGTTGGGTTGGCTTAAAGAAGGGTGTAGATAAGTAGATAATAATGTAGGTTTGGGAGGTTTAAAAACTATAGTGGTTGCGGTATATGAAGTGTGATTTTCTGTGGCTTGAGAAATGATGGGGCAGACTTTTGGAGAAATTGGCTCATTATTTCTCTTAAAATATAAAAATTTATGTTTTATAATATTTTTAGTTATGCAATAACCTTTCTATAAGATAATAACATTTCTTAAGTTAAGTTCTACTCGTATGTATTCCTTTAAATTCATCATCAAACAAAAATGAAATATATACTCACGCTCATTTATATCACACATAAATTTATAATCTTCAAACTTCTTGTTGTGCACTTCAACATTTCTATCAAATTGAGAAACTTTTTGCTATTTTTCTTATATGTTGATATTATAGGTTATTGGAATAAAGTTATTGTGCAAGCTAATCTTAAGGTTTCTTCATCTTTAAGTTACCTCTTCAACATTGTTAATATATTATTACTCTATGTTTCTAGGAAATCTATAGGAAATATGCTGATTGTAGTCTTAATAAATTAATATTTTTTACACACCTATTTGGTGCTAGTTAAACTAATCATCCATACTACTTTGTTAATTAATATAATCCTTAACACCATAATTACTATCAAAAAATGATACATATAGTTTCACATTAGGGATATACTCTAATCATAATGTCTCTTAGGTCTTTCTTCTTCACTAGACATATCTAGATAAGTTTTTTGGTCTAATTTACCAAAAGGTTTATTTTATCTCTAACTATCATGATTTCTATTATAGATATCTTAGTTAGATTGATTAAACAGATCATATCTTTTGTGGTTTCTACGTGTTCTAGGATTTCTTCCTTTTAAATAATTGGTGTGTCTCTTGTTCTCCTATTATCTTTTTTCTTCAAGGATTTGGTTCACGTTTTTTATTTAAGAGGATTTGTCTCGCCATGTCGATGAGTGGGATATGTCTAACATAAGGTGTTAGTTTTGAAATAATTTTTTATTTTTGTTTGTAATTTGATTAGACCTGCCATATCTTATGGTCTAAGCAAAGTTTTCCATACAAGGGGATATCAAGGGAAATAATGTGGGAATGTGTTTAATACAAAATTATGAAAGCAAAGTAATCACATTTATGGAGCAGTGAAATAGAGATAATATGTTCTCGTAAGACAATGAGATGTAGTAAAGGTCTCACTTTTTCTAGACTACCACTTTGATAGAACCAAATAGTTCTTAGGAAAGATGGTAGAGAGTTTTAGCATTGCTTTTGTGCTACATCTTAGTTCAAAGTTTACCCAAAATAAACTAAAAGTTCTTTGGTGGAAATAGTTATGAAAAATGAAAATAAAATATTCTTTTAGTTAAAAATAATGTTATCTAATACTAAAGTTGATGTAGAATGAAAAAATCATATTCCTAATGCCAAAGTTAAAAATATTAAACCAAAAAAGAAAATAATTTAGTAAAAAACTATAGGTATTAATATTAAAGTTGAAAGCACTAACGAATAGAATTTTTTTAGAACAAAATCATATTTTATGATACCAAATCTAAAGTAGAATAGTTTTTAACTTTTATAAAAGTCAAAATTGGAGCTTATAAAACTAGAGATACTTAATAGATTATTAAGAAGTATGAAAAGTTGCTCAACACAAATTAAGGTTAGGTGACATGCATGGTATTTTAAAACTATTTAATGATTGGCATTCTAATGTTTTAGCATAGATTATTAAGTTGATTATTGAAAAACCTTAAGTATTAAGTATAACGTCTTGTAAAATAAGCTTTGTCACATCCAATTTCAAACAAATAAAAAAAATAATTTGAGGTAAACATTATTTGATGTCTAGAGCACTAATGTGGTAAAAAGGTTACATAGTGGTAATTTGGATTAGTAGAGAAGCTTGGGGTTTTGGCAAAGGCAAGAATCTGTTTTGTCATCGACTCTCCTGGTGAAAGGTCTCTCACATTCAATCCTTGTTTCTAATATGGGATATAGTTGTCGATTCTCCTGGTTGAATATCTCACATCTTCAATCCTTATCTACCACAAAGAATGTTGGAATCTCTCCAACTAGAGTTGAGCACACACATTTTAGTCAAAAAAATGAAAGCACACAAACAAAATATGTTTATATTATAATTTTTCATCTCCTTTAGATTTGTGAGTATCCTTATTTTTAGAGACCTCAAAGGTTCATTAAAAATGGTTTTTAAAAATTAAAAAATAGAAAAAAACTAAAAATTTTAATTGGATTAAGAAGTTCCAAAACTTATCACGCATTTTAGGTGGCAGTAATGATGAGTATTGAAATAACTGGCAACAAAACTAGGGTTAAGCAGCACTAGTAGTTCATGGGTGTTGGTCGAGTGAAGCAAAATGGTTTATTAAGACTAGTGGGTTGACACGAGTAGTTGATGGGTAGTCA
Organism: Vanilla planifolia; assembly: GCA_023846275.1. Taxonomy (NCBI): domain Eukaryota; kingdom Viridiplantae; phylum Streptophyta; class Magnoliopsida; order Asparagales; family Orchidaceae; genus Vanilla; species Vanilla planifolia. The sequence continues at coordinate 4,037,591 of JAIUJO010000018.1, forward strand.
ACCTGGCTCAAGTGTGAGTGAAACAATGTTCCTACTCAATTCGGGTCGGAAGGGTGTTCGTGTCAGCTTGGCTGATAGCAGTGCATACTAACCATAGTGCTGAAGATGACAGACTATGGCAGACAGTGGTGGCCACCAAAATAAAAATGATAATTTAATTTTAAGTAATTAACAACAAAACCTCGTATTGATGGACTTCTAAAACTTTCTTGGCTCCAGTGAATGAGCTAATGTTAGATGCTCCAATGCCAAATGTGCTTTAAAAAACTTATGGATTTAATAGAATCTTTAGTTTAGAAATAGCTTATGAAATTTGCATGACTTAGAGATAATATAAGACATTTGAGAAGAAGAACAAAAAGAAACGACAAGAAAGGAAGACATAAATTGTTTTGAATGAGTTAAAGATTGCTAACATATGTGAAGGAAGAAAATGAAGTCTTCTTTTCCATGATAACTAAAAGAGAAGAAAAAAAGAAAGTACATCTTAAGTGACCAGGAGGTAATTTACTCTAAACTAATTGACTCAACAATTATTTTATGTTTATAAAAAATCAAATATTGTTAAAAAATAATAAAAAAATAAAAAGAGAACTATTATGAATATGGAGGTCTTCTTTGTCAAACTAAAAATAAGGTTGATACTTATTTATGGAATATAAAAGGCCAATAATTATTTAATATAAAAGTTAACGAACGTACATCACTAGTTACGGAATTTAGTAATTTTAAATCTTTGAGCTCGACTTACTCATTTTTAAATGTAAAGCACTTAGTAGGTATGTTTTGTTACAAATATGAGAAGATTTCATATGCATAGTTATCTGGACATCTCACAACATTATTATAATATTTTTACATATATTATTTCATGTAACCTAATCACATTTCACATGCATGTATGATTAAAGATACTATTTATTCTAAATTTTCTATTTTTTTATGGATATCAAACTAACTTGAAATATATATATCGAAAAAAATCTTTTATTTTCTTACTAAAAAAATCTTTTATTTTCTTACTAAAAAAATCTTTTATTTTCTTACAAAAAAATAAATACTTCAAGCTTGATCTAGCTAGGTTAACTTAGAGCATAAACAATTTTTCACTAAGAATATTAGCTAAAAAGGACATATTATCAAAGCGATAATTAGAACAAGCTCTTATTTTAAAACAAATTGGTTCACTTGATAAATTGACATAATTAGATGGATGTCAATTAGTAAAATCATGAACACAATAATTGTATTTAGCTTTGGTTTGATTATAATTCTTTGTTATGATGTATTTTGAACAACGTTTTTTTTAATAAATAATACCAATGTTATTTTTTCAAGAAGCTTTTCTTTCCTCCATTAAACCAAATTTATATGTTCGTAATTATCATCGAAATAAGCATGAAAAAAATTTCCATTGATTATCATTTGTCATATCAAAGAAAAATAGAAAATATATTCAACATAATATCTTAAAAATTTAATTTCTATATTATAGTTGAGTTTGTCAAACTAAGGATGTGATAATTTTTCATTCTAGTAATCAGTCTAGGTCAGTTACAATAACTTGTGCAAGATTCCATATATCTGAGATATGTACTTTTAAAATAATATAACATTAGTTTTACAATTTTAAGTATTTTTTTTTAATTTATTTTTATTGTTTTGACTATTTTATGATTTTTGTTTTTAGTGGACATTTTTCCTTGTTTTTTCAAAAATTATGCAAATAATTTAAATTTAATATACATTTGGCAAAGCTTGTTATTTTTTAATTTTTTGCTTTTCTTTTGGTTTCTCCTTAAAACTTTATTTTTAATTAAATTTGATGTTTACTATTCACTTTATGGAACTTCGATTTATTTTTGATAATTTATTCATATAAGTTGATCATTTGAAATGACAAACAATTCTGTATCTTTTTTGCATTTTAGTGTTCCATAATTTTATAATACCATTGACATAGTTCTCCTTTTTCTTTTTTTAATAATACTAACATTTTTATTTACTTTGTTTATTGATTTTTTATTATGGCTGTGTTACTCCTAAAGATATTTTCAAAAGAAAAATTTACGCATTTAATATTTAATGATTTAAAGTTTCTTAAATATATTTTAAAACATACTTTTGCATTATATATTTAGTGTATTTTAATTGAACAAAAAACATTGGCTAAGTTTAGTAATGTAATCATGTTAAATATTCTAGTTTACTAATAGTTGTACAAATAGTGACTGAATGAACTTTTAAGAGTGTTTTAATATTAATAGTATAATATATTTGAATAAATGGAAATAACATATTTATTCATGTTATATATATTTAGGGAAATTATAACAGCACAGAACCACAAAAATAATAAATATCCTGTTTGTGAAACTCTCTATTAGAATATAAAATATTATGAAAAAAATATAATTGTTTATAGCAGCATTGAAAATATATCATTGGCAAAGAAAAATTTGCCACCATATGATATAAAAAATGTGATATAGTATATTAAATATGATAAAATGTTTACAAAAAACAAGTTCTCAAAAACAATACTTATAATTTATAAAAAATGAGACATTATTGATGGGAAAATAAAAAAAAAGTAAAAACTAAGATTGTCATAGGTAAAATATTATACTGAAAAGTATAAAATAAATATGTTCTTTAAAAAAGTATGAAAAGCTCAATAAATATTAAATCATCTAAAGAAAAATGTACTAAAATTGTTAAAAATTATATGCAAAACAAGTTATAAATTCTTTTAGGGTAATTCATTCTTAAGTAACATTTCGTTATGGAAAATGTTTCAATATAAGAAAATTTGTTTTGTAATAAAAAATGTAACATTTAACAAATAATTCAAAATAAGTTCTTAGAATGTCTTTTTTAGTTATAATTATTATAATCATAAGAAATATATCAATATACATATAATGAAGCTAGAACAATTTAATAGAATTCTAACTATTACAGCAATTACACAATTAAAGCAAAACAAAATAAATCAAAACTTTTTGCAAAATACTTTACCAAACATTTGCTTGAAAATATAAGTTTGCAGTCGTATCAGAAGAATGTTGGTTTGATAATAAAATATTTAAATATTTATAATAGATTGTGTGAAATATCAACAGGGAAACATATAGGAAAAAAATGTATGGAATGTTTTTTAAATAAAAATTTACATAAAAAGAAAAAAATAAAAAATTATCTTAATTAAAAGAATTTTATATGTTATATTATAATAGAAAATGTTTTCTATCATGTAATTTATCAACAAAAAGGAATTTTAGTAATTTAATTCAACGATTTTATGTGATGAAAAAGTCTAAAAAAAGTATTAAATATGAAGTAAATTATTTGAATTGGAACATAGAATATTCATAAAATTAAAAATATGCAAAATTAATTAATTAAAATATCAAAAATATTATTTATGAAAAAATAATTAGTAATCAAAATTATGTATCATGAAAGAGTTTTTTATTTTAAATAAATTTAGTTTTTTTTGTTATAATGAGAAATCTCATATACTTAAAACAAATTATGAAATATTAAATAATAATTTTAAAAACTCATTAAGATAGTAAAATCGTTAAAATACAAAAAATATTAAAAATACTTATGGTATGCCATAGCAAAATAATTTATTAATAACAAAAAAATTTAATTTAAGTAACAAATAGTTTTCTCAACATGAAATGTAAATATTTAGTGAAAGATAAAAAATATAAAATTATTAAAAATACGAAAAGTTTGGAGAATTCATAAAGTATATCATTATGATAATAACTAAAATCAGAAGAAATAGATGCATAAAAACAAGAAAAATTAAGAATGAAGAAAAAAATAAAAATACATATAGAGTTACCCAAAGCTAGAATATATAATATAATTTGTGTAAACTATCAAAAAAATATAAAATTTTAGAATAATGAAAAAAGGTTAGCACAATGTATTTTAAAAATAAAAGTATTAACTACATAATATTGATAAATATCTTAGAAATGTATTTTTAATGTTAAACATTATTAGTATAGTGCATAAAAAATGTTAAATATGTAAAATATTAATAATAACATATTTTGATATGAAATTATTTAACAATTTTAAGTATAGATATCATGTAATTCACAAATAAAATATAAAATAATACAAATGAAAAATATTTGTTGTATAAAAAATTTAAATTTTTATAGCTAGAAGTACAATTCAACACATAAACGAATAATATGAAAAATATATATATATATAATTATTATCAATAATAAAATATTTAAATTGTTTAATGTTATAAATGTTAATAAGATGGTGTTAATTGTTCAAATTTATGTGTAGTAAAATTTAATTTAGTTTTGAAATGTCAATTCATAATAAAGATATTAGTTAAATTCTTTTAATCTCTAATCAGAAAAATAAAACTTCAAAAATTTTAATTATACTTAAATAATAAAATATCACTACAAAAATCTCCTGATAATCATAATTACCCCATTAGGACCCCTTTAGGAAGCCTATTTTAGGAGGACTTTTCTTGGTATCACAAAGGAATTCTTTATTTCAATCACAACCTAATAAAAAGCAAGGGCTTCACAAAAGAAATTTCTTGGGTGTATTGAATGCTATTATAAAATATTTCAAGAACTTTTTTCTAGCATTACTAAAGTTTTATGTCACAATATTGATGTTCTAAAATTATAAATAAATCAAACTAAAACAAAATAAAAAGGGTATGTATAACTTTTAGGTGACTCAGTGTATCTATCATCTATGTCTATCCCAAATAACCCCAAATAAGCTTTCTTTAACGACAAAACCCTTTTGAAGAAATTGGCAATAACAAAACCATACAAACCACTCTTTTTTGCACTTTGCTAGGTTGGAGTTAGCTTCAAAATATATTCTGTTTTTACCAAAGACCACGTAAGAGGCACCTTTACTCCACTTCCTTTTTAATAGTGGCCAAGTAGAAGTCATCTTATTAATTACCACAACACCTTAAAATAATAATACTTCAAAATTTATATAATTCTCAAAAAATAGTAATATGATATAATAACTTAATATCATAAAAGGATGTTTCCAAGTTACAATCAAAAGTTCATATATTATCAAAGTTGGTGAAGTAAGTAAAATGCTAAATCTAATAACAATAAAGCAAAACGGATAACACATGATACCACATTGAAAAACAAAATCAACTTCCTTATTCTTATTTTACATGTAAAATTACTTTGTAATAGATTGATTATCGTATTCTTCCAAAATACACATTTATTTATATGAATTGATGGAATATATGTAAATCAAGAAATTTTCAATTGCTAAAATCCCATTATAAAAAAAATTGAAGTGGCTGTCACGCTCTCAGAATAACAATCATACAATTATAAACATAAGAATGTGCACACGATGGGTTTGCATTCAGATTGCCTACATTTTGTGCTTATCTAATATATTCCGTTTTGCATATCTCACTGAATTAAAAATAAATGAGGAGTAGAATGTTACAATGATTAGGCAAATGTAACCATTCTAATTTTTAGCCCTCAGGAAAATTTTATGCAATGAAAGAATGTAGCATATAATATGCAGTGCAAGAAGCTTATCGTAGTAATCAAGATTAGTTACTATTGTGTGAAAATAGGCTAAGCAAAAAATCAATAATAAGCCATTAAAATGCCTAACTTCTCAAAGCAAACTCATACATAAGTATATATTATAATAACATGACATTAGTATTATACAAATATGACAAAAATCTATCTATAGATTATTTGTAACATTGACCATACCCATAAGAGTATATAATATACTCTAACAACAATATATATTTTAGTTCAATTAATCTAATAATATTAGTATGATTTTTAGATCATACCATTATGTATAACTTGAACCATCTATAATTTAAGCAAACTCTTATTACGTAACCTTTAATTTAATATTGGCAATAATTTTACTGTACTTATACAACAATACAAACTTTACTTCAAATTCTTAATATCGCTTACCTTATCAAATCTTCCATTGACTACATAATATGGTGTAACATATGACATTTTTTGCATGAACTAGTAATATTATGTACGTTAACACACTTCTTTGATAGACCTTTTAATGTTGAAATATGATAAGAATATCACACTAGTACAAACGATATAATTTATGCAAATCTCTCATAATTGCATTCATCTTATGTTTTATTCAATGCCATGTAGTAGATAGTATTATAAGATATTTGAAAGGTACAAATGCAAAAAGAATTGAAATTTTTTTATTTTTATTACTTTTACTAATTATGAATTTTGATCAATTTATCATGTGAAATCAATGTAATAAATATATATTAAAGCATATTTATATTTTTATAAATATATATATAATGGATTCTTTATGATGTCTTAAATTCAACTTTTTTGACTAATATAATACAACTGTACCAAGTGTTAGAAAAATGATATATTTATTACTTTTATTACTTTTAGAAAGTATGATATTTGATCAATTTAACTAGAATAAATTATACATGATAAGTGTTTTATTGATTTATATGTTGAGTCACATTTGAGTAAAGTTATCAGCACTTATTAACAAATCTTCACAAGTGAATTATTTCATGAAAAACCTGATTTGAAATTTTAATTGATTAATCATTGTTTTATTCTGAGATGTACGATTTGAATATTACTTAAAAATTCTTATTGAAAAAAATATGATGGTTTAATTTTAACCAAAAAAAGTGTGGCCCCATAGAATGTTAAACAATTAGAATTATTTGTGTTTTAGATTGAAAACATTTTTTATATTAATTAAAAAATAATTACTCAAAACTATGCATCATTAATCTATTTTAATATAATTAATAATATCATGAATGAGTTATTGAATGTAAAAAAAGTCAATTCTCAAAAAAGTATAGTTGAATCCTTTTTAATAATTAACTAGGAAAGTGTTAAAACGATAAATGTAATAAAAAAATATAAGACCTAAACAAAAGACATATCATTATTATTATTATAAACTATTTAAAATTTTTCAAATATTTAAGAAGCAAAGTATGAATTTTATAATAATTGAAAAACTTTGCATTGGAAATAAAAAATATTCAAATTGCTAAGAATAAAAAAAATAATGACATAATAGAATGCTCAACATATTAATAGCTATGTTCATATTTATTGGAAACTGTTCTGAAGATGTAATTGGCAACCAATTCACAAAAACCATGCCGTGAATTTAATGCAATAAATAGTAATTTTAAAAAATAAGTGCATAAAAGGTACATTATAAGAACATGCATTATATGGGTGTAATATGTTTTTTAAAGAATTTTAAGCACTCAAGGCTCATATAAGGCCAACTTATGCACTTGTGAGCATATTTTTTTGTTGCCTATGCTAAATCTCAATGATTATTTCCAAATAGTGTGTTTAGACAACAAGGTGAATTTTATAGATTAGAACATGATTTGCATTATTACTAATAGGTTTAGATTCGATGCATCACAGATGTTTTCTTGGATAGTGTTTTTTTTATTGTTGTACCTTTTTTATTCTTAGCATAATAAAATTATCCCTTATTAATTTATATAAACATATTTATCTTGTTTTAATAAGTGAGATATTTTTATTAATACTTTGTAAAGTTGTTTTTTGTAATTGTAATTTTTTTAATTATTCTATATTCATTAATTTTTTTATTTAAATATATCTTAAACGTTTAGAATCTTTATTTAGTATAATTTTTTTTCCTTTTTTTGACATGCAAAAAATTATATTAGTACTATTTTTTAAAATATTCTTTCTTATGATTGCCTAATCAAAGTAATATTTTAAATACTCTTTAGTGCTTTAAATTTGTATCATTTCACATACGTTTACCTCACTATTTTCTTTACGTTGGCTAGCTTCTCAAGTTTGAAATAGCACAACTTGTTTTCATCAAGTCGTATAAATGTTTTATAAAAATAAAAGACTCAATATTAAATAATCCAAATGTTTTTCGCTTCTGTAGTACATAATATTTTGTTAATTTCAAAGATAAATTTTAAATCCTATCTTATTGATATTACTGATTATTAAATTTTCTTTCAAAACTATGATAAATTTAGAACTTTTTTATAATGTTGACTTTTTTTTTTCAGAAATATTAAACAAAGAGTTAAAAAAAATTTATAAAAAAAATAAAAATATTAATATATTAACAAAAATGTGCAATTACAAACAAAAAAGCACAAACAATAAAATAATGTAATGTTATTGAAATATTTAGACATATTTGAATATTAGTTGAAAAGTAAATTTTATTGGAAAATTTGTGGAGTAAACAAATATAAAACTATTCAGACTAAAGCAAAGCTGCATTATTTAGATGTATTTTAATAATAGGTCAAAAAGTGGATTTTTTTTATTCAAACAACACAAAGCTTCAAACTTGCTTATATCATTTGTCGATTTGACCGTCACGATTGAGTTATGGTAAAAAGAAAAAAAAAATAAACATTTTAGAAAAATAATATATCATATCAAATAATTAATTTCAGAGCAATTATATTATACGCATATAAATAGTTGAAAAGAATTCAAGGAATAGTAGCATCAACATAATGAACTCATAAATTTTTTTGTATATTTACATAAAAGATTAACAAAAGAAATTCTAAATATCTTAATTTAGTAAAACTTTACTTTATCATAAACATTAAATGTTAAAGATTTAAAAATTAAATATCAAATACGATAATGAAATGCTGAAAATGTTAAAAAAAAATTCGTAATGTAATTACTAAATAATTTTTATTAAAAAATATTATACAACTAATTAATATTCTAAAATAATTAACAAGCAAATAAAATGTTTAGGCATGGAAATAAATAAATAATATCACATAATTGATGATGTTTTGTTAGACATGCGAAAAGGTTGGCATTTTCCCTTCATTGTATTATAACAATTTAGGTATTGAAAATGTTTTATTATAAACATTTCAATTATTAAATATTTTATAGTATTGAAAATATATAATAAATATTTGCTACATAATTTGGATTACTTTAAATATCTTATTTTAAAAATTATTTTATTTCTTCATTATATTATTCATTTTTATATTTTCTTCAATATGAAGCTCACATTAGTCAATTTGTTTTGATAATTTATGTCAATTGCTATATTGTTACAAATTATTAATTGCATTAAAAGTTTAGATGTATTTATTCTTATAGTAACGTCTAATTTTTGCTACAATAATAAAGGAATTTTTGCTACAATTCTTTAAGAATTTTAAATCCTTTATTACATTCTTGAAAACTAGCTTAACCTATTAGAATTTAATCAAAACAAAACCACTATTAAGAAAAAATAATTTAAATATTAAAATATTGATAATATTATAAAATAACTTTTGAAAAATAAGTTATAAAGACTATAAAATATAAAATTAATATTGATAATCTTTCAACAAAAACAAATGACAATATTTATATTTTTTATTTTTAGATAAGATTGTATAATCACAAATTATGTATGTTAAGATTACAATAAATATTAAGAAAATAAGACCAAAAAAATTATTTTTGAGAAAAAAAAAAAAAACTTTTCAACATAACCTGATATTTAAAATCAAGCAAAATTGATGTTAAATAAGTTCAAAGAAATAAACGCACAAAAATTTAGTGTTCATTTGAAATCATGTGTATGAAATGTTAAATAGAAAATGAACAAAATCTTAGGACGCTAATATATTTGTTTATGAATATTGTTATTATAATATAAGTTATAATAGGTCTTATGTTTGTGGAGAAATTAATAATTGATCTTTCGAATACGGAGCAATATTATTGTTGTTTTCTTTTTTATTTACTCTTTATCATATCTTAAAAATTTCTTTCTATTCATTTTTTTTTTTGGAATAACAAATTTGTCACGCTTTTGTTATTATAATTTTTTCTAATATAAATAAAGTTACCCTTATACTTTAAATTTTAAATACTTTGCTTGTTTGTAAGTTTATTTCTACATTTTTATACATTTTTACTTTTGCAAATTTAAGTGCTTTGCATCACAATTAATTATGCAAATTGTTTTGAGAATTTTAGATATTTACAAAGCAGGCCTCTAAAAGATTTTGTTTATATTATTTTCTAAAATATATTTGCTTATCATAATATGTATTCATTGTTTATAATTTTTTAAATTTTTACGTCGATTTGTTTCACATATTATTTAGCTTACATTTTCAATTTTTGTTTTTTAATTGAATTTTTATGCATTAAAGAAATGTTGTAGTGCTTCTCGTTAAATAAATGTAAAGTTATAAGAAAAAATAATTTATAGAATTGTCCTGATATGTGATTGCCTCAAACAAAATAGCACAAGAGAACAACATATATAAAGTTTTTATAATAACAAAAACCTTTCGCATTTAAAATTTTTTGAAGACCATAAAAAAAATGTCTTTCATATAAACATTAAAAATATCTAATATATTGTAACGTCAAAAAAATTAATTTTTCAATGGAATTAACAAAATAAATGACTTTTCTTAAATATAAAAGCTTAACTTAAAAATTATAATATTGAAAAATAATTAAATTAAAAGAAATATGACAATTAAAAATATATTAAACCTTAAAAAGTGTCATCAATACAATTGAATATTACTACACTAAATAAAAATAAATTCTGTACATAATACATGAATAATAAATCTCTTCTAGCCACAAGCTAAATAATCTTAGTGTAAATAAAACATGTTAAAAATAAAAATATATATAAAAATATGTAATAAAGAAAATATTTTAAAATGCTAAAACCTATGATGATAAAAAATGCAGAAACTTTTTGTCAAGACAAATGAAATATAAATTTAATTAAAAAAGCAAAATGATAAGAAGAGGTGCAAGAAAAAATAAACCATAATAATAAATGAGAGTTCATCGTTATATGTGTGATGCATAAGTGTTCATGTTTATATTAGTTGACACTTCCAATTAATCTTGAGTATACTTTATACTATTAGTCTCTATTTTAAAATTATGTTAACAGTTTAATTATGAGTCTGTATAAATATGATTTATAATTGTGAGGTCTTTCTTATCATATCATTTGGTCAATAAAAATAGATATATTTTCCAGCATTTTAATTTGAAATGTCATATTAATCATTTATTGTTAATTATTTATGTTTTTATTAGTAAAACAAAAACGTTATATATTATACTTTAAATATTTGGAGTTATTTGTTATTGTAATTTTTTATTATCTCATAAAGGCTTATATTTCATGTTTTTAAGTGCTTTTTAGGATAACAATCATTCTTTTAAATGTTTAAATATTTTTTGTTGTTACTCACTTTCCTTTTTTATGATCCAAAAAACTATTTTACAATATTTGCTAGAATGATATCAAACCATGCTTGCTTGTCAATAGAATATGGAAGGTAATTTTTAAATGTTTCTTGTTATTTGTCATTATAATTATGTTGTATTTGACTTAAAAAGTATTTAAATTTATTGTGATTTTTTTAGTGCTTAAAATGACACATTAATTTTTTCTTTAAAATTTTATATGAACAATTTAAACCTTTTTAGTGTATTTTATATCATTAGTGCCTATTTTGAAATAATTTAGGCAAAATGTCATTAGGATTGTGATGCCTTATTTGTCTTATTTTTTAATCATTAAAAATTGACCTTTTTATCCCATTTTATTCAGATAAAGTGTTAGTACTTTTTTGTTGGCTATTTATGTTTTTATTAGCATTAAAAAACTTTTTCATTATACTTCTAATATTAGGACTTATTTCTTATCGCAAATATTTTTCAAATCTTGTAATATTTTTTATTTAACAAAGGGAAAAATTAAATATGATGTTTAATGAAAGAGCTTATCCATTAGTGGTAGTATCACAAATAAGTTATTAGAAAATTAAAAATCCTGAGGTTTACAACAAATTAAAATAAACAATTAACTCAAAAAGAGAAATATTTCTTGCATTAAAATTATAAATACATGAAAAAAATATATAATGAAATAAATGAATTATTAGTGTAACGTAGTCTCAAAAAACTTTTCATGATATTACACATTAAAAGTGTTTAATGCTACAAATATAAAATTTTCAAAATTAAAGTACTTAAAACATTAAAAACTATGTATAACTTATTTACAAAGAAGAATTCTCATCATATAAAGCATAATAAATTTGAAAGAAGAAGATGCAAACTATTAATTTATTTAAAAGAATAAAATTTTGCATTCTAATTGTACAAAATTTTAAATAAAAAGTGTAAGCATGAACAAAGGAAGGCCATTATTTCCTTTATAAAATTGATCTAGGTGGACAAAGATAATGTATGGATCTTTTTTAAACTAATCAGTACATAAAGAGATACTTGAAACTACTACAACATGATTCGCAAGAGTGAAAAATATGTTTACATGTATAAATTGAGTTAAACGATGATTTAGATAGTCAAAGTATGCACAAATAGTAAGTAATACATAAGTATATAAAAATGGATCATAGTATGTGGTACAACAAAACAAAAGAAGAGCTAAGAACAATATTTAAGGATAAAATTTTAATTACTTAGAACATTTATTATTTTTTATATTTTTAAGTTGAAAACTTGGTCTTTACATAATATCTTGATAATAAAAAATTTGTTATATTGTTTATTAATCTTTTTGTTAAATATTTCAAATCATGCATCTCATGATGTACTAGATCAATCTTTTATAGAGCTTAATAATTGATTCATGGGTTAATAAAAAATTAAAGACAAGAAAATGAGTGTTGGAGGCATTAATTTAGAATAACTGAATTTTCAAATATTGGTGCTAATAGATTGAGCTCTTAGTTTAATAATTTCTTATTTAGAGTATGTTTTCTATATAATACTTTGGCTTAGAACTATTAAACAAATCACTTGGTACTCATATAACAAAAATTTACTTTCATCCTAATCATGATAAGGGGTATCACTTTCCATAATCTTTATGTAAGATGAAATGTCAACCTTTGTTCGCTAGAGTAGACAATGAAACATATACATAAAATACAATGAATAGTTAAAATCTAAATAGTTTAACTAACCATCGGTTTAATGTTATTCTAACGAGAATTGAAATAATGTTGACACAACATATTGAATTAAACATGTTTATAAATAACTTAATTGCATGCCTTTAACATAATTGTTGTGGAATTAAACACCAATTATTGTGCCTTATTTGTTGATAACAACTAAGTATTTATAATAACTTTTATTAAGGGAATTTTAAGATTTTAAATAAGTGATGTTTATGTTAATCAAAGAACCTACATAAGAGTAAATGTAATATCTTATGAAGATTTTCTTTATTAGAATGAATAATTACAAAGAGATTTACTTTTAATTTAATTTTATATATTTTTATTTTATTGTTATTAAAATATTAAATATGATTTTTATTGTCATTAAGGCATGACTCTTGAACCCATGTTACACTAGGAAGTCATAGAATCACTCTGAAATGCATTATGCAATTTATCAGTGAGCAAGTGCCATCATCTTCTAAGCAAACCATGGGGTAGCCAAACTCATATTTTTTAGTGACTATATACATACAAGTAGAGCTTATATACAACTTTCTCATGTGCAAATAAACAATGTGTGACAAAAATTCACAATTTATTTTGCATATATCACTTCAAAAATGTTGAAGTGGATGTGCAACATTTGATTAATTGATAACATTAAATAATCTAAAATTCATTTGTCTCCCTAAAACATGTTGATCAAAATCCATTGCTTGATCACATAATTTTGGTGATCAAACATTCAAATATTCAACCATCTTTCAAAAATGTATAAATATAAGTCCAATCGTCTAATCATGCAATTATCAAGATGGAATGGTCAAAATCATATCCCATTTCTAAACGAGGTAAATTTAAATCTACCGAATTGTTATATTTTTATGAAATAATGGTCTAGATTAAAATCAATCATGTGTCAATCATCTACCCTTATTCAATAAAATAAATTTTTGATTTAATAGTTTACATTAAAATGTGTCATGTTGCTATCATCTACCTTTTACTAAGAAAACAACTCATTCGCCTGATAATCTATATTAAAAACAATTATGCAGGCCTTATTTATCTTGATCTATCCTAGACAGGAAGGTCTCGATCACATGTCATGGATTGATATAATTATTTTTAAAACACTGTTGGGCCACCCTAACTTATTATTTATGGTAAAATAGTATTTTTCAATAATTATTGAGTTCGAGTTATTCTACCCATAACAACTTATAGGAATTTTTTGTAACTTTTTTTACTCATATTACGTTTATAAATGTATATTTTTTTAATACTAAATAATTGTTGAAAGAACAAAGAATTTTTTTAAGCTACAAAATTTAACTGTTAACAACTGTTGTTAATCATGATTTCCCTTCATTGTACCCATCATTCTTTGAACTCTGAACTCTCTTATCTTCTGCAATGAGAAAATTTTTATTCTTTTATTCCTTACTTCATTCATGTAAGAGCATATTGCATTTGTATTTTTATAATATTTTATTAGACAAAGATTAACATAAGCATCAAATTGAAATGTGTCGTTGCAATTATTTTTTTCTTTTTTATTTCAATGAAGCACTATTATAGCCATTTTTTTCTATATTATTTTTGTGAGAGTTGTCTATTTGTGAAAGGCTTATACTAATTTGTTTGATTTTTTGTTTGTCCTTTTTTTGGATGTCATGTAGGTTTCAATTTGAGTTGAATCATCAAAACTTGTTATACCTTTTTATTATTTCTTAATTTTCTAACTTCAAATTTTCTTTTGAAATTTAAAAAATTAATTTATTATAAAAAATTGATATTTGCAAAAAATTATTAACAAGGATTTATTAGAGCTTAATAAGAGACCTAGAATAATTACCTTAAAATATACTTCTAAAAAACTTTTTTTCAAAAGTCTATGTTATTATTCTTAAACTTTCATCCTTTTTGCTAAAGCACACTTCAACTAGAATTGAAACAATGTCCATTTGTAGTGAGAAGAAAATCTTGAAAGAGCATAATGACTTAAATTGATACTTAAAGGAGTTTTGTTGAAAGTGCATCTTCTAATAAGTCATCACTTTTTTGTTAATACTTGCCTATTAGAAGATTAGGATTGCAACTCACTTGATGGTAGTTGGTAAAGAATTATGGGAGTTACTACTAATTTCATTCGAATTTCACTTTTAAAGGAGTTTAAAAGGTGTACCAAAGCACCTAGAATGAATCAAAATTTGATAAGATTAAATAGAGAGTCATTGAAAAAGGTGTCAAGTATGTTTTGGCTATTGAGACACTTCCCTTTCTTCTTGTCCAATTGGGGTTTATGTATTTGAAGGAAATCCTTGTGGGCTTTCATTGTTTTTATGTTCCAATTGTCAAACGAATGATGGCTTCAATTTCATTTAGGTATGGTCAACCTCTCGGTTCCTATCTGTCTGCTTTTCATTGCTTCTTGGCATATTGAAATGGTAGAGTTAATGTAATTTGCTTTTTTTTAATTGCCTAATGTGGGGTTCAATTCGTAGATGCACATGGTGGGTGAAGTAACATTTGCCCTATGACTTGTGAAAAGTTTCCAACCATTTCCTTATCAAATAAATGGCAAGTTCTATCGAATTTGGCACTTGAATTGAATCAATCGAAATTATGTCAACAATCTACACATTTGGGACAGAATCAATAAATTCTCTTTGGGAATGATTCATCCTTCTTGAACAATAAGATAATGGTAATATAGAATTGTACATGCTTAATAATTTCCAATAAATATCAAACCACATAATTATTAATTGTTTAGAATCATTTTCAATGAATTTATTAAAAGAAGAAGATGAAAGTTATTCTAATGAAGGATTATCTTAACAATTAACTCAGATAATTAGTGTTAAATATTTCTTTGAAATTTTTTTAAAAAAATTAGAAAATATAACAAAATAAAGCAATGCTAAGATTATAGTGCAAATACAAATATTAAAAGAAAAAAATTATAAAATATAAAAATATTATAAATAATATGAAAAAAATATCAATTATTTAATATTAAAAAAACACAATCATTAAAATATTAATATGAAATAAAAGTTTCATATCTAACAAAAGCGCATAAATAATAAAAAATAATAATGCATAAATTATGTGAATATTAACTTGACAAAAAGTTGCATTTAAAATAAAAATTTACATATGTTCTATCCACAAAAATATCATACTAAAAGTAATAAAAAATAATTTCTTTTGTCAAAATAATTTTAAAGTCATATTGCACTAGATATTATCAAATACAAGTAACAAAAAAAATAAAATACATGAACGAAGAAAATCGAAATATTAAAAAACGAGTGACATAATATATTAATAAAATGATTCATTAAATACTTTTGGAAATGTGTGATACGTCAACAAAAATGTTCGAGGAAACAGAAAGAAATGATATTATGGAATACAAATATGGAACCACAAAATACTAAAATGATTAAAGCACTCACAATTAACAAATTTAAATTTTTTTTAAAATGTTCATATTTATTTGAAAACAGTTCATTGAAAATTAGGGCATCATAATTTATAAAAAGTAAAAAGTTATTAACAAAGGAAATAACAAATATTCATAACTACTTTAATAAGATGGAAATTTATTTTACAAAAAATGAAATGCCCAAAACATTATTATAATTGAAGGCATTTTATTTATGAAACTATCATCAATAAGTAATGCTAACAGAAGAAACATCAATTTTTAAAATAATTATGTTAGTCTAACAAAACATTAACATGAAATTAAAAAGGAGAGAATATATATAGAATTATAAAATACATTAACGTTATTCTTTTGTAATGAAAGGTACAAAGGCATCTTATTAATTTAAAAAACTTTTGAAGGATTAAAAATATATAAAACATAATTATGATAAAAGAATAACTAAAACTTTAAAAATAATGTTCATAACTAGCATACAATTATGTATAGAAAAAACTAAAAAATGAAATTAATTAAAAATTTAAAACGTAACTCAAAATCTACATAAAAAATCATTAAGTAGAACACAAATGTATCAATTGATATGTTTGCCAAACCGAAAATTTTAAGGATGCTTTGGATGGATGCGGGGAAGGCCATGGACATGTAAATGACTTTATATTATTATTATTTGCTATGGATTAATTTTAGCTATTCAAATTGGATCATTAATTGTGGTGAACATACAGATAAATGATTTATTGCCATCAAATTGAAATATCTTTCTCTCTTTTTTAGTTGATTCAAAATATTTATGATAAATGTTTTATTAATAGTTTTAGACTTTTCTATATTTTATACTATTAAATATTTGTTATTTTTAATAATTCATGATCTATTCAAGTTTTTTGTTTGTGGTGTTCTTTTTGAAAAATTTTCAAAATATTTTTAGAATTAAAACATTTCTTATTTTATTATTTTACGATTCATTGTGTAAATATTTTTTATTTTAATTAAGTAGAAGAATATGTTTCATTATTATATTTATCATTAAAATGCTATTTCCAAGGCATTTTTACAAATTTTGGAATGCTAAAAACAATTTACTATTTGTATAATTTTTTTTTAAAAATTTTAATGTTCACTATTTGTGATTTATTAATTTTCAAAATTTAATATTATCTTTATTTCATTTTTATATGTCTATTTCTTTTAAATAAAAATTATGTTTTTTTTCGTAATTCTAATTAATTTAAAATTGTGTTTATATGATTCATTTTTTTTTCTTTAATGGATTATTCATCTGTAATGACAAGTTATAGTATTAACTAAAAATTTACTTTTGACTAGTAATGTAATAGTTTGAATATTTAATTTTTTAAATTACTCCAAGTATTTCTTATATTTGTATTTTTATAAAATGTTTGTTCAAATTTCATTTTTCTTATTTAATAACTAAAAGAATTTATTTTTGCAAATTATAAAAAATTCTTTATTTATCTAAAAGAATGTATTTATGTTTGCCAATTTTTTGTGCAAACATCAACAAAAGAATGTATTTAGGCAATATAAATTCTTTACAAAACTTTTACTAGAAATGATAAAGCAATAAAAAATAGTACATTATGATGAACAAAGGTAAATATCGAAATTATGTATTGAACATCTTCAAAATTATTGTCATTTAAGTCTAAACAATATCATTATACGAATAAAAAAAATAAAAAAAGAAAGAAAAAAAGATAGTAAAATAGAATTCTAGTTTTTAGAAGAAATTTTGTCTAAATTTATAAATAATAATTGTATAAAGCTATAATCAAACATAAATTTAAAATATTATATATTACTGGCTTGTTAAACTATTAGTGTTATAATAATGTAATAAAAAATATTTGTATTCTAAAATTGTGTGAATAAGGAAAAGAAATTAAAATACATTAAAAAAATTGCTATTGTGTGGTTTATGCATCAATTACAAATTATGTCATTAAAATAAAAAAAATTAGTTCTAACATAAAAGATAGTAACAAATTTATATGTTCATAACTTTGTGCATAATTATCAATAGAATATCTTTTCATTAAAAAATAATCAAATTTGATTCTTTATTAATATAAAAATTTATAAAAAATAAAAAAGGCAATTTTATAATAAAATATTTTAATTACTTAAAAGACTCTAGTTTTAAAAAATAATGAAAAGTATTTTTACAAATAAGTAAAATACAGACGAGTATAATGACATAAAAACAAAAAAATAATTAATTATTTGAAATGTAGATCCATATATAAAGCAAGTTAAAAAAATGTTTTAGTAAATATGGTGAATGAATAAAATAATATAAATAAAAACATTTACATATAATACATTTTATGATATGAAAACTATATGTTTTATTATAAAATATGACTTTTTCAGTAGTGCAACATTGTTGAACATTCCTTTTGCAGAAAACAATCGAAAAATATAAAAAATAAAATCATACGTAATACAAAGATATAAATGCAACTAGAACTAGCAAAAAAGAATGACAATTAATAAATTCAATAAATTACTTAACACTCAAATATTAACATTCTTTACTTGATAAAGTACAAGAACAGAAACTATTGTTTTAAAAAAATGGTGTAAATTAATTATGAAAATAGATATAATAAAAATGCTATAGATTGATAAAAACCTTTTTAACACTAATTTTACCAATACTTTTGAAACTGAAAAGAATTATGTAAATTTCAATGAAAATAAATTTCTACTTAAAGTAAAATGTAAATATTTAATATTGCATAAAATTTGCTAATGTTTTAAGAAAATTTAAAATCTTTAAAAAAGGACTGTAAATATCTTAACAAAACAATAGTAAAATTTCAATACTAGTATTCTTAAAAAGGTGAAAGGTTTTAAAAAAATTCAATTTTCAAAAAATTGTTGCAAAAGAAAAAAATATTTTGTATGGTATTATTTCTCCTTATCTAAAGCCTCTTTTTGGCAATACTATTGCATATACTGACCGAAGAAAAACATATATT
Organism: Vanilla planifolia; assembly: GCA_023846275.1. Lineage (NCBI taxonomy): Eukaryota > Viridiplantae > Streptophyta > Magnoliopsida > Asparagales > Orchidaceae > Vanilla > Vanilla planifolia. The sequence goes on from JAIUJO010000018.1 coordinate 4,057,134, forward strand.
ATGTTTCATCCATTTTGACTAGAGCTTTGTGCAATTTTTGGATTTAAGAAATTTCAAGTTTTTAATAATGTATGCAAATTTCCAATCTATGATTTAAAAAAGTAGTAGTAAAAATTGCTTATTTTTTTAAAAAAACAAATTCCGAAAAACTTGTTGTAAAAGATAAAGTATTTTAAGTATCGAATGTATTTATAATAACAGTATTGACATTTAGGGTGTATAAATTGTATGATTCAAATGTAAAACATAAAAAATTAAAATGATAAAAATTAAAATATTGATCACAAAATCGTAACAATTTAACATAAATAAAAATTTTATAAATACCCAAAAATATATAGTATTATTTATGTAAATAAGAAATTGAAATTTTTATCGCATTAGGAAAACCACATCAAAACTGGTTTTCTACATAAAGAAGCTAAATATTAATGATTAAGTACATAAAAAGTTTTTCATTTTTAATATAGCTATTATATAAGTACTTTTTTCAAAAAACTATTTTGGTGTCAAAAATATTATTTGTCATTTTAAAAATACTTAACAAAAAAGAATTAAAGTGGTAATAATAAAAAATTTAAAAGTAGAAAAAATAAGTTGTTAGTTTAATACAATAATTAAAATGTTCAAAAGTTTTACATAATATATTAATAAAAAATATTTTTTAAGAATAATTGTGAAGAAACCTTCATAGTTAAAGTAAATAATTGATGATTAAAATATAAAATGTCATCAAGGAAATAGAAATTTTACGAGGTTAAAAACTTTTAGCATGATTAATTTACAAAAATATTCTTAAAATGAAAATGTTGAAGTATCTAGAAATATGAATTATAACTTAATAAATTATTTCAACTTCTAAAAGTTAATATTAAGTGCATAAAAAGTATATAAATGTTCTAACAATGAAAACAAATTGTTTTTAAAAAAAGGAAACTTAAGATAAACAAGGATACTAGTCAATCAAATATAAGTTTTATGAAAAACAAGAGCAATAATTGCTATAACATATTCAAATGTTTTTCTCTTAAGTAAGCTATTTAAGAGGATATGGCATTGGTACAATTGGGACTTGTTTAACTATTAAGTTAAATGTGGTTTAGAACATGCATGTTAGTCAATTAGATGTTGCTGCCTATTAGAAAAGTGAAACTCAGTTTACTTAAAATGTTGTATGAAGGAGTGTACGAATCATTTGGGATTAGCATGGTGAAATATTGAAAGTTATTACTTAATTGGAAGGCCATTGTTCTATTATGGAAGTAACAATATTTCTTATCATCAAAGGTTTTGGAGTGTCAATGGAAATAGACATATTATGCTAATAGTTGAACTAAATTACATCACATGCCTTAGAATGATCTAAGGTCTCCAAAAACATCATTTAAATAAAAAAAACACTTAGAAAATTAAGCAAGTGTTCAAAGAAATTAATGTCGATTGGCTTTTCATTTGTAATGACGGTAACTATAGAGTTAGAAAAGTTACAAAAATGGTTGGTCAATTAGATAACAAATAGACATGAGATTGTTGTAGTATTGCATTTCAAGGTGGAGCCATATTAAACATGAGGAAAACTCAATTACCTTGCATTTGTATATAGTAAAAGGTTTAATGTTTGATTTATTTTCATGTTAAAATAATAAGATACTAAATTTCAAAAGTTGTTGTACTATTGTGATCATAGAAATCTTAGCAGATAACTTTTCAGTTACTCCTTTTCCTTTGCAAGGTAGTTTAATTATATTTTATAGATATACTATATTATCATTTCTAGACAACTAGGCCCAAAGAAATATCATTTACAATAGTACATCATCAAACTTGAATGATTATCACTTCATTCTTTTACTTGGTAGCGAGGGTACAGTTTATAATAGGTTCACATATAATAGGGCTCTTACAATCTGTTGGATAATTTTCCATAAACAAATTCAATAGACTATTATGATTACCAAACTAGGAGAATCACTTTGTATCCTCTTTACCTTTTTTCTTAAAGATTATTAAAAAATTTTCATAGGTTAATCTTGCACTATGTCTCATAAATCTTTGTATATGTTGAAGGAACATCAACTATGAAACATTATATGATGCCACTATGGGTTGTACTTTTTCATTTTATAATATAATGGAACTTCTTTTTTAAAAATTTTTTTGCCACCGTCTTTTTAATGATACGTATGATTAATATGGTGATGGCTTATGTAATTAATAGATGGTCATCACTCTTACCCATTATATGTTTTAGTTTGATACTATGATAAGTGTCAAGTCTCAATTATTGATTGTATTTAGCATCATTCATTCGAGATTAATATTAAGTCTAATTTAATTATTTATGCGCATGGCTATCTTAGGAGTGTTTGTTTTGTTATGTCACTTTACTTATTAAGAACTTCCATTCTTTTATTTATAATTTCATATTTGTCACTTTCTTTAACTAGATAATTTTTTTAATTATAAAATATTTGTTTTGACAAGTTATGCTTCACTAAAAATATTAAAATTTTTAACAATATTATAGCCTATTACAAACGTTTTTGGAATTATTTGTTCTTACATTATATTTAATATTTTTATTTATTAATAGATATTTTTAATCAATTAAAAGTAAAATTTTTTCCGAATTTAGTAAAATATTTATAAATTTTACGAATTAAATATCAATTTTTGAACTAAAAATATCAAAATAGAATAAAATTGAACAACTTTGAAAATGATAAATCATTTTATAAAATTATAGATGACATATTAAAGTAGTTTTGTAATATCTCAAGTTAAAGATTAGTCAACAAAATAATATGGGCATATAAATTATTTAAAATTAAAATATGTTAAGGAAACTTAAAAAATAAAAATTAGAAAATATGATACTTTTATGTATTGCTCAAATATATATGCAGCTATGTCATAAGAAAATATTCTATCAACAAATTTTAAAAAATATATTATATGATAAAAATTTCAAATAATAATTTCATAGTAACATAAATATTGATAATATTTTTATAGGTACCTAAAACATATCATAAAAAATAACAAATAAAAATTTGGAATGTTTTAGATATTAAAATTTTTGTTCAGAAAATGTTACAAAGTATTATCCTAATAAATAATATTTGAACTAAATTTTTAAAGAGTCAAAGCATTCACATAACTCACATTAAAATTATGAGGAACTGATTCCTAATATTTCAAACTTTTAATCGTATTTTATTATAGCAAAAACAATGATTAAGCTTTATTGCCACCCTAATAACTCACTATTACGTTTTTCAAATGATTTAAATTTCAATACATTATTCAAACTAATATTATCAAAAATTAATAATCATCCAATGTATTAAACAAATCTAAATATTTCATTTGAGTTTTTTCATGATCATACATGATGCATAAAATGTTTCAAAAAAATAAAGTGAACTATCATAATTATTTAATAAGAAAAGTCTTAACATCCATACCTGAAAGACAATTTATTTTTTAGATTATATTAAATAATAAGTCATTACTGGACTTAATGAAATATATGCACTACCAAAAAATAAATGTCAATAAGTTTGTCGTGATATGTAAAGCATGTTATCTTTATTATGCCATATTTTTTTTTGTTAGTGTACAATATGTTTGTTAGTGTTCAATATTTTAGCATATTAAAGGCCTTATCAAACCATATGTATCGTCTTTGAAACTTTTAAATATTGATTTGATGATTATTGAATATTTTATGGGATTCTAACAATCACCTAAAAAAACTTAAAGAAAATATTGCAGCTTTTAACACTCGTATAACACCTTTCAATCTCTTATTATATTTGAGTTGGACCATCTTTGCTTCATCGAATAAAGAGTTCAATTATTTCTTTAATAGCCAACAAACATTCCAAACACTTGATTAGATAAATAGATCTAAACTTATTGATTTTAACACTAATATTTCCGAAAATTTATTCAAAAACAATTTAAAGAACATCTTGGGAAAGTCATCACCATATCATTCAATATTTTTTTACCTAGCTTTTGTTAATAATTTTTTTACCACTTTTCGACATTTAGTTATCAAAAAGTTTTTACTAAGTAAAGATTTTTCCCTTCTTGTTCAAGTAATTTTACACAATTATCCCAATAGTATTTTATAAATTAAACACTAAATAAAAAATTAAAAAATGCATTTTAAAAAGAACAATAGTCATTAACATAAAATTAATAATAAAATGAACAACAGTCATTAAATAGTATTGAGTTACTTGAAATGCTTAGCTCTATCTGTATAAAAATAAACAAAAGATTTTTTGGAAATTTAAAACTACTAAATGTAACAACATAGAAATGAGCAAAGGAAAAATAAAATGAACAACAGTCATTAACATAAAATTATTAATAAAAATTATTATATTACATGATAAAATAAACAACTCAATAGTACAACATTACATATCACATTGACAAAAAGTTATTGTTGAAATGTAAAAAATAAAAGGCATTGATCCATAAATTGTCTTAGTACAAGTACGTGCATAAAAGATTAAAATATTACTAAAATACAATGAGATTACTGAACATTTATAATATAAAAAATGATTTACACTAAATTTAAATAACATATTATCAATACAAGTGCATCAATAGAAACAATTTAATGAAAAAGAAAACATTGCAATCGCAAAGAATATCTATGATAATAGCAGATAACTACTATTCTTCAAGATTTACATTGAAATGATCTAAAATTTTTTTAATGATGGTTTGAGGTCTATAATATGAAGTAAATTATAACCCAACGTAGAAAAGTTTAAAATCGTTATGATTATCAATAATTTATTATATTTATAGTTAAGAAAATTAATTTTCTTAAAAATAAGAAAACATAAATTTCTTTACAATAACGATCAAATGTACAAATTGTTTTAAATTTTTAAAGATTTTGCAAAAACAATCAAATGAAAAAAACTTTTATGGAAAATAAAACGTATCTAAAAACTTTAATATATATATTAAAGGTAGATGTTGCTTCTTTGAAAGTCACACATCGGAAAATTTCTTTAGTATGTATTGAGACTGACTTACAAAAAGAGTTGCCAAACCAAATTAGAATTTCGATTAAAATGGTTTCAAGTAATAGCTTTGGTCAGAAAATCTAGTAGGATAACTTATCTAAATTTTACAAAGGATGCCACAAACTTAAGCATCAGGTAGCTCATGGCAAACATTAAAAATAATTAGATAAGCCTTAAGATCATCATATTGTTGATATCGAGGAATTGGGTCATGTAATTAATGGACAAAATTTCAATAAAGATGTAACCAAAAATAACATGTAATAGGAAAAGACTAAAGCCACAAAAAATCCTACTTAAGTTGTTAACTCTTTGACCAAGAAGTCCACTATGGATGCTCAAACACAGGTCTAAAAGAAATAAAAACAATTGAGCACATCCGTAATGCTAATGATTGGAAGTGATATATACAAGGGTGTGTAATTGTGTGGCAAGTTAATTATTGGATGATTATAGTTCCTTTAAAAATTCTAAAAATTGAGAAGGACAACAACTAAATTTTTAATTTAAAAAATTCATAGATAAAATTGTGCACCGATATGATAATCTAGCTCATAAAAGTTTTTGTTAAGAACTTTATGGTAATCAACAACCTCTATGTTTGAAATTCAAAATATGGAGGAGTCTAATCCATTGAAATGTTAATGGATAAGAACAAAATTTTAGAAGATTCAGGAAAAACTAATTAACCAAAAAGGAATTAGAGGATGCTTTCAACTATCCAAATTATAGATAATATTGGTCATAATGAATAATTTCTCATTTTGAAATATTTAGAGTGTTACTTAAAATGGTTTACACATGTGATAACTCCATTTATTAAAATATATATTGTTTGATAAGTTGCCTTGTTGGATCCTGTCTTTTATGTGTAAGATGTAAAAATTTGATATTAAACCCAATTTTTAAAGTTATTTTTACAATATATCAAAAACGATATAGATTATTTGGAGTGACTTCAACTATAATGTTGACATCAATAAGGAGTAGTTTATTGATATTAATATCAAGCATCAAGCCTAGGTTTTTGAAGCAAGCTACATGCTTCACCTATTATAAAAGCATGACAAATAAAAGGAGCTTGTTATGGGCAAGCCATTTCACATTATCAATGATACTACAAATCCATGGATTGTGGATAAGGATTTTAATGAAATCACATCTTTAGATGATCATCAACTCAAAAACTAAACCAATGTAAGAGTTGGTTGATTGCATAATTCTATGTTATCTTAAGCAGTAGTGATTATTTTTATTCCTTTATATAAAAAAGAAAAGGTAATAGAATATGGGTTTGGAATGTACTAGATAGGTCATTGGTTAACGAGAAATAGATAACTACTTTCAACATTTATAATTCATCACCTTCTTAGAACTAGATCAAGTGACATACCTCTTCTGCTTTAAATCTCATCAAAATTCATCCTTCAACCTCTAAAGAATTTAAATTTCATAACATGTTTTTGACCCACCCTACATTTGCATAGACAATGCAAAACTTTATAATACTTTGGGAAGAGGTTCCTAGATTTAAAATAAAATAAACTTAAAATGAGCCTTAATTATTGAAAAAATAAATATTTTCAAAAATCATTGATCTTACTAAACTCGATATTGAAGAAGCGAATCACAAATTAGTAATTTTTTAAGGAATACCAAAGGTGGATTAGTAGAAAGTATTGTATTTTGTTAGTTCTTGTTATTCACAAGATTTAGAAAGATTGAAATTTTATTGGAAATAATAAAATGAAATGAGATAGCACTCTTGACCCAGATGGTTTTACTGGAAAATTCCTCACTAATTACCTAGATTTATTCTAAAATGTTGTGTGTAGTATAGTAAACAAATTTTTATAAGATCTCCAATTCTTTGTGGGAGTTTAGGCACCAACATTATATACATTCCTAAATCTCATAACATAGAAATCGTTGTTGATTTTAGACCAAATATTCTTCAATGCATCATTCAAGTAACATTCACAAAGCCATTTTTGATTAAATATAAGAAATTTTGTATAGACTCATTTCTCTAAAGCAAATTGATTTTATAAATGCAGAGATATTGTACATAACATATTATAGTTCAATAATCAGTATATTCTTTTAACAAAAAAATAAAAGTGGTAATTTTATTGTTAAGTTTGATTTGAGGAATTTTAATTACAACATATCTTTAAAATTTCTTTGTAAGTCACTCTCCGAGTACAATGTTAATAGGAAGCTTATTATGGTGCTCGCCAATTATGTTTGCAAAGCATGGATATAAACAATCATTAGCAGATCACCAAGTAATTTTTTTCAACCCACATTAGTCTTAATCAGGGTAATGCTTTATCTTTCCTTCTTTTCATCTCATTCATAGAGTTCTTCAAAAGAAGCACTAACAATTTTTTTTGCTTAAAAATAATGATATTATATGGACAACATAGATCATCTTTCTCTGTCACTCTCTTAGCTTATGGCAACAACATAATTATCATTATTGAAGGATATCTAAATACTATCGTTAATCATAATAAGTTTCTATAGCTCTTCCAACACACTATAAGTTTCTCAAAGATAAAAATTAAAAGTGAGAACATTTGTAGAAACAAAAAGAGTATATGCTAGGTAAATAACATTGGCAAAAGGTCAGGATTGCATTAAATAAATTTTCCTTTGACTTATTTGTGCTGCACATTATATATAGGTTAGAAGAAAGTAACTTACTTCCAAACTTTGATTGATAAAATTAAAAATAAAGAGAATTATTGCTACATAACTTTTTTTCAATCTTTGAAGCTTTGTAGGAAGATGTCAAACAAATTATTTTGGGAATCGTACATTAATTGGCAAGACTTAGGAAAAAATAGTGGAAGTGATTATGTTGTTCCCTCTCTTAGAAATAAATTAGAGGAACTGATTTTAGATTTTTTAATATTTAAATGAATAAAAAAATACTAAAGTCAATGTAATGGCCATAAATAATTGGTCTTCAATTATGCAACCAATTGCAAATTAATAATTTACATATTATAGTGGATTCTTGTGTGCTATTGGATTTATTCTAAGATAGAGAAAATATACAATAAGAGTTGGCAAGGTACATGATGCATGTATGGAACAAGTTTGCTAAACATATAGTGGAGTTTAGTATACTAAGAAAAAAATAATGTTTACATATCTCATGCAAACAAAACTACAATAAAAAATTCAGCACATAAAAAGGATGGAATATCAATTCTACATAAGCACAAAGCTGCAATTAATATGTAGCATTACCTCAAATAGTAACAATATGTAAGGAGAAATTGGCTATAGTCATAACATACTATATGTGGAAGCTCTGACAAATTTGAAGTTTTACAAAGAATTGTAGACAATGAGCTAATACAAACTATGTCGATTACATTATCATCCTTTTATACTAGATAGACTCAATCTTTATTTGCATTGGACTAATATGATTGGCATCATTCAATAAATATACATTTTCAATGATATGAACATGCACATCAGACATACAAAAACTAGGAAGAGTGTAATAGGAATTTGTCTACATAATGCAATCACACACATGAACTTACCCACTTCCATAGTCATAATGGAGTTCTCACCTTTTTGGTCGATGACATCAATAACTTTAATTTTACATGTTCTACTAAATAATTTGAAACAAAATCGAATAACTTATAAGGCAATGTATAATACATTTATTAGATGTGTGAAAAAAGGTGAATTATGCAAAATATTATTTGAAGGCTAGCAAGAGAATGCCAAAAATATGAATGAAAATGATTTCTAACAAATTCAAAATGAGAGAAAGGTAATACATATTGTATCAAGGGTTAGCAATTCTAACTAGAAATCCAAAACTTGAAGAATAAAAGTGTCTTATATAAAACATGATGAATAGAGTTGTGGATCGAGCTACTAAATCTTTGTTTCGTGCTAAAAGGGTTGTTATGATTAATGTAGAGTTTAAGGCCAACCACTTATTCACACTTAGTAGTGCCACAGTCATAGTGGGGATTATTATTGTACTTAATTTCTTAACTTGAACCTTGTTTTTGGGTGGCTTAGCTAAAATCAATATGATGCCTAATGATTTCTGAGGTTTAAGGCTCAAGGGACCAATGAAATGGTCAAACATTATGAATGTGGGATAGGTAGAGGGATCTCATATAATAGGATTTATGTTAGGAGGTAATGATGAAAACGATGACAACAATGGTGGAGATAAATTCAAATAATAATTTAGATATCAGAGAATCAAATAAAATATTTAGATGGAAAACTAGGATTGTGTACTCTTTTAGATAAAGAAAACATTATTTCAAAAAATATTATTAAAATTTTAAAAAACTATCTCTATTTATTCCATCATAGGGCTTTAAATACATTGTAATTTGTAACCTAATTTCAACAAAAAAAATTGACTAAACTACCATTCTTAATGAAAACATGCAAAAATGATACCGTTTAAGAAAGGTTGATAATGTCATGAGGAACTTATATGGAACATTAAAAGCAACATTAAAATGAAAAATGTAGCAAACTAATTAAAAATTAGTAAAATTAAATAGTTCAACTCAAATATTATCATAATTGAAGTTTTCTTACATCAATCAACACTATGAAGAGAAACCCTATAATATAGTGTGGTGATTTAAGTGAATCTTCATCAAGATTAGCATTGATCTTTTGATCATGTAAAAAAACTAAATTCATGTCACACAGCTGGTGGATAAGAATATCATTAAAAATTTTATCAACTAGTCAACTATTTTTTTATCAAAGCGTATTTTGAGTTATTGAAATAACAATTATGGTTCAAAATTACTACTTTTAGCATTGCTACATTTTTTTTTTTCTTCCTTCATTTTTTTAGATTTTCGTACAACCCATATTATGGCTTCACATTAATATATTCTAAATGAAGGCAAGGCATTATCACATTTGCTATTTAATTTATTTGAAATTACTCTTGAGCAAAAGTGTTTCAGCAACGCCACTCATGACCTCACTATCGTGTATATGTCAACATTATTGTGCTTCGTATTGGTCAAGTAGCTCCCATTAGAGTAAAAGTTTCAAGTGACTTGTTTCCTTTACTTCCAAACAAATAATTAACGTGGCAAAGTAATTGCATCTTCACTACTATTTAAGTTGAAATTGAAAATGACCTACGGAGAGTCAAATTCTTTTTTTAAAACTATTTTACTTATTTTGAAAGCAAGTTTTCAAAAAAATTGTCATTGAAATTTTACTACATTTTGATGCAGTTCTTATGCCACTTGTAGCCTACAATTTGTACATTAGATATATTTTTTGGAGATTATATTCTTTCTTACGACAAATTAAATTTCAAAATATTTGTCCATTTTAGAGTTGTCTTATGAAAACATTAGTCTACAAAGATGTGAACCTTTGAATTAAATATTCTAAACTTGAGCATCTGAAATTATGACTTAGTTACATGGGTTTTTTTCTATATTCAAACCATAAAATAATTGTTGTCACACATTTATGTATTAAATTTCTTAATGTACTATCAAAATACATTTGATTATTATGTGCAATCTCTTAATATGTTGAACATTAAATTTTTTTGAGAAGAAATAATTTTTATTAATGAGAGATTTATTTTTTACATGGGATTATCTTGATTAAATTTAGAAATATTAATCCTATTACACTTCTTAGAGCCATTTCAATGAAACTTGATAAAGCAGCTCAAATTAAAGAGACTCAAATAGTTCTATTGCTATTAAGTATGGAAATTGCAAACATAATATTCGAGTGATTGATTTAAATGGCTACATTAATATTATGCCTTGGAAGAACTTAGTTGTGCAATGTGCTCGACATTTTGGTCATGTCAGTTCCATCACTTAAACTTTCTATTTTATTTTTCAGCACTTCATCTTTACATTTCATCAACGATAAGTTCAAATGTAAAGTTTCGAATTTCTTAAATACAAAAAAATTAGAAGAATTTTTTAAAATTTGTCCACCTAAACCAACTTTAACTAAAACACATAAACATCTCAATAATGTCATCATAATTCAATTTCTTATTATAATAATAAAACTTTTATACATTACATTTTTGAGATAGCCATCTTAGTTTATCTATCTTAAATTTAATCAAACTAAAGTATTGAGGGAATAATAAGTTGAATTTGTGTTACTCCCGAAAAAAGTTCTTACCCATTACTTCAAATATAAACTAAGAATAAAGTTTTTTCATTTATTTATATGAATTTATTTTGAGAAAGGAATTAATCACATCTTCAAAATAAACATTGGATGCAATGTAATGTCCAAAAAATATAAAAACATAAAATATGACATTTCATTGTTGGGTTGCTAAGATAAGAAAAAGTTGTATTACAGGGTTTGTAATGATCATTTTTTTGTTCTTTTCATTTGTATTAATTATTTTTTTGTGATTCTTTATGTATACATAATGTTTTTGATACGTGAAGGTTAACATTCTAATACATGAATTCCTATAGTTAACATATTAAAAACCTTTATGAACGAACATATGGAATTTGTATCATAAGATTTCATGTCTCCACCATTGAGATTTTTGCACAAGCATGCAATTAGAGAGAAGTACAAAGATTGGTCATACTTCTTTTCCTTTTATTCTTCATTCACCTCTTTTTATTGTTGTTACATACGAGCTTGATATAAATCTAGTTATATGATTTCCATCCTACCTTTTTATTCATAAACCCTTTTCTCCTATTTATTAGTAATAAAAGTTGTCATGTTTTTATCTATAATATATTTTTTTGTTAATATAATCTTAAATTATTATTGATAAACTTTATGTTTTATTTTTTTATTATGTTTATTTTTTATCTTTTTTACTTTATTTCCAATATATGTGCAATATTTTTATGAAACATTGTACCCAATATTTTAACAAGTTTTAGATATTTTGTAGCGTTTACTATTTTTATTTTTTGATGCTAAAAAACTTTAATATCTCTTGTTTTTTGCAAAAGATTTTTTCTTTCCCTTTTTATTGATATTGTGTTGTTAATATATTTGTAGTATTATATATTATGAGTCCTCATTTAATTTTGTTTAACTAATTTTTCTAATTTTTTAAATTTTCTCTTTTATTTTATTTTTAACCTTATGTAATTTGTTTTTTCATTTTTTATACAATTTTAGTCCTATATATGTTTATCAAATTAGGTAAGTTTTTAGTTTGTAATATTTCATGCATTCATAATTATCACAAAACAATTCCTCTTCCTCGTTTTATGTAAATTAATTTTTGCCATCTTCAGTACAATTTTGATTAGTTAGATATTTCAATATAAAAATAATTCTTTTTACTTTGTTTTACAAATCAATTTATATTAGCAGATTTATAGACCTAACTCAAGAAAAAAAATAATTAAATGAAAATGCAAATAAATCAAATGTGAGAAACGTTCTTATTATCTCAATGATATTGAAATAATTATATTAATGTTATATTGCCATTTTCTAAAAATATTTGTTATCCCTAAAATAAAAAATAGATTATTTATTAGTAAATTATTAGCAAATTTCAAATTATTTTAAAAACTAAATTTCTCTTAAAAATTAAAAATTTAATAATTTCTCAAATTAAGTAAAAGTAAGTAATTATCAAGAAAGGTTGGGTAATCGAAGATGAACACAAAAATTATTAAAAGAATTAAGGAATAATAAATCGTTAAATTTATAATATTTGGAGTGAAGTGAAGATTCATGATATAACAAAATATAGGAGCTATATATTTCCTAAAATATTAGTATATTAAAAAATAATAATGGAAATATTATAAAGATAAACAATTTTGTAATTCTATAATATTTAAAAAATCTTTTGCAAGCGTCTATAATTTTAAGATATTAATTAAAAAAAATAATTGAAAAATAGAAATAAATATGTGTAATTGATTGTTTGAAATTTAGTAAATATTTGGCAAGCAAACTATTGAAATAAAAAAAAGGTTGATCATATTGAACAAGAGAATTATCCAGAAGACTATAAATTAAATATGATAATATAAATTATAAAAAAATATCATTTAAATAAAAATATTATAATGCAATAAAATTCTAAATCATCATGAAATAAGTGTACCTCAATTTTAAAATAACATTTATAATGTATTAAAAAAATATTTTGCAAATTAAATGAAGACAAATTTGTTAACATAAAAAAATGAAAAAAATTTGTAAATAACAAGACTAATAAAAAGGACTTAAATAATTATCGCCAAATGCATTAGAAATGAAAAAAAATTTCCTAGTCAGGTTATGGTTTCAATTTTCTTAATGTATACATTTTGAAATAATTAAAAGATAAATGATTGTTAAAGAAATTTCATACTTGAAAGTTTAATCAATATGTTCTATATATCAAGTAGTTATAACAAAAATTCAATGAAGAATATGCCAACAAAAATAAAAATAAAATAAAATAATTAGGAAAATAATATAAAACCATTTAAAAATTGCAAAACCTTAAGCAAAATGATTAACAGAAAATTTCTAAAATGATACAAAGTAATGTCACTAAAATGTGATGAAAAATTACCTATTAATTACAATTTAGTTTCCTGTTTGTTATAAAAAAAGAATAAAAGAATAAGATATTTTTCTTATTAAATAATTTTTTTGTTCGAAACAATATTGACATTATGTCAATAGCATAATATACTAAAATATAGCTTTATATTATAAATATTTTAATTAATTTCTTGTAATTTCTTTGATAAAAAAAAAGTAAAAAATATATAAATATTTGTAAATATATTACATTTGTTGTAAGTGACGAATTTTTATTTACATATAAATATAAAATATTAAAACATTACTTGTCATCATAGTGTTTTTATATTAGTGTATGTGTCATAAATGACATTTTCTCAATAAGAAAGTCATACATGGTAAAGTGATTTGCCAATCTAAAAATAATTATTTAAAAATATAATTTCAAAAGATTGTAAGAATACAAAAAAAAAAAGAAATATCATGAACATTAAAAAATACTATATGTAATTATAATATTTAAAATTTATTTTTTCAAAGAAGAACATTGAAAAAAATAAAACAATTGATAGTCTATTAAAAAATTTAAATTTCTAAATGATTTTCGTAATTTTCACAAAAAAAGTTAAAACAAAAGTTTTTATAGTAGCTATATAAATAAAAAATTTTTAATTATTTAAAAATTTAGATAGTGCGATCGAAGCAAAAACAGCTTAAGGAATTAGGGACGTGAACACAAATGTTTTAACCTAAATTAAATAATTCAAAGCTACATGAAATCGTGCCAGTTAAAACAAGAATATGATAGAAGTTAAAAAGATGTTAATTATTATGACAACATAATATTGAAAGAATTTACAACATCGGTCAAAATAATAAAAGCAATATTACTTTATATATATATAAGATAAGCAATAATTATAATTTTTCAACAAAGAGTTTTCCTGTTGCTATAGTAATTAAACAAGCTATTACTACTAAAAAATATGTAAATATTTAAAAACATTTGCAGCTTCAAGAGTAGTTGGCTAAATAAAACATCATAAGCTTAAAAAAATGCAAACAAAGACACATCACAATTATAAAACAATTTTTAAAATATTTTATATATTTACATGACACGTGAGAAAGTTACAAAATAACTTAATAAAAAAAAATCTTATTGTTGAAATTAAAAGATAATAAGCTTTAGACTATGTAAAAATACTTATGGCAATTGAATACGTGATATATAAGAAACTACTTAAAACTTAGTTATCAAAGCTGTCCTCCTCAAGAAAAGTAAAGAAAATTTGAAAATTAAAAAAGATTAATTTATAATAAACTTGTTAAAAATCCATATAACAATTAAAAAAATTTGTATACCCATGTAACAAGTAGATACATCCAAATTTGTAATGAAGCTTAAGATCAATATATAGTTCTCACAAATTTAGTAGTATAAGGATTTTTCCATAATAAAAGGTATGACTTTTACATCAATAGAAAATGTTGGATGATATTTAAGAAACATTTTATTAAAAATAATAGAAGTTATAGTTAAATGACAATGTTTGAAATTTACTTTCGATGTTAAATATAATTTTTATCCTGCATAAAAAATTATTATGATACAAAATTTGAATTATAGTATCTTTTTAAAACAAAATTATTAATAATTTTCAAGAAGCAGCATATAAGGTTTTTGGTGATTTGACAAAAATATTTCTTACATTTAACCCCAATCAACTCAACTAGTAATTACAGGACATCTATAATGAGCTTACAATTATACAACCACTAGTGTCACACAAAATAAATAAATTTGTTGGTGTAAAATTTTGTTGAATTGCTTAAAAAAACTTAAATAAAATTTTCTTGGATGTCTTAGTCACATCCGTCTTCCAATGTCGTTAGTGCCTCTGTAAAAAGTTGCTAAAGACACTTGTCTGACACCCACTCAACTTGTGCCAACCCATGGAACTCAAAACCAACTCAACCCATGCCAGCTAGATCAACGAACCTGTTGACTTGATGACAAATTGATTCTCTACGAACCATGCATCTTAAAAGTAGACCTATAGCTTCAGCATGTCTATACCAGTGCTACTAACAAAAATAAAAAATCAAAATGATGCATCGATTAGTCTGAGCCACACCGATTGTTTTGTTTTTTTGCTCATGCCATTGCAACAGCTTAAAACATAGGACAACTTTATGAACTTATTAATTCAATAAATTTTATAGCTTTTTTATTTTTTAAAAAATTAATTAATATAGATTAAAGGTTTATATAAAATGAAATACTGACCTTACAAGATTAAAAGAATGGAATGAAATTTCATTTGTTTTGTGTGTTTCTACCTATGTTTAAAACATTTATACCAATCCTTCTTGGAGAGATTCAAATTTCCCCCCACATAAGAGATAAGGATATAGTATGATAGAGTTTTTACTAGGAAAGTCGACAACCAAATCTTTTTTTAGAGGCAAGGATCAAAGTTGAGAGACCTTTTACTGGAAGTGTGGCTAACTAAACAAATTCTTACTTCCACTAATAACAATAACTCTTCACCCACCATTTACTCTCTTGATCTAATCATCAAACCAATATCTTCCTCAAAAAGGCTCTAAATCATGTTTTATTATCTTATTACCAATTTAAGCTAAGCTCCCCATTAACCGAAAAACCATCACCTCATTACCTTTCTTATCATTGGTACACTAAACACTAATGCTTATAAAGCAATATGATATCATGACTAGAAAAGCATGCCCATTTAGTAATATTTATTTTCAAAGTACTAATCTAAAGATAAGGTACTTCTTTTCTATTAAAGTACTCTATCTAGATATTATCTTAAATTTTTTATTTTTTTTATATAAAATTGGATGTGATAAAAACCACTTTGTAAGATTTTATGCTTAATGCTTAAAATGTTTTCACCTACTCAATTGAACAATCTATGCTACAATTTTAGAATGCTAATCTTTGAATAGTTCTAAAATATCATATTCTATCTAACACTAATTAATGCATGATATCTTTTCATATTCTAGAATATTCTACTAAACATGTCAGGTATTGTAGTCTTCAATTTAGACCATTATAAAAGTCTATATTTTGTCTACATCAAATAGGCCTCCATTAATAATAATACTTTTTGCTATTGCCAGTTGGAGCATAGCATTTCAAACCACATCTTCATTCCCCTTGGCTACCTTGCTGTTTCTTTTAAAAGACACTATATTTTTACCAAAGGCAAAGTAAGTGATATTTCAATCAAATCTACTACATTTTTTACAATGGCCAAGTACAAGTCACTTCAATCAAAATAATGCAATATAGTTTACACAATTACCATAATAATTTACTTAATCCACAAAAAATTAATATGACCTAGTAACAAAATACTATGAAAGGATGTTACTAAGTTAATATATGAATATAATAAAAAAGTTATTGAAGTAAATCTAAATATAATATTGATAAAGCTAAATTTCCATTTTCTTGTTTTATATGTAAAATGGCATAATAATAGATTGATTTCCATATTCTTCCAAAAATTACTTCCATCCATACAAATCAAAGGAATATATAAAAATAAAAAAATTCTAGTAACTAAATCTCATTGTTCAAAAATAAATTACAATTTCCTACAATAAGTTGTTATCCATTCTATTCTATTTTGGATATCTCAATGTATCTTACTTACACAAGTTTGTTATAATATACAGTTAGACAAACCTACACAAACTAATTTTTTAACTCTTGAGAAAAAATGTATAATACAAGAATATAACACATAATATGTTCTACAAGAAGCATAGAATAATAATCATGAATGATTGTGATTACTTGAAAAGTAGACAGAAAAAATATTGCACAAATAAGCCAAAAAAAATGTCCAAATCATCAAACATAATCGAACCCATGCATATGTTTATATCATAATGGCATGACATTAGTATTGTACTAGTGTAATTGAAATCTATCTATTTGTCAATTGTAAGATTTATCATACTAATATGTTTATGTCGTATAGTCTTGCAACAATACACATTACAACTCAATTAATCTGATTATACTAATATGACCTTAATTACATAAAAGTAAAAATTAAATTAGCTCACTTAAAATTAAGTCATCAACTCTTAGCTCGTAACTATTAATTCTACATTGGTAATGACCTTGTTGTATTTATGCAACATTTCAAATATTATGTCACATAATATCTATTAGCCTCCCATCCAATTATCGAATGATTACATCATATAGTATAAAATATAATATAATTTTGTAAGAATTTTTACTATTAGACACCTTAACACAGTACAAATAATGTAATCGATGCACTTCCCGCATGATCACATTCGACATAAACATTATTCGATGCCATTCAATGTAGATCATATAATAAGATAGTTGAATTTTAAAAACATAAATGCGTAAATAATATGTTTTTTAATGCTTTTGCAAATTATGACAATGGATCCATTTAACTCTTGAAATTAATATAATAAATGTTTATCAAAACACATTTATATAAATGTAAATATGCATTAAAGTCATTCTTATATTCACCTAAATTTAACATTCATGTATAACATAATACAATCATATTTATCATACAAATATAAAGTGATAACTTTTGTAAGTCTAATAAAAATAAAGTATACATTATGAACTTTTTATACACAACTATTTTATCATATGCTTCAAAAAATGACTAAATTTATATGTAGAGCTCCACTTGAAAAAAGCCACCAACACTCTTTGACTTTTCTTCAAAAATTAACTACTCTATGTACACTTGATTGAGTTTATAATTGATTAATCAATATTTTATTTTGTGTTGCAATTTAAAAATCACTCAAAAAATCATTAATAAAAAAGAAAGAGATTTCATTGACATCAAAAAAGTATTTGTCAAAGAAAGTTCAACAATTGGAATTATTTGTGACTCACTCAAAGAAGTTTTTTAAAATATATAAAAATACTTATTTCTCAAAAATATGTGCCATTAAAGAGTTTTACTAATATAGAAAATGTTATAATGATTTATTTAAAAAAAAGTCAATTCTTCAAAGATGCATAGTTAGTTTTTGTTATAATTTAATAAAAAGATAACGATAAGTGCAAAAACTAAAATGAAAACTAAACAAAAGACACATCATGATTATTGTAAACTACTCAAAATATTTACAAAGCACAGTAAAAATATCTTAATAATGGAAAAATTATTACATTAGAAATAAAAAATAAAAACTATAAGAATTCAAACAAATACTAAGATAACAGAATGCTCATCATATTGAAAGCTATGTGTAAGATATATTTATCAAAAAAATTTAAATCATTGAAAAATAAATTTAATTGTATATAATTAAAGGTTTTTTTTCCATTTCTATGTTTAAAAAATATTAACATAAAATGAACTTAACAATTCAAATATGCAATCTATGTTATTAAACAAAACAACAAAAGTAATTAAAGAAATAGAATTTTTTTTGGATAATCTACCTTCAAAAGAAAGCAAATATTTTTATAATATATTGATAAATATATATTATACAAAACATGCTTTTAATTTTATAATATATAAAAAATATTAATAATTGTTAATGAAAGATAATTTGTGATGTATCTAAAAATGTGTTAGTAAAGGCAAAGGATCACTGATAACAAAAATATATAAAGTTGTCGAGAAACAAAATCTACAATATTTTTTTATTTTAATATTATGTGAGAAAGAAATTTTATCAACAAATTTATTGAAAAAAAATAAATAAAACTGTTGAAGCAAAAGACAATCTAATTTGCATAAAATTATTTGTATTACATGTCAAAAAGTGATTATTTTATTTACAAATATGTCAAGGGTTCAAAATATACATCATTTATTAATATAAGAATAATAAATGAGTTATTATGAATTGAAAAAATAAATATTTTACAAAAATGTTGTCATATCAAACAACTAACTTATGAAAAATCATACCAACTTTTTGTAAATAATAGAAAAGAACAAGAAAAAAATAGTAACATCGATATAATGAACATATAAATTATTTTGTGAATTTACAAAAAAGATAAGAAAAAATATTTTTAAATAACTAAATTTAGGAAAACTTAAAATTATAATAAAAGTTAAAAATCTAAAAAATTTAAAATACAAAAATATAGAAGCACAATGGAATACTATAAACGTTAAAAACTTTTTTTCATAATGGAAGTACAAAAAAATATTTTCGTTTTGGACAACATGAGAAGTTTTATAACAAATAAATTATCAAATTAATTAATACGCCAAAATAAATAACAATTAAATTGATGGTATAGACTTGTAACAAAGAAGCAAATAATACTTCATAATTATTGATGTTTTGTTGGAGGTACAAAAGGTTTATGATCATATTAATTAGCTTTTCCATTACTTTACAATACATACAATTAGGTATTAAGAAGGCCACTGTATACAAATAACAAAATGTTTTCTATGATTTACTGGTCATTTTCAATTAAAGATTAAATAATGTTGGATCATTTTTATGTATAATTATGGAAAAGTCCTTTTTTTTATGAGAATATTTTCATACTTAGTGTAAAATATTTTGTTTATTTTTTGATAAAAAAATATTTTATGTACTATTACAATAGTGAATTTTTCTTACTTTTAATCCTTATTGTATGTTATTTACTTATTTAATATTTCTTGAATATTTAAACTTTTTTATTTTTTCAACTAATGTGTCATAAATTATGACAAAATTTCCATATTATCTTCAAGATTTGAAATAATTTTAAGTATTCTTTACTTTCTTATTTTAATTTAGTAGTTCTCTTTTTAAAAAAACATTTCTTCAAAAAATTTATCAATGCGTTGTTGATCACAATTTTTAAATAATATATGTTTTTGTTGTTATATTTTCGACATCTTGAGTAGTATATAAATTTACTTGATTTGTCGCACAAATAATTTTATTTCAAATGTTGGATATTTTACATTATTGAAAATGTATAATGGATTTATGTTTCGTATTTTTGATTGACTTAAACATTTTACAATACAATTAGCTTTTATTTCTTCATTTGCCATTGCAATTCGTATTTGCTTTAATATAAATCTTTCAATATCCAATGTCTTTGAAGATTTATGTGATTGCTTCTTTGGCACTAAAATTTATTATGCTTTTGTTATTGGAAGCATTTTTTTTGACAAACAATAAAGCAAACTTAGAAAGTTAGAATTACTTAATCTACAAAATATAAAGTTTTAAAATTCTTTTAATTTATGTAATATTGTAATGTAAAATATTTTTTAAGTAAATAAAATAACACCTCCATCAAATAATAGACAAAAATTAATTTACAAATAATTGAAGAAAACGTATTCTAATAAAACATAAATATTACATAAATGATAAGGTGAACATAATAGTGCATGGAGAGAACTATAAAGCATTAAATGATCTAAAATGTTGAAAAGATATTCAATGATATGGGAAGAAAATTTTTCAAGTAATTTGAAACATTATCAAAGAAGATATTCCAAGTAAAAAAAAATAAAAAAATTTGAAATAAAAAATTTAAATTATTTCTATTTCATTTCACAAAAAGTATGTCTTTTAATACAGAAAAGTCTCACAAAAACCCATGCCAAATAGTTTAACATTTAAAATAAAAAACAATTATGCAACAAAAGTAAAAAAAATGACAATGGCTAAACGAAATATTCAAGTGTGGAAAAATGTATGAAAACAATGTAGGTATTAAAAAATTTTAAAGATAAATAAATGAAAATAATCTAATAATAAATACACCTTGTTTTTCAAATTCTGTTGTCTAATAATGAACACGCCTAATTTTTCAAATTCTACATTTCAATGTGAAAAAATGATAATTTTTTATAATATATTCTTTGTGAAATCATTTGTTCAAATGTTACAAATTTTCAATGATTAAGTAATAATTAGACTATTGATGTTTTAATTAAGATGTCATATTTCTCTCAAAATATAACTAAACTAACAAAAAATAAAATAAATCTAGCAGCACATCTAAAAGACTTCTACATAATAATAAACAATTTGTCGGACATTACGCAAATTGTTTTGGAACATTTATGTATCACGATTGACCTTTAAAATTTTTTATTTATCTTATATATTATTATTGGTACTTGTGTAATATTTTTATCAAAGTTGGACCCTTCTTATATTTTCTTGGTTAAGAAGATTTTACAGACAAATTATGAGTAATAATTCGAGAAATTTACATGTCTATTGTTTCTTATATAAAAAATTAAAATTTTATAATTTAAATAAGATTATACAACTACGAAGGAATAAAGAATAACCAAATTCAAGTAATATTTAAAATATTAACGTTTACTTCAAAAACATAAATATAATAATATAAAAACTTATATGACAAAAAGATTACATGAATTATTAAAAATTATCCATTTATAATATAATGATAAATGTGCTAATCCTCAAAACATATTCAACAAAAATAAAAAAATTTAAAAACATTATATATTACCTTACTTATGACTTTTAAATATATTTGCAAAAATTTTAAAAAGTAATGCTATGAATGCACAAGCTATGCAAAAATGCTAGAGTTGATAAATCAATAAACAATAAAAATCGTTGCATCAATACATTTAAAGTTCAATACATTTGGACAAATATATTAGAATAAATTTCATAATAATTTAGTTATTTATAATATTTCTTAAAAAAATTACAAAAAAATAAGAATTATAATAATAACATCTTTGAATATTTATAATTAAAAACATTTTGTAAATAAGTAATAACGTTTATCCCAATAATTATTACAAATTATCCCTTTTTAACAAAAACGTCATTAGATAAATAGAAAAAGGAAAACATTAAAGAATATAAAAATAATATTATATGTAACAATACAAGCATAGTAAATAAACAAACATAATTAGAATGTAAAATAAAACTTAAACCTACTGAACAGACCGTTAAATATAGTCGTTCACAATATGCCAAACCTAATTTAATAATTACCTAGAGCAATTGAATAATTAAGATTTGACCGCAAGAAAAGAATTATGGAAAAAATAAAACTTTGAAATAAACAAAAATAATACCAAAAAAAATTATATACGTAATAATATATCAATATATGTTAGTTTATTATTATAATCCCAAGAAATATGTTTGTGTGCCTCCATTAAATTAAAACATTTATATTAATTAATAAAAATAAAATATAAATATTGATGCATAGAATTTTTAAATATTAAAAATTTTATGTATAATAAAATAAGCATAATTTTTTTGTTATATGTCGAACATTATTTAGCTAACAAATAGAAAATGTATAATAAAAATCTTTGAGATCAAATACATAATATTAAAAGAAAAAAAAATTAGTGCATAAAAAATAATATTATGAAGATAAATGCTTATTTCAAATATTTAATTATATATGCAAAATATTAAAAAAATAAAATCAATAGTAGATTCATAATATTAAATTTTAAGACGAGATTTTTGTAATACATAAAGAATTGACCAAGTATGTCAAATATTGTACAAAAACTATTTTAGTTTGCTTATTGAACTCATTTGGATAAAGTCGTCTTAGTTGCAACAACTAAAAATGTTACATAATGTTTTTTATTGGATGAAACACACAAGAAATATTGTAATGTTTACCATAAAATAATTTTCATTTTAAAAATTATTTTGCAACATATTTGATGTATGTCATTTCCAATAAAGATAGCATGTTTGATCGCAATATATAGAGTTTTAATAATAGTAAAAAATCTTTTGTATTTAAAAATATTTGATAACATAAAAAATTACTTTAAAATAACATTAAAATATTAGATTTTATGTAATATAAAAGAATTTTAAGTTTCATATCAATTTTTAAAATAATTAATTTTCATACATAAAAAACATAGCTATAAAATTGTGTAATTCTAATGAATAATTAAATTTGAAATAAAAATATAATAAGTAGAAATATATTAAAAATTTTAAAAATATATCATCAATATAATTTTATATTAATATATTACTAAAAATAAATTATTTACATTATAAATGAATAATAAACTTCTTGGTACTGCAAGCTAAAAACATTCACAAAACAAATAAAAGATATTGAAAACTAAAACTTGTAGAAAAAAAATTGTTAATATCGTAGCTAATTAAAAAAACTGGATTTTATTATGATAAAATGTCTACAAAAACTTTAGTGATGACAAATAAATATATAAATTTAAATAAAAGAGGTAAAAGAATAAAGAGAAAGTACATGAAAAAAATAAAAATAGTTAAAATTAGTGTTCGTTTTCTTAAATAACCTTTAATATAAATGTGATGATATACAAGGGGGAACACTCATCAATATGTCAATTCACATATCCTCTTAATGTTGAATATATTTGTAACTATTTGTACCAAGTCTAAAACAATTTTGAATTGTCAAATTAGACTCTAATGATCAAAGAAATAGAAATATTTATCTCATTTTATTTGAAAAGTCATATTCATTATTTTTTGTTAGTTATTTATTTTTTATTTGTATAATTAAAACCTAATTTTTATACTTTAAATATTTGAAGTTGTTTGTTATTGTGAACTATTTTATCATCATAAAATATTTTATAGTTTTTTACATATATGTGCTTTTTAAGAAAATGCCTATTTTGTTAAATCACTTTAATATCGTGCATTGTTGGTCATCTTCTTTTTTTAAATCTAAAAACATTATTTGCAATATTTACTAGAACATATAACATAGTTATCTCCATTTTTTATCTTTGGAATTTGATAAAAAAATTTTAACTTTTTATGTTATTTTTCATTATAGTTATGTTTTATTTGTTTTGAAGTTTTTTTACATATATTGTCATATTTTCAATGTTTCTAATGATACTAAAATTTTTTCTAAAAAAATATTTCTTTAATTTAATCATTTTAAAATTTTAATAATAATTAAATCTAACTTTTTATTTATTTTTTTTAATACTCTAAATAATGGAATGTTATACAAAACATACATTTTGTACTATTTATCAAATAATATACCTAATTTTAAAGTTACAAATTTTATGTCAAGAATTTTCTTTATTTGTATATTTATACTTTTGTTTAATTATCTTACAACTTTTTAAAATAACTATATAAAAGAAAAAAAAACTGATATTACATTTTATTTGGAAAAGGCATTCCAAATTTAGTTTAAAAACATTGTTTAATTAAGGAAATGATTAATGTTAGAATTTTTTAAAGTTTTAAAAACTATGTCATACTTCATAAAGAAGGTTCTCCTAATAATTATAATCACTGTAAAATAAATTTTTATAAGTTAAAAAATATAACTTAAACAAGTAAATTCAAACACATTATTTTATATAATTAATTTTTTAAATATTATAATCTGATTAAAAAGTAAAATAAACTTTTCAAATAATTGCTAAAAATTATTATTTGGAACGTAAGCATTTAAGATTTTTAAATAACTTGTTAATATTTTCAATAAATAATAAAGTAAGAATTTAAAAATCGTAAACTAAGCAACAAAAATACATAATATACAAATAGAAAACAACAAAAAATACAATGATAACAAAAAAAAAAATTAAATTTGTTTTATAATGCTTGATGCTAAAACATTTAAAATAAAAAAATAATAAACATAATATTTAACTAATTATAATAATAATATATAAATTTAAAAAATATTAAGCTTATAAATTATATACGCAACATAGCAATCAAAAATGATATCTGTAATATCATTTGGTTAAAACTCCAATGCATTACCAAACTGTAATAACGATTTAAAAACAATCATTTTTTGTGTCAAATTTTAAGTTCATGATGACTCTTTCTAGTTTTAAAAATGTACAACACTTACAACTATTTAAAAATAATGAACATCAATTTTTTTAATATAAGATAGATAAAATTAAAGAAAAAAATTTATGATGAAGCAATTTTTACTTTAATGATAGCATTAGCTAATGTTCACTAAAAATAAAAGTCTTATATTTTAAAAATTAATTTTGACTAATAATTAACTCAACAAAGAAGCATAAGTTTCTTAAAAAATTGTACAAAAATAACAATAATGTTTGAAAAGATATAATAAAATAATTAAATAAAAAGACCCAAGATATTTACCATGTAAGAAAATATGAAATAGAAAACTCACTATTCAAAAAATGACAAATATTGAATATTACATATAATGAATAATCTTTTCAGTTAATTTTTTTTTCGAAAATTAGAAAGAAAAGTTAGAAAGTATTTATATTTAAAAAAAATAAAATGAAATAAATAATAAATCCAAAAAAATAAATATCCTCAATGTAAAAATTATAAATACATAACAAAACTTGAAAATCATAAGGAAATAAATGAATTGTTGACACAAAATAACATCAAATATCCTTTCATGATATTGCAAGTTAAGCGAAGTTAAAGTTGCAATAAAAAAAGCTTCAAAATTACAAAAATACACAAAATAATCGACATACTTGAACACATAAAACATTAAAATTCTAATCTATAGCTTATTTACAAAAACAATATTCTTGTAATGGTAACAATAATAAATTTGTAACAAAATGATGCAAATTATTAATTTATTTAAAACAATAGAATTTTTTAACTTATGTTAAAAAATGTTAAATAGATAATGTAGCCATGAATAAAAGAAAGGCCATTGCTTCTACAAAAATGATTTAGTTGGACATTGATAATGCTTATGAGTCTCATTTGGACTAATTAGTACACAAATTGATGCATGCGAAGTATTAATACATGACTCATAACAGTAAAAAAACATTTTTAGATAGATTGAGTTGAAGGATGATTAAGACAATCAATGTGTATATAAATATTAAGTAATGCATAAGCTTATAATAATTTATCCTATTATGACAATACAAAAATGCAAGAGAGCTAAGATGACTATTTATGAATAGAGTTTTATCATCATTCATTTCTTTTATTTATATGTTATTTATTAAATTAATTATTCAACAAAAAATTTTAATTCTTGATGATTTTTATTTTTTCTTTAGTTAGTTACATTGAACCAATGTTTCTTACAACATATTTTAATGAGAAAAAAATCATATGTTCTCTATTAATTTTTGGTGTTTTCAAATCATGTATCTAAACATCAAGTAGGTTAATCTACTATAAAGCTTATTTAATTGATTCATTGTTAAATCCACAATTGAAGACAAGTAAATGAGCGTTGGAGACATTTCTTAATAGTGGCTTAACTTCAAATTTTGGAGCTCTTAGTATAATAATTTTCCATCTACAACATGTCTTCTATATTATACTTTGGACCAAAATTTTTAAACAAATTGCTTAATACTCAAATGACACATAGGTTTACATTTGTTCTACTTATGACAAGAGACAATTTTTTGTGTGATCTATATGTAAGTGAAAATGTCAATCTCTATCATAAAAGTAAGTTGTGAATAAATAGCTAAATACTAGTTAATAGTTAAATACTAAATAGTTAAATTAATCATAGGTTTAATCTTTAAAGATCATTAAATGAAATTACATTAGCACAAAGCTTTGAATTTAATATGCATATTGATCACACAATGGCTTGCCCTTTAAAATTATTATTTTTTAGCTGAGCACCACTTATGATACTTTTTTTTATTCTAACACGTAAGTATTTCTAATTAATTTGATTGAGTAAATTTTTAGATTTTTAATAACTAATATTTATAGTTATGGAAGAACTTATAAAATAGTGAATGCCAAACCTTATGAAGATCATCGTAGTTGGAGTGACATATGATTATGAGATTTATTTTGAATTAAATTTTGGAAATTTCACTTTTTTTTTTAATCAAAAATATTAAGCTTCATTAAAATCATTTTTGTTAAACACAAGTTAAAAAATTTTATCACTAAAATCTTTGTTTAAACTAATCATCTAGGAAAATATAAGATTCCTAACTTTCATAATTTTAAAAATCATCTTACCTTGATCACTTCTTTGAAAATGATTTTCCAATAATGCAAAAAGTAAATTAAGAAAAAACACTTTGTTCTAGCTGTCCAAAGCAAATACTTTCCTAAGTAATGAGCCAAGGCATGCATGAACACTTTTGCTATAGTATCTCATCATGGAATCTCTCTTGAACATGTTATGTGCATATTAATAAGCAAGGGACTCCAAAGTGAACTAGAGGGTAGCCAATCTTATTAGTTCGACTAACTATATACCTGATAGCAAAGCCTACATACAACTACCTCACAAGTAGATAAACAATTTGGGAAAAAAATTACAAATTCATTTTGATATATCACTTAAAATATTTTGAAGCAAATGTGCACTATTTGATTCTATGGTCGCATTGAACAATCTAAAATTCATTTTCTTTTCTTAAACAAATAGATCTAAAACCAATTCATTGAACCCATAGTCATCATAATCAAATGTTCAAATATTAATCATCTTTTAAGAAATGTGTAGATGTTAATCCAGTCATTTGGTCATGCAATTTTCAAGATCGAATCGTTGAACGTTCGTCTTCTTTTCTTAAATGTGTAGAATTAAACCATGCTATCTAATTATTCATTTTTATTATATAATGGTCCGGAT
Source organism: Vanilla planifolia (assembly GCA_023846275.1). Classification (NCBI taxonomy): domain Eukaryota; kingdom Viridiplantae; phylum Streptophyta; class Magnoliopsida; order Asparagales; family Orchidaceae; genus Vanilla; species Vanilla planifolia. The sequence goes on from JAIUJO010000018.1 coordinate 4,085,355, forward strand.
TAAAATCAATAATGTATTTATCATTTACCTTGATTCTATCTTATAAATTTGGCATTTAATAATCTACATTAAAATCAACTAAGTAGCTATCATTTACCTTGATCTATTTACACAATTTGAAATATAATGATCTTGACTTTTAATCGTGCGGTTCTAATTTTTCCTAATCTACCTATGCTCGAAAAAACTTAATGATGATTGATGGATTGCAATGGTTTTTTTATGAGCACAATTGAGCCACCTAATACAATATTTATTGTAAATGACTATTTGAAATAGTTATTGAATTCAATCCATTCTACCCATATTGACTAATTGTGATGTAACTTCCTTTAATCATTCAAATATGTCTATAAATAATAGATCTTTTTTAAATAAAAATTTTTGAAGGAACAAGAACATTTAATGACACAAAATTTAAGCCATAACAACTTATGCTAGTTATTATTTCCATTTGGTGTGTCCACCATTCTTGGAGCTCTAACTCCCCCTTTTGCATTCAAGTAAAAGAAAAATACATTTGTGATTCGTTATATATTTCATTACGTGTAGGATTATTATATGAACTAAATTCAAAACTATTATTGTAATTTTTATTTTTATACAGGTTTTGTTTCATTGAAACATTGCTATAACCCATTTATTTTATTTCATTTTAATGAACATTGTCTTTTTCTGAAAGTCTTATACTATTTAGTTTTGTTCCTTCCTATCCTTTATTTAGGGAGGCTACAGGTCTGAATTTGAACTGAATCACCAAAGATTATTATATTTTTTATTTTTTCCAATTTTTAATTTTTTGAATTTTCTTTCATAATTTAAAGTACAATTAATATATTTTAAAAAAAATAAATTTATGCAAAAATGATCAACAATGATTTTTTTTAAGGTTAATACACAACCTAAAATTGTTACTTTATAATATTTTTAAATAATAATTATTCAAAAGTCAAAATATTCTTCATAGCAATTCATCACTCTTCATAAATGAAGTTTTAATTGGTTTATCCATAGAGAATATTTGCTTTAATTAATAGTTGAACAAGTTTTTGTAAACATGCTTTTGAAGTGAAAATTGGTATACAGTCTAACATACTAAATTTGTTTAACTTTTTACATTTTTTGATTAATGGAACAAGGTACAAATAGCTTAAATTTAAGAAAATAAATAAAACTTCCAAATTTTAGATGTATAGGGCTTTGCTAAAAAAATTGGTAATTTGAGGAGAAGACATAGTTGCTACCACTAAAATTTACTATAGTAGAATATTCAGTAGTATTTTATTGAGGTCTCAAAGACTAATTCATGTTAATTAGTTATTACATCAATAATAGTTGGGTATTTATCAAAACAATTTGAATATTGTTATTAGAAAGTGTAGATAACCTATTTGAAAAGCTATAGCCAAACAGCTTAAAAAGCATTTATAAATAGGTTAAAATAATGCTTTTCACATTGCTAATGCAGTGGCTAAATAATTAGCCATTTTTGTGGACCTGGGCTATTGGATCTAATCAAAGGCAATACAAACCAACAAATCTTACCCTGAATAAGCTAAGAATTATGCACAGTCTGATCAAGATGGATTTTATATATGTAATCTGATCATGTTGGATGAGATCTGGATCATTCCATTCGACAATAATTAAGTTAGAGTTGATCTCAATAGTTGGATTCAGGTAGGATAATTAAGAGTTTCATTATGCAAGGATAAGACTAAAAAAGTTCTAGTCATCTGATAAGTTAAGATGGAGCTTTTACCATCAGATTTAAGAATAAATCATATGGAATCAATATAATCAATAATTACTATTTTATCTAAGAGATAAAATAGTTGATTGGATGGATGATCATCGTTGATTAATAAAGTGGAGGACAGCTCCATAATGCAATTGCAAAAATGCATGGTCATATAGTGATAAATGGTTCTGCTTTTGGATGTAGATGAGCATAAGAGATTTACTACCACATTATATGGACAAAACAATATTTGGAATTTATAAGCACTCGCATAGGACTAACATTCATACCTAACTGGGGTTGGCTCCCCCTTGTCCACAAAGAAATTCATCACCTAGGCTTAGTCATAACATATTGGTCTATATAGGTCAAAACCATCCCATAAGTATACTTGGTTCGAGTGCTACCCAACCTTTACCAATACCTTACCCCATATGGTTTGGGAAATCATGATTAACGAGATTGTCCTCGTCTTAATTTTGTTTCAATTGTTTTCTGACCCAAGGCTTGTCAGTTCCTACTCGGACTAAGACAGCCTATGAGCTTTACACTTTTGAACAAGCAGGAATGTGGTAATTTTTTTATAATTTTAATTACAAAAAAATTAACATAATTAAACTTAATTAATTTAATCATGATTTAGCAAACAAACTAGCATGGAATTTGACAAAGATATGATTTAACCATCAAAATGGTTATAAGATTAAAAAAAACCCTATTCATTTTTAAATCAAAGAGATGATTGAATAATTTGATACATGAATATGATTTAAAATTAACACAAAATAAGAGTTCCTTAAAATCAATAAACTAACATTCAATAACAAAAAAGTATTTTGAAATTTGATGTGCATGCCTTCAATCCTTGAGACATGTTAAATAATCCAAGATACTTGAAGATATCTGTTCTGCACTAGACATGTCCATTAAAAGAAATTACTAAAAATTTAAGACTTCACTCGTCAAATATAAATGTGACCAAAGAGCTTCCTCTATTAAGCCTTCACTTTTTTGTGATCATTATATTCTCTATTGAAATATTAGGACTGCTACTCATTTGAAGTTAGTAAGTAGGGAAATGAATACTTAAAAAATTTATAAGGTGTAATAAAACAAAGCAAAATTTAATAAGATGGATAAAAAGAAGAAACATAGAATTTAATTAAATAAAAAATCTATAATATTTAAATTTATGTTTTTTTGCCATTACATTTAATAGAAATTATGATTTTAGAAAATACAGTAAAAATTTTCCACAAGTTAGTGGTAACATAAATCAATACATCTTTTGTTTAAGAAATTAAAATAAATATAAGGACTTATGATTAGGCATTCTTCCAAATGCGCTCTAATGAATCTATTGAAAGAATGCTTATTTGATTTATTAATTTTATTAATTGATTTGCTAGTTTGGGAAAGATTATATTTATGAATGAACATTCAAAAAAGATCCTTAGAATTTTGCCAAAATAGTATGAACCTTCATGATTGATGCAAACGTTTCTATTATAACATTGGATAACTTTATATGTGAGCTAATAAATAACAAACTAGAGCTGGAGAGAAGAAAAGAAGAACAAGGCTTGATTTAAAAAATACAAATTATAAAAAAAAATATAAACAATAGCATTCAAAATAGAGGAAGGTATGTTAGAAGAGGAGATTATTGATGAAGATAACATAACTCTAATTTTGGAATGTTTATCGAAAATTTTTTGTGTTACAAGAAGATATACAAAACAAAGGTCCAACAAAAGTGAGAAGAAAAGAGGAGAGTCTTTGCCATAAGTGTCACGAAGTGGGACATATCAAACCAATGTGTCTTATGGCATAACATGGAATTAAAGAAGAATAGAATGCAATGGCAAAGAGCAAGAACAAGAGGAAGAAAGCCTTGAATAATGCCTAAAATGACTTAGAAGAGACTAACACAAGCAAAGAGAAGGAGAATAATGAAGTGCTATTTTGCATGACGGCTCAAGACGATGAACATGAAAAGGGAACATCATTAAGTGATGTGAAGGTAAGTCACCATAACGAAGGATTACCACAACAATTATTTTATGTGTGTAATAATATGAAATTTTACGTTCGAAAAATAAGAAACTAAAAAAAAGATAGTGAATATTTAAGACTGTTATACCCGGTAAAATATTATAGGTTTAATATTCAATAATTCGAATTGTGGCTTGGATGATTTCAGATCGACCGTAGGATGAGCCAGGAGCTCAATTGGAGGCTATTGGAATTTCTGAAATTTTCTGGGGATTTTTCGGAGCACCGAGGAAATTTTTAAGTAATTTTCCCAGTTTAATTGGATTTTTGGAAATTCGAAAATCTATTTAAATCGGTCCATTAAATTTTAAACCGGAATTTGGTTTTTACTGCGTGTGAACCTAACCGGAGCGGTTCAGCGAAGGCGGGGGCGGTTCGCCGAGTACATTTGCGCGTGCGTTTGGATAAGCCGCGGATAAGCGGATCGGACGGACGAGAACAGCGGTGGAGATTAACCGGCTGATCGGTGTTAAACGGCGTTTTAGAAGGTCAACCGGCGCTTAATGGATTCTTAACGGGTTATTACCGGTTTAAGCTGGGTATTTAACCTGAACTGTTTCGGAATTTAGGGTTTCGAACGGCGGCGAGAGACGAGGTGTTCGCGGCGAACGGTGGTGATTTCTGGCAGCCTTTCAAGGGGCTTTTTGTACCTGGAGGTTCGCGGGACCGAGGAGAATCGATTGGTACCGGTTTCGTTCGGCGAGGAGCAGCGGTTGGTCGCGTGCGAGCTTCACCGTCGCCGGAGAAGAAAGGTAGGGAATTCGGTTTAAATTAGTTAATTAGCAAATTAAAAATATGGATTATTTTGCAATTAACTACTTGAGCATGCGGATAAGGTTTTTTTTGGAATTGATTAATGCAAATTATTGATTTTAGTAGGAAATTCGGTTTTAAATTAGTTAATTAGCAATTTAAAAATATGGATTATTTTGCAATTAGCTACCGGAGCATGCGAATTGTGGTTTTTGAAATTTATTAATGCAAATTATTGATTTTAGGATTTTAGGGTTTTCGGAAAAAAAAAAATTACACCGCCGAATTTGGAAATTTTACCGAGCAATTGGTTATTCGATTATGTCCTTAATCATGTTAAGATAGTATCAAATGCTGAAATTTGTTTAATTTCATAGAATTGTTAAAATGAGAATTGGATGAAACTTCGGCGGAAATTTTGATTTGAATCTTAGAAATTAGTGACATTATTGACAAATTAGGATAGTACGAACATCGAATGTTACTTCTCTTTGATCTCGGTCGCCGGAAATCGACGGGGAAAACGAAATTTTCCGGAGGAATCGTCGTCTAGGGTTTCGCGGGCGCCGGGCGGAGGAAGGAGATGGATTAGATTAATTTCGGTTTAGTTAATTAAGTAATTGTAATAATTCAAATATTAATAATAATTAAATACTAAACGTCACCTGGAAAATTTGATTAAATGTTCTGCCGGTGGGTTCGCGGTTCAGCGCGAGGATTCCGAACCGACAGCGAAAACCGGTTCAGCGGGATTCGGGCGGAGGAAAAATTTAATTCGGAAATTAATCCGAATTTTCGGGAAATATGTGGAATTTAAATTTTAATTCGGAAATTAATCCGAATTTTCGGGAAAAGGATATATGTGGAATTTAAAATTTAAATTCAGAAATTTATTCTGAATTTTGGAAAATGGATAAGGGTAGAAATTGATATTGGAAATTAAAATTTCCTGAAGTGAGAAAAAGGTGATTTTTGGAAATCACGTAGCCAGTTGAAATTGACTGTTGGAAATTATCCATAAATTCAGTGCAGCTGGATTAGTTGGAAGGAAGTGTGACACTTGGGTAAGTGCTACCAGAATAGTCAGAATTTTGGTACAGTTTGTGTTGCTTGGATGGCAATGGCATGATTTGAGTCAGTTTACTCAGTGTTGGCATATTTCACGGATTGGCATATTGGATCGGACTACTATAGACCCTATATGATGTTTTAGGGTAGTTGTGGTAGGTAACTGTGCGGTTCAGACTTAACTTTCACAGTATACATGTGGAGTGGTATGCGCCTTGTTGTATCTGGACACATGTTGCCGAATCTTGGAGTTAAAGCTTGGCAATGACTGTAGGGGCGTGGCTTCTATGGAAATTGTTGGGAGAGGACTTCTTGGGACGGTGGCTGAGTCGATCTCTTCTGGTCCAAGAGTGTAGGCCTGCGCGCCTGAGAGAGGCATCGACAGGGGTGACTCGCCATGGCTAGCCAAGTGTGTAGGCCTGCGTGCCTGAGGGTGGCAGGGGTGTCTCACGTTGGCTAGAGATCTATGTGACGGGTTTGTCTATAGTCTCCAGAAGATTGATTGACGAGAGACGCTGCGGTGTCGGGTGCTAGGCGTTGTGATGCGTGCGCAGAGATGGGCGTGTCCCGCTGGCATGCTTTGCCTAGGCGCCATGCGTGCGCAGAGATGGGCGTGTCCCGCTGGCATGCTACCTGGGAGCACAGAGGACAGCTACTCTGTTGTGACTGGGGGTGACTGTGGTTGGTCGGAGTCTGGAATTGAGAGTGCCTTTCCACCCTACATTGTTATGCTGTATTCCTATACTCTTGCTATTATCCTTCTTTTGCATGTGAGTTTTTACTAGCTGTCTTTCCTACTGGGCGTAGCTCATTCCTTTTTTATCTATATTTTTCTAGTAGCTCAGCAGACTTGACGCCACCCAGCTTTAGGTGGGATCGTGATCAGTAGGCTAGTGGAGGAGATCTGATCTGTGATTTTCTGAGACATTCTGGTTAGTTGATTGTTGCTGTTGGATGTATTCAGTGAGACTGTTATTCTTATGCGAGTCAGTTTGCCAGATTTCGTGACTTAGTGGAGGCTGCGAGATCCGTTGAGCTTATTGACATCCGGATGGAGGCCCAGAGAGAGGCTCACAACAAGAGGAAGGAATTCAGAAATGCCCAACAAAACAAAGAGGAAAAGAGACACAGAGATCACCGTGGTACCCAGGAGGGCGTGGTGCAGCCACGGCCTATTTTCGAGAGGCCAGTGCAGCAGACAGGTACTCGGACTGGGGGGATTATTTGCTACCACTGTTAGCAGCCAGGACACAAAAGGTACGACTGCCAGTATGGATGAAACAGAGGATCACAGGACCGGTTGGTTCATCTGGGGGACAGCCCAGAGTATTTGCATTAACTCAGCAGCAGGCTTCAGAGTCACCAGAGGTGATCACAGGTATGCTTTATTTTGGCAACATGCAGTGCGTGTCTTTGTTTGATACTGGTGCATCTCATTCTTTTGTTGCTGAGAAGATCTGGAATCAGATATCAGGATCCAAGGGTTATTTAAAAGAACCCTTACTGGTTAGACTTCCTGATGGGAAAGAGATTCCCACTGTTCAGAAGATTGATGGGTCTATTCTGATTAGTGGACACGAGTTCGCGACAGAGTTGATATGTGTGCCGCTAACAGAGTTCGACATCATTTTGGGGATGGATTGGTTGTGCTACCATGCAGTGGTTCTGGATTGTTGCGAGAAGAAGGTTACGATCAGGGTGCCTGGTTCGGAGAATGTGATATACTTTGGTCTGAACAGGCAGATTCCCTTGATCTCATTTCTTCAGGCAGCTGAGGAACAGGTCGTTTCCTATGGTCAAGGTTCTGTGGAATAGACATGACGAAAGGGAGGCAACCTGGGTGCTAGAGCAGGATGTTGCGGAAAAGTGGCCGGAACTTCTTGCTGAATTTCGAGGGCGAAATTCCTGATAAGGTGGGGAGATTGTTATACCCGGTAAAATATTATAGGTTTAATCTTCAATAATTCGAATTGTGGCTTGGATGATTTCAGATCGACCGTAGGATGAGCCAGGAGCTCAATTGGAGGCTATTGGAATTTCTGAAATTTTTTGGGAATTTTTCGGAGCACCGAGGAAATTTTTAAGTAATTTTCCCTATTTAATTGGATTTTTGGAAATTCGAAAATCTATTTAAATCGGTCCATTAAATTTTAAACCGGAATTTGGTTTTTACCGCGCGTGAACCGGACCGGAGCGGTTCAGCGAAGACGGGGGCGGTTCGCCGAGTACATTTGCGCGTGCGTTTGGATAAGCCGCGGATAAGCTGATCGGACGGACGAGAACAGCGGTGGAGATTAACCGGCTGATCGGTGTTAAACGGCGTTTTAGAAGGTCAACCGGCGCTTAATGGATTCTTAACGGGTTATTACCGGTTTAAGCTGGGTATTTAACCTGAACAGTTTCGGACTTTAGGGTTTCGAACGGCGGCGAGAGACGAGGTGTTCGCGGCGAAAGGCGGAGATTTCCGGCAGCCTTTCAAGGGGCTTTTTGTACCTGGAGGTTCGCGGGACCGAGGAGAATCGATTGGCACCGGTTTCGTTCGGCGAGGAGCAGCGGTTGGTCGCGTGCGAGCTTCACCGTCGCCGGAGAAGAATGGTAGGGAATTCGGTTTAAATTAGTTAATTAGCAAATTAAAAATATGGATTATTTTGGAATTAGCTACTTGAGCATGCGGATAAGGTTTTTTTTTGGAATTGATTAATGCAAATTATTTATTTTAGTAGGAAATTCGGTTTTAAATTAGTTAATTAGCAATTTAAAAATATGGATTATTTTGCAATTAGCTACCGGAGCATGCGAATTGTGGTTTTTGAAATTTATTAATGCAAATTATTGATTTTAGCATTTTAGGGTTTTCGGAAAAAAAAAAAATTACACCTCCGAATTTGGAAATTTTACCGAGCAATTGTTGATTCGATTATGTGCTTAATCATGTTAAGATAGTATCAAATGCTGAAATTTGTTTAATTTCATAGAATTGTTAAAATGAGAATTGGATGAAACTTCGGCGGAAATTTTGATTTGAATCTTAGAAATTAGTGAAATTATTGACAAATTAGGATAGTACGAACATCGGATGTTACTTCTCTTTGATCTCGGTCGCCGGAAATCGACGGGGAAAACGAAATTTTCCGGAGGAATCGTCGGCTAGGGTTTTGCGGGCATCGGGCGGAGGAAGGAGATGGATTAGATTAATTTCGGTTTAGTTAATTAAGTAATTGTAATTATTCAAATATTAATAATAATTAAATACTAAACGTCGGCTGGAAAATTTGATTAAATGTTCTGCCAGTGGGTTCGCGGTTCAGCGCGAGGATTCCGAACCGGCAGCGAAAACCGGTTCAGCGGGATTGGGGCGGACGAACGAGCGGAGGAAAAATTTAATTCGGAAATTAATCCGAATTTTCGGGAAATATGTGGAATTTAAATTTTAATTCGGAAATTAATACGAATTTTCGGGAAAAGGATATATGTGGAATTTAAAATTAAAATTCGGAAATTTATTCCGAATTTCGGAAAATGGATAAGGACAGAAATTGATATTGGAAATTAAAATTTCCTGAAGTGAGAAAAAGGTGATTTTTGGAAATCACGTAGCTAGTTGAAATTGACTGTTGGAAATTATCCATAAATTCAGTGTAGCTGGATTAGTGGGAAGGAAGTGTGACACTTGGGTAAGTGCTACCAGAATAGTCAGAATTTTGGTACAGTTTGTGTTGCTTAGATGGCAATGGCATGATTTGAGTCAGTTTACTCAGTGTTGGCATATTTCACGGATTGGCATATTGGATCGGACTACTATAGACCCTATATGATGTTTTAGGGTAGTTGTGGTAGGTAACTGTGCGGTTCAGACTTAACTTTCACAGTATACATGTGGACTGGTATGCGCCTTGTTGTATCTGGACACATGTTGCCGAATCTTGGAGTTAAAGCTTGGCAATGACTGTAGGGGCATGGCTTCTATGGAAATTGTTGGGAGAGGACTTCTTGGGACGGTGGCTGAATCGATCTCTTCTGGTCCACGAGTGTAGGCCTGCGCGCCTGAGAGAGGCATCGACAGGGGTGACTCGCCGTGGCTAGCCAAGTGTGTAGGCCTGCGTGCCTGAGGGTGGCAGGGGTGTCTCACGTTGGCTAGAGATCTATGTGACGGGTTTGTCTATAGTCTCCAGAAGATTGATTGACGAGAGACGCTGCGGTGTCGGGTGCTAGGCGTTGTGATGCGTGCGCAGAGATGGGCGTGTCCCGCTGGCATGCTTTGCCTAGGCGCCATGCATGCGCAGAGATGGGCGTGTCCCGCTGGCATGCTACCTGGGAGCACAGAGGAGAGCTACTCTTTTGTGACTGGGGGTGACTGTGGTTGGTCGGAGTCTGGAACTGAGAGTGCCTTTCCACCCTACATTGTTATGCTGTATTCCTATACTCTTGCTATTATCCTTCTCTTGCATGTGAGTTTTTACTAGCTGTCTTTCCTACTGGGCGTAGCTCATTCCTTTTTTATCTATATTTTTCCAGTGGCTCAGCAGACTTGACGCCACCCAGCTTTAGGTGGGATCGTGATCAGTAGGCTAGTGGAGGAGATCTGATCTGTGATTTTCTGAGACATTCTGGTTAGTTGATTGTTGCTGTTGGATGTATTCAGTGAGATTGTTATTCTTATGTCTTGTATTATGTGAGGGTGATTCTGACTTATGTATCTAGTTGAATGATATTGTATTTGTTGGACTTGGATCTTATTCTTGTGATGTGATGTAGTTTCCATTCACTATTTTACTTTATTGTGTTGGTGGTACAGTGTGTGGAGTGCCATATTTTATCTTAGGATGTTATGTATTTTATTTTTGATGGTGAGGTCATTACATGACTATGGAACTTAACCGTGGGGGTTCAGACTTCTATTAAACCGGTTCTCCTACTGGTATGGGTTAGGAGTATTGGGTCTAGTAGGAGTAACATTGCGCGAGTTCATCAGTTAATTCAGGAGTCATGAACCTTATTTGACGGTGTACCCGGGAGATGGGATCCACATTGTTAAGGAAAGTAGGTGTGTAATGATGTGTTATATCCTATGTTTTTCGTAGGCTACTCAGGTTGGTATGGGACGATCTGAGCTGTCTATATGTTAAAAAAAAAAAATATATGCCAAAAATCAGCCTAGGAAAAAATGGGGTGTAACAAGAGTGGTATCAGAGACCTAGGTTAGGATAGTGGGGCTAGACATGTATAGAAGTTCAGCCCTAGGTTAGGATAGTGGGGTTAGACATGTATAGAAGTTCAACCCAAGGTGGGGAGAACTGTTGGTCATTTTATTATACTATGGTAGTCCGTATGCCAAATGCCAAATTACGACTCTAATGCCAGATTAGTTGCTTTGACGGTATGGCTAATACCAGGAGACTTTCCTTTCGTGGAGCAGCTAGAGGCAGACCTGTATCTGCTACTCCTACCCCGGAGACGATCCCAGCATTGTCAGTTGAGCCAGCCGTGGATCATTGGATCGATGCCTTTATGCGGTTGCGTCCGCGGAGCTTCAGTGGGTCGGCTGACCCAGCGGTGGCTGATGACTAGATGGCTCATATGCTTGAGCTGTTTGATGCCTTGGGATGTCCACTTGGCAGGAGGGTAGTACTTGCTGCTCTAGTATTGGAGGGAGAGGCTGCTACCTGGTGGAGCAGCCAGCGGCGTGCTGTGTTTGGGAGGACTTTATTGAGGCATTCAGGGAGTGCTACATTCCGGCTTCTGCCATGTTTCAGTTCAGGAGGGACCTTATACACCTTAAGCAGGGCCAGATGTCTGTGAACGACTACTTATCGAGATTCACATATCTGGCGAGGTATGCCGCAGAGCTGGTACCATCTGAGGAGCGCAGATGTGTGATGTTCTTGTAGGGACTTCGTCCTATGCTGCAGCGTCAGTTGGTTGTGAGTCAGTTTGCCAGATTTCGTGACTTAGTGGAGGCTGCGAGATCCGTTGAGCTTATTGACATCCGGATGGATGCCCAGAGAGAGGCTCACAACAAGAGGAAGGAATTCAGAAATGCCCAACAAAACAAAGAGGAAAAGAGACACAGAGATCACCGTGGTACCCAGGAGGGCGTGGTGCAGCCACGGCCTATTTTCGAGAGGCCAGTGCAGCAGACAGGTACTCGGACTGGGGGGATTATTTGCTACCACTGTTAGCAGCAAGGACACAAAAGGTACGACTGCCAGTATGGATGAAACAGAGGATCACAGGACCGGTTGGTTCATCTGGGGGACAGCCCAGAGTATTTGCATTAACTCAGCAGCAGGCTTCAGAGTCACCAGAGGTGATCACAGGTATGCTTTATTTTGGCAACATGCAGTGCGTGTCTTTGTTTGATACTGGTGCATCTCATTCTTTTGTTGCTGAGAAGATCTGGAATCAGATATCAGGATCCAAGGGTTATTTAAAAGAACCCTTACTGGTTAGACTTCCTGATGGGAAAGAGATTCCCACTGTTCAGAAGATTGATGGGTCTATTCTGATTAGTGGACACGAGTTCGCGACAGAGTTGATATGTGTGCCGCTAACAGAGTTCGACATCATTTTGGGGATGGATTGGTTGTGCTACCATGCAGTGGTTCTGGATTGTTGCGAGAAGAAGGTTACGATCAGGGTGCCTTGTTCGGAGAATGTGATATACTTTGGTCTGAACAGGCAGATTCCCTTGATCTCAGTTCTTCAGGCAGCTGAGGAACAGGTCGTTTCCTATGGTCAAGGTTCTGTGGAATAGACATGACGAAAGGGAGGCAACCTGGGTGCTAGAGCAGGATGTTGCGGAAAAGTGGCCGGAACTTCTTGCTGAATTTCGAGGGCGAAATTCCTGATAAGGTGGGGAGATTGTTATACCCGGTAAAATATTATAGGTTTAATCTTCAATAATTCGAATTGTGGCTTGGATGATTTCAGATCGACCGTAGGATGAGCCAGGAGCTCAATTGGAGGCTATTGGAATTTTTGAAATTTTTTGGGAATTTTTCGGAGCACCGAGGAAATTTTTAAGTAATTTTCCCTGTTTAATTGGATTTTTGGAAATTCGAAAATCTATTTAAATCGGTCCATTAAATTTTAAACCGGAATTTGGTTTTTACCGCGCGTGAACCGGACCGGAGCGGTTCAGCGAAGACGGGGGCGGTTCGCCGAGTACATTTGCGCGTGCGTTTGGATAAGCCGCGGATAAGCTGATCGGACGGACGAGAACAGCGGTGGAGATTAACCGGCTGATCGGTGTTAAACGGCGTTTTAGAAGGTCAACCGGCGCTTAATGGATTCTTAACGGGTTATTACCGGTTTAAGCTGGGTATTTAACCTGAACAGTTTCGGACTTTAGGGTTTCGAACGGCGGCGAGAGACGAGGTGTTCGCGGCGAACGGCGGAGATTTCCGGCAGCCTTTCAAGGGGCTTTTTGTACCTGGAGGTTCGCGGGACCGAGGAGAATCGATTGGGACCGGTTTCGTTCGGCGAGGAGCAGCGGTTGGTCGCGTGCGAGCTTCACCGTCGCCGGAGAAGAAAGGTAGGGAATTCGGTTTAAATTAGTTAATTAGCAAATTAAAAATATGGATTATTTTGCAATTAGCTACTTGAGCATGCGGATAAGGTTTTTTTTTGGAATTGATTAATGCAAATTATTTATTTTAGTAGGAAATTCGGTTTTAAATTAGTTAATTAGCAATTTAAAAATATGGATTATTTTGCAATTAGCTACCGGAGCATGCGAATTGTGGTTTTTGAAATTTATTAATGCAAATTATTGATTTTAGCATTTTAGGGTTTTCGGAAAAAAAAAAAAATTACACCGCCGAATTTGGAAATTTTTCCGAGCAATTGTTGATTCGATTATGTGCTTAATCATGTTAAGATAGTATCAAATGCTGAAATTTGTTTAATTTCATAGAATTGTTAAAATGAGAATTGGATGAAACTTCGGCTGAAATTTTGATTTGAATCTTAGAAATTAGTGACATTATTGACAAATTAGGATAGTACGAACATCGGATGTTACTTCTCTTTGATCTCGGTCGTCGGAAATCGACGGGGAAAACGAAATTTTCCGGAGGAATCGTCGGCTAGGGTTTCGCGGGCGCCGGCCCGAGGAAGGAGATGGATTAGATTAATTTCGGTTTAGTTAATTAAGTAATTGTAATTATTCAAATATTAATAACAATTAAATACTAAACGTCGGCTGGAAAATTTGATTAAATGTTCTGCCGGTGGGTTCGCGGTTCAGCGCGAGGATTCCGAACCGGCAGCGAAAACTGGTTCAGCGGGTTTTGGGCAGACGAACGGGCGGAGGAAAAATTTAATTCGGAAATTAATCCGAATTTTCGGGAAATATGTGGAATTTAAATTTTAATTCTGAAATAATCCGAATTTTCGGGAAAAGGATATATGTGGAATTTAAAATTTAAATTCGGAAATTTATTCCGAATTTCGGAAAATGGATAAGGGCAGAAATTGATATTGGAAATTAAAATTTCCTGAAGTGAGAAAAAGGTGATTTTTGGAAATCACGTAGCCAGTTGAAATTGACTGTTGGAAATTATCCATAAATTCAGTGCAGCTGGATTAGTTGGAAGGAAGTGTGACACTTGGGTAAGTGCTACCAGAATAGTCAGAATTTTGGTACAGTTTGTGTTGCTTGGATGGCAATGGCATGATTTGAGTCAGTTTACTCAGTGTTGGCATATTTCACGGATTGGCATATTGGATCGGACTACTATAGACCCTATATGATGTTTTAGGGTAGTTGTGGTAGGTAACTGTGCGGTTCAGACTTAACTTTCACAGTATACATGTGGACTGGTATGCGCCTTGTTGTATCTGGACACATGTTGCCGAATCTTGGAGTTAAAGCTTGGCAATGACTGTAGGGGCGTGGCTTCTATGGAAATTGTTGGGAGAGGACTTCTTGGGACGGTGGCTGAGTTGATCTCTTCTGGTCCACGAGTGTAGGCCTACGCGCCTGAGAGTGGCATTTGCAGGGGTGACTCGCCGTGGCTAGCCAAGTGTGAAGGCCTGCGTGCCTGAGGGTGGCAGGGGTGTCTCACGTTGGTTAGAGATCTATGTGACGGGTTTGTCTATAGTCTCCAGAAGATTGATTGACGAGAGACGCTGCGGTGTCGGGTGCTAGGCGTTGTGATGCGTGCGCAGAGATGGGCGTGTCCCGCTAGCATGCTTTGCCTAGGCGCCATGCGTGCGCAGAGATGGGCGTGTCCCGCTGGCATGCTACCTGGGAGCACAGAGGAGAGCTACTCTGTTGTGACTGGGGGTGACTGTGGTTGGTCGGAGTCTAGAACTGAGAGTGCCTTTCCACCCTACATTGTTATGCTGTATTCCTATACTCTTGCTATTATCCTTCTCTTGCATGTGAGTTTTTACTAGCTATCTTTCCTACTGGGCGTAGCTCATTCCTTTTTTATCTATATTTTTCCAGTGGCTTAGCAGACTTGACGCCACCCAACTTTAGGTGGGATCGTGATCAGTAGGCTAGTGGAGGAGATCTGATCTGTGATTTTCTGAGACACTCTAGTTAGTTGATTGTTGCTGTTGGATGTATTCAGTGAGACTGTTATTCTTATGTCTTGTATTATGTGAGGGTGATTCTGACTTATGTATCTAGTTGAATGATATTGTATTTGTTGGACTTGGATCTTATTCTTGTGATGTGATGTAGTTTCCATTCACTGTTTTACTTTATTGTCTTGGTGGTATAGTGTGTGGAGTGTCATATTTTATCTGAGGATGTTATGGATTTTATTTTTGATGGTGAGGTCATTACATGACTATGGAACTTAACCGTGGGGGTTCAGACTTCTATTAGACCGGTTCTCTTACTGGTATGGGTTAGGAGTATTGGGTCTAGTAGGAGTAACATTGCGCGAGTTCATCAGTTAATTCAGGAGTCATGAACCTGATTTGACGGTGTACCCGGGAGATGGGATCCACATTGTTAAGGAAAGTAGGTGTGTAATGATGTGTTATATCCTATGTTTTTCGTAGGCTACTCAGGTTGGTATGGGACGATCTGAGCTGTCTATATGTTAAAAAAAAAAAAAAAATATATGCCAAAAATCAGCCTAGGAAAAAATGGGGTGTAACAAAGACTTTGCAAACATATTAGAGATTGGGCTAACAGATATTTAATGAACAGATAAAAGCGTAATTATGGAATAGCAAAAAAATTAAGCACATCCATCATTTGTTATGGAATTAATGATCTAAAATCCTAGAAATATACTTGTTCTTTATTAAATAGAAAACTTATTAGTAAAAATATTTTTTTTCTAATGGCAGAATATATCATGTTCATTTGGGTAATGAAAATGACAATTTTTTACAAGGTTACAATATGAATTTTACATGTCATTATAGCATGAAAACCAACTACATAGAACATGTTAGTATTGTTGATGCTCATATTTAATATAGATTTCCTAACTTTGCTTGGTAGTTAGGGGAAATTACAGTTCATCCACTCAAAAATTATCTTGACCTAAATAGGTTTGGCTTCATAAGCCTAACAATTAATTTATAATTATAAGAAGGTTTTCTTTTGAAGGACAAGTAAGTTATTTGATTCTTGGATTGTTGATGCTCGGGACATACGACTAGAAATATCAATTTATTCACCGAACAAGAATCTTACATTATGGGAAAAGTAGTACTTAGTGACAACTCAAATAAACACAACAAATGACTAAGTACTATTGGAAATTTTACATTTTTTATTGCTATAGTTTATCAGTTTAAAGTGTAAAGTATAGTTTTCATAATATATGTCAACTATGTGATATTAATTTTCATATTTTATTGTTTTTATTACATATAAATTATTAAATATGGAAATGTACTAGCTATTACAACTAAAAGAAATAACACTTATTTACATGATTTGAATAATATAAATAGTTCCCAAATAAAATGTTTGTCATATGCTAGTGACTTTAATTTATGGTACAGAAGACTTTGTCATGTTAGCACACGTACCTTCAGAAAAATGATTAATTATAACTTATTAAGAGGTTTAACTAAATTGTCTATTGTAGATGATTATGTATGCACCTTTAACTTTCTAAAATAAATTGTTTGGACATATACACTACATGAGTATAGCACATAAGAAATATGGACTATTTATATTAGATGAATACACTAGGTATACATCTAAAATTTTCTACAAAAAAGGAGTAAATATTGTTGAAAATTTCATATCATGATAACTAAATTGAAAATGAGCTCATTTACAATTTAGTTGCCACTAGAAGCGATAATAAAGGCAAATTTAAAAGGGAGAAATTTATTTAATATTTAATAATAATAGAATTTCACAAACATTTTCGAACAACTTTAGTAGTGGAGTAGGATGCCTTTTCGCTTGAAGTAAATGAGAATAATCTGATCCAATTCTACATAAATATTGCATTACTATAGTTGTGAATTGATCAATTTAAGCATGAATTTCTAAAATCAATGTAGCCCTTTCTAGAACCATTTGCCCTTTCATTTCCTTATCCATGTAAATAAAGCCCTCATGAATAAGTGTTCTTTTATGCACCATTTGTTGATGTAATCAATGAATTCATTTATTACTTCCCACCTAAGATTCGAGGGACTCTTGTATCCTTCAAGTGTAGCTATTGCATTAAAGCATACAATTTCTATCCATGGAGCTCTCATTTCTTGTAAAATTTGTGTCAACCCTTGCCAAAGTGTTCTGAATTTGCCACATGAGTTTAGTATACAAATAGCTATAGTAGGCACCATCTTTTTTTCCGTGGATTATCAAGGAGCGAGTGAACTAACTACTCATCCCCATTTAAGGTTTCACAATGCATGCCATACATTCATAATACCAAAATCTCATTAGATTTAATCCCAATGTTGTACTCAAATTCTAATCTCTTTGATAGACTATGTAATTAGCTATTGTCAACCATATGTTTCATGAGAGCAAGCAATTTTTTTTTTGTTTTTAGTAGAAAAAACTTCATTACATTGCACTTATTTGTTGTACCTCTTATAGTACAACCTAGGATGTTGTTATTCAATAAAATCATTTGTTATGAAATTTGAGAAAATGAGGCACTTCTACAAGTCCTACTCAAATTAAGATGCCTCTTTAACCATTTCTAAAATTTCTCTTTGATTGTGTATTTTAAACTGGGTTGTAATTCCTCTTTAGATTACATTAGACTCAACTTTGTAAATCATTTAAACTAGTCATTGCTAAAATCTTAAAATGATTACAAGTCAATTTTGTTGGTAAGCTTTGATGTAAGACACTAGTAAATAAAAAACTAAACATCTTCTACCATTGGGTTTTTATTCAAAGAAATCTAATTGTCAATATTCTAGCTATATTTTTCATGTTTTTTCATGTTAATTCAATTTGAAACTTGGCTTTCCTTAAGAATGTGCTAATTATACTACAACTTGTATCAGCTAAACCAATTGTGACTTTTTATACTCCTACAGTGGAACAATTTGGTGGCATCTCAATATTGTTTCATAAAATATCCTTATCCAAAATGAAACTTTCTGAATGCATTGACTTTTTAGTTAGAATGTTTCCTAATTCTTAAATAATGGCTCAAAGAGATTATACTTATTCACATTTGTTTGTGCTTATTTTAGCTTGCATATTTGGTGACATTTGATTTTGTTTACATTGAAGAGACATGTGACCTTAGCCATAGAAGAAGATTTAATAACTATGTTATGATGTTCAATTGATTGCAATAATCTATTTGAGTTAGCTTATTGAAAAACTCAAATGAAACGTAAATTAGAGCTAATGTTGATTCAAACAACATTCACATTAAACACATGATGCCACTTAAATATTGTTTTGTTAAAGTCACTGATGTTCCATGCTTGGTGTAGTTAACATCTCAAATAATTTATCAAATGTAAAGAGTACATGTCAATTATCCTAAAATGATAGCTTTTTAGTCACTGAAAATTTCGATTTTCTTAAATGCCCTAAGCATTGTTACAATATTTAGAAATATGTGTGAAACTTTCGTCATTAATTCAAGCCTAAAAAATGTGTCAAGTTTTCCAATTTTCTCTTCATTGAAACTAATTTTTTGTTGACCATTGAATGTTCTTTTTGGTTGATTCGAACTAGCAAAGGGTCAGCTACGTAGCAAACAACCTCAACAAATGAATGATTGAGAGAGGTCAGGCCCTCTAAACCTACAACAAAGACTTGTTGTCCTATTGGCTTAGTATAACTAAAATATTGTTGAGTGTAGGAACTCACCTAAAGGTACCCGATGACTCCAGTCTAGTTACAATTTAGATTATTCATCCATACTATAATTGCTTATACATCACAACCGCTGACCATTTAATTTTGGATTATTTACTATTGCTGCTAATGTATTCAATAGAATAATAAACAAAGATTACTTGGGATTTGTAATATTAAGTAGTCATTCCTTAATAATGAAATAATTGTGTGCATCATAATTTAACATTATTTGCCTCTACAAAATGGAAAATAATCAAGCCTTCTTAGATGACAACTTGTCATGAGAAGATACACTAATTCGTACATGTTTTCAATACAATAACTAATATGTGAACAACAATTTGTTGAGATTTAAAAATTTAACATTGGGTTAAATACATGTGAATCAAGATTATTAGCAATTCAAAAATAATACTAAACATATATTTTTATGGATTAAGCATTTTAGTTTGTCTACTTTCCCTATTCACTTATTTTGGTTCACATAAGATTCATCCTTATAAATTTGGTGCGGCCTAATTCCTTGAGTATCAAAATTAATTGAATAATTTAGTTATATTCACAAATAATTATCCATATTGATCATAAAATCTTGTAGTATTATGCTAAGTTTAAATTTCTTTTTCTTGATGTTAGAAGTTGGGTACATGTTGAATACTTGAGCTAATCATTAAGAATATTGTTTAACTAAATTTTATAACATCTAACTGATAGTCATGAATTAATATTCAAATAGTACTTACATGTATAATAAATTTTACCACTACCCAATAATGTCAAGGACCATGAAGAGATAATATTATGTACTTACATAGAATAGATCCCAAATCAAATATTATGTATTTACATTTTCTAAAGCTTTGTATTTAGGAATAAAAAAAAAAATCTTTGTATTCATCAAAGGTAGTAATGTGTGGTGAGTGTGAAGGATTTAAAGTTCACATCAAAAATAACGTCACCTATGAATTCAAGCATATTTAGATGGAATTGAACAAATAGTTTTCCTCAAAGAGTAGTGTAATAAAATTTGACTTAGTCTATAGAAAAATTTTAATATTACCTTTAATTATACATATTAAAGCATACAAATTTGTCCTTGATGATAAGGCATTTTCATGCGTACATTTTCGTAGTTTCAATGTTAGCAAGTGTTTGTGAGAATGCAAGCATATGCATATATGTTGTATAAAGTAAAACTATTTTTGATCAAATAATTTAATTCATAAAAATCAAACAATAGAACAAAATTATTCTTCAAATCAAAATTTTTATTTTTGAGCAACCTATTTTCTAATATGAAATAACTGAAAATTGAATCAAGTTCAAATGCAACATCATCGTAGAAATTTTTTTTGCATGTAATTCACTAGTGAAAGAAATCATGAAATCATTATCAAGTGTTAATGATTCATATTTTCTTATGTTAACCATGTGTCTTTTCGAGATCATTAATGTTTTTCTCATCAATGTACAACATTTCTTCACAAAAACAAATTTCTTCTTTTTCTTCCAAATTTTTCATCCAATGATCAATGGAGGAACATGATTCATCATAAATTAAAATATTTAAATGAACTTCATCACATGAAGAACATTTTCCTTGATAATGAGCAATTATGCAAGTAACCTCCATATTATTTTTGGGGCTCCTCCTTCACTTCCTTTTCTTCTCTTTCTTCTTCTTCCTTTTCATTTTATTATCATTTACTTTTTTTCATATTACTCATTAAGAGACACATCACCTCAAAGAAAGTGTTTTCCATTCATATTTTAGTACAAATTTCTTATGGTATAGGAGAAAATAAATATTATACCTTTTGAATAAAGTAATGTACTTATGTTCGTATGAAATATTCATAATAATGTTATGAAGTTTTCAAATACGTTTTTTAACTTCAAATCAACCTTTTCAATAAAATAATAGAAAAGGATTTTGCCAAAATGAAAATCGCTGGCTCATGAACATTGGTGGGTACTTGAGCATGCTCCCAAATGCGATTTACAAATTCAAAAAAATAATGTAATTTCCCTATAAGGGATCTGCTTTATGACTTTAAGCTTATGAAAAGAGAACTTCTTTAATTAAGGAAATAATCTACTTTGATGCAACTTGTTCACTATTCTATGCAACCAGAGGAGAATTGCAATTAATCAATTTCTGTTATAGTCAAAAGTCTTGCTTGAATTTTATTTTTAGCATTTTGTTTCAAAAAAAGAAAAAATGAAGAAAAGTGTAATAAAGTAAATCACTTAAAATTTTAAGATATTCAACCATTAGACGATATTGAACATCCACCCATAGAACTCTATAACCTGGACTATATAATCACTCCTTCACTTAACATGACTAGTGCAAAAAGGCTGTGGATTGAAATTTTTTTATCAAAAAAATGGGTTCCCAATCCTCTAACAAAAAGAATACAATAATTATTTACCTCAATAACACACTTTACCCCAAGCTTTGGAGTAAATGCTTCTAATTTCTATTCACAAAAGGCCTTAATTTTGAGCTAAACGTTGTGGCACCATAATGCCTCATTGTAAGGTTGAAAGTCATTTGCTCATTAGAAAGTCTTTAGTTAAGATCTTTCCTTGCTCACAAATAGAGCCAAGGTGTTTTTTAAGAATGTAGTCATAATGAAATTGAGAAAACATTAACCCTAATTTAATTGCATGGATATGTAATAAATATCACCAGTAAATTGAGATTAGAAGTTACAAAAGAAAATCATGAGAGTTTTATGATTTTGAAGGTATTAAGTTTCTATGTTACAGCAATTGAGAAATGCACTTCAACATAATCCAAAAATGATATTTCAATTAAAGTCCCATGAAAAACCACCCTTTTAAACGAAATGATCCTAGATGATTGAATACTATTGAAATCCATCAAACTTTTCATAACCACAATGTGGGTGAAAAATGAGGCCGATATATAGAAATTTTAGTACTCATAATTGCATCCAAATGTTTGCGTGACAATTAAGTAAAACTTCCTTTTCCCTCACAATGCATAAAAATCTTCATAGATTTTCTATTCTAAACATATTATTTACACAACATATACATACCTTACATCATTATGACTTATTACATATGAATTACCTTATGGAAGCTACTCTAGAAGATAATTTGACACTACAAATCCACTCATAAACAAGAAAACACATCACATATATTTTCTGCGTGATTGCATTGTGCATCGCACTGTTAAGTTACACAACTCACTAACACAATCCTTTCCTACAAGATTGACTCTGCCTACATATTATATGCTCGTATCTAAGGCCATGAAATTTTATGTTTGACACTAACTATTATGTATCTTACTAATCATGTATATTTCATAACATTGCCATAACAAATGTTTGGATTAGACTTTATCTTTTGTATAAATGTAAATTATAAGTTTAACTTAATGTTAGTCAATTCAAACCACTATAAAAAAAACCAGATGATGTCTAATGTGTGATATATTTGTACTACAACATATTAAAGTTTTTTGAACTCTACTACACAAGTGATGCATGAGTCAAGTGAAGTGAAGGTTTGATAAGCACGATACGATCTTAATATGAATCTCTTATATAACAAAATTACATTAATTGTTCAAATAGATTAATTATTTTCTAAATAAGTTCACAATTGATATGATGCATAATAGTGATATAACTAATAAGTTCCTTGTGCAATCCATAAATTTGGATAGTTAACAATATAATTTATCAATTTAAGGTTGTACTATCAAAATTTATCTTGTCTTGATACAAATATTTAACTATAAGTTTCATCTTATTTCTTGCACAAAAGATTCTTATGAATTATATTGATGTGTATTTGTAAGCTTTTAGCTTTTACAAGATAAGCATTAATATAATCTCTACTTTTAACCCACCATTAGGGATCATGGGATTCTTTGATACCATCTTTTAGTTTAAGGCCATTACGATACTTTTTGAAAAGTTTGGAATTCAACTCACCAGATGGCATATTACTAAACCCAAGATGTGGGTGAATTTTGAATTATTAGAAAATTGAAAAACTTTGGGAGAGTACTATATTGGATCACCATACATTACATGGAATGATTAAAATAATTAAAGGATCAAGAAATGAGAAAAGTAAATGTGTACTAAAAAGAAGTGTTGGCTAAATATGACATGGTTTACCCAACAATACTATGGACTTTATTAACGCTTAAGTTTCCAAGCTTAAGCCTATCAATACTTATCTGGTCCTTCATATGTGGAGAAAGTTATGCAATTGCTACTTATACATGTTAAAGCATTAAAGCACCCTCTCTACATTTTCATGAACCCAAATATTGCCCACATTACAGTTTTCTTATTAGAACTTAATCCTCATTTCTTTTTTATGCTGTCAAACAAAACCAAAAGAAAGCTCGACATTGAGACCTAAGAGTGTTCTTCCTTCCTAAAAGAAAGCACTAGAGTAGGACTACCTTTATCTTAATCCGTGTTAGAAGGAAATAAAGAGCACAGGATCTATAAATCTAAGAAAGGAAAAATAATAAAATTCAATGTTCCCTCTTTGAGATATAAAATAATGAGTCATAACATAATGGTTAAAGCAATATTACCAAAGAATATGTTTAAATTATTTTAAGAGGAATGTTGTGTTATAGTTCTTCTAAGATCTTCCAAAATGCACATCTTAGATTTTGCAAGATAAAAGATTAAGAAAGTGAACTATTACTAAAGTCTAGAAAAAAATGCAATAGGTTATGGAAAGCACTTTATAATTTTCAAACTTAGCAATTGGAATAAAAATTTCATGTTGAGTATTAAAAGATATATTTTTTTTCTTTTGCACATAAGTAGAAATTATTGTTGCAGTAAGTTTGTTAGTTTAGCCTCACAATCATATTGTTATCCTTACGTTTCCTTGATGTTTATTCAATGCTCGAGCACAATGTGATAATTTCTAAAGTAATTGCTAAGCTAAATATTAGGCCTCTTTGAAAGTTCATTAACCTAAACAAATACTTCACTCCCTTCAACTTTTATTTTCTATGTTGACAAACTATACATTTTACTTTCCTATTAGCTTTTGATAGAAACCTAGTCTTTACTCAAGTTTTATTCTTATTCATTAAATTATTTGACCGATGTTAAAAAATGCCTCATATTGAACATGAAATTCCTATGAAATGGCTTGATGGTCATCATATAAAAAGTCAAGTTGATGATAAAACTTTTCCTTTCTATCAGAAATAAACCTTGAATGATCTATAGTGCTTTAGATTGAACATCATTAAATTAATCAATTTCTTTAATGGAACTTTAACAAATCAACATCTTAGAATTTGACTATTGTGATTAATTCTAATATAACTCGGTGGATCATTGCCCATTAAAAAATAGTTTAGGTACCTAATTAGATTATCAAATGAATAATCCAATTGAGATTCTTTTAGCATTTTTTATTTTCAAAAGCTCATTTTGTACTAATTCAATTTCATAGATATTTTGTTAGCATCATATCAATTATGAAATTATTAAGATAAATAATTCAAGTTAATATTAGATAATGCTTTTCATAGCTTCACTTCAGTTGACTTATGCATCGCATGTGTGATAGAGTTGAAAAAATATTGCTATATCACAATACAAACATATCGCAAACTAATTGTCACTTGGGTGATTTTGACACTTTTTTGAGTTGACCAAATGTAAGTTTAAAAAACCACTAACTTTAATACAAAGAATTACGACCATTGCAAACTTTGGTAATCTTAATGTTGTGAAATAGACATGCTGGAAAGATACATAATACTTAGTGTCAAACATAAAATTTCATGGTGTTAAATACCAACATCTGACTTGTAGGTAGAGTCATTCATGTAGGAAAGAAATGTGCAGGTGAGTACTATTACATGGAAGTGCATTGTGCAATGCCAACTTGTATAGGAGTTGTGTAGTGAGTGATCTCATATGTTAGTGGAATTGGAGTGCTATATATTCTTCTAAACTAAACTTCTATAGGGTAGGTTAGTATTCATTTATGGTAACCGTAAGTGATGTAAGGTATGCTTATCTCGTGTAATAATATGTTTAGAATAAGAAATCTATGAAGACTTTCACGAATTGAGAGGGAAAACGAATTTTTGCTTAGTTTTAATAGAACAATTCGAAGGAAATTATGAGTTCTCATATTCCTATAAATAGGCCTCATTTTTCTTCGTAAAAGTGGCAACAAAAAATATGACAGATTTGAACCATATTCAATCATCTAGCATCATTTCTTTTAAAAGGTGGTCTTTCATGGGACTTTTAATTGAAATAACATTTTTGGATATGCTCTAATAAATGCTTTAACTACTGTAACATAGAACTTGCATAGAATCATAATCATACAAATCTTATGATTTGCTTTTAAAACTTTCAATCTTCTTGAATTAGTAATATTTAATACATATCCATGAAATTGAAATAGGGTTAATGTTTTCTCAATTTTATTGTAACAACGTTCCTAAAAATTCTCTTGGCTCTACTTATGAGCCCGAAAAGATCCTAAATCAAGTCTTTCTAATGAGGGGAAGACTAATAAGCTTACATCGAAGTGTTGTGTTGGAATAGCATTTAGTGGCAAAGTAAAGCCTTTTGTTGGTAGAGATTTGAAGCATTTACTCCAAGCCTTGGAGTAAATATTATTATTAGGGTAAATACATATTTTATACTTTTTTTTATTAAAGATTAGGGATACAGTTGTTTAGTAAAAGAATGTTTGTGTGACATCTTTTCATTATGCTCAAGTTAAGTAAAGGAGTGATTATGTACCCAAGGCTCTAAAATTTTATGTGGGTGTATAATAAAGTCCAATGGTTGAATATATTAAAAATTTTAGTGTGACTTACTTTTTCCATTTTTCTTCATATTGTTTTTATGAACAAAAATTCTAAAATTCTAAATCATGCATGATTTTGAATTATCAAAGAATTTGATTACTCCAAGTTCTTCACCTTCGATTATGCCTAAGGGAGAACAAGTTGTATCAAAGTAGGTTGTTTCTTTGTGTGGAGAAGTTATGTATTCCATAGGCATAACATTGGGCAGTAGATCTTCTATAGGAATATTATATTATTTCTTTAAAAGTTTGTAAAATCTAATTTTAGAGCATGCTCAGCTAGTCACCAGTGTTCTCATAAGTCAACAATTTTCATTTTGGAAACATGCTTTCCAACTATTTTGTTCAAAATCTTGATTTAAGGTTAAAGAAATTATTTGAATAACTCATGTCTTTATTATGAATATTTATTATAAAGTTAATACAAAAACATTATTCAAATGGTATAAATTACTTTTTTTGTGCTATATAATAAGAATTTGCATTAAAATGTTAATGCAAAGAACTTCATTTAACGTAATATGTGTGTTAGATGGGAAATTTCAAAAAGCAAGAAATAAGGCAATAAGAAGAAAAGAAAGAAGAAGAAAGAGAAGAAAAAGAAGAGAAAGAGAAGCCCCAAAGGTACATTGTCCCATTCTTTGAAAATAACTCATGATCAAGGTGAATGTTCTTCATATAATAAAGTTAATCCAAAAATTTTATTTTATGACGAATCATCTTCTTCAATTGATGAATGGCATTACAAATTTGGAACGTATTTGTAGAAATATTCATTTGTAAAGGAATATTGTACATTTCATGAATATAGCATTAATGATCTGGAAATGAAATATGACTAGCTTAAGAAAAAACATGAACAATTATCATTGATGATTTTTTGAACATTTCTTTCATTAGAGAATTAAATTAAAAAAAGTATGACTATGACATTTTTCTTCTAGAACATGATTCAATTTTCAGTTTTTTGATAGTGGAAAATAACTTGCTCATAAATGAAAATTTTAATTATAAGAATACAAAACTTCTATTATTTGATTTGTGTGAAATATACTCTTTGAAGGAAATAATTTTAGTTTATACATCATATTTTCATATGCATCCATCATCATAAACTCTTACTAACATTTAAACTAATGAAAGTTTATCAATGCAAATGCCTTATCATATAGGACCAATCCGTATGCCTTACGTATGTATTACCAAATCCAATTACCATTGCTATTGAGTAAATCGTATTTTATTAGACCACCCTTTGAGGAAAATAATTTTTTAAATTACATGTAAATATGTTTGGATTCCTAAGTGACATTTTTTTGGATGTGATGTGAATTGAAATACTTCACACATCATAGATTATTACCTATAGTGAATCATAAGTTTATGTGGATTCCTAAATACAAAGCTTAGGAATTGTGTAGGTCTCCTTCAATTTTAAGCACTTATAAAGATTAGCCTTAACCTTGACAAATGTTAATCCTTGTTATGGTTAACATCTTGAACTAATTCATTTTGGAATTGTTCTATGTGAGTAGATAATATTATCGCATGTTAGTCCATTACATTATAGGCCATTTCTAAAATCTCTTTTAAATATAAGTTTTATTTTAATATTTATTCACAATTGTTTGTTATATGTCATAAAACTTAGTGAGACTATGTTCATAATGATTAGCTTCAAGAATTAAACATGTTTGCAATTCCTATCATCAAATATTAAATATTTAAAGAAAGAATAATGCTTTAAGATTTCAAAATCATAATCAATGATGATTAATCTTTTTTTAATAGAATTCAATTGTTCTATTAATTTTTATTCACTTGGAATTGAGGTACACAAAATTGATAAGGATTCATCCTTTGTGAATAAACCTAAGTTAAATAATGAATATAGATGAACTTGAATTCTAGGTCCTTAAATACATTTGTTGTGTATCATGTTCAAATTGTTGATATTCTAAATTCATATGTATTTATGGCAACCATTAATTTTGATATCTCAACAAATTATTGTACACTAACTAATTATGGAACTAAAATTATATAACAATTAGTGTCTAGTCTCATGACAAGTTGTCATGTAAGAAGGCTTGTATATTGTACATTGTATAGTGGCTAATAATATTAACTTATAATTCACCAAATAGTTTGGTTAATAAGGGAATATTACTAAATATTGCATATCCCACATCACATTCGTTTATATTTACACTAAATACATGAATTATAATATTATATTATCGAAAAAAAATGATCAATGGTTATGATGGTTTGTAGCAATAGTATAATTAAATAATCCAAATTTCAAGCCAGAGTGGAGTGATTAAGATGCTTGTAAATGAGTGCTAGGCTATATTCTAATTATACCAAGCTAATTGGTTAGTAAGTCTTCATAGTAGGTTTGGAGGGCCTTACCTCCGTCAACCTTTCCTTTATTGATGTTGTTGGTTACATAGCTAAGCTTTCTCTTGTCTTCATCAACTGATGGGAATGTCAAATGTTCAACTAAATATTTTTTTAATGAAGAAGAAATCAGTAAAATGGACGTACACCTAAAGCTTGAAATGATTAGGAAATTGTCACACAAATTCCCAAATATGGAAAAAATCAAAGTGGTTTTTGAGAATATCAAAGTTTTAAAAAATTGTATGGTTGGGTCTCTTGATTATTGACATGAACTAATTACATTAGCTAGATTATTTGTGATGTTAGGTTCACTAGGCATGGAACATCAGTGACTTTATGTAAGAAATCTTTAAGTGGCATCCTGAGTTTCACTTGAATATTGAATCATCATTAACTCTAACTTGGGTTTCATTTGAGTATCTGTTAACATATTTTTTTTATAAGGTAGCATTGTACTACTCACTTTTGGTAGAAAAAAACTTCTATACACGTCGCAATAACTAATATAGACCTAACAAGATCAAGCATAGCAACGATGTGTCTTGATGTGGTTCTTGTAATGGAATTACTTAAGATCATCTACATAACAATAAAAAAGATGAAAGCTCAAATGGATTATGGCAATGAATTCAATAAGATAATTTGTTATTGAATTGACTTCTATGTTCATGATCAGACCTCTCTTTAATGTAAAAAAATAAAAATGTCATGTAATATTTAACTTGTAATTGAGGCTTCCAAAGTGCAAACAAGTGTGGATGAATCTATGAATTTGGATAATATTGTAAAAGAAAATTCATTTCAATCTAATAGTTTAATGTTAGATAAGGATGCTTATGAAAAAATAATAAGGCACACCCATAATGTTACACTCCAATGATGGAGTATGTAAAAGCCACAAGCTATTGTGTTAAGAAAATGGGTAAAATGATTAGCACATGCTTAAGGAAAACAAAGATTGTCAATCAATTGATATGGAACAACATGAAATTTTGATCAAGATTACTGATAATTAAATTTCTTTTAACAAATCCAAAGCTAGAATAAAAAATTATATTGGGTTTCTGATGTAGTAGCATTTTAGGGCAAAGCTTATTTGCATTATGGCTTAATAATCATTTAAAAATTTCAGTAATGACTAACTTAAAAGAACAACAAATTCTTGTCCAATATAATTTAAAGACAAAGATGCCAACCTATTTTAGAATAGCCACTTAAAGAGAGACTAGAAATGGTTAAAAGAAGCATCTCAATTTCAACATTCATAGAAGTTCGTGATTCTCTCAAATGTCATAACAGATAAATTATTTTGATAACATCCTAGTCTAGAACATAAGAGTTCCAACAAATAAGAGCACTGTAAGCTCTTTCTTTAACTCAACACAAAGGAAAATAACTCTGATTTCTATCATACCTTTGATTGATAATAATAAATTATATAAACTATCTAAGAGATTAGACTTTAAGCACAAGTTAGGAATGCATCAAATATGATTAAGGTATTATGAATGAAAAGAATCCATTGTCTAACCTAAAATGAGGATTAGTAGTTAATTCACATGCTCATTTATAATCCAAGGGAGTAGAATTGTGCCTATTATACCTTTATGTATGCTAAATTCAATGGATAAAGAAAATGCACTTTAGTACATGTCAACTTAAATTATAGAAAAAATTAAATCTCTATTGTTAGTAATAAGTGACTTTAACATAAACACTACACTTGAAAAATAGAATGGTTCCTCCAATTCTATGTAGAATGTATTGAATGAATTAAATGATTAAATTAGTCAACTGTGCAAAAGAGAGCACCAACTCATATGGCCTTTAATGACATGGACAAAGAAAAGAAAGGGAAAATGGGCTTAGTAAATATTTGATTGATAGTTAGAGAATATAGCTTTGATTGACCAATTGTCACCACTAGTAATGCAACTTTTTTTGTAGAACTAGATCAAATGTTGCACAATTTCTTCAATCTTTAAAGGATCCTACTCATTTGCCAAAGTTGTTAAAATTTCAAGATGTGTCAGTGAAGCATCTAACATTAAACAAAAATGCAAAACATTTTATAAAATTATGTTGTTATTAAAATATTTAATATATTTCTCATTTAGAAATTCATTTTTGTTATCACTTATAAAGGTAAGTTCTGACCGAACTCCTTCCGTAATTTAGTTATCAAGATATTAAATTGTCAGTAAAGAGAATTCTTAACATAAAAAATTCTTACATTAGACATTGGTACATTACTTGCTAAACAACCTTGAGAATATGTTGTTCATTACATTCCATTATACAAATTATTTTAAAATAAACAAATAAAAATTATGCATCATTATTATTAAATTTTTAAATGGTTTAAATTGTAAACATAAAAGTTTTTTTAAAAGAATTAATCTATGGCTCCAAACAATGAAAATGCGGCAATATGACTTAAAAATTTAAAGGAAATAAATGATAATTATATTGACAGATAACATAAAATAACTTAAAATTATCTACCACCTTCCATCGATAAACAATTACAAAGATATATGTTTTTTGTTCAAGCAAATATTACAAAAAAATGTTTTCTAGATTAAGAAAAAATTATTAATGAAACAAAATATTAAAACTACATAAAAGAACATACCTTTTCATGAAATGCACTTAAAGGTATTAAATATTAAACATTACAAGATAATAAAAAGTCACAACAACAAATAAACTAAAATATTTGAAGTATAATAAATAAATTTTTATAATATTAATAAAAAAATAAATAACTATCAAGAATGACAATATGGCAATTCAAATAAAAATTAGATAAAAATGTCTATTTTATGAATGATTAAAAGATATGATAGAAATG
This sequence comes from Vanilla planifolia, assembly GCA_023846275.1. Taxonomy (NCBI): domain Eukaryota; kingdom Viridiplantae; phylum Streptophyta; class Magnoliopsida; order Asparagales; family Orchidaceae; genus Vanilla; species Vanilla planifolia. The sequence continues at coordinate 4,116,375 of JAIUJO010000018.1, forward strand.
ACATGCCAATCCTAAATCATATTAATATACAGTCCAATTTGACTTGTTAACAATTTTTCAAAATATTCAATAATAATATAAAATACAAAAAATATTAAGGGAATATACTAATTTACATAGTCGAGAATCTTCCCCTTTTTCATCACACATACTATTGAATTTTTGTATTAGAGAATGACCTTTAGATTGTTACAATATATATTTTTCTATGAACGTTTTTCTTATTATTTTTAGATTTTTAATTAAATTTATATTTCTATTTGTCTTTGCAAAAAGTTCTGTACACTTTTAACAATAATAAAATTTAACATCTTAAATAATTACAATTCATTTGGACTAGGAAAAGATTTATTATTTATGCATTTTGTAATTTATTTTTATTTTTTAGCATATTAATATTGAGTTATATTGATGATATTTTTTTTATTTTTAATAAAATTTTTATTATCATATATATTTTTAAATTTAATTATTTCTTAAAATGATAAATTTCTAAGTTATGATTTTTATATATGAAAAATAACTTATTTTGTAGATTGCAATGAAACCTAAAATTCTTGAGGTTAGACAATGTTTAATATTTTAATATTCATATTAAAATAATTTTTTTAAGATTCAAAAGTTTAAAATAAGAATATTTTTAATGTTAAAGGTTTTTATATTTTATTCCAATGTGCTATTTTTTATTTAATAATGATATTTCTTCACTATACTATAAGCCATTTTTTATAAAATAAATTTTATTTCATAGTAAATATTAAAAAATTTCTTCTATGTTACATCCAATATTTGACATAATATAACATTATATTTATATTATTTAATCTAATATATTTTAGGTAGCCAGTATAAATAGTTATCATGTTATATCTGACATAATTAATCATTTAGATGAGATATAGTTAAAAGCAATATGATATCACTAATGTTATGCTCACATAATGCAAGTGCCCAATGCAGAAGTGATGTGTGTCATCATTATTTGAATATTTGCAATTATGAACAATAAAGACATCAACAAGATTATTTGTGTGATGTGTTTAATGTGTCTTATATATAATGTATTTTTCTTTGATATTATCTAGACAGTATCACCATTAGTTGAAGAAATGACATTAGTGTGCTTCATAATTCTTTTCCAATTTGAAGGGATGCATAGAGCAATATAATTATTTAATTTTGGAAACTTTTCTTAAGTTAAGGTTTTATTTAAATCAGTCATGTATATTTTAATTTTTCAATATCATTTTCAATATGTTTGTTTTAATAAAATATGTTATTAAAAATTTACAATATAAGAATAATTTTATGTTATATTAAAACGTTTTTATGGTAATAAATGAATAACATATATGTTATTTAAAATAAAATGGATAGAAATAATTAAGTTTTTATACCTTAATGATCATTTATATGTTTTAAAATTGTAATGTTTTTTGTTACATGTCTGTTTGTGATACATTATTTAAAAAAATTATGCAAAGGAACAAATTTTGTTTTAATATACGCTTCATTTATTTTAGGTATTTCCTTTGTTATTTATTATCTTCTTATAAAAACTTATCAAAAAATTTTTTTGTAGCTAATTTTGTTAAATTTGCAAAATAATATTATAGTTTCTAACATTTTTAATAACACTTTTATATTACTAGCATTAACATATTTTGAATTATCTTAAAGATATTAAACTTTTTAACCTCATGCTTTCTTTATTTACATTCGTGTTGTCACAAACCTAAAAAGCTATTTAAAGTATTATCATATAATACTTTTTATAATCAAAGTTTTGTATTTTTTTTCAACATTTCTTATACATAGTTGTTAATATGCTATATGTTATTGTGCATATATGTCCTTGAAGATATTTGACATCAAGTTTGTAAAATTCAAAAATCCTACTATGTTGATAATTTTTTTAAAGAAACTTTTGTTTTTGCTAAAATATTCTCACTATTCATACTATTTAGATAATATTTTATTAAAATAGTTGTCATATAATTTAAAATCTTTGTTATTTTGGTCTTATTCTGTTATTAGCTATGCCAATCTTTACATACATAATTTGTGATTATACAATCTTTTAAAAACATAAAAATTCTATTTATTTTTATTTCTTTTTTTATCGAGTCTTATAATAATTTTTTATATTTTAAAATTTTTAAAACATATTAGTGAAGAATTAGAACAACTATTTAATGTGTTTAAGAATTTCTACAATTATAACAATGCACATAAATTATGAAACAAAATGAGTTATCCAAGCTTTATGTTGAAACAAAAGTATAAGAAAAATTTATAATAAAGAAATAAAATATATTTTTATAATATAATATTGAAATTAATCAAAATAAAGAAAATAATTTTAATTATATATTTTTAATAATGTAAAATAATGAAAATTGGAAATGCTAAAATTGTTTGTGTAATATCTTGAAGAAATTTGTATAATGTAAAGGACCATAAAAATATACTATATAAAAAAAATTAAAAATTCTAACATAAGAAAACAAGTAACATAACTAAAAATATATATTATTTCGAAATTACCATGAACGTAACTTTGATAAAATTTGAAAACAAAACATATTGTGTTAACTAATTTGAAAATAAAATACCTAAATTAAAATAAGAAAATAAAAAATGCTAAAAAACCATGTAAAATCTTGGAAATAATGTGCAAATTTTTCTAATTAAAGGATTTTTAGCCGACAAAAGTTAAAAAAAATTAATAAAATTGTTATCAAACATTAAATTTGTAAAGTAAAACATACACAATAAGAATAATGTCTTATCAAGTAAAAAATTTTACTATTACGATATTACATAAAATATATTTTTATAAATAAAAAGTAAAAAAAAATAGTTTTGAACTTTGAATAAAATTATTCTCAAAAAAGGACTTTTCTACAATGATACATACAAAGATACAACATTTGTTAACAAATTATCAAATATGTGCACTAAGCCATGAAAAACATTTCATAATACCTAAATTGATGTATCAGAAAGAAGAGGAAATTCCAAATAATATTATTATAAGCCTTCTAAAAGTCCGACTAAAAATCATTAATTGTGAGGTGTTATTTATTTTTAGTTGCTTGTCTATGCGATCTATGTACTACTTAATTATTTTGGAATATTAATAATTTGATAAATTTTTCTTATCAAAATTTTCATGTGGCCCACAGTAAGAATATTTTTTGGTAGTTATGCAATGAATTTTTTAACATTTTTATCTTTCTATTATTTTACTGGATATCTGTATTTTTAAATCTTTACTTCTTTAATTATTATTGTTATAATGTGTTGATTTGTTATATTAAACAATTTAAAAATCTTTTTGTTAATGTTTGTGTAGATAGGCAAAATAATTTATATGCTCATTATATTCATGTTACTATTTTTTCTTGTTTTATTGTATAATTTATATACACAATATGATTCATCTTAAGTTAATTATTGTATATGTTATAATTTCAACATAATTTCTATGTCTTTTAATTGTAATAACTTATTTATAATGCTTAAATTGCAATATGAAATATAATTTTGATGTATTATGATATGTAAATAGAAAACAACTTCAAGACATGTTTTCAAACAAATATACATATTTTAGATTTTGTTCTGTCTAAAAAAATTATATACATTTATCGCTTACATTTGTGATCCTTTTGTTGTACTAACATATTTTTTTAATATATTAATATTTTAAATTTTGATTATAACATCTTTGACATTTTTAGTTTTTTAGAATTTTTAGAAACAACACATGAATCCATGCTTTAATTCCTATGACCTTTTTTGCTATATTATCTAATAAAAATCATATTTTTAATAAAATATTTTATTGAGCAATTTGAATTGATTTCGTGAAAAATATTTTAAAATTTTGCTTATGTAATAGAAATAAAATATCTAAAACATTAAATATTTTTTAGAATACATTAAGAAAAAAAAATTTTAAATTTCAACAGAATAAATACATAAAAAAATAAAATATTATGTCATCAAAAATAGCACAAACAGTTATGGTAACTTAAGATTTCTAATAAATAAGCTATTTGCATATGTACTAAAATGCATTTAAGTAATGCCACATATGTAAAAATTCAAATATAAACTCAAATTTGAGAGTAAAGAGATAAAAGGTAATTATCAATGTAAATTGACTATAACTGTGAAAGAAAATTCAATGATCAATACTTTCATCATGCTATTGTGAGAATTATATTTTTGAAATTAACAACATATCACACACTAAAAAAACTAAAACCATTTGGATTATTGAATAATTAATATTTAATTTAGTAAAATATTAATATGGGATATCAAAAAAAGTTGTGCAATTCCAAACTTTTGGGATACATACCAAGATAAAGAAAATGGTCAAGTAAAAAATATGAAATTTTGCTCATTTAAATCATTACAAAATATTCATAATATAACATTTATAATTAATGATAAGAAAAAATGTTCAACAGGATAATACAAATAAAAATTTTTGAAACTCAAAAAGTAATATAATAAATTTTATGTAATGTCTAAAAGTTTTAATCTATATTGATAAATTAAAATAAAAAAGATAAAATATTAAATACTAAAAAATTAAGTATGTGATGTAAAGTTTGTAGCATCATATAAGTATGATAACATTTTTGTCAATGTATAATTAGCTAATATATGCTAAGTTTTGAGAACTTTAATTATAGGTGAGCTAACTTATCTATACTTATGTGATCTCAAAGTAATACTAGTACAATCACATTAATTGAGTTGAAATATGCATTTTGATAAGAGTATATAAAATAGTCATACAAGTTTGATCAATTTTATAAATAACATATAGATGGATTCCCATTGTACTAATGCTTTATTAATAATGTGCCCTTATGATATGGACTTATATACGATTTTATTTGAGGAATTGCAAATTTGTCACAATTGTTAATCTTTTTAGTGTTATTTTTTTTGCCTTGTTTCATGCATATGCAATCATTCATGATAACCATCTTGAGCTTCTCATACAAATTATTATGTGCTATACACTTACATCATACAATATTTTCTCAAGTAAAAGAGATTTCTTGGGAAGTTCATCAAATCTTATATTATAATGTATTCCTCATATAAATGAGATATGCAAAAAATGCATAGATTGGATAGACACTTCAGGCAAGTAATCTAAATGTTTAGATATTGTTGAGTAGTAGCTTAGGTTTATAGTAGTATGATAATTATCTTAAGAGCATAACAATCAATTTGATTCTTTTAAGAATGGGATTTTAACTATTTAAATTTTTTAATTTATGTATATTCCTTTTATTCATATAAATACAATTTATTTTTTAATAGGTGAAAATGATTCTATTACAAAGTAAAGTTACATGTAAAGTAAGAACAAAGAAGTTGGCTATGTTTTTCAGTACAATATCATCCTTTATCTTGTTTTCTTGATTGTTATTATATTTATTGTTTTACTTGCATCATCAACATTTTTATTACCTTGAAGTTTCATTGATTCACTTTTCAACATCATTTCATAGTATTTAGTTATTTGGCTATATTACTTTTTATGAATTACCCAAATTTTTTATATTATTTCTTCAAGTGCTATAATAATTCTATAAACTATATTGCTCTCTTTTTGGTGACATTATTTGTATATAGCCACTAGGGAAAATGTAGCATAATTTACTGAGGTACCATTTATGTGGTCTTGCATAAGAATAGAGTGTTTTCTCAAGTTATCTCCAGCCTAGCCAAGAGCAAAAATGGGGTGCTTTTTATTGTTTTGCATCGTATGTTTTTAATTACATAATATCTATTCATCAAATTGTTAAAACTTTCTTATCAAATATACTATAATTGGAATTTAACTAGTAAAATAATTTTTAGTAAACTATACAAATAATTTTTAACATTCAAAATTCATTTCTAATATTTTCCTCTATATTGGGGAATCTTTTAATATTCTTTATGCTTTGTGTTAAAAGTTTTGCATCATTCTATCATTTTTATTTCTTAAATATTTTAAGTGTAGTTTTCTAAATAGATATTTTACGTTGTTATCATGTTATAATTATTTTTTCATGTAAATATAGATAATTTGTTCTATTCTTAATTTTCAAAATTTTTAGTCTTTCGTATTCTCAAATTGTGTAAATATATAAATCAATTTTGTGTTATTTAAAATTATTTTTTAACACTTTATGCTTATTTTACTAAATTATTTAATTCACTTATTGTCTCTGAGATTTTAAATTTTTGTTGTCTTTTATGCCTTCTTTTACAGTGCTAAGTTCTTTGTAATTGGCATGAATAAACAAAAATATTTAAAAAACTATGATGTTATATCATCTAATTAATCATTTGTATTGTTTATTTTCTTAAATGATTACAATATTGAATTGAATAAGATTATATTTTTAATATACATTCTATTAGTATTATACATAATGTTTTGAATATTTTTTATTTAACATCTTATATGCTTAGTTTTTTAAATTTTTAATTATTATTATTTTGTTAATTTAGTTTTGGAGAATTTATTATCAAAAGAGTTTTTTGAAAGATCAAATTTAAAAATTAAATTCAAATATTTGAATTATAATGCAAATTATAATTTTGTAAATTAATTATTTAATTTATCATTTGTGGTAAAATTAATTTTTAAAAAGCTAGAAAAATGTTTTATTGATGTAAAAATGAAATTTTTTGTTAATGAAAACATTATACTTGTTAATCATTCTACTTTTTTTTATGTTTTTTGGATGAATTATTGATGACTAATTGAATAAGATAATGTTTTGTCATTTATTCAAATTATATTTTATATTCGAACTAAACATAACATACATGAGGTTTTTTGCCCTAATGATTATACTATGGTATTTTATTTAATATCTTCAAAGTTTACCTTTCTTTAATATCTTGTTAAGAGATATTCTTGTGGCTTAAATTATGTCTAATTATTCAAATTTAAATATTCTTTGTTTATTATTTTTTGGGTGAATTATTCTTGCACATGGTATCACTAATCTTTATTTTGTAATGAAGTTTTGAAATGTTTTGTATAATCTAATCATAACACAACTCTAAAAATATAATATTATGAAAGGTAGACTATAGGAAGGGCTAATCTATGTTGTCACAAGCCTTCTCTATGTTTATCATAAGAATGGTCAAAAAATGATCCAAATATTCAAATTTTTTTTGGAATCTTTCACATTTTTTTATATCACAATGCAATCTAATTTCAACATTTTGTGTTTCTATTTTCCTTTATGTTTATATTTTGCTGAAAGTTTCTACATATTAATTGAAGTTTGTTTATCTTTCATTATTAACAATGTATTTATTACTAGACCATATACATAATTTAGACATTATCATATTTTAAAAATTTGGCTAACCTAATGATTCTTTAAAATTATTATTTAATGTTTCATAATTCATTTTAATCATTTGATATTTTTAATTATAATGTAAAATTTGTGAAACTCTTTTAAAAAATTATCAATACTCATATTTTATAAATGTTCAATTTGATGTGCTATCCAATTAATTTTAAATTTTAATGATTTTTATTATCTCACTAATTTGATGCTTTTTTGTAATTCTTGTAATGTTTTTCAGGAGCAAATTTTTAATAATTTATGAATATTTAAATACTTATTCAAATTATTTATTTTTACAGTTTAATTATTTATAGCAATATTTCTTGACGACATAATATCATTCAATCAAATTATTGCGATCATTTTTTAAATATTAGATGACAGAAAAGATTTCATAAAATAATACTTTACTATATTATTATGCTATTTCATTTGACTTTAAAATTTTTTTTGCTTGAAATAAATTTTTTATTATTTTTGTGTACATTATTATTTGAAAAAAAATGTCAAAATATGTTTTTGTAATAAGTTTGTTATTAACATGTCACCCAATTCCTTTTAATTATTTAAATATTTTTACTATCAAACAGACATATGTTTATACATTTTTCTACTTTAGTATAATTATTATGGCCACATGCCTAATTTTTAAATTTTTAAAAATACAAAAATTTTTGTAATTTTATATTTCGTCGTCTATGTCGGGTTTTATATTTTATGATAATCATTTTAAACGTTCAAGTTTGTAATTGCTTGAATAGTTAAAAGTTTTTTATTAATATATTTTAAATTTTTTAAATGTTTAAATTTTTTAATTATCTTACTCATTTTCTTATTTCTAAACATTTTTAATAAAACAATATTTATAATTGAATAGCTAAAAAAACTTTACATGTTATGCATACAAGCTTTGATAACTTTAATTTATTTTTCTTTAGATAGTATTTTATTCTTTTTTTTTTCATAACTTTTATTTTTATAAACATATTTATTAAGCACTCTTTAGTAGTATATTTTAGCAATGTTATTCTTAGTTTTTTAAATCCTTTTTTATCATTCTTGATTTTCTTACAGAGTATTTTTTTATTTAGTATTCTTTATTATTATTGCTTTTGGCAACTTGCTTTGTGCAAAATTTTTAACGTAATTAATATTGTGTATTTCTATTTTATTTTATATCTCTTAGGTATAAAGGTTTCCCTTCAAAAATATATTTTGTTTGCAATATTGAAATCAATAAGTGAAAAAGCACACAAATGTCTTTTGGCTTGTTAAAATATGTTTTTTGCTATAAAAATTTAACAAATATGTAATGCAAATATATAAGTCTTAAAATATATTTAATATAATTAAAACTATTTAATGTTAAAGGTATGTATTTTTGTGTGAAAAATATATTTTGGTGTAATCCAAGTTCACTGAGCAAACTAATATTAATCAAGTACTTTGAATATAGACATAAAAACATATTTCATGGCTAAAAATTTAAAGCAATAAAAATAATGAAAAAAATCAATAAAAATAGTTTCATTAAAGGAAAAATAAGAACAACTTCAATGAAATATAAACGTAACCTTAAAAAAAATATCTAAATTTTTTGGACATTGATAAATTTATATGAATAATTTATCCAAAATCAATTGAAGTGCCATAAAGTCAATAGAAAGATCAAATTTAATTTAAAAATAAATTTTAAAGAAAAAAAGTGAAATAAATGTTATGACATATCAATATGACAAGAAAGTCCATAAATTTCTACCATAATTAAGAACAAAAATCATATTCTGTTAAATAATGTAATAAAATATTTTTAGGAAATAGAAAAGGAAATAGTGAGGTTTACCAAATGTACATGAACTTCAAATTATTTAACATAATTTTCCAAATTGCAAAGAAAAATGTTTTCACAAAGGAAACATGTAGAATAGTCAAACCAAATTGAATAATAAATTAAGAAATTCTTAAAATATTAAAAATTTAATATTATTTAAAAGCAAATTTGAATACAAGTATAAAAAGTATGGTACTAAAAATAAGAAAGTTAGAAGTACATTTTGCACTCGTGTAAAAGACTAAAATAAAACATGGTTTCCATATAATAGGAAACTTTTATCAATGTTAATCTTATACTTGATCCCTTAGATAATAACTACAAGCATATAAATTTGTTTCAAAGTAAGAAACCAAAAGCTTCTTGAAAACAAAAATAAATGATATTATTTTTTTAATAAGAAACTCTATCCAAAATGCATCATGATATACAATTATAATTAAACCAATACTAGAAAGGATTATTATGTTCATGACAGTACAAAAAAGTGTGTGCACAATTAAGTAAGAGAGGTATGAATTGTTAGAAATAAATATTATTTTTTTAGAGAATACTCAACAAAAATATTTTAATATAATCTTTTATAAGCTTAAGCATAAACTTAAAAGTAAATTTTATGAAATATTAATTTTATTTTAAAATATGTTAACTTTTCAAAATATGTTGATTTTCTTTTCTTAAAAAACTTTTTTGAAAATTATGAAAAAAATTAACAAAAATAGAAATGGTAGATGAATAAATTTTAAGTGGTCCAGCTTAAAATACAAAATTAATTTTTTTCAATCTTATTTCACTTTTTATGAGGATAAATTTGATAAGTAAGTTATGGATAGTTTTTAGTATATTTAGTATTAATTTAAAAAAATTATTTTTGTACTTTCCAATATTATTATTTTTAATTACAATAACAAGATGTTTCTTTCCTTACGTTATTGTGCAACTTTGTAATGTATTGTTTAAAATTACAAATTATTTTAAATATATTTTTTTAAAATTATCACTTATTTTTTTTTTACCTTTTTTATTTAATTTATCATGTCTTATTTAATCAACTAATATTTTAAATTAAACCTTTCTTCAATATTTAAATATTTTTCAAAATTATCGATCATAGAAAACTCTTTGTCGAGACATTATTCTGATCAATTACATTAATTATGTACAAAATAGTTATCTTTCTATAATTTTTTCATATGATATAAATTCATTCAATATTTTGTACAAATAAATTAGTTATTTTTTAGAATCTATGATGTTTTTTCTTCTAATCGAAATGATTTCAAATTTGCAATTATTTAATTTATTTTTTAATATTTATGTTCTTATGTTCAATTTCTTATATTGTTTGGCTTACATCACACAATCTAAGTGTTCTGAATGATTAAAGCTTCCTTATTTAAATATTTCGAATATTAAATTATTTATTTTAATAGTTTTTTGACAAAATTCGAAAAGCGTTTCTATAATTGAATATTTTTTCCTTAATTTTCTATTTTTTTAATTTTTATTTTTTTTATTTAAAAGTTATATTATTTTATAATTGTGAACTTTATTTTTTATTAAAAGGTTATGGAAACTTTTCTTAAAAGGTATTGTTAATTTTTTATATTTCAAAATTTTTGAGCAATGAATAAGTAAAATATTTTTTTGCAAAATTATTATACATATAGATTTTATGTGGTTAAGTATTTTGTTGAATTGTTGATTTTTATATATTTATCAATTATTTGGTTTTTTATTTGCAATGATATGTTGTTGTTACTTATTTCTTTAGGAATTGTTTTACTGTATTCAAAAATATTAGAATTACTTATTATACTTTTTTAGGATAATGGTACATTTTTATGTTTTCATATTTTTACAAGCTTATAAAACTTTTATTTTCAACGAATTATTTATCATGTGATAAATTTTCCTTTAAAATCTATGACTTTTATATTTTTTAAAAATACGTTCATTAAAAATGCATTAATGTTTTAATAATTAATATTTAACTATAAAAAGAAAATTAGCCTTTTGGAACGTACATAAATGTTGTGAAATATTTTTTATTTCACATTTTTTAAAACTAGATAATATTAAAAAAAATTTAAATGTTTTTCTTAAAGGGTATGTTTTACTATATTATTTTCTTTAGATATTGTCAATGTTGTTTTGAATACATGGAAATTGCTTACTAAGATTTTTTTCTTTATACTTTTTAATCACATAAAATGGAAAATAATTTCCATCTAATCCGACAATATTTAGTGCACTTTATTGATAATAGTTTTGTATATTTTCAATATTTTATATTAATCAATAATGTTCAATTGTTATCTTTCTATTGTTTTAGAAATTTCCATTAATCATTTTCCTAAAGTTTCAAAAGTTATAATTTTATTTATTTCTTTAATTATTTATTGAAATTTTTTTGGATCATATTTTATTAAATTTTTGTTGCCATTATCTAATATATTGAACATAATGATCAATATTAAATTATTCAATTAATTTAATAATCATATTTCATTTAATGTTTTCAAAATTTTTACAATAACATGTTTTTGACATTTGCATTTATGAGAAAATTTGTGATCATTCCAAAGCATATAGTAATAATTACCTAAATACTTTTTAATGGTTTCTTTACTCTGCAAGTCTTTCATTTTTTATATTAACATATTTGTCATGATTTAGATATGTATATAAATTTTAATATTAATTCAGGTAGTTTAAAATTATAGGTGCACTTATTTCGTAATTATTTGCCATTTTTCTGGCTATTATGAAATTGTATTTAATATATTTTTTTAATTATGAAATTTAATTTTCTATCTTCTACACATTTCTATCATTTAACATGATTAGCAATTTTTTTATAGAAAAATCTTTTTTTATTATTCAGCTATGTTTTCACTAGTTCTTTTTTGCAATAGTTTTACTTTTAACAATACTCTATTTTGCTTATTTATTTTTCATTTAATTTTTTTAATTAACATTTTAAAATTGTGGATCTTAGCAACATAATTTTTAAAGTATAATAGAATTACACAAATATTTTAGCAAATATACAATACCAATATGTTTTTTCATGAATCTTTATTCATATGTAAATATTACTATGATAACTTATTCATTTAATTCTTTCAAATATATTATGTATAGTTTGATTGCAACGGCATTTTTTCCTCAAATTTATAATTAACAAATCATTTTATTTAGTTAATAAGAAATAATTTAAATATTTTAGAAAAATATTATTCTTAATTGTTTCATGATTTTATGTATTTATTAAAATTGAAAAATTTTATTTTTTTATTGTAAAATAAAATTCAATATTTAAAATACCCAAAGGTTTGTTTGTAATTTATTAATTAATAACTATTTTGTATCTCAAATGTAAGAAATATGTTATGGAAATGAAAATATAACTTCAATAAAATTATTAGAATGTCATTAAGATAATAAAATTATTCTTTAATTTTATCTATTTAATTGTTTTATTATTTATTTTGCAAGACAGGCAAGCCACTAATTTCCCAATATAAAGAGAATTCTCAATCAAAGAATGAAAATATTGTAATTCCAAAATTTGTAAATTAATAAAAATTATAAACAAATGGTAAAAATGTTTTTACATAAAACTAGAAAAAAAATATTATTATTAAAATTATGAAAATAAGAACTAAAAATTATATAGGTTATTAAACTTATATAGCATTCAAATTATAAAACAAATTGTCATATAATTGCAAACACATGAAATAAGCAAAGCTAGAAAAGGAAAAAAATTAAAGAATACAAAATAAAATGAGAACACAAAATAGATAATATGACAAAATATTCATTGCAAAACATCAATATAATGTGATAAGAAAACATCTTTTATCAAAAAAATTTAGGACTAATGCTTTCAATGAGTCAAAAAATGAAAATAGTTGATGCTATAAAATGTCTAAAAAAATCAAAATTTATGGTAAAATATCATAAAATATAATCGATATTTTGCAAAAAATAAAAAATAAGAAAACTATAAACAAAAGATATTGAGAAATCAAAACATTTAACTTATCAATAAAAAAGTGAAATCTTATTAGTTTAAAAATATACAAAACATAAAAATGTAATAAATATTTTATTGCAAATGAAAAATAGAGCAAGAATAAAGCAAGAGGAAAGTAGAATGGGAATCCAAGAACTAGATTTAGGTCTTTCCTATATGCCACAAAGGTAAAGAAAAGTTGATGAAGAGTAAAAGAAAAGGAAGCAAAGTTAATATATGCCATCAACTATAATTGCATGCTTTTGTCAAACATCTCAATGATGGAGAAATCAAATATTATATTGCAAATTTCTTATTTCCATTAATAAAAGTATTTAAATTGTGTATAATAAGAATCCATCTATCAAAATATTAATTGCCTATATAAAAAACTTTTCTTATTTGTAAACCTTTGAAAAAAAAATAAATTATATAGCTATATTCATGAAAGAAATATCCTTATATGATCACTAGTAAGTCTCTTATTACAACTTGTCTTACATTAGTTAAATAAACAAAGAGGTTAAATACTCCATATATTTATACACTTAAAGTATTCATTGAGTTTAACATTTATTTTAAAATTATGACTGATCATTTTATAAAAAAATATATTATATGTTTTCAAATAAACTTTTATACTTAGTTTTATTTTCTAAATCAGGGGCAAGAAAATTCTTAGAAGTACCACAAATTCAACTTATTTCTCTATTGATGCACTATTTTGAATAATCTTAAGATAGATAAACTTAGGTGGTTAAGTTTTAGAATAGTAATGCTTAAAAGTTTTATTACTACAATAAGAAGTAAAATTAGGAGGACTTTATTGAGATGTTGATAAGTTTTATTTAGTGCAAGTTTAAGTGGTTGAATTTTTGAAAGTTCTTCAAATTTGCATTTTCATTAAAGAAAATCAAAACTTCAATTAATTTGTTATCATTTATGAAATGTAAACAAGAAGTGATTAATAATAATATTGATATTTGAATTCTTATAAGTAACTTTATCAAAGTGTCAAGCACCTACTAACAAAACTAAGTTCTTCTAAGTATAATATACATACAGCCATATAAATCAGTCACACGAAATATTAAGAAATTTCCAAAGTTGATAATAATACAATATGTTTGAATTTCTTTCAGTTGAATGGAATTTATCGAAGTTCATTAAAATGAGTAGCAAATGGGTAATATGATTAATATTGTAGATCTAAGTAACCATGATAATCCTTAATAAACAAGAATATTCTCATTAATAAAAATTATAGCTTCTTAAAAAACATTTAATATTAAACATTCTAATAGATTTCACATAATAATAAAATGGATAATAATAGTTAATTAAGTAATATAATGCAATAAAAGCATAACAAGAATTATTTTATGGTTTGAGTGAAATTGAAATGCATGTAACTAAAACATAATTATAGGTGCTCGTGTTTTACGATATTGAATGGAAGGGATTGTATTTTTGAAGATTGATAAGTTTTCACAAGTTAGCACTAAAATGGACAAAAAGTTTGTAACCAAATTTGAAAAATATAAATATAAATCTAATGTTAACAAAATATACCAAATGCAAAAATAAAACACAAGCAACTAGTAGCATAAGAATTACATCAAATTATGGTAAAATTTTTGTGATAAACTGTTTGAAAATTTGCATTCAAACTAAGCTAAAAATAAACAAAAAAAAAGTATTTGACCTTTAATAAGCCATTTTTAATTTCAATATATGTTTCAGTACTTAAATATAATTATTTAGAAAAGTTTTTCATTAGTTTGGGGGCAAAGGAAACAAATCACTTAGAACTATTACTCTATTATGAGCTACTTGGTCAATACGATGCATAAAAAGATTATGCAACATAGACAAGATAACAAGGCCATTATTATGGTTCTTGAAGCACAGTTGATCAAGAATAATTTGAGGAAATCTCTTAAGAATGTGTTGACATTTGCATAGCCATTACTGATCTTTTGTTGATGTTCATAGGGTACTCCTAACAATATCTATTTAAGTTTAATATTAAATTCACATTTGGAAAGGATTAAATTAATTTTTTGAATACAAGAATATTCTAAAGATTTCATAAGCATGGCTTAAGAAAAAAATTTTGGTATACATGCTGCCTAACATTTCCTAATGCAATAAAATTCTATTATGCCTTTAGTAAATTTATTTCATCAAATTAAACTATTTTAAAACCCTTGCAAACTATAAAAGCTTACATCTACTTACTGGATGTCTTATTGAAGATGCAATGTACATAGTCATACATAATTTCCTCATCAACCTCAAGCATCAACAAGATTTTGGGAATGCTTTTTTAGCTTCCATAAGTTCTACAGATGAGCCACATTTTATAGGATTAAGCAAAGAGAGTTGTTTTCGAGAATTATAACTTGATTAGGTTTTAGTTGCAAAAGTATCCACTTTGTGAAGTTACAGCTTAATGCATAAAGACCCAACAAAGGTTTGCTTTGGCATAATAAGAGACAAACTTGAATTATGTTCCAATTAGCAAAAAGTATAAGAGGTTTTGGATTAGTATTAGGAGAAAAATGCTCATGGTGAGGTTGTGTGTTTACCGTAGGAAATGAGCATATGATATTTTCTAAACTTGTTGTGGCAATGGTTCAATTTGGTAAAAACTAATCCATGTAAAATGCTCTAGGTGTGTTTTGAATACTAATATTGTTCATTTATTTTTTCATTTGCCAAGAATGTGAATACTAGTGCTAGTACAAGTTGGGTTATTTTGGACCAACAATTGTTATCATAACCAATTTACTAAGCTATTAAAACTTGTAAAGTAGGACCATTAGAACATAAGACACACTTTTTTTCTAAGAGCTATTGTTGTTGTGATAGTCCAAGCAAACAGTCTTTCGTAGGATCCTTAGTGGGGACATCAATTAGATTTTTTTATGCCATGATACTAATCAAGCATTTGTCAAACTTTTAGATAATCAATATTTCTATTCTTCTTATTCAAAGTCAACATAGACCCAAAACATTTATAATAGGCTCAAATTCATACCAAGAAGGAAAAAGAACCCAAAAAATAGTCTATTGAGCCCATTTTTGTTAATGCCTTCATATGTTGTTAACAGTTAGCCTAACTACCATTTAGAGATTACAGTGAACACGTTTACCTAAAATAAATCAATGAATAGGGCTCTTAGGTATAATCTAGATCAAGTTCGTATGACCTGTGAACACATCTAGATTTTTTACATTAGGTTTATTAATGCAAACAAACATAGAGCAACATAGTCTATAGAACCCTCAAACAAACTCAAATCTACCAAACTATGTTGACCTGCCAACCCATTCTGTTATTCATTATGCTAGATCTGATAAATGACACTATTTTCTCATGTCAAACCATTGACATGATCTATGATACACTAACACAGATATAACATAGGCACTACAGACATTGCATCGACCAATTGATTCGATCCACAACACACAAACATGGGTCTAACTTACAACACTGGAATTGGCATGTTATCTCACGAACCAGATCCATGAAAATCCAATTTGAATATCACTTGCAACCCTCATGCAAACTTAATAATGAATTTAAAATATTGCTTCTTAGAAGGTTATTTTGCAACTATTTGGGTGAAAGAAATTTTGGAGATAAAAAAACTTTTTGAACAAAGTTATGGCAACCACTTTTTAGAGAATAGATATTACTAACTAAAATGGTGTCATTTTGAATTTCTTTTTAGAAAATGCTTTTTAAGGTAAATTTTGCATTTCTAAATTTTTTTTTCTACTTTGGCACAATATAAAATTGTAGGTATAATGATGTTGGATTGCTTCAAATTAGCTCACAAACATACAATTATTTGTGCTGCACTAGTTTCACAAGTCAACTAGCACAAACTTTATTTGAAAATTATTTTAAAAAATAGTTAAAATAAATTTTCTATTGATTTCACTACTTATGCCAACCACCAATGTTTGCTATCATTACCATTGTCATTTGTGAACTCGAGAACACTGATTGACCAACATTTGACAAGCATCGACTCTTTTTGTGATGACCTATGATGACTAGTGCCAACTCGCCAGTCCCACAAATCCTACCAACTCTTTCTTTTTCCTGACCCATGTTTATCGAAAACTTGGAAAGGATGTATTGGGATGTCTATCTACACTTCATTGATTTCATGTAGCTATTTTTCCACTTGT
Organism: Vanilla planifolia; assembly: GCA_023846275.1. Lineage (NCBI taxonomy): Eukaryota > Viridiplantae > Streptophyta > Magnoliopsida > Asparagales > Orchidaceae > Vanilla > Vanilla planifolia. Next base: position 4,133,839 of record JAIUJO010000018.1, read on the forward strand.
TGTTTTTCTACCTACTGTTACTGCCACTCGAAACTGCATAATTAAATTAATTTCATTTTTTTTTATTATTTTTTAAATTTTTTAAATTAAGATTAATTTTTAAAAATCCTTATAAATATGGATGTTTGCCATACCTAAAAAAATAAATGAATTAATTTTTTTTTGCTTTTGTACTTCCATATTTGTGAACAAAGTGTGTACACCTAATCCTTGTTGTAGAGACTCCAATTTTTCTTGTGAGAGATAAGAATCAAAGGTGAGAATCCTTTTTTCCTCAATATCCCTTGTATGACACTATTTGAATGATCAGAGATCTAATAGGCCTTATCAAATGGTAAATCAAAATTAAGAATTACTTTAAAATTAAAGACAAATTTTAAACCAAGATCTCATACTAGAAATATCCCAATCACTGGCTTAACTCACCCAAAAAGTTGGTCAAATCCACTTAAACCAACAATTTGATTAATATCTTAGAAGACAATAGGATAGTAAAAGAAGTGTCATACATAATGATTTAGAAGAAAGAAATCTTAGGAGATGTGGATATTATAAAAGACATGATCCTTTCAATGACTCTGATCAAGATATCCATAAAAGAGATCATGATCATAAATGAAGATATAGACATTCAGATGGACAAACCAAAATCATGATGTCGATATATCTAGTAAGAAAGAAAGACCTAAGAGGCATGAAAATAATGAGCACATCCTTAATGTGTAATTGTCCTGACGTTTTATCGTAGTTATGATTCTAAAGACTATACTAACTAGAAGATTAATGTGGATGAGTACTTTAATTGACATAAAATTAGTGAAAAAAATATCAATTTACAAAGACTAAATTGATTAGTACTACTTGTATCTTCTTTAGAAACTTACAATGGTAATATGCTATCATTGATGAATAAGTACCCAAAACTTAAAGAAATCTTAAGGTTAGGTTGTACAAAAAGTTTGTTATAATAGCCTAGGGTGTTGAAATATTACATAAATGATAGAGAGTTTCCTAAGGTGGTGGATCTATTGATTACATTAACAAATTGGAGAATTAGAATTCTAAATTTGATATAGATGACCCCAAACATATAGAACGATAACATTTTAAGGTAGGTTTAAAGCAACACTTACATGCTGAGCTTAACTTGAGAAATGTTATTGCTTTAAAGAAAGCTTATCGCATAACTAAAAAAATGAAAAAAATTGAATTTATTTTAAAAAAATGATGAACCAAGCTTCTTAAAGGCCAACACCACAATTTCTCAATACACTCATACTCACAATTCATCTACTTCATCCATTGTAGTTTGTAAGCCTCCCAAACTCATATTACCTTCTACTCCATAATGTTCTTCAAGCCAACTCACATAATCATTAATTGCTTATTTTATGTGCCATGAAAAGGGACATGTAACAGCAAACTACTTAAAGGGATCCATGACTATGAACTTAGAAAGTTTTAATGAAAAATGTAATGCATAATGAGAAAATTGAGTAAGAATTAGAAAACATAGAAAATTTAATAGTAAAATGCACTCCTACAACTCCATTATCGTAAGATTACTAGAAGTGCACCAATAAATTTAGCACTAGCATAAAAATTAAGGAACAACCTTATATGATGATCATAAATAATAGTAATTATATTAATGTAACAACCCATAATTCGACAAAGCAAATAAAAACCTCTTTATGGAGAAACCAAAACCCCTACACTATATCTTGGATAGATAAACCTTTCCACTTATTAAGCAATGATGCTATGCACTATTATAATTGGGTAGATATAACAACTAAGTTTTATGTGATGTCGTACCTATGCAAGTAGGTCATCTTGTCTTTGAAAGATCATAACTCTTTCATAGGGATTTAACTTTCTAGGATAAGACTAACTTGCGTACTTTTATTTATGAAGAAAATTCGTCACATTACATCCTTTCTATCTTAAGAGAGATCTCAATCACTTAAGCCTAGCAAATTTATGGAAAATTCTTGACCCATGAATAAAGAAAAGAGAAAGACAAAATTTAGGCTTGACCACATTATCCATGTTAGAAAGATCCTTGATAAAAGTGACTTATTTTTGTTTCATGTAATTAAGGAGATAACCACCTTACCAAACCCAACATTTATTATACACGATCATGATAATAAACAAATATCTTACACTAATCTTATTCCTTTACCAATAGACTTTCAAACTTCTATTTTTATTTTCTCTTTTACCTCTCTTAATCTAATATCTAAAAAAATTAATCAAAATAATAAAAGATATGAGAAACTAGAAAATGCTCAAAGAAATATCTAAACTTTCATGAAAGAGGCAACGTTATAATTAGAGTAAGGTCAGAACAATTCCCTCTTAGAGTTTAAAAAAATTACAAGTGCATGGAGCTGAACCTATTAGGATTATTCAAAAATTACGAACAAATGATTATGTGTTGGATTTGATAAAAGAGTATGGGATTAGTGCAATTATCACCACTTGAGACCTCTACTTGTACTACATCGATTTCACCCGGCCATTTTGCGACAAGCAATTACAACCTTTGAGACTCAATTTCTTTTTGAGAAATGTTTAATACAATTAATTTCATACGTTACTTTTTTATTTTTTATTTTTTTAGATTAGTGATGAATATTTCAGAATTTGTCTGTTAGCATATTTTTTAAAATAATATGTACTCCCAATTCTTGTTGGAAAGATTCCAACTTCATTCGTAAGAGAGAAGGATTAAAGGTGAAAGAATTTCAACCAGAATAACTAGTAATAAAATATCTTATGAGAGAATAATAATAGACGATAGACCTTCTATCAAGAGAGTCAATAACCAAACAAATTCTAACTTCTACTAATATCGATATTATTATCTAACGGTTTAATCTTTTAGTAACTTTTATTTTTTAAGTAATAATCTAAAGTTAAAGTCACTATTTTTATTAGAATACTTCACATAGTATTTGTCTAAATTCTCTAACTTATATGTGCGAAACTTGATGTGAAAAAAACCTCTTTTGTAGGATTTTGTGCATAAATTTTAAGGAGTTGCTTCTTACTCAACTTAATAATCTATGCTACAGTTTTCGAACATCAATCTTTGTAAAGTTTTAAGATATCACAAACATCACCTAATCCTAATTATTACATAGTATTTTTTTATATTTTCTAATGATTTATTAATCATCTTCAATATTTTAGGCTCTAATTTAAAACTTAATAGAACTCTAAATCTACACTACATCATATACCATTTTAAAAGGATGATCTTTGCATGTCTAAAAGTTAATTGTTTCCAATTTATCTTGTTGAGGTCTAGGATTAATAATAATGAGAGCCATAATGTATTGAATCATCATCCTCCAAAAGTTGTTACCTAAAACACTATTACAATGCCTTCCTATCAATACTAAATAACAGTTCCTTTTACTTTGATGTTTCTTTCACTTCATTAATTCCTTTTTATTATGTTATTTCCCTACACTATGCTTCTTTTTTCACTACATCATGTGAAGTTTTCTTGGATTGCCATTTCTATCTGATGTTGTCTTCCTTCTCATTCTTAATAGTATTTTCTAAAGCATTTGAACAAGCCTTGTTTGTATGTTAATTCATTACTTTCTGTTTACCATAATGTTAACAAAAACTTTTCAATGCATTTTTATTTCTTTGTCACAAAATTAGTTTTATCAAATGCTGCTCCAAATAGCCTTTCTTTGTGCTATCAACATAGTTGTAAAATTAACATATGGAATGCCCACTAAGTTGTTTTTGGTTCCCTCTTGATTATAGTTTCCCTAGATAGCTGTCTTGTGTGTGTTGCCTTTCAAGGTTTCTTAATAAGCATCAAACCATGCTTTAAAGCTTGATTATTCCATGTTTGTAATGTGGATAAAATAACAAAGCTAAATTAAGCCTTATTTGAATTTTCTTTTGTTGGCATGAAATTTGGAAAAAAGAGCTAATGCTTAATGGGTTTTTCTTTTCTTTTTTCTAATGGGTATAATATACACACATGATATCTTGTAGAACTTACAACCTGGAGCACCCACATAATAATGACTCACAAATGAGCATCCATGATCTTCTAATTATAATATAATTTATTAAATCCAAGTGAGAGGAATATGGTTTTATCATTACCTTAAAACATGTTCAAAATGAGCCTACCATTTTTAAACCTAATATTGCGAACCAACTTAAAATTTGATGATGTAAAACTCATATTTGAATGTAGCATAAACCCTAAGTACATCATAGAGTGGAATGTTTCCTTAGACCATCACTTCTAATGGATTAGACTTGACGAAAAATGAAGGTGTGTTTTCCTAAATAAAGTTTGTCAATGAAACTTAGTTATAAGAAGAAACCATAGACACACACTATTAACAAGGGGAACACCACTCATAGAAATACATGACTTCGATAAAACAATCAGTTACATGACCAACAACTTGCCTAACATAACGAGAAAAATATGTTAATGAGTACATTACTCATTCGAATGAGTACAATTTATGTTGTAGCATTATTGAAGACCCTTTGGTCACCTTTTCCTAATTTTTGGCTAGCAATAAAGAATATATCTTGAAGGAGCCTTTAGAAAGATAATTTAATGCGTGGAAGAGGGCAATAGGATTGCTAATGAGTTTGACAAATACAAAAGCTTTATCTTACCAAAAATGTTGAACCATCAACAAAGTTAAACTTCTAATCCACCTATGTTAGATAATCTATAAGTCGTGTACCAACACATCCCATACCAATCCCTATCCTTAAAATCAATATCAGAACCAACCAACTTATTCATTAATTACCTAAGGTAACTTGTCCCTGATGTAAAAGGCCAGGTCATGTAGTAGTGCAATAACACACAATAAGATATAACACAAAAAAGAATTTTGGGTAATTTAACACTAGGGAAAAATAATAAATCAAAGGATATGCTTCTTATTCCTATCAGGAGAATGACAACTTCAATGAGGCCATTGATGACACTAGGCTGTTATAGTTATGACACATACATTTACCAATCTAAGGGAAGTGAGGATTGTAGACGTGCCATCACTGTCTATATCTTTGTCATGTTTAGAGAAAAGTTTTGTAAGTTCATTATAATAATAGCATTATAATCAATGGCTTTTTAAATGGTTTTGCATACAAGAAACTTGAGACCACTGATCGCCCAAACCCATACATTATTTTTTATTAAAAAAATAACCATTTTATTTCACTAATTAAAGAACTATACCACTTCAATTTGCCATACTTTGAAAGGGATTTTATGTGACATTGTTTCTATGACAAAAGAAAATATTATCTCATGATGTACCTTGTTATATGACCATGGTGTACTTCTTGCGAGAAATGCATGCACCTGCAGTTTAACACATCATTGGCAAAATTTAAGCTACACCCATCAACATCTATGGACAACATCCAGCTTATTAAATGGAAACAACCCACCACTCCAAATAAGAAAATCTCATTTGTCTATTGAGAATTTATTTATAAAACTTTATTTGACCAATAATAGTACTGATATTATATTAACTCCCACAATAAAATCAATTTTATTTAACTTCCCTGAAATGTTTGCAATGGAACATGTTGTAGACCTATACACAATTTGTCACATCGTTGGATGAATTCTCCTTAACATAAAGAATTTGCCTAACCAGTCTAAGACATAATAGACAAAGCATTCATAAGTGAAAGATGTAGTCCACGTGTCACTCCAACCCCTCAAAGCCTAAAGAAAGAAGGTTCATGGAGAATTTTTCACATTATTTTTCAAATTTTTAAATTTCTAAAAATATATTAGTCAAGAATTATTTTTTATTATATCAATATTCTATTACCCAACTTATCTACTTGTTTTTCTTAATTATTTACTTTTACATAAATTTTAAAATTTTTAAGTTTATTTTCAAAAGTGAAATAGAGTTAATGTTCCTAAAGTATTCTTTATAGTTTGCTAAAGAAATTATTCTATAAATGCTATTAATATTGAAGCAAAAATAAGAAGTTACTATGAGCATAAATATAACTAAATGTTTAAAATTACTAAGAATTTCTACAATTATAACAATGCATATAAATTGTGAAAAACATTTAGTTAAGCTTTACATAAAAAAAAATATATAAGCAAATACTATAACAAAAAAGTAATAGATGTGTTTATAATATAATATTTAAATTAATCAAAATGAGGAAACAAAAATAAAATTTTTAATAATTTAAAATATTGAAGATATTAAATGTTAAAATGGTATGCGTAACATTTCAAAGAAATTGGTATACAACCATAGACAATGAAAAATATATATTAAAAATAAAAAGAAAAAATTAACTTATGAAAAAAATATTGTGTTACATAATGTGAAAATAAAAATAAATTAAAAAAAGCAATTAAAAAAAAGTGTAAAATCATGAAAATAAATGAAAATTTTGCCAATGCTTAGCATATGAGCTCACAAAAAAAGGAATAAATTGTTCAAGGAATGTTAGTTTTGTAGAAATTAATAGAAAATAAGAATAACTTTAACAAGTAAAAATTTTCACAACTTCTATGTAAAATATATTTTTATTAATAAAAAATTAAAAAACTATTTTGATGTTTGGATAAAAATATTCTCATAAAAAAGATAACTTTCCTTTAATGATACATACAAAAGATTCAATCATTTTTAACCAATTATCAAAACTATGCATTAAGTTGTTAAAAATGTTTCATATACCTAAATTGTTGTATTACAAAGAAGAGAAAATTCCAATTAATGTTGTCATATACCCTCTACATGCCCAACAACACATCATTAATTATGTGGATTATTTACTATTAATTTTTTTAAAAAAAATATTAATAATTTGACGATTTTTTCTTATAAAACTTTTCATGTAGTTCCACAACGAGAATGTTCTTTTTTAAATTACGGAATGAAACTTGTTTTAATATTTTTATCATTCCATTATTCTATCGAATATTTGTATTTTAATATCTTTAGATTTTTTTAATTTTTATTATAATGTGTATCATTGTTAAATTAAACTTTTTGGAAATATTTTTGTTAGTCTTTTGTACAAAAGTGCAAAATAATTTATATCTTCATTATGTTTATGTTATTATGTTTTATTATAATTTTGTACAGTTTACACAAATATAATGTAATTGTTCCTATGTTAATCATTGCATATGTGATACTTTTTGCAAATTTTCTATGCTTTTTTAAATTACAATAATTCATTTATGATACTTTGATTACAATATGATTTATAATTTTAAAACTTTGGGATAAGTAAAATGAAAATAATTTCATGGCAAATTATTCAAATAAATCTACATATTTTATAATTTATTTTGTCTGAATAGTTTTATATATTTTAATTCCATACCTTTGTGATCATTTTCTTATATTAGCATATTTTCCATAACATATTAATATTTTAAAATTTAATTGTAACATTTTATCTCTTTTTAGTTTTTTAGAAATTTTAGATGCATCACATTGTATCCATGCTTTATAAGAATCATATTTTTAATAAAACATTTTATTGAGCATTTTAAAGTCATTGATTGAAGAATAGTTTAAAATTTTTCTTATATAATGGAAAAAAATATATAAAATATTAAATATTTTTTACAATATATTGTAAAATAATTTTTAGAATTTCAATAAAATAAATGCATAAAAACAAATAAAATTATTGTGTCAACAAAAAGAGAAAAAATAATTAACGTGATTTAAAATTTCTAATAAATAAGCTTAATACATAAGCAGTAAATTTACCAAGTTTTGATTTACAAAATGCTCCTTCTTGTGTTGGTGCACAAAAGAAAAAGCATGCTCTTATATGCCTAAGTATTCTTTTCGTGCACCTATAACATTTATAATCCTTTAAAAGAGCTACTGCACCCATATAAAGCATGCCCGCACAAGTTATTTGCTATGCACTTAAGTTGTAAAATGACCGATTCTTGTATTAAGCTCAAGATCTCATTTGTTAAATTTTTTGCAAATTAGTTCTTGAAAATATTTTCTAATAAATATGTTTTGTACATAGCTTTCAATATGTTGAGCATTCTATTATCATAATAACTTTTGTATTCTTGTTATTTGAGTTTTTTTATTTCCAGTGCAATGTTTTTTCTATTATTAAGAAATTCTTATTATGCTAAATAAATATTTTACGCTTTTGAAATATTTTATAATAATGATGATATTATGTTTTCTTTTGTTTGGGCTTTCATATTTCTTGATTCCCTTATCATTATAATACTTTTTATTTTACTATAAAAATTCATTTATGCTTTATTCAAAAATTGATTTTATTATTTACAATCACTTATTTATGATAGTTTCAATAATTTTAAAACTCTTTAACAATAAACATTTTTTAGTAATTACTATGTTTATATACAAAAATAAAGCTGCTCAAGTGAAACATGAATAGTTATAACTCGAACACTTGATTATGCAAAAAAAATTTGATGAATGATATTTTTGTTAATAATTATTTTTTTCATTGATATTTGAATCATTTTTTTTTAAAATCAAACATTGATTAATTAATTAAAGAGTTTGGTGAGATAATTTATTGTGCAATTCAGTTGTGAGTATAGGTCAACAAGTGATAGTAGTTTTTCTCATGTGCAGCTTGACTTATAAATCTAGAAACCTTTTTGTTTAGCACTTGATGAACTAATTCCCACTCTAAAATTAAGTAATTATACTTTATTTTAATTAGAATTATAAAACCATCCCTTCATGTTAATATGTCAAATGTGCTTATGTTATATTGCTCTTGAATATTGAATTTGAGAGATAATAAGGCATGCATTTCATACATTTTACATGCATATAAAGATGTCATGATAAATATTTAATATATATACATTTCATTCTTTAAATTCATCAACTATTATAATTTGTAAAAGCAATAAAATTACATATTACCTATGCTTTTTGCTTTTGTACCTCTCAGCTATCTTACAATACGATTGATATTTCATGGCAACAAATCAAACATAAGTCAAATAAGATCATGAGCAATTTCCATCAATTACACTATTTATATTACTTTGATATTCTTAGCTTATTTTGACTCCAAGTGGCTACCTAAGAAGTGCGTTAAGATGTATAATCTTAAAGATACATACAAAAAAATGGCATATGTCATAATGTATAATGTATTCATTAGAAGATTAGATTGGGCATGAATTAAACAACATTAAATATATGACTTAAAGTTTATACTATCATATAAGTACAATAGCATTTTCTATTTTTTTAGGAATGAGATTTTAATTGTTTAAATTTCTTGATTTGACTATATTCTTTTGATTCATAGAAATAAAAAAAGTTTTAAAAAATATGACAATGAATCTATTACTAAGTAATGTTATATGTAAAACAAGAAAAAGAAAGTTGATTGTGTTTTTCACTATCGTATCATCCTTTGTCTTATTTGCTTGATTGTAAATTTATTTAGTATTTTACTTTGTCTAACAACTTTTTTTATTTTTTTAAAGTTGCATAGATTAATGTTTTGTCTTTCTTTCATAGTATTTAATCATTTTATCAGATTATTTTTTTAGGAATTATATAAATTTCATTGTATTATTTGTTCAAGTATTTAATCATTACGTAAACCCTTACGTGGCCATGGGTAAGAACAAAGTCTTTTTTGAAGTTAATCCAGCATAGCCAATGGTAAAAATTAAGTGCTTTTTAAGGTTTTGCTCCTAGTAGCTACAAAAAGTAAGTGTTGTTAATTGAAACTTATTTTCCTTGATTAAGAGCAATGCAAGGAAATGTTTTTTAGAATCACCTATAAACATTTGTGGTCATTAGGTAATTTTAATTTATTTATTATCTAAGAATAACAATATTGTGACACATTGGTTTTCTAAAGTTGAAAAAGTCTTTCTAATTTTTTTATTATGATGTTCATGACAACCAAGAGATTTCTTTTATGATGCACTTGATTTTAATTTCATTGATTTTGAGAAAAAAATTTATTTTGTGTAAACTAAATATGTTTTTCTAAAACTACCTTCTTTAAACGATAATTAAAATTAATTAGTGATTTTTAGAGTCACATTAATTAGTTAGGCACAAAAAGGTCTACATTGAATCGTTAAAGTTTGTTTTGATTTTGTCTTCAGAAATTGAAAGAATCTTACTAGTATTTATATCATGAGTTCACCTGTCAAAACTGAGTTAATTTTAATTTAATTTAAATTTCTACAATTCACCCCCTCTTATGGACATCATGTTCATAAATTTCTAACATTAAATATTTTTGATGTTTTATCATTCGATAGATTACATGTTATTACATTTCGTATTATTTGTTTATATGTGTTCATATTTTTTTTAGAGATATATATTTTTAACTTATTAATTTAATAATTATTCTCTATTTATAATATTTAATATCTTCATTTTTTATTAATATTTATCCCTTAAATTGTTAAACCTTTCTTATCAAAATGTAATATAATTAGAATTTTTCTAATACATTTTTTTGTGTTATACAAATATTTTTTCACATTCAAACTTCTTTTCAAATATTTTCATCTATATTAATGAATTATATTTTTATATTTTTTTGTTATTGCAATGTCCTAGCATTTTTGCTTCTTTTAATTTTACTTTAGTCTTTTCTACTTTCAAATTGTGTAAACAAATTAATCAATTTTGTGTTACTTAAAAATCTTTTTTTGACTAATTAAACCTATTTTAATAAGTTAACTAATTGAGTTATTAACTCTGATATTTTAATGTTTTGCTATCTTTTATATGTTCTTTTATTAATGTAAATTCTTTTTAATTGGTGTGCTTACATAGTTATATTTAAAAAAGTGTGATGTTATGTCATCTGATTGATTTTATCATCATTAATTTTTTGATTAATTACAATATTTAGTTGAATAAGTTTATATTTCAATAAACATGCTATTAGTGTTATACATAATGTTCTTATTTTTAATTTTTTTAACATCATATATGCTTTGTTTTTAAATTTTTAATAATTTTTTTAATTTTTTATTTTTATTATCATAATAATATTTAAAATATGAAATATAGAAATTAAATTTTAGTATTTAATTACCATAAAATATATAAATTTTTAAATTAATTATAAATTTTATTATATACGAAAAATTTATTTTTAAAAAATAGAAAAATATTTTATTGATCTAAAGGGCTAATTTTTGCTAATGAAAATATTAGACTTCTTAATAATTTTTCAATTATTTATAAATTATGACATATCCATCATTTATTATCAAGAAAATATTTTTATGATTTATGTAGATTATATTTTAAATTCTTGTTAAAATAATTATATTTGGATTTTTCTTTTTTTAACTTTTATAATTTTAATTGCTTCTTTCACTAGAATATTTACATTTCTTGTTTAGAAACATTTTTATTGCTTAAATTGTGTCAAATTATTAAAATTTATTTATTTTTTGTTTATTACTTTTTGATAAATTATTCTTTCACTTCTTATCATTAAACTTTATTTTGAAATATGTTTTTCGAACTAGGGAACTTATATTTTCTGGTCAAACTGCGTCTCTAAAAGCCCAATATTATATAAGATAGACCATACAAATGGCTAGTGGATGTAGTCACATTCCTTCTCTATAGTTATCATAAGAATTGTTAAAGATGTGGAAAATATTGATATTTTTTTGGAATCTTTTGTTACGTTTTCTTTATCATCCAATCTAATCTACTTTCAACTTTTGTGTTCCTGTTTAATTGTCGATTTGTTTTTCATATATTTTTTATATTTATTCTATGTTAAATAAATTGAACTATTAATTTTTAACAATATGAGTATATGCAAAAGCCATGATTTTCTTTTATGATTGTATTTTCTTGAAATTTTTTACTAACTAACTAAAATGTGTTTATTTTTTATTATTAATAAAATATTTTTTTACTAAACCATATAAGTGCTTTTATATTATTATATTTTAAAGATTTGGCTATGTTAATGATTGTTTTGAATTATTATTTATTATTTTATAATTAATTTTAAACACTTATGGTTTTTAATTATATTTAAATTTTTCTAAAACTTATTTAAATAAAAATTATTTCCTAAAATATAATTTTGAATATTCCTTATTTTTTAAAAATTTTATTTTGATGTGTTGTCCTATTAATTTTAAGTCTTAAGGATTTTTTTATTGCCTTAATAATTTGATTTATTTTATATTTCTCGTATTGTTTTTAAGTAAAATATTTTCAAAAATATATGAATGTTCAAATACAAATAAAAATTTATTTTTTAATATTCTAACTATTTTTTTAAAATTATTTTAACTCATAATATCTTAGAATCAAATTACTACAATCCCTTTTTAATGTATTAGTAGAAATAATTTTTTTATATAATATGCTATTAAATTATTAAGTTAATTTTTTGAACATCTTAAACTACTTTTATCATGATAATTTTCTGCTTTATTCTTTTTATTAACTAGATAACATTTTTTACACCTATTTTTTTCATTATTATGACTTCGGTGTAATTTTTTATTTTTTTGAAAATACAAAGTTTTGACAATTTTATACTTTGCATCTATGTCGGGTTTTTATTTTTTGTTGTTAATAAGGTTCATGTTTCGACTAAATTTTAATCATTCTATTTAAATATTCAAGTGAGAAATTGCCTTAATTGCTATATTTTATTACATTGCTTTAAACTTGCTTTGTTTACATATCATATTCGTTATCATTATAGTTTAAAAATTACCATTTCAAAAATATATTTCAAATATTTTAAAAAAAATTAATAGTTTAATACTTTGTTATGTTTAAATAAATTTATTTAAATATTATTTGTAATTTAATTACCCCAAAAATATATTCCATTTTTCCATTTCATAAATTTTATTTCTATTAACACATTTGTTAAGCACTTCTTAGTACAATATTTCATCAATGATAAGCTTAGTTTTTACTTCCCTTTTTCTATGGAGTACTTTTCATTTTTTTCATTATTTGAATTGTTTTTGGGAACTTTTTTTGTGCAAAATATTTTTACATTTATTATTGTATATCACTTTTTTATATCTCTTGGTGATACAATATTCTTTTTCAATAATATATAATTTATTACAATAAAGAAATAAATCATTGAAAATGCACGGAAATTTTTTTTTTTTGAAATATAAATGTTTTTCAATTGAAATTTAAAAAATATTTAAAGCAAAAATATAAGTCTTAAATTTCATTTATAATAAATAAAATAATTTAATATTAAAGGTATGTATTTTGTTGTGAAAAGTATCTCTTGGCATATTCGAAGCGTAACGAACAAACCAATATTAATCAAATTGAATGAATATATATATAAAAATATATTTTTTGCTTAATATTTCGATTAATCAATTTAATTCAAAATATTTAAGTAGGGATACGATTAGCAACCAAAGAGTTTGGTTATGTCTAAAACAGTTAAGGGTAGGATTAGACATTATGGTAAAGGTTTTAAGGATTATTAATAAACCTTAGCATAGTAAAATTGTGACATTGTGGTCCTTGGGTATGAATATGTATGGTAAGCATAGGTTTGGAACCATGCTCAAAGGCAAAGAAAAAACTTAATGGAAAGGGAAGCTACAATAAAAGATATTGATGACAGGATCATGAAATACCATTTGTGAACCTTTATGGGTAATGACAATTAAGCTTTGGTTAGCTAGACTATTGGCTAAGACCTCGTAAGAAGGTAGAAGAGCTTGGAATAAGACGTATGGCTGTGCTAGGTTTGGCCAAGTAAGTAAGATGGTAAAGATGTTGTCTAAACCTTGGATTGAATAGGCTATTTGGTTACGAACAACACAAGTAAATCTATTTAAGCCCTTAAGTCACATGATGACTTTCTTAATGGTGATCAGAGGAATGTGTGATGGTTTAGGAAAGGCTTTTTGATTTTTACGATGACAAAGGATTGCCTTTGGATCATAAGGGTCAATAGTGATACTTGTCTGAATCGAGACTAAGTTTCGCTAGTAATATTTTAAATATAAAATATGTGGTTACAAGCCAAGAAATTATGAACTGAATGGTTATCTTAGATAAGAAAGGTCCAAAAAAAATGTGGGCAAGGTTAAATATAAGAAAAATGAGATAAGAAATTCTAGATAAGTTGAATTAGGATTTAGTGGGAACCCTAAGGCATTTAGATATAGTGGACTCTAAATTATCGATGCTCACGAAGAAGATAGACATGTTAGCTACCCCACTCTGTTAGCTTGGTGTTAGTTAAATTTGTATAATTAAGCCTACAATTGGAGTATCACATTTAATGAGAAAAAGCTTGACAATTTGCAGGAATCCATTTTATGAATATTCCCAGAAGGAAACAATTACACATTCAGTCTCGTAAGAAATCCAATGGTTAGTTGTGTTTGATTTGGGCCACTACTGTTTCCTGAAGACTCTTAAAATCCTACATAGATGCACATGTGATTATAATTGCCATGTTAAATGCAAGGTTACATTATTTGAAAAAGTGGTAGGGCCTATCATGATTCTTATGCATAAGAAATTATGTTATATCATGAAGTGGATGCTAAGTATCTAGTTAGTCACATTATAATAAAATATATATTGAATTAGTTAGTAGATGATTATATCATTTTGTTAGTTAGAAATTGATTTCAATCATTCATAAGATTTATTCCATTGTTACATTTGTATTTTGTATTAGTGCATAATAGTTTTATTGTATGGGTCAAAGATTACATGTTGAGCCACCTTGCTCTCCTCTTTATAACAAGATCAAGTTGTTAAAATTTGAATAGGAATTAAGCTAGAGATTTTTAGAGCAAATGAATTAGTTGGATATTTCATTTTATTTATTTCGTCGTCAATATTAATAGATTTGATTCTTATATGAAATCAATTATATTTTATTTGATATAACCCTATATCAGATTGTCTTATTAGTTTTTGTGCTTATTAGTTATTTTCTTATCAAAATTTTTGGTCATACATGATACTTAGATAGGATTAGTATTGAGTGGTTTTGCTGATTATATATATATATTATACATGTTTTGGTCTTGTGAATGAGAAAAATTATTAGATTCTTAGCATGACAACATTTTCTTTGGAACATGTAAGGACTATACGACAATGTCGTTTTTAGAATTTTGTTACACTCATTGTTTTTAAAACTTATGTTTGATAGTGTTAAATGATTTAACAGTTAAGCTAAGGAAAAATGACATGTGTGTGTACATATATGTGTGTTTGTATGTGTGTGTGTATTATCTGCATAAAATTGAATCTTTCTTATTAAAAAAAGTAGTTATATGATCAATTGAATGTATACATTGGAAGTTTATTTTTACTTTTATAGGTTTACTTTATTTATATTATAAAATGGTCAATGTTTTTATCCCAACAGGCGTATGGAGGAACAAAGAGATTTTATTGATAATAACCTAATTATGTGCGATTTTAACATAATCATAAAGCTTGGATATATTTTGTGTAGATAAGTGATAAAGAGGACCTTTAAAGAGACGTTAAGAACTTCTAAAAGATTGATTTGTGTTGTTGACCTTTAAAAAAGAAGACTAGTAATTATCAAATCCATAGAGTGGTAGGTCTCAAAGAAAAATATTTTGAGTTAAATTTTAAGTATTTTAATTGTTTGTATTTTAGACTATAAGATTAATTAAAGCAATCAATGAAAGTTATGAAAATTAACCCGTTAAATAAATCCATTTAAAAATAAATATTTTAGCTTTTAATAACTTTGAAATCATACATTTATCATCTTAAGAATTAATTTTTTTTAACTTGTATAATTATTTTTTAATAATAGTTAAATAAATTTAAAAATTAAAAAAATTCCACTTGAATTAGCTATCCTAAACCTATGTAACAATTTTTAGCCATAGCTAAATTGTAATCATGAAATTTATCTAGAATTAACTTAAATAAGGGCAATACTCTTTACTATAATAATTGAGTCAAGGCATCACTCCTAAACATAGCTAGAATTAACTTAAATCAAGGCAATACTCTTTGAGTTCATAGATAAAACTACTTCCTCATAGCTAAATTCTATATTGCAATCAGGAAGTGAGTTGTCAAATCATGAAATTTTACAATCAAATAACCATTGCCACAATCACCAATTTAGGCGATAATTCCACTAACCGTCTGATTGCTCCATTAAATGATAACATTTTCTGAATTTAATCCATAAGTAAAGTTAAATATAGTCATTAGATCAAAATTCAGATTTAATAGTTCATATGAAATCCAAATGTCTGAACTATTATTGTTTATTCTAATTAACCAATTGTGTAATTTTGACAATCAAGCAATCCAAAATTCTTTTAATCATGTAGCTCCTATGCAATGACTATTTTAACCAATATTTACTAATTTTAATAAATTTTATTTAAAAAATATTTAATTTTAATCAAAAAAATCTTTCAATTAAAACAATCAAATGGTTAGTTTGGTAAATACTTTTAGTTATTAGAAAATGTTAATAATTGGGTAGTTATTGATCACAATAAATTGATTAAATTTTGAAAAAATTCTAAAGAAACGTTTGAAGTAATGACATTGAAGCCACTAGTATCTAGTCCTCCTCAGTACATTTATACATTGTGTCCTTTTTCACCATCTTGATATTTTTTGTTAAAAACAACAAAGCTCTCATTTCTTTTTTTTTTTTTATTAAATTAAAATAGCTTTGTTGACCATTTCTCGTGTAGGAATTACTTTGTACATTTTTAATTGCCACATTCCTTTCCACTTTTTGCAAAACATACTTCATTATACGACCATTGTAGGCTATTTTTCTATTTAATTTTTCTAATAGTTTAGCATACACATTTTTTGATAAAAGACGTATATACATTATTTTTTATGCATTGTTTTTTCTAGGAGTGGACATAGGATTTATTTTATGATGAATCATCTAAAAAATTCTTAAGTGTACTCACAAAATTTTTTGACCTTCCTATTTAACAATTTCCTTACGAATTTGTTGTTAAATAGAAATGAACATATTATAAATAAAAATTAAAGTTTTCACAAAATTACTTTTAGATATTTGTTTAAGCTTATTATAAATGCCTTTAAACAATTTTTTAAAATTTATTTTGTGAGAAACAAATAATTGGATTCTTAATAATTCACTCACTTTCTTTTTGAAACACTCTCGACATTATGCAAGGAGGTCATTCGCTTAAGATGGATGTACAAAACTCAAATGTGCTACAAGGAGTAAATTAAAAGGAAGGAAATTAATGAAGCATAAGGAAAGAAGTTGATATATGAAATGAAGGGATAAAAGCATAGAGGACACCAAGCTTAAACAATAAACAAAGAAAAAGAACAATTTCGAATAAAAGTTTGTTTTTAAAAAAATTAAATTAATCATTCATAAGCATTAATAGCATTATTTTAAGAATTATTTTTTAATTATAAAAGGTACTTTTGAACTCAAGTTTCAAAAGAACATCACAAACAAACATCAGAACGATAGTGAGGTGATGGAAATTTTCAAGTTTGTTGTGAGAAGGATGACACTTCCAACGTTATTTTCGGGACAATCTATTATAAGTATGCTCCACTCCTTTATTGCGTATATCTCAGGCGCATTGGCCTCGTGGCCCTTGTCTTGTAGTGAATTTGGGAAAGTTTTTGATCCTCTCCAATCATGATAATGCTTATGACTTTTTGAAAGTGTAAAGAAATGGTCATGTTTGATGAGGATGATGTCTTTAAAAATGAACACCCTTCAGATTGACTTTAATATGTAACATTTTTTGTTCGATGAGCCAACATGGAATTTTAAAGAGTACAAATTAAAAACAATTGGCATCTTTGAGTTGATCATGAAGAAGTAAGCATGTGCTACTAAGATCTTCATTAGAATTGGAAATCATTTGATGTTGAATGTACAATATTAAAAAATTGTAGACTTTCAAATGAGGGTCCTCGAATGTTTTCAACTTTTTAACTCAATACTAATCCTTTGTAAGCTCTTATGTGGATCTCATTGGAACACCATCATATCAACTTGGTCAACAAGTAGTCCCTACTTTAAATCGTGTTAATAGTTAGCAAGTCATTAAATGTGTTTTTATAATAATAATCAAAACGAGATTCCATGGGGTTCTAGTTTTTGTTTTGGTAAATCTTACTAAAACTCTTCTTTAGATATTAGAATCTTTAGAAAGATTCGATGCAACAATTCCTAATTGAAAAAAATTAAGTAATGAAAATTTTCCCAAATATTATTGAAGTAATTATAGACAATGATCCTCTATGGTCCAACATAGGCAATAAAAATGTTCTAAACACTTTTATGTAAGAAATGGAGAAGATGAGCCCCTCTAATTAGTGATGTAATAGGTAACATGAAACTTCAAACTTTGGAAGCCATCTATGTATAAAACAATATCAGCACCACATTACATGACAAAACATCAACACATAAAAATCCTTAATTTTACTATTAATCATCTATTTAATGATAGTGTGATCATTTTCAATGAGAAATTATAAAGTAAGACTAAACAATATCAATCTAATTTGAAGCGTAGGAAGGACATGTAGCTTAAACCACAAGTAGATATTCAATCAATCAAAAGCTCGAATGAAAACCTTTAGGAAAATGCAAAGGCTCTCAAGCTTTCTAGGGTAGACTCGAATGGCTTCACAGAGTCTAATAGTGAGAATTAAATAAGAAAAGACATAACTGGAGTCTCAAAAAGGTGATTTGCCTAAGAATGACCCAAAGAAGCTTTTAATAATCTCAAAAACTAGACATTATAGATTATAATTATTAATTTCTTAATTTTCAACATAAAGGGTGTAATTAGTTCTACAACAGCTTGATTCCGTAATAACATGTTCAAATTACACAAAATTAAGTTAATTTCAATAATGGAATACTTTTCAAGTAATAAAAAAATGGACATCCCTTTTAAGAGACAAAATTTTCACTATTGTGAAGCAACATATCTAACAAATTATAGGTGTATTGGTTGTAGAACTTATAATGTTAAACATTGAAAATTAAGAATGTTTTCTCCACATGGTGATACATAAATGATGTGCTATCTTTTTATGTATGCCAACAACTCCTTTATTAATAGAGTAGATCTTTAGAGGAATTTAAGATTGTTCGTGGAGGCCAACCATAAATAAAAAATAAAATTAAATTTCTTTACTATGGTTCATAAATTTAAAGGTCGTTCTTATGATTTTTACACAGCCTTCCTAAAATAGAGGCTCAACATATGAACAACTTCTTGTTGTACCAATCCCTCTTACTAATCATTTCTCTAGTAGTAGTTAAATCAAATATTAGAGAACTTAGATTACAGAGAACTCGGATTAAAAGTAAATAATTCTCTCCAATTGTTGGTTAGAATTGGAGTCTTCTAATTTCTAGGTCAGGAATGTAGGCCCTAGTTTATAAGCTAAACAGAGCTAAAGTCCACCTTAAAGAATGGAGTGAAACTTAAATTTGGTAATATATTTTTGAAGATTGAAGAAGAAGAACATAATGTTATAGAGAAGGCAAATAACTTCAAAGAGTTATCGATGAGTTATCACGGTTAGAGCTAACAAAGCTTAAGATGAATGAACCATGGTTGCGAAAATGGAGGAGATTTATGGAGAAGATATTTAGGAATACTATGGAATACTTTTTTCGAATTCTATAAGATACTGTAGAATTCTAAAAGCCAAAATAAATTACAAAATAAATACCAAGATTTTTTCAATCAAATTAAAAAGCCTTCTTAAAAAGTTATTGAATTAATTTTTGTAATTAGTTCCTAAATGAGCACAAGCATTTCGAGGAGTAATGGATTAAAGTGAGGTAAAAAGCAACACATAGTGTGACATGGGTAGATCAGCGCATCACTTTCAGTTCTAATTTTGGCGAGCAGCATTGGTAAAAAGGTATTTACACTTTGGGCCTGCCTTTGGATTAATGTGGATCGAAGATAAGTAGCATAAGATGATAAATCTACACCAATGGTGATGGTAACAATGGTTAACAAAGGTGGATTACTGTAAAAAACGCCCAAAGATAAAATTTAATCCATTTTTCAATCTATTTTCAAGCAAATTTTCTATTGATGGACATGTTAGATGGTTGAAGGGAAGGTCTACATTGAATTTGAGATGAAAATCTACAGATTGCTCTTTAAACAACTTAAACTAAATTATAAATATAGATAATTGATGAACTAATAAAAATAAATGGAAATATGCAATAAACAATGGACTACTGTAATTCATCCATACAGCAATAATAATAATGGAGATTAATAATAAGTATTGTAACGAATCTTGAAAGAGCTGCAATTCCGAATAGAACTAGTACATCTCTAAGTTGAACCTCTACGATATGTATTGGATGTGACTACATCAAACGAATAAGATCTAAAAGAAAGGTACTGTGCAGCTTATGAATTGTGATAAAAACAGAAATGTCATCCACACAATGCTCAATAATAAGCAAATGAAGGGTGATATAAAAAGATTAAAAAATCAAAATGGGACTTGGCTCTTAGAGAAGGATTTAATTGCCAAATACATTGTCGATTACTTGACATCTCACTATTCTCTGCTAAGAAAAATGATAGGTTCTTTGATTTATGATGCTTGGACTCACTAAAAATAAACATGATGCTAATTTTGCTAGTTAATAAGGAGAAAATAAAACAAAAATTTTGATGGATTCTTTATGTGCTTTTAAATTGTATGGGTTTATTGATTTGTTTTACAAGCATTGTTGGTTCACACTTCCAGATGACATTTATGATCCTATAGAGTTTCCTACACACCATCATCTCAGTGGAGCAATCAGCATTGCTAAGGAAGATGAAATCCTTAAAAATATCTTGTCAACATAAGAAATCATACTTTCATAAGAGCTTCATGATTTAAATGAGAAGATTAAAGCTAACAGCTTTATTATTAAGTTAGACTTTAAGAATGTGTTCAATAATATATCATGGGGGAAACATGCATTAGATAAGTTTAAATTTAATAGTGAATTTATTAATCTAGTCACCACTAACTATAATATAAGCTAGTTGTTTGTCATTAATTTTGGAAAAGAAATGGTTCCACCAAAATCTCACGTTAGCTAAAGCTTGGTAACCATCTATCCTAATTTCTTCTCCACATTGTAGCAAAACAAGTAAGAAGAGGTTTAAACGATCAACATATGCAAGGTAAAGTGAAGCACTAGGCCACTACAAGTGGTTATTGACCAAAGTCCCACTTGTGCTTTGTAGATTGCCTTTTACTCTTTCTAAGAGGTGATAAACACTTAATAAAAAAAATCAAGTTATTCTTCTCTAATCTCTAAGGCACAACAAGTTTGCATATCAATGTACAAAGGAACTTCTTTATTAGATGTACAAACATGAAACACAAGATGAAGAACATTGACAAAGAGCTCTTGCTTTAGAAAAGATACTACTTTCCAATCCTTTAACCCAAATGCACATTATTTGAAGGTTTAAAATGAGTTGTGCACCTTGAATACTAGATTGAAGAAACATGCAAAAGGAAATTACTCTCAAGGATAGGTAGTACTTATTAGTCATTTACTCTAGTTAATAGCACTTTATAAATAAAATTTTACCTTATCTTCTCAATAATATTATTAATTTTTTTAGAATGCCTGATAAATGAGGAAGCACCATTTCGCTAGTTAAAACCAGATTAGCTTCCCTTATGAAAAGAATGGATTAATGGTTAAGAAATTAAAAGATATTGTGGTTGTATATTATGTAAAGCTTATTTAAAAGGTCTACACCTCAAATATCATCTATTTTACATTCTTGACATGTATGTTCCTTTATATAAAATGTTGTGGCGCATGCTCAATGACTTGAAATCAAATATAAGGAGTCATCTTACTATTTGGTATTTTGTGATACTTGAAACAAAATAGGTAAGGAAGGCAACAATTATTAAACACTCGCAAAGGATGATAAATTTACTATTAATTCAGAATGGGATAAGCTTAGAGTTAATTAATTGTGTTATTCATAAGTCACAAAAAATGTCGAATAATTATCAACCTTCTAAAATATCTCTGTTAATGTGGAGGCTCCTAAAAAAATAATTGCCTTTTGGTAAGAAGTTGAGAATGTTGAATTTCCATGTATAGACAAATGTGCTTTTTGTGCTTATAGGGACTCTCAAATGAATCTTATGGAACCATTTGTATTGAATCTTGGTATTAAATAAACCCAACGTAATGATTCACGAAATGCTTCTACAAGGATGGAGGTGTAGTTACACAAGCTAAATAGCTATTGAGAATTTATTGTTCTATCATCCCTCATATATTGTACTATCTACATGATAAAAATCAAAAAAATTCAACAAGGAAATATTACTTATGATTTTTGTGGTGCATTTAGAAAAATTGAATAATAAAAAAAAGTGGTTCAATGGACTCTCCTAGTAGTGCATTTAGAAAAATTAAATTGTTGTGGACTGACCAGAAATAACCAAGGCTCTATAAGATGTGTTGTGTGATTGGAGACTACTTGGTAAAGCTATTAAAACACTTCCAATTTGCATAAAATCTAAAGAATATATATGTTGAAGCCATTGAAATTCTATTTGGTTTAAATTAATGTGATAATCTTCAATTATACTAACATCATGATAGAATCAAATAATTAATCATTCCCCATAATGATTCAAGAAAGGATTGGAATCCCCTACTATATCTGAATCCAACTAAATATATTGAAATAATTTCTTTGAGAAGTAGTAAAACGATAACACGTATTCAGGGAAGGAAATGTAGCAACTAATTACTAGGCTTAAATAGCTAGTAACTTTATTCATTTAAGGTTCTAAATTCATAAAAAATTCCAAAAGTTTGCAAAGCTTGAATTAAGCTTGATGAGGAGAGGTGTTCGTATATTATATAGCGATCATAAGGAATGTCATCCAACTAATGCCTCCATAATAAAATGCATGGAATGCATTCACATGATCATTATGGCTTACTTGAATTTTTCCTTATGGAAATTGCTAAGCATTTGGGGCAATAAATAATGAACTAAAATCTTGGAAAACCACAATATTTTAACATATAACTTTCATTTTGGCTTAAGAAGTAAATTTTGATAAACTACTTTGGTTGACATAACTAATGTCAAGTTAGTCTTATTCTAGGAAAAGGGAATGAACCTATTTGGTGTGGCTCGTTTCATAGTAAGGAAAAAATGTTCATATAATCTCTCAATTTTAAAAAATGATAAATATTCTTCTTATATCTAAGATCATCAATTTTTAGTATAAAAATGAATACCAATCCAAACCATTCCAATATATTCCCATCAAACTTGAACTTGATTATAGCAAAGATACAAAAAAAAGTTTCACAAAATTTGTAGTACCATTGTTAAAGTAAATTGATTATATAACAGATTACTATAACAATGATTTTTTTGTGTACTAATACAATAGAAAATTTGTTAATTAAGAAGCTACCTACCAAAATTTATTCTTCTTTTTTTTTGCAATAAGATATGCAAATAATTAGAAAAAAGCCATATCTTTCTCAACAATTTCTTTCTCATTTGATCTAATAGCTTATGCAATTATTCATCAATTTTAATTACAAAACTTATTTCTACATCCACATCATCTATTACTCATTGATTTATTGGCCAGCACATCCTCCAAATCAATCTTATGTAAAGGCTTATTCAATGGCACCAGTTAAGGATGATGGACTTAATTGCACAATACATCAAACTCTCTATTTACTTTGAATCATTAAAGATTTTCTTTAAATTCTTTGCACTTTTATCTTGGCTTTCAATTGTACTGATGTGTTCATTAATGACAAGACAAATATGATGAGACTTATCGACTATTTCAACATCTATGGATACAGAGTTTATAATAGTATTGAATTGTATCTTACTTCATAAGAAGTAAAATTGTAGCTAAGTAGGCTACCCAGCATAGATCTTTCAAATTGGTCCAAAACATTTTAATAATGCATCAATACCTAATTTTGATTACTTCAACGGGGAAAAATTTCTTACCATGTACATTACCATTTCTTAATCAGCTTAGTATGACATTTCACATCAAGATTGCCATCTTTTATGCACATTTGCTGAGGCTGATCAATCAGATCTATCTTTTGTGCTTCTTCTCTGTCTCAAGGTCTTTCTGATACTACCACTCATTACAATGGATTAGACAAATTTTTTGACTCTAATTTATTTTCTTACATCATTCAATCATAAAATCCATCAAGGTACTATGCATTATCTTACGTTAGAGTAAGATTGTCATCAACAAAATATGTGCTTTCTCGACAAAATATAGAAAATTACGTGCTTTCTCTGAAATCCTTTCGATTTATGTCAAACTTAGTTATAACAATACTCTAATACATTAATCAAACTTATCAATAAGGCACATTGTCTTAGTTTTTGCAGTTCAATTCCTTAATTAGCTTGTTTTATCACTTCATCAACCTTTTTATAAAATGTTTGTCAATATGGTTCTCTTCATACAATATGATAGTTACCTAAACAAAGACTAGTCATTGCACTTCTATGTGTGTTTTACAATTTCAAAGCTTAACTTATGTGGAATCAATCACGCTCACTATCGTTACCTTTATGAATTGGACTCATTTGAAGCAATAGATTGAATTGGTAATACTTATACTTCAATGAGAAGCTCCAACTCATTGAATGGTAACTTCTAAGCATATGAACCATAGCCTTCAGAAGTGTTGATAAAAATATTAATGCATTTTATGTAATAAATTAGAACTATTATGACTTCAATATGTAGTAACTATGGAAAAGTTAATTAAATGATTTTAGGAGGTGACAACTACTTATAACAAATAAAAATAGAACTACATAACTTATGATGAATATAATCATTCTTTAGTGAATATAATCATCCAATTATTAAAAATTTTGAAAACCTAAATTCTTTATTTTCTCATTGCCACATCAATAAATCCATGTATTGCATTATTAAGGAAACTATGAGGATCATTTATATCATGAACATAGCTTAAAAAACTATATAAGCTTTTGATACCTACATTTATATCATGCCAGACATCTTATGTGATAAAATTAGACATTATTTCTTCTTTGAATAGAAAATTGTAGAATTGTTTTTTCTTTAGAATAATCCAACAAGTTGTAGTTCACAATTCAAAAAATGATTGAGTAGTTATGTTCTTACATTTTAAAAAATTTAATAAGGTTCTGACATAGTAGCTTTCTGCACATCATATCGAGGTTCCATTGGATACTAGTTCGACTTGGACTTAGAACAATTACAAGTTTCGCATCTCAACTTTTATTTAGTCTTTGATATCATTCCAATTATGAGTGACTATTAAAATTGGCCATTGTTTATTACACTTTTTAATTTTCCTTTTATCAATTTTTATGTTATTTGCATTTATAATTTTTTAGTCATTTGAATTGAAATTATGTTTTTTATAATTTGTGACAAATTTTGGAATTCTAAAAATGTACTTTAGAATTCTAAAACACTTTCCTTATTTTTCCAATAATATCCTTTCATAACTTAGCCTAACAAATTATCATTATAGTACTAAGATATTTATAAATAGTGATACTCACAATATTGTAACTAATGTAATTTGAATAAAATAACAAATGAGTTTAATAGAAACATGTTGTGTAAATTCAGTATAATTATTTGAGAAGGAGAGTGAAAGGCTTAAAAAATGGAGTTCCCAAAATATTATCTAGTCTATGTAAGTGAACATGTCATTTTCTTATTTATCATTCAAAAATCTCCACTTGTGCACCTTAACACTTCACCACTAACTTGAGTTTTCAGGATGGTTCTCATTAAAACAACTTTTTCTTTACGTTAACATATCTTATGTTAATGATCAATGTGTTTCTTAATCTTTTGGGAAAGCTTTTACCTGTCCTGCAACACTAAGATTTTTTATTGTAAAACTATAGCACCTTTGGGTATGCCCTTACATGGAAACTTTTCAATTATCAATGACAAAAAAATAGGTTTTAGAATATCATTTTATCTTAATGGTATTAAAGAATCATTAGCTTATGAACTTTGCTTAATTTCTAATTTACCATTAAACCAACATCTTCTAATTTTATGCAATTATTTTTAATAACTAGAATTTATTAAAAAAATATATGAAATAACATTACAAAATGAACAAAAAAATGTTATTTTCAAGTCTAAGTCAACAACATTTATTTATTTTTATGTTCTTTGCTATTACATTCCATTATTTATTTGTTTTTCTTTATCTTTATGATCTTGAAATGATATATGCTTAACTTAAGAAATATGAATCGTTAACACTTCCTTTGTTTGAAGATTTCTATGCGAATTACATAAAAAAAAGAATTACTTTGACAATGTTCCAGTAGAACTTGATTCAATTTTGAATTATTTGATTTAGAAATAGGTAGCTCAAAAATAAAAATTTTGATTTGAGTAATAAAAATATTTTCTATTGTTTGATTCTTATGAATTCTATTGTTTGAACAAAATATTTTAGTTTATACATAATATATGCATATGCATGCGTCATCACAAACTCTTGTTAACTTTAATTTTGAGGAATGTTATACATGAAACTGGCTTATCATCAAGGACAAATTTTTGTACTTCAAATATGTAACATCAAAGGTAACACAAAATTATTGCTATAGACAAAGTCAAATTTTATTTCACTACTCTTTGAGGAAAAGAGTTTTGTTGAATTCCATGTAAATATGCTCGAATTCATTGGTGACATTGTTTTTTATGTGAACTTAAAATACTTAACACTCACTAGACATTACTACTTCTAACGAATACAATGTTTTTTGGAGTCGTAAATACAATGCTTTAGGAAATCATGTAGGTCTCCCAACATTAAAAGCTCCTATGAAGGCTAAAATTAACTTTGTTTGATTCAAGATGACATACCCAATTTCTCATTAACATTAGCATCTTGAACTATTTGATCTGGGAACAATTCTACTAATCATGGTCCTTGACATTATATACGAATTGTAAAATCTACTATGCATAAAAGTAATATTTTAATATTTAAAAACCATTATTTGTTAGATGTCCAAAAATTTAGTATAACTACATTCATAATGATTAGATTCAAGAATTGATAGTGTACCCAACATCTTTCATCAAGTAATAAACATTTAAATTTAGCAAAACATTAAAAGATTTTAAGATCATAGACAATAAGAATAAGCATTTGTGAATATAGTTAAATTACTTAAATAATTTTTGTTCACAAGGAATTAAGCCACACAAAATTGATAAAGATGAATCCATTGTGAATAAAAAAAATTGAATAAGGAATCTAGATGAATTAGAATTCTAAATCCTTAAATATATATGTTGTGGACTTTTTTTAAATTCCTAATAATCTTGATTCACATGTATTTAACCCAATCTTAAGTTTTTAAATCTCAACCAATTGTTGTACAAAGATTAGTTATGGAATTGAAAACATGTAAGAATTAGTGTATCTTCTCATGGCAAGTTGTCATGTAAGAAGGCTTGATTATTGTGCATTTTATAATGGCAAATTATGTTAAATTATGATGCACACAAGATTTTGTTTTTAAGGAATGGATACTTAATATTGAATATCCCAAATAATCTTTGTCTATGATTTTATTGAATACTTGAGCAATAATAGTAAATATCCAAAAATTAAATGGTCAATGGTTGTGATGGACAGGTAATGATAGTATCAAAGAATAATATTAATTGCTAGCTAGAGTGGAGTGATTGGGACACCTGCAGGTGAGTTCCCACAGTCTACCATATTATAGCTATACTAAGCCAGTAGGCCAGTAAGACTTTGTTGTAGGTTTAGATGTTCTCGCCTCTCTTAACCATTCATTTGTTGAGCTTGTTTCCTAGGTAGCTAACTTTTCACTAAGTTGCATCAACCCAAGAGAACCAATAATTGTCAACCAAAAATTATTATCAATGATGAAGAAATCAAAAAAATTGACACACCAATCATGCTTGAATTAATCAAGAAATTTTCACACATTTTTCCAAATATGGATAGTGACATTTAAGAAAATCAAACTTTTTAGTAACTAGGATAACTGACATGTATTAATTGCATTTGAAAGATTATTTGAGATGTTGGCTTCTCCATGCATGGAACACCAGTGACTTCAAGAAAATAATATTTTAGTTGCATCATGAGTTTCACATGAATGCTGTTTGAATCAACATTAGCTCTAACATAGGTTTAAATGGAGCTTTTCAATGAGGTAGCTCTATACTCCTAAGCTTTGGTAGTATAACATTCTATACAAGTGATTATATCTACTATAAACCTTACTTTAATAAGCATAAACAAGATGTGTGTTGAAGTGGATCTAGTGAAGGGATTACCTAGTTGAATATAGACAATAAAAGATTTGTAAACTAAAATAGATTATGGCAATGAATTCAATGTGATAACTTTTTCTTATTAAATCAACTTCTATGTCCAAGGTCACACCTCTCTTCAATGCAAAAAAAAAGTCAACAAATATGCAAGCAAAAAAAGCATCGACAAATGTGAAAGAGTATAATCTCACTTAGCCATTATTTATTAATTTGGCTACATTTTAAATGAAAAGTTACTAAATTCTGATAGTTTCACTTTAGATGAGGATGTTGTATGAATAAATATTGTGGCATTATGAAATTATTCCATTGTAAGGAAGGAGTATAAATCATCACAAAAGGTTTAGCTAATATATTTAGTAGAAGAATTAGTGCATATTTAGGGAAAACCAACTTTCGAAATGAATTAACCTGGAACAATAATTTTAAGATTTTAGAAATGACAAGCTTAAATGATCTACAAATTCTAGTCTAATGTAATCTAAAGAGGAAGATTTTAGACTAATTTAGAATAGGCACTTAAAGAGAAATATTAAAAATGTTTAAAGAGACCTCTTAGTTTGAGTAGGATTTGTAAAAGTGCTTCTTTTTCTTAAATTTCATAACAAATGACTTTTATTGGATAAAATCCTAGCTTGTAATATAAGGGGTACAACAAATAAGACCTATGGAAGATTGTTTATGCTTCTACTCAAAACAAAAATAGTTCTAATTACTCTCAAGGAACTTATAGCTGATAATAGCTAATTGCATAATTTATCTAAGAGAATAGAATTTGAGCACTATATTTTGAAAAAATCCCATGGGATTTAGGCATTATGAATTAAAAGCATCCATTGTTAAACCTTAAATGAGGATGATCAGTTAGTTCACTTGCTTATTGATAATCCATGGAGACATAATGGTGTCTATAATACTTTTGTGTAAGCTAAATTCAAATTGTAAATGAAGAACACATTGGGACTTGATGGCTCAAATTGTAGAGGAAATTAAAGTTCCATGGATATAAATAATATACTTTAATGTAATGGCTAAACTTGATTAATACAAGAGTCCATCCAACCTTAGGTGGCAAGTAATGAATGAATTTGTTGTTTACATGAATCAATAGTGAATAAGAGAACTCTCATTCATTGGGCATTTATTTACATGTATAAGGAATGAAAGGGCAAATAGTTATAGAAAAGGCTACATTGATTGTTAGACAATCATGCTTAGATTGATCCATTCATAGCAATAGTAATGCAATATTTTTGTAGAATTGGATCAACTTATTCATGTTTACATCAATCTATAAGGGATCCTACTCCTCTACCAAAGTTGTTTAAATTTAAAAATATATCAGTTAAGTATCAATAATTCATCAAAAATATAGAAAATATTAGTGAAATTCTATTATTATAAAAATAATAAATAAATTTCTCTCTTCTAAATTAACCTTCATTATTGCTTGTAATGACAACTAATTTATGAACAAACTCCTTTTCTAATTTACTTATCAAGATATAAATATGTCTACAAGATTTAGTCCTTTGTAAAAAAATTAACTATGTATACCTAAAATAATTATCTAACACAACTAGTTCATATTTCTTTTGTCATACTAATGCATTGTATTTGTCCAAACCATTTATTTGAGAAAGTTCAATGGGTATAATAATCATTTAAAAAGAAAATTTAGTTAAACCTTTCATTAGGTTGTATTTAATTATTTTGCTTAAGGTATGTGTGCTAGCATAACAAAGTCATCTATACCAGAAATTAAAGTCATTAACATATGACACAAACATTCAATTTCAGAACTAGTTAATTCTTTTAAATCATTTAAATAAGCATGATTTCTTTTAGTTGTAATACTTAATATAATTCCATCTTTAGTAATTTTATATGTAATGGAATCAAATAAAATACAAAAATTGCTATCACATAATTCGCTCATATTTTTAAAATTATATTTTAAACTTTAAACTAATAAACTTTAGTAACAAAAAATGTGGAATTTTCGATATTACTTATCCATTTCTTATATTTCTTTGAGTTCTCACTAAGTACTACTTTTTTTTCAACATAGGCTTCTAATTGGGTTAATAAATTGATTGTTTCATTCTTCTATCTCAAAAATCAACTATCCAAAAATTACATCTTACTCGTCTACTTATAATAGAAACCCTTCCTATAATTATAAATTATTGTTAGACTTTTTGAGCCAAACATTTTTAGTTTAAGCATATTTTTTAGTGGATGAACAATAGTTTTGGCTAACTAAAAATAAACTTTAGTAAACTTAGATTAAATATGAGCTTTAATAATACTTACATCCATTGTATAGTCAGTTGGCATGCTATAGTGAAATATCCTAGCATTATTCAAAAATATCATAAAGAAATATCCTAGCATTATTTCTTTATGATATTTCACGTTCATTGAAATAAACTTGTTAATCACTTCAAGCTTTATTCAATGCTTTCTTCTTCTGATTCTTTCTCTTGTTCACTACATTCGTGTCTTTTGTAATTCAATCTAAGTCAGTAGAACTTGCTAGTTTGATATGTCTTAGTTTGTCACTCATGGCAAAAGATCTCTATTCTTCTCGCTCTCTTTGTGGACCTTTGTTTCGTATATCTTCTTGAAACACCAAAAAAATTTAAAGAACCTTCCAAAATTAGAGTTATGCTATATTCATTTGTAGGCACCTCTTCTAAGGTATCTTCCTCTTTTTTTATTACTATTATTTACAATTTGTTCATTAATTTATTTTTCAAAATAAATCCTTTCTCTTCTTTTCTCCTCTCCATCTCTAGTTCATTAGTCATGATCTTACTTGTAAAGTCATCCAATGTTATATTAGAAATGTTCATAGTGACCTTTAAGGTTGTGGTGCAAGATTAATACTCTTCTGGAAAACTTCTAGCTATATTTTTTAGATGTTCATTCATTGATATAGTGTTTTCAAAACTAGTATGTCAATTAATAATGTTAATAATTGAAATAAATAAATCTATTAAAGCAACAAAAGTAGAATAGTTTCATCAACTTCTTTTTTAGTTAGGTTGGTAATTCTCTTTCACTTGTTTCCTATGGTGCCTTTTGATAAGTTTTTAATGATATTTTTGTCCATCAACTTTGAAATATGAATTTAAATGTTTGGCAAAATCATAAAATCAATATTAAGCTTGATGATGATTTGTTTAAGGCACAACATAGCATGATAGTTAAGGTTTCTCTTAGTGGTCTGTAATGATGTCAAACAAGTTATTGTATGATTATAGTTGAGTTTAACTATTGAATTTTATTTAGTTTACTAAATATTTTATTTTATTATTGGTATAAGTGAGACACATAAGTTCCCCATGATATTTTCCCCCTTACTACCACATTATATATTTTTGAAAGTTTTTCAATAAGAATAATATTTTATTTAGTTTTTCTACTGATTTTAAGTTTAATATTATGATATATATTTAAAGCCCTATTATGGAATAAAAATAAAGATTATTTTATAATAGAATTAATTTTTTTAGAAATAATGTTTTATTTATCTACATAAGTGCACAATCGTAAGTAACAACCTAGGTATTTTAGGTGATGATCTGATATTTGATTTATGATTTGAATTTATCTCCACCATTTTTGTTATACTTTTCATCATCACTTTCACTCTTAGTCCTATTATAGAAATTCCTCCTACCCATCCTAAATTAATTATATTAGGGCATTAAGGCCATTTGTCATGTTCTTAGTCCTTTAAGTCCTAAGCGTCATATATCATTAGGCATTATATTACTATTAAGTGAGCCATCCACATAAAACATTTAAGTTATGCAATCAAGTTCAATGAAAATTCCCATTAAGACCATTGAGTCACTAAGAGTGCAGTTGTGGTTGGCCTTAGATACTACATGAATGCTGACAACTTCTAGTAAGAAACAATGGATTCAATAGCCAAAACCACATCTTTATTCATCATTTTGAATATAACTTACTTTAAATATTAATGTTTAGGATTTCTTGTTAGAAGTGGTACCCCATGAGAACAACATAAATTGGGTGTATGTCAAACTTAAATACCTAAAAATCATTTTCGTTCATAACTTTGATATTCCCTTACTAGACATTAAATTATATATGACACAATTCACTTTTTTTACTCATCTAATGAATTGAATATAGATTTCCATATAGGCTATTCCATTTTGTTTATAACTATTTAGTAAGACAAGTGAAAGGAATGTTGTTGATGTTGTCAACCAAAATGGTGAATAATCCAATTCAACCAAGAATGTGGGTTGGCATCATATGTCTAATTGCAATGTAGAGATAACATTCTTCTTACACTCATGCCAATTTTTTTATATGTCTTATGTGTATATCCACATCATTGAAAAGGTGTGTTTACACCATTATGAAAGATGCCAATCATATTAATCTGATGTAAATATAAATTGAGTCTATTTAGTATAACATTTGAGATGCATTTCCTACACTCACAATCAAATATTGTATTTATTTATTCTTCTTAGTAAATAAATTTCCATAATACAACAACATAACAAGATGAAACATAACAGTGACAACTAAGAAAAAATGGCAGATAATATAATAGACATAGATTGTGTTTGTCTATTATGCACAATACTTTGATGATCTTCAAACTAGTCTGAGTATGCAAAGATCGTATGTTATGGAGATGGCCAATTCTTCTAACATAGTGTTATTATTTGAAGAGGTGTTGCATGATGATAGTATTGTAGTTTGATAATATTTTCTTTGTTGTGCACAATTTTGATCCATCAATTATTAAAGTTCTTATGAGGAAATCATGCATTAAGTTAAAGAGTGTTCACCGCCCATAGCTATTCAACTTTTTTTATGTTATAATTTTTGGTGCACATGAATTACTTCTCAAAACTACAAGTGACTATCTTATGAATACAATGTTTGTATTGTAAACCTCAAATACGAAATTCTACCTCTATATATAGAGTAAATATATTCAATATTTTAAATATCATGTCCTTTATGATCATAGCATGTATGAAAGCTGTATTTTGCCAATATTAATAACAACTTTACATTTATTTATAATTTGTTTTCTATCGCATATAGTGGTTTAATTTTTTGTCGTAGTTGATTTATATAAAGGTGTGCCCACTTTATTGATTTCTTTCTATATTAAGCTTTATTATATGTCCAACCAACATTTTTCCTCACTTGCAATGTATAATTTGCTAACTCCCACGATATATTTTTGTAAATTGGAATACAATAAATAACACACTACAATCAGCTAAAACGTATAAATTCCTAAATTGCAATTAGTTGCTTAATTTTAGACCCCTAATGATCACCATTATCTTCAATTCATGTATTATTTGATTTATTTCAATATGAAAAGATGCTAAACTAAATTTTTCTAAATAGTCCCAAATAATTCCAACTACAACAACACTATTATTGGCACTTACATTCTCACCAGTGATGCCTAACTACATCTACATCAATAGTAGAGGGAACCACCTCACTGACTATGCACTATTGTTGATCGAGTTGCTTCAAATTAATTGATGATTCCCAAAACAACTAGTCCAAAATCTTCATGTAATGAAGTTTTAATGAGGTGACAATAGTTGATTATGAAGTGGCA
Organism: Vanilla planifolia; assembly: GCA_023846275.1. Taxonomy (NCBI): domain Eukaryota; kingdom Viridiplantae; phylum Streptophyta; class Magnoliopsida; order Asparagales; family Orchidaceae; genus Vanilla; species Vanilla planifolia. Next base: position 4,167,970 of record JAIUJO010000018.1, read on the forward strand.
ATTCTCTTTAATATTACATATAATATTTTTTTATTTGAACTGATTTTGCTAATTTATTAACACTACTAGCTTTCTAAATATCATATGATGCTAAAATGGGTTGCATGATTATGACCCATATATTATTGATTTCACATAACTTTGCTTGCCTTATTTTGTGAAGAATTTCATGTCGTTTTTTATATTAAGTTGATTTATGTTTAAATTATTTAAAAAAATAACCTATGTCTATTTAGCTTTTTATAATAAGAAAAGCATGATCAATTCAATCTTCATTTGGACATTATGATATCTTTGAAGCAAGTTAAAATTTTCAATTTATTTTTGTTTTCAAGAATTATACAGGTTATTCAATATCATCAATGCCAACATTAAAATCTTTAAAGGATAATTGGTGCTCCATAAATATAGTCTACTTTTTAGAATTGGCTATTTTGATCCCAAATAATTCCAAGTAGAATATTTCATAATTACACATTATAAGTTAGTGACCATATCCAACAGTTCATTGAGTCAGATCACTTTGCATCCTTGTACTCAAATGTTGAATTGGTATTTCATTAACAAGTAATTAGACTAAAAAAGTTGTTTACTAGTATCTTCTATTTAAGTTTTATAGAAAATATTTCTTAAGTTTTCTAATTTTCTTAACACAAAGACTATTTTCATCAAATTGGAACTTATTTTATTCTAAGAAGTCTAGCGATGGTTAAGATTTTACACTTGCTGTAGCATCCCAAAAAAATCAATTCATTCCCTCCTTCATGTATTATTAAACTACGTTGAATAGTTTTTCATCATTGCAATATATATTTTTATTTGTATACACATGAAATAGTTTCACTTAATTATTGTGATACTTTGCATTAATGAATTATAAATTGAAAAAGACTAGATCGTGACGTATTATGGATATTATTTTTAATTACTATTTCACAAGGAAAGTTTATAAGACTTTTTAAGTATATTAGTTATTTTAAATTTATTAAAAAATTGCTGATATAATTTTAAAAGTTTTTTGTGAACTTGAATTTAAAATAGTTTAAAATTAATTATTTTGAAATTTTTTAATCATCACTTCATTTTTATTATTTTGATCAAATCAATTTTTATTCTGACATCAACAACAATGCTCTCATTTTCATCTATTTATAAAGATTTTGATTTTTCACTTTCATAACTTTTGTACTCTTTTAAAGATATTTTTACTAAATTTATTTTTTATTAAATTTGTATTATAGCAATTTTTTATAACAAGAAGTAGTATGCATACTACAATTTTATTAATTTTATTGTCATTATGATTGCTACAATTTTGAACTTTTTTGATGCATAACTTATTTTTTGTGATAACATATTTAAATGAAATACATAGAACATTATAAACAATGATTTAAATATCTGAAATATTTATCAAAATAAACAATCTCAAATTTTATTACATTTAAACCATTTATTAATGTATAGGAAATTTCATAATGCAAAATGATTTTATACTCTTTGTCTATCTTCACAACTCTTTCATAAAAACTAATATTTACTATTGCAATAAATTTAATATTTATATGTCACACGAACATTGTTTTAAAGCATGTTTTACCAAAACGATCTTTTAATGGCATAATACTGATATATAGTTAAATATTTCAAATGACAAATACGTTCTTGATTTCTTATTTTTCATACCCTTACATATCTTGCCATTAATGTTATATAGATGTCATTTTGTTTCAAACATGTTTTGAACTATTTGGATACAAAAAGTAAATCAAATAACTAAATTTTATTAATTTTATCTATAATTTGTAAAAAAAAAAATTTTCAATAATTAAATAATAATAAATTATTAATATAAGAAAATATCACATAAACAATATAATAAAGGTTTTTAATAATCAATGTATCATATATCAAAAATAAGTTGACATAATCTTCAAAACTATTGAAATATACATATGTCAACAAATAAAATATTATAAAATTTTTTAAAAATAAACAATATGGAAAAATAAAATATATAAAAGATATGTGAAACATATTGTTGTTAGATTTTGTAAGAAAGTGTATTTTACAAAATAATTAAACTAAATAATTACACATAAATAAATAATAAAATAAAAATATTAAGAAATAAAATAAATGGATAATTTTAAAAGAAAAAAACCTTTGCAACATAAGAAATAATGAAATTATATAAATTATTTTAAAATTGAAAATAATTTTCTTTTTATGCTAATTAGCAACTCATAATGATTAAGATATAACATTACAAATAAAATTAGAAAAAGTATATTAGAGCTTCAAATATTATACAAAGGGCATTCATTAACTTTATCATGCAAACAAAAGGAAAAATATATTTTGTTACCATTAGTCTTTTCTAATTACTAAAAAAAAAAATATAATTGACAATTTGGCAATATATGTTAGCTCACTACCCAATGATGCCATAGAGATGGTCAAAACCATTCTTCAAATCTACTACAAATTTTATTGAAGATGAGATAAACATCCCAACCCTTGATGCTATATATATTTACATGTTATGCTATAAAGTTTAGCCATTTAGATTTTAAATAAATTAGATATAAAATATGTCTTTTGGAAAATTTATCATGCTTGTGATGAAATTATTTTGTAATTGGGTCATAGTTCTTAGTATTTAAGAAGTTATATTATCACGGTCAATATCTATATATCTTAAATTTATTTTTTCTTATGCATTAAATTTTAATAAGTCTTTTTCTGTGATATCAAGAATTATTTGCATAACTTTTGAGGAAGCCTTTTGTATAAAGAAATGTATGAATTGATATTTAAGATTTTTTATTTTATATTTACAATATTGTTTTATTTATGAATTATATTTTTTTAACTTTATGTTATTCTTATTTATACTAACGAATTTTGTTTAAGAAACAACTTTCAAAAATTTTATTATATCGCAATTATTATAATTTGATTTTATTATGATGTGCTTTGTATGTAAAATACGAAGAATTTAAAAAATTTAAAATTATTTTAGTGCATTTATTTTTGTTTCAAATGAAAGACATTTTATTTAAAATATTATTATTTTCTCTATTAGCGTTATCTCGACCAAGTTTTAATTATTTTGAATATTTTGCTATAATAAAAGATTTTCTCAGTAATTCTTTGGTATTTAAAAAATTGTAGAATTCTGAAAAATTTATGTTTTTCTTAGAATATGAATGTTATCATTTATGTTTTAAATTTCAATTTTTTTATATTAACATTATATAAGAAATTTCAATTTTTTTATAATGGTGTTTCTTAAGATTTTTAAATTTGTTTATTATTGTATCTCTATTGCCTTGTTTATGACTATTAAATTATCCTTATACCTTTTACTTGAAATATCAACATATTAAATAGAATCTTAAATATTAAATTTCCACAATAATTTTTTTTCAAATTATTTGAAAAGTTTTAAAAACTAACAAATTTGTTGTGATTATAGTATTAAAAAATTTGAATACATAATTTATAGTATATTGATTATTCAAAACATTTTTCTAGATAATGTTTCAATTTATGATCTTTATGTTGCTGACATCCATTCAAGTTATATTTTTTTACTAATAATAGTAGATCTTCGATCAGCATAGCGTCAAGAAAACCATTTCATACACAAAATGACATTATTTTTTTAATTTAAAAAATGTTTTACCTTAATTGTTTCCTTAGTTGCATAATTTAATTTAAACTAAAGAAATTTCGAATTTCTTTTCCAAAAAATATATAATTTTCAAAATTCTTGTTGCTTTTTATATATTTCTTTAAAAACATTATTTTACAATTTAAATATAATAAATATAAAATTAAAAGAAATTTATAAGATAAATTAAAAAATCATTACCATTAAATTTCTAACATTAAACTTTGCAACATTACTTGCAATATGGCTAATTAAAATTATTGATTGAAGCCTAATTTTCGTTGTTCATATAAATTTACATGATTAGAGTTTATTAAATTTACCTAATAAGAATTATATCATAAGGACATAAACTTTTTAATTTATATGATTTTGATGTAAATATTTTTGTAATTTAAATTAGAGTTTGAAATCCTTCTAATGTTTGAGTTAAAAGCTTTGTCTAGTAGGTTCTCTACTTTGTTTAATTAATTGACTTATGATATTAAACGAAATAGAGATGAGTTCAAGCATTAAAAAACAAATGTTCTTGTTTTACTAAGCAAGAAAAAAGTTATAGTACATCTTATATGCTCCAAATTTAAATGTCTAGCAAAACATCTTCTTATTAGATCATAAGAAATAGATCACTAATCCCTAATAAGAATTAGATCATAAGCACATAAACTTTTTAATTTATATGAATTTTTATGTAAATATTTTTGTAATTTAAATTAGAGTTTGAAATCCTTCAAATGTTTGAGTTAAAAGGTTTGATTAGTAGGTTCTCTACTTAGTTTAATTAATTGACTTACGATATTAAATCAAATAGATATGAGTTCAAGCATCAGGAGGCAAATGTTCTTCTTTTACTAAGCAAGAAAAAGTTATGATACATCTTATATGCTCCAAATTTAAAGGTCTAGCAAAACATCTTCTTATTAGATTGTATCATTTATTATCGTATTTAAATCAAATCTTGATGTTAAATTAAAATGTTATCAACTATGCAATTATATTAACAATTGTTGTTGACATCATAATTGTTACTTTATTTGCTATGATTATCACATTTTTCAATTTTTTATATCAATTAACAAGATATCATATCTATTTTTGTACAATTGGTAATGAAATCTGTAGTTTGCAACAAATTGAAGTCTACATTATTTCAACACATGAATCACTTTTGTCTATACATATTTTAACAGGAGTGAATCAGAATTACTGTAGCACCTTTTAACTTTTAGTATCTCCCAAATTATTGTATAGTAATGTTTTAAAGAGGAAGTTAATAGATTGATTTTAAACATTTTTATAGTTTAAGGTTAATGCTTACATTCTTTATTCAATAAGTTAGTCAACCATATATATCATATATTAAATCTTAATTGTTGCCAAACTTTTCACATTTATTGTATTGAGATTGACTTGGTATGATTTTCTATTCTACCTAAGAATTAAGAATTATCTTATTGATCTTTCTATCAATTTGTGCCAATATGAATTTTATAAAGTTTTTTAGCTAAAATTTTGTTGTTATATTGTATTAAAGAAAATGTAGAATTATATTGTCAAAATATTGGTGAAGACTAATGTCATCAATAATATTTTATTCATGAATACGTAATATGGTCAACAAAATTAGTGTAGGAATATAATTTAGTGTTATATTTATAACTATAAAAATCCTAAAACCTCGATTATATGTAAAAAAGCAATGAATATAAATTTGATTCCCAACAATTATTATTAGAGTTATTTGGTAATAGCGAAATACGTTTATTATCCATATTTTGATGAAAACAATGTGTGTTATATATCTAATATTTTTTTACTATATAATTATCATTTATTTAATTATGGAATATGGTTTTTCTGAATTAAAATTTTAAAATTGAATATATTTAAACAATCAAATTTTATAATTTGAATAATTAATTTTGAAATTTTAAATTTTAAAATTTAAAGTATTGTGGAATTACATAACTTGAGTTGCAACAAATGGACATTGATTAGGTTTAACAATTAAAATGAGCTTATAAGTTCATTTATATTAGTAACTTTACCTCCCATAATTATTTGTATACTTCCATGAATGTTTGATAAGATATGGTTAAGATTCCTAAACATTAGGAGTTGGTGGTTAAAGACAAGAGGATTATAAGGAAAACTTTTGTATTTGATGTATTTAAGAATATCATAGGAAAAGTTGAATTTAAGAGAAAAAAGAATCTATCACCATATCTTACATAGATTCCTAAAAGGAGATTCATATAGAAAACCTAAAAGGGTGTAATCAGAAGAGGTTTAAGTTATCATATGGAATCGTGGGCTTGGCTAAGTTATCATATGCATTGGATCAACCCTCAAGAGAAGCTAAATGGATTATAAGGTATGTGTGATTCTTGGTTACTAGTTAGAAAGCCTTGGAGAGCTCAGTTTACGACCTTAAAAGATGGCTAGGTTAATTAAAGATATGGTTAGCAACCATTGAGTGTCGTTATGGCTAAAATTGCTATGGTTAAGGTTAGACATTATGGTAAAGGTTTTATGGATAATTTATAAACCTTAGAATAATAAAATTGTACATTTAAGGTGCTTGGATATGAATATGTAAGATAAGTGTAGCCTTGAAATCATGTTCAAGGGCAAGAAAAAATCTATAGAAAAGGGAGCTATAATAAAAGGTTGTTATGACATGCTTAAGAAATACAATTGGTGAACATTTATGCATAATGCAAATTAAGCTTTTGTTAGCTAGGCTTTCAGCTATGACATTTGAAGGAGGTCGAAGAGCTTGGAATAAAACGTAGAGTTGTGCTAGGTTTGGCCAAGTAAGTAGTATGATAAAGATATTGAGTATACCTTAAGTTGAAAAGGTTATTTGGGTAGAGACAACAAGCAATGTTTTTAGTCTCTTAAGTCACATGACGACACTCCCGATGGCGATCTTAGGAATGTTTGGAGGTATAGAGCAGGCCTTATGGTCGTTATGATCACTAATGATTGCCTTGGGATCATAAGGGTCATTAGTAATACTTGTGTAAATTGAGACTTATTTGTACTTGTAATAAGTTAAAAATAGAACCTAAGGCTAAAAGTCAAGCCATTATGAACTCCATGGTTAGCTTAGATAGGAAAGAACCAAATCATAATGTGAGCAAGATTAAATATAAGAAATGGGAAATTCTAGATAACTAAATGAGCATTTAGTGGGAACCTTAAGGAATTTATGTATATTGGGCACTAAATTATTAACACTCACTAAGCAGACTGACAAGTTAGCTATTATACTCCCTCATTTTGGTGTTAATTAAATCTAATGACTTAAACCTATAGTTAGATTGTCACATTTTATTATAAGAATCCCTAGAATTTGTAAGAAGCCTTTGTATGAATAGTCTCATAAAGAACATTTACATATTTAGTCCTACAAGAAATCTCATGGAGTGCTTTGTTATACTGATGACTACTTATGATTCTTAAAGACTCTTAGAATCCCACTTGGATGCCCATGTGATTATCATTACCATGTCGAATGTTGTATTATCTTATTTGAATGAAGTGGAAGTGACTAAGTGATTCTTACATATAGGAAATTGTATTATATTATTAAGTGGAAGCTAAGTATCTAGTTAGTCATAGTGTAAGAAAATATATATTAAATTAGTTAGTAAAAGATGATATCATTTTGTTAGCTACAACTAATGTCTTTTGATCATAACATTTATTTTATTATTACATTCATGTTTCTTATTAGTGAACAATAATTTTATAATATGGCTTAAAGATTCCTTATTTAGCCACCTAGCTCTCCCCTTTATAGTAAGATCAAGTTGCTAAACTTTAACTAGATAATTTATCTTATTTATTTAATCATCAACAATAATAGATTTGATACCTTTTTCTCATCAATTATATTATATTTGACTTAGGAGAGCATCAAATTGTCTTGTTAGACATGGTATGTATTAGTTATTTTTTTATGAGTCTTCGGTAGTTATTTATGGTATATCCATAGATTGGATTAGATTCAAGTGATTTTATTAATTTTTTAGATACTTTACTCATGTTTTCGTCTTATGGATGGGAAACATTATTGTATTCCTAGCATGATTACATTTTTCTTAGAACATACAAGTACAATATGATATTACGATTCTTTAGAATTTTGTTACACTCGTGATAACATTTTGTTCATGGAAGATGTTAAGGAAGATATTAAAGTCATCTATGAAAGCTATAAAAATTAGATTGAAATCTAAATTAACAAGCTAAAACTAATTTCGTTTTTAATATCTTTGATAATCATGTCATTATCATCTAAACAATCATTTTCTTTACTTTTGTTATTTTTCTTTCCATAGTAATTAATTAAATTTCAAAAAAAATAATTGTACTTGAATTAACTAACCTAAGCCTATGTAATAATTTTTAGACATGGAGCATTAATTTTGAGCCTCTTTGGCTACAATAAAGCGTTCGAGACATCGGTCCTTATCATATATAGAAGAATCTTAAATCAAGGCACTACACCTTGCATTCATAAATAAATTAATCACGTTATTGGAAGTGAAGTGACTAAGTCATGAATAAACTTGGAGCATTAACCCAAAAATCAAACTACTTCTACAGCAAACAAAATGACTTATAAAGAGAAAATAGGAGCTAATACACTATGTGAGATGGAAATTTAATGCCCTTTCCTCATTGCTAACTTCTAAATTATGATAATCATGTGACCTATCTAATCATGCAATTTTACAATCAAATGATCATTCCCACAGTCACCTTTTTTAAGCAATAATTATACTAACTCTTTGATTGCTCCATTAAACCAGTGCATGGTTTGTTTTTAATCTATAAGTAAAATTAAATCTAGTCATTAGATCATAATACAAATTTAGTAGTTCACATGGAATCAAAATTTCTAAACTATTGTTACTTCTAACTCATCATTTGTGCAATTTTCTTAATCACACATTCCCTGATTCATTTAATCTTGTGGCTTCTATGCAATGATTATTTTAACCAATATTTACTAGTTTTTTTTAACTTTATTTCAACCAATATTTGACCTTTGTAAGCCATTTCAATTTCAACTTAAATAGAAGTAGTTAAGATTCAATTACTTTGCTATGTTAATTATTAGTTTAGAGTTAAAGGAGACAAGTCACTCGAAACTTTTACTCTTATAGGAGCTACTTGGCCAATGCAAAGCATAATAATATTGACATATACATGATAGTGAGGTCATGACTGGGGTTATTGAAAAACTATTGCTCAAGAACAATTTCAAATAAATCAAATTGAAAATGTGGTAACATCATGCCTCCATTTGGAACACAATAATGTGAAGCCATAATTTGGGTTGTAGGAAAATGTTAAAAATGAGGAAAGAAAAGTAAAATGCAGCAATGTAACTACTAATGGTTTTGAGTTATATTGGTTATTTCATGAACTCAAAATAAGCTTTTATAAAAAAACAGTTGACGTTTTGATAAGATTTTTAATTATATTTTTATCCACCATGTGATATGAATTTAGCTCTTTTAACATGATTAGGAGATCAACGCTAAGCTTCATGGAGATTTACTTAGAGCACCACACTACACAATGGGGTTTTGCTTAATAGTGTTGATAGATGTAAGACAACTTAAATTATGATAATAGCTTAGTTGACTTATTGAATTTTATTTATTTTCAATTAGTTTACTACAATTTTAATTTTAATATTTATTATAATGTCTCATATACGTTCCTCATGATATTTTCAACCTTTCTTACAAATGGTAAGATTTTTGCATGTTTTCTTTAAGAGTGATAGTTTAGTCAAATTTTCTTTTGAATTTAGGTGTAAAATTACGATTTATTTAAATCCCTATGATGAAAAAATAAAACGATCTTTGCCTAATATTGGCATTATAATTTCAAAAATAATGTTTTATTTATCTAATAAGAGTACACAACCCCACTTTTCTATGTAGGTATTTTTTGTGATTATCCGAAATCTAAATTATTATTTGAATTTATCTCCACCATTGTTGCCATCATTTTCATCATTACTTTCTATCATAAATACTATTATAGGAGTTCCTTCTACCTATCCTACATTAATATTGTTTGTCCACGTCATTAGCCTCATGAGCAATAAATCTCATATATCTTTAGGCATTATATTGATTTTAGCTAAGCCACCCCAAAACATTGTCCAAGTTATGAATTTAAGTACAATAGTAATCCCCATTATGATTATGACACCACAAAGAGTTCATAAGTGGTTGGCCTTAAACCCTACATTAATGATTACAACCTTTCTAGAAGGAAACTTGGATTTACTAGCTTGAGCTACATCTTTTTTCATCACGTTTTATATAATACACCTTTATTCTTAATGTTTTGGATTTCTAGGTAAAATTGATAGCTCCTGACACATTATAAATTAGCTTTCTCTCATTTTTAATTTTTTTAAAAATCATTTTCATTCATATCTTTGGCATTCTCTTATTATACATTTAATAATATTTGGCATAGTTCACTTATTTTTACACATCTAATAAATGTAACAAACATTGCCTTAAAAGCTATTCAATTTTACTTCAAAATATTTAGTAGAACATGTCAAATAGAATATGTTGATGTCATCAACCAAAATTGTAAGCACTCCATTACGATTATGAAAATGGTTAAGTTCGGGTGTGTGATTGCAATATGGAGAAAATTTTCTTTATACGATCTTCCTAATTTTTGAATTTCTAATGTACATGTTCATAACATTGAAAATGTATGTTTATTGAAAGATGCCAATCAAATTAGTCCAATGTATATAAAGATTGAGTCTATTTAGTATAAGAGTTGAGATGCTTTTCTTATGCGCATATTTCAATATTGTATTTTATCTATTCTACTTATTAAATTTCCATGATACAACTACATCACAAGATGAATAGTATTAGTGATGAACAAGTGTAATGAATGATAATACAATCGACATAGATCGTATTACTCCATTGTCTACCATTCATTGTAAATATTCAAATTTGTGTGAGCTTCCACATAAAGTGTATTATGTTTATAGCCAATTTTTCCTTACATAATGTTATGATTTGAAGTAGAGCTACATCGTAATAATACTATATTATGATAGTATTTACTTTGTTGCATACATTCTTGATCGAATAGTCATTGAAGTTGTGTTGAGAAAATCATACACTTAGATGTGTAGTTATCACCAATAGGTGCTATTGAACTATTTTTATGTTATGATTTTTAATGCTAATGAATGGTAACTCTAAAAAGTAGAAATACTTATCTTATGAAGACAATATTTGTATTATACAAAATAGATGGAAAGCTTGAATATCTTAATAATACCACCATGTAATATGAAAACAATTCCATATTTTAAATGTCATGTCCTCTATGATGACAAAATGTATGGATGGTATGTAGAATTGATATTCCATTCTTATATAAGTTGAATTTTTAACTATAGTGTTTTTAACAAGAAATATGTAAACATTACTATTTTCTTTTTATTCTAAGCTCCACTTTATGTTTAGCAAACTAGCTTACATGCATGCATCATGTGATTTGCTAATTACTATTGTATATTTTCTCTATCTTGGAATAGACTCAATAACACACTACAATCTACTAAAATCTGTAAATTGCAAATTTTCAATTGATTACAAAATTGAAAACCCCTATTTATGGCTATTTCCTTGTCTTTAATGGTTTTTTTATTTATTTAAAATTAAAAAATCTAAAAATCATTTGCTTTAAATTATGTCTAACAAAGGGAACCACCTAATCACTTCCACTATTTTTTTCCAAAGTTCTTGCCAATTAATGTGTGATTCACAAAATCATTTGTTTGACATCTTCCTACAAAGTTTGAATGACAAGAAAAAAGCTTATTATGATGCAACAATTCTATTTATTTTTAATATTTTATCAATCAAAGTTTTTATGTAAGCTACTTTCTTCAAACCTATATATAGTGTGGAGCACAAATAAGTGAAAGGATCATTTATTTAATGCAATCCTAACCCCTTGCAAATTTGGTTTACCTAGCATATACTCTTTTTTTTTCTACAGATGTTCTTACTTTCAATCTTTACTTTGAAGAAGCTTGTAGAGTGTTGGAAGATTTGTAGAAACATATTAAGATTAATAATAGTTTTTAGATGTCCTCATGTAATGATAATTATGTTGTTTCTATAAGCTAAGAGAGTGATAGATATAGATGATCTAAGATATCCATATAATATCATTCTTTTTTAAGGAAAAAAATTTTAGTGCTTCTTTTAAAGAACTTTATGAACGTGATGAAAAGAAAGGATGATAGAGGATTACACTGATTAAGACCAATTGAATGTTGGACAAACTTACTTTGTAATCCACTAATGATTGTTGATATCCATGCATTGCAAAGGAAATTGGTGAGCCCCGTTAAAAAGCTTCTTATTAACATTGTACTTGGAGAGTGTCTCGCAAAGAAATTTTCACAATATATTGTAATTGACATTCCCAAAATCCAACTTATCAATAAAATTACCACTTTATTTTTATTGTTAATAGAATATATTAATTATTGAATTGATAATATGTTATGTACAATATCTTTACATTTATAAAAGAGGCTTTCTTTAAAGAAATCAATTTAACAAAAATTTTTATATTTAATCAACAATGAGCTTTGTGAATGATTTTTTCATAATGCTTTGAAGAATATTGTCTAAAATCAATAATGATTTCTATGTTATGATATTTTGGAATATATATAATGTTTGGGCCTAAACTCCCCCAAAGAATTGGAGATCTTATAAAAATTACTTTACCAGAACAAACACAACATTAGAGATTAAATCCAAATAATTAGTGAGGAATTTTCCATTAAGACCATCTGGGCCAAGAGTGCTATCTAAATTGATATTAAAAGTTACATCCTTATTTCCTCCTTAGTGTCGCATTATTTTATTTTTTGTTTGCTTTCATTAATAAGGAAAGGATGTAGTTCAACATATTTTCACCCTCAATTACTTAAGAATACATAAAACGATTTTGAAAGTGGTTGATTATAATTGTTGTTTTTTGTCCTCTTTGTTTGCTTCTTCAATTCCCCACTATTATATAGGAGAATATTGTATTTCCTTCTCCATTTATTAGCCATCTAATTCATTGTTTCTATTTCCAAAAAAATTTCACTCTTTCAAAATCTTGTTAACAAGAATTAATAATATAAATACTTTCTACAAATCCTCCTTTGGTATTCCTTAAAAAATTATAAATCTGTGATTCACCTCTTCCTTATCAAATTTAATAGTATCAAATAATTTTGTAAATGTTGATGTTTTCAATCTTTAACACAATTTTATGTCCAATTTAATTTAAAGCTAGGGCCTTCATCCCAAAGTAGTTTAAAGAATAGTTCCATTTATTGTCCATTGTCTATGCAAATGTAGGTTGTTTCAAAAACTTGTTATGAAAATTAAATTGTTTGGGAAATGAAGGATGAATTTTGATGAGATTTAATGGAAGAGGCTTATGACATGATCGAGTTCTATCAAGGTGATGAATTAATAAAGTTGAAAGTTGTTATCCATTTCCCATTTACCAGCAACCTATCTAATATTTTCCAAACACATATTCTATTACCTTTTCTTTATTATATAAAGGGATAACTAAAAAAATCATTACTACTTAAGATGACTTAGAATTATGCAATCATCAAACTCTTAGATTGATTTTAGTTTAGGAGTAGATAGTCCATTGTAATCATCTGAAGATGTGATTTCATTAAAATCCCTACCCACCATCCATGGATATGTAGTATAGTTGACAATGTGAAATGGCTTGCCCATAATAAGCTTCTTATCGATGCCATGCTTTTATCAAAGATGAATGTGTTGCTTGCTTTAGAAACATAGGCTTGATTCTTGATATTGATATGGATAAACTACCCCTCATTAATGTCAACATTATAGTTGAAGTCATTTGAAATAATCTATATCTTGTTTGACTTATTATAATAATAAAGCTAAAAAATTGAGTTTAATATCAAATTTTTATGTCTTATCCACAAGATAAAAGTGCCAACAAGGCAAATTATCAAACTATCTATATTTTAATAAATTTATTAATCACATGGCTAAACCATTTTCTTTAACACTCTAAATATTTCAAAATAAGGAATTATTTATTAATACTAGTATTATCTACAATTTGGATAGTTGAAAGCATCCTTTAATTCTTTTTGGGTTAATTACTTTTTCTTGAATCTTTTACAATCATTTTCTCATCCTTTGACATTTCAGTGGATTAAACTCCCCCATAGTTTGAATTTCAAACTTAGAGGTTTTTGAATTCCATAAACTTCTTCGCTAAAAATTTTAGGATCTAGATTATCATATCAATGCTATATTTTATCCAATGAATTTTTTGAATTAGAAACTTGATTATTGTTCTTCTAATTTTTTAGAATTTTTGAAGGAACAATAATCCTCCAATAATTAGCTTGCTAGGAAATTGCACTCCCTTATATATATCATGTTCTTTTCATTACCACTAAGGATGTGCTCAATTGTTTTTATTTTTGTTAAGACCTATGTTTGAATAGCCATAGTGGATTTCTTGGCCAAAGGGTTAACAACTTAAGTAACCATTTTGGTAGTTTTGGTCTTTTCCTATTGCTGGTTATTTTTGTTCGCTTCTTTATTGATATTTTGTCTATTAATTACATGACCCTTTTCCTCGATATAAAACCATGAAAGTTATCAAATTATTATTAATTTTTCTCTTCAACTACCTCATTTTTATGTTTGTTGCTTCCTTTGTCATGTTTGTGTAAGTTATCATACTAGAGTTTCTAACAGAAGCTACTATTTGAAACCACTTTAGTGGAAATTCTTAATTTGGTCTGGCAACTCTTTTCCTAACTCCACATCAATACATAAGCACTTTTAGGATGTGTGAGATTCAAAGTAGCAACATCTAACTTCAAAGGACCTAGTCACCGACGTTATTGGCAAGTGCTTTATTGTTTTCCAACCCAAGCAATTGATTGAAATTCAATTAAAAGAAATTGTAGAAGCCATACACGATTGAGATGGACTACAAAAAGTCTTACAACGTTCACTCAAATTCAAATATGAATAGCTTGTGTGCATGATGAAACATGTTAAGAGATATTTACAAAATTTTCCTTCAATTTAATAAGAACTTTTTGCAACATATGTAGCTAAATAAATTTTTCTTTGACATGTACATTTTCTTTTCTTAAATGAATATTCTATCAATTCAAAACATCAATGCAAGAATTACTTACAAATAATTTTTTTCATAAAAAATTTGATCATTTATAAGTCAATTAGAAAATAAATATGTGACTTAGCTTCTTAGAGTAATTCATTACTTGCAAATTTTCATACCTCTTGTAACTCATGAATATGTTGTTTGTGCTTGTTTCTTTTCACATTTAAATTAGCATAATATTGATTAGCTTCATATGTTCATTTACTAATTAATTAATATGTTTAGATAAATTATCACCACATTCAACAAGGGAGAGATAATCAAGATATCAATCAAACTTTGCACCTTTGATTCACAAATTTAGTGACAGAATAAATGATGTTTGCTTTCTTTTCTATTTCTTTTACTTCTTCTTCTCTTTTTGTACGATTTGAGACAATTTATCCTCAAATAACTTACCTAAATCATGCATTTCTTTGTAACAAGAAGAAAAGTTGTAGAGTTTTATCCTAATGTTATGAGACAAAGGAAAGTGTAAACATTTTTGTCCTTTTGCATTTTATTGAATAATTGTACTTTACATATGACCCTTATCATCAAGAATAATGATATAATGGACAAATAAATTAGGCAAATTATAGTTTACATTTCAAAAAAAAAAAATCTTTAAAAGCATTTTTCTATAGTGCATAATGTTTCCAAATAAATAAAGGAGGGTAATCAACAATGTTAACAAATATTGGAAACAATTCATCAAAAAAAATGCAAGACAATGACTTTGTATAAAGAACATCTGCATGGTACACAACCCGTATGACAACAATTAAAAGGACTACAATTGCTATAGGAGCTAGGGTTTTTTTCATATTATATTTGTTAACATAAAGGATTTTTTCTATCTAACAATTACTACGATCATTTGAAATCCTTCCTTAGATTTCTAAAATACTATTATTAAATAATTAATAATTAAAAATAAATAAATAAAGCATATAATGGTTCAAATAGTTAATCCACAAACACAAATCCTTCATTAAACATAGTTGACCTAGCCAGGCACCTACTAAACTAGCAACATTTCCCATAAAGTGGGCAAACTAGAAATCCTTGCAACAACTTCATCAATCACTGATTCACTACAACACCTTGAGCTTGCAATGATTTACTAGCCATGATGATAATATAAAAAAATTGTAGTGGTTGTAAGCAAAAAATTTATAACACAGGAAAAGTTTATAGCTTTTACCTAAATCCCTTTTGAAAAAAGTGACACAATATCTAAACATATGATGAAGAAATTATTGTGGTTAGAATCAAATAAGTAAGGATAATAGAATGAAATGTGTTGATCCATCTATTCCAAGATAAAATAATAGTCCTACTTCTATTCATGATCAATCACTCAATTTTAAAGGCAAGTCAGGTTGTTTTATTTACTTTCCTAAAGTGATTAAAATAATAATTATGAATTTAGTAATTGTCCATAAACTTACATTCAATAGATCATTCTAAGACAATACATAAATAGAGCTGATTGCCTTAAAAAACCAGCTATCTCATCTTTACGTGTTTGCAGCAAAAGTTTATCATGCAAGTATGTCATAAATGAATAGACAATAAAATGAAAAGCTTTATTGCATTTTCATGTTTTCAATTTTTTTACAAAATGATCATCAAAGCTGTACAAGTTAATAATTAGAGGCATTATTTTTAGATCATGATTTAAAACATTTTAGTTAATAACAAAAGTGTAAAATTTTATGTCACTTAGAATAAATTTAATATGAGATAGAGTATTTGGCTAGAATTGGTTAAAGAAGTTTGCTTAATTGTAAATTATTTTAAATAAAATAAATGTTGTTGCATATTTACTGAGTAAAATATTATTGAAATGTTTTCATATGTCATAGCTTGATGAAAAATAACCTCTCTTGAAATTGATAGATTACAAGTGGAAGGAATTGTGTTACGAATTTTTTCCTGCTTAATGAACTGAAGGTAAGGTTAGGCTAGTGAGATTCTATTAGAAAAGACAAAACTTTAGGATGAAACCTTAGCTCCTAGTTTAGGCTGAAGATAATTATTGTAGCATAACACATTCTAAATTGCATAACACTAAAGAAGAAAATGTGGCAAGAAATGTTTTTTATGAACTACAGAACTTCTAATGGTTTTCAATTTTGAGTAGTACTAAACCATGGTGTGTTGTTAGAAGATTTTATACCAGTACAACATTACGTAACACTAAGTTGAGATCTCAAATTTTTGTCACTATTTGTTAGCTTTTTCATTTTTTATGGTTGTGTTTTTGTAGAAACAATTTGATGGAAGCTATTCAAAACTCATCCAAAAGAGATTTTATAGGATTCTACCAAACGACTAAAAACTATTTCCAAATGCATCCTTCGATGCCACAAGTAATTGCTTTGGAGTTAGTTATTAGGTGGGACTTGGATTGATTAGAGCTCATGGATCTAATTAGAGAAGATCTGGATTGTTTGATAAATAATTGTAAAAAGAGAAAAGTTAAGGTGGATTTCATAAGGGAGGATTAGATCTAGACCATCCAATCACATCATATAAGGCCTAGATCATTCAATTCATCAATAATAAATGCCAGAATAATCTCAAAAGTTAGATTCAAAATGGATAGGTCTTAATTGTTGTATTGAAGGATTGGTTAATTGATTTGGACAAAAGAATGCTATTACTGTGACAAAATCAAATGAATTTTTTGAGGTTGGATTAATATGGTTAAACTAGCCTTACTATCGAGAAAACTCTTCAACATTCAATCAATGATCAAATGGTGAGATTTCATGCATGCTTACATACTATGCTGTTGAACAAGAGAAAATGTTTTAGTCCCACAAGATAGGATATGAAATGTGCTTCATCTTTATAAAACATTATGACACATGTAATGTGAGCTGAATGACGGTTTGCTTCTAATAGTGTTCTAGGGAGTTCATCACATAGGGCACTCATATCTCACAAGGTTAACATATGTGGCTTTAACATGACCCATTACACACTTGTTTAAGTTCTTCCCAACTCATTCCTTCATCTACCTTACCTAATCTAGGTTCAAGACAACACCTCATAAGGATAGTGCTCCACCCTACTTGGTTTTAATTGTCTCCAAACTCAAGGCTACCTAGGCCTGCTCGAGCTTTGACCGAAGTGCATTTCACTTTAGTCATGCTTAGGCGTTAGGATTTGATTATATGTTTATATATATATATATATATATATATATATATATATAAATTAAGATAGAATTTATTTTGTTAAATTACATTTTTCTAAATTAACCATTAACAAAATTTGTAAGATGGTAAAAGCGAGATTCTATAGACGAAAAGATTGAGTGAATAAAAATTAGAATCCAATATTTTTTCTAAATAATGAATAGTATTGAATAATTTACATGCTTTAGTAGGATTTGAAATTAATATGGGTGGATAGATGTTCCATATGTTTAAAAGTAATAAAGCTAACATTCTATTTAATTAAAAAGAGAAACTTTTCAAATTTAGTGTGTATGTTCTCAATCCTTTAAGCTTGCTGAATACTCTAAGGTGTTTTGAAGATCACTAGTTTTTCACATATAAAATTCCTTGGCTTGTTCTTCAAAACTTAGCTTTATTCACACAAAACAAGTCCATTGGAACAAAATGTAAAATATTTATGGCTTTTCTCATCAACCCTAAGGATGACCTAATAATCTCTCTTTTGATGGAAAAAAAGACAAATGTTTAGATAGAAGTATAACAAGTAAAATAATATATTTAGGAAATATTTTTATTGTAAGAGGGATTGAAAATGAAGAATGTGTGCTCCCCCTTATTTCATACACCCCCATAATATGTACTCCCACTCACTTTGTGACTATTATAAATTTTATTTAAATCACAATCATTGTCCACCTTTGGGACCATGAAAAAGGAGATACCATTTACACAATTTACATTAAACATTGTTGTTGCCTTATCATTTGAAATTTACTAGTTGAAAGTGATTTAGTTATTATATGTTTAAATTTATGCTTGGTACGAACATGTTTGACTTTTACCAAACCTTTAGCTACTTGACCTTAAATGACATAACATCTTAGATTTATGTTCTTAGTCATAGAATGATAAAGTTGGTCCTTTACTTACGCCAATGAATAAGTATTAACAATTCTTAACCATAGCACTTCACCAGCACAGCTTCTAGCCACTGCATAGTTGCCCTCTATGGTTGATAGGAATATGCAATTTACTTCTTGTTTCACCATAAAATGTGATATTTTCCTAGGAATGGACATGCACTTGAGGTATTTTTCTTACCTATCATAAAGCCTACAATGTTTCAATCTATGTAACCTATACGATCACATGTAAAAGTATTTGTAGGGTACAATAGTTCTAAGTTTAAAATGGCTTTTAATTATTTGAAGATTGATTTCATTACCATTAGATGGTTTTTATTAGGATTTAATTAGATTCTAGAACATAAAAAACACTAAATAAGATGTCTACTTGCAATGAGATATGTAGGGATCCAAAAAGAAAGCTATGAAGTTTTGAGCAATGTGTTTCCCTACCACATCTAAATCAAAATGGATTGATTTATTCATTGGAATCTTCTTATGCTCAATTTTTTTCAAAACCAAATATACTGAATAATTCTTTTAAATAGTTAGTTTGTGAAAGAAAAGTATTATGTTTTAGTTGTCTTATTTTTAATCATAAGAAATTTGTATCACCCATCATATTTGTCTCGAACTCCCTTGCCATTTAGTCACCAAATTCTTTAACCATACTTTTAGTTGTGATCCCAAAAATTATTCCACCAACATAAAATTATGTAATAATAAAAAATCTTTTAGAGATTTTAGGAATAGTGTAGTACCCACTTTTTATTTTGAGAAACCATTATCAACTAAAATAGTTACTTAATATATGATACCATGCTCAAAGGGCATGTTAGTTTCACAAAGAACTGTCTCAAGCTTATATATATAATCATCATGTGCATGGGTCTCAAAACTAGGGATTGTTCTATATACACATATTTTTTTTGTTACGTCATGCAAAAATACACTCTTTACATCTATTTAAAATAATCTAAAATTCTTATCACATGAACATGCTAAGAGGAGTCTCATAGCCTCTAATCTTACTAACAACACAAATGCCTCTTCAAAATTGATACGTTCAACTAGGCTAAAACTAATAATAAGAAGTCCAACTTTATTTCCAAGATCACTACATTCTTATCTTATTTTTGAATTCACGTTTGTTTCCAATCACTTGTTGAGCATTAGACTAAGAACTAATTCACACACATGGTTTCTCTCAAAGGGATCTAATTATCCATTCATTTCATGAGCCCAATAGTTCTGTTTAAGAGCTTCTACACTATATGTTGGTTTTGTAAAAAGTACAAATGCATTATTACTAATTTCTCTTATAGAGACTATAGCCTTAACTCTATGATTAACATTTATTTTTATTAATTTCAATAGATGTGAAGTGTATTGTTTTCAATCATTATCTAATTGATGACTAGAACCATCTTTTTTACATTTACCTTCATCTTCATTCATGTTTAAATTCTTCAAGGACTTTAGCTCTCAATCTTAATTTTTTGTATTTACCTTTTGAATACACTCATCAAACACTACATGTGTTATTTACTCTACATTTCAATTATCTATGTTGTGAACTCTACAACATTTTTAATAGTGGTGTACCTTAAAAAACTCTTATGATTGCTTTTTTATCAAAAATTTTCAAGTTAGCCTTTTCATAACTAATTATTGTGCATTTACACCTAGAAACTTAAAAGTTGCTAATAATTTCATTCTTATTTTTAATAAATCATAAGGAATTTCCTATAAGTTCCATTCTTAAATTCATTTCTTATATAATAAGATTTTTTAATTACCTCAGTAAAAAAGTAGTGTAGTAGGTTGTATTTGACAAACATAGATCTACTGATGTTTACCAATGTCCTACTACTTCTTTATATTATCCTTTTTTGTTGGCATGTATAAGAACATGTAGGCTAATTCCTTACACTTATTCCTTCGTAATAATAAAAAACCTCCTCATTCTTAGAATCAACATCATTATCATTTTGAACACAAATTAGGATTGGTTTACTTTTCTAGCACCCTTATCAAATTAAAAAATTTTTAAAATGCCTCACTCTAACTTGTAAGAAGTACAACCCAAGTATATCTATAAAATTCATTAATAATCATTAATCCATACATTTTTCACCAAAACTCAGGGTTTGTATGGCTAAAAAAATGTCTAAATAAACTATATTCAAAGGTCTATCAAGGATTATGCCATTTTTAGTTTTGAATAAAGATTTAGTTTTCCTTTTTGATAAGATTTACACATTTTCCAACTAATACTACTTGGCTTAGAAGGACCTCAAACTTCATCTAGTACGTTCATCTTTTTGATAAAAAGTAATCTATATGACTTGAACGTTTACACCATAAATTGTTCTCACTTATATTTGCAACTAGGCATTCTAACTTTCTAACGTCTAATAGATCAAAATTAATAAGAGTCATCTTTTCTTCTAGTTCCTAATAGCACTTGATCATCTTTTAATATTTTGTAACATTTAGTATCAAAACTAACAACATACTCATTATCAAAAAAATTACAGATACTAATTAAATTAAATTCTAATTGATAAAAAACAAATGGAATTAAAAGTGTAAAATTAGGCATACCTCCATCACTAATTCTAATTACCTTCTTCCTAGAGTTCTCTCCAAGTTTTTTCCATCTTTTGGGACTACATTCTATTCATATAATTTCTTATCAATCTTTAGTCATATGTCTTGAGTATCGATTATCTAATACTGAATAGCTAGATCTTGATTTTCCCTTTACATGTGGCTGTAAATAATTTGTAAATTTTTGCTTACTAATAAAAATGTTATTTTTATTCTCCTAACTTGTATACTTACATCTACAAAACATTCCTTAGTATACCCCCTTCTAACATATGAATACACTAAACTATCTATTCTCTAACCTTAGGAACCCAAGTAAGAATTGGTTCACAACTAACATTCACTACAAGTGTTTCACCCTTTTGAAATATGTTTTTTAACTATAAATTCTTTTCTTAATATGATAATCCTTGATTATATGACCATTTTTTCAACAATCAAATTATTTAACTTTTGAATAATTAAACATGTGGTCAAAAGAACACATATATTTATGCTAAAAAAAATAAATATATGGCATTAGAAATTTTTGCATGTTTAAGAGAATAAATCTTTGTTTCTAAATGAGTGGTTTGTTTTTCCAAAAAAGCTTTCTCAATAATCATGGAAGCTTTTTAACACAAATTTCAGGTATTCATATTTTCATTTTCTCACTTTATTTCATGTCAAAATTACAATTAATTTTTTTTAATAACTTTTCAATTTTTTATGTGTGGATATTAATTGAGTTGAAGTACTAATAATTTCTAAGTAGTTGTTCTCAAAACTTCACAAGATCAATAACTTACCTCATTATCTTCTTGTTCATTAGATGCAGTTAATTCATCATCATTTGCCATGATGCTTATCATTGCTTCCTCATCAAAATTTGAAGTTGCAATCTAGAATCTTTCAATGCACTCCAAGTAGACTAAAAAGCTTTCTTCTTTTACATTCTCTTCATTTTATTCTAGCTTCCTTTTGGTGTCACTCACTCACATACTTCCTTGCCTCACAAGGCCAGTATTGCGGCTTTAGTAGCATTATGGTGCCATCATATTCTCTCTTGATTTCTTCTTCTTTGAAAACTATTTACAAAACATTTTACCAAATTTTTAGCTAAACCTTTAATGTAAAAATTGAGCTCTTCATCTAGATCAATGGAAGAGATGATTGTTAAGTTTGAATCATCTTTTCTTGAATTAAATGCCAATGATTCTTCATTCTTTGCTCCATACTTTTTAATACTTATGAAGCCCTCCCCTTCAACTCTCCAATTCCTCATATTTTCTACCAAATTTGTTCTAATGATCTCATAATCAAGAGTAAGAATATTTGTTTTTTACTTCAACATGCAAAGTGCCTTTATAAGTTCCTTCTAACGTCTTCCAACCATTATGTGAGATATGAAATTTCATAACTTGATTAAATTCATTAGGAGATATTCCACAAAATAATGTAGTTGACTACTTTAGCAATTGATTTCCCCATTCTCTTTTTGTCACTATCGAGTTCTTTAATAGATTTGATCTTATTAGCACATGAATTTCTTAGTAAATCACAAAGATTATTGATCACTTCCAATAATTCTAGGTTAATTGATTTCATTAAACTTCTAAATATTTTTTTAATATAAATATGATTCATTTTTAAATAATAATGTACAAAATATATATAGACATTTACTTAATATTACACTAATATCAATCATTGATTAAGCCATACAAAAAGGTTAATTGAACAAAGAAACTAGCAAACACTCGTATTTTCGTAAGCAAAAAAAAACATATAATAGAAATTAAAATTAATATTTATGATAACTATAAATCAAGCAAACATAATGAAATTAGTAAAACATATAGATAGATCTCCCATGTGATTCAGCATACTATTTGTAAGCAACCCACTCTAAGACAAATAGAAGTAAAATAAGTGTGCATGAATCCCACAAGAGGGAATCGAATTATGGGTTTTAGAATTTTTTTGCTACCATTGGATAGTTTTTAATTTTCAAAAATGCCTTTGTAGATATAGTTTTACTTTTTAGAAAACTTATTATTCAAATTTGTATATAGAATTTCTTAGTTATTATGTTGAAAATAAAAAAATTAACAGTAAAAAAATTATTTAGTTTGTTGGTTCAAACTAGAACCAACGTTGACCACCAATTAAGCTTGGAAAAACACCATTTAAATAAAAATTACAACTTAGCAAGTTTATTTTTTGTTGACCTCCATCTATTGGCTTTTGTGGCTTCAACCATATCCCATGATCTTGTGAGCTCAAGCCCACTTAGTTCTTTAGTGAGATAAAACAAGACTCAGACTTTAATAAATGTTAAGGGCCATATTCTAAAAGAAAAATAAAATTACTGTATGAAAAAAACTCAAGATAAAATTGTATGATTTTTTTATGATTTTTAATGAATAGAACAAGGCACAATGAGTTGGAAATTGTTAAAGGAAGTGAGAATACCACTAGTTGATGCGCTTAGGTAGAGGTTTTTGCAAGTTTAAGAACTCATAAGCCATAGTAGGTTGCCAAAAGGCCTTACTATAGTAAAATTTATGTAGAACTCCATTAAGGTGTCAAACCTTTATTAATGTTCGTCATTTCATTCAATGAATGGCTTTTTAAAGAAAGCGTTTAGTCATAATAGCTAGAAACTCAAGCAAATGTTATTTTATATGCTGCTACAAAACAGCTTGCAAATTCTCCAAGAAGGCTTTTCCATTGAAAAAACTAATAGAAAATGAATAAGCTATTTCATAGATTCTACTAGAGCCATCGGATGCAATCGGAGATGATGTAGCCCTTTAAATCAATGAAAGTAAAACAAAAAGAATTATGAATGGTTAGATTACAGAGGATGTGATCATACTAACGTTGCCTTCAACCAAAAAAACTATCATAAGACATAAGCGTAAATTATAAAATATTATTAACATAATTTTAACAAAATATATATCAATGTTGAAAAGAGATAAATTAAGATAATATAATATAGTCTAATTAATGCAATGTAAAGGAGACACAAGAAGAGGTTTAGAATTTCATCATAATATATAAAAAAAATGGAAAAGAATTTGAAAGAATGAGATAAATATTATAGAAATATTCCACTCTAAAGCTATGAGGAAATTTATTGTAACATTCTCCATTATCAAATCTAATATGAGTTAAAATGTTTCTCAAAGGGAAGCAACATATTAAAAATAATAAATATTTAAAAAATTAAAAAATATCATATTGAATGGAGCACATCAAGAGGAGTCAAACAACGTTTGGTTTTCTCAATCAAATCTCGTTTCGAAAAACAATGAATTACAAAGTAAAATAATCATAAATAATAATAAATTATTAATTCAACATCAAAAAACATATATTTATTATGAAATAACATAAATTAGATACATCTAACATAACCAAATTAAACTGATATAAAAATCACATAAGAGAAGATTTAGAGTTACATAGTTTATATAATGACAACCAAATAAACAAATTTTAAAAATGAGATATGTTGGAAATTTTTATTCCAAGGTGCTATGGAAATCAACTATAACATTCCTTTTCTCAAATAAATTATGAATCTAAATATCTCCCAAATCATGCAAAAATTTATAAAAAATTAAAAAAATATTGAAATTAAAAAAGTTTAAAAAATAAAAAGATTATTTAATTAACAGTGCTTGTAAAACTGAGTCAAAAAAATGTTTGTTCTACAATGGATCACATTTGGAGTTACTATAAATTGGAAAAGTAAATACAAAAACAACATCAATTTAATATTTTTAAAATTAAGAAAATATATATATTAAAACTAAAATAGGGTAAATTATGGCAATATAATATAACCAAATAATAAAAATGTAGAAGTCACATGACTGATGATTTAGAGTCACATTTCTAACTAAATCAAGGCAAAAGATTTATAGAAAAGAAATAAATTATTTAAGAATGATGCATTCAAATGTACTAAGAAGGTAGAGTGTAACATCCTTGATCATTAAATTAGTATGTAGTTCAAATATCTAATAACGGTTGCAAAAACTTCAAAAACAAAAAGATTTTCAAAAAAAATGAAAGATGAATATTTGTTTGTATAAAGTTTGTTGGGATGAGCCCAAGATGATTGTTTTTCTTTATCAATTCTTGTTTGGAATATCTCTGAATTACAAAGTTATATAACGTAAAATAATTATAAACTATTCTTCTAATATTAAGTAAATATAATGTCAAACTAAAATGAGCATGCAAAGAATTAAGGTTTCATTACAGCATAACAATCTGTACAACAAAAAACATATGAAATAAGGCAAAGCTTATCAAAAAGTTACGTTCTATGGTGTTTAAGTGATTGAGTGCATTACTCTCGTTCATCACAACTCATATAAATCAAAATATTTCATGAGTGAAGAAAAAATATTTGAAGATAAAACACTAAAAAATTAATTTGATAGAGGTCATCGAGACAGTTAAATGTTTTTTATTTGTTTTCAATCAAATTTATTTTTAAAGTTAAATTATTTTATATTTTACTTTACTTTGATAAATATACATAAAAGATGAAAACATATAACTTTAAGTAATACAATATAACCAAATTAAAATAATGTAAAGATCACAACAGATATGGCTTGGAGTTACAAAATAATATAATAAATTTGAAGTGAATCATTTGAAGAAAAAACATAAATGTTAAAAGGAAATTGCATTCTACTGTATTAAAGAGACGAGAGTAACCCCTCATTCAAAAAATAGAGTAGGAACAAAACCCATAAAAAACTTATTTAAAAACAATAAAACTAAATTTTGAATTGGATAAAGCTTATCAACACGAGCCCAACGATGATTGTTCAACTTGAAGGAAACTTTTTTGAGTAATTACAAATTACTATGTGAAATAAGTATAAATTAAAAAAAATAAAAAATCATAAATATAATTTAATATATATATATGTATATATTAAAAATAAATTAAGATAATTTGAAGAAGGAGCGCTTGCAGTGGCGACTGGCGGCGATGACTAAAGGTGAAGTGCTGGAGGCGCAGGTTGGACGGCAGGGCACTGGTAACGACGTATTGATATCGGCGCGCTGGTGTCGGTGAGTTGCTGCTGGTGATTGGAGAAGGAGCACTCATAGCGAAGACAAGGACGGTAGGCACATGACAGCGTGAAGACGGTGTTGGTAACAGGTAGCTGGTGAACGTACGTGTACCCTGCTTCGGGCAGGTGTGTATACCCTTTCCATTGTGCAAGTCAACCTGGAGAAGTGACCTCCTAAAAATTCAAAATTGAATTCCTTGGAAGCTGGTTTCCATGCAAGGGTGCTGAGACAGGATTAAACAGCAAGTTTCTCGTGCGGTGCAGGTTATCGGTTCCTCTTCCCTCATGAATTAGGTTTTGGGACACCTTTAGCCCAAACGGTGGTAGCTACATAATATGGTGGGAACCAAGGGGAGGAAGAGAAATAGGAAAACAAGGACCACTGTGAGTGAATCGCCAGAAAGAGAATGCTTCACTATCGTAACAGAGAAGATAGGGGTGGACACTGAGAAGAATCTCCTCGATCCTGAAGACGGAGAGGTTCGTGGAAGACAATTCGATTGGCTTCCTCCCTATCTACAGCTGGCCTTCTTTCATCAATATTTGTGTGGCCAGCGAGCATGGCAGAATGCATTACTGCCGTTGGAGTTTGGAAATTCGGAAGTATACATGCATGGGCTGGCGATCTCTTGCTAGACTGGGTGATCCACCTTTCCTAGGCTAGAATGTCTGGATAGGACATGCTGCTTCAGGATCACATTGAGACAGAGGTTATTGATAATGGGAGGCTCCACTTGCACCGAAAATACATAGTTGACGACATCAACAGGCGAAGGAACAAGCGGGGCGTGAATCAAATGAGTGGTTCATGGAAGCTTAAAGTGCTGTCGAGGTTGCGCATTTTCCTGAGGCGTGTGGTGGGGGATCACCTCCCTACGGCGGTTTGGATGGCCCGAGGAGGACTACTCCAGTGTAGCACTTGCTCTTGGGGATGTACGATGGAGGAGACCATGTAGCATGTCGTTTGGGACTGCCCGCATGCCCAGGAGTTTTGGGTTGACCGTCAGGCACGCAAGGCTGTGGCCACGCTTGGGCTGCCTCAGGGTGCGGGCGTCGGGCGGACTTTTCTGCACTTGCTCATGGTGTTCATCGGTTCGCTTGGGGCGAGATGTGGGGAGGGTGCCGGTCAAGCCGCTACTTTGATCACTATTATGTATTACACTTGGGAGAGAAGGAATGCGAAGAGGCACACCGATCCTGTGGTTAACTGCTATGTTACGCAAGATAAAGATCGAGGTTATCACAATAACAAAACATCGCGACCTTTATTCTTCCATGTCTACAGGGAACCCTTGCAGCTCCACTGAACAGCTTGCAGCCCATATTTGGGTTCCCCCCACTTGGATGGATGAAAGTGAATTGTGACGCTGCTGTTGGGGAGGACACCACTGGCCTTGGGTTGGTGGTCAGGGACTACATGGGGAAGCCGTTACTATAGGTTGGTAGAAGGGTTTTCTCACGGTCTGGCGAAGCTATGGAGGTTTAGGAAATGCTAGAGGCACTGGACTTGTTAAGGGATACCCTTTCCCAACATCATGCTGTGGAGATTCAGACGGACTCGATGTCGGCACTGTAAGAGGTTCGTAATGTCATCTCCCACCCGCATGAGGCAGGTCCCTTTGCTGAGGCTATTGAGTACGCAATGTGACTGGATGTGCTAAGATATTCCAACATCTATAGAGAGGGAAATGTTCCTACTGACTGGGTTGCACACACTGTCGGTTGTGTTGATTTTGTCTGGTAAAGGGGTGTGTGCCTTCCCAAGCCTCTAATCAAACTTATGCTGTTAGATTTCATGTTTGACCCTCCGTGAGGACAATCCATGAAAATCTTTTGTAAGGCCCATGCCTCCTTTTGAATAAAAAAATCAGTGTAAAGGATACATAAGGGTAGAATTTAAGTTTAAAGTAATAAAGAAACAAAAAACATTTATTTTAAAAAATGAAATAAATTTTATAGGAAGGTAGCATTACAAGATACTAATTTAATTGTGTGTTGCAACCTCAATTATGAATCAAGTTATGAATCAAAATGTAATATAAAGCATTCAAAAACTTTGTAAAATAAATATTTAAAAATAGGTACATAAATATAAGAAATGATAGAGCTTGTTGAGATTAGTGCAAAGGTATTTGTTTACTCTCCATTGAGCTTCATTTAGAATTACTACGAATTCCTAAAGTTAATTTACATAAATAATAATAAATTGTTATTTTGATATTAGGTAAATATATATTAGTGTTTAAAAGAGATAAATTGAAGCACTATAATATATCAAAATCAAAGAGATGCAAAGGTAACATGACAAAAAATTTAATGTTATAAAATAATATAACCAAATCATAAGAAAAATTTGAAGAAAGATGATAAATTATATATCAAAGTTAGATTCCAACAAACTAAAGCGATTGAGTGTAACATTCTTAATTGACAAATCAAGTATAAATCAAAATGCCTCATAATGTGTGCTAAAACATTTGAAAATAAAAATATTAAATGAATAAAAAGTGAATATTTTAGTTTATAGAGTTTTTCGAGAGTAGTCCAATGACATCTATTTGATATTCATCGATCCCCTTTTGAAGCTTCTACGAATTAACAAAGTAAATAAGTATTTATTGCAATAAATTATTTTTTAATATTATGAATATATATATATATTAAATCTAAAATTATATAAATTAGAGGAATGTAATAAAATGAGCTTTAACTGAAGGTCACACGAAAGCAGAATTAGACTTTTATAGTAATATAATGAAATCAAAGAAACAAATTATAAACAAACATATTATGCACAAAAAATTTGCATTCCAATGTATTTAAGCGATCGAGTGTGAGATCCTCAAATTTCAAATCTTGTATGCTCAAAAATATCTCATAAAACAAGCATAAACTCTCAAAAAAATAATCAAAAATATAAAAGAGATTATTTATTTGATAGACCTCATCACATTGAATTCAATTATGTTTTTTTCATCTTGATCAAACCACATTTGGAATAAACACGTATTACCAACTTAAAGAAGCATACATTATCATAAAATATTATTTGACTATTTGGTAAATATATATTAAAGTTTAAGTGAGATAAATTGAGGTAAATGTGAGACAAAAGAAAATTTTACGTAGCATAGTAATATCACCAACTTTAAGAAAAAAATTTTAAAAATTCAGATAAATTATAAAGGAAAGCTACATTTCAAGATACTAAAGAGATCAAGAATAATATTTTAGATCATTAAATCAAGCATGAATCGAAATGACTCATAAAACATGTCAAAACCTTAAAACTAAAATATTAAAAAATATGAAAGTTAATATTTAATTGGATAAAACTTGTCAAAGATTGCCTAATGACATTTTTTAAGTCTCGATCAAACTTGTTTAGAATTGCTATAAATTTCAAAAAAATCGAAATAAAAAATAAAAATAATTATTATTTTAATAATTTGTAAATATTTAATCAAGATAAAATTAGATAAACTAAAGTTATGTGATATAACAAAATCAAAGCAAATTAAAAGTCACATGGAGGATATTTTTAAATTCATTGTAGTATAACTATAATTAGTGTTGTAAAGTGTGCAAAACCTTTAGTCAAATAAAATATTTAATAAAAATAAAAAAAGAATATTTCGTTATGTAAAGCTTTTTGAGATGAGTCCAATGTTGTTTGCTTCCTCTTGATTAGACCTTATTTGAAATTACTATGGATTATGAATGTAGATAAGCATAAATTTTAATTAATTCTTATAGTGTTAAGTAATTATATATCAAAGCTTAAATGAGATAAATTGAAAGAATATGATATAACAAAATCAAACAGATGTAAAGGTCACATGATAGTAGAATTAGAAATTTAAAGTAATATGAGCTAATTAAGGAAAAAAAGTTCAAAAAAGTGAGATATATTGTACTAAGAAGTTCCATTCCAAGAAACTAAAGATGGAGTGTGGCATCCTTGAATGATAAATTATGTATGATTTAAAATATCTCATAAAGCATACTAGAACCATAAAAAATAAAATATTTAAAAATACAAAAATGGAATACACTATTGTATAAAGCATGTCTGGAAGAGTCCATTGATTTTTATTTTATCTCAATCAGAGTGTCATATTAATCATTATAAACAATAATAAATTATTATCTTAAAATTAAGTTAATAAGATTGAAACTAAAATGAGATAATTTGATGCAACATAATATAACCAAAAAGTAAATTAAAGTAAAACCTTTTCAAAAATGATACAAATTCTATCGTAAAATTTATCCTTTAAGATTCATAGGTGATCGTCTGTAACATACTCTGTTGTCAAGTCATGAATCAATTAAAATGTCTCATATAGCAAGTTGGATCCTAAGAATGATATTTAAAACTACAATGATGAATATTTAATTAGAGAGGAATAATTGAGACAAATCCAATGATAACTATTTTATCTTGATCAATCCTTGTTTGTAATTACTATCGTTTACCAAAATAAACAAATATAAAACATATAGTAATGCTAAAATTTGATAAATTAAAATTATAAAATACCAAAAAACTCAAGGTGATGTGAATGTCACACAATAAAAGAATTAGAGTTTTATTGTAATATAATCACATAAAACAAAACAAATTCAACAAATTAGATAACTTGTAAGTGAAAGCATCATTCCAAGATAATAACCATATCGAGTGTGATATTCTAGGTCATCAAAAAAAGGATGAATAAAAAAGTCTCACAAATGATCCACAAACCTTAAAAAGCTAAATATTTTGATGCATAAAATTAGTCAAACGACATTTGTTTGGTTTTATTCACACATTTCTAAGAGTCAATATGAATTTAAGAAATAAGTAAGAAAAAATTATTTATTAATATTAATTAAATAAATGTTGAAGATTAAATGAGATAAATCAAAGTAATATAATTTAACTAAATCAAAGCTAAACAAATGTCACATAAGAGGAAGTTAGGCTCTCATAAAAAATAACCAAATGTTTGTAAAACTTTGAACAAAAGGCCCAAATTGTAAGGAATGCTGCATTCTAACATACTAAGGAGGTAGGGCATAACAACCTCTATCATTAAATCAATTCAAGTATAAATGTCTCATATCACATGCCAAAATACTAGTCAAATAGAATATTTAAAATTTTAAAATGATTATTTAAAATGATATAGGTCATTAACAGAAGTCCAATGATATTTTGTTCATCTCAAGTAGACATCATTTGTAATTATTTTTAATTTAAAAACATAAAAAGCAAGAATAATAATCAATTATTTTTTTAATATTAAGTAAATATATATTAAAGATATAATGAGACAAAATGAAATAACATTATAAAAAAAAATCAAAACAATATAAAGGTCATATGAGAAGAAAACTTAAGATTTTAAGTAACATAAACAAATCATAGGAAAGCATTTCAACAATTGAAATAAATTATATGAGAAAGTTGTATTACAAGATAGTGAGGAGATTGAGTAAAACTACCTCGATTATCAAAGCAGAAACAAATCAAAATGTATCACATAGGATGAAAAAACCTCAATCAAATAGAATACTTGAAAATATAAAAAATAATTCATTTGATACTACCCTTGAGATGACTTCAGTGATGTCTTTTTGCTTTGATTTGACCTCATTTGAAATTACTATAAATTAATAATATTTTATTATTAGGTAATTGTATTTTAAAATGAAATTAGATAAATTTGAAGAAAAATAATAAAACAAAATTAATGTGATGCAAAAGTCATTTTAGAGGATTTTAAGCATTACATAATAATATAACCAAGTCAAAGTAAAAACATTTAAAAATTAAGATAATTATATGTGAAACTTGAATTCTGATAAACTAATGAGATCAAGTGTGACATCCTTAGTTATTAAAACATATAAAAATTCAATTGATTCATAGAAGCATAATAGTGCACTAGAAAAACAACTATTTAAAAATATAATTCTGAATGTATAATCGATAAAATATAAATTAAAGCTAACCTAAAATAAATTGAAGCAATTTAATATAACAAAATTAATGAGATGCAATGGTCACTAGGTCGTGATTTAGAGTTACTTAATAGTATAATCAAATGATAGAGAAAAATTTAAAGAAATAAGATAGATAGTGTGGTAAAGTTAAATTACAAGACTACGAGGAAATCGAATATAATATCCTAAAACATCAAATCAAATACTAATGAAAATATATGTTATACCATGCCAAAGCTCCAAACAATTTGAATACATAAGATAAATTTTATTGGAAAGCTGTATTCCATGATACTAAGGGATAGAGTATTGTATCCTCGATCACCAAATCAGGTATTAATTAAAAATCTTCTTAAAGTATGAAAAAGTTGAAGAAAATAAAATATTAAAAAATATTAAAAAAATTAATAAGATAAAGGTTATCAAGGCTAGTCCAATGACATTTTTTCCTTTTGATTACATCCCACTTGAGATTGACGAAAAATAGCAATGTGAATGAGCCTGAAGAAAAATAATCTATTTTTTTAATGTTTTGTAGTTTTATTTTAAAGTTGAATTCACACATAAAGCAACATAATATAAAAATGTCAAAGTGATACAAAAGTGATGTGAGAGGGGAATTAGAATCCTATAGTAATATATAAAAAAATGGCAAACATTTTATAGAAATGACAAAAATTATATCAAAAAATTGCATTCCAAAATACTAAGGAGATAAAGTGAAATAACTTTGATCATCAAACTAAGTACAAATAAAAATGCTTTTCAAAACATCTTAAAAACCCAAGAAAATAAAATAAATAAAAATAAAAAAAAATATTTTATTGTTCAGAACTTTTTGAGATTTGTCTAATGACCAGGTGTCATCTTCATCAAACCTCATTACGTATAGCAAGAAATTACCATAGTGAATAATCATAAATAATGAAAACTTATTTTAAAAATATTTAGTAAATATATGTCAATGTTGAATTGAGATAAATTAAAGTATTGTAATATAATATAATCAAAATGATGTAAATGTCACATGAGAGGATAATTAGACAATCATAATTATTTAACCAAATTAAAGTAAACAATTTTAACTAATGTGATTGTATAACAAAGATGCATGCCAATTTACAAGGAGATCCAATGTAACATGCTTACTCATCAAGCTAGGTTCGAATCAAAATGTCTCATAAAGCAAACCTAAACTCTAATGAAATAGAATAATAAGAAATATAAAAAATTAACATTTAGTTAGATAGAGCTCGTCGAGAAATGGCCAACCTA
Source organism: Vanilla planifolia (assembly GCA_023846275.1). NCBI lineage: Eukaryota > Viridiplantae > Streptophyta > Magnoliopsida > Asparagales > Orchidaceae > Vanilla > Vanilla planifolia. The sequence continues at coordinate 4,201,994 of JAIUJO010000018.1, forward strand.
GTTTGTTTCGACTTGATTGAATATCGTGTAGAATTACTTTAAACATCAAAGTAAACAAGCATAAATAAAACTTTATTGTTATTTTAATGTTAAGTTAGTATATATTAAATTTGAAATGAGATAAAATGAAAAAAAATTAATATAATAAAATAAAGGTAATCTAAAGGTCAAAATGAGGAGATTAGCAGTTCCATGGCAATGTTACTTATTAAAAGTGAAAATACTGAAGGAATGAGACCAATTATAGGACAAAGTTACATTCCAAGGCTCTATATAAATCGTGTTCAATAATATTGATCACCAAATTAGGTATCAATGTAAATGTCCTGTAAGCATGCCAGAACCCACAAAGCATTATCTAAAATTATAAAAAAGAATAATTTTTGGATAGAGCTCATCAAGAATAATCCAATGATGTTTGTTTTCCTCATTAAATCTTTCATAATTACTACAAATTACCAAGGTAGGCAAGTTCAAAGAAAATGAGATAAATTAAATATACATAATATGACAAAATCATTGCGATGTAAAGGTACACCATATTGGAAATGAAGTTTAAAATTAATATAGCAAAAATAAAGCTAAAATTTTGAGAAAATAAGATAAATTTTATGGATGTTTTCTTTCTTATTTACTAATAACATGGAGTGTGACATTTTTTATCATCAAACTAGGTACAATTTAATGTTTTATTAAACATGGAAAAAAATAATTAATAAAATATTCAAAAGAGCAAAATAAATATTTAATTCAAATAAGCTTAATGAGATGAGTCCAATTATGTTTGTTTCATATCTATTTGACCTTGTTAGGAATTATTATGAATTGATAAAAAAACAAAGCATAAATAATTTTTTTTCTTTGTATAAAGTTAATATATATTAAAACTAAAATATGATAATTGAAGCTATTAAATATAGCCAAATCAATGACTTATAAAGGTCACCTGTGAGGGCAAATGAAAAATTTAATGAAATGAGATAAGTTGTAATAAAAAGATGAATCCTAGTATTCTAAGATGATTGAGTAAAACATCATCAATCATAAAATCTGGTTTAACGTCTATTAAAGTTGGCCAAATCCCTAAAAAAATATTTGAATTTTTAAAAAGTAAAATTTAATTGGATATAACTAATCAAGTTGAGTTAAATTATCTTTGTTTCATCATGATCAAAACCTAATTAGTGTAACTATTAAATAACATAGTAAATATGCATAAATAAAAATAAATTTTTTGTGCAAAATTAGTATATAATAAAACTAAAATGAGATACGTAGAAATGATGAAATATAAAAATTCAAAATGAAACATCACATGAGATAAGAGTTAAACTCATGTAGTAATATAAGAAAATTTGATTAAAACATTTGTGCAATTGAGATAAATCATACGAGAGAGTTATACTATAAGGTATTAAGTAGATTGAGTGTAATAGCCTCAAGGGCAAAATAAGGAGCAAATTCAAATATCTATTAAAGTGTGCCAAAACAATAGTAAAATAGAAAAATTATAGATATCCAAAAATATTTAATTTGCTAAAGCTCATCAAGATGAAGCCAATGACATTTTACGTTTCTTGATTGTACCACTTTTGGAATGACCGAGAATTTCCAAAGTAAATACGTCTAAACATTAAATAAAATGTTATTTGTATATTAACAAAATCTATAATAAAAATTAAATAAGATAAATTAAACCAATGTAATGTTACCAAATCAAAGTGATTTATAGGACAATTGAGATGATATTTAGAGTTAAAAAGTAACATAGCAAAAAAAAGAAAAAATGTGTGAAACAAGATAAGTTTTATGTAATAGTTGTGTTCTGAGATACTAACACGGTCTTATATAAGATGATTACCATCAAATCAAGAAAAAATGAAGACTTTAAGTAATTCAATCAAATTCATTAGAAAATGAAATATTTAAAAATTTTAAATTGGATGTTTATTTGGATAGAATTAATAAGGTTATTTGACCAACATTTGTTTCTACTCACTCTAACCTCATTTGAAAATACTATAATTAAAAAACTCTAATGACCATAAATAACAAAAAATTATTATTATAATATTGAGCAAATATAAAGTAAAACTAAAATAAGATAAATTGGAGTAATATAATATTTATAAATCTAAGAAAGGTAAAGATAAAATAAGTAGAGAGTTAGAGTTATATAGTGATACAACCTAATTGAATAAAAACATTTGAGAAATAATATAAATTTTATGGGAATATTATATTCCAAGTTACTATGAAGTTCAACTACTTGGCCTCTATCTTTAAATTAGGTATGAATCTAAATATCTCTTCAAACATGTCAAACATCTAAGCAAATACAATATTTTACAGTATTAAATTAAATGTTTAATTTGATTGAGCCCATTAAGATGAGTCTAATCACATTTTTTTAGTCTTGGTCAGAACTTATTTAGAATTATTGTGAATTGCAAAATTAAACATGCGATGTAAACAAAAGTTATTTTTTTTAAATATGTAAATATATATTAAAACTAAAATAAATAAATTGAAGTAGTATAATATATCCAAATAAAAGTGATGTAAGGGTCACACAATAGAGCTTCAATTTGTTTATAGTTAAACCAAATAAAAAAATATTTTAACAAAAGAGTTAAATTGTATGGAAAAGTTGGACTCCAAGATACTAATGAGATTGAGTGTAACATCCTCAACTATTAAATAAAGAATATAACAAAATGACACTTAATTTTTGCAGAAATTTACAAAAAAAAATATTTAAAAAAATTAAAATAAATATTTAATTTTTGTGGAATTCATTGAGTTTAGTCTAATGATATTTAGTTTATTTCGATCTCACATTATTTGGATCACTTTGAGCTACCAAAGAAAATAAGTATAAATAATCAAGAATTATTAATTTAATATTAAGAAAATATATATTAAAGCTTAAAAAGGTATTGTTTAAATAATGTAATATAATAAAATCTAAACAATATAATGGTCACATGAGAGGAGATTAAAAGTTTCACATAAATACAACAAAATGAAAGTGAAGTATTTGGACAAAAGAGAAACATTTTACAATAAATTTGAATTTGAAGATTCTAATGAAATCAAGATAACAACCTCAATCACAAAATCAATTACAAATCATAATCATGCATGTTAAAACTTTAAGAAATATATTTAAAGAAACATATGATTATTAAAAAATTTATTTGTTTTGTCTCAGATGGATGACATTTACAATCAATATAAATTTCCAAAGTAAATATACATTAATAATAATAAAATATTATTTTAATATTATATAAATATATATTAAAGCTAAAGTAATGTAAGTTGAAGCCATATAATATACTCTAATAAATGCAATTTAAAGGTCACAAATAAGGAGAATTAGAGTTTCATGCCTAAGATAATTGAATCAAAGTAAAACGTTATAGCAAATGAGATAAATTGAATGGCATTTTGAGAAACTAACGGCATCAAGTGTATGCTCATCATTTGTTAATATTTGTGATCAATAAAAATTTCTCCAAAATCATACAAAATCATAGAAAATAAAATATTTAAAAATATAAAAATTATATAATTATTTGGATTTAGCTCGTCACGATTAGTCAATTGATGTTTATTTCCTCTTAGTTAGACGTCATTTGATGTTATTGTAAATTAGAAAATTAGATAAGCTTAAATAATAATAAATTATATTTTAATATTATATAAACATATAGCAAAATTCAAATAAGAAAAATTGAAGCAAATATAATATAACCAAATCAAGCAAATGTAGAGTAACATGAGAAAATATTTCGAGTTATATAGTAATATTACCAAATCAAAATGAAAAGTTCAAAGAAATGATATAAATTATATGGAAAAGTTGTGTTCAAAGATAATGAGTAGATTGTGTATAACATTCTCAATCATCAAATTAGGTATGAATCAAATGCCTCCTAAATAGTACCAAAACCCTAGAAATAAAAATGTTTAAAACCATTAAATTGAATTTTAATTAGAAAGAGCTCATAGAGAAGAGTCCAACAACATTTTTTTCTTATCGATTAGAGGTTGTTTGGATTTAATGTGAATTATCAAATTAAATAATCATAAATAATAATAAATTATTATAATAATATTAAGTGAACATATATTAATGCTAAGATTAGATAAATTGAAGCAATGTTATTTAACTAAATCAATGAGAAGAAATGGTAACATGAGAGGAGATTTGGAGTTACACAATAATATAACTAAATCATAATAAAATAGTTTGAATAAATGAAATAAATAAGACATAAAAGTTGATTTCCAAGATATTAAAGAGATCAAGAGTAATACCCACAACCATCAATTCATGTACAACTCTAAAAGTCTCACAGTGTCCTAAAACTATAGAAAATAAAAAAAAATTAAAAAAAAAGAATGCTTAATTGAATAATGTACACTAAGATGAGTCCAAAGGAATTTTTTGTCCAGATCTAATCTTGTTTGGAATTACAACCTTTATAAAATAAAAAAAGAATGAAGAAGTCAAAATTTCTTATAACAATATGAAAAAAAAAACATATTATAGCAAAAATGACATCAATTTCATCTAAGTATAATACCAAAATTAAGGTGATGTAAAGGTCACATGAGAGGAAAATTAGGGCTACATAGCAATATATTGAAATGAAAGTGAACACTTTAAAAGAACTACATCAATTATATGAGAGATTGCATTCCTAAATTCTTTGGAGATTGATTGTAAGACCAATGATTATCAAATAAGGTATGAATTAAAATCTTGTAATGCATGCCAAAATTCTCAAAATATTTAAGAATTTAAGAAAAAATATTTATTAGATAGTGCTCATCTAGCAAAATCCAATGATATTTGTTTTTTTATAGAAAAACCTCATTTAAAATTATTATGCATTGCAAAACTAAACGAAGATAAGAAAAAAAAAGTTATTCACTTAACACTAAGTAAATATAGAGTAAAATTGAAATGGGAAAAATTGAATTATTCTAATATAACTTAGTAACTATGATATAATGGTCGCACAATAAGAGAATCAGAGTGTAGCAGATTTATAACCAAATCAAAGCTAAAGAATTTGAAGAAATAAGATTCATTATACGGTGGAGTTGCATTAGATGATAGTAAGGTGAGTGAGTGTGACATTGACGATCACTACTTCTTGAACGAATTGAAATGTCACATTAAGTGTGCCAAAATAATTAAATAATACTAGTTGGTCTAGAAGAGTCTAATGTTATTTGGTTTATTTTGATCAAAGTTCCTTTGGAATATGTTAATTACCAAACAAAATAAATAGAAATAAAAAATAATATTTTAACATTAAGAATACATTAAAGTTGAAATTAGATAAATTAAAGCTATGTAACGAAACAAAAAAAAACCCATGTAAAATGGATATGAGAGAAAACTGATAATTACGTAAAAATATAGCCAAATCAAAGTGAAAACTTTAAAGTGACAAATTATAAAGGAAAGATGCAATCTAAGATACTGAGATCAAGTGTAACATCATCGGTCATCTAACAAAATAGGTATCAAAATAATTATTAACGCATGCCAAATTCTTAGAAAAAATATTTTAAAACTACTAAAAATTATTTATATAAATAAGCATAAATAATAATAAGTTACTATAACTAGCAAAGTAAATAAATTTCTTTATCTTATATAGGCTTTGTTGGTTATCACTATCAATAAAGAAAACAAATAAGGTTAAATGAAAATAAACTTTTCTTAATATTAGTTAAAAATAAATTAAAGTTGGAATGAGTTAAATTGAGATAATATAATATAATCAAATCAAAACAAAATAGAGGTAAAATAAGGAGAAAATTAGAGTTTCATAATAACATAACCAAGTGAGAGAAAAAATTAGAATAATTGAGATAAATTGTATAAGATACTTCAATATCAAGGCATTAAGGAGATCGATTATAATATTATTAATCATCAATTCAAGTATGATTTAAGAAATTATGCCAAATTTATGGTAAAATAAAATATAAATTAATTTGAAAGTAAAAATTTAATTTGATTATGCTCATTGAGATGAGTCTATCATGTTCCTTAAATCTAAACTGGACCACTTTTTGAATTTCTATCGATTAAAAAACTAAATAAGAGTAAACAATAATAAACTAATTTTTACTTGCTAGTATTTACATATTAAGAAACAAATTAGATAAATTTATGCAAACTAATATAACCAAATCAATGTGATGTAAAGGTCAATGAGAGGAGATTTAAGATAACAAGCTAATATATCCAAATCAAAGGAAAAATAAATTGAAAAAATAGAGATAAATTGTTTTAAAAAGTTACATTCTAATATATAAAGAATATTTCGTGTGATATCCATAATAGCCAAAATAAATAATCAAAATCTCTTGTAAAGTGAGACAATACTTTTCCAAATAAAAAATTAAAAAATGAAAAAAATAATCAAAATCAATATTTTTTTAAATAGAGTTTTCCGAGACAATTCGAATAACTTTTATTTTACCTTAGTCAGACTTTCTTTGGAATTTCAAAAAATTACTATATTAAATTAGAGTGAATAATAATAAATTATGTTTTAAAATTTCAATGAATAAATATTAAATCTTAAATAAGATAAATTGAAGCAAACAAATGTTTCCCAATCAAATCAATATGAAGGTCACATAAGCCATAATTTAAAGAAACATAGTAATATAAGTAAATTGAAGTGAAAATTTTGAAAAACTTGATCATCAAAACTTATATGAACTAAAAAATGATATATTTTTTATAAGATTAAAAATATATCACAAAGCAAATTAAATTGTCTCATAAAAAATAAAAAAAGTAAATAAAATATTGAAAATTAAAAATAAATAATTAATTTCATCTAACTTTTCGAGTTGAATGTAATGGTATTTGTTTCATCTAGAGTCAACTTTATTCAGAATTACTATGAATTACAAACTCTAAAAAATATAAATAATCATAATTTTCTTTTTGAAATTTTAGAATATATTTATATAAGAAAAAATGAGATAAATTGAACTAGTGAAAAATAACCAAATCAATGAAATGTATTATAACAAAAAAGGATCACAATTTGAAGCAATGGGACCAGTTTTATGGAAAGTTTCAGTCCAATATATTAAGGAAATTAATTATAACATCCATAATTATGAAATTAAAAACTAATCAAAATATGTCATAAAAAGTTTGGGGAACATAAAAAAAATATTAAAAAATATAAGTATTTTCTTTATTTCGATAGCTCATCATGACGAGTCCAACCTTTGTTTCATCTTGAGTATACCTTATTTGGAATTATTGTGAACTACAAAAGCAAATAAGAGTAAAGAATAATGAAATATGTTTTAATACAAAGTAAAAAATATTAAAGTTCAAATGAGATAAATCTAAGTGCAATATTATAACAAAATTAAATCGATGAAATGGTCAATTAAGAGAAACTTAGAGTTTCTTAGTAATATAACGAGATAAAATGTGAAAGAAAATAAAATAATTTTATATAAAGTAATATTCTGAGATACTAAGAAAATCGTCTATAAAATTTTAGAAATCAAATGAGGTGAAACTTGAAATGTCTCATAAAGCATATAAAAAACACAAGAGAATAAAATATCTAAAAATATTTCAAAAATAATATTTAATTAGATAAAACTAATAGTGTCTAATTATGTTTGTTTCATCTCTATGAAATCTCATTATGATTTACTAAGAATTACTGTAAAAAAATAAGCATATGTAATAATATATTATTTTTAAAATTAAGTAGATATATATTATAGTTAAACTAAGATAAATTAAATAAATATAATATAACTAAATCAAGGCAAAGTAATGGTCACACATCAAGAGAATTAGAACTTGAAAGTAGTATAACTAGATCAAAGTGAAAAATATGAACAAATGTGATAAATTGCATATAAAAGGCCAAACAATTTTTGTTTTAAATTATTAAGACCATAATTTTTTTACTTCCAAATAAAAAATTAATAATAAAAATAATAAATAATTTATTATTTTAATATTAAGTAAATATCTATGTTAAAGCTAAAAAAGGATAAAGTGAAGTAGTACAATACAATAAAATCAAAGCAATGTAATGGTGAAATAGAAACTTATTTAGATTTACAAAGTTTTTGTTATGAAATAAAAAATTTTAAAAAAAAAAGAAAAATTGCATGAGAATGTTCCATTCCAAGATTCAAAGTGAGCATATGTAAGAAACATCGATCACCAAATTATGTAGAATTATAAATGTCTGATAAATCATGCAAAAGGCCTTGAAAAATATTTAAAACAATAAAAAAATAATTTATTCGATGAAGCTCATTAAAGATAGTTCAATGATATTCATTTTATCTTGACTAATCCTTGTCTGCAATTATTATGACCTATAACATTAAATAAGCTTAAATTAAAAAATATATATTTTAAGATTTTTTTTAATATATTTTTAAAGCTAAAATACAATAAAATGAAGAAATGAAAGATTGCAAAATCAAAGTGATGAAAAGGTCGCATACGCAAGATGCGATAAATTTTATTGGAAAGTACTATAACTAGAAATTAAAGAAGTCCGATGTTACTACTCACTCATCAAATCAAGTATAAATAAAATTACTAAAAAACAATTTTCAAAATAATAGAAAAAAAATTAAAAAATATAGAAAATTGAAATATAATTTGATAGATCCCAATAAAATAAGTCCAATGATATTTGTTTCATCACACTTGGTCATTGTTTGGAATTACTACAAAATATAAGACTAAATAATAATAAATATTAATAAATTATTATTTAATATTAATTAAAAAGTTAAAAAATAAAATCATGTCTTTTAAGTAACGTAATGTAAAATAATCAAACTCATGTAAATGTCTCACAATAAGTTACTTGGAGTGGTAATATAGTGAAATCAATTGGAAATGTTTGAAGAAGCAATGGAACTTATCTAGGAAAAATGTATTCCAAGATACCAAGGAAATAGAGTGCTACATCTTACACCATTAAATAGGTAGAAACTAAAATGCCTTTTAAAGCTTACCAAATTCCTAAAAAATGAACTGTCTAAAAATATAAAAATATATATTTAATTTCATAGAGCCCATCGTGATGCATATAATAATGTGATTTAAAGTTTTCACCAAATGAGAATTAGAATTTCAAAGTAGTATAATCAAATCAAAGCATAAAATTTGAACAAATAAGACAACGTATATAGAAATGTTTTTTTCCCAAAACACTAACCTGATAGAGTGTAGCATCATGGATTGTCAAATATATTATGACTCCAAATTTTCAATAAAGTATTTTAAAACTTTTGTTAAATCGTTTATTTAAAAATATAAGAATGAATATTTGATAGAGCTGATTGAGATGAGTCTATTGACTTTTCTTTCTTCCTCATGAAACCTCTTTTAGAAGTATCTCAAATTATCCAAAAAAAAAAAATTTACATAAAACTAAATTATTGTTTTAGTATTAAGTATATTTATATAAAGGTAAAATGTGATAAAATAAAGCTATAAAATTTATCCAAATAAAATTAATGCAAAAGAGAATACAGAAGAGATTTAAAGTTATAGAGTAATGTGTCAAAATAAAAGAGATATATTTGAAGAAATGAGATCATTTTTATAAGAATGTTGCATTCCATAATTCTTAGTACATAAGCTATAATATCATGTATCATAAAATTATTTAAGAATGAAATTATTTATAAAATATGACAAATCCATTCAAATAATGTGAGAAAAATATAAATATGAATAAATATTATATAAAACTCATCTAGGTGAGTCTAATGATGTTTGTTTTATTTTGATTAAATCTTGTTTTGAATTACCACAAACAACAAAAATAAGTCCCTAATCCCTAATCCCTAATCCCTAATCCCTAATCCTTAATCCTAACCCTGTGATGTAGCACAATATTATATGCTTTTACATGCTTTTCTTACTGTTATAGAATCGTGGTTGTTGCATATGTTTATGGCATAAAAAGAAACAAATACTATGTTATGGATTACTTATGCATTTGCATGAAAACAAAAAAGAAAGAAATAATATGGTACAATATGCTAAAGAAAGAGACAAAACAATATGACATGAAAGGTCTTTTGATATGGCATGGATTGATATTTGGAAAATGACAAATAAAATAATGGGATTCCCAGAGAACATTACCCTCACCACTAGGCCCAACATGTGTTGCAGGGTATCGATCTTCGGATCAGATATCTGCCTAGTGTTTATACCAGGCCCAGCATATGTTGCAGGGTATCGATCTTTGGATCAGATATCTGCCTGGTATTATGTGCTATGACTCCATGATGATGTACACCAGGCCCAACATGTGTTGTAGGGTATGGTACCATACCTGCCTAGTGGCACTATGATGTAGGACTAGACGAAATTTGCTTAGTTAGAAAATTCGTGACTGATGCACAACAAAGAGCAGGGCCGTCTCCTTAAGGGACACACACCTAGATACGATGAGGGTTGAACGCTAAAGGCACCAACCAATGAATCCTAACTAAACTTAGGATCGATAGCGACTAAGAAGTCGCTAAATCGATTACGGCTACACACTTTCAAACACGCAGAAATGGAGAGTACTTAGATTGGTTAAGTACCAGTTGAACTTAAAATATAATTTGTAGTAAAAATTGCACTTCGCAGAATGAAAATATATTGAAGACAAATTAATAATCTAGGAATGGAAATTACTCGTAAAAAGGAAGACGAGGAAAAACCAAGTTTCAACTTGAAGATGGTTGAGCGGTGAAGGAAGATGATAGACTGGAGTGGCGTCTCACCACTTGGACCTCGCGTCCCTCCTCCCAGTATCAGAGCTTTGACGAGTCAGCACGCCAAAGACACTCAGAGCACTCACGAACTCAGAATGGAAGCAAAGAACACTCAAAAGCTTGCATTAACTATTCAATATCTTTACAACAGAAGAGGACTCTCCCTTATATAGGAATCCATAAGGGTACAAAAGACATTTGACTCATAACATGGGAATACTAAAGGACACATGGGTAAACTAAAAGTCACCTAAAAAATACAAATAGACTCTTAGAAATCTGAGAAAAATAATAAAATTAAGTGCATTCATCCTAATTTTGGATGGCCAGAGGCGCGGCGACGGCGGCGGCGGTGCGGGTCGGTGCGGGCTGGCGCGGTTCGGTGCAGGCTGGCGTGGGCCGGCGCGGGTCGCAGGTCGCTGGCGCTGGTTGGTGCAGGCTGGCGTGGGTCGGGGCGGGTCGCAGATCGCCGGTGCGAGTTGGTGCGGGCTGGCGTGGGTCGGCGCGGGTCGCAGGTTGCGGGTCATCCGGTTAGCTTGGGTAGGCGCCTGGTTGGACTCATGCACAGCGGTTCGGGCAAACCCGGATCACGTTCGGGCAGGAACGGTTCGACGCGGCGGCGGGCGGTTCACTGTGGCGGCGGAGGCGGCAGTCGGTGGCAGGAATAGTGATTTTTCAAGACCAGGTCCTTGGACGTCGAAAATCCTTCTCGAACATGATGTCCTCATCACACTAGGCCGAGCATGTGTTGCAGGGTATCAATCTTCAGATCAGATATCTGCCTAGTGTTATATATTTGGTTGGATGCCGATTGGAAGTCATTTATTGATGATGATTGGATCCAGAGGATAATTCGTCAAAGGGAATTGGGTCTGGTAATAACACACTATATAAGAAACTAGCATTTCTTTATGATTTTTCATTTGGCGTTACCTTATATATATGACATCTGGTATAGTTTTCTGTTTATGCATATGATTCATCTGTGTTATTCATGCTATGCATTTTCAATTATATTGGGTAACTATGTGGATTTATCTTCAAATTAAAAAGATAAACATGTATAAAAAATAAATTATTTTTTAACATAAGTAATTTAATGTAAAATAAGAAAACCAAAATGATGCAAATGTCATATGAGAAGAGCATTAGAGTTTCTTAGTAACATAACAAAAAAATGTTAAAGTGGCATTCTAAGATAGTAAGGAAATTGAGTGTAACAACCTCAATCAACAAATCATGTGCACATTAAAATCCCTTAAAAGTTAACCAAAACTTTAGAAAATAAAATATTTAGCAAAATAAAAAAAGAATTTTTTATTTAGGTGGAGCTCTTTGAGAAAACCTTGTCACATTTGTTTAATCTCAATTGAGGAATACGTCATACGATATATAGGAAATGAAACCTATCGCATGAGTGAAGGTTTAGTAGTGAAGTAATAATATAACAAAATTGTACCAAAAAATAATGAAAAATTTTCATATATTAAATCAGAAAGTTGCATTTAATGATATGATGGAAACCGAGGCCAAGGCCTCGATCCCCAAATTATATAAGAATAAAGCTATATCAATAAAATGTGTAAAAATACATGAAAATAGGTGATTAAATATATTAAAAATAAGTTTTTTATTATGCATAGCTTGTCAAGACAAGTCCAAGGAAATTTATTTCACTTCAAATGGATGTGTTAGAAATTAATTGAATTTTGAAACAAAAATAGGCTTAAATAATTAAAAAATATTAATTTAAATTCAAGTAAAAATATATTGAAGTTTAAATAAGAAAATTGAAGCATTGCAATAATAAAAAAATAAAAATGATATAAATTTGATATAAGAAGTGGTTTTGGCTTACATAGTAATATAAACAAATTAAAGAAAAAAATTTCAAAAAATGTAATAAATGTTATGACAAAGTTGATTCTAAAATGTTAAGTAGATCGAGTGTAATTCCCGACCGTCTAATTAGGTATGAATGAAAATTACTAATAAAATCCACAAAAACTCAATAAAATTAAATATTCGAAAAATTATATTAAATTTGATTGAGCTCATTAAGACTTGTCCAACGTTGTTTGTTTTGTCTAGAACAAACTTCGTTTGGAATTACTACAAAATATAAAATAAAATTAGCATAAATAATAATAAACTATTATTTAATAACAAGATAATATATATTAAACATGAAATATTATAGATTGAGGTATTTAATATAATAAAATCAGACTAATGTAATGGTGACATGAGGGAAAGTTAAAATTTCCTAGAAATATAACAAAATAAAAAAAAAACATTTGAATAAAAAAGATAAATTATATAACAAAATTTCATTGCATTATACTACGAAGTTTGATTGTAACAACCTCAACCATAAAAAAAATAAAAATTAAATGTCTCATAAAGTGTATGAAAACACTAGAAAGTATGACATTTAAAAAATATAATAGTGGATATTGATTAGATAGAGCTTGTCATGATGAGACCAATGATTTTTCTTACATATTAAAACATTAATTTTATGTTAAATAAATTTATATTAAAATTGAAAGGGCATAAATTGAAGAAATATAATATATCCAAATAAAAATTTTGATAAAGGTCACATTAGTAGAAATTTTCAGTTGCATAATAATAAAATGAAATTAATGTGTATAATTAGGGCATCGAGTGCAACATCATTAATAATCAAGTCAAGTATGAATAAAAACAATTCTAAACTATTCCAAAATCATACTATAAAAATATTTTTATTTATAAATATAACCATTAAAATGAATATTTTAAAATATCCATTGATGTTCGTTTCATCTCGATTGGACCTCATTTGAAATTTTTGTAAACTACAAAAGAAAACAAGCATAAATAATTTAAATTATTACTTTTAATACTAAGTAATCATTTATTGAAGCTATAATTATAAAACTTGGAGTAATATAATATACACAAAAAAACAAATAAATGTCCTATGAGATGAGATGCACAAGTACGTTGAACATAACCAAGTCAAAACAAGAAATTTGAAGGCATGGCATAAAATGTCTGCAAAAGTTGTATTCCACATATTAAGGTGATCAAATGATAATTAAGTAAATTAATATAAAAGCTAAAATGAGATAAATTGACAATATCTAATACAATAAAATGAAAGCTATGTAAAGGTTGCATTAGAGGATCTTTGGAGTTACAAAATGAAATAACCAAATCTAAGTGAAAATTTTGAAAAAGTGAGATTAATTGCACCATCAAGTTGCATTCAATGATTCTAAGAAGATTGAAGATAACATCCTTGATCATGAAAATAGTTGAAAAAAAGATTTAAAAGAATTGAATATTTCATTGGATAAAGCTTTTCAAGATGTGTTGAATGATATTTTTTTCACTTGATGTTACATAGCTTGTAATCAATATGGATTACCAAGATAAATAAACATAAACAATAATATATTATTTTTAAAAATCAAGTATGTATTAAAGATGAAATGAGATAAATTAAAGCCAAGCAATATTACTAAATCATGGTGATGTAAATGTCACAAATGAGGACATTTAGACTATAATAGTAGTTTGACTAAATCAAAACAAAAATATTGGAAGATATATGATAACATTTATATGAAAGATTCAATGCAAGATACTAAGAAAATTGAGTCTAACATTTTTTAACATCAAATTTTGTGTGAATCACATTGATTATTAAAGTGTCCCAAAAACTTAAAAAATAAAAAATATTTAAAAATATTAAAAAATTACTATTTAATTACATGAAGCATACAGAAAAAAGTCTAATGATGCCTATTTCTTATTAATTAGATATTTTTTAGATTTAATACAAATTACCAAATTAAATAAGTGGAAGTAATAAAAAATTATTATTTAATATTAAGTCAATAATATTAAAGTTAAAATTAGTTAAATTGGTGTAATGTTATATAAGTAAATCAAAGTGAAATAAAATTTTTATTATAGGTGATTTTAAGGTAGATATTAGAATAACAAAATAAAAGATAAATATTTAAAGAAATAAGAAAAATTATATGAGAAAGCTATATTGCAAGGTACTAAAGGAATCAAGTGTAAAAACCCTAATCATTAAATGACATCTAAGTCCAAATGACTCCAAAAAGATGTTAAAATCGTTGATAAAAATGATATTTAAAAAAACAAAAATAAACAAAAATATAAATAATAAATTATTATTTTAATAAAAATCTAATATTAGAACTAATAGAATACAAATTGAATTAATATAATATAACAAAATCAACACCATATAAAAGTCACAAGAGAGGAGATTTGGGGTTACATAGTAATGTAACAAAATAAAAGTGAAAAATTTAAACAAATGAGATAAATTGTGTTAGAAAATTGCATTCCAAGATTCTACTATTATTGTGAAAATATAATACAACAAAATGAAAGCTATAACAAGGTTGCATTAGATGAGATATGGAGTTACAAAACGAAATAACCAAATCCAAGAGAAAAATTTGAAAAAGTGAGATTAATTGTATTGTAAAGTTTGATTCCATTATTCTTAAAAGATTATAGAAAACATTCTTAATCAAGAAAATAGTTGAAAAAATCTTATTAAAAATTGTATATTTCGTTGGATAAAATATTATTTATGTTTTAAGTAAATCTAAAATAAAATTGAGATGACATAAGTTGGAGTAATGCAACCTAACCAAATGAATGCAAACATTTTGACAAAAGAGATGAATTGTTTGGGAATTTTCATTAGAAACACACTAACGACATCAAGTGCAACATCTTTGATCATAAAATAAGATAAAAATTAATTGTCCTTTCAAGCATGAAACTCGCTCATAAATATAAATATAAAAAATAAATATTTAATTTGATTAAACACATTAATATGATTTAGAAATATTCTTTTCATCTCCATTGGACCCCATTAAGAGTTATGATGAATTACAACTATAAATAAGCATACGTAATAAGAAACTTTTTTTCCAAAATTATACAAATATGTAATAATGCTAATATGAGATAAATATTTGCAATATAATATAACCATATCAAATTGGTGTAATTGTCACAAAAAAGAACTTTTAGAGTTTCATATCATTGTCATTAAATGAAAGATAAAAACTTTAAGAAATGATATAATTGCGTAAAAAAGTTGCATTCCAAGAAATTAAAAAAGTAGAGGGTAAGATCCTTAATTACGAAATCTTTTATGAATTAAAATTCATCCAAAATTGTGCAAAAACCATATGCAATAAATTATTTAACAATATAAAAAATGAATCATTAGTTTGATAGAGCTTTCATAATGAGTAAAACAAAATATTATTTATCTGGATTATGCCTCACATGGAAATTATTAAGAATAATTGAAGTGAATAAGCAAACACTTTCATAAAATATATTTTTTAATACTAAACAAATACATATTGAAGATTAAATGATATAAATTGAGACATTATAACATAACAAAATAAAACAAGTGTAAAAGTCACACACAAGTTGTGATTTATAGCTACACAAAAATATAATCAAATCAAAGTATCTCATATCACAAATCTTGAGTTGAGTTACAAATTGAAATTTCTCATATAATATAACCAAATAAAGGTGAAAATTTTGAAGAAATTAGAGAAATTGCTTGTGAAAGTGAATTTCTATGTGACTATGGAGATCGAGTATAACATTCTCAATCATATAAATAGGTACGAAAAAAATTGTCTAATAAAACACATTAAAAATAACTTAAAATACGAAATGGAATGTTTATTTTGATAGAGTTTATGGAACCAACTCTAACAAAGTTAGTTTCATCTTAATGTAACCCATTTCGAATTATTATGGTTTATTATTTTGACATTAAGCAAAGAGAAGCTAAAAAGAGATTATTTGATGTAAAGTATTGTATCCTAATCAAATTTATGCAAATGTAACATGAGTGGATATTTAAAGTTACAATTTAATATAGCGAAACCAAAGACAAAAATTTTAAATAATAATTAAAATTCCATAAAAAAAACTCCATTCTAACGTACTAAATAGAAAAAGTGTGCAACATTTATATCATAAAATTCGATACAAATTGAAATGTCTCTTAAGGCAAGAAAAATCCTTAAACAATTATTTTAAAAACTATAAATTAAATATTTAATTTGATAGAGTTGATCAAGTGAGTCCAATAATGCTAGATATGTATTAATTAAACCTCATTTAGAGTTATTGTGAATTATAAATAAAAATAAGCATTCATAGTAATAAATTATTATTTTAAATATTATGTAAATATATATTAAAGATACATTAAAGCAAGGTAATTAAACAAAATTGAGGGAAAACTTTTGAACAATTGAGATAAATAATATTGGATTATATTACAAGTTAATGAGGAGATCATGTGTAACCTTCTCGATCCAAAAATTAGGTACAAATTGATTATCTTATAAATCTTGCAAAAACCTTAAAAACTCAAAAATAAACAAATGATTATTTAATTTGATCAAACTCGATTAGATGACTCCAACAAGTTTATTTCATCTTAATCAAACTCTATTTGAAATTATTGTGACGTACTAATACAAAAAAGAATTAATATAAGAAATTATTACTTTAATATTATGAAACACATATTAACTCCACAATGAGATAAATTGATGCAATGTGACCAAACCAAATAAATATAAATTTCATATGAGAGGACATTTAAAACAACTTTCCAAGATACTAAGCAGAAATAATCTAACTTATTTGATCATCAAATTAGGAAAAAAAAAATTAACCCTAAAACATGTCAAACCCATAAAAAATAAGATATTTAAAGTTATATTAATGAATGTTAAATTTCATAGACTTCATGGGGTAAACCCCAACATTATTTGTGTTGTCTTCTATGAAATTTTTTTAAAATTACTCAAAATTATGAAAGTAAATAAGAAAACTTAACAATGAAATATTATTTTAATATTAACTATATATATATATATATATATAAATATATATATATTAATGCTAAAATTAGATAAACTGAACATATATCATAACCAAAGCATGGTGAAAAGTTTTAAAATGAGATAAATTATGTTAGAAATATGCATTCTAAAATACTAAAGAGATAGAGTGCAATATTCTCGAACACAAAATCATATAAAATTCAAAATAACTCATTAAACATACCACAATATTTAAAAAAAATTAATTTGATAAAGCGCATCTAGATGAGTATATCAATGTTTATTTTGTCTCCACCGGACTTCATTTAGAATTTTACTAAAAATAAATGGAAAATTTTCAAATCTTAATAAATTATTATTAATAGATGATGTAAATATATATTAAAGGATAAAAAAATAAATTGAAGCATGTAAAAGGATCATACCAAATCAATTTGAAACTTATACGAGTAGAAAAATAGAGTATATAGTAATAGAGCTAATTCAAAGCTAAAAATGTGAACAAGATTAAATAAATAAAATATGAAATTTTTATTTCATGTTAATAAGAGAATGAGTATAACATCTTTGGTCAGCAAATCATATATGAATTGAAATGTTTTGCAAAACATGGTAGTCTTAAAAATAAAATGTTAAAAAAAATTTAAAATATAAATATTTAATTGCATAGTTCTTTTCAAGTCAAGTGCTCGAAGTTTGTTTCCTCTCAATTAGACTCAGCTTAAAATTACTATGAATTATCAAAAGAAACATGTTTAAATAATATTAAATTATTATTTTAATATTAAATAAATAAATATTAAAATGTTTTCATATAAATTGAAACAATGTGATATAATGAATTATAAATGATGTGATAGTCACATGAGAGGACAAAGAAAGTTTCATTATGATATTGCAAAATCCAAGAAAAACTTTAAAGAAATGAGGAAAATTGTATGCAAAAGTTTCATTCTAAGATAAGAAGATCGAGTATAAAATTCCTTGATTATCAAATAATGTGTTAGTTAAAATCTAATATGAAGCCAAAACGAGATAAATTATAGTAATGAAATATAACAAACTAAAGGCCAAATAACCCTAGAATTACGTTTTTGTTGCAATATAAATAAATCAAAATGAAATAAATGGTCACAAAATAAGAGAATTATAGTTTCATAATAATCTTGCCTAATCATAACAAAAAATTTGAAAAAATAAGAGAAATTAAATAAGAAAGTTATATCCAAGATATTGTGGATATTCAGTGTAATATCTTTGACTATCAATTCAGTTACAAATACAAATTTCTCGTAAAACAAGAAAAAATCCTAAAAAATAAAATATTTGAAAAAACAAATATGAATATTTAACTAGATAAAGCTCATAGAGAAAATTTCTATGACGTTTGCTTTGACTCAGCTAGAGCTCATTTAGAATTACAATGACTTAACACTCCTGAAAATAAAAGTTGGAACAAGTTGGAGTCTAACGATAAGGAGAGGTAGCGATTAATCCATCCACCAATAAGATCTACATGCATAAATAATAAAAAAAAATTTCTATTATCAGATAAATATATATTAATATTAAAAATGTGATAAATTGAAAGAATACAGTACAACCAAACAAATGTGTTGTAATAGTCACAAGAGAGGACAATTATACCTTTATAGTAACATAACATGATAAAAACGAGAAAAATTTGAAGAAAAATGAGTTAAGGTTTATAGGAAATTTACATTCCTCAATAATAAGGATTTTGAGTGTATGATCCTCAATTATGACATCAATTGTGAACCAAAATATCTAATATAACAAGCAAAAATCTTTGAAAGTAAAATAGTTAAAAAAAAATAAAAATAAATTTTTAATTTGATAGTGCTTAACATGATGATTATAATGACCTTTTTTCATATCCGTCAAATCTTCTTTGAAAACACTATAAGTTGAAAACTTAAGTAAGAAAAAATAATAGTAAATTATTATTTTAAAATCAGTAAAAATACAAAACAATCTAGTATGAGACCAATGTATGCAATGAAATTTAAAAAATAAATATTATACAAACATATATTAAAGCTAAATTGAAATACTTTACGTGGTTAAAATTTATCTAAATCATATTAATTTAATTTTTAGACAAGAGGAGATTTAGAAGTATGTTTTAATATAATAAAATCAGTGTAAAAAATGTGAAGGTCAAATTACTTAAGAAGGTTATATTTTAAGATACTATGGAATTAGAGTGAAACTCTCGTGAAACAATACTAGTATGACTTAAAATGACTCACAAAAGATGCCAAAATCTTACAAAAAAAATGTTTAAAATTTAAATATACGTTATGCCTATTCTCATTGAGAGGTGTCCAATGATATTTATTTCATTTGAATTAGACCTCATTTATAATTACTATGAATTATATTAATAAATAGGCATAAAAAGTAATAAATTATTATTGTAAGTTTAATTTAATATATAATAAAATAGGAATAAGAAAAATTGAAGTAATTAAATAAAATAAAATCAAATTGAAAATTTTAAAGAATTGAGATTAATTATGTGAGAAAAGTACATTCCAAGGAACTAAGTACACAAGTGTAATACTTCGATCATGTCAAATATGATTTGAATATCTTGTAAAACATACAAAGGTCCTAAAAAAATTAAAAATTTATTTAAAAGAATATTTAATTTTTTGTAACTACATCAAATGTGTCAAATGATATTAGTTTAATCTCCATCATACCTCATTTGGAATTACAATTTATTACAATTATAAAAAACATAAGTGATAACAAATTATTATTTAAATATTAAGTAAATATTAATTAAAATTTAGATTAATTAAATTGAAGAAATATAATACAAAAGAATACAAACAAAATAGTTTAAAGAAAAGAGATAGATAGCACAGAAAAGTTGCTTTTTATGATAGTGAAAGATAGTGTATAACATTTTCGATTAATAAATTAGGTACAAATTGAAAAGTCTTTTGAAGCATGCCAAAGCCTTCAAAAAATCTAATTAGAAGCATAAAAATGTTTATCTAATTTGTTATGTCACATCGTAAAGAGTTTGATGATGTTTGTTTCATTTTAATCATACATTTTTTGGGAATTACTTTGAATTATCAAACAAAATATGCATAAAGCTTAATAAATTTTTTAGTTAAAAAATACGTATTTAATAAAGATTGAATATGATAAATAGAGACAATGTAATATAAATAAATAAAAGTGTGTTAAGGTTACATGAGAGTGGAATTAAAGTTTTATAGTAATAAAACAAAATAAAAACAAAACTTAAAAATGGAGAAAAATTTCATGAAAAAGTTGCTTTCTAATTTATTAAGGTGATCAAGCATAACATTGGAAATAATTTAGTGATGTTTGAATCAAATTTATCTTAAAAGATGCCAAAACTGTTGAAAAATTTCAAAATATAAAACTAATATTTAATTAGATAAGGCTCATCAAATTTATTCATATCACAATTACTTTTTCATGATTGGACCTTGTTTGGAATTACTGTCAATTGATAAAAGAAAGTATGCATATTAATATTATGCAAAAATAACATAAAATTGAAAAAAATTGTTGTAATGTGATATAACCAATTGAAATTATGTACAAATTAAAATATCTCATAATGCATGCCAAAACAACCTATTGAGATAATTCAAATGATCCTTGTTATGTCTAAATCTGACA
This sequence comes from Vanilla planifolia, assembly GCA_023846275.1. Lineage (NCBI taxonomy): Eukaryota > Viridiplantae > Streptophyta > Magnoliopsida > Asparagales > Orchidaceae > Vanilla > Vanilla planifolia. Next base: position 4,223,452 of record JAIUJO010000018.1, read on the forward strand.
TTGTTTAGGATTGCTTTGAATTACCAAAGTAAATAAGCATAAATAACAACCAATTATTTTTTTACGTGTTAAGTATACATATATATATAAATATATATTAAAAATAAAATGAGATAAATTGAAGCAACATAAAATAACCAAATAAAGCAGTGTGAATGTCACTTAAAAAGGGATTTAGAGTTATATTACAATATAACTACACCATTACAAATTAATGTGTTATTACTCTAACGATCCTAAATGAAGCAAGAATCATCATAAAGACAGTCTTGTCCATGATCAGCAAACTCGCTAATAAAAAGTTGATTCATAAATAACTTTAGGAAATAAATGGAAAAAAATAGCCGACCGGTGCGAGTAACACTTCGTAGTGACACAAAATGAGTGGAGATCCATATGCAATCCTTATCTCAACTTAAGTGACTTATGCTCAAACCCAATGCATTTTTTTATCCAAATAAAAATTTCCAAACTCAAAAGATGTCTTCACTATGCCAGGCAGGTTCCTGTAAGCCAATTAAAGTATAATAATTGATTCATAGAATGAAATAAAAAAATTTGGAAGTAGAGGAAATCATTGAAAGAATAAACTTTCCAATATTTTATACCAACAAAAAAATCTAGACTCTTTTTTGAGGTCCTCCAAGAAAGACATTATTAGTAGTCACTATTCCTTGTTAGTGCTGCTCATTTTTCTATTTTTGGGCGAGCTCTCCAAATTATAGTCCATTCTTGAACTATACTTCTTAGCTTTAATGCCCATACAAAACATCAAAGTATAGCTACGAGCCATTAGTAGAGAGTTAGCATGCATATCCAAATATATCAATAATGCCCTATTTAGCTAAGTTCCAAGAACACTCATGGATAAGTTGCAACAACTAAAACCTCTATAGAATTTGTAGTTGAAAGAAGATCAATGTCCACTCCAAAAAAGAGATAGACAAATAGTAATAGCATTATTCACCCTTCCAACAACCCAAACTACAACAAAAGATATGATACTTCATTTGCTCCACTATATGTTTCTATTGTATACATAATAACTTCTAAAAACCCAAGACTGCACCCTCCAAAGATAAAAGAGAAGTTGTACATATCCTATTGGAATGCTTTACACATATATGTAAGAAAAAATATCAGTTGTTATTGTTCATTCAAATCTACGAAAGTGCGAGCAAATTCATGTAAAGAATGTCGTAGCGTGCAAGGAAAGTAATGATTCTTTTTTCTTATCCTCATATGAATATGAATATATATAATTGAAAGAAAGGAAATTGTGTCTACAATATTATAGAGATGTCATTTCATTTGTGAGTAGCTAGATGAGAAGAAACTCCTATGTTTGTTATTGCATTAGAGATGTAATAGAATCAACCATCAACTCAATGCTCTAATAAGCTAGATTTCATAAACAACAAAGAGGTAGAATGAAAGAATATCTTGCCGAGACAATTGCATTTATTTTAGCAAATATTCTCCTTAGGCACATGAATCCACTTGGATCACACCTAAACAAATAGAAGTTAGGTGAAGAGCAACGATATGATCTATGCATTGTGGTGAAAAGATATGGGTATGTATCTTTTCCAACAAACTTATTTTACTTAGGCTAACAAAAACTCATATGGGATTAGGGGAAGACAGGCGCATCTATGAATGACAAGTGTTGCAATGGACATGACAAATACAACCTATCCAGGATCCACCACACAATTAAAACCAGCCTTGGGTTGCTCACATCCCAAAGCCATCACTAGAAAAGTGGTACCTTGTTGGCGTCCCACTCAATCCTCAAAACAAAGGAGTTTAAAATCTTAACAGTCCACATTGGACTATGTTGACATACAAAATCAAAGATGTGAGACACCAAGGAAAAGAGGTGGAGTTTAATGATATCAGATAAATTGTGCTTGAAATTAGCATTCCAAGATTTAAGCAAAAAGAGTGTAATATTCTTGATCATCAATATAAATACAAATCACAGTTCCTTATAAAGCTTGCCAAAAGTTTAGAAATAAATATCTAAAAGTACAAAAATGAATACTTAATTAAATTGAGCTTGTTAAAGCAAGTCAAATAGCAATTTGTCATCGTGATCAAACATTTTTCAAAAATGTTGCAAATTATAAAAATATAAAAGAATAATAATAATAATAATATATCATTATATATATATTAAATAGCATAAAAAAATGGTTAAATGAGAGAAATTGAGCTAATATAACATAACCAAATCTATGTTAAAATTTTCAAGAAATAAGAGAAATTTATTGAGCAATTTTCATTGAAACATTAAAAAGATCAAATATAATAACCTTCATCATCAAATGAGGTATGAATTGATTAACTTATAAGAATTTTCAAATCCTAAAAAAGAAAATATAAGAATGAATATTTAATTAGGTAGAGCTCCTTCAAACATGTTCGATGGTGTTTCTTCCATCTAATTCAATTAGTTTTTGAAAATATTGTCAATTACGAAAATAAGTAACCACTAATAATAATAAATTAATATTTTGTGTTATAAAAATATATGTTAAAGCAAAAATTTGTAAAATTAATGTAATCTAATTTAACCACATCAAATCATTGTAAATTGCATACAGAGGAGATTTTGAGTTTAGTAATAATTTATCCACATAAAAGCAAACAATTGAAGAAATAAGATAAATTGCATGTAAATATTTTATGATAATATACTAAAGTGGTAATTTGTAACATCTTTGATAATCAAATAATACACGAATCAAAATATCTAGTAAAGCTTCCAAAAAACACTAAAAAAAATAAAAACTTTAAAAAGGTAAGAAAGAATAAGTAACTTGATATAGTTCATCAGGATCAGTCTATTTTTTCCCCATCGCTCATACAATTATTGATAATTATAATGGTAAATAAGAAAAATAATGAAAAATAATTTTTTAATGTTAAAAACATATACTAAAGTTGAAATTACATTAATTAGAGAAATATAATATAACCAACATAAAGACAAAATTTAAAAAGAAAACTTATAGTTAGGAGTTGCATTCCAAGATATTGAATAATTAAGGTATAATATTCTTGATAGTTAAATCATCTATGAATTGAAATGCCTTGAAGAAGACTAAAAATTGCCAAAAACATAGAAAATAAATATTTTAAAAAATATGGAAAAAATAATTAATTGAATAAGGCTTGTCAGGATTAGTCTAGTTATATGTCTACAACTTAGCAAGACATAACTTTGAATTACAATGAATTGTCAAATTAAACAAGAAAAAAATAAAAATAAATTATTATTTTATTATTAATTAAATATATAATAAATCTAAAAATGTAATGGTTGTAAGTAACTTTAAAGGTCACATTGCCAAATAATTATAGTTTCATTGTATATAATCAAAAGAAAGAAAAATACTTAGATAAAAAGAGAAATGGTAATGAAAAATACTTTTCAAGATACTAAGGAGATTGAATGTGACATTTTCAATTGTATAATTAGAAATGAATGAATAAAAAAATTAAAAAAATATTTCAAAATTAAAATTTTTTTTTAATTCTTTTCACTTTGATTCGGTAATATAGCTATATCACTCTAAATATAATCTTGTGTCACCTACACTTTACCGCATTTTCATTATATTACATTATTTTAATTTATCTCATTCAGCACTTATATATTTTCTTAAGATTAAAAAATTATTATTATTTATTGTAATTTACATTTGTAAATTGAGACAATTCTAAAAAAGGTTCCATCAAGATTAAAAAAATTATCATTAAATATGTTATTTTCTCAAACTTTTTCATGATTTTTAATAATTTTTTTTTGTACCTAATTTGATGATAAAAAATGTTGCAATTGATTACCTTAGTATCTTAAAATGAAATTTTCTTTGCTATTTATCTCATTTTTTCAAATGTTTTGCTTTCATTATGTTACATTATAATAAAATTCTGATTCCGTTCTCGTGTGGCCTTAACATCACTTTAATTATAATATATTACATTGCTAACATTCATCATATACCAGATTCATTATATATTTACTTTATATTTTAATAATAATTTATTTTCCATGGTTTTGGCATGATTTATAAGACATTTCATCTCATATGTTATTTGATGATAGAGAACTTTGTACTATATCTTTTTAAAAAAATTTTGTTAATTCTTTAAATTCTTTTCATCCAATTTTTTATATTATAGTATTTAAATTTGTCTCATTTTAACTTTAATATATATCTAATTGTTATTAAAATTATAATTTATTTTTATTTAAACTTTTCTAGACTGGTATTTCACACCAAGTTTGAATAGGTTCTTGAATGCACAAACCTCAGAGCATATTCCACCTACCAATTTCCATTTCATCACAAACAATATTGTGCTATTGACTATCTCTTCCAGATTACACGTTGTGACAATCCCATCAAGGAGGAAGGCAAGTTTCCTAATAGTGCAACACAATATCCATGTGCGATCACCCTACATCACGAAAAAATTCCAAAAAAAAATTTACACTTAATGAGCCCCCACCAACTACACACATTGGAGGACACAAGGTGCATGTGTTATCCATCATGTGTGAAAATAATTCATTGTCATGCATGTCAAAAGTGCTCCACTACATGTGCTCATTGTGTTATAGTGCACCGAGTGCTCTATTATGAGTGTAGTTATATTAGTGCATTAGTTCGGGTTACAGCCAAGCTTGCACAAACCTATCACATAGTATTCCATCCAATTTTTGCTTCGCCTTAGGCCACACTATGCTTGCATTACCTCTTGATGATTACATATTATATCAACAATTGTGCATGAAGGATGCCATAAGGCATGCACATCCTGGTCATCTTGCTTGCACATACTATTATAGTGCACTTAGTGCTCTATTGCATATAGTAGTAATAATGTGTAGCTAGGGTCATAGCATACCATGCACAAACCCAAGCCATATTGTACCATCCAACTTCCACCATCTTGTTTGAAATGTTGCACAACATATTGCCCATTAAGAACTACATATTAAACTATTTCATCATCAAATATGGCCAATCTCCTAATAGAAAATCACCTTATCCATGCCACAATATCTATAATGCCACAAATTCCCAAACAATGTCATGCTTTTCAAGCCTGACCAACCACACACACTTCATGTTCTTCAACACACGTAGGCTTTCTTCCACATACATGCAAAGTGCTGCAATGCTTTTAATTTTTTGTCACACATACACAAAGCTATAGTGCATGCAATTCTCTATCACAAGAACATCTATAGTACTTGCATCAAAGGCTATAGCCTTATATGCACAAATTATAGTGAATATTGCACAACTCGGATTTCCAATGTTTTTACCTATTTTTAGTCGATTATTTGATGCCTAAAGACAGCTTTTATAGGTGTCTCTCCCAATTTGTCCCCTAGCAAGCATGCATCAGTTAACTTTCATCATGTGAATAGCTTAAGCAATCTACTAACTATCAAAGGGATCATCACTAGGGCCCCATGTCCAACCCTTCGAGCAAATCCATTTCCCAAAGTTATAAATACATTTTGTGAACTTCGCTTGTTTACATTACACCATCGACTAAAGGTTGTTCACCTTTGAGACATGGTCTAGTCATGAGTATGACCTGGCATGGAAGGCACTCAACCATACAAAATTTTAGTGGTTGTTACGGGTGCGTCTAACACCACTCAGCATGTGACGCTCATACAACTGCATTTCTCTACAACTAGCTTAGTAGTTTCTAGGGCCCAAAACCTATTAAGAAGAAAAGATAACAATTCTTAATGCTCCTATCATGCTCTATAACCACTTAAAGTTGTCATTAACTATCATATCTCACCTCAAGAATTTTAACTAAACCCCTTTTTAATGAACGTGTCAAATAACACTCTCTGACTGGTTTACCCATCTCTTAGCATCGAATAACACATGTGCAAATGTCATTTACATGGAACCCTTCCACCTTATTTCCTTTAAAGTTCTCATTTGAATATTTATTACTATCACCAAGATCTACTCCAATAGTTGCTCCATGTAGGGTTAGGTCCTCTGTTTTAATGTGACCTTTGAAATTTCTGACTAATCGAGACTTTGCATTAAACAAAAAACCAGATGTGGGTCACACATTTAAGTGATATTAATCTTTTGGGCTAGTTGATTAGGCTTATAAATTGTTACGCACACCTTGGCAAATTTCAACTTCCACGACCACCATCTTGTTGTTGTAATCGACTAACTGCCTTTGTAAAACTTTGGTTAACATGCAATTAGAAACCGTAATCATGCTTTTAGTTCATCCGACATCTCCAATTTTTCTTATCATAAATAGCCTACTTAGAGCCTTGATTCCTTGGCTCAACTCATCAAAGAAGTTGTGGCTTCCAACTTATTTAAGGATTGTGACTATATTAAGGGCATTATGCCCCTGATGCCTATAATCATTAGCTTTATCTGAATTAACTTTTGCTATGGCTTTATCTATCTCGAGGTAATCTTCAAAATGAATTAGCAATTAGATTATTTGATTATTGTTTCTCTTATATACCTTAGTTAGATGAGTGATTTGCGTGTCAGTATCACTGCAAGCCTCCACTAGAGTTTCCTTTAGCTTCATCTCACTTAGGCTTAGTTATTTATCTTTTAGGTCTCAAATCGGATACAATCACCTAAAACCTTAACAAAAAGATTCAGGTTAGTCGATATCTCACTCCTCGAGTGAGGGTTGCACCAATCAGCATCCTTTCACATTTAAGACTAGCTCACCCGTCAACTTGCAAGAATGTCAAACTCCTTGCTTCGTATTTCAAGGCTGGTTAGATGGCAAGTCTACTGGCCCTCACAAAGGCACCTGGTGCCTCCATGGGATTCCTTGATGGAGCACACTTCCTAGGCTACTATCATTGTGATGGCATAAGGCAGCTACCCCTCGGGCAATGCAACAAATTTTATGATGATGTTTTGCATGAAGCTGAAGCACATCTTCAAGTTTTGTATGGTTCTCTCTTGACAATTTCAAGCACTCTTTAACACTTTTTTGAAAGAAATTTTCATCTTTCAAAAGTGGTACTTTCTTTTTTATTAGCCTTTTATAATTATTTCGCCTTGGCAGGAATTTACCACCAAATTTACATTGCATTCCCAAACAACCCAACTCATATATACCACAAAATGCAACTGTAGTGTATAAGCTAAACAAGCATTCACCATCCTTAAAGCCTCCTTTCGTGCACCTTCATCCTAATCGATTGTTGAGGACACCCGTTTAGACTACAAGTAATGCTTCAAGCAGCTCTAATTTTACACTAGGTTGGACCCTTTTTTCTTATCATTACTAAGGGAATCCACATAAGTTCCTTCTCCTCTACATATTTATATGTTTAAACTTAGAGGATAGCCTTATTTAACATGGGATCATAATTTCCACACCATGGCACATGTGGTTGGATTTGTGAGGGGCCTCTACTTTCTCTATTATGACATCTATTCCTATAGGCCAACACCACAAAACTTAATGGCATACATTTCTTACCACATTGATAGATAACCAATGCCAAATGCTTAAAAACTTCATGCATAGCTCAGTGGGCCATCCACTTTTATTCCCTTGGCATGCACCCAACAGTTCAGCATGCATTCAAAAAATGGATGGTTCACAAGAATCTACAATTCATCACACATATCACATCTCACTACATTTCTTCAACAATTTGTGAGGCAAGATATTTATTATTTAATGTTATTCATTGTTTGATTTCTAAGCCCCACTTAACCTAGTGATGAATAATAGGCTCATTGTGAGCTTAACATTTGCTCCTCCTTATTATATAACAATATCATAGGTCATTGCTTATCCTCCATATCATCAGCTCCATTTAAAAAAAAGTGCACATGTGATAGAAGATTGTGACATTCAACCCCATTGGTTGTGCATATCATTTAATCATCTATTGCACTTTTTAATGATACTTTTATTAATTCACCTATAAAAACTTTGTTATGACTCTCCTTCCTTGAAATGATAAGGATCAATAGACTTCTGATTGAGTAATTATTCATTTTGTAAAGGGCATATAGTCCTTCAAACTTTCCCAAAACTATGTCACGATAATTCTACAACTAATTTGTTCTCCATCAAGCCATTTTGCATGATTTCATATGAGATTAAGGAATGCCTCTTCCTAAATAACTTTACCATTGCCTTTTTTATTTTTTTATGAACCTTAACAAGAGAGTATGTTACATATTTCAACCATTTCCTTATTAAGTAACCTAAAGTTTCATCAAAACCGCAAGGATTTTGGTAAGCTATTTGAATTACAGGTGCATGAAAATGTTGGGGAAGGAAGCAATCTTTGAAAGGCAAAATTGTTCATCTCATTTGAAGGTTTCTTTGTGTGTCACATTTTTTAATACTAGAGAACATTGAAATGGACTTGGTATCAAAATTTCTTTGTATTCTCTATGAGTAGTTATGAACAATGGTGAGTAGGAAGTACAGAAATATTGCAAAATAAAAATTAAAGGCGTTCTACATGCATTCTATGCATGGACGAGGGTGAAGTGGCTCTAATCCCTTTAAGAGAAAATTTTGGGGATCTAATTGTTCTTATAGTTAGTGTTCTAGCAAACTACAATAGTGAAACTCAGTGGAATGTAGGGAATAATATGGACACTATGATAGATGTGTTGGAGTTAGAAGAGGTCCAATGTGATATCAATTCATATAAGGATGAATAGGGTGAATCCTTTGGGATGCAGGATGCTTTAAATGCAAAGTGAGCATGATAATTGGAGCATAGAATAGATAGTGAAAAAAAGCTGAACGAGCTTCGAAAATTGTGTGTTATATCGATGGAGAATTCTACACGTCCCTTTAATACTGAAGTAGCCAATCAAGAAAGGTGCATCCAATGTATTTGAGAGAATGTCAAAAAGTTGGTTGAGGAAAATTCTTTAAATGAAAATTAAATATCATGTAGTCCAATTATGATGAGCTTTAGGGATGCTCTTAAAGGATATATAATGAATAATGACAACAATGTTTACAATGAAGGTTCATTTGGTTAATTACATGGAGAAATTGATAAATGTAGTTGTAAAGATGATAGAACTAAGTGATCTCCTTCATAATAAATGATGAAATTTACATTCCAAAAGAGGCTTGTGATCAAGTTCAATACCACCAGTTTGATCTTGATTATATAATGTATGGTAGTTGTTTACCCTTTCAATGGATTGCCAACGTGCTCCAACATAGATGAGGGCATTTTAATGGATTTAGGTACTAGACTTGTTGATTGGTTTTTTTTTCTTTACACTATGCTTTGCTCTACATAGAATTCTATGTTGTTCAAAGGCCCTTAGAAAGTTACAAGCCTAACACTGGGATTGGATATATGGACACATGCATTAAGGCTTTGTACCTCAGTGATTATGTGTAGTCCAACCTGTGTTCATTTTTTGACAATCTTTCTCATGTATTAGGACACAATGAACGTTATATGCTTTACCCAAACCATGGGTTATCCTATTTAGATTGATGATTGGATGGCAAACATGCAAATGTCATGCTTTATAAGCATTTGTGCAGACATGGACCTTACAAAGTTGCGTAGAGTGGGTTTGTGGTTGAATGATCCATTAAGCCACCTTTTTTAGAGGTTTGATTATGAGGGACTATCAATAATACTTCACTTGTAGCAAAGGGGCACATGCTTACAAGATATGCACATCTACTGAGTTAGTTCCAAATGCAAGCTTTTGATCTTTTGAAGCAGTACCTAATCAAGACAAGAAAAGGGGACAATTGGGAACAAAAGGTCATGATGAGGAATGACTGGTTTGGGAGCATGAATGGTTGTGCAACCTAAGATGAGAAGAGTGTTAACTATAACATAGTAAAGGAAGAATGTGAATCTTCAAGTACTAAGTAAGACTTTTAGTAAGCATTACAAGCTAGAAGTTAAAGAGAAAGTTGTGCATAGAGGCCTATCTTGATCCAAGAATGATAGAAATAGAAGTCTTTCATCTAAGATAAGGTGGTGGGCACCAAAATAAATAGTGCATGAGGAAGATGATACAAATAAAAAGGATTATTCATCAATTAATAGGTTTGTGGAAGATGGTGCTAGTGACTCATCATAGATCAAGTTGTAGATTTCGTAAAGTAAGTGGTAGTGATGGGTAATCATAGTCTATCCACTATTGTAGCACCACTTGAGCTTGGGAAAAGGGTAAAACCACGATGGAATGAATTTAGAGATCATAAAGATAATAAAAAAGAGTAAATATAAAGGATTGTCTTGAGCAAGTTTGAAAATTAAAAAACAAAAAATGGTGGCATTGTAGAAAACATTGGAATTGGAAGAATATGGAGCAATTGCTCCTTCTTACCTAGACCCTCTAAGGAACGACAAATGGCTAATGTGTTACACAGTGCACTTGGATGTCCATGGAATTGCTTGAATAGAATCCTTATATGAGCTAGAGCTTCCTCAATTCATGGAAATGATACGTTATTTTCGAGGTAGAGGAAGTCTTCTTTAAGTGGATGACCGCAAATGGCAGTTGGAATATTTGCTTAACTGCAAATATAGCTATGTGAATTAGCCTTCTCTCCATGCTTAAAACTTTAGACTTTTGATTTGCTCTAGTGCGACTGATCTTGATAAGTTCACTTGCATGGTGATCATGTTGGCATTCAAGCTTAGCTAAAAATTGGTTACACGAGGTGGGTGGAAGAAACATTAGGTTTAGTCGAGATATGTTGGTTAATAGAAATGCAAATTTCTCCAAAGTTTGTAGTGGTTGAATGACTCAAAATATCTATGACTAGGATTTGAAATTCTTCAAGATGCAATCGATGTAGAATTCTTGGAGATATTATAATGAGTGGTGGTTGCTAGCCTTTGTGACAATCTGATTTCATGAGTGCCCATTAGTCTGCTTATTTGAATGCTTTTGTGTAAAACACTATATTACCATGCCCAAGAAGCTATAGCTATTTAGCCTTTAAGAGATATTATATGTGTTGAAGATTTATAATAGTTTACTATTGTATAGTCAAATTTGGAGTAATGGTGTGTTGTTTTTGTGAAGCACCTTTATTAGAAGGTCATGGAAATCCTCAAACAAAACTTTTAATTGAATGAGAACTTCTTTTATTGCCTAGAATTGGCACTTTATTATTAAGATAGAGGAGGAAATCTTTAGGTCGAGGTCCTCAAGTGGGAGCTAGAATATTTGCTTAAATGCTAACAATAGCTAGGTTCTTCAACCTTCTTTTTAAGGCTATTATTGTTGTTTGTGTTTGAGTCTCAAGGGTTATTATGAAAGTGCACTACATCTCAATATAGATCTGGCATGGTTGGGAGTGCTGTAGAGTTAAGCATTTTTGCTTAGGCACATATTTTTTAACTAATAATATATTGTTTTGTTTGTAGTGTGGAACATTTAAGGGATTAGATTGGTGAAATATTGTAGGTATTGTAGCACTTGGTAAGAAAAAAGAGGGACTTTTCTGTTGCGTTGTTGGAATCTTGAGTGGTGAACTTTTATAAGAATGGGGTAGATCAACTTTTGGGCAGGAAATGGAACTACTTTGTCTAATCATTGAGTAGATTATCAAGGGCTATAGTGGTTTTATGGAGGTGTTGTGAGTTGTATACATCAAAGGAGTATGTGATCAATTGGACAACCTAGAACCAAATAAAAGTATCCAAAAAGCTTTGTGGACCATTGATTATTGTAAGGAATTTCAACGTATTACTTGCACAGAATCAGAAGAAACATAGAAACAAAATTAGTGGTGGGTAGGACCTATTTGAGTTCTCTAGCTTCATTCATGCTTAAGATTTGACTAACTTGGGATTTATTATGAACATATTCTCTTCATGTAATAATAATGTTTCAAATGCACTTATATGCAAAAGATTGGACATAAGTTTCATCAATAATGTTGTGCAAGCATTCTTAAGTATTACAGTGATACATCTCTCTCGTATAGCCATGGACCATTGCCCTATGCTTATTTCATTTATGAAATTGTAATTGAAGAAAATTATGATGAGAACCTAATTTGAAAACTTATGACTATCATGTCCACATTCAATAATATTTTGCATGAAATTTGGAGTAGGATTGTTAAAAAAAACCTTACTGATGGCCTGTCCCTTAAATTTAATAAAGCACTGTTAGCTTTAAAGAAATGGATTTTAGCTAAACTTGGTAATATTCTTAATAAACCTCACTAGTTGGAACGAGATATCCAAGAGATTGAAATTAAGAAATTAGAGATAGAGTTAACGGAGCTAGAATATGATCTTTTGGCATAATGTGTTCTCTCCTACAACAAGGCAATAGCATTAGAAGAGGTATGGGGGTGATAGTGTCATGCATCATTGGGCCAAGATGGGGATCAAAACATATGGTTTTTTAGGCAATAGTTACATCTATATATAGAAGCAATCATATAATCATCTTAAAAATGATAGTAGGGAATTGTTGGCTACCTTAAGTGAGATTAAAGATTTACTCATGCATTTCTTTATTAAGAAGTGCTATAGTTTTATGCAATATGAACCTCCCTATTTTCTAGCCTTTGAGAATTATTAACATTAAGCAAGAAATAGGTCATGGGTCTCAAATAAGTAATGATGATAATTGGAATCTTATTATGTCCATCAAAAGAAAATGAGCCCTGGGTGTGGTTAGCATCTCTATATATCTTGTTCGTAAATATTGGAACATTATTTTGGCAGATATTGTCATAATTATGAAACAAATCTTTAAAGATAGTTGTATGTGCAAAATGTAAGAAGACATGTTGATCATTCTAATTCTTTGAGTTCAAGGTGTTTTCAAACTTGAATAGTTTAGACCAATTATCTTTACAACTTGATACACAAAGTTGAGGCTAAAAGTTTTGTGAGTACACTAAAGATGGTGGTTCCATATAGTATTTCATGGGAACAAGTTATTTTTATACCTAGACGAGCTATATTTGACAATATATTTTTGACAAAAGAATTGGCTACCCATATAAAGCTATCTACTTCTATAGAAAGTTTCATCACACTAATGCTAGACATGGGACAAGCTTATGATGAGGTTAATTAAAAATTTATGTTGGTCGTGCTAAGTCAATTGTGGTTTCCAAATCTTTTTTGTGATTAGGTTAAGGCTTGTATCGTTATGGCAAGATTTGGGATTATGTTCAATTGGATTAGTCTTTAGTGGATTAAAACTACCAAGTTCTTAAGTACCAAGTAGAGAAAGGTGTCTTGAATGGGATTAGGATTGGCCCTTCCTCCCAATTGATTACTCACTATCTTTTTGCTAATGATATTTTGATCTAAGCACCAACAACTTGTGTTATAGTGAGGAGTATTCAACACATTATGAAAAAGAATAAGCAATACTCTGGCTAAGGGCCAAATCTTAACAAATCTGTAGTATTCTTTGGCAAAGGGGATGGAACACAAATGAAGGAAGATGATAATAGAATAATTACATATAAGTCAAGTTATTAAATTCAAATACTTAGGCACACATATTGTAGAAACTAAATCATAGAGAAAGACTTCAATTTTATTGTTGATCGAGTTGAAACCTTCATGCCAAGGTGGAGGATCAGGTCTCCATCGATGATGGAGCATATTGTCAGGATCAACTTAGTGATCACTACTATTCTAGCATAATTTTTAGCCACTCTTTAATTCTAAATTGCATTATTGATTAGGTGGAGAAGTTGATTCTTCAGTAATTGTGGAGTGGTCCAAATGTTAGAATTGCTATACTTTCCTCATGCTAGAAATTAGTTTTAATGCTAAGCATTATAGGAAAATTGTTTGTCAAGAAGTTATTTATGGGTTTGATATTTAGATCCAAGTATCTTTTGGCAAACAATAATTTCTAAATTGTATTTAGTTCTTTGTATATGCATTAGATACTCAACATGATGTTACCTTGGACAATTAATAATGAAGATTAGTAGATTGCTGAGGGTTAAAAGTTCAATTCATGTTAGATAATTGGCTTGGCATTCTTTTAATATCTTCTTAGAAGTGGAACATCCAATATATGTAATGGAGTGTGTTAAGGACCATAATGTGTGGGACCAAGATTAGATAAAAACTTTATTTGCACTTACTTTGGTGCTTCAAGTTCTGCATTCCCCCTAGGCTAAATTAACTGAAAGATATGTGTTGTACTTCAAACATAGTAAGGAAAGGATGCTAGAATAAAAAATCATTACAACAGCATGTATATTAGCCAAAATTTGACAAGAGCGAAGACTATGTGGTTTTTCAAATTACAAGTGCAAACTCAGGTCATTATCTTCATGAGAAAAATGAATTTTAATTTGCTTCTATCTCACTTCTAGTTATGTGCAAGTGGTATTGAGACAAATTACTTACTTAATGGGGCAATAAGGTGAAGGTGAATGTACAATGTAGCTTATGGGATTGCCATACGATGAAGGAATTTTGGGGCAGCAAACTCGTAAACACTAATCACAGGCTTGGTGGGGTTAATGGCAAGAATTCTAGTATTTAAATTTGCTTCTTTACAAAATGGTAGTGAATATATGGCTCTCAACTCCATCTCATCCAACTAAAATTTTTTACTTCAGCACTATATCATCTTTGGTCTAATAAAAATTTACAAGCGCACGTAAGGCAAGCTGCTTAGCCAGGCTACATGCCAAAGGTATTCCTATTTGCTACAATTATTACTACTATGTGTAACATTTCTTCAATCCCATCCAACTTGAGTTCTAATTGCCTTATGGTCTTTTTGTTACCACTTATTGGGCTCCTCCAATAGCATAGGTTATGCTCAATTACAATGTTATTGTGCAAGATAACTAAATGCTCAAATTGGTATATTTAATTAAGATTGCTTGGATAGGTCTATTATTATTACTAATAGAACATAAATTTTAGCTTAAATTTCTGTCATAGAAACTACTATTATTCTTGAAGCTATGGTGCATCATAGAACGTTGTTTCCTAATATTCATGCAATAGAGATTGAACTAGAAATATAATAGCTATTACTAAAGTGAACTTGCTACTTATGTCCATAATAAGTAGGAGTACCTATCATAGTACAAGTACATTTTTGTAGGTTATGCACACTTTCAAACTATCCCCAAAAGTGTCAAGGCAATTGTGTAGTAAACTAGGTTGCACATCACTCTCTTTGGTATTATTTTGTTTAGAAATTAGGAATGCCCCTTCCCAAACTACTATAGTATTATCTTTTTTTTATTTTATATATGAAGGTCTGTATGTAGAGTGTGATGTAGGATTTAACCATCTTGTTATCAAGGAACCCAAAGTTAGATTTGGCCAAGCTTTTGACTAGGTAAACTACAAATTTGTGCAAGATATGCCAAAGCATATGTAACTTTCGGCTCTTAGGTGTGATTGGATCATGACATATGTCAATGTAGTAAGATTTTGGGTTATGTTTAATGGTATCCACCAATATTGGATTGAAGTAGCCGACGTCTTAGATAGCGATGCTTGCTCTCACCATGTCTTTTATTAATTGCGTATAAGTATCTCTGATGGCTTATTCAGCAATAGCTTAATCAAGCTACCTCAATTCGGTTCAAGATTAACCCTTCATCCTCTATAATAACACACTTCTATATATTATGGGGGAGTATGCACATCACTCAAGCTAGATGGTGAATATCAATAAATCTAGGGTATTATTTAGCAAAGGGATGGCACGCTTGCAATACAAGATGATAGTAAGGCTATTAGATAAGCATCAAGTTGCTCAATTGAAATATCTAAGAATAAAAATTCTATCAAACAAAGTATTAAAAAAAAGTTTGATGTTTTATTATTCGTGTTGAAAATTTTGTCAAATTGGATTATTTGGTCACTATTATTTCTACAAATTACTTAGCTCACTCACTAATTTCATGTTGCATTATTTACAGAACAAAACATTATTCCTATTGAGACACAATAACTCTTTTTAATTAATATGAGGTACTCAAAATCTGGAGATTGTCAACCTAATAGTCAACATTGACTATAAAACACTATAGCTGGGTAACGGCTTAAGAAAATAGTTTGTGTTTAGGACCAACATGTCGATGTACTTTATAAAAAATAATTGGATTTTATATGTGACATAGTGCATCACAAACATGTAAGTTACATAATAACTCATCCCCAAAGACAATAAATAACATAGTTTGGATGATTATCGTAGGTAATTTAATTTCAATCTTGTTAAATAATTGACTTGGCAGCCTTTCTATTACCTCATGGCTAACCAATCTTATCATGGAGATAGACCATCTAACACATTTAGTGGAGTTTCCTAAGTGACACGATGTGTAGTATCACAATAAAGTTAAAAACTTATTTGTGCCTGATTTGGTATTTTAAATTCGATATTCCCCTTAGGATAAATTAATTGAAACAGATTTGATACGCTTCAAATCAGGTGAGGATAAGGCATTGGGCTCAAAGATTACAATAGCATGTATATGAGTAGAATTTTACTAAGAAGGAGGTTGTGTAGGTTTGTAAAGTGAATGTGCATTCTCAAGTAAACGTCTTCTTATTGAAATTAATGTCAAATCTACTTCTTACTCACTCTTGCCTTCATGCAAGAAGGATTGAAATATCTGAGCGTTTTATGTAGGTTTGTAGTGCAACTTAAGATTTGTAATATTTTTTGTGAGAGTGACATCGTGAAAAGAATTTTGGTCCAATATTTTGTAAAAGATAGATTCATGCTCGGTGAGGTGAACGACAAGGATGTTACTTCATTAATTGAGCTTCTTAATTGAATGTTTGAGAATGTGTGGATGGCTACTATTTCTCTTATGGTTAAGTTCACTTCTTTGGCATTATTTTACCTTTGCCTTAATAGGAATTTATCAACACATGTAGTTAAGGTTCTCAAATTTGTTGCACTTCAAGGAAATATTTGAATTGCTTCCACTATTATTACTTGTATAAACTCTTCAACTTCATCTTGCGGGAACTCTAACGGCCTTGATGAGCTATTTGTTTCTACTTATTGGAATTCTCTTCCACTGGATTGGATTGAAATCAAATGTGATGCAGGTTGCACAAGATGATCTAAATGATTGAATTGGTGTTGTTATTCAGGAAGATACCGACAAGCTTATTACTATTGTAAGAAAAACTTGGGTTTTAGGTATAGCTTTTGCCTTGGAGGCTATTTCTAGTTTTAAAGCAATGGAATTCCTTATAATGCTACTTCTTAATGTCCATGCATCATTAATCGAATCAAACACTACTGCAACCACTACTATAATGAGCGAATAGCTTTTTTCTAAAGTATAAAGAAGTACGCACCATAGTTATATTGCATATGTTTAGGGAACGTCATCTTTAAAATTCCCTACATGAAGTGCCAAAAAATAATGTTATAGATTGGGTCATTGATCACACCCTTTTGTATGACTTTGGTTTGTTCTACGGGATGCCCCTTCTTAGACTGCTTCAGCTTTATCATTTTCTAATTTTATGTATGGAACGCATTAAGTAGATTATGGTGTTGGCTTTAACCATTGCTTTATCAACTAACCCAAGGAGGCTTGCTTTCTATTAGAACCATCCTTCAATGATTAGACTAAACTCAATTACAATGCAGTTGTGCATGATGATTTCATTGCTGGAATTTGTATTATTGTATGAGATGACATGACTAGACATATTACTACTATAGAAAAAGTGTTTGTTTCAAGTTTAACTTTTGTCATGGGGACTACTTTTCTTGAATCAATTGAACTACTTAAATCAATAGTTCTTAATGTTTAGGTGGAAGTGATGGAATTAGATTCTATTATAATAATTGTTGTAATGAACCTATCACTTTTATATATAGCAAACAATAGTTCCTACCAATGTGCTATTGCATATATTTAGGGTATGTTGTCCTTCAAACATTCTTACATAAAGTTCCAAGGAAATAATGATGTGTATAGCATAAATTATCATGCACTTTTGTTTTATTTTATTTGGGACTAAGGAATGCTTCTTCCCAAATTACTTCAATTATCTTTTTATTGATTTTATCAAGTAACCCAAATAAGGTTTACTTGGAATAATAATGAGGGGAATGCATTTACCTATGAATTATTAGAAAAAGCTTTCATGAATATTCATGGTTTGCAAGCCTTCAAAAATATTACAATGACACATCTTCCTTACATTAGCTTGAATCACTACCCAATGCTTATATTATTTAGACAATCCTCATTAAGTAAAACTAATAGAAGAAATCATTTTGAAAACATCCTATAATCCATTCCATAGTCAACTAATGTTGTGTATGCAACTTTGGGATTGACTGTTAGAGGTAACCAAATGTATAACTTATTCACTAAATTCAACAAAGCTCTATCAACATTAAAGAAATAAAATGAAACTAAACCTTAGGTAATATGAGCCTCCTCTAACCTTCAACCTTTGAGAATTATTAATAGTGATCCAGCAACTATAGTTGCACCTCCAATCAATGATGACGAGATTGGAAGTTTGCACTATCCATCAAAAGAAATAAATCCCGTGGTGTGAATACCATCTCTATTAAATTTGTGCATAATTATTGGAAATTTGCATAGGTTGATATTGTCATAGTTATGAAACTATTATTTAAAAATAGCTTTACTTGCAAACATTAGAAAATTTTGATGGCCATTCTTATCCCTAAATTTCAAAGTGCATCTAATTCTAAGAATTCTAAGATCATCAGCCTCTGTTTCGTGATTTACAAAGTGGTGACAAAAATTTTGGTGGCTAGACTTATGGTGCTTCTTGATATTACTATTTGGGAAAAGGTTCTTTTTTTAACAAGCCATGTTATATCTATTAGTATATTCTTGGCACATTAAATTGTTGCCCTTATGCACTTTTCTACTTCTAAAGACGGCCAACTAGAAAGTTTTGCTAGATATGCTCAAGCATTTGCAACACTAAATTTTATTTGTGTGATTGCATTGATGCTTGTATAATTACACTGAGACTTAGGATTATGTTTAATGGTATACATCTATAAAAAATAAAAGTTGCCAGGGGTCTTAGGTTGGGATGTTAACTCTCGTTATACCCTTTTTTCTATTATGTTTGAGTATCTCATATGGTTTAGTCAATACCAGCATAAGCAACTTACCTCATTGGTTATGCTACTAGGGAAGTTGTCAAATTGATTAGCAAAGTACAAGTGTAGCCAAGCATTAATGTCTTCTTGTGGTCATTAATCATAAATCTTCTACCTACTCGCTCCTAGCTTTGTGCAAAAGGGACTGATACATCAGAGCTTTTACCATGGGGTTGTAATACAACTTAAGATTTGCAAAATGTCTTTTGGGAGTGCCACAATGTGAAATAATTTAGGTATAGTAAATTTGTTAGTGATAATTTCAAGCTCAACAAGTTAAACGATAAGGATTTTTCATCATTAATTGAGCTTCTTAACTGGATGTCTATGAATGTGTGGGTGGCTACTACTTCTTATATACTTAATTTTGCTACTTTGGCATTATTTCACCTTTGGATTAACTAGAATTTGTAAGAACGTGTAGATAAGGTTCTCCATTCAATTTATACTCCAAAGAAATATTCAAATTGTTGCTATTGCTACTATCACTTTTTTCAACACTTCAACTTCATCCCGTGGAGCTCTAGCAGCCTTGATGGGCTATTTGTTTCTTCTTATTAGACTCCTCTGACGAGTTGGGTTCGAAAAAAATTTTATGTAGCTCTGCAAGATGATCTCGCTATTGGAATTGGTATTATTATTTGAGATGACATGAGTACGCCTATTACTATTGTAAGAAAAACTTGGGTTTTAGATTGATCTTGTGCAATGGGCAATATTTCAATTCTTGAAGTAAATGAATACTTTAGAATGCTATTTCTTAATGTCCAAGTAGTACTATTTGAAATAGACTCTACTATAACTATTACAGTAATGAACTAGTTGCTTTTGTCTAAAGCAAATAGAAGTTCCTACTATAATGTTATTCGATATGTTTTGCATATGCAGTCTTTTAAACTATCCCCCAAATAGTGCCAA
Organism: Vanilla planifolia; assembly: GCA_023846275.1. Taxonomy (NCBI): domain Eukaryota; kingdom Viridiplantae; phylum Streptophyta; class Magnoliopsida; order Asparagales; family Orchidaceae; genus Vanilla; species Vanilla planifolia. The sequence continues at coordinate 4,243,536 of JAIUJO010000018.1, forward strand.
GGCAACATTGTTGTAAACTTGGTCACTTATCATGCATTTTTGTATTGTTTTATTTAGAACTGGGAATTATGCCTTACAATACTATTTGAACTGGTCATCCTACTAATTTTATGTATTAACCATTTTAAAGAGAGTATGATGTAGGATTCAGTCATTTCTTTATTAAGGAATCCAAAGGAATAGACTTATGAAGACATACAAACATTATGGAATCATGCCATGGATGTGGGAAATGGTGTCATAGATACGAAAGGTGATGTGAGTCAATGACATTGGTGGCTGAAGGAAGGGAAAGGATGATGCTAGATAATGTTGGTAACTTGCTGAGAGGATAGTTTGAGCATCTAAAAGTTTTGTTCTGGTTCTAAGAAATTTTAAAAAGGACCTTGAATTCGTAGTCCTCTTAGTACATAGTGAGGAGTAGCGATCGATGACTGAAACTAAATTTTGCAACATTACAAAAAAAGAAAAAAAACAATGGTACCATAGTGCACTTATCCCCATCACGATTGACAAGTGTTGTTTAGAGCCTAGTTCATGATACTTCTAAGCCTAATAGCTCCCTCAGTGAACATTTTAGATTTTAGGATTATATTTGTGGCATGAGCTTTTATGAACACTGGTGATGGAATTTAGGGAGGTGCATGAAATAATGTAGTGTTGTTAATGGAAGAGTTATAGTTAGACAAGGCTTGGTACAACTTGAATATATCTGGTGATGATGAGGTTGCTTCTTTAAGGTTGCATGGTGCATTAGTAGTGGAATTGCATAAGGAATCAGGTACATAGTTGGAAGAGGAAAAACTAATTTCACTTAATAATGAACTCAACATCCATCTCATCAATGTATTTAGAGAAAGAGGTAATTTTTCATTTTAAGGCTTTAGCAATAAATTTTGCAAAACATTTTGTAAACAAGAAATGGAAAAAAAAAGTAAAAAAATGAAAAACCTGGAGAAGTTGAAAACACCAAAATGTTATGATAGTGGTCATGCGGACCATATTTGACCAGATTATTTACAACTAAATGGCACCAAAAGTAAAAATGAGAAAAAGAAGAGAACAAAGAAGAAAAAAGCCCTTAAATCTATTGGAGTGCTTCAAAAGATTCTCTCCATAACTTCAAATAGATAGAAGGAAGAGATGTTATGTTTCATGGTAAATGATGATTCAAGCACATCTTGTGAAAAGAAGAGAATGAGATAAGCTCTTGGCCTTGTGATGTTTTTGAAAATAATTACATAGAAGTTATTAGTGCTTTAACTTCACTAATGTGTGCACATAAAAAAATGAAAAGAATTTTTACGAAGAAAAGATTGACCATCTGCATTTTTTTATGAAAGAAGATGCGAAAAAATAGAAATGGTTCAAGCCTATGATGAAAAAAATTTCATGATTATTGTGAATACTTTCTTCATAGACGAAATTACAAGTTTAAGACAACTTACGTCCTTGAACATGGAAAATTTTATAATGCCTCACATGATGTTCACTTTTCTAAACATAAGAGTATGCCTCCTTTTGAATATATATAAAACATTTCAAATATTACATGTTTTTATTATTATAAACAAGCACATAAAATCAAGGATTATAAAATTAGGAAAAACATTTCTATTTCAAAACCTTTTTTCAATTGGGTAATTAAAAATAATATTATGAATGCTCCCATAGTGAATATTAATGATCAACACAACCTTGCTTGGGTTCCATTGGTTGGAGAAAAGAAAATTAATACAAGAAGTCACCATAATCGTGGTGTGGAGATACGATGCATTGAAAATATTCATAAGTTAGAAATAATATACTTAGAATTTTGTGCATAAGAAAGCATACAAACTAAGAAAATAAATGTTATATTTTATGATTACTAAGTCAAAAGTTTACATTTTATGTAGCCATATATTGAGAAAAAATTAAGTTCTAGCTCTTGGCTGTTGGATAATGGATGTACGAGACATATGACTTGGGAATGATCAAAGTTTGTGCCAATAGAATGTGGACCAAGTAGATGGGTAACATTAAGAGAAAACTCTAACAAAAAGATAATTGGAATTGGTAATATAGTTATGTTTAATTTTATGCTTTCAAATGTTGTCTTAGTTGATTGATTAGAATTTAATTTAGTTAGTCTTAGTTAATTATATGTAATTATTATTTTATTAATTTTGTTACTCAATTTTGCAAAATATTAAATATAATCAAGTATTACTAGTTGGCAAAAGAAAAGGTGACACTTATGTGATTAAATTTGATCAACTAGAAGCTAGTGGAATGGAATGCCTTGTTATACATTCAAATGAGAACAATTTATGGTATAGAAGACTAGGTCATGTTGGTTATTTTACACTAAAAAAATTAAGTAAGCTAGATGTAGTTACAGCTCTTCCTAAACCAAAAAATACTAGTTGAAAAATGTGAGTCCTACAAAAAAGGAAAGCAAGTTATATCTTTCTTTTAACCAAAAAAAAATAAATTAACCACTAATAGACCTTTAGACATAGTTTATTAAAAACCTTTTTAGACCCTTACAACACTTGAGTTTAGGTGGAAAGAAATATGGATTTGTCATTCTTGGTAATTTTTCAAAATACGTTTACGTTGTATTTTTTAGGAGTAAAAGTGAGACATTTAGAAGTTTTTTAAATTTGATAAAAGAGATAAACAAGCAAACCAATCTCAACCTAATTTGTACTCAATGTAATAATTTTGGTGAATTTAAGAATGAGGATTTCTATGATTATTATAAAGGTAAGAAAATAAGGAATCAATTTACATATCCTTATACACCTCAACAAAATGGGATTGTGGAAAGAGAAACAAGAACCTTAGTAGACGTGGGTAGAACAACATAGAATAAATACAATCCATCAAAATACTTTTGAGCAAGGGAAATTAATACGACTTCTTATATAAAAAATAGAATTAACTTAAGGAAAATACTTAAGAAAACTCTATGAATTATTTAAAAATTAGAGGCTAAATGTTATCTACATTCATAGTTTTGGGTGCAAATGTACCATTCTTAATAATGTAAGAAACAACTTAAGCAAGTTTTATGAAAATGTAAGTGTATTAATTTTCTTAGGATAATCTTAAATTAAAAAAGCTTATAGAGTTTACAACATAAATACTTAAAAGGAAGAGGAATTAATTCATGTAATATTTGATGAGTCTATTCAAAACAAATTATAAAAGGTTAGAGAAACAAATAATGTTCTTAAAAAACTTGGACTTGAAAAAGGATTAAGAAATCAAAAGTACATAAAAGTGAGAAGTGATTAGCCATCAATTATCGAAACATTAGAAGTATCAAGATTCACATCCAAAGGTGTTAATAATAAGAGATGTTAATAAAAGAGTTAGCACTAGAGTTTCTAAGAAATTGATCATACTTCATTTATATCATTCATACAACAAATATCTATAGAAGATGAACCAAATGATTACTATTGGGTTCAGGTCATGAATGAAGAATTAAAATAATTTGAGAGAAACAAGGTCTGAGAATTATTTTTTAGGCCTAGTGATAAATAAGTAGTTGGAACCAAATGGGTATTAAAAAAGAAATTAAATAAAAATGTAGTGTTCATTAGAAGCCAAGTTGGACTTCTTGCTAAGTGTTATAACCTTGTTGAAGGTATACATTTTGAGGAGTCGTTTGTATTTGTAGTAAGATTAGAGGTCATTAGACTTCTCTTAGCATGTTCATGTCATAAAAATTTTAGATTACTTCAAATAGATGTAAAAAGTGAATTTTTAAAAGTGATAACAGAAGAATATGTGTATGTATAATAATCCCCCAATTTTGAGACCCATGCAATGGTGATTATGTATATAAATTTAAGGCACTTTACAACCTTAAGTATGCTCCTTATACATGGTATCATAGATTGAGCAATTATCTAGTTAATAACGATTTTAGGAAAGTAAAGGTGGATAACATATTATTTCTATAATCTTTGTTTCTTTTGCAAGTTTATGTTAATGAAATAATTTTTGGAAGTACAAATGATAAGTATTTTAATGACTTAATGTTGAGCTAGTTTGAGATGAGTATGACTGGTGAGATCAACTTTTTCTTAGTAATACAAATTATGTAATTAAAAGATAAGATTTTTATTTCTCAAACTAATTATTTAAAAACATTATTTAAGAAATTTGGGCATGGAAATAAAAATAAAAAGATTCCAATAGACTAGATATCACATTTAGTGTTGTCTTATCTATTAGACACTAATTAAATCTTAAGGGAAGCCATCTCAAGGTACTTAAATCAATCTCCAAAATTTTAAAAGGTATAATAAACTTAGGTTTATGGTGCTTTAGAAATACTTTTTCATGTGATCTTATACGTTACATAGATTCAAACTTTATTGGTTCAAATCCTAAGAAATTATCTTATTTCACAGTCAATTAAGAAGCAAAATTAGATAGACCTATCAACCATAGAAGTAGGGCAAGTTGTAGGAAGAGGTTGTGTTGCCCAAATATCATGGTGAAGTCAACAAATTTATTATTATGGTTTATATCTCTCACATATTTCTATTCAAATAAATAATAATAGCGCCATGGCCCTTGCAAAGAATCAAGTTCAAAATTATAAGACCAAGAACATCGATGTAAGAAACCATTTTATTAGAGATCAAGTAGCTAAAGGCGTACTAGAATTTGAATATGTTCCTACCAAACAATAATTGTCCAACATGTTTACTAAGTCCCTTCCAATCAAAGAATTTCAATTCATAAGACAATAATTAGGTGTAATAGAAATTGTATAAATTGTAGCTTTTTTATGGTGACAAAGGAAAAGAATAGTTCTTGTTTTCATAAGTGAGCAGGTGAATGTAGTAAGACAAGAATGAAGTAAAGGGGAGAATATATATTTCATTTTTAATATCTCTTATATTTCTCAGATATGTGGTTTTATCTGTTATTATTTTTATCTAAATATTTATGTCATGTCAAAAACAAAAGAGAGAGATTGTTAGGTCACCTTTGTATTTGATGAGTGAAGCATTAAATATTTTAATATTTTATTCTAATTGGTTTGTTTAATATGAACTAGGTATAATTTTTAATGAACAATCTCTACACCTTTAAAGATAATGAATTAACAGTCTTCGAAGAACATTGGAGTGTTTGACAAGTTCTAAAAACTATAGACAAGCACACCAATTTTTGTTAATTCTTCTTTTATATGAAATAGAATGTTAGCTTATTGATTTTATGGAACTCTCACATTCTATCAATTTCAAATCATATTTGAGCATCAAGTTGTTCAATCAACTCATTGTTTTAACAAATAAATAGGATTCCATTTTTGAATCCTATGACCCTTTTTTTGGTTAAGTTCTATCCTTCTTAAAATCCATTTTATTTTGTTTGCTAAACTTTGATTAAACAAAAATAATTAGTTCTACTAAATTTTTCATTATTAAAAATCTAAATATATTTTTGTCACATCTCAGCTGGTACCCAAGTGTAAAGCTTCTTGAATATAGTGGGCTCTGGCAAACCTTTGGTCAAGAAAAGTAAGAACAAAATCATAACGAGCCCATTCTGGTTGACTATGGATTCATAAATCAGATGTGGTAAAACTTTGGGTAAAGCCAGGTAACACTCGAACTTATTAAACATATAAGTTCAATCAAACAAGTATAAATAATTATAAACTCCCACGTGAATGATTATGAAGTTCCAAATACATTTCTCTCCCTAGAACATTGGATTAAATCCCTTGTGCCTATCTGCATCCAAAACTAGGAGCACTCAGCAACATTTGATGGTGCATTTTCATGATCGCATGGTGGAGCTCACCTCTACTTTATTTATTTGTCATGATCACCCATCTCACCATCTGTTCAATCTCTCAGAATAATAAATACTAAATCACTTGACATGGATGTCATCTCATTTGAGTTTGTGCATGGTTATAAAATGAAGACAGTAAACATTATTACAATAATGATGCAATTCTTTAAAAATAGCTTTATGTTAAAAGTTTGGAAAAACACACTTGTCATACTCATCCTTAGAGCTCAAAGAACATCAAAACCTGAGGACTTTAGGGTCATAGGCCTCTGTAACATATCTTACAAAGTAGTGATCAAACGTTTAATAGTTATGCCAAAGGTGGAGCATCCTGAGGTCACTGCTTAGAAGAAAGTTGATTTTGTGCTAGAGCATAGTATATCTTATAATATTCTTTTTTATTATGAAATGAGAACCCATTTATACCAATATATTTCCAAAGAAGCTTTTTTTAAGCTAAAATTCAATATGAATGAGGCTTATGACAACATAAATTAGAAATTTGTAAATGATATGCTTAAGCATATGTGGTTCCATAATGTTTGCTATAATTGTATTAAGGTCTATTTCACTACATCATGGTTTGGGATTTTGTTTAATGATATCCATCTACCATGGATCAATACAAGTAAGGGTTATAGACAAGGATGTTTTTGCTCACCATACCACTTTACTATTATGTCAAAGTATCTCTCATGACTTATTCAGTACTAGCTTAATCATGCTATCTTGATTTGCTTTATGATTGACCTATCTTCCCCTATGATTTCTTAACACCAGTATTTTGATGATGTCATGATTTATACATCTATGATTTGTGCTACAACGAGGAAATTATTGAGTAGCATGCACATCGCTCAGGTCAGGTGGCAAATCTGAACAAATCAAGAGTGTTATTTAGCAAGGTGACCTTCTACAAGTGCAAGATGATTATTGTAAGAAAATTGCATGTACAATATGACACTTAATTGAAAATCCAAGCATACCAATTACACTAATAAAACTTTAGAAAACATGACTTCAATTTCAATTTTAATCATGCTGAAAATTGTCTGTCGAGATGGATTATAAGGTCACTATGGTGGGCTGTGTTCTAATGATTAACTTAGTGTTTTCTACTATTCCTACTTATAACATAGCTCGCACATTAAGTTTTTGCTACAATATTATAGAGTTCAAGGAATTATTCATCATTGCTTGTGGATTAGTTCAAATTACAATAGCATAACACATTATTCCTACTAGGAAATGGTAACTCTATATAAGGATAGTGGGGGACTCAGAGGTCATAGTTTGTAACTAGACAGACAACATTGATTGCAAAACACTATAGGCAAGTTATTGCTCGCAACACAATTTATGTGTTTAGTCCTTTATGTACAAATACTATATGAAAAATAACACTTTCCATTTTCCTCATGGCGCATCGCATACATATTACTCAATATTGCAACCCTCTATGCTACAAATAGTACTATTTTGTGGAATGTTGTGGAAATTTGGTTCCCTTTTTGTTGGATAATTGGCTTTTCATCCTTTCTATTACTACTTGACCAACCAATCTTAAAATTGTTGTGGAGAATCCAACATTTGTAGTAGAGTTGCTTAAGTAGTATGGAGTTTGGGATCAAAAAATGTTTCAAAATATATTCCTACATAATTTGGTATTTTTTATTTTGTATTCTTCTTTGGCTAAATTGAATGAAATGGGCATGTTATGCTTCACATTAAGTGAGGATAAGGTGTTGGACTTATTATATGCAACAACATGTGTTCAAGCCATAGTCCATTAAGGAAGGAGATCTTGTTGGTTTGTAATGTGCAAATGCAAACTTGGGTAAAGATTTTCCAATGGAGAATAGCATTAAATCAGATTCTTACTTGCACCTAGTTTCTAATAAGAGGGATTGAGTTGTTTTAACTTTGTCATTAAGCTTATTTCCTATGAAGAGGCGCAACATTGATTATTGAAGTGCTATATGGAAGAAGAAGAAGAAGAAGAAGAGGAAGAGAAAAAAGAAGAAGAAGAAAAAGTGAAAGAAGTAGAAAAAAGAAATAGATTATAGATCAAGGGTTAGGGATTAAGAATTAGGGATTAAATATTACGGATTATGGAATTAAGGATTAGAGATTAAGTGTCAGGGAATATGGATTGAAGATTAATAAGGCAGGGATTAGGGATTAGAAATTAGAGATTTGAGAGTTAGCAATTAGGGATTATGGTTTAGTGATTAGCTATTACAAGTTAAGGATTAGGGATTAAAGATTAATGAGGGAGAGATTATGGATTAGGGAATATGGATTATGGATTAAGAAAGGAGAGATTATTGATTAGAAATTTGGTATTAGGGATTATAGAATAGGGATTAAGGAGAGAAGGATTAGATATTAGGCATTATAGATTAGGGATTAGGGATTAAAGATTAGAGATTATGGTCCAGCAATTAGGGATTAGGGTTTAGAGATTAAGGATTTGGGATTATGAATTAGATAATAGAGATCAGGGATAAAGGATTAAAGATTAGTGATTAAGGATTTGGGATTCAAGATTATGGATTAGAGATTAGGGATCAGATATTAGGGATTAAGATTTAAGGATTAAGGATCAGAGATTTAAGATTAGGGATTAAAAATGAAGGATTCAGGATTATAGACTATAGATTTAAGGTTAATACCTACAAAATATGTACTTAGGATTATAGTTTAGCATTAGACACTAGAGATTAGACATTAAGAATTAGAGATTAAGGATTACTGATTAAGGATTATCAATTAAGGATGGATTAGGGATTAACGATTGGGTGTTAGGGATTAAGGAATAGTAATAAGCGATTAGTGATTAGGGATTAAAAATTTAGGGACAAGAGACTAGGAAGCGACGAATTAAAGAGTACAGATAAAGGAATAAGGTTTAAGGATTACAAAGAAAAAGGAGAAGAACAAGAAGAGGAAGAAGAAGAAGAAGAAGAAGAAGAAGAACAAGAAGACGAAGAAGAAGAAGAAGAAAAGGAAGAAGTTGATGATGAAGAAGAAGAAAAATAAGAAGTAGAAGAATAAGAGGAAGATGAAGAAGAAGAGGAAGAGGAGGTAAAAGATGAAGAAAATGTTGAAGGAGAAGGAGAAGAAGAAAAAGAAGAAGAAGAAGAAAAAGAAAAAGAAAAAGAGGAGGAAGAAGAAGAAGAAGAAGAAAAAGAAGAAGAGGAGAAAGATGAAGAAGAAGAAGATGAAGAAGAATAAGAAGTAGAAGAGTAAGAAGAAGGAGAAGAAGAAGAAGGTGAAAAGTTAAAGAAGAAGAAGAAGACTAGGATGAAGAGGAAAAGAAGAAGAGAAAGATGAAGAAGAAGAAAAATTGGAAGATAAAGAAGAAGAAGAATAAGAAGAAGAGAGGAAGAAAAAGATGGTGACAAAGAAGAAGAAGAAGATGATGAAGAAGAACAAGAAGGAGAGGTAGTGGAAGAAGAAGAAGAAGAGGAAGTGGACGAAGAAGAGGAAGAAGAACAAGATGAAGATAAGGAAGAAGAAGAAGAGGAAGAGAAAAAGAAGAAGAAAAAGAGGAAGAAGAAGTAGTAAAAGAAGTAGAAAAATAAAAAGATTAAGGATCAGGGGTTTGGGATTAAGAATTAGGGATTAAAGATTAGGGATTATGAAATGAAGGATTAGAGATTAGGTGTCAGGAAATATGGATTGAAGATTAATGAGAGAGATTAGGGATTATGAATGAGTAATTTGTGTGTTAACAAATAGGGATTAAGGTTTAGGGATTAGGGATTAGAAACTAGTGATTATGGATTAAGGATTAAGGATAGAGAGATTAAGGATTTTGGATTATGGAGGGAGGGATTAGAGATAAGGATTTAGAGATTGTAGATTATGGATTAAGGATGTAGAGACTATATATTAAGTATTATAGATTATAGATTAGAGATTAAAGATTAGACATTATGGATTAGCAACTAGGGATAGGGTTTAAGGATTATAGATTAAGGAAGAAGAGGAGGAAGAAGATCTAGAAAAAAGAAAAAAAAAGGAAGTAAAAGAAAAACAAGAACAAAAGATTACGTATTAAGGTTTAGGGTAAGATTTAGTAATTAAGGATTAAGAATGATGGGATATGGGATTAGGTGTTAGGGATTATGGATTAGGGATTAAAAATTAAGGATTAAGGATTATCAGTAAGGGATTAGGGATTAATGTTTTAGGATTGAGGATTAAGGATTAGGGAGTATGGATTAAGAAATAAGTAATAGGGATAGGGGACTACGGATTATGGATTAGGGTTAAGAATTAGGCATGAAGGAATCAATGATTAGGGATTAGAGATTGAGGATTAAGGATTAATTATTAAGGATTGGTAATTTGGGTTTTAGGATTTAGGATTATTTATTTGGGAATAGGGATTAAGGATTAAGGATTAGAGATTTGTGATTATAGATTTGGAATTCAAGATTATGGATTAGAGATTATGGATTATGGATTAAGTGATTAGAATTAAGATTAGGGATTTGGGATAAGGGATTAAGGATTAAGGATTCAGAATTAAGGATTAGGGACAAGGGATTAGAGATTACGGATTAAGGAATATGGAACATAGATTACGAATTAAAGGATAAAGATGAGGTATTTGTGATGAGAGTTTAAGGATTAGGGATTTGAATGTATGGATTCTGGATTATGGATTATATATTAGGGATTAGCGATTAAGAATTGGAGATTAGGATTTAGGATTTAGAGATTAAGGATTAGAGATCAGGGATTAAGGATTAGGGATTATGGATTAAAGATGGATTAGGAATTAGGGATTAGGGTTAAAGGATTAGGGAATAGAAAATAGGAATTAGTGATTAGGAAAGAATGGATTAGGGATTACAAATTTTGGAATATGAGATTAGGAAGGGAGGGATTAAAGAGTGTGGATTAGGGAATTGGGGTTAAGGATTACAAAGAAGAAGGAGAAGGAGAAGAAGAGAAGGAGGAAGAGGAAGAAGAACAAGAAGAAGAAGAAGAAAACGAAGTAAAAGAGGAAGGTGAAGAAGAAAAAGAAGAAGAAGAAGAGGAAGATGAGGAAGAAGAAGAAGAAGAAGGTTGAGAAGGAGATGAGTGAGAAGAGTAAGTAGAAGAAGAAGAAGAAGAAGAAGAAGAAGAAGAAGAAGAAGAAGTGAGAAGAAGAAGAAGAAGAAGAAGAAGAAGAAGAAGAATAAGAAGAAGAAGAAGAATAAGAAGAAGAAGAAGAAGAAGAAGAAGAATGAGAGGAGAAGGGTAAGAGGAAGAAGAATAAGAAGAAGGTGAAGAAGTTGAAGAAAAAGAAGAAGAAGAAGAAAAAAATGATGAGGAAAAGATGCAGTAGATGAAGAAGAAAAAGAAGAAGAAGAAGAAGAAGAAGATACGAAGAAAAGATGATGAAGAAGAAGAAGAAGAAGATATGAAGAAAAAGATGAAGAAGAAGAAGAAGAACATGAAGAGGAAGAAGAAGAAGAAGGAGGAGAAGGAGGAGGAGGAGGAGGAGAAGAAGAAGTAGAAGAAATAGAATAGGAAGATGGGGAAGATGAAGAAGAAGAAGAAGAAGAAGAAGAAGAAGAAGAAAAGAAGTAGAGGAATAAGAAGAGGAAGAAGAAGAAGAAGAAGAAGAAGAGGAGGAGGAGGATAAAGAAGAAGAGGAATAAAAAGAAGAAGAAGAAGAAGAAGAGGAAGACGAAGAAGAAGAAAAAGAAGAAGAAGAAGTAGAAGAAGAAGAACAGGAGGAGGATTAAGAAGAAAAAGAAGAAGAAGAGCAAGATGAGGAGGAAGAGGAAGACGATGAAGACGAAGATATGGAAGAAGAATAACAAGAGGAAGAAGAAGTAGGGATTATGGATTAGGGATTTGGTATCAGAGAATACGAGTTAATGATTTGGGAGGGAGGGATTAGGGAATTGGGATTTGAGAGTTAGCAATAAGGGATTAAGATTTAGGGATTAGGGATTATGGTTAGGGATTTAGGATTAGTGATTAAGGAGGGAGGAATTAGAGATTGGGATTAGGCACTATAGATTATGGGATATGATGGGAGAGATTGAGGATTTTACAGATTAAGTATTAGGGATTATGGAGTAGGGATTAGGAAGGGAGGGATTAGTTATTAGGCATTATAGTTTAGGGACTAGGGATTAAAAATTCGAGGTTATGGAGTACCAATTAGAGATTAAAGTTTATAGATAAAGGATTATAGTTTAAGAATTAAGAATTAAGGATTAAAGAAGAAGAGAAGGAAGAAGAAGTGGAAGAAGGAAGAAGAAGAGGAAAAAATTGTAGAGGAAGAACAGGAAGAATAAAGAAAAAACAAGATAGAATAAAGAAGAAGGAAGAAAGAAAAAGGGAGAAGGAAGAAGGATGGTGGAAGGAAGAAGAAAGAAGGAAGAAGGAAGAAGAAAAAAGAAAGAAGAAAGAAGAAAGAAGAAGAAGATGAAGAAGGAGAAGGAGGAGAAGGATGACCTAGGGAGAGATGAGGAGGAGGAGAACGAGAAGGAGAAGGAGAAGGGGAAGGAGATGGAGAAGGAGAAGGTGAAGAGGAAGGGGAAGGAGAAATGAAGGGAAAGAGAGTGAGAAAGACAAGGAGAAAGAGAAGAAGAAGGAGTAAAAGAAGAAGAAGAAGAAAAAGAAGAAGAAATAAAAGAAGAAGAAAAAGAAGAAGAAAAAGAAGCAGAAGAAGAAAAAGAAGAATAAGAAGAAGAAGAAGAAGAAGAAGAAGAAGAGTATGATAAGGAAGATGTGGAAGAAGTAGAAGAGGAAGAAGAAGAGGAAGAAGAATTACAAGAAAGGACAAACATGGTGAAAAAGAGGAAGGGGAAGAATTGTAGGAGGAAGAAGTAAAAGAAGAACAAAAAAGATGAAGAAGAGGAAGAAGAAGAAGAAGAAGAGGTAGATGATGATGACGAAGAAGAAGAAAAAGAAGAAGAAGGAGGAGGAGAAGAAGAAGAAGAAGCAAAACAACAACAAGAAGAAGAAGAGTTAGATGAGGAAGATGAGGAAGAAGAAGAAGATAAGGAAGAAGAAGAAGAAGAGAAAGAAGAAGAAGAAAAAGAGGAAGAAGAAGAAGAGAAAGAAGAAGAAGAAGAAGAGGAAGAAGTGGAAGAAGAGATGTATTAGTGATTAAGGATTACAATAAAAGGGATATAGGATTAGCTATTAGTGATTAAGGATTAAGGATTAAGGATTACATATTAGAGATTAAAAAGTAGGGATTGGAGATTATCAGTTATGGATTAAGAATTAGGGTTTAATGATTAAGGATTAGGGATTAAAGAGTAAGAGGTAAGGAATAAGTAATAGGAAAAAAGGATTAAAGATTAGGCATATGGATTTGGAATTATGGGATTAACGATTATGGATTAAGAATTAGAGATTAAGGACTAATGGATTACTTACTAGGGATTTAGGATTTGGGGTTACCCAATAGGGAATAGAGATTAGGGATAAAGGATTAGAGATTAGTGATTAGGGATTTGGGATTCAATTTTATGGATCATAGATTAGGGATTAGGTATTAGGGATTAGGGTTTAAGGATTAAGGATTAGAGATTAAAGATTAGGCATTAAAAATTAAAGATTCAGGAATATGGATTGTAGATTATGGATTATGGATTATCGATTAGTTATTTGGGATTACAATTTACAAATTAGAGATGAGAGATTAGAGATTAAGGATTAGAGATTAAGGATTAAAGATTAGGGATTATGAATTAAGGCTTGATTAGGGATTAGGGATTAGGTATTAGGGATAAATGAATGGGGATTAAGGAATAGGGATAAGGGATCAGTCATTATGGATTACAAATTTAGGGATAAGAAACTACAAAGAGAGGGATTAATGAGAAGGATAAGGGAATAAGGATTAAGGATTACAAACAAGAAGGAGAAGAAGAAGAAGAGGTAAAAGAAGGAGTAGAAGAAGAAGAAGAATAAGAAGAAGAAGAAGTTGATGAAGAAGAAGAATAAGAAGAAGAAGAAGTAGAAGAACAAGAAGAGGAAGATGAAGAAGAAGAGGAAGAAAAAGAACAAGAAGAAGAAAATAAGGAAGAAGAAGAATAAGAAGAAGAAAAAGAAGAAGAAGAAGAAGAAGTAGAAGTAGAAGAAGAAGAAGAAGAAGAAAAAGGAGAAGAAGAGGAGGAGGAGGAAGAAGAAGAAGAAGAAGAAGAAGAGGAAGAAGAAGAAGAAGAAGAAGAACAAGAAGAATATGAAGGAGAAGACTAAGAAGAAGAAGAAGGTGAAAAGTTGAAGAAGAAGAAGAAGACGAAGATGAAGAGGAAATAGAAGAAGAGGAAGAAGAAGAATAAAATTTGGAAGATAAAGAAAAAGAAGAATAAGAAGAATAGAGGAAGAAGAAGATGAAGAAGATGAAGAAGATGAAGAGACAAAGGAAGAATAAGAAGAAGAAGAGGAAGATGAGAAAGAAGAGGAAGACAAAGAAGATGAAGATAAGGAACAAGAAGAAGAAGAAGAAGAAGACGAAGAAGAAGATGAAATAGAAGAAGAAAAGGAAAAATAAATAGGTTTTGGATCAAGAGTTAGGGATTAAGAATTATGGGTTAAAGATTAGGGATTGTAGAATGAAGGATTAGAGATTAGGTATCAGTGAATATGGATTAAAGGTTAATGAGGGAGGGTTTAGGGATTCCTATTAGGTATTTGTGTGTTAATAATTAGGGATTAATGTTTAGGGATTGGGGAGTAGAAATTAAGGATTATGGATTAGAGATTAAGGAGGGAGAGATTATGGAATGTGGATTACAGGTTAAAGAGGGAGGGATTGGAGATTAGAGATAAGGCATAAGAGATTATAGATTATGGATTATGGGTGGAGGGATTTTATATTAAGCATTATAAATTATAGATTAGAGATTAAAGATTAAAGATTATGGATTTGCCACTAGGGATTACGGTTTAACGGTTAAAGATTATGGATTAGGGAGTAGGGATTAGGGATTAAGGAAAAGAGATCAAGATGATGTGGAAGAAGAAAGAAGAAAGAAGTAAAAGAAAAAAAGAAGAAAAGGATTAGGGGTTAAGAATTAGTGATTAAGGATTAAGAATGAAGGGACATGGGATTAAGTTTTAAGGATTAATGTTTAAGGATTATGGATTAACAAAAAAAAATTAAGGATTAAAGATTATTAGCAAGGGATTTGGGATTAATGTATCATGATTAAGGATTATAGATTAAGGAATAGGGATTAAGAAAAATATAATAAGGATAAGGGATTAACGATTATGGATTATGGATTAGGGTTTAGGATTGAGGATTAAGGATTAAGGATTAAGAATTAAGGGATTAATTATTAAGGATTGGTTTAGTATTTGGGATTACAGATAGAGAATAGGGATTAGGGATTAAGGATTAGAGATTTGTGATTATGGATTTTGGATTCAAGATTATGGATTAGAGATTAGGGATTATGGATTAAGTGATCAAGATTAAGATTATGGATTAGGGATAAGGGATAAGAGATTACAGATTAAGGAATTTCGAAAATTGAATAAGGATTAGAGGTTAGTGATCAGGTAGTACCGATTAGGGTTTAAAGATCGGGGATTAGAAATTAGGGACTTAAGATTATGGATTATAGATTACGGATTAGGGATTAGAGATTAAGGTTTAGAGATTAAGGATTAGAGATTAGGGATTATGGATTAAAGATGGATCAGGAATTAGGGATTAGAGTTTAGGGATTAAGGAATAGATGTTAGGGATTAGTGATTAGGAAGGCATGGATTAGGGATTACAAATTTAAGGATAAGAGATTTGGGAGGGAGGGATTAAGGAGTACGGATTAGGGAATAGGCATTAAGCATTATGAAGAATAAGGAGTAGGAGAAGAAGAGAAGGAGGAACAAGAAGAGCAACAAGGAGAAGAAGAAGAAGAAGAAAAAGAAGATGATGAAGAAGAAGAAGAAAAAGAGAAAGACAAAGAAGAAGAGGAAGAAGAAGAAGAAGAAGAAGAAGAAAAAGAAGAAGTGGTGGTAGAATAAGAAAAAGAAGAAGAAGAAGAAGAAGAAGAGGAAGAAGAAGAAGAAGAAGAAGACGAAGACTAAGAACAAGAAGAGTCAAAACATTAAGAAGAGGAAGAAGAAGAAAAAGAAGAAGAAGAAAATAAAGAAGAGGAAGAACGAAAAGAAGAGGAAGAAGAAAAAGAAGACAAAGAAGAAGAAGAAGATGATGAGAAGGAGAAGAGTAAGAGGAAGAAGAAGAAGAAGGTGAAGAAGTTAAAGAAGAAGAAGAAGATGAAGATGAAGAAGAAGAAGATGAGGAAATTAGTGATTAGGGATTTAGGATTTAGGATTATGGATTAAAGATTAGGGTTAAAGTATTAAGGACTAAGGTTTAAGGTTTAAAGATTAAGGATTAGGGATTAGAAATTATTGATTTAGGATCATGGATTATATAATAGGGATTAAGGATTAAAGATTAGATATTAGGGATTATGGTTTAGAGATTAGAGATTAGGAATTCAACATAAGCGATTAGAGATTTAGGATTAATGATTAGGGAATATTTATTAAGGATGGATTAGGGATTAAGGAATAGATAAGGGATTAGTGATTAAGTATTACATATTTAGAGACAAGTGATTAGAGAGGGAGGGATTAAAGAGTAGGGAAAAAGGAATAAGGATTAAGGATTAAGGAGAAGAAGGAGAAGAAGGAGAAGAAGAAGCAGAAGAGGAGGAACAAAAAGAAGGAGAATAAGGAGGAGAAGAAGAAAAAGAAGAAGAAGAAGAAGAGGAAAAAGATGAAGAAGAATAAGAGGAAGAAGTAGAAGAAGTATAGGAAGATGAAAAAGAAGAGGAAGAAGAAGAAGAAGAAAATGTGGAAGACAAGAAAATAAGAAGAAGAAGAAGAAAATGAAGAAGAAGAAAAAGAAGGAGAGGTGAAAGAAGAAGAAGAAGAAAAAGAAGAAGGGGAAGAAGAAGAAGAAGAAGAAAAAGGTGAAGAACTTGAAGTAGATGAAGAAGAAAAAAAGAAGAGGAAGATGTAGAGGAAAAAGAAGAAGAAGAAGAAGAAGAAGAAGAAGAGGAAAATAAAGAAGGAAAAGAAGAAGAACAAGAAGAAGAGAGGAACAAAAAGATGAAAGAAGAAGAAGAACAAGAAGAAATAAAAGAAGAAGAAGATGAAAGTGGAGGAGGAGAAGAAGAAGAATAATAAGAATAAGAAGAATAGAAGAAATAGAAGAGGAAGAAGAAGAAGGAGAAGAAGAAGACAAAAGAGAAGAAGAAGAAGAAGAAGAAAAAGAACAAGTAGAGGAAGAAAAAGAGCAAGAAAATGTGGAAGAAGAGGAAGAAGAAAAACATGAAGGAGAAAAAGAAGAAAAAGAAGAGGAAAAATAAGAAGAGGAAGAAGAAGAGATGTAAAAGAAGAAGAAGGAGAGGATGAAGAAGAAGAAAAACAACAAGAAGAAGTGGAAGAAGAAGAAGAAGAGTAGGAAGAAGAAGAAGAAGGAGAAGAAGAGGAAGATGAATAAGAAAAAGGCAAAGAACATGAAGAAGAGAGACAAAAAAAGATGAAGAATAGGAAGAAGAAGAAGAAGAGGAAAAGGAAGATGAAGAAGAACAAATAAAAGAAGAAAAAAAAGAAAAAAAGAAGAAGAAGGAGAAGGAGAAGGAGGAGAAGAAGAAGAAGAAATAGGATAGGATGAAGAAGAAGGAGAAGAAGACAAGAAGAAGAAGAAGAAGAAGAAGAAGAAGTAGAGGAAGAAGAAGAAGAAAAAGAAGAGGAAGAGGAGGAAGAAGAAGAAAAAGAGAAAGAAAAGGAAGAAAAAAAGATGAAGCTAAAGAAGAAGAGGAAAAAGAAGAGGAAGAGGAAGAAGAAGAAGAAGAAGAGGAACAAAAGGAAGAAAAAAGAGGAAGAGGAAGAAGAAGATACATAGAAGAAGAAGAAGACAAAGAAGAAGAAGAAGAAGAAGAAGAAAAAGAAGAAGTGGGAGAAGAAGAAGAAGAAGAAGAGGTGGAGGAAGAAGAAGAAGAAGACGAAGATGTGGAAGAAAAGGAAGAAGAAGATGACAAAGATAAAGAAGAAGAAGAAGAAGAAGAAGAAGTTGAAGATGAAGAAGAAGAAGAAATAGAAGAAGAAGAGGGAGAAGAGACAGATTAGGTATTAGGCATTATAGATTAGAAATTAGGGATTAGAGATTAGAGATTATGGATTCACAATTAGAGACTAAGGTTTTTTTATTACAGATTATCGATTAGCGAGTAGGGATTAGGGATTAGGGGTAGAAGATGGGGAAGAAGAACTAGAAGAAGGAAGAAGGAAAAAGAAGAAGAGGAGTTAAAAAAGAGAAAAAAGTAGAAGAAGAAGAAGAGAAAAAATAAAGATTAAAGAAAAAGGAATAAAGAAGAAAGAAGTGGGAAGAAAGAAGAAGGAAGAAGGAAAGTGGAAGGAAAAAGGAAGAAGGAAAGTGGAAGGAAAAAGAAAGAAGAAAGAAGTATGAAAAAAGAAGAAAGAAGAAGAGAAAGAAGAAGAAGAAGAAGAAGAAGAAGAAGAAGATGAAGAAGAAGAAGAACCAGAAGAAGAAAAAGAAGGAGAAGGAGAAGGAGCAGAACATAGAGAAGGAGAAGGGCAAGGAGAAGGAAAGGGAGAAAGATAAGGAGAAGGGGAAGGAGAAGATGAAGGAGATAGAGGAGGAGGAGGAGAAGAAGAAGAAGAAGAAATAGAAGAAGAAGAAGAAGAAGAAGAAGAAAAGGGAGAAGAAGAACAAGAAAGAATAAGGAGAAGAAGAAGAAGAAGAAGAAGAAGAGAAAGAAGAAGAAGAGGAGGAAGAAGAAGTAGAAGAAAAAGAAGAAGAAGAGCAAGAAGAGGAAGAGGAAGAAGAAAAGTAGAGGAAAAAGAAGAAGAAGAAGAAGAGGAAGTAGAAGTAGTAGAAGAAGAAAGAAATAGAAGAAGGGGAAGGAGGAGTAGAAGAGCAAGAAAAAGAAGAGGAAGATAAGGAATAAGAAGAGGAAGAAAGAGATGAAGATAAGGAAGAAGAAGAAGAAGAGGAAGAAGTAGAAGAAAAAAGGATGAATAGATGCATTAGGGATTTGGGATTAGGGATTAGGGGTCAGGGATTAAGGATTAGGGATTAAGGAATAAGGGATTATGGATTTGGTGTTAAGGATTAAGGGTTGGAGATTAGGGTTTAGGGATCATGGATTAAGGATCATGGATTAGCAATTATGAAATAAGAATTAAGAAAAAAGTAATAGGGATTTGGGATTAAGGATTTGGGATTAAGGGTGAAGTGATTAATGATTAAGGATTAACTATTAAGTTCTTAAGATTATAGGATTAGTTACTAAGGATTGTAGATTAAAGGTTTAGGATTATAGATTAAGGAATAGAGATTAGGGACTAATTATTTGAGATTAATGATTAAGGATTTAGGATTCAAGATTAAAGATTAGAAATTAAGAATTAGGTATTAGAGAATAAGCAATTATAATTAGGATTAGAGATTAGGGATTTGAGAATAATGATTAGTAATTTTGGAATATAGATTATGGATTAGGGAGTTAAAGATTAGGGATTCGAGATTAGAAATTAGGGATTAGGGATTAGGCATTAGTAATTAGGTATTAGGGATTTGGGATTAGAGATTAGCGTTTAGCGATTAAAAATTAATGATTAGGGATTTAATATTTATGATTAAGAAATAGAAATTAAGGAATAGGGATTAGAAATAAATGGATTTGGATTTGGGATTAGAGATAAGGGAATTGAGATTAGAGATTAGTGATAATGGATAAGGGATTAAGGATTAGAGACTAGAGATTGGATATTATATACTATAGATTAGGGATTAGGAATTAAGTATTAGATATTGGGTTTTAGAGTTTAGAGATTTGGGAATAGAGATTAGGGATTAGGGATTAATGGTGGACTAGGGATTAAGAAAATTGGTGAAGCAAGAAGGAAGAAGAAGAAAAAAAAAATCAGGTGGAAGAAGAAAGAAAGAAGAAAAAAGATGAAGAAGAGGAGGAAGAAGAAGAGGAAGAAGAAGAAAAAGAAGAAGAAAAGAAAGAAGAAAAAGAACAATAAAGAACAAAGAAGAGAAAAGAAAGACAAAAGAAGGAACAGAGAAGACGTAAGAAGGAAGAAAGAAGGTGGAAGGAAGAAGGAAAAAGAAAGAAGAATAAAGAAAGAAGTAAGAAGAAAGAAGAAAGAAGTAATAGTAATAGAAGAAAAAAAAGGAAAAAGGGACGGAGGAGACGAAGAAGGAGAAGGAGAAGGAGAAGTAAAAGGAGATGGAGATGGAGAAGGAGAAGGAGAAGCAAGAGGAAAAAGAGAATGAGAAGGGGAAAGAAAAGGAGAAAGATAAGGAGAAGGAGAAGGAGAAGAGGAAGGAGAAGGAGAAAAAGAAGAAGAAGAAGAAGAAGAAGAGGAGGAGCAAGAAGAAGACGAAGAAGAGGAAGAAGAAGAAGAAGAAGAAGAAGAGCAAAAGGAGGAAGAAGAGGAAGAAGAAGAGGAGGAAGAAGAATAAGAAAAAAGGAAGGAGAAAAAGATGAAGGGGAAGAAGAAGAAGTAGAAGAAAAAGAAGAATAGGAAGAAGAGGAAGAAGAGGAGGAGGAAGAAGAAGAAGAAGGTAAGGTAGAAGAGGAAGAGGATCATGAAGAAGAAGATGAGGAAGCATAAGAAGAAGAAAAAGAAAAAGAAGAAGAAGAAGAGAGGAAGAAGAAGAAGAGGAAGAAGAGGAAGAGGAAGAAGAGGCAGATTTGGGATTATTGATTTAAGATTAGTGATGGGATTAAGGATTAGAGATTACTTATTAAGTATTCAAGATTTAGGATTAGAGATAAGAGATTAGGGATTAGGATAACAAATTAAGAAAATATAGTTAGGATTAGGGACAAGAGATTAAGGAGAGAGGGATTAGAGATTTTGAAATACAGATTAAGGATTAGGGAGGAAGGGATTGGGGAATAAAGATTATGTTTTAAGGATTAGAGATTAGAGAGGGAGGGATTCCGTTTTAGGCATTAGGGTTTAGAGAGTAGGGATTAGAGATTAGGGATTATGGATTAGCATTTGGGATAAGGATATAGGGATTAAGGATTACAAATTAAGGAGTAGGGATTAGAGAATAAGTGAAAAGGATGAGGAATTAAGGATTATAGATTAGGGACTAAGGATTAGGGATTAGGGATTAAGGATTATGAATTAAGGATTAATTATTAAAGATTATAGATTTAGGATTAGTAATTACAGATTAGGGAAAAGGGATTAGAGATTATGGTTTAAAGATTAAGGATAAGAGATTAGTGATTAGGGATTTTGAAATTAAGATTAGGTATTAGACATTAGGGATTAAGGATTAGAGATTAAGGAATTTTGAATGGGATTAAGGATTAATGATTAAGGATTATCAAGAAGTAGAAGGAGATGCAAAAGAAGAAAGGGAAGGAGAAAGATAAGGAGAAGGAGAAAGAAAAGGAGAAGTAGAAGGAAAAGGAGAAGGAGAAGAAGAAGAAAAAGACAAAGGAGAAGAAGAAGAAATAAGGAAAAAAGAAGAAGGAGAAAAAGAAGAAAAGAAGAAGAAGAAGAAGAAGAAGAAGAAGAAGAAGGAGAGGAAGAATAATAGGAAGAAGAAGAACAAGAAAAGAAGAAGGAGAAAAAGAAGAAGAAGAAGAAGGGGAAGAATAAGAAGAGAAAGAAGAAGGAGAAGTAGAAGTAGAAGAAGAAGAAGAAGAAGAAGAAGAGGAAGATAATGATGAAGAAGAAGAAAAGGAAGAACAACAAGAAGAACAAGAAGAATAGGAAGATAAGGATGAAGAGGAAGAAGGTGAAGAAGAAGATGAGGAAGAAAAAGAACTGGAAGAGGAAGAAGAAGAAGAAGAAGAAGATGAAGTTGTATTCAAGCACTATGCTCTAATTGATGGTTTTGGTTCAATTTAGTAATATATTTTTAATTATTTTAATTATATTATTATATTTTTACTAATAGTTTTATAATTAAAATACACTTTACAAAAGGTTTTTTAAAGAGAATTTTCAAAGGCATGATAAGATTGGAATGGTTATTTGAACGGGAAAGATAAGATTAAAATTTTAGAAACCTAATAATTTCTAAGATGATTAATTTAAATTAAATTTAAAATAAATCTCTTTGTTAAATTCAAACCACATCTTTCTTTCTTTTTATAATTCTCCCCTGAATGCAACAAATATTAGTTTTCAAAAATCTAAAAATTCATTCAAATAAATATGTTAGTAATTCTTAGGATTTATTGTTATCAAAAATAATTTCATCACTAAATGTGAAGAACATAACATATTAAACAATGCAATAGTGAATGAAATGATCATAAAACTATTAACTATCAATTGATAGTCACATTATCTCCTTTCTAATATAGTTTTGGATGATTCCAACAATTTATGGGACCATGTAGTACCCACATGAAATAATCTCATTTACCTCAGGGCTTTACCATTCCAAAATTCCCCTTAGGATGTACTCAACTAATGTAAGTATTTTTAAGAATATTAAATTTCTTATGTGAAATAGATATTGACTTCAAACAATATTAATTTTTTTGAGAAAGTTCAATCCGCCATTAAGAGGTGATTGACCTTTCTTCCTTAAAAAAGCATCATAAAATAACTTCATTAAACTTGTTCCTTCTCCTTCTTTAAACGCACTTTTATCTGATTTGTCTCCCTCTTCTAAACTTTGATAACAAAATTCCATTTCGTAAATAATTTTTATTTCGTTATATATCCCTAGTGGCAAAAATCATATAAAGACTACATTTTCTTACACATTCTATTGCAAATGACTTTTGAAAGTTTTTTTTAAGAAATTTCATAAAAACACTACCCCAAGTTTTACTTATTTACTTAAATAATTTATATATTTCCAACATCATTTAGCCTTTTTGTTATTTTTCCTTAAAAATTAACTTTGAATTAAATTAATATTATTTTCATGTTGGTATTTTTTATGACATGTCTACTTCAAGTTGAAATAGAATTATTATTTAGGGTTTCCTTTCATTTGTTCTACCATATTTGACTTCTCGTCTGCATTATTAGTTCTTTCAAATTATAGTTTTTGTGCTCTTACACAAAAAAATCCATATGAAAATTTCATTTCATCAAATTCAAAATAAATTTTAAAATGCACTTACATTTATTTATCAAATATTAAATAGATTTTAAAATCTTTTCAATATTTTTTAAACTTCTCCACATATAAGAATTTAATCTTTCAAATTCAAAAAATGTTGTGATTTCTATAAAGAGTGTTTTCCTCTACATCCCAAATAGATACTAGTTATTATAACTTGTCCATTGTACATCCAACATGGGGGTCTCTTCTTCCTTATTTTCTTGATTTCTCATGTTAAGAAGCCCATTATCCTTTCCTTATGAAACAATCTTGGATGCACCACCGTGCTATATATGTAGTATTAGCAACAACTTCTATTAAAATTGAGAGACAAAATACATGATGTGTTCTTTCTAATGATAATGGAAAAACTATGTTCTAAGCAATTCAATAATTTATTTCAAAAATCTAGAAAGGAACAAAATTCTATGTCTTTAAATATCATCATTTTCAAAACATTATAATTCATTTCATTAGACATACCTTTGTGAATACATGATCCTCTTCCTAAAAGTCCACTTTCTTAACTACCTTTTCAAAATTTTTGAGTAAACCTATTCTTTATTAATTCATGTTTTCACTATGTGGACATTCTTAATAGTTTTTAGACTCACATCTATATCAAGAAGAGTACTCTTCATTTGTTCATATCCGTATAACCATAATTATTATGGAATATTATATAATCATATGTAAAGTGTCATCTCTATGTTAGAATAATAATTATTGTTGTATAAGAAAATTAATTAGGAGTCAAATAATTATGTTAGCTACATTAGAAGCAAAATTTTCATAACCTTAACATGTTCTTAAGTCGTTCAAATATTCTATTTCATAGATTTCTTTTTTCAGCTTGGAATCTTGTGTTAAACATTAGAAGACTATAATATGCATCAAGCAACCTTTTATAAAAGTATGATGTAACTCTGTAATCCTTATGTAATATAATTTTTTTGCCATCACGCATGTCTTACTACCTTTTTCACATATATTTGACTTATTATATCGCAAAACAAATGTTACCTTAATAGGCAACATAAGAATTTTTATGGTGGATAAACTCATTTTCAATTAAGTTTAATTTAAAATCTCAATTTAAAAATATTTTTCTTTTAATATTCCTTACAACAATAACCTAGCTTAAGACAGTAACTTCTTCCTATCAATATGCCACAATGATTGATATAGTAAAGTTCTTATTTGTTATGGATACAGAATATATTATTAAATTATTTATCTAAATAGTAATTTAGCATCCTTTATGTTATGCATCATACAATCTTTCTATCCTTAAAACTACAGAGCCTACTTTTACTTTTCTATATGTTATATATGATCTCAGATCCAGAATTTCATAAAAATTGAAGCCATTCTAATGATCTCAATGTCTAAATTTATTTATTATCAAACAAATTATGATTAAAAGATTGCATATGTTTCAATAATATGAAGCCCAAATATGAAAACTTAACCATATTTTGATTGTAAAATTATGTCAGTAAGTAGATAGGAATTCAAGATTAGAAAAAAAGTTAATGGAAGCTATCTTAACACAATATTCTTCAAATAGATAAACCAATTAGCAATTTATTAAAAAAACTTAGTTGTAATGGAATCTACGAAAGTGGTGTGTGATCAAATTATGCATCAATTCAAAGAAGTAGATTTAGAAGATATGGATGGCTTTGGAAAACTAAAGTTGAATGACAAAAAAAGATTTTTGTGTGACAAACGTTGCAGATTTCTACTTAAACAATGTTTTAGTATGAGGATGCAGACTAGATTTTGTTCATTAAGAATTATACTGATTAGCTTCTAGTCTAGTATTTTTTTCAATAGACTATGACTTTTGTAAATGATTTCGTATGAATGTGGGTGAAGGCTTTGAGATGAACATAATTAGTGACGTTTTCTATTTTCTCAAATTGCAAGTTAACTAGGGTAAGTAAGGTATCTCTGATCTTAAATAAAGTACATAATGAGATGTTAAAGCTTTAAAAATAAAAAAATAGTTGCATCAAAGAAGTTAGTATAGAATGAAAGTCACCTTAGAGATTTAATCTTAAGAGACATCTCTTTTGGAGTAAAAACCAATGTATTTTTTTTAAATAGAAATTATATATGTTGCATCTATTTTAAAATTTGTACTACAAAATACAAGTGAAGCTTTGAGGAAAGAAATTTTTTATTTGTCCATACTAGATGGTTTCAACTTTTTTGTGGGAGCGAATGTTTTGGAATTAATGATAGGCTAAGTGACCACATTGTTGTGGCAAAAAAGTGGGTACTCAAAAATAAAAAGTAAATGATCATGTAGGTTTCATTCAAAATAAAGGAATGCTAGTAAAAAATAGTTATAATTAAGTGGCAGGATTAAACATAGATGGAATACTTGAGCCAATGGTAAGGTTGATGACAATAAGGTCATCTTTATCTTTTTACTATTACAAGTTACTTAAACTATACCAAATGGATGTTATGAACACCTCATTAAATATTGTCATTTAAGAAAAAGTGTATGTAGAATAATTGAATTTCAATCAACATTATCTTCATCAAAATCTTGTGCATAAGCTATTGAAAGACTTGTATGAGTTGTAGCAAGAACAAAGATCCTGGTATGATATAGTAGATATCTACTCAAACATTATTTCAGGATGGGAATGTAGATATAACTTTGTTCACCATGAACTATGTTAATGAACTTCTTCTAATCAAAGATTATGTACATGATATCATATTTGGATCAACCAACTTGGACTCATGTGAATGATTTAGTAAGCTTATGGGTGTTGGATTAGAGATGAACACGTGGGTTATGTCATCAATTTTCTTGGATTGAAAGTTGAGTAGGACAAGAAATGTATCCTTTTATTTTAAATAAAATATATAAATGAGATGCTAAAATAACGTGATCTTAAGAAACTCAAATGCATTTCTACTTTCAAGAGTCCACTCCATACTATTAAATAAACATAAGAAAGGAAAACAAATAGATTTCTATGTATACCAAGGGATGATATGTTCTTTACTTAACTATAAGGTGACCTAACAATGAAATTAGTTTGGGAATTTTTTGATCAATTTTAATCAAGCCCCAAGGATTTCCATCTAGAAGCTATAAAAAAAATGCTTTTGGTGCTTAGTTGACACAAAGATATTATGGTTTTTGTATCCTAAATTTCAATTAAGTCATGACTTAACAAGATATGGCTATAACAATTATGTAGGTTCTCAAATACATTAGAAAAGCATTGTAGTTAACAACTTTTTGACACCTCTTAAAATCATGATCTAGCAAAAAAAGAAAAAGAATTATTACTATGGCAAAAATGATCCCCAATATATTGCGTTGGAAGTATTTTAGTAAAAGTTTTTTGTTTGAAAAGGCAATTAGATTATATGGAATTACAATTACAAAAATTTCCTAAAAGATATTTCAATTTTAATGTCATTTATCTTACTCAAAACCTTATAAAGTACTATAAATCTAAACAAATTAATTTTTTGCACCATTTCATTAGAGACCATGTAAAATGAAATATGGTAGACATTCAATTTGTTGTTAACAGCAAGCATGTTAGAAGCTCAATAAAACTTCTTAATAAAGATTTATTCCATAGAACTAGATGATTTTTTTACAATGAAAAAATACGGAGAAATTAGCCTTGAGTTTAAGAGAAGTTCCTTGAGTTAAGGGGAGCCAATCTATATGCTCCAATTACTTCCAAATCTAACTTCGCTTTATAATATCTAGAAAATATTTTCTTTCACGACATTCAATTACATGATCATAAGCTTAGATGGCAAGCAATCATAAAACAAAAGGTTATTGGTACCAAGAGGAATACTCCAAGATATTGTGATGTCAATAATCTAATTAAATAGCATACTAATTGATTATGTAGCTTTGCTTGTAAATATGATAGGTGAACAATGCTGGAAGGAGATTAATTTTGGAAGAATATGTCAATTACCTAAATATATCGATATAACCTTGAGTGGAATAAGAATTAAAAGGTTTTTTATATGGTCAAGCATCAAAGTGTTTCTTTTTGTGTATGAGACTTCCTTACCTTACAAATTGGTATAATAGAGAGGACTTTTTATCATGTTCTCCATATATTAAAGAGTATTGTTATGGTTTTTTTTACTGTTTTCTTTTATGGTAATTACTACATTTTGTTTTATGTGATAGTTTTTTTATTATCTTAAAAATTTCATGATTAGTAAATCTTTTACCACCTTTTAGTTGCACTAACATCTTAATACTGTACTGTTCTTTCTTATGACTTGTAATTTTCTTTAACAAAAGAGATAGTAATTATTATTGCTTTATTTTGATGATTTTTTGATGTGTGATACTCATCATTTTTATAGTGTAAATTTTTTTATGTTAATGAATTCCTTTTATCATATTTTATTATTTTTCTTATCTTGTTATTGCAAACTTTTTTATCAATCTTATTTTATTAAAAATAATTTTGATTGACCATAAGTAGAAATATAGTTAAGAATTTTATATAACTCATTAAATCATTAACTTGAAGAGTTTCTTGCTTTTTTTATAAATTTTAATAAATGATAGATATTTGTCTTTTATATATGCTAACCATATCTTTCAATAACTAAAAAAATTTATTTTCTACTTAATAAAGGTTTTTTAATTATTTGCTTAGGCTAGAACTATTAATCATGAAATTTTTATGTTTTTGAAAAATTTTTTTATTGATAATACTTTTCAAGCTTTACCTCTCAACTTTTTGCTTTGTTTGTATTTTCATAATTTATACATTTTCAAATCATAGTATTCATGTTAGCTCAATTATTGAAATCTAAGTTAATATTATAAATTTTACTAAAACTATTTGCATAAGAACTAACATTTTTACAAACAAATTTTTATCATTGTTTCACTAACTAAATTCTATTGATATATAATGCATATATTAGATAATATTTGTAAAAAAATATTTTAGTACCTTAATAATTTATTTTTTTATTATGTTTTAAAAATTATTTTTCTTTCATGACTAAATTAACAAAAAAATTATTTAGCATACTATTCATCTAGTTTTTAACAATATAAACTTACTTATCATTAAATGCCTTTAATGTTTTATATTAGTTTAATTCTTTTTTGTTTTGGTACATTAAATTTGTATTTTATTTTTTGTGATTTTTTATGTGGACTATTACATGAAGTTATTGGATACCCTTTATTCATTAATTAATTTTTTATAAGTTTTTTCTTTCAATAAAATATTATCAATAATTAATTTTTGTTAGATTTTATTTGAAATATTTTTATAAATTTAAAATTTTCATTATGTTGATGAAATCTTAAATTTTAAGAATTTTTTTGCAACTCCTATTTTTCTAGTTACATAATATGTACGTAATTTTTATATATCATATTATATGAGGTATAATATATTATATTCTTTTTATTTTTCTTCATATCTTTGTTTTCCTCAAATGAATTTGAAATTATTAAAAATGGAAAAAAATGAAATTTATCGTAAATGTTAAAAATGGAAAAAAAAAGAAATTATTTAAAAAAATTATTAAACTAATTGAAATATTAAATTTATTTATAAATTCTATCGAAAATAAGGCGTTGCACCACTCAAGCGTACAAAATATATTATCGTTAAGGAAATGTCTAAATTTTAAAATATTGTAAAATCATTTAAAAAGCTTATGATATTGTAGAAAATTCTTGTAAAGTTGTTTTGAGGTGTCATAACTGAAAATATAACCAACAAAGTAGTGTAATTAAAAATCATTGTCGAATTTAAAAAATAATTAGTAATATAACATGTCATAAATCAAGGAATATAAGTTCTAAAAAGTAAAAGATTTTATATAATGAATAGTAATAAATACTTGAAATTTAAAACATAATTTTAAATTTTTAATAAAATAATAAACTGAGAATCATAATATCATAATGCCAAAGAAATTTTATAGAAGATAAAAGTGTGCAACAAAAGTCAGCACCTTAAGTCAACACTATCAAAACAATGATCCATCTTAATAATTATTATTATCTAGATAAAACACTAGAGGCAAAATATATGCTCCACAATCTTTTTACAACTTCTTTATCTAAAACGAAAGTAATTAAATATCGATTTATAAAGGCATTTTAAGGTCTTATGGCTTCTTTATATTGAGCTTATGTATCATTACAGATGAGCTGGTTGTACCTTTTTGTTGCAAGAGTACACTAATTATTTAATTGTTATATACCTTTGCTTTTAACAATTTCATTATAAATAATCTTTTTAAAATTATTTCACTTTTCATGGGGATAATTTTGATAACAAAGTTATGGATAGTTTTTGTATATTAGATATTCAATTATCATAATTATTTTTATATGATTCAATATTATTATTTTTTAATTAGAATAACAAGATGTTTCTTTATTTACGTTATTATGAAACTTGGTAATGTGTTGTATAAATTTCCCAAATATTTTAAACATAATATTTATAGTTATTACAAATTTTTTGTGTTTGTTTTACTTTTTAATTTAATGTTAGCTTATCTTATTTAACCAAATAATATTTCAAGTTAAACATTCCTTTCAATATTTAAATAATTTTAATAATGATAAGTTATTTATTATATTGTATCAATTACAAAACTCTTTGTTGAGCTTATTCCTGTTTATTATCTTAATTATATACAAAATAGTTATGATTCTATAATTTTTCATATGATATAATTTCTTTCAATATTTTTTACCAATAATTTAAATATTGTTTTACATCTAGATGTTTTTGTTCTACCTGAAATGATTTCAAATAACTTCTAATTATTTAATTTATACAATCACATTTATGTTTACATGTTAAATTTCTTATATTGCTTAGCTTAAATCACACAATCAAAATATTTTGAATCATTAAGATTTTCTTATTTAAATATTTAAATTAAAAAAATTTAATATTTTTTTACAAGTTAAGGAAAACATTTCTAAAATAGAATATTTTCACATATTTTTCTGTTAGGAAAACTTTTCTTAGAATGTATTGCTAATTTTTTTATATAAAAGCAAAAAATATGAAAAACGTTTTTTGCAAAACTATTATACATACTATATGTGGTTACGTATTTTGCTAAATTATTGTTTTTTTTACATATTTATCAATTCTTTTATTTTTTATTTTTTTTTGCAATGAGAATTTTATGTTAATTGTTTCTTATGGATTTGTTTTACTATGTTTTCAAATATTAGAATTACTTATAGTGCTTTTATAGGATATTGGTACATTTTTATGTTTTTACATTTTTACAAGCTTATGAAAGTTATATTTTTAACTAATTATTTTTCATGTGATAATTTTTTTAAAATCTATGACTTTCTTATTTTTAAAAGATATTCCTAAAAAATTCATTACTTCTTTAATTTTTAGTATTTAATTTTAAAGAAAGATTTACCCCTTTTGAATGTATATAAATATTATGAAATATTTTATATTTCACTTTTTAAAAACTGGAAATTATTAAAAAAAAAATTAATATTTATTATAAAAAGTTATATTTTTGTATACTATTTTATTTAGATGGTGCAATATTGTTTCTAATACATGAAAATTGCTTACTAAGATTTTTTTTTTCTTTATTCCTATATGAAAAGTAATTTATAAACAAATGGTAAATCTTTTTTACATAAATGTAGGGAAAGGAAATTTATTATTACTATTTTGAAAATTTTAAATAGTAAAAACTATAAAAACTAAAAGTTATATAGGTTATTAAATATATATAGCCATCAATTTATGCAACATATACAAAAACAAATTGACAACAAATTGTAAGCATAAGAGATGAGCAAAGTTAAAAAAACGAAAAAAATTAAAGAAAATAAAAGAAAATGAGAACACGAAATAGATAATATTATAAAAATGTTCATAGCACTCATCAATATA
The DNA here is from genome assembly GCA_023846275.1 of Vanilla planifolia. NCBI lineage: Eukaryota > Viridiplantae > Streptophyta > Magnoliopsida > Asparagales > Orchidaceae > Vanilla > Vanilla planifolia. Next base: position 4,274,409 of record JAIUJO010000018.1, read on the forward strand.
ATTTGACAAGAAAATATCTTTTATCAATAAAAAGCTGGGACTAATGCTTTCTTGGAATCAAAAAAAGAAAATAGTAGTTGTTACAAAATATCTAAAATTAATCAAAAAATAATTTTAGAATTTGCCATAAAATATAATGCATATATTTTAAAAATAAAAAAAGTAAAAAAATAATGAGAAAACAAAACATTTATGTATCAGTAATAATTTAGTATCATATTAGTTTGAAAAATATGCAATACATGACAATATGGTAAATATTTTATGACACATAAAAAATAGAACAAGAATGATGGAAGAAGAAACTAGGATTGGAATCCAACAACTAGATTTAGGTCTTTCCTTTTTGCCACAAAGATAAAAAAAAGTGGACAAAGAGGAAAAGAAAAAGAAGCAAGGCCAATATATGCCCTCCACTATAATAGCATGCTTGTGTCCAAAAACTCATTGATGTAGAAAAAAAACATTATATTGCCAATTTCATACTTACATTCATAAAAGTATTTAAGTTTTTTTAATAGGAATCCATCAATCAAAAGATTAATTACCATGTATAAAAAACTATCCTTATACATAAACCATTGCAAACTAATAAATTATATAGTTGCAATCATGAAAAAAATATCCTTATATGATTATTAGTAAGTCTCCTATTAGAACTTGTCTTATATTAGTTTAGCAAACTGAGAGGTTACATACTCTATATGTTTATACTCTTAGAGTATTCATTGAGCTCAACATTTATTTTAAAAATATAACTAATCATTTTATCTAAAATGATATTATTTATATGCAAATAAACATTTATGCTTAGTTTTATATTCTAAATTAAGAACAAGAAAATTTTTGGAAGTAACACAAATTCAACTTATTTATCTTCCAACACCTTATTTAGATTAACCTTAAGATAGATAAACTCAGGTGGATGTGTTTCAGAAAGGTAATGTTTAAATGTTCTATTACTACAATAAGAAGTAAAATTAGGAGGACATTATTAAGATTTTCATAAGTTTCATTTAGAGTTGATTTAAATGTTTGAATTTTTGGAAGTCCTTCAAATTTGCATTTGCATCAAAGAAAGTCAAACCTTCACTTAATTGGTTATCATCATTTAAATGTAAAAATGAAGTGTTTAATAATAAGTTTGATATTTTATGTCATAGAAATTACTTGATCAAGGTGTCAAGCATTTACTAACACAACTAAGTTCTTCCAAGTATATTATAAATGTGGTCATATAAATCAGTCGCACGAAATATTAAGTAAGAAATTTTAAAAGTTGATAACAATACAGTATGTTTGAGTGTCCTTAAGTTCAATGGACTTATCAATGTTCATTAAAATGGGTAAAAGAAGGGCAATATGATTAAGATTTCAGTTGTAAGTAACCATGATAATCTCTAATAAATAATAATATTCTGATTAATGAAATGTATAGCTTTTCAAAAAACTTTTAATATTAAACATATTAAGAGATTTAGCATAATAATCAAATTGATTCTTAATGTAGATTAAGTATTTTCATACATTAAATGTGTAATATAAATTATTTTATGGTTTAAGTGTAATTGAAATGCATGTAACTAAAACATAATTATAGATGCTCATATTCACGTTATTGAATGGAAGGGATTGTTTTTTTTTCAAGAATGATATGTTTTCATAAGATAACAGTAAAATGGATAGGGATTACGTAAATTAATTTGATAAATATAAGTATAAATCTTATCTTAGCAAAATATACCTTACGCAAAATAAAACGTAAGCCACTAGTAGCATAAGAATTACATCAAAATATGATAAAATTTCAATAATAAATTTTTTAAAAACATGCTTTCAAACATAGCTAGAAATAATCTAAGAGGAGGATTTGACCTTAATAAGCCATTTTTCATATAAATTAATGTTAAAGAAGTTAAATGTAACTACTTAGCAAAGTTATTCATTTGTTTGTGGGTAAAGGATACAAGTCACTTGCAACATTACTCTTTTATACGCTACTTGGTCCATATGATGCATAATAAGATTATGCCACATAGACAAGATAACAAGGCCATGAGTGTGATTGCTGAGGTACTATTGATCAAGAACAATATGAGGAAAGCTCATAATGATGTGCTGACATCATGTACGTAATGCAAAATGCAATGATTGAGAGCCATGATGAGGGTCAAAAAAATTGCTAAAAGTGAGGAAAGTGTGGCCAAGTATGACAATGAAAAAAGAATGGTTGTGGATAATCATGGTCATTGTAAGAGCAAAAAATTGGCATTGATAAGAAAACAATTAATAGTGAAGATACATATGATAGGAATCCTATAGTTAGAATTGAATTATTTCTAATTCCATAAACATGAAGAATAATGAAGAAAGAAAAATGATAAGGAAAGGAACTATAGCATGCGGCCCACACTATTTAAGTCTACATGCTAACTAGAGCTCCACAATGTTGATGTCAAATGTTAAATGCAAAATGAAGTTAAGATGAACCATGAAGGAATGCAACAAGGAAAGATACTTCGAATTGTCAAAGAATTAAGACAATTTTGGGAAAACTTTTACATGTGGATATTTACCAAGATTGATCTCTTGAGATTTAATTTGCATGGCTTATTTTTTCAAAAATATGTGAAAAGTTGTCATTTGAATGCATCCACACCTCACTCATAAAATGGTTTGAAAATGTTTTAAAAATATAACTAGTAAAATGGCTGCATGCATAGACTCAGAAAATTTATAACACACACATCTAAGGTACTTTTAATATTCGATAAATAACCACAAATCAAAGGTATATCCAATAGATGTTTGTAGACCTTGCGTAGAATAAAACAACATTTTGTCTAATAATGCTATACACTTACAAAAACAAAATTCGTAGAACATTGCTAGATATGTGTAGAATGTCAAGAAAAATGCATAAAAACAAGGCAAATGCATATAAAAAATAATCAAAAATTTTAATTATTCTTATACAAAGTTAAGATTGACCCTAAACATTTACAATAGGCTCAAGATTCATACCAAGAAAGAGAAAAGGCCAACGAAGTGTCCTATTGAGCCCATCTTTTCCAATACCTTCATATGTCGCTTACCGTCAGCATGGCTACACCTTAGGGATTACGTGGACCACATTTTTTTGAAATAAATCAATGAATAGGGCTTTAAGGTCTAATCTAGATGACAAGTTCATATGACATACAAACATGTCTAGATTTGCAAGATCAAGTTTACTAATGCCAACCAACATAGTCTATAGAACCCCTAAACAAACTTAGATCTACCAAACTATGCTAACCTAGAATCCCATTCCATGATGCAGTGAGCTAGACTTGATTCATGACACTATTGTTGTCATGTCAACCAATTGACTTGATCTAGGACACACAAATGAATATATAACATATGCACCATAGACATTGCATTGACCCCCTGACTCGATCCACTAAAAACAAACTTAGGTCAAAGTTACAACACTAGTGTTGGCATGCCATCTTACTCACCAGATCCATCAAAATCCAATCTGAATATCACATGCAACCCTTGTGGCTACTCACCTAATAATGAACAAAAAATAATGCTTCTTAAAAAGCTATTTCATAATTATTTATGCCAAAGAAATTTTGGACCCAAAAAACGAATTTTTTTACCAAGGTTTTGGCAACCACTTTTTAGAAAATAGATATTGAAAACTAAAATAATGGCTTTTCAAATTGCTATTTTGTAAATGCTTTTTAAGATAAATCTTGTATTTTTTATTTGGTTTTCTTCTTGGGCACTATATAAAATTGAAGTTATACTGATGTAGAGGTGTATAAATTTAGCTAACCAATAGACATTTGGTGGTCTCGCACTAGTTTCACAAGTGCACTAGTAAAAAAAGTATTTGAAAACTATTTTAAAAAATAATTAATTTTTTTTTGAAGTATTTCACCACTTCCACCATCCACCAATGTTTGTTGTCATTATCATTATCATTCGTTAACTTGGGAACGCTGATTGACCAGCGTTTGACTAGCATCGACTCATCTTGCTTTAACCTACAATGACACGCACAAACTAGCTAGTCCCACAAATCCTCTCAACCCTTTCGTTCTGTCTGACCCATGCCTACTCTAAACTTGGAAAAGATGAGTTCATTCATCTATCTATATTGCATTGATTTCTTGTTTCCACCTGCCATTTCGCCACCCGAAACATAGAATTTTCTTGCAAACTGCTTAATTCATATAATTTAGTATTTTTTTTATTTTACATTTTTTAAAATTATGACGTATATTTGAAAATCCCTATAAATAAGGATGTTTGCCATATTAGAAAAAAAAAATGGAATCAAATTCATTTTATTTATGTGCTTTTACCTTGATGAACAACGTGTGTGTGCGTTACCCTAGTTGTAGAAACTCTAATTTTTCTTGTGAAGGACAACGATTGAAGGTGACAGTCCTTGCAATAGTAGGGCCCACAACCAAATCCCTTGTGAGGCACAACAATGAAAGCTGAGAAATCATCCAACAAGAGAGTTGGTAACCAAATAAATTCTCACTTTTCATAACATTCACATAAACATCCAAAAGTTTAATCATTTAGTAACTTTTATTTTCTATGTAGTTATCTAATTGTAAAGTTACATTTTTTCTTTTATAATTTTAACATGAAATTTTTCTAAATTTTTTTATATGTCTAAAATTTGATATTACAAAATCATTTTTACTGAATTTTACGCTTACTGCTTAAGTAGTCTACTCAACATAATAATCTATAATACAATTATAGAATACCAATCTTTGAATATTTCTTCAATACCACATATGTCATCTTACTTAGGTTATTATATAAGATCTTTTTTATATTCTCTAATAATCTTTTGAGTGTCTTCAATATTGTAGGATTTGATTTAGATCATCATAGAAGTTTAAATGTGCCATGCATCAACTTTGGTATTAAAGGCAATGATTTTTTACTAAAAAAAGTTTTTTTTTGTTTAGTGCATTCAACTTTGGTATTAGAGATAAGTTTCTCTAAAAAAAAATTCTTCAACTTAATACATTAACTTGGGCTTTCAACTAATTTTTTAATATTAAAAAATTATTATTTTTTATATTAAAAAAGTGTCTTCATTTTCTACTTAACAAATTTTAAATTTTATTCTACATAAAAAAACTTTTTACCAAAAGTTTTTTTTTCTTTTTTACATAGTTTTTCCTTTGAAAAAATCTTTGCTAGTTTTGGGTAAACTAAGTTTTAGTGGATGTTACAAAAACATTGATATGACTCACTACCATCTTTCTTGGGAACTATCTAATTCTATCTAAGAGCTGATTTGGCAAAAGTAAGGACCTTAATCATTTGTCATTTTCCTATAAGCATATGCCATCTCAGCTTTGCTAGTTTATAAAAGTGATTACTTTGCTTTTTTATTCTTTATCAAAAAAAAGAAAAAGAAACATATCCCAAAATATTTTCTTTCCTTGACATCCCTTGTACGACAAATCTTTGAATGACCATGAGATCTAGTAGGTGTTCTCAAATAGTAAATCAAAATCAAGAATTAGTTCAAAGCCAAAGACAAAATTTAAACAAAGATGCCATAGTAGAAATATCCCAATGAATAGGAAAACTCACACAAATGGTTGGTCAAATCCTCCTAAACCTGCAATGTGATTGAAATCCTAAATGAGAAAGGGATAATAGAAGAGTGTCACACATAATTATTTACAAGAAGGAAATCCTAAGAGATGTAGAAAGTATAAAAGACAACACTTTTGATGACTTTGATCATGATATCCATAGAAGAGATCAAGACCATAGAAAATGTAATAAACAATTAGATGAGTCTAAAAAAATTATGATTTAGATATATCTAGTAAAGAAGAAAGACTTAAAAGGCATCAAGACAAACAGAACATCCTTAATGTAAAATTGGATGCTCTAACATTTTATGGTAGCTATGATTCTTAAGATTTTATTGACTGATAGAGTAGTATGGATGATTAATTTAATTGACATCAAATGAGTGAGTAAAAAATATCAATTTATTTGATTAAACTCATCGATACTACTCATTGATTCTTTAGAAACTTAGAATGATAATATACTATCAATGATGAATAAGTACCCCAAACTTGGAGAAATTTTGATGTTAGGTCTACAACTAGTTGTTTGCAATAGCCTATAATGTCAAAATATTAAATAAATGATAAAGATTTTTCTAAGATGGTGGATCTATTGAGTACCATAACAAATTTTAGGATTATAAAGCTAAATGTGATATAGATGAACCCAAGAGTGGAAGACTATCCCACTTTGTGGTAGGTTTAAAGCAATACATGCATGGTGAGTTTAACAAGAAAAATGTTACTACTTTAAAGAAAGCTTATCGCACAACTAAAAATGTCAAAAAAAAAGTAAAAATTCTTATTTTAAAAGAAACGACAAGCCAAACTCTTTGAAGGCCCACACCATAATGTCTTAATGCACTCATACATACACTACATCAACCTTATCCATTGCAGTTTGTAAACCTCACAAACTCATATTGCTACCCACTCCATCGAAACCTTCTTTAAACCAACTCACATAATCTAGAATTGCCTATTTTATGTTACATGAAAGGGGACGTGCAGTCGCAAACTAACTAAAGATATCCATGAATGTGAACTTAGAAAGTGTTAATGAAAAGGAAATGTCAAGATAAGAGAAAAACATAATGCATGTTTAGAAAATTGAGTTAGAATTAAAAAAAATAGAAAATTTAATAGTAAAATGCACCCCTATAACTCCATAATCTTAAGATAATTAGAAATGCACTAATATCTTTTGCATCAATGTAAAAACTAAGGAACAATCATATATGATGATCATAGATAATAGTAGTTACATTAATTTCATATCCCCTGATTTCATTGAGCAATCAAGAGTCTCTTTATCAAAACACCAAAACCCTTACTCTGTATCTTGGATAGATAAAACCTTTATTCTTATTAAGAAAAAATGCTACTCACTCTTAAAATTAGGTAGGTATAATGGCTAAGTTTTATGAGATGTCATACTTATGCAAGTAAGTCATCTTATCCTTGGAAGATCATGGCTCTTTTATTTGAATGTGACATTGAAGGATAAGTCTAACATGTGTTCTTTTATTTATAAAAATAAGTTCATCACAGTAAACCTTTTCTACCTTAAGAGAACCCTCAATCACTTAAGCATAGCAAATTTATGGAAAATTCTTGGTCCACAAATAAAGGAAAGGAAAAGATATAATTTAAGCATTGCCACATTACCCAAGTTAGAGAGATCCTCGATAAAAGAGACTTATTTTGGTTTCTTGTAATTAAGGAGTTAGCCATCAGCATACCGAACCCATCACCTATTATATAAGTTCAGGCTAATATGTCAATATCTTTTATTAATATTATTTCTTTGCTAATAGACATTCAACTTCTATTTTTATTTTTTTAATGTCTCATAAAATAATATCTATGAAAATTAATCTAAATAATAAAATATATGAGAAACTAGTAAATCCTCAAAGAAATGCTAAAAACTTTCATGAAAGAGGCTACTATATAATTAGAGTTAGGTCAGAATAGTTCCCTCTTGGAGTTTACAAGAATTATAAGCACATGGAGCTGGACCTTTTAAGATTATTAAAAAAATGGGAACTAATGCAAATGTGCTAAATTTGTTAGAAGAGTATAGGATTAGTGCAACCTTTAACATTAAGGATTTAGTTTCTTACAAAGCACCACATCTAATACCTAGTGAGTCATTTAAGTTTGGTTCAACCAGAGTGAGTAAACACGTTCCTACAACTACATTAGCCTTCACAATATGTACGGATAATATGAAGAAAATTATAGATCATGAGATAATTTTTTATCAAAAAATATAAAGTTAAGAAATTTTTAATTTTATGGAAGGGTAAACCTCTAATTAAGAACTCTTAGCTACCTATGATATCCTACACCAAATTATGCAACACCAATTAGAACACTATTGTACCCATCAACCTCATATGATCCAATAAGATCTCTTTCACCGAGGGAGGATGACGTAGGAGTGTCTAAAAAGAGTTCAAAAATATGTATTTGCTAGTGTTAGACAAGTTCCACAAGTTCATTAATGAAAAGTTTCATTGAAAAGTATTTTTAAAAATGCTTACAATTAACTTTTTTATTAATTTTGTTCCCTATCATCATTCTTCACCATTTGCTATCATCAATGATGCCGTCTACCACTATTAGCTCCCACTTTCAGCCCTGAGTTGACTCGTGCTTCTGTGTGACTTCAACTTAAATGAGAACACTGACTGACCAATTTTCGACCTGCACCAACCTATAATGAACCATACCAACCCTCGAGCCTGACCAACCTATTCATTTCGCTTGACCTGTGCCTACCCAAAACTCAAAATGAATCTTTCAAGACCTCTACCAGCACTACATCGATTTTGCCGAACAATTTCTCCTCCTACCATTATTATCTCATAAGACTCAGAATCTACTTAAGAAATGTTTAATTTAATTAATTTCATAGTTTCTTTATTATTATTATTATTTTAAAATTAGTGATGAATATTTAAAAATCTCTATAAATAAGGTTGTTCACTATATTAAAAAAGTGGTAAAATAAATTTTATTTTATTTGTGTTTCTACATTTGTGAACAAAGTGTGTATGCTCCATCGTAGTTGGAGAGATTCTAACTTCATTCATAAGAGACAAGGATCAAAGGTGATAGACTTTCTGTCAGGAGAACTAGTAATCAAATCTCTTGTGACAGATAATAATAAAAGGTGAGAGACCATCCATATGGACAGTCAATAACCAAACAAATTCTCGCTTCTACAAATGTCCACATTATTGTGCAAAGGTTTAGTCTTTTATTTTTTAGGTAATAATCTAAGTTGTATTTTACTTATTATAGTACTTCACGTTGTATTTATCTAAATTCTCTATTTTATGTGTTAAATTAGATGTTACAAAAACCTCTTTTGTAAGATTTTGTGCTTGATTTTTAAGGAAATCGTACTTATGCAACTTTATTATCCATCCTACTACTTTGGTACATCAATGTTTGAAATGTTCTAAAATATCACACATCTCGCCTAATCGTAATTATTACATAGTACCATTTTTATATTCTGTAATATCTATTAAGCATCTTTAGTGTTGTAGGCATTAATTTTGAAATTATTAGAAATCTTTTTCTACCTTGTATTATGTACCCTTTAAAAAGGATGATCTTTCCATGTCTAAAAGTCAATTTTCTCCATTTTGTCTTATTGAGTTCTAGGATAAATCATAATGAGAACTACAATGTATTGAGACATTGTCCTCCAAAAGTTGTTACCTACAACTCTATTACATCTCCTTCTTATCACCACTGAATAATGGTTATTTTTACTTTGATGTTTCTTTCATTTCATTGAGTCCTTTTTATTATGTTATTTCCCTACACTATGCTTCTCCTTTCACTTTATCACATGAAGTTTTCTTGGATTACCACTTCGGTCTATTGTTTCCTTCCTTCACATTCTTAATTGTATTTTTAAGTGTTTGAACACGCTTTGTGTGTAAGTTAATTCCTTACTCTCGATTTTCCATAATGCTTACTAATATTTTCAATGCTTTTTTATTTCTTTATCACAAAATTACATTTATGAAACAATATTTCAAATAGCCTTTGTTTGTGCTATTAAAGTGGTTAGAAGCTTAACATATGGAATGCTCCCTATGTTATTCTTGGTGCCCTCTTCACTAATGTTTCTGTAGATCTAGATCTATCTTGTATGTGTTGCCTTTCAAGGTTTCTTAATAAGCATCAAACCTTGCTTTAAAGCTTGATTATGCCAATGTTTACAATGTGGATAAAAAAGCAAAGCTAAACTAAGCCTTCTTTTTTTGGCACCAATATTGAAAAAAAAAGAGAGCTTAAGGGCTATTCTTTTCTTTTTTCAAATGGGTATAATATATGCACACGATATCTTGTAGAACTTGCAACATGGAGCATCCACATAAAAACAAGCCACAAATGACCCTCCATGATCTCCTAATTAGAATATAATTTATTGAAGCAATGTAAGAGGAATATGGTTTTAGGACTACCTTAAAACAAGCTCAAAATGAGCTTACATTTTTCAACCCAAATATTGCTAACCACCTTAATAAAATACTTTTTATAATAAAAAACCCTTTCTTGGGTTGACACTAAGAAAATGATGATGTAAAACTCATGAAGTCCCTAAAATATGGCACTTCCATCTCTGAATGTAGCATAAACCCTAAGACTACATAGAGTGCAACATTTCCTTTGTCCTTTGCTTTTAATGGTTTAGACTTGATGAAAAACAAAGGTGTGGCTTCCCGAATCAAGCTTTCTAACAAAATTTAGTTATAAATAGAAACCATAGACACCCAATATTAACAAGGAAATCACCACTCAAGAAAATACATATGACTCTAATAAAAGAATTAGTTACATGGCCAACGACTTGCCTAAGATTAGGAGAAAAATATGTTAATGAGAACATTACTCATTTTGATGAGTACCATTTATGTTGTGGTGTTAATGAAGACCCTTTGGTCACCTTTTCCTAATTTTGAGCTGGCATAGAGAATATATGTAGAAGGAGCCCTTTAGTTATACAATTCATAGCATAGAAGAAGTCGATGGGAATGTTAATGAGTTTGACACAAACAAAAGCTTTATTTAACCAAAAGAGTTTAACCATCAACTACGTTAAACTTCCAATCCACCTATTTTAGATAATCTAAAAGTCATGTGCCAACACATCCCACACCGATCCCTATCCTTAAACTCAATGTTAAAACCAACAAACCTATTCATTAATTACACATGGTAACTTGTTCCCAATGTAATGGGTGAGGTCATAGAGCAGTGCAATAACACAAACAAAAAGTTATATTACAAAAGAAGGTTTTAGGTAATTTAACACAAGGGCATAGTAAGAAATAAAAGAATATGCTACTTATTCGTACGTAGAGGATCACTACTCCAATGAGGACATTGATGACAACAGGCCATTATATTTATGAGACATACCTTTACCCAACCTAAGAGTAATGAGGATTATAAACGTGCCGTCGCTTTCCATGCCTTTGTCAAGTTTGGCGAAAAGTTTTGTAAGTTCATTATAAAAAGTAGCATTATAATCAATGGTACTTTTATAAATGGTTTAGCATGCAACAAACTTGAGACCATTGATTGCCCAAACCCATACATTATTTTTTATTAAACAATCCATTTATGTCATTAAATAAAGTGTTATACCACTTTCAAAGAGATTTTATGTGATGTTGTTTCTGTTGTAAAATAAATTATTATCTTAAGATAACCCTTATTGTGTTACCATGATGTCCTTTTTGCCAGCAATGCATACATCTATAATTTAACACATCATTGGTAAAAATTTAAGCTACACCCATCAACCTCTATAGACAATATCAATCCTATTAAAAATAAACCACCCACCACTCCTAATAAAAAAATCATATTTACGTCTTATGACAAAATAGATCAAAAGTTTAATGATAGAACTTTTATTTGAGCCATAGTAGTATCTGATATTAGAATAGCTCCCATATATAATCGATTTTATTTAGCTTCCCCAAAATTTTTACAGTGGAACCTCAAGATTTGATAGCCCTTCATGACATCAAACATGTTGTAGACCTATACAAAATTTGTCACATCATTGGATGGATTCATCTAAGCATCAAGTATTCTTTTGACATGTTCTTGGAGAAATTGTCACATTATATTTCATATTTTTAAATTTCAAAAAATATATTAGTCAAGAAATAGTCTTTATTATTGTGGGCATTCTATTATCAAAATTCTCTACTTGTTTTTCTTACTTATTTAGTTTTACGTAAATTTGAAAATTTTTAAGTTTATTTTAAAAAAGAAATAAAGAATTAAAGTTCCTAATGCATTCTTTATAATTTTCTAAATAAATTATTCTATAAATGCTAATAATATGGAAACAAAAATAAGAAGTTACTATCAGCATAAATATAACTTAATGTTTAATGTGTTTAAAAATTTCTGCATCTATCATTTTGCACATAAATTATAAAACAAATTGAGTTAAGATTTATATAGAAATAAAATTATATAATGAAAAAATAAGAGATATTTTTATAATATACTATTTAAATTAATTAAAATAATGAAACAAAAATCTATTATTTATTTTGAATAATTTAAAATATTGAACATTTGAAATGTTAAAATTTTTTGCATAACTTACCAAAGAAATTGGTATACAACTACGGACAATGAAAATATATATTAAAAATAAAAATTAAAAATTTAAAGTAAGAAAATGAATAACATAACAAAAAATTTATATTATTTCAAAATTTCCATTAACGTCACTTTGACAATTTTTGAAAGCAAAATAACTGAATTACAATAAAAAAAATTAAAAATAGAAGTTAAAAATTTGTAAAATCATAAAAATAATATGTAAATTTTTCTAATGGACGGGTTATGAGCTCACAAAAAATAAATTATTCAAGGAAAAAAATTCACTTGGATGTAAAATATATTTTTACAAATGATTCAATGATACATACAAAAGATTCAATAATTTTCAACAAATTATCAAAACTATGCACAAGTTATAGAAAACATTTCATAATACCTAAAATGTTGTATTAAAAAAGAATAAATGCAAATTAATTTTTCCATATGCCCTCTACATGTCCAACTAAACATCATTAACTATGAGGCATTATTTACTTTGAGTAACATGTTTATACGATCTATTAACTACTGATTCATTTTAAAATATTAGTAATTTGATTATTTGTTCTAATAAAAATTTTCATGTAGTCCACGGCAAAAAATGTTTTTTTAATAATCACAGTATGAAATTCTTTATAGAATTTTAATCATTCCATTATTCTATTGGAAAATAGTATTTCTAAATCTTTAGTTTTCTAATTTTTGTTATAATGTGTAGCTTTGTTAAGTTAAATTATTTAGAAATGTTTTTCTTAATCTTTTGTATAAATGTGCAAAATAATTTATATGTTCACCATATTTATGTTATTATTTTTTTGTTCATTTGTATGGTTTATATAAACATAATGTAATTGTTCTCATCTTAATAAATAGATATGTTATAATTTTTTTGTAAAATTTCTATGCCTTTTTAAATTACAATAACTCATTTATGATATATAATTACAATATGATTTATAATTTTCAAACTTTGTGATATGTAAGTAGAGAAGAGCTTCATGACATGTTATTAAAATAAATCTATATATTTTGAATCTTCTATTGTCTAAATAGCTTTCTATATTATTCCTTACAATTGTGGCGCTTTGCTTGTACCAACATTTTTGATAATATATTATTATTTTAAAATTTAATGGTAACATTATTTTCATTTTTTTTAGTTTTTTAGAATTTTTAGACGAATGACAAAGTTTCCAAGCTTTAATTCCTAAACCATTTTACATATTATCTAATAAGAAACATATTTTTACTTAAACATTTTATTAATATATTAATAAATTTTATTGAGTATTTTAAAGTCAATTGTTAAAGAATATTTTGAAATTTTGCTTATATAATGGAACTAAATATCTAAAACATTAAATATTTTTTATAATATATTAAAAAACCATTTTTTTAATTTCAATACAATAAATATATAAAAAAATACAAATATTATGTCAACAAAAAGAGCACAAACTATTAAGGTAATTTAAAATTTCTAATAAATAAGCTATATGCATAAGTAATAAATTAACCATAATTATCAATGAAAATTGAATAATCAACACTCGCATCATGCAATTGTCGAAGTAAATCTTTGAAAATAACAAAATATTACCCACTAAAAAAACTAAAACCATTTGCAATATTGAGCATTTCATATTTAATTGAACAAAAGTTTTATATTGCATATAACAAAATAAGTCAAATAATTCTAGACAGCATATGAACATAAACAAAATAGTTAAGTTAAAATATATGAAATTTTACAAATTAACAGAATTAAAAAAATATTCATAATATAATATTACTAAATAATGATTAGAAAAGATGTTTAACAATATTGTAATAATAAAAAAAATTTTAAAGTAAAAATGAAAAAAAATAAATGTTATATAACATATAAAATTTTTAATCTACATTGATAAATTGAAATAAAAATGATAACATATAAAATAATAAATAAAATAGAGAATGGGAAAAAAACTTTATGAAATATTTATAAAAATTTCTCACTAAATAAAACAAGCCTAATGTTGTTTATACAATGGATAAAAAGAGTTCAACAATATAGTGAAACACAACCCAAGATCACATACATAATGTATACTATGTTTTGATTTGCAAAATGCTGCTTGTTATCTTTGTGCAAAAAAAAGCATGTTCACTTGAGTTATTTGTTATGCACTTAAGATCGTAAATTATAGATTCTTGTATTATGTTCATGATCTCGTTTGGTAAATTTGTTGCACACTTCTTGAAAAAACTTTGTAATAAATATATTTTGTACATAGCTTTCAACAAGTTGAGCACTCTAATTTCTTAATAATTTTTTTATTTTTATAAATTTTAGGTTTTTTATTTGTAATGCAATTTTTTTTCTGTAATTAAGAAATTCTTATTGTCCTTAGTACATATTTTAAAATTTCAAATATTTTATAGTAATGATGATATGATTTTTTTCCTAGGTTTTCATATTTGATGATTCCCTTAACATTATAATACTTTTTTTAATTACAAAAAATTCAATTATGCTTTATTGAAAAATTGATTTTTATTATTTATGATTACTTATTCATGATAGTTTTATTAATTTTAAAATTGTTTAATAACAAAATTTTTTTAGTAATTATTATCTTTTTATAAAAAAATAAAGTTGCTTAAGTGAAACATAAATAGTTATAAGTGTTGAACACATGATTATAAAACAATTGTTTGGTGAATCATATATATGTTAATAATTATTTTTTTAGTGATATGGCATTTGTTTTGAAATGAAACATTCATTAATTAATTAAAGAGTTTGATCAAGTGTTTTATTAAGTATTCACATGTGAGCATAAGTCGACGAGTATTAGTTGTTCTTCTTATGTGTTGCTCAAGTTGTAAATTTTGAAATCATTTCTTTAGCACGTGATGAACTAATTTGTACTCTAAAATTAAAAAAATTACTTTATTTTAACTAGAATTATCAAACTATCCCTTCATGCTGATATGAAAAATATGCTTATATTATATTGCTCTTGAATATTGAATTTGCAAGGTAATAAGGCATCCATTTCATACGTTTTACATGCGTATAAATATGACTTAATAAATACTTAATATATACATTCCATTCTTTAAATTAATCAACTATTATAAGTTGCGAAAGTATTAAAATTACACATTACCTATGCTTTTCGCATTTGTATCTTTCAACTACCTTACAATACGATTGATATTTCATGGCAACAAATGAAACATAATTCAAATAAGATCATGACCAATTTGCATCAATTACATTGTTTAGACTACTGGGATATTCTTATCAAATTTCAAAACTAAGTGGCAACCTAAGAAGTTTGTTAAGATGTATAATCTTAAAGATACACACAAAATAATGACATATGTTATAGTGTACAATATAGTCATTAGATGATTAGGTAGGGCATGAACTAAACAACATTAAATGTATGGCTTAAAGTTTGTAGTGTCATATAAGTACAACAGATTTTTTTTATTCCATTAAGAATAAGTTTTTAATTATTTAAATATATTGATTTGTCTATATTCATTTGATTCATACAAATACAAATAATTATTTTGAGAAATATGAAAATGAATCTATTACTAAGTAATGTTATATGTAAACAAAGAAAAAGAAAGTTCATTGTATTTTTCATTGTGGTTTCATCCTTTGTTTTCTCTGCTTGATTACTAATTTATTTAGCATTTTACTTGGTTTATTAACTTTTCCATTTCTTTAAAGTTTCATAGATTAATTTGGTAACATTCTTTCATAGTATTTAATTATTGGCATATTATGTTTTTATGAATGATATAATTTTTTGTATTAATTCTTCAAGTACTTAATTGCACTGTAAACTATATTACTGTATTTTTCAGGGACATGACTTGTCTCTGGCTATTGTTGAAAAAGTGGTAGAGTTGGGTGTGGTGCCTTTTACATCACCTTGGGTAAGAACATAATCTTTTTAAAGTTAATCCAACATAGCCAAGGATAAAAATTTGGTGCTTTTTAATCTTTTGATTTTGTAGCTACAATAATAAGTGCTGTTAATTGAATCTTATTTTAGTAGATTAAGAGAAGTGCAAGCAATTTTTTTTATAGAATTGCCTAAAAACAATTCTGCCCATTTGCTTTTGTTTAATTTATTTATGATTAAGAATAAAAATGTTGTGACTTAATGTTTTATTAAAGTTGAAAAAGACTTTTTAAATTTTTTTATTATAACTTTCATTGCAACAAAGAGATTTCATTAACATCACCTTCTTGAAAGAATACTTAAAATTAATAAGAGATTATCAGAGTGACATTGATTAGTTTAGTATAAAGAAATCTTTATTAAATCGGTAATTTTTTTTCATTTTTTCTTTAGAAATTAAAACAATCCGACTAATATTTATTCCATGAGTTTATGTGCCAAAATTGTGTTATGTTCAATTAAGTTTAAATTTGTATAATTCACTGCCTCTTATAGACATTGTGTTCAAAAATTTCAAACACTAAATATTTTTGATGTTTTTTATTCTGTAGATTATGCGTTTTTATATTTCATATTATTTATTTATATGTGTTGGTATGTATTTTTTAAAGATATATTTTTTATTTTTTTATTATAATAATTATGTAATAATATTTTATATCTTATCTTATAATTACATAACATTTATCCATCAAACTTTTAAAACTTTCATATTGAAATGTAATATAATTCGAATTTTGCTAATATATTTTATTGTGAACTATACAAATACTTTTTAACATTAAAATTTTATTACAAATATTTTCAGCTATATTAATGAATTATGTTTTTTAATTTTATTTTTTTAATGCAATGTCCTAAAATTTTTGCATTATTAAATCATTTTTATTTCTTACATATTTAATGTTCATTTTTCTAAAAAGGTTTTTACTATTGTTGGCCTGGTACAAGAATTTTTTCTTGTGAATATACATAATTATTTCTTTTTTAATTCTCAAAATTAATAACTTCTTTTAGCTTTACTTTAGTCCTTTTTTACTTTCAAATTGTGTAAACATATTAATTAACTTTATGTTATTTAAAAATCTTTTTTGACAAATTAAACTTATTTTATTAAATTAATTAAATGAATTATTATCAATAAGATTTTAAATTTGTGTTCTCTTTTATACCATCCATTATAAATGTGAGTTTTTTGTAATTGGAATGCTTACACAAAAATATTTAAAAAATGTGACATTATGCCATCTAATTGATTTTTTATAGTTAATTTTTTAAAGTAATTGTAATATTGAGTTTAATAAATTTATATTTCAATATACACGCTATTAGTTTTATACGTAATGTTTTGAATATTAATTTTTTTTAATATCTTATATATTTTTTTTTTACATTTTTCATAATTTTTTTATATGGTTAACTTGTTTTTTGAGTTTTGAGTTTTGATTTTTGAAAAACCTTTTTAAAAGACCAAATATAAAAATTAATTTTCAATATTTCAATTTTCATAAAAACTATAATTTTTTTAGATTAATTATAAATTTTATTATTATGCTAAAAATCTTTTAGGAAAAACTAAAAAAATGATTTATTAATGTAAAAGGCCAATTTTTTTCCTAATAGAAATATTATAGTTCTTAATCATTTTTCTATTTTTATTTATTTTTTGATAACGAAATACCCATCACTAATTGAAGTAAATTATAGCTTACATTCTTGTTAAACAAAACTATACCTGGTTTATTATTTTTTACCTTTAATAAATTGTTTGCTTGCATTAGAATATTTACATTTCTAGCTTAGAAAAATTTTTGTTTCTTTAATTGTGTCAAATAATTAACATTTAAATTTTTTTTTATTTATTATTTTTAGATAAATTATTCTTTCACTTCTTATCTTTAATCTTATATTGAAATGTATTTTTGAAATAGATTGTGCCATCTAATAAAAGAGCATCTATGAAAGCCCAATATTTTATAAGATACACAACAGGAAAGGCTAGTTGATGTGGTCACATGCCTTCTATATATTTATCATAAGAATTGTTAAAGATGAGGAAAATATTCACATTTTTTTCGAATCTTTCACTACTTTTTTTTGTCATCCAATGTAATTTAATTGCAACATTTTGTTTTTTAATTCAATTATCAATTTTTTTCATAAATTTTTCATTATTCTTATAATGTTATCTTAAATAAATCAAGTTATTAATTTTCTACAATGAGTATTTGCTATCGTGATGATTTTCTTTTATGATTCTATTGTCATGAAACTTTCTACATAACAGATAAATTTTTTTTTTATTATTAATAAAATGTTTTGTTACTAGACCATATAAGTATTTTTATGTTATCATATTTTAAGGATTTAGCTAGCTTAATGATTATTTTTAATTATTGTTTAACATTTTATGATTCATTTTAAACATTTCAACTTTTTTATTAAAATGAAATTTTTTGAAACATATTTAAAATAAAACTTATTTGGTAAAGCATAATTTTGAATACTCCTAATTTTTTATTATCTTAATAGTTTAATATTTTTTTATATTTCATGTATTATTTAAAGAAAAAAGTTTCAATAATGTATGAATAATTTTAATAGTTATTAAAATAATTTATTTCATACTCTAGTTATTTTTTGGAATATTGTTTTATCACATGATATCTTCGAATAAAATTATTGCAATCCCTTTTTTAATATATTATATAATAGAAAAGATTTTCTAATATAATAACTATTAAATAATTAGGCTAATTCCTTTAAACATCTTAAATTCCCTTTAACAGGATAATCTTCTACCTTATTATTTTTATGTACATTACTATTTGAAAAAAAAGCTAAAGTAGTTTTCGCTATATGTTTGTCATTAACTTGTGACGCAATTTATTTTCAATATTTAAATATTTTAATTATTTAACTAAATTTTTTAAATAAATATTTTTTATTTTATTATTATGACTACATCAATAATTTTTATTTTTTCAAAATACAAAGTTTTGGTAATTTTATACATTGTCATCTATGTTGGCGTTTATATTTTTTATTGATAATAAGGTAAATATTTGGTCTAAATTTTAATTATACTATTTAAATTTTCAATTGTGTAACTATCTTTATAGATATATTTTATTGCATTGCTTAAAACTTGCTGTGTCTAATCCTTATCTTTATTTTAAATGAACTATTTAAAAAAATTGAAGTCAACCATTTGAGAAAAAAGTAAAGATTACGAGTTTGATATGTAAGGGACAAAGTATATAGATGTGATTAGGAGCACTGGGTGATAAAGACATAAATTTCATCACTTGAAAATTTTTCTTTAAATTTTGTTAAAAAATTATCAATCAATTTTTTTAGGAATTCACTTATTTATAAACGTTATTCTAATTAGTAGAAGTTCTTACCAAACTGATCAATTAGTAATTAAGACTAAATTAGGAAAATTCTAATGTGTTTAAATAATGGTTAATATAGCCATTACAGAAGAACTGCTTGATCTAAAGTCTCATGATCATTTCATCATGGACAAAACATTATCAAATGTCTTGGATTAAACAAGCACTATTTGATCTAGACCAATAGATCTAAATTGTGATATAATGACAAGATTTAGCTACTATAAATGGATGAAGCACGTGTTCGATTATGAAATTACATTATCACAAAACAAATCTAATTCGATGTTTTTTGAAAGGCTAATGAGATTATAATCATTTGATTATATTATTGCAAGATTAGATTATAGAATCGCACAAATAATTTTTAGTATATTCATGCAAAGCGGTTACACTTTTTTGTCCCACATTCCATGAATGATGGATTGTTTTTTCTTTTGTAACCCCCTGGTTCACTCTGAAGTGATTTCCCTTATTGCTAATGTGCTCATACTCTATTAAATTTTGATATGTGAGCAATCTATCGAACCAAAATTATTTGATGAGTTTCGGTGTTATTTTATCAATCTGATAAAACCAACTTCCCACATTTAGGAGTTATTCTCTAACAAGACACTATCGATTATTATTAGTAATAAGTTTTTCTTTTTAATTTTTTTACTAATTTATTATTATAATTATAATGCATTGTTTGAAATAAGTTATTAATATAAAATTTCTAATTATATGATTAAGAATAAAATATTCTTTAGAGTGTTGGCATTTGATCTAGATTCTAGAATCCTAATATTGTTTCTAAAATGATTAATTAAAATAAAATTTTATTTTTGTGTCTTCAAAGAGTGATTTTAATCAGGCTTAACATTCTAATCAAAATAAAAATATAATATCTCAAATTAAATTCAAAATATTTCTTAGTTATTCGGCAATCCAACCAAAACGATCATCGAAAAATTTAACCTTTGCTCTTCTTTTTTTTAAAAGTTTACCTTCAATAGAAATGTAATCTAACTAAATTTTAAATTTATTTAAACAAATTCATTAGTAATACTTTGGGTTGATGATCATTAAACAAAACATAAGGAGAAGGGGTCAACACAATAATCTCTCTTTCTTGATGATAAGAAAACTTTTAATAAAATTTATTAAAACATAAATCATTTATAAAAAAATGCATAACAATTAAAGATAAGCTTCCTAACATGTACGTTAGACTATATTAATGTTCCTCAATTTATTTTTCTGATTTTAATCTTTCAATTTCTATTCTCTCCCATTTTTTCATCACTTAAAGACAATTAATCTATATTTAGTAAATTTTTCAAGAATTCACAATGTTTTGACATGATCATTGAACTAGTCAATTTCTTTATGTCTATTATGTTAAAATTATACCTATATCTAATGATATAGGACTTACATAATTTTTTTTCAAATATATTTAATTCTTTCTTTCTAATTATTAACAAAATTTGTTATTTAAGCTATCTTGTGTAATAGATGGCTTAATATTTGTTACAATAGATTATGGCTTTGAAAGATCAAGGTTTAACACCAATCATAATTTCATCTATAACTTTTTCATTTGGAAGATCCTTACTATCACTTGAAGTTTTAGGATTTTTTAAACTATTTTTTATTTATAAATTTATTTATTTATTTTAATTTTCTAAACATAATTTTTTAAATACTATTTGTAATATACATATATTTATATGCAAATTATTTTAGTTGGAATTAATTAATCAAGATTGTAATATGTAAATTTGATTTTAATTATTAGATTGGAGATCACAAACAATTTTAGGTCCAACACATTTAATGAAATTGAGATACTATTCTTATTCATATAAATGTTTTTTCCAAAAGAGCTAAATCCTCATAACCAAATAATAGACAAACACTGCTACCATCATACGACATAATAAGCTTCATAATAGAATAAAATAATTTGATAACACAAAGTGTAAATAAATAAAAAAAACTGATGCTTGATGAAAGCTTTTTGAGAAATAAGTGTTTTAATTAAATCAATTATTATTAAAGAAAATTGAGAATTTAGCTTGAGATTTTGTAAAAATTTGACAACTAAATGTACCATAAGAAAATATGAATGAGTATTGACAACTAAATGTTTGAATATAATGACTTAAAAATTTTTCTTCAAATTTTGTAAAAATTTTATTAGTCTATCTTGTTAAAGAATTCACTTATTTATAAACATTTTTGAAGTCTAAAAGCACTTGCTAAATTAACCAAAAACTCATTATTATTTAAAATTAAAAAATCCACAACATTATTTAATAAATAAATTATAGAAATCCAAACACCTAAAAAGACTCACTACATAAGAGCCACTTGATCGAAAGGCTCTTAGACCATTTGATTGTGAAACCTTCTTAATTGGATAGATAAGATTAAAAGCATTATTTAGAAATTCGGATTTGAAATGAACTGCTAAATCTAAATCATGATTAGACTTTTAAATTTAGCTCTTACATGCAGATAAAACATTGACTATAAGATGTCAATTTCATGTTATTGGATATGATGATCTAAAAAGATGTTTTAAAAGTGGATGAGATTAGAATCATTCGATCGCATAATTGTGTGATTGGATAGCAAAAACATTCCCAAAATTTTCAATACAATCGTGTGATTTGGATACAAGTTTCTTTGTCTTACATTGAACAAATGATGGATTATTATGGATTTATTAAAGCTTTCCTACGTTAAACATGTTGCTCTTTTTTTTGGTTTGTCTTCCCCTTGCTATGCTATAGAATTAAGTTATGTTTGGATTCATGAGTTATGATTGTATCAAAATTTTATGATATGTTTGAGAGTTATTTTATTGACATGATAAACGTTAATTGTTGTATTCAAGCACTGTCCTCCAACTAAGCCTTTTGGTTCTTTTTAGTAATATGTTTTTTGTTGATTTAATTCTATTATAATTTTTAAAATTTTTTTTTAATTAAAATGCACTATTTGAACCAAGTTTTGGAAAGAAATTTTCAATGGTATGATAAGATTAAAATGATTTTTGGATGTAAAAGATATCATAAAGATTTTGGAATCCTAATACTTCTTTAAAATGATTAATTTAAACAAGTCTAAATGTTTTTACCATATAAGAGTGATTTCAATAACACTTAACATCTAATAAAAAAATTAAAATAACTAAAATTAAATTTAAAATAATTCTCTTTCTTAAATTCAAGACATAAATCCTCCTCCTTGTTAAATTCTCCTATTAACACAAGCACTAGTTATTTAAAATTTACAAGTTCTCTTTAACAAATTCATTAGTAATTCTTAGGATTTGCTATTATCAAATAAAATACCAGGACTAAGGGTCAATAACATAATACATTAAACCATCAAATACTCCATGAAATTATCATAAAACTATCAACTATGATTTCATGGTGATAGTCTCCTTTCTACAACACTTTTGGACCAATCTATCCATTTATGGGACCATTTGGTTCCCACTTATAGTAATGTCTCATCTGCCTCAAGGCTATACAGTTGGAAAACTCCTCGTACGACTAGTAAAACTATTATTAAGAATAATAAATGTCTTGTGTGACATACGTATTAAATTGGATTGTTACTAATTTTTTTAGAAAATTAAATCCACCTTCAAGAGGTGACGAACCTTCCTTCATCCAAAAAGAATCATATAATCATGAAACTTGTTCCTTCTCCTTCCTTAAATATGCTTTCACAAGTATTTGATTTGTCTCCCACTTCCTAGCCTTTATAATAGTTTTCCATTTAACCCCAACTATAACATCTTTGTTATGAGTTGCATTCCTCTCATAACTCTTCTCATTTGGTACAAAAATTTTATTATATTAGATATCCATTGTTACCAAAACCTTATAAAGATTTCTATTTCTCACACATTCTATTGCAAATGACTTCTAAATGATTTTCAACAAATTTTGAAAGATAAACTAGTCCAAGTGTTGTTTATTTAACTAAAAAATTCATATATTTCTAAAATCATTTGGCTCATTTATTATTTTTCCTTAAAAATTCTATTAGAATTAAATTCATATTATTTTTACAAAGTTTTGGTATCTTTGGTATACCTATTTTAATTTGAAGAAGATTTATTATTTAGGATTCATTTTCATTTGATATAGCACATTTGGCTGCTCATCTATATTATTATTTCTTTCAAACAATAGTCTTTGTGATATTATAAAAAATATGCATATAGAAATGTCATTTAAACACATTCAAAATAAATTTTAAATGCACTTACATATATTCAATAAATGTTAAAAAATGTTGAAGCCTATTAAATATTTTGTAAGCTTCCCTTCATATAAGAATTTAATCATTCAAATTCAAAAAATATTGGGATGCCTCCAAACAAACACTTCTCCTACTTCTAAAGTAGCTACTAGTTAGTATAACTTATCCATTACACATTCAACATGGGATGCTCTCCAACTTTGCTTTCTTGAATTCCCATATTATGAACCCTATTGCCCATTTCATATGAAATAATCAAGGATACATCATCCAGCTACCTTGATCACATTTAAATATATAAGTAGTATTAGCAACAAATTTTATTAAAAGAAAAAGAAAACATATTGTATGTTCCCTGGCTAATGATAATGATAAAATTATATTGTAAGCAATGTAAAATTTTTTTTCAATAATGTATAAAGGTAGAAAATTCATTGTCTTTAATTACCCCCATTTTCCAAACATTATAATGAATTTTATTGGGCTAACCCCTTAACAATACATGATCATCTTTCAAGCAATCCACTTTCTTTATTTTCTTATCAAAACTTGGATGAAGGAAGCCTTTTCTTTATTAATTCATTCTTTGATTAAGTTGAACTTCTTAATAGTTTCTAAAATCATATGTGTATCAAGAAGGGTATTACTAATTTGTTAATATCAGTATAATGATAATAGCATAATATATTATATAATACTATATAAGTTGTCATCTCTATGCTAGATTAACAATTATTATTGTAAGCAAATTAATTAAAAGTCAAATACTTATCCAAACTACATCAAAAACAAAATTTTCATAGACGTTACATATTCTTAATTGTTTTAAATATTCTATATCATTGACTTCCATTTTAGGCTAGAATGTGGTGTTAAACATTAGTTACTTATAATATGCACCACACAACCTTTTAAAAAAGTTATGATCTAAGTTTGGAGTCTTTATATAGCATAATAGTTTTTGCCATACTGCATGGGCCTTACTATTTTGCCAACACATATTTGACCTATTTGTTTTCTCAAAAAAATGTTTCCTTAATAGATAAAATATTACTTTTTTTGGCAAAAACCTCATTTTCATTTAGGTTTAATTTAACAACACCACCTAAAAAATTTTTTCTTTTAATCTTCCTCACATCACCAAGCTAACTTAAGACAATACCTTCTTTCTTTCAATATGCCACATTGAGAAATGTAGTAAAGTTCATTCTATTTGATATGGATACTACATACATCATTCAACTATAATAAGATTCATCTATGTTATATATCTAACAATTTTTATCTTCTTTTTAAAACATTAGTAGCTACTTTTTCTTTTCTTTTGGTGACATAGGATCTCAAAATCATAATGCCATAATAATTCATCCATTCTAATAATCTCAATGTCTAAAAAGATTTATTATCAAACCAATTATGAATAAAAAATTATATGTACTTTTCAATAACAAGAAACCCAAATATGAAAACTTAGGCATATTTTGATGGTAGAGTTGCATCAATAAGTAGATAAGAATTAGAGAATAGAAACCATGATAATGAAGGATATCTCCACATAATATTCTTCAAATAGATAAACCCATAAGCTATTTCATAAGGAAACTTTGTTATAATGGAATCAACTAAAGCGATGTTGGTTGAAATTATTCATCAATTCAAAGAGGTAGATTTACAAGGCATAAAAAATGTTGCAAAAGTCAAATTGGTTGATTAACTTCTTCTATTCCAACAATTTTTAGATGATACCATATTTGAATCAACAAACTATGACTTATATGAATGATTTGGTAAGCATGTAGGTGTAGGATTTGAGATGTACATAATCAGTTAGGTTTCTTGTTTTTGTGAATGCAAGTTAACTATGATTAAAAAATGTATCCTTTCATCTTCATTAAAGTACATAAATGACATGTTAAAACTTAAAAAATAACGAAATAGTTGCATCAAAAGAGTTAGCATAGAATGAAAATGACCTTAGAGATGTAATCTTAAGTGACCACTCTTTTGGAGTATAAGCCAATGCTTCTCATTACAAAAAAATCATATGTGATGCATCTATTTCAAACTTTGTACCTCAAAATATAAGTGAAACCTTGAGGAAAGAATATTTTATTTTGGCCATATTGGATGGATTCAACTTGTTTGTGAAAGTGAATGCTTTGGAGTTAATAGACATTCCAAGTGACCACATTACTATGGCAAAAAGTGGGTACTCAAAAATAAAAAGTAAATGACATTGGGGTTACCATTCCAAATAAGGGAAGGCTTGTGGTAAAGGGTAGGACTAAACATAGAAGGAATACTTGAACAATTGGCAAGGTTGAAGGCAACAAGGTCATTTTTACCTTTTTCATTATAAAAGTTATTTAAACTATACTAAATGGATGTTAACACCACCTTCTTAAGTGTTGTTATTTAAGAGAAAGTGTATGTAGGATTGTTGGATTGAATTAGATATTTGCTTCATTGAAATCATGTACATAAGGTGATGAAAAAATATTAGAAACAAAGGTATTGGGGTTTTGGTATCCCAAAATTGTGTTATGTCATGATCTCACAAGATATGGCTACAAAAGTCATGCACGTTCTTTAGTACATGAGAGAAGTATTTTAGGTATTTAATCATTTTTAGCACCTCTTAAACTTATCATCTAGCAAAAAAATATGGAACTATTTTTTTAGTAAAACATGAACTACAACATATAGCATTAGAAGATTTCTAGTAAAATTTTTTTGTTTGAAAAGGAAATTCGATGATATGGGATTACATTTACAAACCATTCCCCAAAAATGTGATAATTTGAACGCAATATAATGTACTATAAGATTGAAGAAATTGATTTTAGGCACTATGCCATCATGGACTATGTAGAATCAAATATAGTAGAAATTCTATTTGTTGCTAACAACATACAACAAGTTAGTACCTTAACAAAGCTTCTTAGTAAAGGTTTATTCCAAAGAATTAGAAGACATTTTTATAATGATAGAAGGAGGAGAAATTAAGCTACCTTTTAAGGGAAGTTCCTTGAATGGGAGGGAGCTCAACCATGTTCTTTAATTACTTCCAAATCTAGCTTGACTTGATAATATCTAGCAAATGTTTTGTTACACTACATTCAATTACATCATCATAAACTTACAAGGTAAGTCATCATAAAAAAAAGAGTTCATTTGTCCCAAGAGCAATTCTCTATGATATCTTGGTGTTAATGACATAATTAAGTAGGACACTAATTGATTATCTACCTTTTCTTGTAGATATGATAGGTGAACAACATTAGAAGGACGTTAATATCAAAAGAACAAGTCAATTGATTAAATATATGGTTATAACCAAATATGGAAAAAGAATGGAAAAGATTTTAGCATGGTAAAAAACGAAGTGTTTTTTGTCGTAAAACGTGTGAGGAAAAATGAATAATAGTAGAGAAATGAATTGTGTTTAACAACTTTTTTTATTCCAAAAATTAGAGAAACATTTTTTAGCATAAAATAATATTTTTTTTGTAAAACTTATCAACAAAATAATAATTGCTTAACAATAAACAAAATACACAAAAGATTTTTAACTAGTTCAACAAAAACCTCATCCGACATCCACCCCTAATCCCCGATCGGGCTTCTACTAACCACTCTTTTGTCAAGACTTGTAGAGTTAAAACAAATATGTATTGGTGCTCCAATGAGATACCAAAATATGAGAAATTCAGGCTATACAAAAAAATTTTAGGCTTTACAATTTTGGCTTACAAAAATCTGTATACATTTAATTTTTTAAACAAGAGTAGTACTACTAATTAATAAAGAGATGTTACCAGAAAATACAAAATTAATATCAAGGAAAGTCGAAGAAATGTAGATCGATAAAAATCCATAGCCCTTATAATTACATAGAAATGCATTGCTCATAGTTTGAACTTCACTTGGACTTGTATGAAAATTTTCAAGTTTGATTCAATAGTTTTATGTTATGGTAAATGATCTTTATTTATAAATAAAATAAAAACAAATCCAAAAACAACTCACACAACAGCTAAAATCTACTTATTAGAAAACTAGCAATAATGAATGGAGACGATGGTACAACTACCGTCCAATTAAGCAAATGTAGTGGTAACCATCGAATCAAGTTAAATTATAAAGGGTATAGATTTAATCCCAACAAGATAAGATTAGAGAGTTGGATTAAAAAGCTTAATGGACAGTAATGATGATCATATTATCTTTCACACAGACAAAGAGTCTCTCAATCATTTGATGAACAATTCTCAATAAATTATGAAGAATGTTAACTATTCATAGATACGAGTGTGATCTGGACTACTCGATTGTGAAAATGCATGGTCAGTTAGTATAGAAATATCAAGTTTTGTAATAGCTTTTGTTTTTTATTCACACTGCAAAACATTTGATTATTTTTATGCTTATAATATATCAAGGACATATTGCAATTAGCCCAATGGGTTTGCTACCCCTAGGTGTTCTCAAGGAGTCATGACCTAGGTCATTAGTGGGCATTTATGGGTCTAACCTAACTTTTTTTCTCAATCTGATTAAAGAGTCTTCCATGACTCATTTTTCCTATGCTTATTCATTATTATCACTTCAATAAATAACCAGGAGGCCATAATGGTAACCTAACTTGATTGATACTTGGGCTTAACTTGTTTTAGATTTGATCAGGTTCTTAGCTTGTGAGGGTCCGTAAGGTCCATGCCCCTAGCTGCTACATGTTATTTCACCTAAGCCTTTTGAGGTTAATGGTCAAGAGTTCTTAGGAAAAAATATTACAATAATAATAATAATAATAATAATTTATATATAAAACAATTTGAATATTTATAAGATTTTCAAGAACTAAAATATTTTCTACTAAAATATAACTTGAACCAAATTCAAAATTGCATAAAAGATGATAACTTTACTTGCCATATTTATGAAAAAATTAAAAGTTTAACATGCTAATTGCAAAAATTTATAAATAAAATTATTTTTGGTTTGCCACTTGACAAAGACCAATGTTGTTGGCTCCAAAGATAATACATTGAGCCATCAAATTATATTCACATTTATGTTATAGCTCTTGTCCTAGCAAATCCAGACTGTTAGAATACTCCATGAGATCTAACTAAAACTTTACTAAGTTTAATAAAGAATTAGTAAATACTTGACCTTGGTTTTGTAATCATCATATTAAAAGATATAACAATCTTGCCCTTGAGGATTATAAAACTAAAGCTATTGTAAAATATATCATTAATGGAAAAATTAAATAATTTAATATTCAACATTATAATATACACCTTATAGGATAGCCCATATACTCCTCTTAAATTCTAGCTTACCTCACCCATAATTCTACCACTTAGTTGTCTCCATTTTTGCAATAATTCATTAGGGTTAACGACACCTAATCTTAATCTAAATTTAATAAATACTTTGATAACCAATTTCTCAAAAAAAATATCAACTAATTAAATAGACAATAACACAAATCACAACTCAATTATTATTTTATACATGCTCTCAAATAAAGTTACATCTTAATCATATTTGTTTTATGCTAGAGGACTTAATGGGATCTTTAGCTAAATAAATTACACTTAAATTATCACTATAAATTAGAATTACGTAAATTCTAAGCCATAATATAAAAATTTGTTTTCCATCCATAGAACTTGAGTTTCCCATGAAACTTTACCTTTTTTTTTCTTACAAAACCTCCTACAACTTTAATTCTTTAGACAAAAGTGGTACTACTAATTAATGAAGTAGATATTTCCAAAAAATGAAAAATGATTATGAACAAAGGTAGGAGAAATAGTGACTGATTAAAATCTACAGCTTTGGTTATTGTGCAAAAATTTATTACTCATAGTTTGAACTTCATTTAAATCATTCGATTCAACTTGCATGAAAATTTTCATTTCTGATTCAATTATTTTAGTGTTTGATAAATGATCCCTATATATAGTTGAAAAAAACTCAAAAAATAACTCCCTAATAACTGGAATCTACTTTTCAAAAAGCTAATCAATAGAAATGGAGAAGAACAAACAACTACCATCTGATTAAGCAAATGAAGTGGTAATCATTTAATCAGCTTAAATGATAAAGGGCCTAAATCTAATCATAGTGAGATAGGAACTAGACCATTAGACTTGAAAGTTAGATGGATAATAACATTGACCATATTGTTGTTCACATAGAAGGAGAGACACTCAACTGTTCAATCAATTATATTGGAGGAACAACTAAATAAATTCAACTTCACATAAATATGGGCATGATCTAGACTTCATTGCAAAAATGCACATAAGTGTAAAAATCTCAAATTTGGTAATAACATTTATTTAATCCCACATTTTGAAATAGTTTAAGTATTTCATGCTTATAATGCATCAACTACATGTTATAATCAACCTATTGGGGTTGGCTACCCTTAGTGTTCTTTAGAAGTCATGCCCCTATTTACTAGGACAAATCTTTGGTTCTTACTTGACCCGATTTACTTAAACAAATTAACGAGCCTATCCTAACTCATTTCTCCCAACTTGGTTCATGAGTAATGTGTTGATTGATACTCAAGGTTATCCTGTCTTAGATTAAGATGAGCTATTGGCATTTGTAGGTGCCTATGGCCCATGCCCCTTGGTTGTACGACTCACTTGACCTGAGCCATTTGGGATCAGTAGTTAGGGTGTGCTTAAGAAAAATATTTTTATAATAATAAAAATATTACATTTGAAAAAATATTTAAATATTTCAATATTTATAATATTTTTAAAAACTCAATTGTCTTCAATTGAAATACAACTTAAACCAAATTCATATATACATAAAAGATTGATAGTTTTATGTGTCACAATTACAAAAAAAAAATTGAATGTTTAACATGATAAACCATAAAAATTTTAAAAAGAAATTCTTTGTAAATTAGCCACCCTAAAATTATCGTTTTCCTTGATTCCAAAGTCAATAAGTTGAGCCAGCATATTCTATTCACTATTTATGCTACTATCATTACTCCAACAAAATCTCATCCTTACTAAGCTCAACGAGACATTAGGAAACACTTTGATTACAAAATTTGAAGTATTCCAAAGAAACATTTATGATAAATGCTAAAAATAGAAGTCATTAAAATTAAGAAATTAGAAAAAAGAAAAAACAAATTCAAAAAAAATATTAAATATTTTTAAAAATTAAAATTATTTATAAAAGTTTTCAAAATTTTTTCAATAAAAAGAAGGCCTAAGACATTCCTAAAATTCTTTTACACATCATTATTTATTCACTTTGAATCTAGATAAAGGTGTTGTATTTAAAACATTTGTAGAATTTATACAATGCATTACAAAGTTGCACAATAATGTAAGTAAAATAAACATCTTGTTACTGTTGATGACATGGTTGCACCATTTTTTTGTATGCATGCATTAATTATTTAAGTGTTATATACTTTGGATTTGAAATATGTTATTATAAATAAACTATTTCTTTAAACATATTTAACTTTCCATATGGGGGACAGTACCAATTTGTTGCATGCGTAAACTAATTATTTAAGTGTTATATATCTTTTGTTTTAACAATTTTATATAAATAAACCGATTATTTTTCAAATAGGGGATAGCTTTGATAACTAAGTTATAAATTATTTTTGGTATATTAAGTATTAAATTATCATAATTATTTTTATATGTTTTATGTTTAAATAACAATAATAAGATGTTTTTTTGCTTATGCATTGTGCAACTTTGTAATTTTTAGTGTGAACTTACAAAAATTTAAAGTATGTTTTTATAATTACCATGTATTATTTATTGTTTTTTCTTTTTTGTTTAAATTTAGCATGTTTTGTTTAGCCCAGTACTACTAAAATTAAATAAGTTTTTAAATATTTAAATATTTTTAATAGAGATATTTATTATAATATATGGATAGAAAACCTCTTTGTTGAAGAATTATTCCAAATGTTTTTCTTAATTATATACAAAAAAGAAATTTAATAATTGTTTCATATAAAAAAATTCTTTCAATATTAAGTACCAATAATTTAAAGAATTGTTGTCCTCTATCATATTATCATTCTAATCGAAAACATTTGACATAAGTTTTAATTATTTAATTTATATTATGACATTTATTTTCACATGATTGATTTCTTAAATTGTTTCGCTTACATCACACAATCTAAATGTTTTGAATCTTTCTTATTAAAAGAAAGTTGTTCACAGAAAATGCATTAATTTTTTAAGATTTACTAGTAAATTATGAAGAAAATTTAGCATTTTGGAACATATATAATTATTTTGAGATATTTTTTAGAATCACTTTTTTTAAAATTGGAAATTATAAAAAAAAATTTAAGTGTTTATTATATAAAGTTCTATTTTAGTATATTATTTTCTTAAGATTTTGCTAAAGTTGTCTTGAATACATAGAAATATCTTACTCAGATATTTTTTCTTTTATTCACTTTTATTTCATTAAATGGAAAGTAATTTGTAACTAACCCAAAAAAAATTTTGGAAAATTTTATTGATAATAGTTTTCTATATTCTCAATATTTTATATTTATCAACAACATTCAATTGCAATTTTTCAATTTATTTCAAAATTTCTATTAAACATTATTTCTAACTTTTTGAAAACTATAAAAAAAATTATTTTTTATTTATTTATTTTGATTATTTTTTGTTGAATTTTTCTTATAACTACATGATATATTGGACGTAATGATCAAACATTAAATTATTTAATTATTTTAAAAATCATATAACCCTTAATTATTTTAAAATTTTTACATTAACATGTTTGTGACCTAACATTAGTAAGAAATTTAGTGTTCATTTCTAAAGCATTTGGCGATAATTATTTAAATTACTTTTAATGTTGTAAATACTTCTGCAACTCGCTTATTCTTTTATATTGGCATACTATTCTTGATTTAATTGCATAAATAATTTTTAATGTATTATACATATTGTTTAAAAATTAAGGTACACTTATTTCTTGATGATTTGCCATTTTCTGTCTCAAAAAGTTTTTATCAAAATTGTATTAGAAATATATTTTTATTATGACATTTAATTTACTATCTTCAATTCATTTCTATCATTTAATATGCTTAGAATTTTTGTCTTTTATAGAACAAGTTTCTTGTATTATTTAGCTAAGTTCATTAGTTCGTGCACTTATGTTTTTAAAATTTTGAAAAATTAAATTTTACTTATTTCTTTTTCTTTTAATTTTTTTTATTAATATTTCAAAATTATAGATCTTAGCAAAATAACTTTCAAAGTATGATAGATTCACAAAATAGTATTATCTTCATAATATTTCTTTTACTTTTTTTATTTAAACTAATATTTTAGCAAATATATAATACATAAATTTTTTTGTCTATAATTTGTTGTTTTATGCAAATATTTCAAATAGTATCATATCTTCATCTTTTGATATTCTTAAAATACATTACGTACATCTTTGATTCCACTAACATATTTTCCTTGAATTTGGTATAAATAAATTTATCATGTTATTTATTAGGAAATAAATTTAATATTTTAAAAATTGTTCAATCATAAATTTTTTTGAAAATATTATGTTTTATTAATATTGAATTATTATATATTTTTTAATGTAAAATGAGATTTAAAATTAAAAATACCCAAAGCTTTTTTAATAATTTATTAATAAAAAATTAAATTTTTATTTTAAGTTTAAGAAATATGTAAAACAAATAAAAATATAACTTCAAATAAAATTAGTAAAATATCATTAAGATAATAAAATTATTCTAACAATTGTTTTATTTTCATTTTGTTGTTATTTATTTTGCAAGG
Source organism: Vanilla planifolia (assembly GCA_023846275.1). Taxonomy (NCBI): domain Eukaryota; kingdom Viridiplantae; phylum Streptophyta; class Magnoliopsida; order Asparagales; family Orchidaceae; genus Vanilla; species Vanilla planifolia. The sequence continues at coordinate 4,308,179 of JAIUJO010000018.1, forward strand.
TAGGGAAGCCTACGTTTGTCTCAATATAATGGGATTTGTCAAGCAAAGTAGAAACATATATTGTCATACCAAAATGTGTAAACTAATTAAAATTATAAAGTAAAATAAAAAACTACATAATAGTAAGAAAAAATTACTTTTAAAATTATGAATAATTAAAATAATAAAGGCTAAAAAGTTATCTAGGTTATTAAACATATATATTATTTAAATTATATAAAATATAAATTATTAAAAAAGGAAAAAATTAAATGAAATAAAATAAATAAGAACACAAAAAGGATAAGGTTACAAAATATATTCATAACACAACATCAATAAAATGTCACAAGAAAACATGTTTTACTAAAAAAATGAAAAGAACACTTTTTAGGAGTCAAAAAATGAAGACGCTAGAGTTTATAAGATATCTAACAGTAATTAAAATATAGTGTACAATTTGTCATTAAATGTCACACATATGTTGAGAAAAATAAAAACAAAAAAATACAAACAAAAAAATAATACAAAAAAAATATAAAAGTTATGAATAATAATTTAATATTATATTAGTTAAAAATATATAATACATAAAAGTGTAAAAAAAAATTTCTTACAAACAACAAAAGAACAAAAACAATTGAAGAAATAGGAAGGATAGGAATCCATCAACTATATATTTATACTATTAATGTATACATTGAGTTCAACATTTACTTTAAAGGTCTAACTAATCATTTTATCCTAAAAAAATCATATGCATAAGCAAATAAACTTTTATTCTTAGTTTTATATTTTAAATTAAGAAAAAAAAATTTGAATGTAACACAAATTCAATTTTTTTTTCTTTGGATTCCTTTTTTATAATAAGTCCACGATAAACAAAGTCAAGTAAAAATGTTATAAAAAGGTAATGAATGAAAGATTAATTACTATAATGAGGAATAAAATTAGGAAGACATTACTGAGATATTGATAGGTTTTATTTATATTTGACATAAGTTGATAAAATTTTTAAAGTTTTTTAAATTTTTATTTATGTTAAAGATAGCCAAAACTTCACTTTTGTGCTTATCATTGATGAAATTTAGGCATGAGGTACTAAATAATAAGATTGATATTTTAGGTCATAGAAATTACTTTATCAAAATGACAAATACCTACTTAATAGAACAAAGTTCATCCAAGTATAATACAAATGTAGCCATATAAATCCAACACACCAAATATTATGTAAGAAATTTTCGTAGTTGATAATAATACAATACGTTTAAGTGTCATAAACTTTACCGGTTTTACCAAAGTTCATTGATATGATTATAAGAAGTGTAATAGGATTTATGTTTGTAGATGTAAGTAACAAAGGTAATTCCTATTACAATAGTATTTTCATTAATAAAAATTGTAGCATCCTAAAAAAATTTTGTTGTTAAACATAATAAGAGATTACACATAATAGTCAAATGGATTCTCATAGTGGATTAAGTAATATAATACAATAATTGTGTAATAGGATTCATTTTATTGTTTGAGTGCAATAGAAATGCGCGTAACTAAAACATAATTATAGATGCTCATTTTTAGTACATTCAATGGAAGGGATTGTGTGTTTTAAGTGTGATAACTAATCTTGCAAAATATACTTAATGTTAAAAATGCTGGCCACTAGTGGCATAAGAATTACATCAAAATATGGTAAAATTTTATTGATAAATAAATTATTTGAAAACTTGCTTTCAATTTTTTGGAAATAGTTAGATGTAATTGCCTCGCTAATATAGCCATTAGTTTGGGGGTGAAAGAAAAACGTCACCTATGACTATTACTCTATTGAGAGCTACTTGGTCAGTATGATGCATAATAAGGTTGTGCCACATAAACAAGATAGCAAGGCCATCGGTGTTGGTTCTAAAGTACTACTAAAGAATTATTTGAAGAAAGCTTATAGCAATGTGTTGACATGATGTATGTAATAAAATGCAACGATTGTGAGCCATAATAAGGGTTGAAAAAATACTAAAAATGAGGAAAGTCCAATAAAGTGTGAAAATGCAACGAGTAATGGTTGTGGATCATCAGGTTCCTTTGAATAACATAGACTATACTTTGATAAGAAAACAATTTGATAGTGAAGGTACATATGATAGGAATCTTATAGTTGGAATCTAATTTTGCTCTAATTCCATAAACAAGAAGGTTAGTGAAAGAAGGAAAAGGTAAGGGAAGAAACTGTAGAATATGCGCTCCACTATTTCAGTCTATATGCAAACTAGACGTCCATAGTGACATTGACTATATTAAATGTCAAAATTAAAGTTTTGTATTTTCACTACACAAATTGTATTAAATTTCTTATTGAAACAATCTTAATACTAAAAATAATCAAAAAAAATTTACTTCATAAATAGTTGATGCAAACATTAAAATATTTGTGATGACATTGGCCTTATACATGACTTGTTATAGTATAATTTAAACATAAAATTTTTAAATAACCAATAAAAATACTAGTATGGTCCTTAGCTAACATTATACTACATCTTATGTTGCACTGAAAATATTCTAAGCTAAGGAAGAAAAAGTATAATAAATGATAATCTAATTTAAGATCAATGCACACATAGTGGCATGCAAAGAAATGGAGCTTGATAACTTATTGTTTATGATCAAAGAGAACTCTTATATGAAAGTATATAGAAAAAAACAAAATTTTGCAAAAAATGGAATGTGATAGAAGACCAAACAACTCCCTTCTTAGTGAGCATGAGCATGCCAAAAATTACCTTCATGACTAAGAAATCACACATCTAACTATTAATCTCCATATTCTAATTACATAAAAGCATTTTTAGGTAATAATATGAATCCATTGAATAGAACAACAATTTAATTTCACCAATTCACATAAATACAAATGAAGCTTTGTAGCCACAAAAATACACAGCTTCAAACTAGTCGCACAACATCACCTAAAACTGAAAATGAAATTTCATTGAGAAAAGAAAAATGTAGCCAAAAAAAATAAAAGGCCACTTCTATCTCAAACATGAGCCTTATTCAACATGATTTCGTTGTGCAGACCAATATTACATATTGACATTGTTTATTCAATTTTTATGGAGTTACTTTTAAAGATTCCAATTGCTTAAATCGAATCACAATTATCTTTTTATGTTACAAATAAGTCTTCACTTTTATATTGATAGTGTTTTTTAAAATATGTTTTGTACATGGTCTTTATCATTTCAAGTGTACCATTTTCTTAATGATTTTTTCTATGTTACGAAATGTTTAATTTTTCCCAATAATAATTTTGTTTTAGCAAATATTATCAAGAAACTTTTTCCAAGTATTTATTCTAAAAAACATTTTATATTAGTGGCATCTCCTTTTCTTATGGTTTTATGCTTATCACACACATCATTATTAACTATTTGCTAAAATTAAATTGATTTTCAAATTTTGTTTCTTTTTTAGTAATAACCTATTTATGATACTTCTAATAATTAGAAAACTCTTTCATTATAAGAAAATTTGTATATGTTCTATGCCTATCGACAAAAATTAGTATTTAACATCATTGATATAGTCTTAAGGATCTTCAATTTTTCATTATCTTCATAACATTATATATGTTTGCTTTTGTTATTATTCTGATTTGATATAACAAATTTTTACTTATTTATGAAAATGCGAAATTATTTTATAATAATTTTTTATCTTCTAATAGTTAATTTTTTTTATATTGATCACATAATACCTATGTTATTGGCCTCCTAAGCCTTGTGACCCAAGTTTAAGTTTAGTTCATAAAAATATTAATAAAGTAAGCAACTAACATGTTTTTCTACTTGACTATATTATATCAAAGATATGTGACCTATAGAAAAAACTTTAGGGAATTAAAGATTAATTCAGTAAGCTTAAAATGAAGTCCATATGAACCTCATATTAGGCTAATTCAAAATTATAATTGAAGCAATAAGTGTTCTCAAAGTGATTACTCAACAACAGATTGTGGTCATTCACGATAGTAAGACAAACTTTAAATTTGCAAAAGAAATTCAAATTGAAGATAGAAAGATCGTGGAGGCTTGAAAGAAAATAAGCTCCATCACAATGCCAAATAATCAAGAACAATTTTTGGAATACTTTGTGTGGTTAGTTTCCAAATTTTCTCTTACATGATTCTATTTGCAAGCATAATGTTTTTAAAAACTGTCAAAAGACATCATTTGAATGCTTTCACACATCACCCATAAAATAGTCTTAAAATGTCTTAAAAATATAACTAGTGCATGGTAGCATGAATGTATTGAAGAAACTTTATTACACACACGCAAAGATCTAAGGTACTTTTAGATTTTGTTATGCAAGCATAATTCTAGGCTGCATCCAACAGATGTCTATGAACCTTCTGTAGAATAAAGAAACATTTACTCAAAAAATTCTATAAACCTACACCAATAAACAATTAATAGTACATTGGTATATATGTGCCTAGAAAGTCAAGATAAATGCACATAAACAAGACAATGCATATAGACACAATATATTACTAACATAAAGTATATCTAGCCCACTAGAAATTATTGATCACAAGAAAATATGACTGTTTAGGTAAACAATAAATTTGCATAGCTAGCACATGATCATAAGTTAGTTTTAAGCCCATCTATGAAAGTGTAATGTTAAGCTCATAATTGGAAGACATTAAATTAATTCTAAGAAAGCAAAACTATTCTAAAGTTTGTATAAGTAGAGCTCAATAAAAAAATTTTTGAATTCGAGCCACATAACATTTCTTAATACAATCAAAAGCTATTATTTCTTCATTAAATTAATTTTTGACATTTAACAATTTTAAAACCCTTGCCAACAACAAAAGCTTACAACTACTTATTGTAAGATTTGTTGAAGCAAAGTACATTATTGTACATCATTTCCTCATCAACCTCAAGCATCAAAAAAGTTTGCGGGAATGTTTATTTTATTTTTCATATGTTCTACATATGACCCACATTTTATAGAATCTTATGTATTATGCTTTAAGAAAAGGGATTTGTTTTTAAGAATTATTACCTGATTAGGTTGTAGTTACAAAAGTAGCCAGTTTTGTGACGGTTTAGTCTAACCCACAAAGTCTCAAGAAAGTTTTGCTTTAACATTGTAAGAGACCAACAAATATTATGTATGCAAGGGATTGTGCACTAGCACAAGGAGGAAAACACTCAAGGTGACGTTGTATGCTTGCCTTTTGAAAATAACATGCGATGCCTTCTTAACTTGCTATGCAATAGTTCATATGGGAGGAAAGTAAACCAACTAAAATGATATGTTGCTATAACAATTATACCTCTTTATTACTTTTATTTCATAAAGTGTGTGCTATACATAATATTTTTAGCCAAATAATTACTATATATTTAATTAGTGTATACAATTTCTTCTAAATTAAATTGAAATTTAAATATATTTTAACATACAATATAGATAAATTTATTGTTTAATTTTAAAATATTAAATTCTAAAATTTGAAGCATTTGAAAATTGTAAGATTTAAATTGTGAAACATTACCCATGATTAGGTTGAATAAGTGAACATGAGCTTATAAGTTTATTATATTATTAACTTGTTCTCTCACCCTTACTTCTATCAACCATGAATTCTTGATAAGATATGGATATGGTTCTTATATATTAGGTGTTGGTGGTTGAAGATTGAAGGATTAAAGGTAAAGCTTTTATATATCATGAATTTTTGAATATCATAATAAAAGATGAATATAATAGAAAGAAGAATCTATTACCATATCTTACACTGATTCTTAAATTTAAGGAGCTTTATATAAAAGACCAAAAGAGGTGTAATTAGAAGAAGTTTAATTTAAAATAATGAATTGTGGCTACTCCAACCCAAGAGTAGTTTATCATAAATTAAATTCTTGGTTAAAGGTGGTATAGCCAAGGCTATATAAGCTATTAAGATGTGATTGTAAATTAAGAAAACTCAACCGTAAAAGGGGAGTTTGGAGGAGCCAACTTAGTGGATACTAAGTAAAAAATTTGACGTAAGTTATGAGGAAGAGTAAGGTGGATTAGAGCTTTCAAGAAAGGAAATATCTTACAAAAGAGAACACCTCTACATGACTTTTCAACATAGAATAATACTTGAGTTCATATAATACATTTAGCTTAGATGTAAGCCAAGATAAAAAGGAATTGTTTTGTGAAAATTTTTATAAAACCTTGGAAATTAATTGTGACAACAATTAGTCAATCTTTTTCATGAAAATTGTTCTTGAAGGAGGGAGTTCTTTCTAACCAAGAATAAGGGAGATTTAGTTTAGTAAATGAATGGTTCAATTTTCAGACTTTCATATGTATTGTTTCTAGTTGAGTGATAAAAAATGTGTATTACATTTTTCTCCTATGAATGCAAAGCAGATTACATGATCACATATGGCATGTTTGGGTATGGTTATAAATAGATGTGGAAGATAATTTTTGAATGGAAATTTTTTGATGAAAAACACTTCTCAAACATAGACATCACCATGTTAAATAAGTGAAAATTATACTAAATGGCATGCTTATTTTGTTATTTATGTTGGTTATCTAATTATTTATGTATTAAGCATAGATTATCATGATAATTGTTAAAAAATTGTAAAATCATGGAGAACAAAAACTTTTTTGCATATTACCCTCATACCCTTGACATAATAACCATTTTTTCTTGTTATATATTGTTAAGAGTTAGGATCCTTAGTGTAATTCTTCTTCTTTCTAAGTATAATTGATATTTGGCAATATAGATTTAATGTAATATTAACCTCTCGATTATTGCATGAATAGACAAAGAGTTTCATGCCATTACTAATAAAGAAGTTATAAAATATAGATTTTATTATATATTTTTATATAAACTTATAGTTTGAAATTTATTCGTGATGTGAGGCACTATGATTTTGTTACTCATAAGTTTTGTACATAGCATGACAAGGTATAAATGGGTATTTTATTGCTAAAATCATGGATAAAAAATATACAAAATGTAACGTGATATAGGTTATTCCATAGATTATGTAATAAGCAAATTACACTTGAAAATAAATAAAAAACTCAAAACAATGTTACGGCCTACCATTCTTTTTGTCTAGGGTCTACTTGTGAAGCATAGAACCATGGGCTTGGTTAAGTTATAGGAGGCATTGGTTCAACCCTCAAGAGAACCTAAATGGATTTTAAGAAAAGTGTGGTTCTTAGTTAGTGCTTAGAAAGCCTTGAATGGCTTAGTTTAAGGCCTTAGAAGAAGGCTAAGTTAAGTTGGCATACGATTAGCAACCAAAGAGTTTGGTTATGACTAAAACTACAAAGGTTAAAGTTAGACAATGTGGTAAAGGTTTCAGAGATAATTCGTAAATCTTAGTGTAGTAAAATTATGAATTTAAGGTTCTTGTTCATCAATATGCAAAATAAGCATTTGTTTGGAACCATGCTCTAAGGCATACAAAAAAACCTAAATGAAAAGGAAGCTATAATAAATGATATTTATTATACGCTAATGAAATACCATATGTGAATCCTTATGAACAATGAAAATTAAGCTTTGGTTAGCTAGGCTATCTACCAAGACCTTGCAAGAAAGTGGAAGAGAATGGAATATGACATAGGGTTGTGCTAGGTTTTGCCATGTAAGTATTATGGTAAAGAAATTAGCTAAACCTTGAATTGAATAGGTTATTGGGATAAGACCATAAGTAATTCTACTTATGCACTTAAGTCACATGATGACACTCTTAATGGTTATCTGACAATTGATTGCCTTGGGAACATTAGGTCTCTCGTGATACTTAGGTGAATCGAGGCTTCATTGCACTAGTAATAAGTTAAATAAAGAATCTAAGGTTAAAAGAAAAGCCATTATGAACTCTATGGTTATCTTAGATAGGAAAGGTACAAAACAAAATGTGGGCAAGATTAAATATAAGAATAATGGGCTAAGAAATTGTAGATAGTTGAATTATGATTTAGTGGGAACCTTAAGGCATTTAGATATAGTGGCCTCTAAATTATCGACACTTATTAAGGACATAGACATGTTAGCTACCTCACTCCCTTGGAGTACCACATTTCATGATAAGAACCACTAGTATTTGTAGGAACCATTATGTGAATAGTCTTAGAAGGAAACAATCACACATTTAGTCTTATAAGAAATTCAATGTTGTGCTTCCTTCTATCAGGGCCCACTTGTGGTTCTTGAAGACTCTTAGTATCCAACATGGATTTCCATGTGATTATCATTACCATGTCCAATGCGAAATTACATTATTTGAAAAAGTGATAGGGCCTGTCATAATCCTTATGAATAGGAAATTATATTATATCACGAAGTGAATGCTAAGTATCTGGTTAGTCATAGTCTAATGAAATATATATTTAAATAGTTAGTAGATGATTATATAATTTTTTTGGTTAGAAACTGATGTTGTTCATTTATAAGATTTATTCCATTGTTACATTCATATTTCATTTTGCTTGTAAATCCACCTTGCTCTCCTATTTATAGCAAGATCAAGTTGTTTAAATTTGATTAGGAATTGAGTTAAAGATTGTTATATCAAGTGAGTTGGTTAGATATTTCATTTTGTTTATTTCATCATCAAGAATAATATATTTGTTATTTATTTCTCATCAATTATATTTTATTGGATATAGGACTGCTTCAGATTGTCTTATTACACTTGGTGCTTACTAGTTATTTTTCCTATCAGACTTTGTTAGTTATTCATAAAATTTCCATAGATTGGAATAGAATTATGTGGTTTTATTTTGTAGATATTCTATTCATGTTTTGGTCATGTGAATGTGAAAAATTGTGAAATTCTTAGCATGATAAAATTTTTCTTGAAATTTGCAAGTACAATATGATAATATGATTTTTTTAGAATTTGGTTACTCTTATGGTTTTTTTTAAAACTTAAATTTGATAGTGTAAGCTCATTTGAGTGTTAGGGTACAAAAAAATTATATATGTGTGCATGTCTTTGTATTACTTGTGAACAATTGAATCTTTCCTATTTAAAAAAGAAGTTATATGACTGATTGAACATATACATTGGAAGATTAAGATTTACTTTTGCTATATTATATAACGGTTAATGTAGTTATCCCAGTGATCAACTAGAGGATCAAAGAGATTTTGATGATAATAAACCAATTATGTGAGATTTTAAAATAATCTTAAAGCTTGGATATATATTTTTTTAGATAATTGAAGAAGTGGACCTTTAAGGAGATGATAAGAACATCTAAAAGTATGATTTTGTATTGTTGGTATTTCAAGAAGAATAGTAAATATCAAATTCTTAGAGTGGTAGACCTCAAAGAAATAAATTGAGTTAAATTTTAAGTATTTTTATGTTTTTTAGAATATAAGCTTAATTTAAAAAATCTATACATGCAATAAAAATTAAATTGAAATTTAAATTAATCAACTTATTAAAAAAATATTTTAGTTTTTAAAATCTTTGAAATCGTACCATGATTATCTAAGAATCATTTTTTTTAGCTTTTATCGTTTTTTCCATGAAAACTAAATAAATTAAAAAAAAAAACTAATTCCACTCAAATTAACTAACTTAAACCTATGCAACTATTTTTAGGCATATAGTATTAATATCGAACCAGTTTGCTACAATAACTGAATCGAGGCATCACTCTTAAACATAGCTGGAATTATCTTCAATCAAAGCACCACTCCCCACATTCATAGATCAATTAATCATGTTGTTGGAGATGTTATGATTGTCTTGAACAAACATGGTGGCACTAACCCTGAAATAAAACAAATTCTAAAGAAAAAATTTTTTTATAATGAGGAAAAATAGTAGAAAATACATCATATAAGAGATAAATTTAAAGCTTTTCCCTTATAGCTAAATTCTAAACTATGATAGTGATGTTAGTTGTCTAATCATGCAATTTTACAATCAAACAATCACTACCACGATCATCTTTCTTAAGCGTTAATTCTACTAACTGTCTAATTGCTCCACTAAATGATCGCTTGATATGAAATTAATTAATAGGTAAAATTATATTTACTAATTAGAACATGATTTAGATTTTATAATTCATATCAATTCCAAATATCAAAACTACTCTAGTTTAGTTCTACCTAATCATTTGTGTAATTTTCATAATCAAGCATTATAAGATTCTTTTCATCATGTTGCTCTTATGCAACGACTATTTTAACAATTATTTATTAGCTGTTGTAAATTTTAATTAAATAATATTATGTTTTTAATTAAAAAAATATCTGTCAATTAAAAAATCAAATTGTTGGTTTGGTAAATACTTTAGCCATTAAAATTTTGTAATTATTGATAAAAAGAATTGATGAAATTTTTAAAAAATTCTAAAAAACACATTTGAAGTATTTACATTCAACCATTATTAGCTAGTGCTTATCATTACCATTATACGTTGTGTCCTTGACCAACTCGATATTCTTTCTTAAAAACTACAAAGCTCTCATTTCCTTTTTTTATATTTTAATAAATTAAAATACTTGTGCTTCGTTGAGCACTTCTCTAGTGTAGGAATTACTTTGTACAGATTTTAATCGCCACTTTCCTTTCCCCTTTCTGTAAATCTTACTTCAATAAAAGGCCATTGTAGTTAGTTTTTTCTATTTAATTATTTTGATAGTTTAGCATATCCATTGTTTTAGTAAAAGACTTATATAAATTTTTTATGCCTTATTTTTTTTGAGAGTAGTCATAGGTTTGATTTTTGGTTGAATTATCTAAAAAATTCTTAAATGTACTCTAAACTTTTTGTTGACCTTCCTATTTCACAATTTCATTAAAAATTATTATTTAAAAGAAATTAAAAATATTTTAAATAAAAATTAAAATTTTCAAAAAAATTACTTTTAAACACAAGTTTCAGAAGTGCATTACAAACAAACATCAAACCAACTATAGGGTGATAGAATTTTTAAAGGTTTCTTTGAGCAGTTGATAATTCTATCCCTTATTGGGTATATCTCATGCACATTAGCATTTTGGCCCTATATTATAGTGAATTTGGGAATGTTTTTGATCCTCGCCAATCATGATAATGCTAATGCCTTTTTGAAAGTGTGAAGAAAAGGTCAGGTTTGATGAGGATGATGTCTCCAAAAAGGCTACTCCCTTCAAACTCACTTTAATAAGTAACATTTGTCAATTGGATTACATTATTTTAAAGAAGTGGAAGAGACTAATCTTTTGTAAATTATATTATATCATTTAGTGGATGTTAAGTATCTGGTTAACTAGACTATAAAGAAATATATGTTCAATTATTTAGTAGATGATGATATAATTTTTTTAGTTAGAAATTGGTGTCATTATTCATAAGATTTAGTCCATTATTACATTCATATTTCTTATTATTGAATAATTGCTCTATAGCATGGCTCAAAGATTCCCAATTGAGCCACCTTGCTCTCCCCTTCATAATAAGATCAAGTTGTTAAACTTTATGCAAGAGTGTAGTTCGAGAATATTATAGTTAGTAAATTAGCTCGTTAATTTATTTTATTTATTCCATCATTAATAATATATATTTGACAATTATTATTTTATGTGACAACAGTTTATTAGATTGTCTTAAAAGTCTTGGAGCATACAAGTTAATTTTTCTTATTAAACTATTATAGGTATTCATGGAATTTCTCTAGATTGGATTAGACTCTAGTGGTTTTATTGATTTTTTATATAACTTATTATGTTTTGGTCATGTTGTTGGGAAAAATAATTGGATTCTTGGCATGACAGTATTTTTCTTAAATCCTACAAGTACAATATGATTATATGATTCTTTAGAATTCTTTACACTTATAGTTTTTTTAAAAAAATTAGGTTTAATAGTGTAATATCATTTGAGAGTTAGGGGTATAAAAAATGATATATATATATCTATATATATATATATATGTATATATATGTATATTTATATGTATATATATATATATATTTAAATGTATATATATATATATATGTATATATATATATATGTATATATATATATATAATCAATTATATTAAGAAAAAGTAGTTATATATGTGTGTGTATGTGTGTTTCTACAATTGAATCAATTATAAAAAGAAAAAGTAGTTATATGATAGATTGAATATTCAAAATCAAAGTTCATTTTACTTTTATGGTTTGCTTTTGTTATATTACAAAATGGTAATTGTTGTTATCCCAATGGCCCCATGGAGGATCAAAGAGATTTTGATGGTTATAACCTAATTATGTGAAGTATTCACATAATCATAAAGCTTAGATATATTTTGTCTAAATAAGTGATGAAGAGGACCTTCAAAGAGATGTTAAGAACTTTTAAAAGCATGATTTTGTGATGTTGACCAATAAACATGGTGAGTTATTAGGTGATAACAAACCAAAATATTTCTAATAAATTTCGTTTGGTAAATTTTTAAAATTCATATAGCTAATGTGTTTGTTCATGGAAGATGTTAAAGATGAAGAGCAGTAAATATCAAATCCATGAAACTCATCTTGGTTAGAGTGGCAGGCCACTAGTAGATACATTTTGAATTAAATTTTAGGTATTTTCATTTTTTTGTTTAGAATGTTAGTCTCATTTTGGTCATCTAAGTAGTTTATAAAAATTAAATTGAAATCTAAATTAATCAACCTTAAAGATATCTTTTTAATATCTTTTATAATAATGTCAAGATCATTTTAAGAATCATTTTGATTTACTTTCATTGTTTTTTTCCAAAATAATTAATTAAATTTTTAAAAAACAAATTCTACTTGAATTAACTAACCTAAACCTATGGAACAATTTTTCAGCACAGAGAATCAATTAATCATGTTTTTAGAAGTGCAATGACTTCAAAAATCAAACTTGGTGGCATTAACCCCAAAATCTAACTACTTCTAAAGCAAACAAAATCTATTATATGGAGAAAAATTAATAGAAAATATACCATGTGAGACAAAAATTTAAAGCTTTTTCCTCAAAGCTAAATTGTAAATTGTAGTAGTGATGGGACTTATCTAATCATGCAATTTCATAATCAAATGATCATTACCACAATCACCTTTTTAAGCAATAATTATACTAACAATCTGGTCACTTCATTAAACCGGCACATGGTCCGCATTTAATCGATAAGTAAAATTAAATCTAATCAATAGATCATAATTCAAATTTAGTAGAGAAATTGAAAAAAAAATTCTATACTACTCTATCTAATTCGCAAATCATCATTTGTACAATTTTCATAATCAAACGTTCCATGATTCTTTTAATCATGTGGCATTTTTGCAATGATTATTTTAACCAATATTTAATTGTTCTTATAAATTTATTTAAATAATATTATCTCTTAATTAAAAAACATCTTTTGATTAAAAACATCAAATAATTAGTTTGGTAAATAATGTTTGTCATTAGCGAATTTTTAAAAATTGGGTAATTATTAATCAAAATTAATTCATAAAATATTTATAAAAAATTAAATAAAAATTTTAAGTAAAGATATTAAAGTTATTAGTAGCTAATGTTCATTGTTGCATCTATACATTGTGTCATTCTTCACCAACTCGATATTCCTTCTTAAAAACAACAAACCTCTCATTTTCTCTTTTTCTTTTTAATTAAAATACAATACTTGTGCCTTGTGGAGCGTTTGCCAAGTGTAGGAATTACTTTGTACATATTTTATTTGCCACTTTCTTTTTCTCTTCCTATAAGTCTTACTTCACTATAAGACATTTCTAGCCCATTTTGTCTTTCTATTTAATTGATCTAGTTTTTGGCAAAAAAAGCCTATATAGATTATTTTTTGTCTTATCTTCTTTGAAGAGGATGTAGGTTTGATTTTTGGTTGAACCACTTAAAAAATACTTAACTACACTTTAAACTTTTTGTTGATCTTTTTATTTCATAATTTTCTTAAAAACATATTATTAAATAGAAGTTAACATATTGTAAACGAAATTTAAAAATTTTTTCAAAATTACTTTTAGATATTTGTTTTAGGATATTTCAAATTTTTTAAACATTTTTATTAAGTATTTTTGTATGAAATAAATATTGTTTTTTCGAATAATTAACCCATTATCTTGTTGAACAACTCTTGACATGATGCAAGGAGCTCATTTACTTAAGAAGAATGTTAAAACTCAAATCAACTATAAGGAGTAAATTAAAAGGAAGGAATTTCATGAAGCATAAGTAAAGAAGTTGATATTTGAAATGAAGACCTAATAGCATGGAGGACATGTGGCCAAGCTTAAATAATAAACAAAGAAAATGGGTAATTTTGAGGAAATGTTTCTACTTAATATCATTTAAAATTAATCATTTATAAGGATTAATTGCATTATTTAAGGCTTTCTTGATTTTTAAAATCATAACATGGTGAATTTATTGACAAGTTTCAGAAGAACCTCAAAAGCTAAAATTGAAGTGATAGTGAGGTGATAACATTTTTCAAATTTGTTGTGACCAAGATGACACTTCCAACATGATTCTTGGGACATCCTTTTGTTAGTATGCTTCTCTCCATTATTGGGTATATCTCATGTCTACATTAGCCTTGTGGCACTTCTTTTATGGTGAATATGGGAAAGTCTTTTATCCTTGCCAATCATGATAATGCTAATGTCTTCTTTAAAGTGCAAACAAATGGTCATATTTGATGATGACGTTGTCTCAAAAAAGCTTGCTCCATCCAAACTCATTCTAGTAGGTATGGTTTTCAATTAGAATTTCAAAGTGTATGAATTCAAAACAGCTGGCATCTTTGAATACATTGTAAAGAGGTAAGCATGTGCTCCTATGATTTTCACTAGAATGGGAAAACATTTGATGTTTGATGTATAATATTTTTGAAAATTGTACTTTTCCAAATGTGGGTCCTCAAGTAGTTCCAACTTTTTCGCTCAATAATAAATATTTTTAAGATCCAGTATGGATCTCATTAGAGCACCTTCTAATCAACTTGGTTAACAAGTAGGCCCTATTCCCAATCATGTTAATAGTTAGCAAGTCATTAAAAGTAATGCTATGAAAATAAACTTAACAAGGTCCCATGGGGTTCTGTCTATGCTTTGGTCAATCTTGCTAAAAATCTTCCTTTAGATATTAGAATGTCTGGAAAGATTTGGTGCAACAAAGGATTATGGAGAACAAATTAAGTAATGAAAATTTTCTTAAATAGTTTCAAAGCAATTGTAAACAAGAACTCTCATGATCGAATGCAAGCAAGAAAAGAGTTCTAAACCCTTCTATGTTGGAAATGGAGAAGATGAGACAGTTCTAATTATTGAAGTAATAAGAAATATGAAACCTCAAACTTTGGTGGCCATTGATATAAAAAACAATATCAACACCCCACTAAATCACACGAAATCTACACATAATAAAAAAAACCAAATTGTATCATAAATCATATATTCAATGATATTATGATCAATATCAATTAGTAATTATAAAGTAAGACATGTAGCTTAAACAAGAAGTAGACATTCAACCTCTCAAAGGCTCAAATAAAGATCTCTAGGAAAAAGCTAAGACTCTCAAGATTTATCATATAGACTCTAATGGCTTCATAGTGGCTAATAGTGAAAAGTGAATTAGAAAACACACTAAATGAAATGTTAAAAAAGTGATTTTCTTAAAAATGTCCAAAATAAACTTTTAAGAATCTCAAAATGTTGACATTATAGTTTGTAATTAATAAGGCCCTACTATTCAGCATAAAAGGTGTTGTTAGTTCTATAATAGGTTAATGCCTTAATAATATGATCAGATTAATGAAAATTAAGTAAAGGTGTTTTAGTTGAAGTACTTAGAATGTTAAAAATTGAAAATTAAGAATACTTTCTTCAAAAGGTGATACTTAAATGCTATGTTACTTTTTTGTGTATGCTAACAACTCTTTTATTAATAGAAGAGATATTTGGGGAGACTTATGATTGATGGTGGAGGCCAATTGTAGGTACAAAAGGTGAGGCAATAGGGTATTGCATGGTGCAACATTGGTGGATTGATGCATCACTTTGGGTTACAATATTGATGAGTAGCATAGGTAGAGAAGCAATCAAATTTCGAGTCTTCTTCGTGGTCAATGTAAATTTAGGAGAGTTAGCATGAGTTGATGAGTGAGTGCTATTGGTGGTGGTAATGATGGCTATCAGAGGTAGATGATTGCAAAAAAAACCCAAAACTAAATTTTAAGCCATTTTGAAATCAATGTTTAATAAAATTTTGTACTAAAATATTTGTGAGATTGTTGAAAGGATGGTTTATACTAAATATAATGATGAAAATCTTCGAAACATTTTAAATTATTCTTTAAAAAGCCTAAACTAATGTATTGATGTAAATAAATTGATGAACTAGTAAAAATGAAAAGAAATATGGTATAAATAAGTGTCAATTATAGTTCAACCCTACAACGGCAAAGATAACAAAGACTAATAAGAAGTATAGTGGCGAATCCTCGTTGGGCTCAAAGTTTGAATAGAAGTAGTGCATCTCCAAGTTTAACATCTATGTGATGTACTCGATGGGACTACATTACATGTATAAGAGCTAAAAGATATGTTCTATGTAGCTTAAAAATGTTGAAAAAAACACAATTGTCTTCTACACAATGTTTAATAACAAGTAAATAATGGGTACTATATAAATAGTTAAAGGTCCAAGTGGGAGTCAGGACTTAGAGAAGGATTTAAATGCCAAATATATCTTAGATTGCTTGATATCTTACTATTCCCTACTGAGAAAAATGGGAAGTGCTTTGCTTTAAGATGCTTATACTCACTAAAATGTAATATGGTATTAATTCAACTAGTTAATAAGGAGAAAATACAACAAATTATTTTTTTGATAGACCTTCATGTCCTTATAGTATGGATGGGTTTATTAGTTTTTTTTACCAGCATTGTTGATCCATATTTCAAGATGAAATTTGTGATGCTATCAATGATTTTCTTATTGGTAGCCATCACCTAAATAATGTAGTAGTAGTAATTTAATTTTCCTTTTAAGCACTAATTTCAACACTTCTTTTGAAGACTTTATGAAATTTTGAATGATAATTTTTAAAAAAATAAACTAATTTGTTTGTACTTAGCTTATGGTGTTTCCTACTAACCGTCATCTCAATGGAGCAATCATCTTTAGCTAAGGAATAGGAAATCACTAAAAATATTTTACTTACATAAGAAATTATACTTTAATAAGGGCAACTTCACGATTCAAATGAGAAGATCAAAGCTAATAGCTCAATTATCAAGCTAGACTTCAAGAATTTGTTCAATAGTATATCATGGAGGAAATAAGTACTACACAAGTTTCACTTCAATAGTTAATTTATTAATGTTGTCATGAGTATCTATACTATAAGTTGACTTTTATCATTATTAATGCTAAAGGAAATTGTCCATCTAACTCTCACATTGTCTAAAGTGTTGTAACGCCCTATCCCTATTTCTTCTCCACATTGTAGATAAAGCACTAAGAAGAGGTTTAAACAATCTACATATACTAAATAAAGTGAAGTACTATGCCGCTCCAAGTGGTTGTCAACAATATTCTCATTTGTTCTTTATACAATGCCTTATACTTTACTTAAGAGGTGATAATCACTCAATCAAAAATATCAAGATTTCTTCTCTAGTCTCTAAGGCAAATCAAGTTTGCAGATTAATGTACAGAGGATCACCTTTAATGGATGTACAAATAAGAAACACAAGCAGGAGAACATTGACAATGAGCTCATGCCTCAAAAAAGATATTATCTTCCAATCCCTTAACCGAAAAGCACATTATTTGAAGGTAGGAATTAAGTGGACCACTTTGAACACAAGATTAATAAAAATATGCAAAAGGAAATTACTATCAATAAGAGGTAGCACATGTTAGTCATGTGCTATAGTCAATAAAACTTTACAATCTAATGATATCTTATCTTTTTAATAATTTTATTAATTTTGTGGAAAGTGTGGTAAATGGTTTCCTTTAAGGTGATTGTGAGTTGGTGAGCAAGCATCCTTTCGTTAGCTAG
This sequence comes from Vanilla planifolia, assembly GCA_023846275.1. Classification (NCBI taxonomy): domain Eukaryota; kingdom Viridiplantae; phylum Streptophyta; class Magnoliopsida; order Asparagales; family Orchidaceae; genus Vanilla; species Vanilla planifolia. Next base: position 4,326,274 of record JAIUJO010000018.1, read on the forward strand.
AACATGATTAACTTTCCCTATGAAAAGTATGGATTATTGGTTAAGAAATAAAGGAATTTTAGTGATGCATATGATGCAAAGCTTTTTTAGAAGGTCTACACCTTAAACATTATCCTTTTTAGATACGTGATATGCAATTTCCTTAATAGAAAATGTTGTCGAGCATGCTTAATGTCTTGGAATCAAATAAAGATAATCATTCTCACTATTTTGTATTTTACAATACTTGGAACAAAATAGATGTGGATGGCAACAATTATTGGACCTCACCAAGGATGGAAAATTCACTATCAATTCAGGATAGCATAAGCTTAGTGGTAATTAATTACCTTATTCATAAGTCACAAAAAATAATGTAAACTAATTCTCAACCTTGCAAAACTCTACTAAAGTGGAACCTCCTAAATAACTAATTATACTTTTATAACAACTTGGGAAATTTGAGCTTCAATTTATAGATGAATGCCTTTTTGTGCATATAAGGACTCTCAAATGAATCTTAGGAAAACCCTTTGTAATGAATCTTGGCATCAAAAAAACCCAACACCAAGATTCAAGAAATGCTTCTATAATGGTGAAAGTGTAGTCAGATAAACTCAATAGCTTTTGATGGATTCAATATTCTATCATCTCTCATATGTTGCAATATCTAGAAGATAGATATTCAAAACAATTCAATGAGCAAATATTCCCTATAATTTCCCTAATAGAGTTCAATGTAATACTTATGCAATATTGAAATGTTGTCTAATTATGTAAAGAAATTCAATAGATCCTTAAATCAAAAAATATGCATTGCTTCCTTGATTTTTTGAGATCAATTGAATTATAAAAAAATTTGTTCAATGTACTCCCTTAGTAGTGGATTTAGTCAAATCAATTTCTAATTGATTGACTAGAAGGAACATGGCCCTATAGGTTGTGTTTTTGTGATTAGAGACTACTTGTTATAGCTATTAAAGCACTCTCAATTTTTATTGTATCTTAAAAAATATTTCAGTTGAAGCCATTGAAATACTATGTTGTTTAAACTTAAGTGATAATTTGGGGTTATAGAAACGTCATTATAAGACAAAAAAATTAATCAATCCTTGTAATGATGCATAAAAGCATTGGAATCCCTTACTATATCTTAACCCTACTAAATAAAATGAATCCATTTCTTTGCAAAGTTGTTGAATTCTAACACATATTTAAGAAAGGAAATCTAGCAACAAACTAGTAGGTTTAAATAGCTTGTAACTATATTAATTTAGAGGTTTTAATTTCATAACAAATTCTAAGAGTTTGGAAAGCTTTAATTAAGATTGATGAGGAGAGATGTTGATATATTCATATAATGATTATAATGTAAGTCATCCAACTAATGCATTGATAATCAAATGTATGAAATGCATTCACACAATCGTTAAGGTTGACTTTAATTTGTTGTTACGAAAATTACTGAGCATTTGGGGCCAAAAAGAGTGAACTAATTTCTTCGAAGAAGGGTCTAGATTTTATCATATATCGTTTATTTTGGCTTAAGAAATCTATTTTCTTAAACTACTTTGGGTTCGCATAATTATGTCAAGTTAATCATATTCTGGGAAAAAGGAATGAACCTAATTCATGTGGCTCATTTCATAATAGGAAAACCAATATCGATAGAGTTCTCCCATTCCAATGTATTCCCTTCAAACTTGCACTTGATTCTAGCAAATATTCAAAAGAGAGGTTCATACAATTATGACTACCTTTGCAAAAGTAAATTGAGTACATATTTTGTTACTATTAAAATAAAATTTTTTCTATAATATTAATTTAAGTTTGTGAATTAGGAAGCTACCTATCAAATTTATTATTCTTTTTAGGAATAAGATACGCAAAGAATGAAAGAAAAGCCATTTCTCTCTCAAAAATTTCTATCATTTGATCTATAGCTAACGTAATTAACCATCAATTTTAGTTACATAACATGCTTCTACATCCTCATCATCTAGTACTCCTTCATTCATTGGCCATCACATCCTCCCAATCAACCTTATGTAAAGACTAGTTGAATGGCATCAGTTTAGTATTATGGGCTGAATTAGGCAATACAGAAGACTCCCTATTTATTTGGATTCCTTGCACCTTTATCATGTCATTCAATCATATTAATGTGGTCTTTTATGACTAAATAAATACGTTGACACCTATTGACTTTTTCAACATGTATGGTTATAGAGTTCATCAGGGCATTGAATTATATCTTACTTTGTAGCAGTACAATTGCTAGCTAAGTAGGCTACCTAACATAGATCTTTTAGAATGGTCCAAAGAATTTTAATAATGCTTCAATGCTCTATTTGGAATACCCCAATGGGGAAAATTTTCTTAACATGCTACAATATGATTCATTAATCAGCCTAATTTATCATTTCACATCAAGACTCTCATCTTCTATGCACATTTCTTGATGCTGGTTAATCAGGTCTATCTTTTGTGCTTCCTTTTTGTTTCAATGTCATTTTGATACTACGACTCGTTAAAAAGGATTAGACAAATATGTTTACTCTAATTTGTTTTTCTTATGATGTACAATGATGAAATCCATAAAAGTAGTGTACAATATCTTACTTCATAGCAAGATTGTCATCGGCTAAATATGTGGCATGGCATGAACCATTTATATTTCTTTGAAATCCTATTGATTTCAGTCAAATTATTTAGTTATAATAATATGCTAATATGTTAATCAAACTTATCCATCGAGGCTCATTGTCTCAATTGTTGCAATTCAGTTCTTAACTATCTTGGTTTACCATTTTATCAATTTGTACATAAAAGTTGTCATATGATTCTCATCATAAAATATGTTAGTTCCTTACAACAAGAGCAATCATTGCACTTTTTGTGCTTATACAATTTCATTGCAAAGCTTATGTGAAATCAAACATGATCACTACAAATACCTCTCTGCAATGGACTCATTCCAACCAATATATTGAATTGGTTATAATGATACTTCAACGAGACACTCCAAATCATTGAATGGTAACTCGCTAGCATAATGCAACAACAAATCAAAAGCTTATGGATGCTCTTCGTCACAGACACATATCAATCGTAGTCTTTAGAAGTCCTGATAACAATAATAATGCATTCTAAGTAATAAACTATAGCTATTGCAACCTCAAATATGTAGTAATATTTTTCATAAAAGAAAAGGTTGAGAAGTCTTTTGATATAGCCTTGTAATGGTGAAAAAGTTGATAAAATGATTTCAGGATATGTTAAGTACTTGTAAAAAATATAAATAGAACTTTATATTTTAAGATCAATATAATCATCCATCGGTAAAATTACATATCATTATCTAATTTTTAAAAATTTTAAAACCCTCATTTCTTCATTTTTCTCATTGCCACACCAACAAAGCCATGTATAACATTATAATGGAAGCTATCAAGATCATTTATATCATCAACATAGCTTAAAAAACTATACAAGCTTTCGATATCTACATTCATATCATGCCACAAATCATATGTAATAAAAGTAGACATTATTTCTGTTTTGAAGGGAATATTGTAGAATTTTGTTTTTTCTTTGGAATCATCCAACAAGTTGGACTTCACCCTTTTAAAAAAATCATTGAGTAGTTATGTTCTAGAATTTAAAATATATTAGCAAGTTTGTGACATACTAGCATTCTATACGTTCCACATGGAGGCATACTAGTTTTACTCGGACTTATAGCCATTCAAAGTTTAGTATCTCTACTTTTACTTAGTCTCTGATATTATTCCTATTATGGAGGCCAATTATAATTGACCCTTGTATATCACACTTTTTAATTTTATTTTTATTAATTTGTCCAATTATTTGTATTTATAATTTACCTTAAGCCATTTGGAGATTGATTGGTAGCTTTTGAAATACTTCTAGATTTAAATTCTATCCAAGATATCCTTACAGTAGTATGGTAATTCTATTAGCCAAAGCTTGTTTCAAAATAGCTTTAAAAAGCCTTCAAATTGAGAGTTGGGTTGCTTTTTAGTACTGATCGCTTTGTTGTTCACCTTTGCCACTACTAGTGTTAGTTCTTGTGGCTTACTCAACCCACCTTCACTCTTCTAACCAATTTATCCTCTCAACACACACTGACCGTTGTTGATCCACAATCCATGAAATTTTCTAAATTGTCAACAAATGTCGACCTATTAGGTCATGATAACATACAAATTAGGCTTGACATCTAATTGTGTCTATCTGCTTGTGTTGCGCAAATCACGTAGGACAGCTCTGTGCAACTCCCTAAACTAACACTTAAAATGCACATGCCAATTTGGGAGCCTCTTATGCCAACTTAATTTTGCTTCTTTTCAAGAAAAATTTTTGACTAAATTCAAATTATGGTTTTTATAATTTGTGATGACTTTTAAAATTTGAATAATATTCTTTAGAATTCTAAATTATGTTCAATTGTATTCCAAAAATATCCTTTCATATCGTAGGCTAACAAATTATCATTATGGCTTTGAAATGTCATAAATAGTGATGCTACCAATATTGTAAGTAATATAATATGAATGAAATAACAAAGTACTTCAAAATAATGGTGTGATTCTTTGAGGTTACCTTGGAAGGAGAGTTAAAAGACATAAAAAAAGAGATTCTAACATGTTATTCAGTATTTACAAGAGCATCAAATCATTAAGAGAGCTCTTAATCACTTAATTTTAACTTTTGGGAAATTAATCACCTCATCCAAATTTCGATTTTGCCTTAATGAACATGTGATTTTCTTATTTAGTATTCAAAAACTCCACTTGTTCACCTTGACACATCGCTACAAACTTGTGCATTCTAGATGATGGTTATTAAAATTACTTTTTCATTTGGTTAACATTCCTAATGTAAACAATCAATGAATGTCCTAAGCATCTAGGAAATGTTTACTTGTCGAATAATACTAAGATTTTCTATTATAAACTCATAGCACCTTTGCGTAAGATTTTATATGGATATGTTGCATGAATTAAGAACTTTTCAATTATCGATGGCCTTAAAAAAAGTTTTAGCATATCATCCTACATTAAATTGGTATCAAAGGATAGTTTGCTTTAAGAACATTGCATAATTTTTAATTATCATTAAACCAACATCTTTAATATTTATGCATTAGTTTTAATAGCTAGAAATTATTTAAAATTTTATAAAAAACATTACGAAATAAATTTTAAAAAAATCTTATTTTTATTTCTAATGCCACAACATTTACTTATTCATATGTTCTTGTGCCTTTACATTTAATGATTTGTTTGATTCTCTTGATCTTTATCATCCCAAATTACAACCTTTTTCAATCCCAATTGCTTATGATTGCTAGGTCTACAAATTACTATTGAATGTTTGATTCTCAACCACTATAGTGATCCATGGACAAATAAAATAATATGTAATTATAGAACTAATTAATTCAATGCAAGAGATAAGAGCAACCTTAGTAATATCCATAGATTTATTGGAACAATGTAATGAAAATAGATGTGATGAAACACATAGGTTAAGTTGTTCTATGACAAGTGACTCTAAAGAAGAAATCATGTAATCCAAAAATAATCCTAACCAAGGTGACAAGCTACCCCACATACCCATGATAGTAGACATTGTTGGGATAATCGTCACTAGGCTAACATGGTTAAAATAAGAGTTGCAACATTTGTTGAAAGTTTAGAGTCGTGAGTATATCAAATTCGAAAAATGAGAATGGAGAATGCTTTTGAATGGTATGATCTTAGTAGGCATAAAAAGTGCTAACTTATAAAAACATAGGCCTCTATCACATGCCAAATTATTTGTTCACATATTAAAAAGGTAATTCTCTAATGAGAAGTGAGCAATACCCCTACCATGAGAAGAACTCAAGGTTTGCCAACAAGATAAATTTGTACTCACTTCTTATTTTAGTCAACTTTTGAATAAATTGTAATGTTTATCATCAAATTCAAAGATTTCTAACAAATACATCACTAAATTTTGAGGAATATATGCTCTAATGTGGTTCTTAGGGGTTAGACCAAGTAGCATTATTTTTATTTTGAGTTAGGCTCAAAGAGACTATTCAATTGGCCTATAGTTGAGAAATATTAGCAGTTGAGAAAAGGCATATGACGTGGCCTATGATTTGGAATACCAGATACCTATAAGAGTTAGATTCCCATGACTACTTCCTACACTAAACTGCACACCACTACTTCCACCAATTTTATTACTTCTACTCTATAAACAAATTATGACCCATCACTAATGCTCCTGCTCATGAATCCAACCCTTGGACAAACCATCTACTACCTCTAGAGTACAATGTTATTATTAACACAAGAAAGAGCATGTCATAACCAAGCATCTTAAAAGTGTCTTCCACATAAATATATAAAAAGAAAAGTAAGAAAGCAATAAACCTAAGAAAGAGGAGGTCGTATAGTCAGATCAGGTTATTGAAGAAGAATTACAAGAACAAAATTTAAAATTTTAATATATTATACCACAATAAGAATTATGAGATGCATTTTGATTACACTAAGAATAATTAAAGATTGGTGATGAACTAAATTCTTCTATAATTTCATTTGAATTAAAGACCAACTTATTAAGATTGTTATAGATAATAATAGTTGTATCAATATCATATGAGAGAACGCTGCCAAAAAAATAGTTTAAACATTCACAGACCATCTCCTACCATACATAATATCTTTGATCAACAAAATATCAATTTTCATAAACACAAAGGTGTTGCATTCCTTTACTAAATTAATGATTAAATCTATTTGCTCATGAAGAACTTACTTGATAAGTAAAAGAGCTCACACAAAAGGGATTTATTAAGAAAATTATTAGAGCATGTGGCAGCTTTTTAAGATCCCAAAGCATAACATGAGTTTTTATTGAAGGAATTATTTGTGTTAGTGAGAACTTATGTATTGGATAAATTATTTTTTACTGAAGATTTATCATGAACTATAATTGCACCTTATTTCAAGCATGCACTTACAATTCATTTTAAGCATTAACTGAATTGATTATAAACCTATTTCCTTTCTTGATGTGAAAGCTTTAAATTCTAGAAATAATGAAAAGCCTGCAGTTAAAAATCTTGAATTTCGTATATACAATATTAACCTTCAAATGAAAAAAATATTTAAATATTTGTGGACATATTTCATTGTAGAAAATTAAAGATTTTGTTAAGAAAATTTATATGAAATGGAATTTGTACAAAATTTATTTTTCTAAATAAAAATTACTAAAAGAATCTCAATTGCATTATCCTTTTGGTAATCTAATTAGCTACCTAATCTAATTTTTTATGGGTAATGAACCGCCTAGTTAGATTAGAATCAATGGAAATAGTCAAATTCTTGGATGTAGATTTGTTGATGGTCCATTAAAAACTTGATTAATCATATGATGTTGAGTCTAGTGCATCATAGATCATCAAAGGTTTATATCCAATAGAAAGAAAAAAAGTTTATCATCAACTTTACATTTCATGTGATGTCCATAAAAGCATTTCATAGGAATTTCATGTTCAATATGATGGCATTATTTAACATGGGTTAAATAATTTAATGAATAAGAATAAAACTTTAGTGAAAACAAGGTTTCTATCAAAGCTAATTAGAAATTAAAATGTATAATTTGTTGAACTAAGAAAATAAAAGTTGAAGGGAGTGAATAATTTGATAAGGTTACTGAACTTACAAATACGTACAATGTTCAGCTTAGCAATTAGTTTAGAAATCATCACAAGCGCTAAAGCATTGAAGTAAACAATAAGGAAACGTAAGGATAACAATTTCTTCTAAGGCTAAACTTGTATACTTACTACGACAACAAATACTACTTATGTGTAAAAGAAAAAATATATATTCTGATACTCAACATGAAATTTTTTTTTCAATTATTAATTTGAAAAAGTATAAAGTGCTTTTCATAGCATACTACATTCTTTTTCTAGACTTCAGTAATACTTCTCTTAATCATTTTTCTTGCACAAGTTTAGATGTGCATTTTCGAACATCTTAAATGAGCTATAACACAACATTCTACATAAAATAATTTGAAAATATTCTTTGGTAATAATGATCTAACCATTATGTTATGTCTAATTATTTTATATCTCAAAAAGGGTACCTTGAATTTTATTATTTTTGATTTTTAAGAATTATAATTATTGTGCTCTTTATTTGCTTCTAACATGGATTGAGAGAAAGGAAGTCCCACTCTAGTGGTTCTTTTTAGGAAAGGAAGAATGCTCTTAGGGCTTAATGTTTAGCTTTTTTTTGTTTTGTTTGACAGCATAATGAAGAAATGAGTGTTGAGGTCTTTTAAGAAAAAGGTAATGATGGTAATGTTTGGGTTCATGAAAAAAGTAGAGAGGGTTTTATTTTTTAACTTATGTAAATAGCAATTGCAAAACTCTCTCCACTTATGAAGGAGAATTTAAGTACTGATAGTCTTAAATTTGGCAACATAAGGTTCAACAAAGTCTATAGTTTTGTTGGGTAAACCATGTCATATTTGACCAACAGATTTCTTTGGTAGATATTTATCTTTCTTATTTTATGATTCCTCAATTATTGTAATCATTTCATGTAAAGTTTTGGATCCATTACTATACTATACCAAATTATTTTAAAATTCTAATAATTCAATATTCTAATAATTCAAAATTCACCCCATCATGTGTTTAGTTATATGACATCTAGTGAGTTGAATTCCAGACCTTACAAAAAGTATCATAAGGGCCTTAAACTAAAAGATGGTGTCAAAGAATCTCATGAGGCCTAATGGTGGGTCAAAAGTAGAGATTGTATTAATGCTTACCATATAAAAGTTAAGAGCTTACAAATACACACCAAGGTAATTCATAATAATCTTTTGTGCATGAAATAAGATGAAAAATATAGTTGAATGTATTTGACAACACTAGATCAATTTTTATAGGACAGTCATAAATTGATAAATTATATTGTTAACTATCCTTATTCATGGATTGCATGACAAACTTATTAATATCATTATTATTCTTCATATCATTTGTGAAGTTATTAGAAAATAATTAGCCCATTTTAACAAATAAGGTAATTTTGTTTTATAAAAGATTCATGTTAAGATCATACCATACTTATCGTAGCTTCACTCGATTTGACTTATGCATCACTTGTGTAGTTGAGTTTAAAAAACATTAATATGTTATAGTATATCTACATCACATGTTAAGCTTCATCTGGTTGATTTTAACACTTATTTGAATTGACTAGCATTAAGTTAAAATGATAATTTACAATTATGCATAAGATAAAGTCTATTGCAAACATTTATTATGATTATGTTGTGAAATACACATGACTGGTTAGATACACAACACTTCGTATCAAAAATAAAATTTCATGGCCTTCTATACTTGCATATAGTATTTTTATAGTCATTGATTTAGGAAAGGATTGTGCTAGTGAGTAGTATTACTTAGTAGTGCAATGCACAATGCCAACATGCATAGGAGATATGTGATGTGTGTTCTCATCAAAGAGTGGAATTGGATAGTTGAATACTCTTCTAGATGTAGCTTCTATATGGTAATTCATGTGCAAAATGTCTTAGTGATGTAATGTATGCATATGTTATGTGAACGATATGTTAAGAATAAGAAATCTATGAAGAATTTTATGTATTGTGAGGGAAAAGGAAGTTTTGCTTAATTTTCATACAACCATTTGGATGAAATTATGAGTATTAAAATTCCTATAAATAGGCCTCATTTTTCTCCCACACTATCGTTAAGAAAAGTATGATGGATTTCAATAACATTCAATCATCTAGAATTATTTGATTTAATGGGTGGTCTTTCATGGAACTTTAATGGAAATCTTATTTTTGGATTATGTTGAGGTGCATTCCTCGATTGCCATAACAAAGCACTTTCATACATTCAAGATCATAAAAGCCACATGAGTTGCTTTGTAACTTCTAATCATCATTTATTAGTGACATTTGTCGCATATCTATGAAATTAAATTAGGGTTATTGTTTTCTCAATTTCGTTGTGACTACATTCTTAAAAAATCCATTGGCTCTATTTGTGAGTGAGGAAAGATCTTAACTAAAGACTTTCTAATGAGCGGATGGCTAGCAACCTTACATTGAGGCATTATGGTGCCACAACATTTAGCTCAAAAGTAAGGCCTTTTGTTTGTAGAAATTAGAAGAATTTACTCCAAGGCTTAGAGTAAAGTGTGTTATTGAGATAAATACTACTTGTATTCTTTTTGTTAGAGGATTGGGAATACATTTTTTGATAAAAGAATGTCGATCCAGAGCCTTCTGGCACCACTCATATTAAGTGAAGGAATGATTATATAGTCGAAGTTATATAATTACACAAGGTGGATGTTGAATACGGTCTAATGGTTGAATATCTTAAAACTTTTAAGTGAGTTACTATATTACACTTTTCTTAATATTTTCTTTTTATGAATAAAAATGCTAAAAATAAAGACTTAGAAAGATTTTGGATTATTTAAAAAAATTGATTAATACCGATTCTCCTCCTCTAGTTACGTTGAATAGTGAACAAGTTGTATCAAGGTAGATTGTTATGTTGATTAGAGAAGTTCTCTATTGCATAAGCTTAACATCATAGAGTAGATCCTCTATAATATAATTACAATATTTTTTAAAATTTGCAAAATCCCACTTGGGAGCATGCCAAGTACACCCCAACATTAATGAGTCAATAATTTTCATTTAAGCAATATCCTTCAAACTATTTTGCCCAAAAAGTTGATTTAAGGATGAGGAAATTATTTGAATAACTCATAACATTATTATGAATATTTCTTATGACTGTAAGTAAATAACTTTATTCAAAAGGTATAATATTTATTTTGTGCTATATCATAAGCAATTTGTACTAAAATGTTAATGCAAACACTTTCTTTAAGGCTATGTGTGTGTTAGAAAGGTAATATGTAAATAAAGCAAAAGGTAAAAAAAGAAAAGGAAAAAGAAGGAAGACAAGAAAATGATAAGAAAGAGGAGCCCCAAAAATAATATGGAGCTTAATTGCAAAATAGCTAATTATTGAGGTAAATGTTCTTCATGTGTAAAAGTTAATTTAAATATTTTATTTTATGATGAATCTTGTTCCTCCATTGATGAAATGAATGACAAATTTGAACAAAAAAATTGAAGCAATATTTTTTTGTAAAGCAATATTGTACATTGCATAAGAAAAACATTAATGATTTTAATGTGATATATGATTAACTTAAGAAAATATGAATCATTAATACGTAATGATTATTTGAAGATTTCTTCACTAGTGAATTTCAAAAACAAAAGAATTTCTATGACAATATTCCATTAAAACTTTAATCAATATTCAATTATTTGATATTATAAAATAGGATTCTCAAAAATAAAAATTTTCATTTCAAGAATAAAAAAATTTCTAATAACTTTCTAATAATTAAATTATTTGATCAAAAATAATTTTAATTTGTACATTATATATGCTTATGCATGCATTCTCAAAAACTCTTCATAACATTGAAACTAATAAAATTTATGCATGAGAATGCCTTATCATTAAGGACCAATTTTTTATGCTTTACATATGTATCATAAAAAATAATATCAAAGTATTTCTATAGTCTACGTCAAATTTAATTACACTACTCATTGAGGAAAACCAATTGTTCAATTACATGTAATTATGCTCGAATTTATAGGTGACATTGTTTTGGATGTGAACTTAAGTACTTCACACTCACCACACATTACTATCTCTAATGAAAACAAAGTTGTTTTGGGATTTGTAAATACAAAGCTTAGGAAATCATGTAGGTCTCCCTACATTATAAGCTCCTATGAAGATTAAAATTAACTTTGTCTGCTTCAAAATTACATGCTCTATTTCTGACAAAAATGACATGCTCTATTTCATGGTCCTTGGCATTATAGGCTAACTATAAAATATATTATACATTTCAGTATTATTTAAATATTGATACACCACTATCAGTTAGATGTTATAAAATTTAGTAAAACTATATTCATAATGACTAGCATCAAGAATTGATCATGTAGCCAACTTCTAACATCAAGTAATAAACATTTAAAGTAAGCATAATGCTATAATATTTAAAGTTCAATAAGGATAATTATTTATGAATATAACTCAATTATTCAACTAATTTTGATTCACAAGGAATTATGCATCACCAAATCGATAAGTATGAATCCTATGTAAATCAAAATAAGTTGAATATGGAATGTCGATGAACTAGAATTCTGAATCCTTATATATATATATATGTCCAGTATTATTTTTGAATTGCTATTAATCTGGATGCACTTGTACTTAACCCAATCTTAAATTTTTATATCTCAAGCAATTGTTGTACAAAAATTAGTTATGGCATTCAAAACATGCAAGAATTAGTGTATCATCTCATGACAAGTTGTCATGTAAGAAGGCATGATTTTTGCCCTTTTTATAGTGGAAAATAATGTTAAATTGTGATGCACACTATTATTTCATTGTTAAAGAACTACTAAATATTGCATATCCTGAATAATCTTTGTTTATGATTTTATTGAATACTAAGCAATAATAGTAAATAACAAAAAATTAAATAGCCAATGGTTGTGATGGTTAGGTAGTGATAGTTTCAATTAATAATCTTAATTATAGCTAGACTAGTGTCATTGGGAAACGTGAAGGTGAGTTCATACACCCAACCATATTTTAGTTCTACTGAGCCAACTGGCCCGCAAGTCTTTTTTGCATGTTTAGAAGTCCTTAACTCCCTCGACAATTCATTTGTCGAGGTTATTTTCTAGGTAGCTAACCTTTCACTTCTTCGGATCAACCAATGGTAACCTTCAATGGTCAACCAAAAATTATTTTCATTAAAGAAGAAATTGAAGAAATTGACACACTATTTAGGCTTGAATTAATGAGGAACTTTTCACACATATTTCCAAATATGGAAACAATGCTTGTGGCATTTAAGAAAATCTAAATTTTTAGTGAGTAAAAGGTATCATTTATGGATAACTAACATTTACTAATTACATTTGATAGATTTTTTGATATGTTGGCTTCACCAAGCATGAAACATCAATGAATTTAGGAAAACAATATTTAAGTAGCATCATGAATTTCATGTGAATGTTGTTTGAATGAACATTTGCTCTAATTTAGGTTTCATTTCAATTTTTTAATAAGGTAACTCGGTACTCCTTAGCTTTGGAAGTAAAAAATCCTATACAAGTCACAATACCTGCTATAAATGTAACTATATTAAGCATAAAAAAGATGTTTTTTGAAATGGATCTAGTGAAGGAATTTCCTACTAGAATCAAGATAACAAAAAAATTGGAAACTGAAATAGATTATGGAAAAGAAGTCAATATGATAACTTAGTTATTAAATCAAGTTCTATGGCAAAGGTCAACCTTTCTTCAATGTAAAAAATAAAATGTCATGAAATATGCAAGATAAAATAATCGTAGACAAATGAGAATGAATATAATCTCATTAATCCATTATTTATGAATTAGGAAACATTCTAAATGAAATGTTGCTACATTTTGATAATTTCATTTTGGATAGGGACGTTGTATGAAAAAAATTTTGAGACACTACCAAATTGTTCCACTATAGGGAATGGGTATAAAAAGTCACAAACTAAGTGAAAAGCAGGTTTGCAGATGAATTAACGTGGAACAACATGGAATTTTGAATCAGATTATTGATAATTTGTTTTTTTTTAAGAAAAATTTCAAAGGTAAAATAAACAAATATGTTTAGATTTTGATTTACTAGTATCTTACAATAAATCTTACAAAAAAAATGACTTACAATCATTTTAAGATATTGGCAATGACTAGCTTAAATGATCTACAAATTCTTAGTCTAATGTAATCTATAGAGGAAGATTTTAACCAAGTTTAGAATAGGCACTCAAAGGGAAATACTAGAAATGTTTAATGAGGCATCTTAATTTGTGTAGGATTTGTAGAAGTACCTGAGGTTCCTAAATTTCATAACAAATGACTTTTGTTGAAAAACATCACAGCTTGTAATATAAGAGGTACAACAAATAAGAGCTATGTAAGCTAGTTTATTATTCTACTCAAAACAAAATATAATTATGATTGCTCTCATGAAACCTATGTTTAACAATAGCTAATTTCATAATCTATCTAACAGAATAGAATTTGAGTATTACATTGGGAATAAATCCAATTAGGTTTGGGTATTATACATGTAAAGCATCCATTGTGAAACCTTAACTGAGGATTAGTAGTTAGCTCACTTAACTCATTGATAATCAATGGAAACAAGATGGTGCCTATTATAACTATGTGTATGTTAAACCCAAGTGGTAAATTAAGAACAGTTCGATGCAAGGTTACCCAAATTGTATAGGAAAGGAAAGCTCCATGGATTGAAATTGTATACTTTAATGCAATAGTTACACTTGATGGATACAAGAGTCCCTCCAATCTTAGGTGTGAAATAAATAATGAGCTCATTGATTACATCAATCAATGGTGCATAAAAAAACTCTTATTCGTTGGACCTTTGTTTACATGTATAAGGAAATAAAAGGGCAAATGCTTCTAGAAAAGGCTACATTGATTTTTAGACAATCATGCTTAGATTGATTAATAGAAAACAATAGTAGTGCAATATTTATGTAGAATTGGATCAAATTATTGTCATTTACTTCAATCTAGAAGGGATCCTAATCCTTTACCGAAGTTTTTGAAAAATATTTTTGAAATTCTATCATTATTAAAATATTCATTAAATTTCTCACTTAGAAGTTCGCCTCTATTATTTCTCCTAATGGCAACTAAATTGTAACTTAGCAAATTTTTATTTTAGTTATCAAGACGTGAAAGTTTCTACAAGATTTGTTCACTTTTTGTAAAATTTTATATGTATACCGAGAATAGTCATCAGATATAACTAGCCCATATTTATTATGCCCTATAATCATGCAGTGTATATGTCCAAAAAATGCATTTGAGAAAGTTCAAAGCACATACATAATCATATACAAATGTCAATTTAGTTAAACCTCTTACTAAAGTTATATTTAATAATTTTTCTAAAGGCATGTGTGCTAACATGACAAAGCCTTCTATAACATAAATTAATGTCACTAACATATGACACAAACATTTTATTTGTGAGCTATTTTCTTTATTCAAATCATGTAAATTAATGTTATTTCTTTTAGTTGTAATAACAACTATATTTCTATATTTATTGATTGTGCATGTAACAAAATAAACTAAACTAGTAAAATTACTCTCACATAGTTGACTTACATTGTGAAAAATATACTTTACTATCTAAACTAATAAACTTTAGCAATAAAAAATATAGAATTTCCAATAGTACTTAGTCATTTTTTGTATTTCCTTGAGTTATCACTATGTACTACTTTTCCATTAAAGTAGGGTCCTTGTTGGGTGAATAAATTGATATTTCTAGTCATGCGTCTCAAACATCAACTATCCAAGAATCACATTGCAAACTTGTCCTTTAAATGAAAACCTTCCTATAATTATAAATTAATTATTAGACTTATGAATCCGAAACTTTTTAGGTGAAACATATTTAAGAAATTTAGATTAAATATGAGCTTCAATAATACCTACATGTGTTGTATAATCAATTTCCATTACCACAATGCACATGAAATATTCCCCCACATAAAAAAAATATTTCTACTAATAAGTTTTCTATTTAAAAATGAACAAGTATATTTCAAAGATTTAAGATCATTAATTCCATAACTAATGATGCATGCCTTTAATTTTTTGTGTTAATCCATCATTATCCTTTTACATGTTCATTAAATATTTATTAGCGCAATCTTTACTATGTTAACAAAGTCTTAAATATTCACTATATTTTTTCTTTTAGTTTTTTATTTTCCTTGCATAAAGTTTCCTATTATTACACAAATAAATTAATTGTTAAGGTAATCCTTCATTATGGTAACTTACCCTTACTTCACTTAAACAATGTTCCCTTTTCTTGTTCATCACCTTGAGCCAGCATCCCAAATAGCCTTTCATTGTTCTCTTTCTCTTCACTTGTGCTAATCTTGTTTTAGTCATATTAGGCTTTATCAAAGCCTTTCTTTCCCTTGTTCGTACTCTTCATCATTGCCTTCGTCTCCTTTTCAATTCCATCTTGCACCATAAGACATGCTGGTTTGATAAGTCATAGTTTCTCACACTTACGGCAAAGGATCTCCTCTTTTATTCTTTTTCTATTTTGAACCTTTGTTTTATATATCTTCTTGCAACACCAAAACGTTTAGATAAACATTCCTAAATTAGAGCTATGCTATCTTCATATGTTGCCTCCTCTTCTAAGGTATCTTCCTCTCTCTTTAGTGTTATTGCTTACTTTTTGTTTTGAAATTATTTTTTTAAATAAAGACTTTTCTTCTTTTCTACTCTCTAGCTCTTGTTCATTAGTCTTGAGGTGACCTATAAACTCATCCAATGTTATAGTAGAAATTTTTGTAGCAATCTTGAAGGTTTATACTCTTTCTGCAAAATTCTAAGGATCTTTTTTTTCATGTTCATTCATAGATATAGTCTTTCCTAAACTAGCAAGTCCATTTATAATGTTAATAAATCAAACAAAAATTTCTTCAATAGATTCATTAGAAGTCATTTTGAACAACTCCTAATAATATGTCATATTTATTTTAATTTCTTAAACAAAACAAGTACCTTTTTATGTTACCACTAACTTGTGGAAAATTTCAAAAGTAATTTCTAAATTCATAATTCTATTAAATGTAACAATATTCAAAGAATAAAGTAAAATATTATCTTATTTTTTATTTAATTAAATTCTATGTTTATTCTTTGTATCCATGTTATTAAATTTTTTTGTTCTAATACATCTTATAAATTTTTTTAAGAATACATTTCCCTACTCGCTAACTTCAAGTGTGCGGCAGTGCTAATATTTTCAATAGAGAATATAATGATCTGTCAAGTCTTAGAGGAAGCTCTTAGCTCACACTTATATTTGTTTAGTCAAGTCTTAAATATTTAATATTTTATTTTAATGGGCTTTCCAGTGTAAAATAGATATCTTCAAAGTATCTTAGATTGTTCGACAAGTCTCAAAGATTAACAACATGTGCAATAAATTCAAAAATCTATTTTTATTATAGAATATTAGTTTATTTATTTTAAGGCACTCTCATATCATTTCAATTTTAAATCATATTCATGTATCAAATTATTCAATCATCTCCTTGATTTAACAAATGAATAGGATTTGTTTTCAATTTTATAACCTTTTTCTTGGTTAAATCATACCTTTGTCAAATTTCAAGTTAGTTTTTTTGTAAATCATGATTAAATTAAAAAGAAATTAATTATGTTAAATTTTTCATAACTAAGAATATTAAAAATAATTGCCACATTCTTGCTTGTGCAAATGTGTAAAGCTCTCGGGCTAGGCTAGCACGACCAGGCACTCGCATGCCTTGGGTTAGAAAATAATTGAAACAAAATTAAGACAGCCATTTTGGCTGATCATGATATGCTAAACTATATGGGGTGAGGCATTGGTGAAAGCTAGGTAGCACTCAAACAAATATACGTGTGGGCTAGGTCAGAACCATATATACCTCTATGTTACGAGTAAGCCGAGGTGATTAATTTCTACTTGCACAAAGGGGGAGCCAACATCAATTTAGTATGAATATTAGTCCCATGTGAGTGCATATAAAGTCTAAATATTTTTCCTTCCCTACAATGTGGGACCAAAATGCTCATTGTCATCTGCATCCAAAAGTAGAAGCATTTAGCACTGTGTGATTGTATATTTTCATGATTACATGATGGAGCTCGCCTCTGATTTTATTAATCGATGATGATCATTCATCCAATCATCAAATTGATCCCTTAGATCTAATAGTGATTACTAATTCTATTGATTTCATGTGATTTATTCTTTGATCTGATGGCTATAGCTTCATCTTGACTTATTAGATGACTAGAACTCTTTTTGTCTAATCCCGTAATTATTCTGCTCTTAGCTATCATGTCTGAATCCAACGACTGAGATCAATTCTGAATTTAGTGTTGCTGAACTGAATGATCTATATCTCATCCAATATGATCAGATGGCCTATACCAAATCCATCTTGATCAGACTAATCCATAGTTCATCCTCTTATTCAACATTAGATTTGGTGGTTTGTATTGCCTCTGCTTGGCTCCAATGCTCCTAGTTTGCCAAATGGAAAAATATTTAGCCAAAACATTATCCATTTGAAATAATTATTTTAAACTATTTTTAAAGACTTTTCAAGCTGTTTGGATAGAGGTTTTCACATAGCTTCTCTCTATTTTCGAAAGGCTAAAATCAAATTTTTTGAATAAAAACCTAACTATTATAGATGGAATAATTAATTAAAATGGATCAATCTTTGAGATCATAAGAAAGAACAATTGATTGTTCTACTAATGTAAATTCTATCTATTGGAACTATATCTTGTCTTTCTCAAATCATAAAATTCTTTTAGCTAAGCCTTACACTTCTAAACTTTTAAATTTTTCTTTATCTTCTTAAATTTAAGCTCGTTGTACCTAGTTCCATAAATCAAAAAATGTAGGAACTTATATAAATTTTGTGAGATTTGTATACTAGTTTTACTTTAAAAGCATGTTTACAAAAACTTGTCCAAGTACTAATTTAAGCAATTATGCTCTATGGTTAATCCAATTGAAACTTGGTTTATGAAGAGGGATGAATTGCTATGAAAAGTATTTTGACTTTTGAATAAGTATTTGTAATAAATATTTTAAAGTAATAATTTTAAGTATTATATTAATTTTTAAACAATGATATTATTTATATTTTAAGGAAAACTTGAAAATAAAATTTAGAAATAAAAAAGTACAATAATCTTTGATGATTCATTTCAAATTCAAACCTACAGCTTGCCTAAATAATGGCTATGAAAAAAACAAAACAAATTGGTATAAGACTTTCAAAAAAACAATGCCCACAAAAATGAGATAAATTAAATGGGCTATAGAAATCTTTTAGTGAAATGAAACTTGTAGAAAAAGAAAAATTACAACAGCAGTTTTGAATTTGAAGCATATAGTATTCCTATGCTTAATGATATATTTAACAAAACAAAAATGCATTTTTCTTTTACTTGAATGAAAAAGAAAGAATAGTTAGAGCTCCAACAATTATGGACACAACAAATGGAAAAAATAATTAACGTAAGTTGTTAAGAATTAAATTTTGGAGCATTAAAAGTTCTTATTCCTTCACAAATTTTTTATGTTAAAAAACCTGCCATCTATAGACATATTTCAATGATTAAAAGAAGATCTAGAACATCCCAATTAGCAACTATGGCTAGAATGACTTGAATTTAATAACTATTTAAAAATAGTCATTCACAATAAATATAGGGTTGGTGGCTTTGCGGTGCTAATAAAATAACCATTGCAAACAATCAGTCATCATTGGGTCTTTTAGTGTAGGATAGATTAAGAAAAATGTGAGCCACACCATTGAAAATCTAGATCATTATATTAGAAATTGTGTAATTAAATCAAGGTAAATAAGAGCCACTTAGTTGATTTTAATGTAGATTATTAAATACCAAATTTAATTGATTGAATCAATGTAAATGATAAAAAAATTATTGACATTAATGTAGACCATTATGTCATAAAATTAATAATGAGATAGGTAGATTTAATTCTACACATTTAATAAATGCAAGCGAATCTTCAACCATTTGATCTTGAAAATTGCATTATTAGATGACTAGATTGGAATCAATACCTTTTTTAAAAGATGATGAATATTTGAACATTTGATTATGATGAAACTGGCTTCAAACAATTGGTTTTCGATCTATGTGTTTCAGAAAAGCAAATGAATTTTAAATTGTTTGATCTAATGACATAATCAAATAGTACACATTTGCATCCAAGTTTTTTAAGTGATATATGCTAAATTAATTTGTAATTTCTTCCCGCATTGTTTTTCAACTTGTCAGGTAGCTGTATATAGGCTTTACTTGTAGCTATATAATTCATCGAACATATAAGTTTGGCTGCATTCTAGTTCACTATGGAGACCTTTGCTAATTAATATGCAGATAATTGGTTGAAGAGTGATTCCATGTTGAGATACTATAGCATATGTGTTTAGAAGTCATGCCTTGACTCAAAACATAGGAAAGTATTTGCTTTGGTTGGTTATAACAATGTCTTTTTTCTTAATTTACTTTTTTTGCATTATTGGAAGAAGGTTTCACAATAGTGATGAGCATAAGATGATTTTTAAAATTATGAATGTTAGGAATCTTATGTTTTCCTAGAACATATTAATCATGCTTAACATATTAATTAAAATTTTTAAAAAGTTTAATTTTTGTGCTTTGCAAAATGGAATTTAATCATGCTTAACATATTAATTAAAATTTCTAAAATTAAATTCAAAATAAATCTCATAACAATTTATTTCTCTAACTACGATAATCTTCATAGAATTTGATAATCTTTGTTTAATAATTTCTTCCATGGCATAAATATTAGTTATTAAAAATCTAAAATTTCACTCAATGAAATTAATTAAAAATTCTTAGGTGTCATCAACAAATAAAATATCATAATTATTGTTCAACTCAAAAATGATTATTTAAAAGGGCATGACATTGTGTGATCAATATGCATATTAAAATCAAGACTTTATGTTTACATAATTTCAATTCTTGATATTTGAAGATTAACTTATGATTGATTTAACAATTTAGTCATTTATTAACATCCTACTTTTATGGTAGAGTTGACATTTTAACTTATATATTGATCACATAAGACAATGCCGATTACCATGAGCAAGACGAATGTAAACCTATGTGTCATTTGAGTGTTAAGTGATTAGTTTAATAATTATGACCCAAAGTATAATATAGAAGACATGCTCTAGATTAGAAACTATTACACTATGAGCTCTATCTATTACCACCAAAATTTGAAGTTAAGCTATTCTTAAGTAATGTGTCCAACACTCGTTGACTTGTTTTCAATTATCGATTTACCAATGCATCAATTAAGTGAGCTCTATAGTAGATTAAACCACTTGATTTTCAGTTACCTGATTTGAAGCACTCAACAAAAAAATTAATAAACAGCATAATGATTTTTTTATCATTAAAATATGATGTAAGAAATAATGGCTCAATGTAACTAACATAAGAAAAGAAATTTGTCAATAATTAAAATTTGTTATTGAAAATTTACTTGAATAAATAACATATAAATAAAAGAAATGAATGATTATAAAACACTCTCCTTAAATAGTCATCTTAGCTCTCCTCTTTCCTTTTTGTATTGTCCTACTAGGATCAACTATTACAAGCTTATGCATTATTTGTTATTTATACACAAATTAATTGTCTAAAGCATCCTCTATGCCAATCTCCTTTCGTAAGTTTTTTTTACTACTGTGACTCATGTACTAATACTTGGCATGAATCACTTTAAGTATTAATTATTCCCAACAAGACTCGTAAACATTATCTATGTCTAGCTTAATCATTTTTGTAGAAGTAATGTCCTTCCTTTCATTCATGGCTACATCCTTTATTTCACTTTTTTTCACTTAGGTTATAAAAATTTATTTTTTTAAAATAAATTAAGAATTTGCTCCTTTTTGTTACAAATTTGTTATTATTACCATTGTAAGAATATGTGTTTGCAAATAAGCTATAGGTTTAACTTTTAATGTTTTAAGTGTTCCATTGTCTTGATTATTTAGTGTATTTTAGTAATTTCGAATTTTTTTATTGTAACACGAACTTTGTTTAACTTGCAATATCATGAAAAGATTTTTGATATTAAGTTGTGTCAACAATTCAATTATTTCATTATGTTATTTAAGTTTTCTTTTGTATTTATAATTTTTACATTGGTAATATTTTTTTGGGTATTTATTTATCACAATTTTTTTTAAAAAAATATGAGGACTTTTAAATTCTTTTAACTAATTTTTTATACTAAAATTAATTGAAAAGCTCTTTCTTTATATGCCATATTTAATATTTTTATTTTTCTGAACATTGAGCTTTGTATTTCATATTTTCCAAAATGGTAAATGTCTTGGGTCATTCTATTTAAATTTTTAAATATATTATGGCATAATTGTTTGTTATTTTTGCACATTCTTTATGAAACTTATACTTCTTTTCTTGTTAATTATGATTAAAATTAATTTTTAAAATATAAGCCTTTTATGTTTTAGCAAACATTTGATAATGCTATCAATAAAGTAAAAATTATATCATCATAAATTTTTTCTTAATTTTTCTCTATCATATGTAGAACAATTTGATGCCTTGCAATTTTTATATATGTGAAAGGATTGAACATTTTTAAAGTTAGAAAGAGTCTTCAAGAACTTAAATTTTGATGCATTAAATGAATGTTTTTAAATCGTACTGTTATATTTGCTTAATGCTTTGGAGTTTTATCAAAACGATATTTTAGATATCACTTTGTATAGCTACATCATGTATATAATTTATAAGGGTATTATTTTTGAATTTCATATATTATTAGTATTTTTGAAATATTATGTTTATTATTTTTTATTTTAAATTTTTTATCATCATGCACTATACAACATATTTAAAATTTAATGTTTTGATATCATTGTATTTTTTGTGCTTTTTGCATTAGTATAATATTTGCATTTGTTGTTTGGCTTATGATTTTTTAATTTTTATTATATCATTTATTAAAAGTATTAACAAGTTATTTAAAAATCTTAAATTCCTATGTTCTCCAATAATACTTTTTAGCGATTATTTTAAAAGTTTAATGTATTATTTGATCATATCATAATATTAAAAAAAATTAATATATAAAATAAAGTGTGTTGATTTACTCTTATAAGTTATATTTTTTAACTTATATTAATTTACTTTCAATCATCGTACTGTTAGGAGAACCTTCTTTAAATAGTATGAAATAATTTTTAAAACTTTATACAATTCTAGCATTAATCATTTAATTAATTGCACAAATTTATTTAAAGTAAGGAAATTTGGAATATCTTGTCCGAATAAAACATAATATAAATTTTTTTCTAGCTTTTGTAAACATATTTTTAAAAGTTGTGAGATAATCAAACAAAAATGTAAACATAAAAATAAAGAAAATTCTTCACATAATATATATAAAAAATTTAAAATAAATAAAACATAACTGTAATCACAAATAAAAAAATAACATTATTTGTCAAATTCCATGGATAAAAAATCGGGATGATTATGTTCTATGTTCTAGCAAATATTGCAAACGATGTTTTTCAATTTAGAAAAAGAAGATGATTTACAATGCATGATATTAAAAATGATTTAATAGAATTAGCATTATAACAAAAAGCATACATATGTGAAAAATATAAAATATTTTAAAATGATAAATCTATTACAAAAACCAATACCTTCAAATATTTAAGGTATTAAAAATATTTTTTTATATTGACAAAAAACATAGATAACTAATAAAAAGTAATGAATATCACATTTAAAATAAGAATGAGATAATTATTTTTATTACTTTAATGATTATAGTATCATTTGATTATTCAAAATTTTTTAAAATTGGCAATAATAATAAGAAATAAATTCAACATTAAGAAGAAATGTCAAGAAGCTTATTCATGAGTCTTCCTCCTATTTGTCATCACACATGACATTTAAAAGTTATATAAGACAAAGAACACTAATTTATTATTCTTTTTATTTTTTCATTCACTTAATCATTATTATTTTACTTATTTATTTAAATTTATATATTTATTTGTCATCACTAAAGGTTTTTGCCCATTTTTTATAATAATAACATTTACTTTTTTAAATATTTACTATATTAATATTTTTTGTATCAGTTTTAATTTTTAGTATCTTTTATTTGTATTGTGCGCGTTTTAAGCTTGCAGTATGTAGACGTTTATTATTCATATATTGTGAAAATAGTTTATATTTTTTAATATAGTAATATTAATCATATTGATGATATTTTTTTATTTTCCAATATATTTCTAATTATTATATTTATATTTTAAATTTAGTTATTCAATAGAATTATTATTTTTATTCATGTTTTTATTTATGAAAAAGTTTTTATTTTATAGTTTCATATGAAACATAAAATTCTTTTATATTTCATAATATGCAATATTTTAAAGTTCATATGAAAGTAATTTTTTATGTTATCAACTGTTATTAAATACAAAAGATTCTTTACTATTATTACAACTATATATATTATGATCCAATATGCTATCTTTATTGGCAATGACATTTTTGACAATATTCCAAACTATTTCTTAAAATGAAAATTACTTGATGCTAAACATTACAATGTTTCTTGAGTGTATCATGTAGCGAGTACTATAACTAGCTGATAAATAGTTATCAATGACTATCTCATTATTTTCTAATGTAATGATATGCAATACACTACATAACATTATAATAATTTAATATTTTCTTATGTTACATTTTTTTATATCACATGTTATATATATTTTTAGTTTTTAATATATTTTTTACTAAGTTTATTTCAATAAAATAATTTATTTATGTATTAGAAAAAAATCTCATTTTAAAATTTAATATTAAGAGTTCATTATGGTTTTTTTATTTTTATATTTTCTATATGTAATGAATATTTGAAAAAGTTTTATTTTAATAATATTATTTTTAATGAAATAATTATTTGTATTTTAATGTTATATATTTTATTTGAAAGGTTTTTATTACAAATTTTTTACTTGTTAGCCAAAAAAAGTTCGACAAACAAAAAAAATTAATGTTTATTTTATTATGCATAAAATTTGGACAATTTAAAAATTCTTTGCATCAATATTTATATTTTAGTTTTACTAATTGTGATAAATGTTTTAATTTTAAGGAGGTGTACAAACATATTTCTAAGGATTATAATGCAAAACATCATATATTGAAGATTTATTACACATGTAAGTTTAGTTGTTATTTTTTTATTTGAAAGTTTTCTTTTTTCATACTTCCTTCCATGTGGTCAAATCATAATTGTTGAATTGTTCTAAGAAATTATTATATTATGTTTTGCATATTGGGAAAATTATATGTCATAGTCTATTCATTGTGTTTAATTTTTATTTTATATTCTAAATATATTTGTACATTTACTATGATTGTATTGTTGCAAACAATATTATTTTTATGATCTTTAATGTTTTGCTTTTCCTATTTTTCCAATACTTTTTGTTTTACGAGAATAATTTGTAACAATTATTGGGATAAAAGTTATTACTTATTTACAAAAATTTTTTAATAATAAATATTCCATGATGTTTGCAATTATAATTATTTGTTATAATTTTTCAAAAAAATATTATAAATAACTAAATGATTTTGAAATTTGTTTCAATATATTTGTCAAGAAATTTCAAACCTCAAATGCATTGATGCTATCACTTTTATTATTTATTAATTTATCAACTCAAGCATTTTTTTCGTTGGTTATACATTAATAACATTAGTGTTTGGCATATTTTCAAATATATTTAAAAGTTGCGAGTAACGTAATATATTAATCTTTTAAAGTTTTATTTTTGTGTGAATATGTTTTGTATGTTAGGAAATTTATCATTATATTATAAATGTATAAAGTTTTATTAATTTATTCAATCTTTTTGTGATATAATTTTTTATATAATTACATTTACCTTTTTGAAGTAAATTTTAATATTTTAAATGTTGTTTCACTTAGGTTATTCTTTATTCCTTCATTGTTGTATATCTTTATTTAAATTATAAAATTATAATTTTTTTATATAAGAAACAAAACACATTTAAAATTTTCATATCATTATTCATAATTTGTTAGTAAAATATTTTTAATCAAGAAAATATAACAAGTGTCCAACTTAGATAAAAATATTATGCATGTACAAATCATAATATGTAAGGTAAATAAAAATTTTAAAAATTCAATCTTTATATGTAAATTGTCTAAACAGATTTCCATAATGCCACAAAAATTTCAAACAAAATGTTCCATTGAGGGATCTCATAACGTTTGCAATATTTACATTTTTTAATATGTAGATGGCTTTTAGCTTTTCTTCTTGATTCATTTTGCTTTTGTTAATTTGGTTATTATATTTTAACAAAAATATGACATCTTAATTAAAACAACAACAAATTGTTCAAAATAATATTAGCGATCTAAAATATTCAATGATATAACAAGAAAATTGTTCAATTAATTTGAAACATTATGAAAGAAGATACATTAAATAAAATAGTTTTCCAAAATTTGGTTATTTAGAAATTTTTTGTTAATATTTTCTGTAAATGCACAAAATAATTTAAATGTTCATTATATTAGTGTTACTATTTTTTCTTGTATCTTTATATTATTTATATAAAGATAATATAATTTTTCATAAGTCAATTGTTAGATATGATAACTTTTTTGTAAAATATTTATGTTTTTACTATTTTTACTAACTCAATAATGATTCTTATATTAATAAATGATGTACATTTTGAAACGTTCTTGTAAACAAAACAACCACTTCTTGACATGTTATTCATATAAATCTATGCAATTTAGAATGTCTTTTGTCTCCATAGTTTTATATATTATTGTTCCTTAAATTTGTCTACAAAATTTACTTTCTCATCTAATATTCAAATAAACAAAAATATTTCAGATTTGTTATCTCAATAACATTATATATTTCTATTACCAATGATCATTTGCTTTTACTAACACATTTTAGATGCATCACAAAGAACCTTTCATTAACACTTATGAATATTTCTAATATATTATAAAATATAAAGCATATTTGGTATTATAAATTTTTATAAATATAATATTAAAATATTTGTTTGTATTTTAAAGTAGATAATTTAAGATAAATTTCTATTTCTTTAATTGTTTTTGCTAATTTGTTTAATAACATAGATTACATATTTGAATTGTTAAGTTCATTCCTTTAATATTTCGTAGGTGCAGAATTGAAAAAAAATCCTCTAATTATATACGATTATTTTTTTAATGATTTAACTTTTTTAAATAAATATGTTTTATGCATAGCATTAAATATGTTGAGAATTATATTATTTTAATATTTTTTTCAATTCTTGGAATATTTTTTTCCATTATTATGAAATTTTCCTATTGCTTTGCAAATATTTTTAGTAGTTTACTATAATGATGATGTTCTTCATTTTGTTTTCATATTTTTTGTTCCACTTATCATTATAAAACTTTTTATTTAAATATAACCAAAAAGCTATGCCCCTTTGAAGAATTAACATTTGTGAATGCAATAAATCATTATGATATTTTCAATACTATTAAAACTCTTTAATGACACATATTTTTGAGAAACATAAATAATTTTAATTATTGAACATCATTTAACAATTCTTTTTTGATGCCAAAGAAATTGCATGTTTTCTTATTAATGATTACTTTGAATGATTTTTTATTCTCGCAACTCAAAATCAAATATGTATTAATCAATTATAAAATTGAATCAAGTACACATGGAATAATTAACTTTTGAAGATATGGCAAGGTGTATTGGTGGCTTTGCTCAAGTATATCTCTACTTTTAAATTACAGAGTCATTTTCTAAGAACTTTATAGAACAATTTCTTATAAAAAATTCATAATATGCACTTTCTTTTTATTAGAATTATAAAATTGAAAATTTTTTATTTGTATAATAAATATGTTAGTATTATATTACTCATGAAATTTAAACTAAGTTGAATAAAAGCATGCATTTAAAACGTATTTACATTCATATAAATGCTACATAATATACATTTATCATATGGATTTCAAGTGATAAATGGATCGACTATAATAATTTTCAAAAAAAATAAAAATAACATATTACTTATTCCTTTTGTGTTTATACCATCCAAATATCTTATTATATGATCTACATTTCATCGCATCAAATAATGATTAAGTAAAATGTGATCATGCAAGACATGCATCAATTACATTTTTTTTACTACGTGTTAAGATGTGTAATACTATATGTTCATACAAGATTATGTCATATGTTTTACCATATGATGTAATCATTCTATAATTGGATGGCAAGCTAACAGATATTATGTGATGTAAAGATTGAAATGTTGCATAAATACGATAAGGTCATAGCCAATATAGAATTAATAGTTATGAGCTAAGAGTTGAGGACTTAATTTATAAGTGAGCTAATTTATTAGTGCTTTTATGATCTTAAGGTCATAATAGTATAATCTGATTAATTGAGTTAAAATATCCATTGTCGTAAGACTATACTATGTAATCGTATTGGTAATGATAAATCTTAGAAATGACATATAGATAGATTTCAATTATACTAGTACAATACTACTGTCATGCCATTAAGATATAGACTTATATATGAGTGATGTTTGAAGATTTGGGCATTTGTTGGGCTTATTTGTGTAATTTTTGTTTTGTCTACTTTTCATGTAATCACGATCATTCATGATTATCATTGTTTGCTTCTTGTACAACATATTATATACTATATTCTTGCATTATGCAATATTTTCTAAAGAGTTGAAAAATAGTTAATGTAGGTTTACGTAATTATATATTATAAGATACTTGTATAAGTAAGATACATTGAGATATCCTAAATAGAACAAATTGGATAGGCACTTATTACAAGAAATTATAATTTAATGCTTATTTATTTCATTAAAAATGAGATTTAGTTACTAGAATTTCTTGATTTCCATATTCCTTTGATAGGTATAAATGGAAGTAATATTTGGAAGAATATGAAATTCAATCTAATATTAAGTCATTTTACATATAAAACAAGAAAATGGAAAGTTGGCTTTATAAATATTATATTTACATGTACTTTGTTAACTTTGCTATTATATTATTGTTTCATATATTAACTTGGCAACATCCTTTCCTAGTATATAGTTATTAAGTCATTTTATTATTTTTTTGTGAATTAAACAAACTATTGTAGTAATTGTGTATGCTGTATTGCACTATTTTGAGGTGGCTTATACCTGGCCATTGTCAAAAAAGTAATACTTGTGTAAAATGCGTCTTATTTTGCCTTTGGTAAAAATATATTATTTTGTAAAAGGAATTAAAAGCTTGCAAGGGCAACAAATATGTGGTTTGAAAGGCTATGCTTCGACTGGCAATAGTAAAATAATGTTATTATTAATGGAAGCCTATTTTATATCGTGCAAATTTAGACTTCTATGATGGTCAAAATCGAAGTCTACAATAGTTGAGATTTTTAATAGATTATTATAAAATATGAAAAGATGTTGTGCATTAATTTGGGATAAGTTGAGTGTGTGATATTTTAGAAATATTTAAAGTTTAGCATTTCAAAATTGTAGTGTAGATTATTAAGTTGAGTAGGTTACAAAACTTAAGTATGAAACATAAAATCATACAAAATAGTTTTTATTCATCTAATTTTGCATAAATAAAACAAAAACTTTAAGACAATCTCTAGATAGATTACTTTGTAGGAAAAAGCTATTTTTAATTTTGGATTACTAAGAAAATAAAATTTACTGAAAGTGCATGTCTTTTTAGTGATGATACTTTATAGTTCCATAGGCATTAATGTTTATCATACCAAAGATAAAAAGGGTCATAAGGTGGTGGTTTTTGGGTTAATGGGGAGCTCAGATTAAATGAGTAATAAGATAGTAGGATATGATTTACAACATTGTTAGGGAAGATGGTAGTTTGATGAATAGATCATGAGAGTAAAATTGTAGGTGAAGAGTTATAAGTATTAATGGAAGTAAGAATTTATTTAGTTAATAGCACTTTTAGTAGAAGGTCTCTCAACTTTGATCTTTATCTCTCACAAGAGAATTAGTTGTCGACTTTCCTAGTGGACAGTTTATCACATTCTATCTTTATGTCTCATGAGGGAGGATGTTGGAATCTCTCCAGCTAGGGTTCGTATAACCCTTTTCACAATGATAAAAACATGCAAAAAAAAGAAATTTTATTTCATTATTTTCATCTCACCAGATGAGTATTAAATTTTATAAGGACCTTAAATGTTTATCATTTATTTTCAAAAAAATAAAAAAAAGTTATCAAATTTATTGAATTAAGTAGTTCACAAACTTGTCCTATGTTTTAGGTGGTGGCAATGGCAAGGGCAAAATAACGTGATGAATTTTTTGGCACTAACAGATTCCTGCATCATTTAGATTTTTTGTTTTTTAAGAGTAGCACTGCAAGAGACATACTGAAGTTTCAGGTCTACTTTCAGGCAGCGTGGTTTGCGGATAATCAATCAAGAAGACAACACGTTCATTTATCCGATTGCTGCTAGTTGAGTGGGTTTTGAGTTCCATGGGTTGGCATAAGTCGAGTAGGTGTGAGAAAAGTCGCTTCAATAGCCTTTAATGGTGGCATCAACGACGGTGGAAGGTGGATGATGGCTGAGGCATCAAAAAAAATAAAATTTATCTATTTTTTAAGAAATTTCAAATAACTTTTAAATGAATAAACTTATTGAATTTTTGTGACACCAATGATTGTATGTTTGTAAGCTAACAATATATGTTCTTTCAACACTGTTTGAGTTGATTGGAGGTAGGAGAAAATTTTCAGCTTAGAAGTTTAAATAAAAATTTGGCAAAAAGTTTTGTTAATAGCAATTTGTAAAAAATAGAACGGAGAAGAAGAAGACACCAAGATGATATGATTGTTGGGTGACTGACCCTATTATACTAGATTATCCACAACTGAAATACAATAAAAAGTAAAAAGGAAATAAATTAATGAAAAAAACAAAGATTTTCGAGTTTCTTGGAGTGCTTAAGAAGAATTAGACTCCAAAACTTCAAATAATGAGGACCAAGAAATAATATGCTTCATGGGAAATGATAATGAATCAAGTACACCAAGTGAGGAATAAAAAATGAAGATAATCTCTTAACCTCCTAAATTTAGCAAAAATAATTACATAGAAGTTATTAATGTTTTAACTTCCTTAATATCTATACATAAAAATAAAAAATATTTTATAAAAAATGATCATTTTCTTTTTTTATTAAAGGAGATTGAAAAAAGTTAATAACAAAAATAATTTCATGATCATTAAGAGTACTATTATGGAAAAAATATGAGTTTGGAAAAAACTTTATTCTGTTTAACAAAAAAATTCTAATATTTCACATGATGTTTACTTTTCTAAACATAATTATATGTCATTTTTTTTATATGCCTAATATTTCAAATATTACAAACTTTTGTTGTTGTACAAAAGATCATACCATTAAATATTGTCAAATTAGGAAAAATATTTCTATTTTAAAGACTAGTTTCAAATGATTAAGCCAAGCTTATTTGGGTTCCTAAGGATACAAAATAGAGAATTTAAAATAAGTCACTTTCACAAACATTTTGTAGAGATATATTATTTTTTACACAATCATTAAGGATTGTCAAATTAGGTAAAATACATTGGAGTTATGCTTATAAATAAAGTAAATAAAAGTTACATTTTATGATTACTAAGTAAAAACTTTATAATTTTTGTAGCCATATATAGAGAAAAAATCAAAATATAACTCTTGAGAGTTGGATAATAGATGCTCAAGACATATGACTAAACACGTATTAAAGCTTATCTCAACAAGATGTGATCCAAATAAATGGGTAACTCTTGGAGAAAAGCTTAGGAAAATGATAATCAAACTTTGTCACACATGGCTTTCTACATTAAAAAAAATAAGTAAGCTAGATTTAATTAAAGATCTTCCCAAGCAAAACAAAACTAGTTAAAAAATGTATGAATCTTACAAATAAGGAAGGCCAGCTATATATTTCTTTTAAAGCTAAAAATGACTTAACTAATTGTAGAATTTTAATGGTAATTTATTTAGGCCATTTTAGACCTAGACAACCCTAGAGTTTAGGTGAAAAAATATGGATTGGTGATTATTGATGATTCTTCTAGATATAATTGAGTTATATTTCTTAAGAGTAAGAGTGAGACATTTGAAATCTTTGTTAATTTGATAAAATAACTTTGAAAAGGAAACCTATCTCAAATTAAGTTGTATTCAATGTGATAATTATAACAATGTTAATAGTAATGGGCATCAATTTATGTATCCTTATCTGCATCAATAAAGTGGGATTATAAAAAGAAAGAATTGGACCTTGATAGTGATGGGTAGAACTATGTTAATCAAATACAACATACCAAAATACCTTTAGGCCAAGGGAACTAACACAACTTGTAATACAATAAATAGAATTAATTTAAGTCTTACTTAAGAAAACTCCCTATAAGTTATTTAATAATAAAAACTTAGTGTTAGGTTCTTTCATGTTTTTGGATAAACATAGACCATTCTTAATAATGAAAAGTCCAACTTGAATATGTTTTATGAAAAAGTATGCCTAGAAAATTTTATCAGATACTCTTCTTATAGGAAAACTTATAGAGTTTACAGCATACATACTCTAAATGCAGAGAAAATAAAGAAAATAATGCCTGATGAGTCTACTTATAAGATATGTACTAAAACTTTAGATGAATAGATAATGTCCATAAAGAACTTAAACTTCAGTGAATATGAAGGTGAAAGAGAAAGTAAAATAAAAGTAGAAGAGAATAGTCATCAATTACCAAAAGATTTGAAGTACCAAACCTCAAATCCATAAAAATCAATTATAAGAGAAGGTAAGTTTGGAGTTAGGACTGGAGCTTCTATAAGAGAAATTAATCATAGTGTATTTATATCTTTCATAGAACTAGTATCTATAGGAGAAGCAAATAAGATTCACTATTAGGTTCATATAATGAAAGAAGAGTCATAACAGCCTAAGAGAAACCAAGTGTGGGAACAAGTTTTTAGGCCTGGTGATCAAAAAGTGATACGAACTAAAGGAATATTTAAAAATAAATAAGATGAAATTGAATTGATCACTAGAAACAAAGATAGACTTATTGCTAATGGTTATAGCCAAGTGGATGGCATATATTTTGAGTAGTCATTTATACTAGTAATAGGATTATAGAGACCATTGCACTTCTCTTTGTATATTCCTATCATACAAATTTTAGATTATTTGAAATGTATGTAATATATCTTTTTTAAAATAGGATGATAAAAGAATATCTATGCATAAACCAACCTCTATGTTTTGAGACCCATGTACATTGTGAGTATGTATTAAGCAAGCTCCTCATTCATTGTATCATAGAAATGGGTAATTACCATGTTAATAGTTATTTTAAAAAAGAAAAAATGGTTAACACACTATTCCTAAAATCTTTAATTAATTATTTATTACTTGCACAAGTTTATGTTGATGAAATCATTTTTGGAAGCACAAATAAAAATGCGTAAGGACCTTTGTGACTTAGCTGCAAGAAAGTTTTCGATAAGTTTAATAGGATAGATGAATTTCTTCTTAGGATTACAAATTATGTAATTAAAAAAATGAGATTTTTATTCCATAAAGTAAGTATTTAAAATATTTATTCAAGAAATTTAGGTATGATAATATAAAACATATGAAGATTCTAATGAATAAATTAGTCAATTTAGATTAAGATGAAATCAACAACAACATTCATAAAAAACTTTATGAAGTACATGTTAGATCCTTATAGTTTCATAGAGTAAGTAGACTAGATAAGTTATTTAGTGTTGGCTTATGTACTAGATTTTAATAAAATCCTAAGTCATATGAAGGTAAACATGGTAATCTTCAAATATGTTAAAAGTATAATGAACTTAGGCTTAAGACACCTTAAAAATGCTCGTTCTAAGATCTTATAAGTTTCATAGATTTTGACTTTCTAAACTCTAGGGTAGATAAGAAAAAAATGTAGATACATATGAATTGCTAGGAAATATTTTAATTTCATGGTGAAGAAAGAAGAGAAATTTGTATAGCCATATTGACCATAAAAGTAGAGTATATAGTGATTGACAGTTGGTTTAAATAACTTGTATGCTTGTGATAATAATTTCAATATTATCATTTAGATGACTCACATATTCCCATTAGAGTTGATAATACTTTTACCTTAGCTTTAGCATGAATCAAGTTCATTATTATCGAAGTAACACATAGTGTAAGATATAATTTATAAGAGATAAAGTAGCTAAAGGCTAAGTAAAATACACATATGTTTCTATGAAAATAAAATTGGAAGAAATATTTACAAAATTCCTTACAACTAATCAATTTCAAATCATACAAAGATAATTAGATGTAATTAAAATTGTATAATTTATATCTCTATTTTCATAATATTAAATAGGGATAATATCCATGGTTTAAATAATTGAGTAGAAACATGTAGTAAGGAGAGCACAAATTAAGTGGGAGCAACAACTTTTCATTTTTAATACCATATATCACAATAATTTAATTTTTCTTTGTTATTTTTTATGTAAATGTTTATGTCTTGTAATCATGAAAATGGACAGATTGTTAAGTCACCATTCTGTTTGATGAGTTAAGTCACAAATTGTTAACTTTTTTTAAATGATATTTTTTAATGTGAAGTAGGTTATGTTTTAAGGATTAAACCTAATATCTTTGAAGATGGTGAATTAGTGGTCTCCAAAATATCTTAAAATGTTTAGTGAGCTTTAAAGATCACAGAGATGCATATCAACTCTTAAAAAGTCTATCTTTTTTATAAAATAGAATGTTAGCCTGTTAATTAAAAGATACATCCCCACTTGTCTTACATTCACATTCTTATTTTAATGTTTAACTTGGTCATCCAATCTTTGATTCAAGAAAATTATAAGATTTCATTTCCATCTCAAACTCTTTTTTTTATTAAATCCATGTAATGCATCTTTGCCAAACTTCATGACAAATGGTAAATTATCAATAAAAAATTAATTATGTTAAATTTTCTTAATTAAAAAAATTTAAGTTACACCCCAATTTATCGAAGAGCAAAGCGCTTGGGTAGGCCAAGACCAACTGTGTCTGGTAACATCAGGTTAGGCAACAATTTAAAAACAAGCCAGAAAATTAGTCACAGTGTGACCTGAACCAGATATGGATAAGGTAGAGAATAAGAGGCAATGATCTTAGATTTAGTATGAAAATTCATTCCCATAACCATGAAATGACTTATAAACATATGAGTATCCTAGTTGATGAAATACCAAACACAAAAGGGGGAGCCAACCACAATTTGGCTAGCATTATGTACCCATAAAAGATATTATAAGCGAAAACAACTTTTCTTTTGAACAATATGTGACTAACTTTTGTCTAACAACTCAGTGCTTAAAGGATGCTTTATTTCTCACCAATCAGCTTTCATTGGATGAGAAATGTGTCATCAACTATGAGTGCTTGATCCTAACAAAAAATTTGATGACTAAAATCATGTTCGACTTCATTAAAAATTTTCTTATTATTTTTTCATTTTGAAATAATCTATCATTGAATTGAATGACTCATCTTTATTTTTGTTTGAATCCTACTAATGAGATTTTTTCCAACTTTTTCATCGATGAGTCAAACGATCTAGATCTCATCCTATTGGAATAGTTGGCTCAGTTCTAATCCACCTTGATGCAACTGCAAGAACTCATCCAACCTTATAGTCTTCGTACTGACCCACACATCAGTCACACATGATGATTAATTTCTTTGCCATTAGTTAAGCCATCACATTAGTCATTTTTGAAAAACTATTTCAAGCTATTTGGAAGTAGTGCTTGAAACAACTTTATCTTGACTTTTAAGTTGCTTTGACAAATTGTTTTCATGAAATAACAAATAGATATGAACCAATATTTTAGATCTTAACTAAACATTACATACTATTCTGCTAGAAAATTCATTAGTAAAACTTGTGGTTTTATCATCAAACAAAGCAACATAACTAAGGGTGAAAACACAATATATTAATCATCCAATGCTCTTTCAAATGATCATCAAACTATCGACTATCATTGGATAGTAACACTGTTTCCATTCTACAATATTTTTGGACCATTCCATTCTTTTATGGAACTATTTGGTCTCAACATAGAAAATTAAGTCTCATCTTTCTTGAAGGCACTTTCTTAATTATCTTATTTGTTTTACTCCTCCTAACCTTTGTAACATTTTTTGTATTTCTCTCCTACATGTATTATCTTTGTTATTGATTACATTCCTCTTGATATTCTCCTTTTTTAGTATATTTATTTTTTGTTAGATATGCCTTCTGATATAAACCTTATAATGATTTATATTTCTTGCACATTCTACTACAAATGACATCCAAAAGTCTCTTGACCAATTTCATAAAACAACTACTCCATGAAGTCTTTATTACAGTAAAAAATTCATATGTTTCTAATTTGGCAGTTTTATTAATTTATCTTTAAAAATTGCTTTACAATTAAATTAATATTATTTTTAATATGTTCCAATTTTTTGTTTTTATGACATATCCTCTTTCAATTCAAGTAAAATTATTATTTGAGATTCCTTTTCATTTTTTTCTTGCATATTTGACTTCCTATCCATATTATTAGCTTTTTAAATAATAGTCTTTGTTTGTTATACAAAAAAATCCATATGCAAATTTCATTTCATGGCATTTAAAATAAATTTTGATGCACTTACATTATTTCAATAAACAATAAATGAATCTTAAAGGCTTTTCATTATTTTTTAAACTTTTCTTTGTACAAAAATTTAATCATTGAAATTAAAAAAATGTTGGGATGTCTCCAAAGCTTCCCTTCCCTGACATTCCAAGTATCCATTTGTAAGTATAACTTGTCCGTGGGATGCTATTTTTCTATATTTTCTTGATTTCGTTTGTTAAGAATGCCATTTGAATTTCTGTATAAAGTAATTTAGGATCCACTATTATGTTGCTTGATCGTATTTACATAAGTACAATTACCAAAAAGTTTTTTAAGTTTGAAAGACAAAATACATGATGTAGTCTAGCAGTGATAATGATAAAACTATCTTATAAATAATAAAATAATTTATTTCAATAATCTACAAAGACACAAAATGTCTTGCCTTCAATTATTCTCGTTTTCGAAATATTGCAATGCATTTCATAGGACCCACTTTTAAGAATACATGATCCTCTTCCAAAAAGTCCAATATCTTAATTTTCTTATCATAATTTTTGTGGAGTAAATCTATTTCATTTGAATTCTTTTTTTGATTATTTAGATCTTCATAATAGAATAAAAAGTCATATCTATATCAATTAGAGTATTGTTAGTTTGTTCATACTAGTATAATGATAATTAACACATCCTATTATGCAATACTTTGTATCGTGTCATCTTTATGCTAGTGTAATAAATATTGTTGTAAAAAAAATAATTAAAAATGAAATATTTATCCTAGTTGTCATTAAACATATTTGCATAGCACTAACATTTTTTTAAGTGTTTTAAATATTCATTTTCATCAACTTTTATTTTTAGCCTAGAATGTTGTGTTAGACATTAGTTGAGTATCACATGGATCACAAAACTTTTTCCAAAAGTATGACATAACTTTGGAATCCTTATGCAATATAATGTTTTGTCAATAATGTTCTCTTGATAAGTGAAATATGAGTTTTTGGGGTTTTTCAAACTTACAATTATTTGGTTTTTAATCTTCCACACGTCATCATGTTGGTTAAGGACAACTTCTTACAATCAATGTGCCAAAATGTCAATAGTAAAGTTCCTTCTATTTGTTATGGATATAACATATACATCTCAATTATCTAACTAAATATTTAATTGAACTTCCTCTATATTATATATCATAAACTTTTTTATTTCCCAAAAAATTCGTATCGACTTTTACTTTTCACTTGGTGATACAATATCTCCAGATCATAATGATTGAATAATTCAAGTTATTATATTTGTCTTTTTTTCTAAATTGATTTATCATAAAAAAATTATAAATAAGACATTGTATGTACTTTGTAATAACAAGAAGCCCATATATGAAAACTTCGGTGTTTTTTGGATGGAAGTGTTACATCAACATGTAAGATATGAATTGGACATAGAAAACCAAGTTCATGGATGCTATCCCTCTAAGATATTCTAAAAATAAATAGAACTATAAAACATTTGATAAGGGAACCTTAGTTGTAAAACCATCTACTCAAGCAATGTTTGATGGAATTATGCATAACGAAAAGTGGTAGATTTGGAGCACATTGAAGATTTTGAAAAAATAAAATAGGAAGAAAAATAAAAAAGGAAAATAAGGATATAATAAAATCATTATCAACATATATTTGACTTATTGGTTTGCCAAAAATGTGATCATAATTGGCAAAATATGTATGTTTATGGTAGATAATTTCTTTCTCATTTAGTTTAAATCAACCTCTCTAACTAAAAATATGTTTGTTTTAATCTTACGCATATTATTATCCAAGTTTAGGGCAATAATATTTGGCTATTAGTATGTCACAACTACCAATATAATAACATTCGATCGATTTGTTATAGATATGACATTTATTTTTCAATTCTGTATCTAAAAACATAGTTTAGCCTCTTCAATGTTATGAATCAAACAATGCTGCTCTCCTCTTAAAGCATTGACAGCTTCTATTACTTTTCTTTTTATGGTATAGGATCTCCAATCCATGTCTTAATAATTAAAGATTTTTTATTTAACACAATGCCTTAATAGATATATTTTCAAACGAATTATGAATAAGATACTATATTAATTTGGAATAACAAAAAGCCTAAACATTAAAACTTTGGCTTTTTAGGATGGAAGTGTTACAACAAATGGTAGGATAGAAATTGGAGATTAAAAAAAAATGATCGAGCCTATCTGTTTATTATATTCTTCTACTAGATAAACCTATAAGCAATTTAGCAAAGAAACCTTAGCCATAATGGAATTTACTCATGTTGTGTTTAATGAAATTATACATAAAAAATTGGAAGATTTGGAAGACATGGAAGATTTTGAAAATACATTGGAAGACCCAAAAAGATTTTTGTATGACGAACTTAGTAAATTTCTTCTTAAATATTATTTTTGGAAGGGAATTTATGTAGAAATTCATTAAAAAAGAACTTCACTAATGAATGTCTTCAAGTCCAACATTATGCAAAAAACTTCATATTTGGATCAACCAACTTTGATTTATGTGAACAAATTAGTAAGCATATTGGTGTAGGATTTGAGGTTGACATAATGGTTGAGTTTTTTTGTTTCGTTGATTCCAAGTTGAGTAAGATGAGAAAGGAATCCTTGTCTCTTACATAAAGCTTATAAATTATATGTAAAAAGTTCAAACACAAGGATATGGTTGCATGAAAGGAGTTAATATACAATAACAATCATCTTAGTGATTCAATTATAAGTGACCTGTCTTCTGGAGTTAAACCCCATGCCTTTGTTTAAAAAGAAATTATGTATGTTGCATCAAAGTAAAAACTTGTTCTTCAAAATACAAGTGAAGCCTCCAGAAATAAATTTTATTGATAGCCAAGTCCAATATATTTAAAGGATATAATAAAATCAACATCAACATATTTAACCTATTGTTTTTCCAAAAATGTGGCCATAGTAGACAAAGTATGTATTTTTGTGGTGATAATGTCATTCTCATTTAGTTTAAATCGGCATCTCTACTGACAAATATTTTTTTAAACTAACAAGTGTTATCAATCTAGTTTAAGATAGTAACATTTGGCTATCAATATGTCACAGTTACCAATATTGTAATGTTCCTTTTATTTGTTATAGATATAGCATTTATCTCTCAATTGTCTATCTTAATACTTCATTAGGTTTCTTTAATGTTATGCATCAAATGTTTGCTGCTCTTTTCTTAAAGCATCGGTAGCTTCTATTGCTTTTCTCTTGGTGATATAGGATCTTTGAACCATAAAGTTGTATTAGTTCAAGACATTCTATTTATCTCAATATCTAAATTGATTTATTAACATACAAATCATGAATAATATACTATTCTTACTTTATAATAACAAGAAAACTAAATACTAAAACTCAAGTATTTTTGGATTGAAGTGTTACATCAAAAGATAAGATAAAAATTGGAGAATAAGAACCAAGTTGACGGAGGCTATCCGTTTGTGACATTCTTCAAATAGATAGATCTATAAGCAGTTTAACAAGGAAACCTAAGTTGTAATGGGATCTACTTAAGTTGTGTTTGATTAAATTATGCATAAAAAACTTGTAGATTTTTAAGACATGAAAGATTATGAAAAAAACAATAGAAGACAAGAATGATTATGGTATAAGAAATTAAGTAAATTTCTTCTTCAACATTATTTGAGGAAGGGAATTTAGATGGGACATTCAACAAGAACTACACTGATGAACGTCTTCATGACAGTATCTTATATTTTATGAATTTTTTATCTCATTGTGGAATTAAAAAAATAAAATATTTAATATGTTCAACAATCTTATTACACAACTTCTATCAAAACAAAAACTAATTCAAATATCAATGTGGAAAGGCATTTTAAGAAAGTCTTAAGCCATCTCTATATTAATCTTAAGCTCCATTGCATATGAATTGGTTGTCTCTATTTGTTACATAAGCATACTTATTTTTTAAATTGTTATAAATTTTTTTTAATATTTTATTATAAATTAGTCTTTTTTAATTTTCCAATTTTCTTCACGTTTCTTAAGTAGAATAACTTCGATAACAAATTTTAAGTTTCTTATACATTAAGTATTCAATTGGCATGATTAGTTTTACATATCTTAGTGCTTATTTTCTTTTAATTTCAATAATATGACCTTTTTGTTACATTATTGTGTAACTTTCTCATGTATCATGTAAATATATCAAATGTTTTAAAATTAGTTTTATAAATGTGATGTGTCTTTTTTTTTGCATTTTTAATGTAAGCCTAAATGTTTGCATTGGCCAATTACTCTTTCAATTAGAAATGCTTTTAAATATTTACATATGTTTTAAATAGCAATAGTTTATTTATTTAATATAGTAATAGGAAAACTCTTTTTGAAGCAATAAAATTCTCATTAACAAAAATTATAGCTTCTCAAAAAATATTATTTTTCATCATATTACAAGATTACACATAATAATCAAATGAATTTTGATAGTGGATTAAGAAATTTAATACATAAATGTGTGACATGAATCATTTTGTGGCTTGAATATAATAAAAACCCATGTAACTAAGTCACAATTTGATATGCTCACGTTTAAAATAACGAATGCAAGGGTTCACATCTTACAAGGCTGAGTTTTTATAAAAAAACTCTAAAATAGGCAAATTTTTTAAATATAACTTTTCATAAAATAGAATATAATCTTTCAAAAAATATATCTAATGTATAACTTGTAGGCTACAATTGGCATAAGAATTGCTTCTAAATGTAGTAAAATTTAAATGATAATTTTTTTTGAAAACTAGCCTTCAAAATAAGTTAGAAATAGTTTCAAAAAATGATTTGACCAACCATAAGCCTTTTCCAATTTCCACTTAAACAAAAGGAGTTAACATGCAATTATATTGCTATGTTAATTATTAGTTCTTAGGTAAAGCAGACAAGTCACTCGAAACTTTTACTCTTACGAGAGCTACTAGGCCAATACGAAGCATAATAATATTGACATAAAGATGATAGTGAGTTCATGAGTGAAGTTGTTGAAACATTATTGCTCAAGAATAATTTCTAATAAATTAGAAAGCTTATTTGGTAACATCATGCCTTCAATTAGAAAAGTAAAATGGCGGAAGAAAAGTAAATGGTAGCAATGCAACAAGTAGATGTTTTAATCATAAAAGTTATTTCAATAACTCAAAATAAGCTTTGATAAAAGAAATAGTTGACCTTTTGATAAGATTTTAATGATATATTTATGCACCAACTATGTATTATGAATTTGGTTCTTTTATTTGATCAGTAATCAACACTAATCTTGATGGAGATTTGCATAAAGCACCACACTTTATAACAAAGTTTCTCTTAATAATGTTGATTGATATAAGACAACATAAAGTATGATAATATTTGAGTTGAACTACTGAGTTTTATTTATTTTAAATTAGTTTAGAATATTTTGCATTTTTAAAATTGCTTTTAATATTTCATATAAGTTCCCCATGATATTATCAACCTTTCTTACAAAGGGTATGATTTTTGCATGTTTTCGTTAAGAATGGTAGTTTAGTCAATTTTTCATTTAAATTATGTTTTAAAATTATAGTTTATTTAAAGCTCTACGACGGAATAAAAAATAATATTTTATTAATATTGGCATTATATTTTTAGAAATTATGTTTTCTTTATCTAAAAGATTGCACAACCCTAGTTTTCTATCTAAGTATTTTATTTGTTTAGTTGATATCTAAATTATTATTTGAACTTATTTGCACAATTGCTGTCATCCTTCCCCTCATTACCTTCATAAATCCTATTATAGAAGTTCTGTCTTCTTATCCAACATTAATAATATTTGGCCATGTCATTAGTCCCTCAGCATTAAACCTCATAAATGATTGGGCATTAGATTGATTTGAGCTAAGCCACCCAAAAAACATGGCTCAAGTTGTGAAATTAAGTACAATAATAATCCCCACTATGTCTATAACACCACAAGAGTGCATAAATAGTTGTCTTAAAACACTACATTTATCATAACGAACATTTTAGCACGAAACAAGGATTTAGTCGCTCAAGCCATACCATTGTTCATCATGTTTTATATAGTCTGCCTTTATTCTCCATGTTTTTTATTTCTAGTTTGAACCCTTGATACAACATAAGTTAGCTTTCTCTCATTTTTAGTTAGCTAGAAATAATTTTCATTCATGTCTTTGGCATTCTTATGTTTAGCAAACTAGTTTCCATATAGGAATCATGCAATTTGTTAACTCCTACTATATATTTTTCTTATCTTGGAATAGATTCAATAGCACACTACCTCCACAAAATGTATAAATTGCTAATTTGCAATTGGTTGCATAATTGAAGGCCCACTATTTATGGTTGTTACCATGAGTTTATGAGTTTATTTATTTGTTTATTTAAATACTAAAAAATCTAAAATCATTTCCTTTAAATTATTTCTAATAGAGTGAACCACTTACTTCCACTATTTTTTCCTAAGTTCTTGCCAATTAATGTATGATTCCCG
Source organism: Vanilla planifolia (assembly GCA_023846275.1). NCBI lineage: Eukaryota > Viridiplantae > Streptophyta > Magnoliopsida > Asparagales > Orchidaceae > Vanilla > Vanilla planifolia. Next base: position 4,369,599 of record JAIUJO010000018.1, read on the forward strand.
AAATCATTTATTTGACATCATATAAAGCTTGAATGATAAGAAAAAACCTTATTATGAAGCAACAACTCTCTTTATTTTTAATTTTAATAATCAAATTTTTTAAGTAAGCTGCTTTCTTCTAACTTATATAAAGTGTGTATCACAAATAAACCAATGGAAGGTTTATTTGAAGCAATCCTGACCCCTTGCAAATTTCATTTTCCTATCATATACTCTCTTTTTTTTCTACAGTCGTTCTCACTTTTAATTTTTTATATTTCAGAAGCTTGTAGAGCATTGGAAGAGCTATAGAAACCTACCATGATTAATAATAGTTTTTAGATGTCCTCAAGTGATGATAATTATGTTGTTTCCATAAGCTAGGAGAGTGATAGATATAGACGATCTATATCATCCATATAACATCATTCTTTTTTAAACAAAAAAATTGTTAGGACTTTTCTTGAAGAACTCTATGAATGAGATGAAAAAAAAGGAAGATAGAGGATAACCATAGTTAAGACCAATTCATGGTTGAAAAAAATTACTTGGCGATCCAATAATGATTATTGATATCCATGAATTGCAAAGGAAATTGGTGAACACCCTAGTAAGCTTCTTATTAACATTGTACTTGGAGAGTGTCTTACAATGTAGATCTCATGATATGTTCTGATTCACATTCCTCAAATCCAGCTTAACAATAACATTACTACTTTATTTTTATTGTTAATAGAACATACTAATCATTGAACTGATGATATGTTCTTTATAATAACTCTACATTTATAAAATTGGCTTGCTTTAGAGAAATTATTCCATCAAAAATTAGTTATATTTAATAAAAAATGAGCTTTATGATGTTTTTTTCAAGATGCATTTAACAATATTTGGTCTAAAATCAATAATGATTTATGTTAAGATTTAGGAATATATGTAATGTTTTTGCCTAAACTCCCCCAAAGAATTCAAGATCTTATAAAAATTTTTTAGATACACTCAACACAACATTTGAGATTAAATCAAAATAATTAGTAAAGAATTTTCCATTAAAACCATCTGGGCAAAGAGTGCTATCTGATTTGATATTAATAGTTATCTCTTTATTTTCTCCTTGAAGTTGCATTTTTTTATTTATTTTTTGCTTTTGTTAAAAAGGAAGGGATGTAGTTAAACATATTTTCATTTTCAATTACATAAGAAGACATGAAAAGATTTTGAAATTGGTTGACTATAGTTGTCATTGTTTTGTCCTCTTTCTTTGCTTCTTCACTTCATCATTATTATATAAGAGAGTATTGTATTTCTTTCTCCTTCTATTAGCAATCTATTTCCTTCTTTCTATTTCCAGTAAAATTTAACTCTTTCAAAATCTTGTGAATAATCAGAATTAATAAGATACAACACTTTCTATTAATCCTTCTTTTGTTTCCTTACAAATACTTATTTGTGATTCAACTCTTCCTTATCTAATTTAAAAGAATGAAAGATTTTTGCTAATGTTGTTTTTTTTAATCTTTATGGCTCATTTTATGTTCATTTTATTTTATACCTAGGGCCTTCTTCTGAAAGTTTTTTAAAGGACAATTCCAACTATTATCCATTGTCTATGCAAATGAGGGTGGTTCTAAAATATGTTATGAAATTTAAATTGTTTAGGAGATGAAAGATAAATTTTAATGCAATTTAATGGAAGAGGCATATGACATTATCAAGTTCTAACAAGGTTATAAATTATAAAAGTTAAAATTAGTTATCTATTTCTCATTAACCAGCATCCTATCTAACATTTTACAAACCCATATTCTATTACCTTTTCATTCCTATATAAAGGAATAGCTAAAAAAATCACTACTACATAATATTTCATAGAATTATGCAATCAACAAAGTCTTACATTTGTTTTAGTTTAGGTGTAAGTAGTCTATTGTAATCATTTGAAGTTGTCATTTCATTGAAATCCCTACCCACCATCCACAGATATGTAGCATTGTTGACAATGTGAAATGTCTTTCCTATAATAAGCTCCTTCTAGATGCCATGCTTTTGTCATTGGTGAAAGTGTAGCTTGCTTTAGAAACCTAGGCTTGATGCTTGATATTGATATGGAAAAACTACTCATCATTAATGTCAACATTATAGTTGAAGACATTCCAAACAATCTATATCTTTATTTATATATTGTAATAGTAGTGCTAAAAATTGAGCTTAATATCAAATTTTTATGTCCTGTCCATAGAAGACAAATTCCAACAAGGAAACTTTTCAAACTATATATATATTAATAAATTAATTAATCACATGACTAAACTATTTTCAATACAACTCTAAATATTTCAAAATAAGAAATTATTCGTTAAGAACAATATTATGTACAATTTGTATTATGTAAATTCTCAAAATTTTAATAGTTAGACCATGATCTTTCAAAAGAAGCAAAATCTTACACTAGTTACTTTATTTCTAATTATATATAATATTTTGAGTTACTCCACAAGAGGGCAATAAAACTTCGTTCCAATATTGAGATGATTTATTTTTATGGATTCATCACCAATGGTGTATTAAGCAACATTAAGGAAAGGACATGCTTTATAAGCATTGCTTTACCCAACATGGAAAGAAGGCTTTGCATCCAACCATTAATTTTGCTAATTATCTTTTTTGTTGGTGATTATAACAGATATAGTTTCTTTCAACCTTAAATAAGTTGCTAACCAAGTGTGATATAGAGGCTTTGCATTGTCAAAATGGAAGATTCTATTGTGCCAAAGATAGTGGGCTACAAGCCATTAATTTGGGCATTGAATTTGACTTTTTTTACCAATAATCCATAGATCAACTTCTTCTTCAAAGTACTTTATAAAATTATTTATTTGGGTATTAATTCTTTGTATATCCAAAAAAAATTACACACCCTATTTTTTATAATTTCTTTCTTGGGAAGAAAGTAGATCAATGCACCATTCAATGTATTTAGCCAGTGATCATTCACTCCTTGTAGTTAACTTTCAAACTAGAAGTTATGGTACCAAAATCTAAGCATCAAGCTGATGACATTCCACTAAAAATTAACCACATTCCCTCTCTAATTTGGAGCTTAGTTTAGCCAAGAATTGGTTCACAATAAGTTACGTAACCTGAAAAGTACATTGTTGTGTACATTGTACGAAAAGATCTGCAACTGCAAATAACCAGATGCACAAATCCATAAAACTTGCATAAATAATCACAAGGTCCAAATCATGTCTAAAATAGATAAATAAATAATAGAAATCATATCCAAATAAAATGTCCCATGCAATCTAAAAACCAACATAAAAAATCTCATATATTCTAATATCATAGATAAAACATCAATGTTAAGAATAAATTTTATGACTATTATAAGATGAGTAAATGTGGTCTAATGAGTGATCCACAACAGTACTAATTCTAAAGGACTCATTATAAGGGCACATTTGTCATTAACTCCCTACTCATATAGATGATGTAGTTGTGGGACAATAAGCTCAATAAGAAATACTAATGTTCTGATAACAAAATATACGTGCAATAATAAAATGACATAATATCATCATCAATATTTGAGGAGTCAAATAAATGCGATAATTTACAAGGCTAAGCTAGTGCCTAAAACCATAATGATGTACCATATCACCAGTTCAATGGGCCTAGCAAGTTTACAAAAATCATAATCAATCCCATAAGATGCATAGTTAACAACAAATATTCTTGTAATTTCTCCAAGTCTTTGACATACTCACTTTAAATGTAGCATTCCCTTGTCATAACATGATCTAATAGTCCACAACTTATGCCTTACTAATCACATGGACCACTACAATGGGCTATAGGAGTTCTTATCAATCACTTGGCACTATGATAAGAACTCTAACACATCAACAATCACCTACATGTTCCATAGTGGTAGAAAACCAACCAGGAATCCTTTGCACATGATCTTCTTATCCTAATATATGGTCTATCAATCACATATACAACCAACATAGCATTAGGGATCATATCATACATGGTGTTCAACCACTATATGCTCTAGCAAAGCCATAGTCTAGAAATAAGGCATGAAAATAACATACATGGTGGGATCCTACCATTTTGTGTATATTTGACCCACCTTGCACTTGCAAAGGAGACCTTCCATAGACTGCACTATATCTTAGCCTAGGTCATGATAAACAGACCATTTTAAGCAAAATTTTTATATTTTTACCTTTATCTATCTAATGTTTCCAAAGTTTAATTTATCATTCAAGAGTTTTTTAGAGCCCTAAACTATTATCAACTTATTCTCCTTCTGTCCTAAACAATTATCTTTCTTAACTTAGGGTTTCTATGAAATCCTAATCTTCATATCTAGGGTGTCTTCCTCATTAACGTTTTGTGTATCTATGTCTATTCCTTGCACATATATTAGTCTAGATGTTTTATTGTAATCCTTTGGTTGTTTTAGTACTTCTTCATGTTATAAATCCATCTCTCAAGAACATTTACTCATAATCTTTGACATTAAATCGAGTTAATATAAATTCCATTAGTGATTATCATTTTCCTTAGAATCTAATCTAAATTAATTCACCTTACTTAAAGACCTCTATTGAGCCATCCACACCACTCTGATTATCATTTTGGGTGTTAGTTTATGGCCAAGAGCCCAATTCAATGCTACTAATGATCCTATCCATCAAACAAAACAATATCAATTTTTAGTAGAAATCTAAGTTATCATTGGTTCTTTGGCAGTGTATCGCAATTTCTAAGTCTAAAACCTAGATCTCTATCTTAATAAAGCCTCAAAAAAAATAATCGAGCGCCCCTATGGAATCATGGAGTAATTTTAAGTGTGCTCAAGTTTTCATGAAGTATGTAATACTACAAATTAATCGTCAATTTTTTTCTTAGATCATTTTGAATGTAAGATCTTAGTCTTCAGTAATTCTATCCACCTAAGACACTTATCCAATGTTATTTCAAGTCATAAATTAACTTCAACATTTTCTAAGATTATTGACCAATAACTTATGTTTGAATTTTAATCCTAAGATATCTAAATATTATATCCTAAATAATCAAATTTGAAATCCTCCATAATGATGTTGCTAAATCATATGTGCTACTTCATCACACTTACATTTTTTCATTAGTTTAGTCTAGCCAACAAGGGCTATTATCTATGTTTAGTTTTTGCTTAGTTTTCTACTCTTCATCAATCAGACCAAAAGCTATTTGGTGCACTTAATGTATTTATTAAGGATGCTATGCTTTATCTCTTTAGTATCTAGGAGTGTAACTTCCCTATACAATTTATGTCATTCTTTCACATTTTTCTCATTCATTAATTTATATTACTATGTAATTCAAAATCTTCTCTTATGTGGCCTTTAAATCACTATGAATTTTTAATACTACAATGCTTAAATTTATCTTATTTCAACTTTAACAAACATTTAAAATAATTTATTATGATTTATTTTTTTCTTATTAATTTGTCAAAAATCAAAATAACACCTACTCAGAGCAAAATAAGTATCTTAGAAATTTTCAAATATTTTTATTTTATTATTTTGGTATATTTACGAGTCGTCTCAATTTGTAATTAATTTTTGGATTGAGGATGTCATAGTCAGTATCTTTCATATCTTGGAATATAATTTTCTTATACAAATTATACTATTTCATCAAATGTCTTTCTTGGATTTTGTTAGATTATATTGAAACTCTAGTTCTCTCTCATGTAAACTTTATATTACTTTGATTTCACAATAATATATTACTTTAATTTACCTTTTTTTCAACTTTAATATATATTTACATCATTTTAATATAATTTATTATTATTTATAATTATGGACTTTGGAAATTAATGAAAACTCTTAATAAGGTTCAATTGAGGTGAAAGAAAAGTCATCAGACACATTTTGACGGGTTTTAATAGATTAAATGTTTGTTTTAAAATTTTTAAATATTTTTATTTCCTAACGTTAATGCATATTTTAAGAAGCACTGTATTCATTCCTTATTTGAAGATTAGGGATTCTACACTTGATTTCTATAATATCTTATAATAGAACATTCCTAGAAAAATTATCTTATTTTTTACATTTTTCTTTTAATTTAGTTATGTGACATTGTTAAAGAACCTCTCTATTCATCTGACCTTTCATTTATTAGATTTTTTAAAATTATCTCTTTTCAAATTTTTTAAATATTTACTAGCATTAAAATGATAATTTATATTATATTTACCTATTTAGTTTGCTAATTCACAAAAACTCTAAATGTGATCTAATTGAAACAAAAAAATGTTGTCGGACTCACCTCAATATGCCTTATGTAATTAAATCTTTATTGTTAAATTATTAAATTATTTATTTTCATTTTGTTTTACATGTTTTACAAGATATTTTGGTTTTTAACATATTTGATTATAGAGGATCTTATGATTGACTTCCTTTCTATCTTGGAAAGCACCTATCTTATACAGATTATCTCATTCTTAAAATCTTTTTATTTTAATTTGTTTATGTTTCTATTTAACTCTAAATATCCTCTTTTGTGATGTTTAGAATATTGTAATTTGTTTATATTATACTACAATCAATTTATCTCACTTCAACTTTAATACACTTCCACTAAATATTAAAATAATAACTTATATTTTATATTTATTTATTTACCTAAGTAATTCGTAGTATTCTAAATGAGATTTTATAAAGATGGAACAGGAAATTTTGGACACAGTTTAACATGTTATATCAAATTAAATAATTAAATTTTAATTTTTAAATATTTTATCTTCTTAGGTTTAGGATGTTTTATGAGATATTTTTATTCATACTTAATTTGATAATTAATGATGTTACACACAATCGATTTTGTATCATGGAAGGCAACTTTTTATGCATTTTATCTCATTTCTTCTCATTTTTTGCTTAATTTTGTCATATTATTATGAAGCATTAAAACTCCTCTTGTGTGACAACTATATTGCTTTGATTTGGTAATTTTAAATTGCTATATTTATCTCATTTTGGTTGTAATATCTATGTACTTTGTATTAAAATAATAATTTGTTTTATCTATGCTAATTAGTTTCGTAATTCATAGTAATTTCAAATGAGTTCTATTAAAGGTGAAAAAATGTTGCTTGACTAATCTCTATGACCTCTTTCCAATTAATTACTCATTTTTATTTTTCTAAATATTTAATTTTTTACTCATTTTGCATTCCTTATAAGATATTTTGATTTGTACTTAATATGATAATAAAAGATATTACACTTGATTTCTTCATATTTTTTAAAATAACTTTCCCATACCTTGAAATGCAACTTCCCCAAATCTTTGAATGTAATCTAATCTTACGCTACATTTACATAGCTTTAATTTAATTGTATTGCATGGCATCAATTTATCATATTTCAAATTTTAATTACTTATCTTGGTGTATCATAGTGACTTCAAGCAAGGTCTGATCGAGGTGAGATAAACTTCATTGGACTCATTTCATCAAGCTCTAACTAATCAAATATAGCCGATTAATGTTTGGAATATTTTTTTTGTAAGATTTTTGCAAGCTTTATGAGTCATTTTTATTTGCTCCTATTTTGATTATTAGGGATATTTTGGTCGATCTCCTTAGTATCATACAATGTAATATTCTTATATAATTTCTCATTTTTCTAAATATTTTACTTTAATTTACTTGTAAGAATATATAACTCTAAATCAGCTACTTTGTTGCCTATAGATCACTTTAGTTTTGATACATTATATTTCTTCAATTTTTCTCTTTTCAACATTGATGTATGTTTATTTAATATTAAAATAATTATTTATTATTATTTATTATCATTAAGTTTTATAATTTATCGTAATTTCAAATGAGGATTGATGGAGACGAAATTAGCATCATTGGGAAAGTCAAGAAGAGCAATATATGAATAAATATTTATTTTTAAATTATTAAATATTTAAGTATCATAGAGTGTAACTTTCCTAATTTATTTTATTTATTCAAGTTTTCCCTTCCATGTAAAACATTATTTTTTAACTCTGAATCTCTTCTAGAGTGACCATTACATCGCTTCAATTAGCTTATATAACAATGCTTTTGTTCATAACATTTCAGCTTTAATAACTATTTACTTAATATTAAAAGATAATTTATTTTTATTCATGATTATTTATTTTTAAAATTCATATTAATTAATAATGAGTTCTGATTTAAACAAAAAAAACATTATTGGAATCATCTCAACTAGCTTTATCCAATTTGCTATACATTTTAATTTTTTTAACTATTTTATTTTCTGTGGTTTTGGCTTATTTTATTAAATATTTTCATTTGTACATGATTTTTTTAGCAAGTGTTTTACACTCGATCTAACTTGTATATTTTAATACAACTTTCCCATATAATTTAATTCTTTTGTTTAAGTTTTTGCTTTTGTTCAATTAGATTATTAGGAAACTCTTAATCAATTATCAAGTGCCTTTTAAATCACCTTGATTTGATTATATTACATTGTTTTAGTTTATGTCATTTATGATTTAATACATATCTACTTAATATTAAAATAACTTTAAATATCATTTTCCCTTTGTTTTTGCAAAAAAAAGGTTGTCAAGATGAGCCACTAATGTTTATTTCATCTTGATTAAATTTCATTTTGAATTTCAACAAATTAGCATAATAAAAAAGCATAATTAATAAAATTTTATTATTTAATAGTAAGTAAACATATTTTAATATTGAAATGAGTTAATTGAAATAAATTGTCATATTAAAATAATTGATAATAAAAGTTATATGATTTGAGACTTATAGTTACATATATAATTTAATAAAATAAAATTAAAAACATTACAAAAGAATAAGAATACTGTTATGAGAAATTTGAACTTTAAGATATTAAGGAGATTGAGTGTAACATTTTCAATCATTAGTATTTATGCTTATTTAGTTTGTGAATTAAAAAAACATCAAGTAAAAAGCTCAATAACTTTTATTTCGTCTATATCAGCTTAGAACTCTTTGAGAAATTTTTATTCATACTTTATTTAAACATTAAAGATATTACAGTCAATGTCTTTAGTATAATGGAATGCATCTTGTTCATAAACATTATCTTTTTGTTTCAAATTTTTAACATTGATTATGTTATATTATTATGTTACTCTAAATCTTCTATCACATGAGCTTTGCATTGCTTTGATTTGCTTGTATTACATTGTTTTAATTTATCTTATTTCAATATTAATAAATAATTTTTAATGAAAAAATAATTTTTTTATTATTTTTTATTATTATGTATTCTATTTGATTTACAATAATTTCAAAAGTGGATCAATCGAAATGAAATAATTATTATTAGAGTTGTCTCAATAAGTTCCATGCAATTAAATATTTATTTAATATTATTTTTAAAAAAAAAATTAACTATTTATGCATGTTTTGTAACATATTTGATTTACACTTCATTTAACAATCAATTATGTTACACTCATTCTTTTTAGTATCTTAGAATGCAACTTTGTTGAGTAATTATTTTGCCTTTTTGTAGATTCTTTTTTTTCAATTTGCAATTGGTTTTATTGCAATCATGTTCTGAATCTCTACAAGTGTGACCTCCATATTACTTTGATTTTGTTATATTAAAATACTTTAATTCATCTCATTTTAGGTTTCATATGTACTTATTTAATAATAATATAACGTTTTATTACCATTTGTTCCCAATTACTTTATAAATTCATAGTAATTCCAAACTTGGTTTCATAGAGACAAAGAAAGCTTCGTTCAAGTTGACCTACAAGCTAAAATTAATGAAAAACTTATCGTGGTAGTTTTAGATATTTTAATTTTTAGGGTCTTTCCTAGCTTTGAAGTCTTCTTGATTTTTTTATTATTTATTGATGTATAAAATTACAGTAGTCCTTCTTATTAACTTGGAATGCAAATGTCTCATTTTAGGTTTAATACGTCTTTCTTCAATAATAATATAATATTTTATTATTATTTATTTTCAATCACTTTAGAAATTCATAGTAATTCCAAACTTTCTTTCATAAAGACAAAGCAAGCTTTCCTTCAAGTCAACCTACGAGCATCAATTAATTAAAAAACTTACTCTTGCATTTTTAGATTGTTTTATTTTTTAGGGTCTTTTCTTTCTTTAAAGTCTTGTTGATTTGTTAATTATTTATTGATCGAGGATATTACACAAGACCTTCTTATTAACTTGGAGTGCAAATCTCTCATATAGTTTAACTCGTTTATCTAAGTGTTTCTCTTTCATTTCATTATTTTACGATGAAACTATATTTCTCCTCTTATGTGAAATTTAAATTATTTTTTAATTTGTTATATTGCTTTGCTTCAATTATCTTATTTCAACTTTAATATATACTTACTTCATATTAAAACAATTTTTTATTTATGTTTTTTTAGCAATTTGTTTAATTCCAAAGGAAGTTTGTTTGATATAAAACAAATGTCATTGCACTTGTCCCCACAAACCCAATCTAATTAAATAAGTATTGTTATTTTTTTAAATATTTAATTTTTAATGGTGTCAGCTCATTTTAAAAGATATTGCGATTTGTACTTAACCAGATTATCAAGAATGACTTCCCTTGATCTCTATAGTATCTTAAAAAGAATGTTTAAAAAGTAATTTATTTCATTTCTTTATATTTTTCCAGTTGATTTTGCTATATTACTATAACACTAAATCTCGTATTAGGCAACCATAAATGCGTTTGACTTGGCTAAATAATAATGCATCAATTTACTTCATTTTATCATTATTGTATAGTTACTTAAATTTTAAACAATTATTTATTATTATTATTATTGATAGTTAAAATTTGCATATCATAATAAATTTAGATGAGGCCTAATCATGTTGAAATAATCATCATTGAACTCATCTTAGCGAGCTCTATTTAATTAATTTATTTTTTCAATCTATATTTTTCTTGATACTATGTAATTTATGAGAAATTTAAATTTGTTATTATTTGACTATATAGAAAGTTTAACTTTCTCTTCTTAGAGGCTTTGATTGTAATGTTCCTTAAAATTTATATTAATTTTTTAAAATTTTTGTTGCTTTGTTTCTATTATTTTACTGTGATACTACAATTCTTGCATGTCTAACATCTGCATCATTTGATTTCATCATATTGTATTTATTCAATTTATCTCATTTATGGTTAAGGATATATTTATTAAAAATGTAAAAAAATTCATTATTATTTATGCTTATTTTCTTTGAAAATATATTGGAATTTCTAATGAGGTCTAATTAAGAGGAAATAGAGACCGTTGGATTGATCTCGTCAAGGTTCATCAAATTGATTAATCATTTTTATATTTTTTAATATTGTAATTACGAATATTTTAGCTAGATTTATGAGTTATTTAGATTTCTACTTACCCTGATGAAAAGGTTGTTAAACTTAATGTCAATAAGGTCATTCAATGCATCCTCATGTAAAATACATCTCATTTCTTCAAATGTGTTGTTTAGATTTATTTATATTATTATGTAACTCTAAATCTACTCTAATATGACCTTAATAAGTCTTTGATTTATGTATTTTTTATTACTTCAATTTATCTTATTTAGCTTTAACTTACATTTACCTCAAATTATGATAATAACTTATTGTTATTTATTCTCATTTACTTTGCAAATATATAATAACTCCAAATGATAGCCAATTGAAAAAAAATCGTTGGACTCTTGTAGCAAAACTTTATCTAATTAAAAAATTTATTTTTAATATTTTTAAAATTTCAATTTTTTATGGCTTTTGCATGCATTAAAAAATATCAATTCATACTTAAGTTGATGATCGAAAAGTTTACACTCAATCTCCTAAATATCATTGAATTAAACTTTCTTGCGTAATTTACCTCATTTCTTAAATTTTATACTTGTATTTGGCATATTATTATGTTACTCAAAATGTCCTCCCTTATATCTTTTGCATTCCTTTAATTTTGATGTATTATATGGCTTCAATTTATCTCTTTTATCTTTCATAAATATTCAATTAATGTAATAAATATTTTTAATTTTTTACTCTCATTTACTTTGGTCACTTGTAGTAGTTCAAAAGAAGGTCTGATGAAGAAAAAAATAATTCTTCTGACTCATCTTGACAAGCCTTAAATAACAAAATTTTTCTTTTTTTTATTTTCAAGTATTTTATTTTTTTTTGTGTTTGTATACCTTAAGGAGAATACAAACTCACACCTAATTTGTACAATTAGAATATTGTACTTAATCTCCTTAATATGTTGGAATATAATTTTTTTCATAAAATTTATCTCATTTTTCATTTAAGTTTAATTTGGTTATGTTACTATCTAACCAAAATGTTTTGAATTTTTTATATTACATTATTTCAATTTTTAATATATATTTACTTGATATTAAAAATATAAATTTATTATTTTTTAAATTCGTAGTAGCTCTAAATGAGGTTTGATAAAGAGAAAGAATGATTTTTTGATGCACCTCAAGAAGTTTTATCGAATTAATTATTATTATTTTTCTATTTTTAATCTTTTATTTCCTAATTTTTTTGGCATGTTTTAAGATATATTTTATTTCAATTTTTATTTGTGGATAAATTATAATGATTTAATCTTAGTATTTTTTGAAAGTAACTTTCTTTGACAATTTATCTATTTTCTTCAATCTTTTTTAATTTAGTTATATTACAATACAACTCTAAATCTCTTCCCTTATAAAATCAAAATTGCTTCACTTCAACTATATTACATGATTTTAATTGATGTCATTTTAGCTTTTATATATGAGTAAGAAATATTAAAAAAATAATTTTTTATCTTTTTTATTTATTTTTTTTTCATTCAAGTAATTTAAAATTAGGTTTGATTAAAATGAAAGAAAGGTCGTTGGCCTCATCTAAATGACCTGAATCTTATTAAATATTTATTTTTGTATTTTTAATATTTTTAAAGGGTTTTGATATGTTTTATAAGATAATTAGAATTGTTCCTGATTTGACATTTGAGAATGTTTCACCTAATGTACTTAGTATCTTAGAATGTTTCTTTCTTGTACAAATTTTCCCCTTCATTCAAAAATTTTACTTTGATTTGGTCATATTACTTTGTTACTCTCAGTCTCCTCTCACATAACCTTTTCAAGTCTCTAATTTAGTTATATTATGTTGCTTCAATTATATCAATTTAACTTGAATATATATTTCAATAATATTAAAATAATAAATAATTTTTATTTAAGCAAGTTTACTTGGGTAATTAGTTGTATTTCCAATCAAGGTGTCATCTTACTAAAATGATGGTTGTTGGATACATCTCAAAAAAATCTATCAATTTAAATATTTTTTTAATAATATAAAATATTTTATTTCAAAAGTTTTGAGCATGATTTAAGAGACACTTGTTTTTTACCTATTTTGATGATTGAGCATGTCATTCTTTAATACCTTAGTATCTTGGAATATAATTTCCTAAACCAATTTATCTAATTTCTTCAATTGTCATTCCTTGATTTGTTGATAATATTGTGCAACTATAGGTCTTGTCTTTTGTGACTTTTACTTGGCTTTGATTTGAATATATTATAGTTTTTTATTATATCTTATTTCAACTTTAATTTATATTTACTTAACATTAAAAAATAGATTTTGTCATTTATGCTTTTCTCTATTTTATTAAATAGTATTTCTTGTAGTTTTAAATATTTTATTTTATTAAGTTTTGGGATGTTTTAAGAGGCATTTTAATTCTTATGTGAATTAACATTTAGGGATGTTACACTAAATCTTCTTTGTATCTTGGAATGCAACTTTTTGACTAGTTTATCTCAAATGTGTAGATTTTTTACATTTCTTTGTTATCTTTTGATGAAATTTTAATTTGTCTATTATGTGACCTATATATGTTATTGATTTGGATATATTAAATTACATCAATTTACCTCCTTTGCATTTTGTTATATATTTACTTAAAATTTAAAAAATAATTTTATATTATTTATGCTTTATTTTATAAATCAATTTAATTCTAAACAAGGTACAACAAAGTTGAAAGAAGTGTCCTTTTATTTGTTCCCACGAGCTCTATCCAATTAATTAATTATTTTTATTATTTTAAATACTAATTTTTTTTGTATTTTGTCATATTTTATGAGACATTTTGACTTGTTCTTAATTTGAGGAACAATTTATTCATTTTTAGAATTCCAACATAGGTTTGATCAAGGGGAAAAAATTTGTTGGACTCAACACAAGAGTTCTATCAATTCAATATTTCTTTTTAAATTTTAAAGTATTTTTTAATTTTAAATATTTTTATATGGATCATGTGACATTTGTTTTTGTATCTTATTTAAAAATTAAGGATATTACAATCAATCTCTCCAGTACCTTGGAATGAATTTTTCCTTTGTAATTCATTTCATTGCTTGAAAAGTTTCTCTTTGATTTAGATATTTTACTATGTAAATCTCAAACTCCTCATACATGAACTTCACATCACTTGATTCCTCAATGTTAAAGTAATTATTTATTTTTATTTGTACATATTCATTTCGGTAATTTCTCAGGATTCCAAATGAGGTTAGATTTAGACAAAATAATTGCCATTGAACTTAACTTGATGAGCTTTATGATTTTGTCTTCATTTCAATATTTTAAAAAAATTATGATTTTGGCATAGTATGTGATATATTTTTATCCATGATTGATATTATAATTGAGAAATTTTCACTAAATCTCTCCAAAAACATGGAATGTTACCATTTTATTAAACTTTTTGTCAATATTTTCAAAGTTCTCACTTTGATTTGGTCATATTATTATGTAATTCTAAATTGCCACTCATGTGACCATTACATTTTTTTATTTGATTTTATCATATTACATCAATTTGCCAAATTTTAGCTTTAATAGATATTTACTTAATATTAATATAATAATTTTTTATTATTTAGGATTGTTTACTTTCGTAATTCATAGCATTCCAAACATGGCCTGATCAAAGTAAAAAAATCATCATATGACTCATCTCGATAAGCTTTATCAAATTAAACATTTATTCTTATATGTTAAAAAAAAAAATTTTCTAAGTTTTTGACCATTGTAGGACTTTTGTTTCGACCTCTTTAATATATTGAAATTGTAATATTGCCACATAATTACTATTTTCTTCAATGTTTTGGGTTGATTTTTTCATATTACAATGAAACTCTAATTGGTTTTATCATGTGATATTTTGTCACTAGTATTTTGTTGTATTACATAGCTTTAATATGTCTCATTTTTAGCTTTATTATATATTTACTTAATACTAAAGCGATAACTTTTATTATTTAACTATATTTACTTTCATAATTCATAGTAATTTTGAACAAAGTTCAATTGAGATGGCACAAGTGTCACTAGACTCTTTTCGACAAGCTCTATGAAATTAAATATTTATTTTAATATTTTCAAATATTCTATTTCATAAGGGTTTTACCACATTTTATGAGGCACTTCGATTTGTGCAAGATTTAGTAATCAAAGCAATAAACACATGAAATTTTTAATATTTTTAAATGCAACTTCCCTATATAATGACTTTCATTTCAATAAATTTTTCACTTTGATTTGGTGTATAAGTATGTAACTCAAAAACTTCTTTCATGCAGGAATTACTGTCCTTTTGCTTGGTTATAATACAGTTACTTAAAATAGTTATTTTAGCTTCAATATATATTTATGTAATTTAAAAAATTAAAATTTATTATTATATGTGCATAATTGCTTTGATAAATAATAGTAGCTCCAAAAGAGGACTCATTGAGACAATAAAAAATGTAATTGGAAATCTCTCGATAAGCCCTATTAATTAAATATTTATTTTTAATATTTTAAATATTTTTAAATATTTTATATTTTAATTTTTTGGAAAACCTTATGAAATATTTTGATTCTTACCCAATTTTATAATCAAGGTTATTAGACAATAACTCACTCAATTGTCAAATCAAGTCCAAATCAAAGTCTCTTAACAAATACTAAAGCATTGGGAAAAAACCTTTTCAAAAATTTTAAAAGCGAGAATATTTAGATTCATATAACTCATTGAGATATGTCCAACAACCTTTTTTTCGTCTTCATTGGACCTTGTTCGTAGTGAAAATAAATAACCAAATTGAATATGCATCAGTAATTACGTATTATTGTTATAAAATTAAGAAATATATGTTAATGCTTAAATATCGTAAATTAATGTAATGTCATATAATAAAACAAAAGCAATATAAGGGTCACATGAGACAAGTTTATGAGATTCCTAGTAATATAATAAAATAACTGCAAAACTTTTAAGGAAATGAGATAAATTAAAAGGGATAGTCGAATTGTAAGATAATAAGAAGATCAAGTGTAACATCCTTAATCAACATATTAGACAGTATAAGAATGTACTGCAAATAGATGGCTACCTATAAAGAGTAAAATATTTAAATATAAAAATGGATATCTAATTTGATAAAGCTCGTCACGTGATTTCAATAATGTTTATTTTATCTCAATGAGGCCTCGTTTAGAGAATTGAAAATCACCAAATTAAAGAGGCATGTATAATAATAAATTATTTTTTTAATATTAAGTAAATTTTTGTTTAATTAAAATAAAGCAAATTGAAGTAATGTAATATTAACATATCTAAGTAATGTAATTGCCTTCTAAGAAGAAATTTAGTCACATTATAATATAACTAAGTCAAAAAAAAGAAATTTAAATAAACGAGATAAATTTAATAAAAAACGTTACATTCCAAGATACTAAAGATATCATGTGTGGCGTGTCCAATTATCAATGCAAACACAAACCAAACAGTCTCATAAAAGCACATATAGTAGATTTTGTTTACTTTTATTTTGGCTCATTGAAA
This sequence comes from Vanilla planifolia, assembly GCA_023846275.1. NCBI lineage: Eukaryota > Viridiplantae > Streptophyta > Magnoliopsida > Asparagales > Orchidaceae > Vanilla > Vanilla planifolia. Next base: position 4,386,550 of record JAIUJO010000018.1, read on the forward strand.
CATCATTTAGAATAACAAGGAATTAAAAAACATATAAGTAAAAAAAATTAACAAATAACTATTTTAATAACAATTAAATATATATTGTAGTTGAAATATGATAAATCAAAGAAATGTAATATTAACAAATAAAATGGATGTAAATATTACAATAAAGGATATATAGAGTTACAAAGTAATATAACCAAATAAAAGTAAATGTTCAAAGAAATGAGATAAGTCTTAGAGGAATGTTGAGTTCCAAAATAATTAGGAGCCAAAGTATAACATTCTCAATAGTCAGATCTTGTACAAATCTAAGCATCTCATACTGGTTGCAAAAATCCAAAAAAATAAAAAATATTTAAAAATTTAAAAAATAAATTTTTATTTTATAAATGAATGTTACACTCCAAGATACTAAGGAGACCATAAATAAATGTTAAAGTAGTGGTGAGATGGTTTTAATTATTCATGGGTTCTTGTGGTTACTTCAATGGCAAGGAGTATGTAAGTATCTTGCATGGTGTGGAAAACAAGAAGCAAGTTGCAATACTAAGGAAGAGCCATATTAAATGAATACAAAATTTGTTCTAACGCCTCCATTTTAATTTCTTAATCAACCTTGAGACTATTGAGAAGCTAAAAAAACAAAGGATAAAGAATAAAGCAATGAAAGCTATTTAAGTAACTCTGATGATTCCAACTCATGAAATGAGGAAAAGAAGAAAAGTCCTATTTGTTTGATGAGGGAAGTTGGAGGCTTTAGTCAAACCTCTAATAGAAATGAAGTTATTTTTCTTCCCACAATGATTATGAATAACAATACATTGATGTGTGCTTTAAGAATAAAAAATTACTACATCAATTACAAGATTCTAAAAAGACACTTGCTTTTTATCGCCATTTATAACATATATCTCAAATTATTAAGATTTTTCTTCTCTAGTTGTATCCTATTGTTGTTCATTTAAATGTCACTAAAATTTAAGAGTTTGACATTTTAAAACTAATTATCAAATTATAATTATTATTCATTCTAAATTTTTAAAGTAGTACTTGTTAAAGAAAAATAGTTTAAACGTATTTGATTCTAGACATGTAGACAACTCCTAAAGGAAGGTCTCTAGTATTTGCATTATAGGTAACTCATTATGTTTACTAAGAACATACTATTAGATCAGACTTAAGGTGCAATTTTGTTGGCATTAGTTAGTTATGCAAATTAAAATTTCTTAAGAAGTGTATTATTGGAAATGATAATAAATCACATCTTCTCTTTGAAAGAAACTAAAATTATAAATAAAAATTAAATGGTTTTGAAGAAAATAGTGTAGAATGCACTACTTCCTAATCAAAGAATGCTTGTGTTGTAAGAGACTATGTCATATCAGTCCTTTCACCCTTAAGAGAATCTTAAATAATACTTTGTTAGACGGTTTTCAAGTTCTCAATGTAATGATGAGAATATCTTTGGACCAAGCTAAAATGACAAGCAATTTAAATCTTCTTTCAAACACAAAAAAGAAATCTTTAGTAGAAGTCCCTTTGGATATTAGATATTTGTTTTACACAATTCACCTATGTAGTGTATTGGAATGAGATAAAATTGACATTAACCTAATATGAATTTGTTCTTTCATTGATGACATTTTACTACACCATATTGAGACACTCACCTCTTTTCCAAATATCAATCTTATCAATTCCCACAACACGTTCTATCTTATCATAATAGTATGTTCTACTTTCAACATAGATCATTGTTTTCTAGGTATTGTTTATTTGGTCACTCACCTAAAAAAGGATAATGATCATATCACTTCACTATGACATATTGCTAGAACTACTCAATTTTACACTTCACCAATCCATAAGAAAAGTAAGCATTACTCATATTAGGAAAATCTACGTGCTCCTAATATAGCGTAATCACAATATTACATCTACACATGCTCAACTACAATAAATCGATATCATTGATGATCAAACTTTGTGTGGTGAATCATCTTTAAGTCTAGCATGTGGTCAAACCAATGCTCATGGGTCATGAATCATGTTAAATTGCACTTGTGGTGCAAACTTGCACTATTTTTACTTGAAAATAATGTATATATATATATAATAAGAAAATGTACATGGAGTTTTTATGATGAAATCATCACATAAGTGTAAGAGGATAATAGGACAATTTTTTATAATGTTAGCAATATGTGCTTGTAACATCAAGAAGAATAGAAAAAGGCTTTTATACTAAATAGATTTCAAAAATCCTTCAAAAGTAAGAAACCATTGGTAGATGAAAATATATTTCACACAGAGCAATCTTCTTCAATTGACACATATATTGTCTTGGTGAAACATTAGCTTTGTTGATTTGAATAAAGTTTAATATTTTTATTGGAATCAATTTTTAAAGATATCTAAGAAAATATGATAAATAACTTATAAATATAATGTTGTATGTTTTTATTGAAATTCATTTAATTTGTTACTTCAAAACTATATTGATTAGCTTACAAATTATATTAATGATGGCATCAAAGATTATGAAGGTAATGCTACACAATATGTAAGTTTGAAAGATGATGACAATTCACTTCACTTTTATATTTGGAAGCTTCATTTGAAAAGGTAAGCAAGAATACACTTTTCCTTCACTTAAAGAATTTAGTGACGAGATTAAGGATAAAGCTAAGAATTTATGGATGATTCATTGCAAAGAGGAAGAGTTTACCCTAGTTCATGTAAATTCTAAAAAGAAATTAAAAAAACATAAGAGAAACTCATTAGCAATGAAGTATCCCACAAAAACTCCTAAGACATTAAAATTGGTGAAAAATGAGTTACAATGAATAACATCCTCATTGTGAATATCATCGAAGCATCAAGTGAATGCTTGACAAGCAAGCTAAACTACACATTTAAAACAAAAAAAATAATTATGATTTCACTGATGGAATTAGTAGATCATTGAAATAAAAAGCCTTAGTTGATAGAGATGTTGCACTTTGACCACTATGTAGCAAATGTCTCCAACAACATTTGGTTACCACATAAGAATGAATTGGAATGCAAAATTTTAAAGGATGAGACGAACATAATTCATTTTCTTATAAAAAAAGGCTACAATGGAATGCATCATTTGATTATGCATTCATATACACTAATTTCCCACACTCTCAATGAAGGACATTAGGAAGAATCTAAATAACACTGTTAAGGGCACTAATAGGCTATGGACTATGTGAGGTGATTTAATGGAATTGCTCCTCTTGACAAAAGCAAAAGACATTCCTTACCAAACTTAGAGGTAATGTATAAAATCTTATATTGTATTAATTAGTGTAGTTTAAAGGAAATCCACTTTATAGAGCCCTAATTCATATATTAATGAAAGGAATGACAGGTTATTTTTGCATAGGACTAAAAAAAATGTTTCTAAACTAAGCTTGGATTGAAATAATGTTCACAATCATATTGCAACAACCTTGCAAAAAAAGATCTTATCAAACTCAAAAACATATTCATTTTATAAAATAATCTACTTAAGGCATTAAGCAATTTAGACTCCAAAACATGTGGCTGAAGTGGTAAACATTTCTTCATATAGTGCAATAAAATTGGATGGTACTAGTTGACTAATTAGAAATGAAGTCACTTGCAATAAAATTAAAAATATTAAAGGATTAAATTCAATAGTTGAAAAAAGAGAATTTGGTCATCAATTTTGCTATCCAATTTATGTAATTCCTAATTTAATATGCCATTCAAATGACTTTAAAGTTTCAATGATAAGGTTAGATTTATGTACTATGTCTTTGATTAGAGTCATACAATTTCAAAATAGATGATTTTATTTTTTGATGTGGGCTGAAAGCTTTGTTGAAGGCTCAATTGTGAATATTGAACAGGTTAATGTCAAGAAAATTTATAGTAACATTTTGCAACAACAATTAGGTGGTAAGTGTAAATGAACTATTAAGAAAAACTGTTATTGTACATGTATGACATAGTTGTCATATTAGTAGAATACCAACATAAGCATTAAAGCCATCTATGTATGATAGTAATTTGTCTTCACATAATGTCACTTCAACAACACATATGTGGATAATTGTCAGTTGAAGTAGTATACAATTATCAAGGAAAGAGGTTGTATAGGTACAATAATAAGACATGTAATTACAATAATTGTCCAAGTATGATCAACTAATGCAAGCTTCACATAAGAGAATCATCAAGTTGTTAAGCGGGAATGCAATGTAGCTTTCAGATTGAAGAAGAATGTCATATTTGAATAATGTCATGCTAATATTATATGTTGTAGCTCTCAAATTTATAATGACATGAGATATAAGAAATATCCTTTTACACTCACATGTTATTACTCCAACATTGATAAAGAAAATGAAGTGCATGTATTATTGGACTATCATTTGCATGTTATATCTCTCCTTTATGGTAGAAAAAATAAGATAATATGAAGCATCAACTTTATCCCCAAGCTTCTCAAATACTTCATTTTCTTAGATTTTTTATTATTTTGCGAGGCATTTGAATTGTAAATAATTTGATGATCGAGGACATTACATTTGATTACGTAAAGATTTTGGAATGAAATTTTATTACACAATTTACCATATTTCTTCAAAGTTTTTGCTTCGATTTACTTACATTAATATGTAACTCTAAATCTCTCATATGACCTTTATGTCACTTTTGTATGACTGTCTATATTTCTCCATTTTATCTCATTTCAACTTTAATGCATGTTCACTATTTATTAAAATAATAACTTAATCATATTTATGCTTATTTACATTGATAATTCATAAAAATTAGAAAACTAGTCTTATTTCGAAGAGACAAACATCCTTAGAAATTTTTTTACAAGCTCTATATAAATTTTTATAGTAATTCAATATTAGGTTCACTAAATATGAAATAATTATCATCACAACTTTTGAGGTATTTTGATTATTACATGATTTAACATCAAGAATATCACACTCAATGTCTTTAACAGCTCAAAATGCAAATTTCTTTAACAATTTATCTCATCTTTCTATACAAACCACTCATTGCTCCATTAAGGGCAAGAGTTTAGATGGCAAGGAGGCACCACCAAATTTTAACTATAACACTAACAAAACAAGACCACACAATGCCCCACACAAAGAGCAAGGAGTGGCACTTTGAACATGCAAAACAACAAGTTGTTGATTAGGGCTTCACCATATCCATTCAACAGCAATGCACAACATTAAAAATACCAAAACTACTTAAAACATTAGGAGCCCACCCTACCGAGAACACAATATATCATAAGGTTGTGAGTGAACTGGCTTCACCACTTCCACTTAGTGCATTACTGTGTGCATAAAGTGTTCTATTGTGCCCAACTATAAGATCACATAACTATGGTCATAACCCAACATGCACAAGCCTTAATGCATATTGTACCATCCAACTCTCACTTCATTGTACCTCTACACTACACAATGCCCTTCTTGAAATGCATATAGCAAGAATTTCATTAAGAAAAAAGACAAGTCTACTAAAAAGACATTAAAATATTGATGTTTTAGTAGCTTGCAATGCAAAAAATCTACAAAATAATTACACTTGGTGTGCCCAACAAGTTGCACATGAAAAGTCAAATAGGGCAATGGGTAGGCTAGTTATTGTGAGTAAGCATAGAGCTATGACAAAGCAAGTCTTCTATTCTTTGTGCTCTATTGTACATAGCCAATTATGCACAAACCATAGTGCATATTGCACCATCAAATTTCTACTTCAACTGCGAGGCACAATGCTACATGTTGCCCTTTGTGCAACGAATATTGCAATAACATAGGTAAGAAGGAAAGTATCCCTATAGAGCATCACCTTATAAATCCACCAGTAGACCACAATATTAAGAATACAAAAACGTTGCACTTTGTGGGTCCCATTAGCTGTATGTAGAACATGGTCTGCCAGGTGCATGTGTTTTGAACTATGATATGTAGCTAGGGATGAAGCCCATGACACACTTACCTTAGCACATATTTCACCATCCAACTTGCACTTCACTATGGGTAACCCCATGCTGCATATTGCCCTATGTGGGTTGTATATTATGATAATTCTATGTGTAAAATGACAAGTCTATTAAGAAGACATCACCTTATCAATAATCTAGTAGCTTGAAGGGATAAAAATCCCAAAAAATAGTTACTTTATATCATCCTTACCAAAAGCATGCAAAGGATGTCATAGGCAACACATGGACTTTTTGTCTCATGCATGAACAATGGAAAATTATGTGCAGATAGGGATGAAGCCTAGCATGCACTAACCCTAGTGCATATCAGACCATCATCCTCCTGCATCTCCACTAGCCGCACCACATTCCATATACCCCATAGTGATTCATGTTGTGAAAATTCTGTCAAAGAAGATGCTAAACATCCAAATAGATCATCACCTTATCGAAGAACTAGTAACCCATAATGCTAATAATCCCTAAAGAAGGTACACTTTGTTGGGCCAGGATAGACAAACACATTGAATGTAGTTGAGAGAGAGCGTACAGATAGCCTCATGCATGAAAGTGCACCACTGGTGCTATAACATGCCAAGTGTTCTATTGTGCATGAAGCATCAGTAGCGTGATGCAAGGGCTATAGCCATGCTTACACAAACCCAAGTGGAAATTATACCATCCAACTTCTTCTTTGTTGTAGGCCACACTGTACCTCACATTTTCTGTTATGGATTGTAAATTATAATAATTTTATCAAAAAAGAAGAAACGTCTCCTACTAAAGGATCACCTTATCTAATCAATAGCAACTCATAGTGCAACAAATTTAAAAAATAGTTAGACTTTGTGGGACCCACCAGTGACATGCACAAGATTTTGCTAGACACAATGCTGAAGCCCACATAATTCTATATTTCCTGTAGCTCGAGACAGCCAAATATGCACAAACCCTAGCTCATATTACACCATCAACTTCCACTTTGTCGTAGGTTGCTCTAGACCACTGATTACCATATCTGGATGGCATATTTTGACAATTCAATTCAGGAAGAAAGTAAATCTCAAAATAAGACATCACCTTATCTATGCATTGATAGCTTACAGTGCTAAAATTATAAAAACATTTACACTTTTTTGGCCACACTAGCCTCACCTAGGATGTCGCAAGCCACGTGAGGACTGGTTGTCATAAATGTGCACTTGGACTACCACAATGCAATGTAATCCACAAGCTATTCTCTTAGGCTCCCTCTCCAAAATGAAACACTCATTCTTCATCATTAGTCACCACCATTGTAAGCTCTAGTCATACCACCAAAAGTTGATAAAACAAAAATTAAAAAGGTGCAATACCAGAACCAAAGGCCATCAATTTCAATAAGTTTTCATGAGCCATTAAGTAGCTAGAAAAAATCCTACATCGACCATTTTTGTAATAAAGCAATCCATTCTAAAGATAGTGTTCGGAGCATGTATTAGCTTTACAATTATTACAGTTATTCAAGTTTCATGTAACATAAAAAAAACTATAACTAATTTAATGAGCCATTCATAGAAGGATCAACAATGTAGTAATACTCATTTGCCATGTCTGACGGTGCTCCACAAAGACAAGAGCAAATGCTCCTAAGTTGGGATGCCATCCCTCAAGTTCCAAAACATTGCCTCTAAATAATAGCTTTCTTCAAAGACATTTGTCCCTGGTGAGGAATGAAGATCAAAATTAGTGATTTTAAAAATTATGCTAACTAGATAGTAGGGATGATCAAAAGCTCAACAGCTTTATAGAACTCCAAGAGTTCTAGCAAAGTAGAACTATAGATCTAAATAAAATATTTGAATGGAACTCAAGAATTTCATTGAAAAAGGAAGCAACATATGAACTTCTTTAAGAATGTTTGATTATTTGGCAAAGCCCTACACATAGTGACTGGCCACACCAAGAGGTAGCCAAGTTAGAAGAAGCAACAACACAAAACCCTTCTCTTGTTGTAAAGTAATCCCAAGGCATTGTAATCCCATTAGGCTATAAAGCTTCAAAGATATATATAATAAAGAAAAAAAAGTCTAATTAAGGATGAAGGCCTTATCTATCATCCACATCACACAAAAAGAAGCAGGTCCTACAAAAAGTGCACTGGCATACAAATGGTCAATTATGGCATTCATTGGTAAAGTATCCATTTAAATGGCTAAAAACTATATGCCTTCCAAATCAAAGATGTTCAGCATACCTCATGTAGCTACAAAATGTTTTTTCAACGTTCCATGATAAGAAAGCAAGCAAACTACATGTTGAAATCTTGGCCAAACACCAAAAAAAGACCATGTTAATTGCTTAAAAAGGTCATGATTCCACAACTAACAACTCACATTTGTCAAGCCCCCCATGTCGCACAAATAAGAAGACACAGCACGTGGGAGAGACTTGACACTGCATGTTTCATCTTGTAGAAGCAATAACACCATTAACCAACACATAGCCAAGTGCAACCTATACCTCCTAAGTTTCATTATGACATGTGCAAACACCATGTTAGGTAAAGCCCATACTAGCAAGCATGGTGTGACAATTCCACATTGTACCATGTCAAGTTTATATTAGAGAGGTTCCTTATTCTTACATTAGCAATCCTAAGAGATGAAAATGGTCAGAAAGAGTTGTGTTGTGGGCACAAAATTCAACACACTAAGAAAGACACCACAAGGGAAAAGGAAACACCACCACAAATCACACTATGAAGGGTAGAAGCATGGATGACAAAAACATTGCCAAGAAAACATAGCAATACCAAACTATAACTGCAACATGAGCAAAACTACACCTCATAATGCCCCACAAAGAGGGCAAACAGTAGCACTTCAAATAAGCATAAGGAAAAGTCACCCAATAGAGCATAACTCTAACCATGCACCAGTAAACTATAGCACAAAAAAATGTTTATGCTTTATGGAGCAAACAGATTATGCACATAGGCTCGTATAGGCCACTTGCAAACAAGGTGTCACATGTGTGAATTGTAGATTACAATGACAGCTAGGGATGAAGTTCAACATGTATAAACTCTAGTGCACATTACATCATTCAACTTTTTCTTCATTATAGACAACGCGTGCCACACGATTCAACTTGCATATTTCACGTCATAATTCCATCAAGGAAGAAGGCAAGTCTTCCAATAGTACATCTACTTATCCATACACTAGCAGCCCGCCATTCTAAAAATCCAAAGAGGATACCCTTTGCAAGCCCTAATGGTCACATGCATTGCTTGCAGTAAGGACCACATGTGCTAGTTGTCCGCATGCAAGAATAATGCACTGCTAAGGCTACATTACACGAAGAGATCTACTGCATGTATAGCTATAGAATAATAAAGTTATGGGCACACCTTAGCATGCTCCAACCATTATGCATATTATATCATCCAAAGGTTGCTTCGTCATGTGTCATGCCACATTGATATTCCTTCTTATGAATTACATGTTGTGATAATTTTGTCGACATACAAGAAAAGTATCCCAATAAAACTTTACCTTATACATGAGAAAGTATTCTATGATGCTAAAAATCCAAAACAAATCTACTTTTAGGGCCTCATAAGGTGCATGCACAATGTTGTAGCAAGCACTATTCTTTATGATGCTTGATTAAAGGCATAGCCCAACATGCACAAACCCTTTTGCATATTTCACCATCCAACTTTTACTTCAACATATACTACATAATTCCACACATTGCCCCTTTCATTTTTTTAATATTGTATATTTTAATAATTTTGTCAAGAAGGAAGGCAAGTTCCTAATAATGCATCACTTTATCTTTGCATTAACTATCTAAAGCTCTTAAAAATACCTGAAATATTACACTATGTGAACCCAACCAATCACATGTAATTGGTGTTGTTCGGAGCATGTCAACAAGTGGCTACACACACAAATAGTTTTCTACTGTGCCTACAAAAAGTGCATTGTCACACATGAACACAATGTTGCAGCATGACAGGTGCTACGTCACATGTGTAGCTACAATATCATACAGCTATGGTGGTATCCAAGCATGCACAAACCCTAGCACATATTGCATCATCAAACTTTTACTTCCCTTCGAGCCACACTATAACTCACATTACCCCATGTGGATTGCAAATTAACTTGATTCCATAAATTAAGAAGGAAGTCACCCAATCAGGCATCACCTTGTACATGCACTAGCAATCCATATCGTTAAAAATCAAAAACATGTTACGCTTTGTAGTCCTAATCTACCATCCACTTAGGATGGTGTTATGTATGCACAAACTAGTTGTCATTCAAGTACAAAGTACTATGGCTTGCATAGGTCTTTTCCATGTCAATGCAATAATGTGTGACTAGGTGTGCAGTCCATAATGCACAAACCCTAGTAAATGTTATACATCTAACTTTTGCTTCACCATGGGCCACATTAGGCCACACAATTTCCCTTATGGATTACATGTTGTGACCTTTTTGATAAGAAGCAAGGTAACTCTTTTAATAGGGCAACACCTTATCCATGTGTGAAAAGCTTGATTAACTAAAAATAATTAAAAATTACATATTGTAGGCCCCCACCAACAAAATGCATAGCATCTCGTAAAGCGCATAAAGGTTGGCTGGCATGCATTCACACACTATTACGAAACACCCAATGCTATACTACACTTGTAAAAGTAACAACACATGGCTAAAGCCATAACCAAGCATGCACAAACGTGAATGCATATTCCTCCATCCAACGTTTACTTCACCTTGAGTTGCACTACAACACACATTGCCCCTTAATGATTGCATATTATTCTTGTTCTATAAAGCAAGAAGGCAAGTCTTATAAAAGGGCCTCATCTTATCAATTTGTGAGTAATCCACATTGCTAAATATAACTAAAAAGTTAAACTTTTTTGTCCAACCAATCATGTACATCAAATGCCAGAGATGCATATGGATTGGTAGTCATTTAGGGACATTATTACAATGTGTAGTTCTCTACCTTATGTGCATCGATAGTAGTGCATAGCCATGGGTGCAACCTAGCATGAAACAAACCTAGTCCATATTGTACCATCCAACATCTGGTTCACCATGACATGCACCATGCCTCACATTGCCTTTGCAGGTTGCATAATGTGATAATTCCATCAAGGAAGAATAAAAGCCTCCTAATAATGCATCTTATCCTAGCATCAGCAACCTATAGTGCTAAAAATCTTTAAAACAATACACTTTGTACGCCCCACCAACCATGCAGATATGTTGCCTCAAGGCGTGCATGGACTTGCTATAATGCCCATAAAGTGCCTTATCACATGTGTAACTGTAGCAACATGAGCATTGGGCCATAGGGCAACATGAAAAACTCTAGTGCATATTGAACCATTCAACTTCCATTTAGTTGTGGGCAACACCATGCTGCATTTTACCCCATGCAAATGGCATATTAGGACAGTTATGCTAATGAAGAATGCAAGTCTACTAATAAAGAATCAGCTTATCCAAGCATCGGAAGCCCATAGTGCTAACAATTCTGGGAAAGGTTGCACTTTGCATTCCCCACAAGTCAATTACAAAGGATGTTATAAGGTGTGCATGGACTAGATGCCACACATGCAATTATAGTAGCATGAACGTAAAGCTACAACTCAACAATCAAAAACCTTAGCACATATTGCACCTTCCAAGTTTTGCTTCTCTACGAGCCACACTTCATACATGGCTCCTCTTAGATTGTAAATTATGACAATTCTATCAAAGAAGAAAACAAGTCTCTTAATGGAGTTGTTTCACATCCATGCCCAAGTAATAAAAAGAAATGAATAAGGTAAAAAAAATGTGACACACTTTGCCGCTTCATTAGAACCACTATTGGTATCACTTCAAAAAAGGAAGCAAGAAAGCAAGAAAAAGTTTTTAAACCTAGGTGAAATCTTTGGAAATGTAAGGATGAATCTATTATGACATAGGATTGGATCTCATTAGATGATGACAATTTTTGGAGAAGGCAAAGTGTTATAACTCTCACATTGCACCATCCAACTTGTACAATAGCCAATGTATGGCATTTCAACCATGTACATAGGAAACACTCCAAAGAGCATAATGGAAATTGCATAGTGAGCAAGCAAAGTAAGCTAAGCCATCAAGTATGCAAGCAAGGCATGTTTTGTAACTTTTATGATATCCATGTCTTTGAAGTGATGAATTAAGGGGACATAAGGTGTAACCTCAGTAGATCATGATAGTAAGGTTAGTCCATCATTAATAATACCTTATTGCAAATTTAAGCCTTCTATAAAGGATTCAACCCACTATTCATGCTTAGCTGTCATTTCTTATGTTGCTAATGCCATCCAACTTTCTCGATTTTAAGCAAGCTTATGGTCATGTACCTTTTTGGTGTTAAGCCCCACTGTTGACAAACAAGTGAACAATGCACCTAGATGTCACAACTTAGTGTGGATTTTGACATAAAGGTGTTCAATTATAAGCATACATAAGATAGCTTCATGTCATTGGTGTTTCAACCAAGCATGATGATCAAGTATGTGAATTAGTAGTTTCTCTCATACTAGGTTAAATTATTATCACAACACATTCATCTGTAAGTTAAAACTAAAATGTTTCATGGTCATCCAAACCTTGCTCTTATTCCCTTTTAGTGTGTGAACAATACAATGCTTGTTGAATTTTTCTTCCTAATTATTGAATCAATTGACATCGAAGAATCAAAAAGTAACAACACTATGAATGGTTGGTTGGAACAAACTAGTTATCCCAGTAGTATCTTTTTTACACCTAGAGCATTAATTCTAAAAACCTAAAAGATTGATAGGCTATGCTTTCATGATTCATATTAATATGAAGAATCTGAATAAAATGAGCTTTTAACTTTTTTGCACAAGATATTTTTTGTCTTATTGAGTTCATCCTAAGACACCTACATTATCCTTTAAAATAATGTTGCCCCAACAAAACACCATACACAAATATGTCTTCTACTCAGATTGACCCATCAATGCAAAGCTTGAGGAAAAAGAACGGGCTAGGCCCCATCTCATAGAATATGTAAAATAACTTTTAAATTTGTGTCATTTCAATTCTACTGGCATACGAACACCCATTTATACTACACCTCTTAAGTCATTTTGCATAGCCGAACTAGAGGTAAGCTCAATAGCTCTCTTTTCCACATAAATTCTTCTAGGACCATTATATTGATTGTGCTTTTGCTTGATAGTTCGTAAAGACAATAGCAATCTTGTTAATTCCATTCATGTGCTTCACTAATTAGATGATGAGGTATTTTGTTTCCATAAGGGACTCATTTTTACTCTAGCCCTTTACACACACTTGGTTGAATTTCTTCACTTTTATATACAAAGCACTAGGTAGAAATGACATTCTATGAGCATCCACAAGGACCATCAAAATGGTTTATTTTAATAAAAAAAATAGATTCCCTATGTTAATACTAGTTTTGAGTTGATTGCTTAATGACCAGGGCAAACCATCTTAGGGGTCACTCCCAATTTGTCCTCTAGCCAGCAAGAATTGACCGACTCTCGTCACTCTAGTAGCTTGGACAATCTACCAATAGTTGATGGGTTTGGGACTAGAAAACCCATGCCAAACCTTAGAGCCTGTCTTTTTCATGAAGTTATGGATCCATTTTGTCAAATTCCTTTGCATACAATGATCCATTATTTAGATGTTATTCAACTCAGAGACCAAATGTGGTTAAGATTACAATTGGGTGTGGAATGTAGTGGGCCATCTAGATTTTCAAGGGTCACTGGGTTGCATAAAAAATTGCTTAACAAGCAGCGCTCTTCCAACCACTTGGCTTGAACTATAACTTTGCCTTTTTTAGGGCCAACATGTAATAATGATGAAATAAGAGCTCTTCTTGAGGCTTCCACTATTATCTCTGGAAAACTGGACATTGCCATCAACTGCAACATCTCAGCTCGAGAATTTTAACTCAACTCTTTTTTGAAGGTCATGCTGAATAGCACTCTTTCAAGGGTTTCTGTAATCTCTTAGGATTGACTAATCCACTACAATTGTCATCAAAATGGAAGCTTCCTCTTTTCAGCCTTCAAAGTTCTTATTTCAATATTTGCAACTACCACCATGATTTACATATTGAATGTTGAATGTGGGCTTACATCCTGTGTCTTGTGGTGACCATTGCACCCTTTTACTTTTTAAGGCATTACATTACACCATATCCTCTATTCACTTGGTTTACATAATAGAACTTAGATAGTCGCACAAATTATCTTGACGGAAATTTAAAATGGAACAAAGTGCTAGAAGGTTTGATTAGTCTTTTTCCTCTATATCGGAGTCAGATGAACAATTTGCATGTCAGAATCACTACAAGCCTCCACCAAAGTTTCGTCCTATGTTGTCCTATTTGGGCATAATTCACCATCATTTGGGTCCTAATAGGCATGCTTTCACCCAACACCTTCTGAGCTTGCTCACCCATCAACTTGGAAGCATGTTAAACCCTTTGGGGTACATTTCAAAACATGTCAAATGGTGAGCCTATTGGCTATCGTGAATGGGTATAGTGCCACCATGGCATATCTCAATGGTGTGAGCATTGTGACCAAGCACAGTGACAATTTCTCCAAGGGAAACATTTCTTCTGGCTCATGCCATCGTGATTGCTAGAGATGAGTTGCTCTACAAGCCATGCAACAAACCATATAACAGCATTCTGCATCCAGTAGAGGTGCACCATTGGCCCTTAATTGCATTCCCTCCTAACATTTTCAAGCACAATTGGATTCTATTTTGAAATTCTTTGTAAACTTTCTTTTATATTGGTTTGTTATTGGTCTCTCATAATTGTTTAGTATTGAATGTAATTTCAACTCAATTTTTTTTTTCTTTCCAAAATAATTTGACCCATTGATAGTGTCAAATGTAGTAATAGCGTATGAGTTGAACAGGCCTCTCTTCCTCCAAATTACCCCTTTTATGGGACTTAATCTCAATCCGTTTTGAGTGATGCACCTCTGCACAATAATTTGGGCTTTAGACTACTCAATTTCCACACAATGCTAGTCTTGTCTCGCTCAATGTTACCAAGGGAATCCTCATACATTCCTTCTCCTCCACTTATTTATATGCTTAAACTCAGTGGGTAGCCTCATCTAACATAGAGTGATGATTCTACACCATAGAGCATGGTGTTGGATTTGTGAGTAAGATCTACTTGTCGCAATGCAAAATTGATTCCCACTAGCTAACACCACATAACTTGATGCTGTCCACCACTTATCACATTGATAGTCGACCAACACCCAATGCTTCAACATGTCATGTTGTAGCACAGGGTCCCATTGATCGTGTCCAAATAAGGGCTGGGACACAAAGCAATGATTCTTTGCTTTTAAAAGGAGTGATATGTCACATTACAACCTTGCAAGCATGCCCTTACCTTGCATCCTTGGGCATAACTTGCATTCAAAAAATGAATTGTTCACGAAACCCTACCATTCATAACATGTATCACTTTTTGCTTCCTTCTTCATCGATGCATGAGCCAAGATATCCCTTGTTAAGATTCATTTGATGATCCACTACCAAGATCTATTAGACCTGGTAATGCACAACAAGCTCATGGCTAGCATAACATTTTCTCTCCCTTGACACATGATGGCACCCATAGGTTGTTCTTTATTCCCCACAACATCAAGCTTGACATTGAAGTAAGAGCGCATGTAATGGGAGAATGCAACATCAAATAGCTATCATGCCCTCACAAGTTTCATAGATTGCTCGATTATTCATAGCTCTCATTAACGATTATTCTACAAGTTCATTAATGGAAACTTTCTTGCAACTTTTCATTCTTCCAAATCAAAAGGTTCAATGAACTTCTGGTAAAGTTGCAATTAGCAAACCATCTACATTGTACTGATCTGTACACATGGCTAAACTATTCAATTAAGAAAGTAATGGATTGTGTGTACAAAGGGTAGATATGCAGTCAACATGAGCTAATGACTCATGCTTTTTAAAACTTTGTTGTTGACATCCAACGATTGTAATGACCTATCCTAATCATGATGAAAATTTCAGAAGATTTCCTAGGCCTTTTGACCAAGGCAATGGACTCATTGAATGCATCAATGTTGCACACTTGTGGCCTAATATGTCTAAGGGAATCACAAAGTTATTATTGCCTTAAACTTTCAAGCCTTAAGTAGTAATAATCCCTTTAAGAAGCTAGCCATAAGCTTTTACCCTACCATCTAATTAGTAAGCTGAGGTCTCATTCATTAACAAAATTAATTAATCAAATGGCTCCCTCATGTAAGAATGATGATGGACCACTGTCATAGATTTAAGAAAGAGCTTCAATTCTATTAACCCTTGTTATGTTTGGACTCGAAAGCTTCCCAATGGCTAGTCAAATTAAGCCATAGGATCCACTTGAAGTGGGAATCATTTATTAGTTCCTTTAAGTTTCAACCTTGTGACAATACTCCCATTAAAATTGTTGGCTGACGAAATCATTAGAAGACTTGTTTGTTTGCCACATTCTCTGATATCGATAAAATTTGAAATTGACATAATATTAATTATTCTGAGTAAGTATGGTGCTACGAGTATCGGTGGGTTTGAAGTTAAGAAAGAGTACAAAAAAAGAAGGATACGGTGTAACCTTCCCCAGCATGAGAGGTTGGTGTGGATGCTCTAATCTTGGTAGGTGACAATCATGAGATCTTAGCATTGCTGTTGTAGTTAATGCTGTAGCGTATTATGGAGTGACACTCAAGAGAATGTAAGGTATGTCATGAAGTGAATTCATTTATGAATGATAATGGTAATTATTCTAGGATGCTGGATGTAGTAGCTATGGCTTTGTATATAGCAACATAGATAGAGGAGAATGCAGAAAAAATAAAAATAAAAAAGTGAACTAAAGTTAAATGTGCTTATAAAATCATGTAATGTATCAAATGAGAATGTTATGCATTCTAATAATACTAAGGAAATAGATTCACAAAGGTGTACCAGAGGTGCTTATGGTAATGACAACATCATTATGAAGGAAAACACTTTGAATAGTAACCATATAGTTTGTGGTCTAGTTGAAGTAAGTTTTAGGGATGGTCTTATAGTATGGCATTTAAGAAATGGAAATAGTTTTTAATGGAGGTTCATCTGGCAATTACATAGAGAGACTTGGAAAATGTTGATGTGAAAAATGCTTATACTAACATATACCTCCATTATAAATGTTGAAATTCACCTTTCAAATAAGGGTTGTGATGGTTGAGTTTGATACCACCAATTTAGTCTTGTTGGTAAGGTGTATGGTAGGTCATCTATCTTTTTAATCGATTGCTACGCTTCTCCAAAGTTGAAGGGGCCATTTTATTAGATTCTAGACTTTGTACATATCTAAAAGCTAATTTAGTCTGCAATTTGAGTTAGTTACTAATAGAGACTAAGTGTGGTGTGGTGGTCCATTATAAGTACTTGGCCTTGCAATGGGATTGGATATGTCGACACTTTGATTTAGGAAATGTACTTTAGAAATTATATGTGCCATAATATTGAATCATTTTGTTAGCACTCCCTCTTATTCATTGGGACATAGAGAACATTTTGCACATTGTCAAGGTCATGAATGACCCTATTTAGATTGATTATTGGATGTTTGGCATGCAAAGTTTTATATTTGTAAGAGTATTTGTTATAATTGACCTCTCTAAGCCTATTAGAGTAGATATATGCCTAAATTGACCATTGGTTCAATTTTTTTAATGGTTAGAATATGAGAGACTTCCCATATTTTCTTCATTTCTGGGAAAATGGGACATGCATCTGAGCTATGTTCAACTAATGTGTCAAACCAAAATACCAATGTAGCCAAGGGTTCCTATCCCATTAAGACAATATCAAATCAAGATGAGAATAAGGGGATAACTGTAATGTTGTGGGAGATGGAAGTTGATGAAGATAAATGATAAGGTTTGAAATCTTTGATGGTTGTGCAACCTAGGAAGAGAAGAATATTTTTAGCAACACAATAGATGAGCAAAGTAAATAGGAAATATAAGAGTAAGAAAGTGTTTAGTAAGCATTACAAGCTGGAAGATGAGGCACAAGCCATGCATAATGATAGATCTAGATCTAATCAAGAAGGGTATAGTAGGGGCTCATCCAAGTGGGCATTGAAACAAAAAATGCAAGGGGAAGATAAAATAATTACAAATAAATAAAAGGGTCTCACGTAACATGGAGGTGGTCGAAGGCCCTTGAGTCCTTGCATCAATCAAGATGTAGATTTTAGGAAAGCAGATCAATGTTGTGGACACATCTAGTCTATCCGCTAATGCAACACCATCTATAGCTATCCTTGGAATTAATGTAGTAATGATATTGAATATAAAATGGAATAAAGGGAGGGTTTTCTCTCAAGTATGTTTTAAAATTAAAAATAAAAAACTGGTCATATTACAATGAAAAGATTGTTTGTGTAAGTGTAATAGTCTCTTATTTCCTAGAGCATTTGCCGAGTTGTAGATGACTGTAGTGCTACTGGATGTACTAGGAAATTATATGTGGTATTGTTTGAAGTTTTATTTTTGGGTGAATGTAGGGCATTTTGGTTAGGGTGAATAAGAGAATAGAAGGCATTCATATTACTTTAATCATTACTACATGTGAAGCTCAATTAGCATAGAAATTGGAGGCTTTCAATTACCTGTTATGGGATTATCTTGATAGATTAGGATGAAGCTTGGTTTGAGTTGACAAGGCATTCATATACTTATTTGTGCACTCATTTTTGTATTTTTGCTAATAGTGTAAAGCTTTCTTGTCAGAAAAATTGGATGATTTTGATTGCCTTCACGGTGATGATCTTTTGAGAGTGAAAACATTAAGTTTGGTTAGGATACAGTTATTAACAGAAATGGAAAGTTTTTCAATGCTTACGAAAGAGGAAGGACTCTGATTGGCAACTATGAGGATGTAGAAATTGTGGAGATATAATATGCAAAATGTTTTAGGAGATACAATTTGTAGAAGAAGATGTAGATAACCAACAAATGGAGATTTACTAAGCATAAAAGAAGCTTCTGGTTATCAGTTTAATATATTTGGGGCAAAGTAAGAGCAATGGCATGCAACTCGAGAGATACACCTTAATTTGATGGACTTGTAACCACTCATATAAAGCCAATGCCGAAAGTGTTTAATGGTCAAAGCACCTGACCCTAAAGTGACAAATCCGACCTGGTCCCATCCTAGAAACCCATCGAGCTGATGCTTGATAAGGATAGGTAGCTCTACAGGTTTCGACTGTATGACCTCAATCACCTCGGAATGCAAGGGAATGGTCTCATCCTCCAAATTCCATATTTGGAATTGGCTTCGACCAAAGTCTAAATCTTTTGCCTCCTTTCATGTGTCTCCTCGCAAATATATATAGTGTACATATATGGGTGAGTGCTTCTTTCATTTCCTAAAAATGTGTTCTTTGTTACTAAGAAAGAGGAGGACGTCTTCAAAAGGCAGACCTCATTGGTGTCTCAAATTTTTCGTTAAGTGCAAATATTAGCCAGGATCCTCAACCTTTTCTCCAAAGTTATTTCTATAGAATTTTTTTTACTTTATTCCTATGGATAATAAGAAGTTCACTTGGCATAAAAACTAGAAGTCTTTAGCTAGCTTTTTGGTGATGATCTTATTGGATGTGGTACAAGCCTGGTTCCAACATGTTTGCATCTATGAAATGGGGGATGCAACATAAAGTTTTAGTAATATATGGTGATTAATAAGAATGCAAGTTTATTAAGTGTGTGCATCAAATGAAGTTATCTAAATGGAAACACAGAGGATGTGCAATTCATCGAGATCTTTGTTGCATAAATTCTCTGAGATAATACAAGAAATGATGCTTAATAATTAACTGGGCTATCAAATTTGAGGTGGGCTTATAGGTCAACTTTTAAGATTTTTATGCTCAATGCTATTTTACCTTGTCCAAGAAGGTATAGCATTATAGGTGTTAAGTAAGGTAAATTAGGAGCAAAGTTGTGTTGTTTAGCTATGGGAACTTCATTGTACGACCTAAGAAATGCTCAAACGTAATTATTATAGAGGTTATTACTTCTTCATCTACCTGGATTTGGTATTCTATTTTTAAGGAAGAAGAGGAAGTCTAAAACTGGAGAATGTCAAATGATAGTTCAAAAAATTATCGAATGACAAGAAACACCAAATGATTCTACCTTTTCGTGGGATGTAACTACTGTGGGTGTTGTTGTTGTGTTTGAGTGGTGCATCTAATGGCATGTTTAGCATGGTTAAGAGTGATGTTGAAATTCATAGTTTGCCTATGTGCAAGATTTTTTGAACTAATTATATGTGGCAATGTTAGCTATTTGGAACATTTGAGTGATTAAATTGGCAAAATCTCATTTACATTAGTAATGCTTTGCAAAGGAGCTCAGAGTATCTGATTTTTCATTGTTAGAAACCCAGGTTGAGAACTCTAATAACCATGACATGAATAGGCATTTGGACAAGAATAGGAATTACTTTGTTTAACCTTTCATTGTATTATATAGAGGTCTTTTGAAGCTATAAAGGTATTAAGTGGAACTTGAAATTATGAGTTGTGAGATGTGGTTTGCATCAAAAGGTTATATGATATGCAATGTAGCTTAGGACCAATTTAGAAATTTGCAATCCTGGTGGATCATGATTTATTATAAGGGATTTCAATGTACTACTTGTCTAGAATAAGAAGGGGGAACAAATTCTATAGTGGTTAAGCTCAAAATTAAATCTCCAATTTCATGCAAGATTTAAAGACTTTTCTGACTTTAGATGTATTTGGAATATTTTCACTTGATGTAATAATATGTTGGACAACAGTCACATATTTGAAAGATTAAATAAATATTTCATGAATATTGTTGGTATGCAGGCATTTCTAAGTATTATATTACACAACTTCCTTATATTTGCTTAGACCACTGTTCTATAGTTATTTAATTTAAATAAGTATTTTTAAATAGAATTAGAAGGAGATACAAATTCAATAATTTATGGTTATTATTTTCACATTCATCTAATATTGTGCAAGAAGCATGGAATAGAACTATTAGGGATAACCTTATTGATAGATTGTCGACTAAATTTAGCATAGCACAGTAAGCTTTAAGAAAAATGGAGTGTAGCTAAACGTGGAAATATTCTTAGCAAGCCTTACTAGTTTGACTAGGAGGTCCAGAAGCTTCAATGTAAGGTGTCAAACATTATCTTTTGGCACAACATATTGTCTCCAACAACAAAACTACAACTTTATAGGAAGCATGGTGGTGATAGAATGCCAAGCCCCGTTGTGCTAACATAGGGCATCAAAACATGCATTTCTTTTAGCAGTGGCTACTTCTACAAATAGAAGAAATTATATACATCAACATAAAAAAAATATAATTGGGGACTAGTGGCTTCCCCAACTAAAATTAAAGAAATACTCATGTAGATCTTTAGTAAGAAGTTGTGTAGTTTTGAGCAATATAGTCCTCCCATACCTTTCCAACCTTTGAGAACTACTAATACGAAGCAAACTAAATGATAAGGCTAATTTTTTTGCTATTTCTACCATAAAAAATATATCCCCAAGAAGTGATGGCATCTCGATAGAGTATGTGCATGGATATCGTATATTACTCAGGTCCTTACTGTCACAACTATGAAAACTTTTCACGATAGATGTATGGCCAAAAGATGGAAAAAGTTGTTGGCTATTCTTATTCCTAAAGCATAGGGTGCTTTTATGCCTATATAGTTTAGAGCCATCAGTCTTTCTAATATGATATGCAAAGTTTATGTTAAACTTTTTGATTGAAGGTGGTTTTTTTGATATTGTTGTGAGAAAATAAATTTATTTTATTCCTTGTCATATCATAGGAGATGTCTACCCATATGAACTCATCTACTTCCAAAGAGAGGCTCATGGCACTAAAGTTGGGCATATATTAAGCATATAATAACATAAATTAGAAATTTGTGGTTAATATGTTAAACCATCTATGATTTTTGAATATTTGGTATGAAGGGGATGAGGCATATATCACTATACCAAGATTTGAGATTACGTTGAATGTGGTTCACTTTTCGTGGATTGAAGCTACTAGGGCTCTTAGGCTAGGGTGACCATTGTCACCATACCTTTTTACAATTATATAAGAAAATATCATTTGGTGCATCAAGCACCACGTGGATCTTACCATCATTGTTGAGATCAAGATTGGCACTTCTTCATCGATGATTATTCAACTTATTTATTATTATGACATTTTGATCTACGCACCTGCAATGTGTTCTATAGCATGGACCATTTAGGAGATTATGAACTCGTACAAGCAAGACTCTTACCAATGGGTCAATCTTAACAAATCTTGAGTATTGTTTAGCAAGGGAATAGATCATAAGATTAGGAAGATGATAGTAGAAAAAGTTATATATGAACAAGACTTCTTAATTGAGATATAAAGGCATACTTATTGAAGCAACACAATTTTAAAAAATAAGACCTCAAATTTCAGGTTGATTGAGTTCAAAATAGTACTTCATGATGGAGGATTAGGTCTTCATTTGGTCTCTATGGGTTCATGTGTTAAAGTCCAAGTATTGTATGACAAAAAACAATTTCTATAAGCAACGCGGGGCTTTGCATATATGCAAGCTACTTTGTAGTGTGGTGTCTTTGAACAAGTGAGAATATAGTTTGGCAAATTATTAAGGGCAAGAAAGTTTCATTCTTTTTCAATAGTGTACTTGGCTTTCTTTTTAATTCTTTGAAACCTAGCTATATCAACAGGGACATGAAACATCTAATTCAAGCTATAGCAAGTGTTAAGGAGCATGATCAATGGAACTAAGATACAAAATCTATTTGCATCTTCTTTGGTGTTTTGGATTATACATTCCTCATAAGACAAATCAATTAATAGAGATGTATTGTATTTCTATGAAGGTTATAACACGATGTTAGAATAAAAAATTATTTATAGCAACAAGTACATCAGGCATAGTTTCATAGTAGACGATGCAACATGGGTTTTGAAATTGAAGCAACAACCTTGGGTGAGCATGTTTGGAAATTGAAGTTCCCACTCCCTCCTAGAAGTGTGCAAGAGGCATTGAATTGTTGGTGCTCTGTCCATTGGGTTGTATAATGGAGGAAGATGTGATGCACTACTTTTGGGAATAATTATCAAACTCATTATTGGAGGGACTAAAAGCATGGTTTTTAAATCTTTAAATGTGTCATTGAATTAGATGGTAGTCAATATTTAGGTCGCAAGTCCATCTTAAGAAATTAAATTTGTTGTTTTAATGTTATATCGTCTTTGGATAAATAAACATTTATAAGCACATGCGAGTAAGGTGCATAGTCTGGATGTACTTCAAGTGAGTATACATTTTGCTATTGCTACTATTACTACATGTTCCCTTCTCTAATGCCATCTAGTAGAGTTTTTGTGGCCCTAAAGGGCTATTTGTAAACTTTTATTGGACTCCTCTAATAAGGGGTTAAGCTCAAATGCAACATAGCTATGCATGACAATCATAATGATGGAATTCGTATAGTTCTCAGGATGGCTTGGGTTGGCTGATCAGAATTGTTAGCAAAATATGGATTTTAAGATCTACATATACCACGAAAAATATGGTTTTTCTTGATGCTATGGAGGTCCTTAGAACACTACTTCCTAATATTCATGCAGCAAAGACCAAATAAGACTATACAATAGTTATTACTAATGCGAGCTGAGTTCTTAAGTCAATTTAATGTAGGAGAACCTACAAAAGTGATATTAATTTGTGAGGGTTATCCTTGAAATATTCCATGTATTGCATCGAAGAAATTCTACTATCTATTGGGCTATGCATCATGCTCTTTTGTATGGTTTTATGTGGGATTGGGAAATACCCCATCCTAAACTACTTCATTGTTGTCCTTTTATTTTCTAATTTCATGTGTGAGCAATTGTATGGAGGGACTATTGTAGGCTTCGACCATTTGTTTATAAAAGAGTCCAAAGAGTGTTGCAAAGGAAGGTAGTGATGTTTGAGAGATTTGGTAAACGGTGACATATGAATGGGTGGAAGGAATGGTTAGTGTGGGAAGAAGAGAACTATGCTGGATGGAGTTGCTGGAACTGGAGCTTTAGCGAACTTTGGTTCTAACCAATGATGATAGCTCACTAGAAGGTCAGTTTGGGCATCATGGTGCTTTCTTCTATTTTCAAAGAATTCTATGATGGACTAGATTTGATAATCCTCTAATTACGTAGGGAGGTGTGGTTACCAATTATGGGAACTAAATCCTATAAGATTACAAAAAAGGCAAAGGGAAGCTTGGCACAATTATGCTAATCACAGATGGCTAGTGTTGATATTTAGAAGCCAATCAGTGATGCCTCAGTACAAAAATGCACCTGGATGAACATTCTAAATTCTGTGATTGTCTTACAATTTGAGCTACATAAAACATTGGTAGTAGAATTTAAGGAACTATAAGAAGGAATGTAGAGCCATTAATGGAAGCATCATTGTTAAATTAGGCTTACTACGTTGAGAATAAGTATGAGGATGATAAGGGTGCTTTTGTAGGGCTGTATGGTGCATTAACCACAAGTTGCATAGGGAATTAAGCAACGATGAGCAGAGGCAAAGCTAAACTCATTGAATAGTGAAGTTTTTTTGAATGAACATTGTGAATTATGAATCCAATTGCAAGAGAAGTCTTTTTGTCTCAAAGGTGCTAAGGTGGGTGATTTATATGGTTAAAATAAGGTGCATGTGGAAATGTTGTAGTGGCCCTAGAATACAATTCTCTTAATGGCAAACATGGATCACTTAACCCTATTAGGGTCAGCATTGAAAAGGTTCTTACTCTATGGAGAATCAATATTATTAATTTGACATTAATGGGAGGTCCCTCATTAACTACTTAGATGGACGAACCCATTTAGATGTTAAGATGCTGTTATTAATGGATGCCTCATTCATAAATAATGGTGAAATAAATTTATTTAATGATGCATGTGAACAATGAATTTTTTACCATCAATTTGATCGATTGCATAGAGTGTATAGCAATCATTTGTCATTTGAATGGATAGCTAGAATACTACAGCATAGGTGAAGCCATTTGAGAGTATTTTGAGTCTCATAGTTGATGGCTAGATGTTTTTATTTGCTCTTTGAGTTGGCTATGAATAGAGATTATGTGTTGTTGGGAGGACCATATGTTACACCCCATTTTTTCCTAGGCTGATTTTTGGCATACATTTTTTTTTTTTTTTTTTTTTTATATAGACAGCTCAGATCGTCCCATACCAACCTGAGCAGCCTACGAAAACATAGGATATAACACATCATTACACACCTACTTTCCTTAACAATGTGGATCCCATCTCCCGGGTACACCGTCAAGTCAGGTTCATGACTCCTGAGTTAACAGATGGACTCGCGCAATGTTACTCCTACTAGACCAAATACTCCTTACCCACACCGGTAGGAGAACCGATCTAATAGAAGTCTGAACCCCCACGGTTAAGTTCCATAGTCATGTAATGACCTCACCATCAAACAGAAAGATATATAACATCCACAGATAAATGTAGCACTCCACTCACCATACTCCAAGACAATAAGATAAGACAGTAAATGGAACTACATTACAAGAATAAGATACAAGTCCACAAGTGTAATATTGTTCATCCAGATACATAATTCCGAATTACCCTCAAATTATATGTAACATATGAGAATAACAGTCTCACTGAAACATCCAACAGCAACAATCAACTAACCAGAATATCTCAGACAATCACCAATCAGAAATCCTTCACAAGCCTGCTGACCACGATTCCACCTAATCCGGTAGCGTCAAGTCTGCCGAGCCACTGAAAATATATAATACAGGAATGAGCTACGCCCAGTAGGAAAGTCAGCTAGTAAAACTCACATGCAAGAGAAGGATAATAGCAAAAATACAGGAATACAGCATAACAATGTACGGTGGATAGGCACTCTCAGTCCCAGACTCCGACCAACCACAGCCACCCCAGTCACACCAGAGTAGCTCTCCTCTGGGCTACCAGGCAACGTGCCAGTGGGAACGCCCATCTCGAAACACGCATGGCGCCTAAGCACCCGACACCGCAGTGTCTCTCGTCAATCAATCTCCTGGAGACTACAGACAGATCCAGTCACATAATCTCTAGCCAACGTGAGACACCCCTGCCACCCTAAGGCGCGCAGGCCTACACACTTGGCTAGCCACTGCGAGACACCCCTGCCACCCTCAGGCGCGCAGGCCTACACACATGGACCAGGAGAGATTGACTCAGCCACCGTCCCAAGGAGTCCTCTACCAACAACTTCCATAGAAGCTCACGCCCCTACAGTCATTGCCAATCTCTAACTCCAAGATTCGGCAACATGTGTCCAGGTACAACAAGGCGTATACCAGTCTACATGTATACTGTGGAAGCTAAGTCCGAACCGCACAGTTACCTACCACAACTACCCTAAAACATCATATAGGGTCTATAGTAGTCCGGTCCAATATGCCAATCCATGAAATATGCCAATACTGAATAAACTGACTCAATCCATGCCGTTGCCATCAAAGCAACACAATTGTCAATTACTGACTGTTCTGGTAGCATCCGTGTACCATACCTTTGTCTGACTGTTTCCAGCTGTACTGTCATCAGTGATAACATTTTTTTCCCACTTCAGGAAATTTGTTCTTTACCCACTGATCTCTAGAATTTTCGAAATTTCTCATTTCCAAGTTTTCTGATTTTCCTTGAATTTTCTAAATGTAAATAATTCCTAAAACTCAATTATTGAATTTTTCCTAAATTTGAAATATCAAATTTTGCATTTTATCCATTTTTTCCAAAATTCGGAATAATTCCCCGAATTTAAAATTTTGCTAATCACTATACCGCGCCGAATCCCCTGAATCGCATCTTGCCACCGGTTCGGGCTTTCATGCTGAACCAAACCCCGCCGGTCAGTTATTAATCCGAAATTCAGCCGACGCTTATATATAATATTAATGATTAATATTATTATTATTCTCTTAATAATTCAACTAATCCCTAATTAATCCTTAATTCGTCTCCTTCCTTCGCCCGTCGTCCGCGAAACCCTAGCCGCCGCAATAGCCGACCAATACGATCATTCCGTCGATTTCCGGCGACTGCGAACAAGGAGAACATGTTCGTACTATCCTAATGTTCCAATAATGTCGCTAATTTCCTAAGGTTTAAATCAAGTTTTCCGCCGAGCAGTTTCGTCTAATCCTCATGTTGACAATTCACGAAATTATAGTTCTAGCATTATACAATCATATTAACATGAATAAAGTGGCATATTTAAATCCTCATGCTTGGTAATTTTCCAATTTCGGCGAAACAATTAACGTCCCGAAAACCCTAACATGCAATTTTCGATAATTTGTACAATTAGCTTCAAAAATCACATTCGCATGCTTAGATAGAGATTTGCAAACTAATACATGCTTCAATTTGCTAATTATCTAATTTAAATATCTGAAATTCCTACCTCGAAGACGCCGGCGACGGTGAAGCTCGTCCGCAGCTCGCCGCAGCTCCTCGCCGAACGAATTTGGTCTCAATCAACTCTCCTCGGTCTCGTGAATCTCCGGGCACAAAAAGCCCCTTGCCAGGCCGCCGGAATCACGCGCCGTACGCCGGGAATTTCCTCGCTATCGCCGTCGGACGGAAACCCTATTCGCTGCTTCGCGAGGGTTTTTATACCCCGGGCCGACACGGTGAACCCGTTACGCGTTCGACACGTTTTCGACACGTGAGCACCCGATACGCGCTGTCGACACGCTATCCACACGGTAAGCACACAATACGCGCTGTCGACACGCTATCGACACGGTAAGCACCCGATCAGCCGGTTCGATCTCACCCGCCGATCTCGACCGTCCGATCCGCTTATTAGAACGCACACGCAAACTCACCCGGCGAACCGCCTCCGCCTCCGCTGAACCGTTCCGGTCCGGTTCACGCGCGATAAAAAAAACGATTTCCGGTTTAATTTAATTAGATTTTCGAATTTCTAAAAATCTAATAAATCCAATTAAATAGGGAAAATTAATTAAAAATTCCTCGGTGCTCCGAAAAATTCCCAAAAGATTTCAGAAATTCCAATAGCCTACAATTGAGTTCCTGGCTCATCCTACTGTCGATTCGAAATCATCCAAGCCACAATTAATTTATTAAAGATCAAATACATAAAATTTTTACCGGGTATAACAATCTCCCCACCTTATCAGGAATTTCGCCCTCGAAATTCAGCAAGAAGTTCCGGCCATTTTTCAGCAACATCCTGCTCTAGCTCCCAGGTTGCCTCCCTTTCGTCATGTCTATTCCACAGAACCTTGACCATAGGAAACGACCTGTTCCTCAGCTGTCTGCTGCTCTCCTCGAGGATGCGAACTGGTAGTTCCACATAAGAAGAATCTGGTGCCACTTGTAAACCAGGAAGATCATCACTGATGCAATGAGAAGGATCTGGCACATATTTCTTGAGATTCGAAACATGGAACACATTGTGAATCTCAGTCAGATGCTCAGGAAGTGCCAACCTGTAAGCCACTTCACCGATCCTCTCCAGAATAGGATAGGGTCCAATGTAACGAGGTCGAAGCTTAGAAGGCTTTCCAAACCTGAATAGACCCCGCATAGGACTGACCTTCAGGAATACCCTATCTCCCACAGAAAACTCAACAGCCTTGTGCTTAGGATCATAATATTTCTTCTGGCGATCTTGCACAGTACGTAATCTGTCCTGCAATAACTTGACTTCCGCTGTGGTCTCCTCTACAATCTGGGGTCCCCACACTCTCCTGGAATCACCCTCCTCCCAACAAAGAGGAGATCTGCACCTACGCCCATACAACGCCTCGTAAGGTGCCATACCAATCGACGCCTGGAAGCTGTTATTGTACACGAACTCTACCAAGGGTAATCGTCTAGTCCAATCTGTTGAGTAAGTTTGTACGCTCAAGCGTAGCAAATCCTCCAAGGTCCGAATAGTCCGCTCAGACTGTCCATCCGTCTGAGGATGATAAGCAGTACTGAACTTTAACTGTGTACCCATGGCAGTGTGTAAGCTCTTCCAAAACTGTGATGTGAATTTGGCGTCTCTGTCAGAAATAATAGAACGGGGAATCCCATGCAATCTGACAATCTGCTGAATATATATCTCTGCCAACTGTGCCGCTGAATCCGTCTTCTTAATGGATAAGAAATGGGCTGACTTGGTCAATCGATCTACGATGACCCAAATAGCATCAAAACCTTGTCTGGTACGAGGAAGACCAGTCACAAAGTCCATAGTGATGTCATCCCATTTCCACTCCGGAATCGGCAATCTCTGTAACAATCCTCCAGGTCTCTGGTGTTCGGCCTTAACTTGCTGACATGTAAGGCATTTCCTAACAAAGGCAGCAACATCTGTCTTCAAACCTCTCCACCAGAAAACACTCCTCAAATTCCTGTACATCTTGACTTCTCTAGGGTGCATAGCCAAGGTTCCATAGTGAGCCTCCCGAAGTATCCTCTCCCTGAACTCCTGATGTGATGGTACACACCAGCGACCCCTGAAGGTCAAAATGTCGTCTCTGAGAGCAAAGTCTCCTCCCAATCCCTGCGATGCCAACTCAATCTTCTCCTTCAGCTCTTCATCACAAAGCTGAAGGTCACGCATCTCAGATAACCAGTCAGCCCGAATAGTCAATGAGCTGAGTCTGTGAACCAGTCTCTGAATAGACAACTGTTCCTGACATCTTTCAACATTCCAATCCAAGTCTGGTATAGAGTCACAGACTAACATATTATGCACAACTGCGTGTCTGCTCAAGGCATCAGCCACTGGATTAGCCTTCCCCTCGCAGTAGTTTATTGTCAGCTCGTAATCCTTTATCAGTTCCAACCACCTCCTCTGCCTCAAGTTCAGTTCCTTCTGAGTGAACAGATACTTAAGACTCTTGTGGTCAGAGAAGCAATCTACAGGAACTCCGTACAAATAATGTCTCCATATCTTCAAGGCAAAAATGACAGCAGCTAACTCCAAATCATGAGTGGGATAATTCTTCTCATGATCCTTCAGTTGCCTCGAAGCATATGCTATAACTCTGTTATCCTGCATCAGTACGGCTCCCAAGCCTATATGTGAAGCATCAGTGTACATCTGATACGGCTTCTCCTGTGTGGGTAACATCAATACTGGAGCGGTGCTAAGCCTCTGCTTCAGCTCTAGGAAACTGTTCTCACAACTCTCTGTCCACTCAAAAGATTTTCCCTTCCGGGTCAACTGGGTTAGTGGAGCAGCCAGTCTAGAAAAGTGAGGAACAAATTTCCTATAGTATCCAGCCAAACCAAGGAAACTCCGGATCTCAGTGACAGAAGATGGCCGTTTCCAATCAATAATAGCTCGTATCTTGCTAGGATCAACAGCCACGCCCTCCGCACTGACAATGTGTCCTAAGAATGCTACTGAGTCCAGCCAAAAAGAACACTTGGAGAATTTTGCATACAGCTCATTCTCCCGCAACACTGTAAGCACAGTCCTCAACTGATCTGCATGAGTATCCCTATCTCTGGAATAAATCAATATATCATCTATAAAGATGATCACAAACCGATCCAGAAAGGCACGAAAAACTCGATGCATCAGGTTCATAAATACTGCTGGAGCATTAGTCAATCCAAAAGGCAACACTGTGAACTCGTAATGTCCGTATCTAGTACGGAATGCTGTCTTGGGTACATCAGAATCTCTAATCCGGATCTGGTGATAACCCGAGCGTAAGTCAATCTTGGAGAACACAGTTGCTCCCTGAAGTTGATCCAGCAAATCATCGATGCGTGGTAAAGGGTATCGGTTACGAATAGTAACCTTATTCAATTCCCTATAATCCACACACAGCCTCATACTACCATCTTTCTTCTTGACAAATAAGACAGGGGCACCCCAAGGTGAACAACTGGGGCGTATGAGTCCCTTGTCTAATAAGTCCTGTAACTGAGTCTTCAACTCTGCTAGCTCGGCTGGAGCCATCCTGTAAGGAGCTCTAGCAATAGGAGCTACTCCTGCCTCCAAATCAATTGAAAACTCCACTTCCCTAGCTGGTGGAAATCCAGGCAACTCCTCTGGAAAAACCATAGGAAAGTCTCTCACCACTGGAATATCTGACATAGGGGTAGTGGTGGCTTGGCTATCGGTCACATAGGCCAACCAACCAGTACAACCCTTACTTACTAACCTTCCAGCCTGAAGAACTGAGATCAGGGGAATCTGCCTGTTCAGACCAAAGTATATCACATCCCCCGAACCAGACACTCTGATCCTGACCTTCTTCTCCCAACAATCCAGAACCACTGCATGGTGGCACAACCAATCCATCCCCAAAATGATGTCGAACTCTGCTAGTGGCACACATATCAACTCTGTCACGAATTCGTGTCCACTAATCAGAATAGATCCGTCAATCTTCTGAACAGTGGGAATCTCTTTCCCATCAGGAAGTCTAACCAGTAAGGGTTCCTTCAAGTAACCCTTGGATCCTGATATCTGATTCCAGATCCTCTCAGCAACAAAAGAATGAGATGCACCAGTATCAAACAAAGTCATGCACTGCACGTTGCCAAAATGAAGCATACCTGTGATCACTTCTGGTGACTCTGAAGCCTGCTGCCGAGTCAGTGCAAATACCCTGGGCTGTCCCCCAGATGAACCAACCGGTCCCGTGATCCTCTGTTTCTTCAACTCTGGGCAGTCGCACTTCTTGTGTCCGGGCTGTCGACAATGGTAGCAGATAATCCCCCCAGTCCGGGTACCTGTCTGCTGCACTGGTCTCTCAGAAATAGGTCGTGGCCGGACCACGACCTCCTGAGTACCACTGTGATCTCTGTGTCTCTTGCCCTTTTTGTTTTGTTGGATATTTCTGAATTCCTTCCTCTTGTTATGAGTCTCTCTCTGGGCCTCCATCCGGATATCAATAAGCTCAACGGATCTCGCAGCCTCCACCAAGTCACGAAACCTGGCAAACCGACTCACAACTAGCTGGCACTGCAGCATAGGACGAAGTCCCTCCAGGAACATCTCACATCTGCGTTCCTCAGAAGGCACCAGCTCTACGGCGTACCTCGCCAGATAAGTGAACCTCGATAAGTAATCGTTCACTGACATCTGGCCCTGCCTGAGGTGTATAAGTTCCCTCCTGAACTGAGCCATGGCAGAGGCCGGAATGTAGCACTCCCTGAATGCCTCAACAAAGTCATCCCATGCTATCTCACTGTTCTGGGCCTCCCCAAACATAGCGCGCCGCTGGCCTCTCCACCAGGTAGCAGCCTCTCCCTCCAACACTAGAGCAGCAAGCACTACCCTCCTGCCGAATGGACATCCCAAGGCATCAAATAGCTCAAGCATATGAGCCATCCAGTCATCTGCCACCGCTGGGTCAGCCGACCCACTGAAGCTCCGCGGACGCAACCGCATGAAGGCATCGATCCAACGATCCACGGCTGGCTCAACTGGCAATGCTGGGATCGTCTCCGGGGTAGGAGTAGTAGGTACCGGTCTGCCTCTAGCTGCTCCACGAGCGGAAAGTCTCCTGGTACCAGCCATACTGTCAAAAACAATTAATCTGGCATTAGAGTCGTCATTTGGCAATTGGCATATGGACTACTATAGTATACAAAAGAATCAACAGTTCTCCCCACCTTGGGTTGAACCCCTATACACGTCTAGCCCCGTTATCCTCACCTAGGGCTCTGATACCACTACTGTTACACCCCATTTTTTCCTAGGCTGATTTTTGGCATACATTTTTTTTTTTTTTTTTTTTTTATATAGACAGCTCAGATCGTCCCATACCAACCTGAGCAGCCTACGAAAACATAGGATATAACACATCATTACACACCTACTTTCCTTAACAATGTGGATCCCATCTCCCGGGTACACCGTCAAGTCAGGTTCATGACTCCTGAGTTAACAGATGGACTCGCGCAATGTTACTCCTACTAGACCAAATACTCCTTACCCACACCGGTAGGAGAACCGATCTAATAGAAGTCTGAACCCCCACGGTTAAGTTCCATAGTCATGTAATGACCTCACCATCAAACAGAAAGATATATAACATCCACAGATAAATGTAGCACTCCACTCACCATACTCCAAGACAATAAGATAAGACAGTAAATGGAACTACATTACAAGAATAAGATACAAGTCCACAAGTGTAATATTGTTCATCCAGATACATAATTCCGAATTACCCTCAAATTATATGTAACATATGAGAATAACAGTCTCACTGAAACATCCAACAGCAACAATCAACTAACCAGAATATCTCAGACAATCACCAATCAGAAATCCTTCACAAGCCTGCTGACCACGATTCCACCTAATCCGGTAGCGTCAAGTCTGCCGAGCCACTGAAAATATATAATACAGGAATGAGCTACGCCCAGTAGGAAAGTCAGCTAGTAAAACTCACATGCAAGAGAAGGATAATAGCAAAAATACAGGAATACAGCATAACAATGTACGGTGGATAGGCACTCTCAGTCCCAGACTCCGACCAACCACAGCCACCCCAGTCACACCAGAGTAGCTCTCCTCTGGGCTACCAGGCAACGTGCCAGTGGGAACGCCCATCTCGAAACACGCATGGCGCCTAAGCACCCGACACCGCAGTGTCTCTCGTCAATCAATCTCCTGGAGACTACAGACAGATCCAGTCACATAATCTCTAGCCAACGTGAGACACCCCTGCCACCCTAAGGCGCGCAGGCCTACACACTTGGCTAGCCACTGCGAGACACCCCTGCCACCCTCAGGCGCGCAGGCCTACACACATGGACCAGGAGAGATTGACTCAGCCACCGTCCCAAGGAGTCCTCTACCAACAACTTCCATAGAAGCTCACGCCCCTACAGTCATTGCCAATCTCTAACTCCAAGATTCGGCAACATGTGTCCAGGTACAACAAGGCGTATACCAGTCTACATGTATACTGTGGAAGCTAAGTCCGAACCGCACAGTTACCTACCACAACTACCCTAAAACATCATATAGGGTCTATAGTAGTCCGGTCCAATATGCCAATCCATGAAATATGCCAATACTGAAAAAACTGACTCAATCCATGCCGTTGCCATCAAAGCAACACAATTGTCAATTACTGACTGTTCTGGTAGCATCCGTGTACCATACCTTTGTCTGACTGTTTCCAGCTGTACTGTCATCAGTGATAACATTTTTTTCCCACTTCAGGAAATTTGTTCTTTACCCACTGATCTCTAGAATTTTCGAAATTTCTCATTTCCAAGTTTTCTGATTTTCCTTGAATTTTCTAAATGTAAATAATTCCTAAAACTCAATTATCGAATTTTTCCTAAATTTGAAATATCAAATTTTGCATTTTATCCATTTTTTCCAAAATTCGGAATAATTCCCCGAATTTAAAATTTTGCTAATCACTATACCGCGCCGAATCCCCTGAATCGCATCTTGCCACCGGTTCGGGCTTTCATGCTGAACCAAACCCTGCCGGTCAGTTATTAATCCGAAATTCAGCCGACGCTTATATATAATATTAATGATTAATATTATTATTATTCTCTTAATAATTCAACTAATCCCTAATTAATCCTTAATTCGTCTCCTTCCTTCGCCCGTCGTCCGCGAAACCCTAGCCGCCGCAATAGCCGACCAATACGATCATTCCGTCGATTTCCGGCGACTGCGAACAAGGAGAACATGTTCGTACTATCCTAATGTTCCAATAATGTCGCTAATTTCCTAAGGTTTAAATCAAGTTTTCCGCCGAGCAGTTTCGTCTAATCCTCATGTTGACAATTCACGAAATTATAGTTCTAGCATTATACAATCATATTAACATGAATAAAGTGGCATATTTAAATCCTCATGCTTGGTAATTTTCCAATTTCGGCGAAACAATTAACGTCCCGAAAACCCTAACATGCAATTTTCGATAATTTGTACAATTAGCTTCAAAAATCACATTCGCATGCTTAGATAGAGATTTGCAAACTAATACATGCTTCAATTTGCTAATTATCTAATTTAAATATCTGAAATTCCTACCTCGAAGACGCCGGCGACGGTGAAGCTCGTCCGCAGCTCGCCGCAGCTCCTCGCCGAACGAATTTGGTCTCAATCAACTCTCCTCGGTCTCGTGAATCTCCGGGCACAAAAAGCCCCTTGCCAGGCCGCCGGAATCACGCGCCGTACGCCGGGAATTTCCTCGCTATCGCCGTCGGACGGAAACCCTATTCGCTGCTTCGCGAGGGTTTTTATACCCCGGGCCGACACGGTGAACCCGTTACGCGTTCGACACGTTTTCGACACGTGAGCACCCGATACGCGCTGTCGACACGCTATCCACACGGTAAGCACACAATACGCGCTGTCGACACGCTATCGACACGGTAAGCACCCGATCAGCCGGTTCGATCTCACCCGCCGATCTCGACCGTCCGATCCGCTTATTAGAACGCACACGCAAACTCACCCGGCGAACCGCCTCCGCCTCCGCTGAACCGTTCCGGTCCGGTTCACGCGCGATAAAAAAAACGATTTCCGGTTTAATTTAATTAGATTTTCGAATTTCTAAAAATCTAATAAATCCAATTAAATAGGGAAAATTAATTAAAAATTCCTCGGTGCTCCGAAAAATTCCCAAAAGATTTCAGAAATTCCAATAGCCTACAATTGAGTTCCTGGCTCATCCTACTGTCGATTCGAAATCATCCAAGCCACAATTAATTTATTAAAGATCAAATACATAAAATTTTTACCGGGTATAACACCATAGTAGGTTGCTTTTATTATATTATGGTTAGGCAACTAAACACCTAAATTTAAACCTATTACTTCAATGACTATGTGTGCTCTAGTCTAAATTCATTGTTAGCACTCCCACTTATGTATTAAGAAATAGAAAATATATTATGCATTGCCAAAGCCATAAAGCATCCTATTTTGATAAATGGCTAGATGGTAGACATGCAAAGGGAATTTTTTGCCATGTGTGTGTTTGAATGGACCTCTAAAAACTACTTAGTGAGAATATGTATCAATTTACCCTTGATTCAATCTTTTAAGTAGTTTGAGTATTACTGATTACCTACTACTTGATTCATGTGCGGCAAGATTGGACATGCTTCTAGATCATGTAAACATACTGAATTAATAGTCACTACTACAACCATTGACAGTTCTTGTCCTTTAAATACAAGACCTCATCAAGATAAAAATGAAGGTAATTATTTTTTATGTAAGTTAGTATAGAAAATCATGATGAGAAGAAAAAAGGACTTGGACTTTGGGTGTAAGCCAACCAAGGAAAAGGAGACTAATTATAGCAACACACTAGAGGAGGACTATAATATTAAAGATGAATGTAGGATCTAGCAAAACTATATCAATATAAAGATATGATGCAAGCAATGTGAAGGGGCATACACTAAGAAATATAGGCACAATGAAGGTTCTTTTGAGGACAAATGGGTATGAAAGAAAAAAAATCATAGAGATGCTTAACATTTTACTAATTAAAAACATAGTTCATGATGCAACAAAGTAGTGAAGGAAGGTCCTATTGATTCCTTATATACTCAATCATAGAATTTGGAGAAGCATGTGGATTTCTCATTCAAGTTTAGTCCATCCATTATAGTGGTCCCTCTTGAAGTCTAGAAAAAGGGCAAAGGTGCTATGAATAATTTTTGTTAAGCTATTGAGAAGAAATGAATAAAGCGAGGGGGAACTTGCAGGTAATTTGGAAAATAAAAAAGAAATGGTGGTTTCAACGTAGTGCATATAAGACTAAGCAGAGCATTGAGTTAGTGGCTTCACTTCACCAACAAATTCAACAAATGACCATATGCTTTTGCTATTGTTGAGATCTCTTTCAAAGTACATTTTTGAATGCATATGGTTTTACCTTCATGTGTATAAAGGATATTGTGCTTAGGGTATATAAGGAAAAAGAGGGTATTTGCATTGTATCATTGAATGTATAAAGCTTACATGTCATAGATTCTAGTATATTTTGGCTATTTTGCTGGTTGAGGATCAGGACAAGGAAAAATATGGCTATAGCTAGAAGTGAGGAGGCAAGCTTCATTGTGCACTACCTATCATTATTAACTACTTTGCAAATTTCTTTATCATTTTTAATAGTGGTAGGTTTTAAACAAGTAATAAAGTGGAAATTTTATTCTTTGGGCTACGTTATATGAAGGAAGGTTTGAGGAATTATAAGCTATTTTGGATTTTAACATATGCTTTCATCACAGTTGCTATGGATATGTCGATCAACATGGGTTACTACTATTATATAGATTATTATAATCACTTTTGGTATAATAACAACTCCAACATGCCCTACATGACACAAAATATAAGTCATTACATGTTTATTATGCTTTAAAGAAACTTTTTTTGCTTCAATCCACTACATCAAAGGCCAACTAAAAGTTATGGTTTAGTAGCTCTGAGAAATAGCTTCAAATTGTACACTTTAAATTATGTCAGAATGCTGATAAGGGAGTAAGGTCTTTCCTCAACTTAGACTCTTGGTTATCTAAGTCTATTGAGTATGTTTTCACAAGTATTAGATTTAATAAGGCCTAGATTCATTGCTTCGTTACAAACATTTGGTAGTCATGCAAAATGGTAACTGAATAATCTTATCAACTATAGTATGATCTGTAGAGTATGAAAGGAGATTGGTTTAGGAGGATCTCATCATTGTATGTTGAATCTATTATTTAGGGGATGCTACATTATTTTTTTAGCTACTATAGGTAGTACAATTTCAATCATATGTGCCTTTGTTATCACACCATCTATTATTGGACACCCTGAATTCGGAATGTCTATATCAACCACTTATCTTTTGGACTCACTGTTGCGCAAGGTGGGAAGTAAAGTTCTTTTCAAAATACTGTGACAAGATTGGGCACTAATATTTAACATCTCTTTCAAGTGTGGATTTGGGATGCTTTGTAATAAGATGCATGGATAGATGCTGCTATGAAAATAATGTAACTGTGGGCACAAATAAGTAATTCAAAAGTTGTAGGTACATTCTTTAAAAATGGATTATTGGGCTCTCCAGCATGCTATATAGATCTAATCTAACTATAAAGATGATCAAGATGGAGCATTATTGGGTTGTTGCTAGGGGTAGCTACTACATCAGATGGTTTTCAATGTATTACTTGATTATTGATGGCGTGTGATGCTCATATGTTGTGTTTATTTGACATTTTGCACATAGTTAGCTAGGTTAAAGGCTCATTGATCATAAACTTCAACCTCTTAGGTTGGGAAACCTTATGATATCAAAATTAGGTGATCAATTTCAAGAATCAACTCAATTCTTCATGATGTTGTGGAATTGTTGTGCCAAAAAATGTAGATTTGGCATGCTTAGGGTGTACAATAGTGGGAACACAAATGCCCAAGGGCAATGTGTTTTTTTTGTGATTTCATTAGTAGTGTGGAATATCCAGGGGATTAAAGCAGCAAAATTTTATGACTATTTGCAACGTTTGCTAAAAGGAAATAGGCTCTTCATTGTTGTTCTAATTGAAATTCGTGTAGAGACCTTTAATAAGCATGAGTTAGATTGACTTTTGGGTAGAAATTGGAAAGTTTGATCTTTAACTAAGCTATCTAGGAGCATTATAATATCATGAAGGAATTGGGTCAAGCTTGAGAATGTTGATTCCTCCTTACAGATGGTTACTATCTAGGTGAGATCTGGTATTATTGTGCTTTGTATGCATCAATAGAATACAAGGCCACCAATCAGCATGAGACCAAATCAATGATACTGCAAAGCTTGGTAGACTATTACTTGTTATAAGGCACATCAGTTCTTTATATGCATAGTCAAACAAAAAAAGTTTGAAAAAATATTTATTAATAATTAGGCACATTATGAGTTCTACAACTTTATTCATGAGTTGGATCTAACTAACATGGGTTTTATTTCGAATTAGTTTACTTTGTGCAACAATAAGGTGGGGAATGTCAAGGTTTATGAAACATTGGATAGAATTTTCCTAAATATTGACTATACACAAGGCTTTTGAGTACAAGTGTTACACATCTTCCAAACATCAGACCGAACCACTACCCATTACTTGTATAGTTTAGACAATCATTATTCGACAAAACTAAAAGAAGAATCCAATTTAAAAATATCTAGTTATTCTTATCACAATGAACTAAGGTAGCTAATGTAGACTAAAAAAGTACTATTAGAAGAAATTCTATAGACTATGTATCCACAAATTTAGCAAAGCTTTAACAACACAAAAGAAATAGAGCATAATATAATATGTTAAAATTCTTAATAATCCCATAGCTTCAACTTAAGGAAAATACAAAGCATTTAACTGAGCTGGAACATTATCTTTTGGCACAAAGTATTGTTTCATATCACACTACCATGGCTTTGGAAGAAGCATGATGGTGGCAACATGCCAAGCATAACTAAGCCATCCTTCAAGAGTTTATCATGCATTGTTTCCATGTGGTAATTACCTCTACTTATAGGAAAAATCGTATGCTCCATCTTAAAAATGATATAGGGGAACCTGTGACCTCCTCAACTGAAATGAAATACATTTTGATTCAACTGTTCAAAAAGAAGTGATGTAGCCATATGTAGCGTGAGACTCCTTTACCCTTCCAATCTTTGAGAAACATTAATATTGAGCAAGTGACCACACTCATGGCTCTAATTAGTGATGATGTGATCAAAATTGCAATAGTGCCCATCAAAGGAAATAAATCCCATAGTGTGGATGGCAATCTCGCACAAGTGAACTTATTACAAAATGAAATAATTCTTTAAAAATAGTTTTATGCCCAATCTTTGGAATGACACACTATTCATTCTCCTTCCTAGAATTCAAAGAGCATCCAAAATTAAGTAATTCAAGCCCATTAGACTATAAATATGACTTATAAAAGAGTGAACAAAATTTATGTGGTCAGATTAAAGGTGGTGCTTCATGATATCATTGCTAAGAAACAAGTTACTTTTGTGCTAGGTTGTGCTTTATCTGACAATATCTTTTTGACACAAGAAGTGGCTAACCATTTCCACCATTCTATTTTGAAATATGGTTTGATAGAGATAAAGTTAGAAATGAACCAAGCTTACGACAAGGTAAACTAGAAAATTGTGCTAGATAAGCTAAAGCATTTATGATTCCCTACTCTTTGGTGTGATTCGATTGAGGATTATATCATGGAACAAAGATTTTGAATTATGTTTATCAATATTTGCTTGCAATGGATTGAAGTTAATAGGGCTCTTAAATAATGTTGTTCACTCTAGCCCTATCATTTTGTTAATGTGTTTGAGTATCTCTTATTTGTTTATTAAGTACCAGGTTGATATTGTTGCACCAATTAGGATCAGGATTAACCCTTTCTTTAGTATGATTACACACCATCTGTATGCTAATGTCATCATGATTTATACATGTACAAATTGTTCTTTGGTAAGGACCATCTAACATATTATGGAGAAATTATGGGAATCACTTAGTTAAGTTGATGATTCTCAACAAATCCTTTACATTATTTAGCTAGGAGATGAAACATTAACATGCCATTCAATTGCAATATTTGGGCATATCAATTGCAACAACTAAACTTCAGAAGGAGTTAAATTACAATATTAATCATAAAGAAAACTATGTCGAAATGTATGATCCTGTCACTATCGATGGTGGGTTGTATTGTTATGATAAACTTAGTGTTAGTTACTATTTTTTCTTATTAATTAGCACATTAATTAATTATGAGTGGCATTATTATATAGTTGGACAAATATTTGCATCATTATTTATAGAGTAGTTCAAATGTTACTTCCACATTACATTATGCCTTCTAAAAACTAGTAACTTTTCCTAAAGAGTACGAGAGACTTACAGTTTGTAATTTACCCACCTAACTCATAGTATTGATTGCAAAACATTGTAGGATAGTTATCACTGAAGAATGCTATTTATAAGTTCAATCCCTTAGCTCCAAGTACATTATGACAAGTAACACTTCTAATATGTTGTACGATGCTTATCATATATGTAAATTACTCAATATTGCAGCCCCTAGACTACAAATGGCTTGGCATGCTTACTATTACTACTTATCCAACCCTTCTTGCCATGAAGGCAGAGCATCTATCATTTGTAGTAAAGTTGGTTAAAGTGCCTAGTGTGTGGGATAACCAAAAGATTTTATTGTTATCTACACCTCTGCTTCAAATAAATAAGGATATGCTATTGGACTTAAAGAATTTTTATCGAAACATGTATAAAATCTAGAATCCATTAAGGAAGGTCACATGGGTTTAAAAAGTGCAAGTGCACCCCTAGGTAAATATTTTCTAATGGAGATTAGTGTTAAATCTAATTCTGACTCACTCATGGCTACATGCAAAGGGGGATTGAGACGTTGAAGCTTTGTAGATGATATTATAAGAAGGAAGACATGCAATGCTATTTGTAGGAGCGCTATATTGTGAAAGAGTTATGGTCTAATAGCTTCGTAAATGATAACTTTGAGCCTAAAGGGATAAACTACAAAGACATCAATTTAATTTTTGAGCCTCTTTATTGGATATTTGAGATTGTGTGGGGTGGCTAAAGCAACTTAATATATTTTTTTTGCCTATTTTGTCATTATTCTATTTTTGTCTTAATCAAAATCATTATGCACATGTAGACAAGGTACTCGATTTAGCGGTACTTCAATCGAACATTTCAATTGTCACTATTGATTTCTTCAACTCTCTAATCCCATTTAATGGAAGCTCTAACAGGCATGATAGGATACTTATTGCCTCTTTTGGTCTCCTTCAATGAATTTAATTGAATTCAATTATGACATTGACATACATGATGATTTTAATGCTAGAATTATTATTTTTATATGAGATGACATGGGCAGACCCTTTTACTATTATAGGAAACATATTTGTTTTAGGTTTAGCTTTGGTCATTGAGACTTTTACTATTCTTAAAGAAATGGGACTTCTTGGAACATTACTCCTAATGTGGAGATAATGGTGACTGAATCAGATTCTTATAAGGCCATTACTATAGTGAACTAGTTACTTTTGTATATAAAATAATATACATTCCTATCATACTGTTATTGCATATTTTCATGTTGTGAAGTCCTTCAAGGTGTCCCACATAAGGCACATGCAAAGAATGCTATAGATTGGGTCACTCATTAAGCAATTTTGTTTAATTTTATTTAAGACTAGGGAAGGCCCCTTCTTAAACCACTTCAACTTTGTCCTTTTATTTATTTTGTATTTCAACCTCCTTAAGAAGAGTATGTAATATTCTACCAATACTTTATCAAGGAACACAAATACTTCCCTAGAACCCATAGAACCACTCCAGGTGGTGTTTATGGCATTGGAAGTGTTCTTCATGTATGGACTGGTGGATGGTGTTGCGGGGTTGGGTGAACATCATCATTGACGATGGAACGTCTGGGGAGATGGTGGTAGTAGGAGGTGGAAGAACTAGGTGGTAGGGGAGAAGTGCTGGCAAAAGTTGGTCCTAATTGGCATTGGTAGGTAATTGGGAGGTGAGTTTGGGTATCTTAGTCTTTCATTTGAGTTTTGATGAATTCTAAAATGGACTTAGAATTGATAATCCTCTGAGTAAGTAATGCGGTGTAGTAATCTACTGTGGAAACAAGGTTTGTAAAGTTGTGAAACAAACAAAGGATAGCTTGATGCAAGAATCCACATAATGAATGACCTATGATGATGATCAAAACCATATAAATGACACTTCCAAGCCTAATAGTTCTTGTGTGAATATTCTAGATTATGGGATTGTTGTAATGGTCTGAGCTTCGATGAACATTGATAATTGATGTCTGAGAAGAACAAGAAAAATTTAGTGCCATTAATGGAAAATGCATAGATAAATAAGGCTTGTTGTGACAAGAAAATTTCTAAGGAAAATGAGGGTGCTACTTCATGGGTTGTATGGTGCATTAAAAATAGAGTTGTGATAAGAATCAAGGACATTATTAAAAGAGAAAAAACTAAATCCACTAGACAGTGAATTGGATTTGAATGAACATAGTGAAGTATGTATTACTTTATAGGTGAAGTCTCTCCATCCCAAAGATTTTAATGAGGTGATTTATGTGATCATATTACTTTACAATGGTTAGGGAAGAATTCTACCATAATCACAAAAAAAAAGTTACATAGCATGATTAAGGTTAGCTTTAAGGAGGCTCTTACAAAAGGGAGAATAAGCATTGTTAATACTACTCTAATGAAGGGTTCCTCTGTTAACTACTCAGATAGACCAACAAATTTATATGACAAGATGGTGGCACAAAAAGATACCTTATTCATAATAAATGATGAAATATTTCTATTGAGTGAGGCAATATAGGTGGTATCATTTGAGAGGATTTAAAATATTGAACATGACCATTACGGTTTTCTATATCACATAGATTTTACTATAGATAGAGATTACGTTTATTTGGGAGGACTATGATAGGTTTCTAACTTAGCTTTGGGGTTAGACATGTGGTCACCTAAATTTAAAACTAGTTCTTTAGCGATCATGTGTGCTCCAATTTGGATTCATTTTTTGTCCTCCCACTTCTATATTAAGAAATGGTGAATATATTGTATATTACCAAAGATATATAGGAACTTATTTTGATCAACAACTAAATGGCAAACATACAAAGGTCAACCTTTTCTAAGTTGTGTTTCAGAATGGACCTTTCAAATTTTTCAAAGAGTGTGAATGAGGATTAATGGACACCTAGATTAGTCTTTTTAATAGTTTGAATATGAGGGACTACCCACTACTTTCTTCATATGTGGCAAGATACGGCTTGCTTCTAGATCAAGTGCACTTAGTGTGTTGGTACTCACCGGTACTACTATAGTTGAGAGCACTTCTCCTTTAGATGTATGACCCAACTAGGATAACATAGGGATCTACGTCAAAGTAATTTGGGACATAAGAAATGATGAGAAGAGATAAGGACTTACAGCATGGATGGTAGTCCAACCAAGGGAAAAGAGGTTGATCATAGCAACATAGTAATGGAAGGCTGTAATAAGTAAAGATATGAGTAAGCAGGAGGCAAAATCATAATGCAAACAAGAAAAAATGCTGCAAGTAATTCAAAGGGGTAGGTCATACACTAAACAAG
The DNA here is from genome assembly GCA_023846275.1 of Vanilla planifolia. Classification (NCBI taxonomy): domain Eukaryota; kingdom Viridiplantae; phylum Streptophyta; class Magnoliopsida; order Asparagales; family Orchidaceae; genus Vanilla; species Vanilla planifolia. Next base: position 4,430,974 of record JAIUJO010000018.1, read on the forward strand.
GTGGGCATTATGGAGGTACTATCATGGTTGATTGGGTACCAAAGTAGAAAATTCAAGGGGAGGATAAACCTAGTATTAATAAAAAGTATAACTGATAATGTAGCAAAGGAGTAAAAGAATGCCTTATCAATTCTTTAGATAATTAGGTGTAGAAATTAGAGATGCAATTGGCACTCTCATGAATGCCAAATCTATCCATTAATTTGGTCTCTTCTATAGTCGAAGAAAAGGGCAAGGGTATCTTTGAATGAATTTAGTTATGATAATGAAAATAAAAAAGAATAAAAGGAGGATGATCTCTCAGTTAAAGATTAGGCTAAGGTAAATTATGGATACAACTACAAGGAGGGAAAAGTAAGATATTATTTGTGCTAGCTATAGATATTAACACATTAGCAAATATTTCTTTTGTTTAGAGTAGAAGCATGATTCATATATGCAAAAAAGTGGAAGTGAAATTCTTTGAGTTGCACTCAGTGGATGGTCAATTGAGAAACTATGAGTTACTATGGATCTCAAGGTAATTTGGCAAAATAAGTTTTAAGGAAAGGTCATCTTGCATGGTATGCTACTACTACATATGATATTGTAATTAGTCTTGCTATTGCAACACCAATAACAAGCTTTTAGAACCAAGAAAAACATGTTGTTGGAAGAATTATTATACATGGTATTATGTTCCATCTTCTCATGGCATAAATAATATGGTTAGTAGTTGGAAAATATGGCAACTTTAGGTTTGGCTGAGCTACTTCCCCTTTTTGTTCCTTATTTGAAGAAAGGAATTTTTATATCAGTTTGTTATAACAGGTGCCAACTAGAAGTTATGGCTTTTTGGCTTTGGGAGACAACATCAAATGGAGGTCTTTGATTAATTATGTCAGAATGTTTAGAAAGATGAGAGTTTTTTTCCCAATCTGGACTCATGGTTAACTTGAGTATGGGCAAAGAGTATGTTATTAGAAGGATTAGCACATTGATGGCCAAAGTCCTTGCTTACCTTCAAAGAATTTGAACTCAGTAAAATGGTGATAACACAATCATGCTTATGACAATATGTCCTATAGAGTGTGGAAGGTGTTTTGTTGAGGAGGATCTCACAAACTAGGTTCAAATAATTTCTAAGAATGACTTTCTTGATCGGTAGCTATAAGGAATATAGTTTTAGCCATGATTTCTCTTATTTTCTCAACATCAATTATTTGGAGCCTAGGATATTACAATATAAATCAACCACACTAAATTGAATTGTAATAGAACTAATAAAAAATTTAGCAAAGATGTGAGGGGTTGCAAATCAAGTAGTTTTCAAAACAAGGAAAGTGATGTGTGCAACTCATCTCTTATGTGCATAAAGTTATTGCTATATTTGTATTTAATGCAAACTGTGACCTATAGATGATGTGGAAATCTGTGCATGAAAGGTCTCTAGAGTTTGAGTTAAAATTTGTTATGAATGTTGTGTTAACAACTCTTTTTTACTCGAATTGGACTTACTACTATGCAAGGAGGGAAGTAAATTACTTTCATAGATGTTATTGCATAGCTGAGGGCTAGACTTCAAGTTTTGTTCTACGTAAGGAATTGGATAGCTATGTAATTAAATTCTTGGATGGGTGTAGAAAATTAAAGTAAATGTGGATGGAAATAATTTCGTAAGTTAAAATAACATTCCTAAAAAGAGAACATTGGACACTCCAACATGCCTTTTTGGTGTAATCTTGTTGTATAATTAGTCTGTATGTAATGTTATTGCTCTATGCTATAGGTTGCTATGGTTTCAATGTACTATTTTGTTACCTTATAGTAAGGAAGGTCATTTGTTGTTTTTGTTTGATAGAGAGGGTACACATATTATGTTGGGTTGTTGGTTTTATTAATAGTCAATTTTAGGAACTTAGTTTAAGAAGGCTTGCTTTATCCAAATTGTGTAATTAATTTCATGAATTATCATTATTGTACTTGCTACTGTGGCATTGTTGTTCTTGTAAAATGCTAATTTTTCATGGATATGGTGCATCGAAGAAAACCATTATGCCCAATTGTAATGTTATTTTTGTTAATATATTATGAACTTATTGTAGTATGGAATGTTTGGGGATTAAAGTACCTAAATTATTTGCTACTTATGGCATTTGGAAGAGGGACAAAGGTCTGCATAATTGATCTTTTGGAAACTTCTCTAGAGACGTTTAATTGGCTTGAGGTAGACCATTTTTTGGGAAAGAAATGTAATTAGTTTGTTTATCCTTCGACCAGGCTTTTTGGGGACATTGTGTTATTATGAGTGAATTGGTTCAAGATTGAGATTATCAATCAATCTTCACTAGTGGTTATTATCTAGGTGACATCTGGTGATAATGATGTTTAACAATGTTGTTATGTGTACATATTTAAAGAATATATAAACCATCAATCAACTTGGGACGAAACTGGAGATACAATTGTTTTTGGTGGGCCATTACTTATTGTAGGAGAATGCAAATCGTCACTTGCATATGAAGAGAAACAATAAAACAAATATAAAGTAGTAGCTGGGCTTAACATCAATTCTCTAATTTTATTCATGATTTGGATAAAACTCAGTTTTCTTTTTATTATAAGTTAGTTGAATTTATGTAATAATAAAAAGGTCAATTCCTATATCTATGAACCATTAAAGAGAGAGTTTTGTGAATATTGACTACATGTAAGCCTTCCCAAGCATCACTGTTATGCACCTTCCCTTCATCTGCTTGGACCATTACCCAGTAATCATACTATTTAGAAAATCATAATTTGGTAAAATTGAAAGAAGGACCTAATCTAAAAACAAAAATCAATTGAAGTAAAGAATGTAGCTTGGAAAAAGAATATTAAAGAAAACACAATGGAAACTTTGTGTACTATGTTTCATACAACTTTGTGAGTATTAAAAAATGAAGTGCAACAAAATTTCGTAACATCCTTAAAAACCCCTTTAATTGGAATAAAAAATCTAGGGGCTTCAAGTTATCGAATTTATGAGTGCTTTAACTGTGATGGAACATGATATTTTGGCATGTCCAATTTCTTCCTCTCATACTATCTTGGCTTTAGAAGAAGCATGGTGGTCACAGCCTGTCGAGCCTAACTAGACTACCCTTGGGGACTAGAACATGAGTTTCTTTTGGATAGTGGGTACCTCTATATTAGTAGCAACTATATCCACCAAGTTAAAAATAATTTTAGGGAACTAGTGTGTGATTTTTAAGAAACAACTTAATTGGATGGCCATGTAATTGTTAGAATAGAATTTTTATATTTGTGAGAGTTTCCTCTTTTTCTTAGAATTGGTACTTTGTTTATAAGGTAGAGAAGGATATCCTTAGGAGGAGCACCTCAAAAGGATGTTGGTACATTTGCTCAAATGCAAACTACAACAAGGTGCTTCAGCCTTCTTTCTTTAACTATCACGATAGAATTTTTATTTCTTGTGTTACTTGTAATCACATGGAGTTTAGTTGGCATGAAAACTAGAGGTTTTTTGTTACTTGTAAGGTTATGTTCTTGTTAGATATGATCAAAGCTATTTTCAAGCTTTGTTGCAACTACGAGATGAGAGCAGATAGCTGGAAGTATGGTTAGTATATGGTAATTACTAAATATACAAATTTCTCAAGTGTTTATAATGACACCAAATGGAAATAGAGAGGATGTGCAATTAGTAGTGATGTATATAATGCAAAAATCTTGTATATTTCATAAGAAGTAGAAGTTCTAGAGTTTTAGTCATTAAAAGATTAACTATGCAATTTAGAAGCCTTTGTACATCAGTTTACTATAGTAGGAGAGAATTGGCAGTAACATTATGCTATTTTTGAGAAGAAATTTTATTAGATGGTCAAAGATGTCCTCTAATATAAGTCATACATGGGTGAAATATTTTTTATTTACCAAGAATTGTTATGCTATTATTAAGGCAGAGGAGGACACACCTGGTGGAGCATGAGATTGTGTAGTCATCCTCATAGGTAGTTAACATCTAAGAGGAATCTAGTAGCAACAACTCTTAATTGTGTTTCTATGGTGTATGAATCAAAAGATTACATGATCTACCAAGAATCCTAGAACCAATTGATAGAATCTAAAAAAGCTTCATAGACTATTGATTGTTGCAAAAGATTTTGAGGTACTATCTTCACCGGATAAGAAGAAATAGGAGGAAAGTTAGTAATTACTAAGCTCAATATGAGTTCTTCCATTTCATGCATGTTTTAGATCTAATAGGCTTGAAATTTACTAGTAACAAGTTCACTTGGTGTAACAATAAGGAGGGTAGTGCATGTTTATTTGAATGACTTGATAGAGCTTTGTTGAGCATTCATAGTATGCATGCATTCCCAAATAAAATAATGAGACGTCTTCCACGTATAAGCTCAAACCACTACCCCTTGCTATTTTAATTTAGACCACTATCTTAAATAAAACTAAGAGGAAAATCCAATATGAAAATTTTTGGTTATCATTTCCACATTCAACTAATATTGTATAGGTAGTTGGGAATAGAACTATTAGAGGCAACTCTATGGATAATCTATCCACTAAATTTAATGGAGCACTATTGGTTTCAAAGAAATGGAGTGTAACTTAAGTTCGCAATATTTTAAATACACCATGTAGTTGAAGGAGTTCTAGAAGCTTTAACTTAATGAATTTGAGATGGCATTAGCTAAGTCTAGACATGACCTTTCAACATAATGTATTACCTTCCACAAGATGGCTATGGCTTTAGAAGAACCATGGTGGTGGTAGCATGCCAAGCTTCATGAGGCCAACATTTAGGACAAGAACACACATTTCATTTAGGTAGTGACCACTTTTAATTACAAAAGTTATTATATACATCATATCCAAAATTATAATAAGGAATTGGTCACTTTTGTAGTTGACATTAAAGATATACTCATGCAATATTTCAAAAGAAAGTGGTATAGTTTTAGCCAACTTAATCCTCCCCTATCATCCAACCATTGAGTACTATTAATAGTGAGAAAGGGAAAGGTTTATTTGCTTTATTAATTGAAGATGAGATTAGGAATGCCATTATGTCTATCAAAACAAAGCCCTTAATGTAGATGGCAACTTTGTTGAATTTGTGCATGGATATTGGAAAATTACTAAGGTAGATACTATTACAACTATGAAACAATTCTTTACAGATAGCTATATGCCTAATAGATGGAAGAAAGATTGATAATTCTAGTTCTTACAGTACTGGGTGCTTCAAAACCTAAATATCTTATATCTATAAGGCTTTGCAATGTGATACACAAAGTTTTTACAAATATATTTGTGGGTACATTAAAGATGGTGCTTTTTTATTTTATTCCAAAGGAGTGAGTAGCTTTTGTTTTTGATTGTGCTATATTTGATAATATGTGTTTTTTTGGCATAAGGCATGGCTACTCATATGAACTCATGTACTTCAAAAGAGGGGTTCACGACACCTAAGCTAGGTATGGACCAAGCTTATGACAAGGTCAATTAGAAATTTATGCTCTATATGCTAATGCATTTATAGTTGTTAAATATTTCGTATGACTAGGTTGAGACTTATATCACTACATTAAGAATTGTGGTTATGTTTAGTGGGATCTACCTTCTATGGATTCAAGTTTTATGGGTCTTAAGAATGGGTGTTCACTCTCACTATACCTTTTATGATTGGGTCATGGCTTATTAAGAAAAAGAATTAGGTGGAGCAAGCCACCTTGATTAGGGTAAAGATTGGCCCCTCCTAACCAACTTTTTCTCACATTCTATATACTAATGAGATTTTTATCTATGCACTAGCAACTTATGTTGTAGCACAAACCACTACACACATTTTGAAGTAGCTAGATGACAAATTTTAAAAAATATTGAGTATTGTTCTATAAGTGATATTTTGTAGACATAGAATAATAATAGGAAAGTTTCTTATGAGTCTAGCTATTCAATTAAAATATTTAGATATATCTGTTTAACAACAAAGCTTTAGAAAAAACTTCCAATTTGTTATTGAGTGTGTTGAAAATTATGTGTTAAGTAGGACAATCATGTCTCTATTCATAGTGGTGCACATTGTCATGAATAACTCAATGCTCATTGCTATTCTTATGTATACTTAGCCCACATTTTACTTTTCAGAAAAATTTTTTATGATTATGTGATGGTATGTTGAGTGGTTTAACTATTAAGAGTATTATACATTATGCATGCTATAAATTGGTTAATCTTTTGAAGAAGTGTGGAGGCCTTGGAGTTTGAAGTTTGTTGACATGGTAGGTTACATGGTTTGGAAAGCACAGTAGGCTGGTTATCACTTGGAAAGACTTTCTATAGGTGTATCCATTTAGATCCAACTATTTTATGATAAACAATAATTTATATTTGTTGCATGGTGCTTCACATACAAGCAAGCTACTAAGTAGTGTGGTACCTAGGATATGTGATAATATAGTTTGGCTTAGCATTGTTATTGTCAATTACACTCCTATGTTTCTAATTATTAGATTATTAGAAAGCTAATAACCTAATAAGTAAGCATCTCTTCTAAAATATGAGAATCAGTAACCAAAGAACAATGAATTTAGTTAAAAATTTGAGCAATTAAATATTTCACAAGTACTAAACTAGATATAGTATCATAGTCATTGTTAATACTTTCTACAGGTTCAAAAATACTCAACCTATGATTATCAATGAGTAAACATACATTTGTAGAGAAAAGTTTGATACTTCAAAATCATATCTAGATACTTCAAAATCATATCTAGATACTTCATAATACAATCAAAAAAATTTCACTAATGAAAGCTCCATGGAAAGCACGTCCATTTAAATGGTTGTTTCTATCTGCTCCAGTAATGAATCATTTTTTGAATTAAATAACTAATTTAATCATATACTCATATACTCATGGAAAAGAATCCACACAATGCACATGATTTTAGAATGGAATCCTTATTCATTAGATTGAGAAGATCACAAATATTCTATGGTCCACTACCAAAGCTCAGACTCTGATCGTGATGATCACCGGAATACTTCCTCTCAATAGATAAGATTAAGATACATGGCATGTCAATATTGATATACTGAGTATCTTATCTATTTATGATTATGCCTTGAAGAGGATTCGAACATCCACACCCTTTAGCACGAGTTTTTGAGTCCCCAATGTCTTCCATTTCACCATCAAGGCATCTTAAAAGTGAATCATATCCCATGAATATGATATCTATCTAGTGTAATATGTGGAATATAAGACAAAGGGGGTGTGTTGGAGTATTTCCATCGGTGGACCATGCCATATAAGTTCGAGTCAGAAATAAAATTGCTTCAATTTGAATTATCTGAAGGAATATATCAAGCTATATATTAAAAGGATGTCAAATTAAGCCTCTTTCTTGATTTTATGAAAAGTTTTTGGAAAAATCTATCTATTATTATGTAGATGGTTGATAGGGCTCTCTTTCATTGCTTTGCTCAGTCATTAAGAACTTGATTCTTTCTATCTATTATATATCAATATATAAGAGACAAAAAGAATGCTCGTAAGTAGTCCTATTGTAATAAAAAAAGAACCCCTCGCATATGAAATTTGAAAAGAGCTCCTTTCAGATCAAACAATTCCATTGAATTGAGTATGACTATACCTATGATAGCATCTACTACCCAAGGAATATCGATAAACCCAATTTTTGCAATTGCTCTGGATAACCTCTTTTAGCTTCTAGGTCAATTTTTTAGTTCAAGGTTCCTTTTTCTAAAGTAAAAGCATTAGTAGATCTTCCTACCATAATGGAAATGGGTTTGGGTTATAAATTTATAATAATGGAATCGAGAATTAAGTTTTCATTTTGTACAAGCAAGATCATGAATTTGTAACTGCATCTAGTCCATCAAAAAGTCTCCATTACTTTCCATCTTCTCATTTTGAAATGGGTTAACTATGGAATCACCATAAATAAGATAAGGATCAAACCTTTGTCCATGATATTTCTATAAAATTCTTCTTTTAAGCAAGCCCTCGAGAACGCTTAGTTGATCTATAATTTATGTTTCATCTTTCTTCGCCTTTATGTTTGTTTCAAGAAAGATTGAGCCTGATTCTTTCTTTTTCTATTGATTCTTTTCTTATTAAAATGTATGGATCCATGGATCTTGTGTCTATATAGATCTTGTTCATGGATTAACAAAAATGTGCAAAAGCTCTATTTTCCTTTATCATTCAATTAGTCTCTTCCTTTCTGCGTATAGTATCACAAAAGCCTTTCGAAGCATCTATTATTTCAATACTTAATTGGAAAGCCATATTTATTTTTGACTCAGATGCTTGTATGATGACCATAAAAACAAAGAATTACAATCACATTTCCATGTGTAGATCATATTTCAATAGAAACTTAATGAGTTGATCCACTTACACGTGTTGCTTTCAGGGGTTACTCTACATATTGCTTTATGTAAGACAGATAAAGGATTTTTTTATTTATTGATCAATCTTTTTCACAACTTGATAGATAATATTTTATGACAATGATTTTTTTTTTCATGTTTTAGAATATGGTTAACCAACACGTTAACTAATAAATTATGATAAATTAGATCGAATTTTATAATTTTTTTGCAACACCTCGACATGAAATGAACATTTTTTACAAATCACTTATTTTGGCCTTTTCTTTTTTAACTCATATTGTAGGGTGGATCTCAAAAGATAAGAAAAAACTCCCACCAAGCAGTACATACTGCTTTCACTGAACATGCCTTTCAATAAAATTCAATTTGTATCTATGAGATCGAGCATGCAATTTGTTTGCTCACTTTCCATTCAAATTCAGCATCTGTTTCCTTCCGTTTCCAACGAGGATGGGAAATCTTATGTTTTACATATCCATACCATCATGTCCTTGGCTTTCCAAAATTCTTTAATGAAAAAAGAAGTGCTTTGTATCGTTACTATTAGACTCAGATCTATTCTAAAAAAGTTTGAGTTATTTCTATTTTTTTTGCCACACAAATTAAGGAGGAAAAACCTCTAAATTTTTTCCAATAGAGCACCTTGGACATGTAGTAGTTCTGAATAAAATCTCTTTAGAAAGAAGATATTTTGTATTATGGGAAGGCTGTATAGTCCCAATTCATACATTTGTTATTAGTTTAGCCATATAAGTCACATGTTTTTAGTAGTTCACATGGCATCATCAATTGATACAAATCTTGGATAAGAATCTACAATGCCCTAGAACACCTTTATCGGTGATCCTTTACTTTGACAATATCTAGGGTTTGTTGAATAATGTCATATCTCACACTAGGTAAATCCTTAACCCTTTCTCTTCTTACTAATACTATAGAATGTTCATGTAAATTTCAGCAAATACCAAGTATATAAGTAGTGATTTGTAATCCAATGGTTAATTCTACTCTCGCAACATTACGTAAGGCAGAGCTTGGTTTTTTAGGGGTGATAGTAGAAAAGTTGATAGATAAGTCACCCTTACTGTCTCAGTTAGAACCATATGTCAGCTTTTCCCCTCATATGACTCCTCGTTTAATTATTTTGAAAGAATTGCGACCTTTTCTTAGATTGAGAATCTAATTCCTCCATCCACTCCATTTTGAAGAGTAAATCAGTTCAATCCAATCATGATTTCATGTTCCAATGCCTTCTCAATCCTTCCCAAGAAAAATTTTGAATTGGATCCAAATTGGACTCTTAGTGTGAGCATATCCATGTAGTTATGCACTATTCAAATAGGAATACATTTGATCATAGGAAAGGTCCTTGCTTTTGTGCTTTGGTGAGCAGTTTGAGTTACTTTCAATGGCCTATGTTGTGTTGAAGGGATATCCAAGTGATCCAATTGATTATGTAAGGGTTGCATAGCAAAAACTATATAAAAAAGATAGTTCTTCTCTGTTATATCTTTTTTATTTTGTATTTTATCTTTTTTTTATTTTTTATTATAAAATTTTATTTTCTGTTATACCTTTTTAATTCTATTATTTCAATTATTATTTTATTTATTTAATTTGATTATTTTATTAAACTATATATTTATTATATATCTATTATTTATTATTATATTTGTGTGTTATTATTAATATATTACAATTATTCTATTTGTATTATTTTTTAGTTTTAGATTTATTTAACATTTTATTTATATTATTAGAATATAGATTCAAATTTTGAGTTGAACTTTTAGTTAGACTAGTCTTATTTCTTAGTTCGTATTTATTAGTTCTATTTCTCAATAGAATTGGGAAGGGATATAACACAGTGATAGAGTGTCACCTTGACACAGCAAAAGTCACTAGTTCAAGCCTGATTATCCTTAAACCTAATATGCATTTTTCTATTTTGGCTTGCTCCACCGCTGTGACTTATTGAGAATCAATAAAAGGCCCATCGAGTTGATGCGATAAGGTGACGATTGCTATACTGGATGAACCTACCTATTATATTATGAAGTATATAAATATGATTTTTAAGTATCTAAATATTATTTTGAAGCATATGAATAAGATTGATATATTATGAAGTATTTGAATATGATTTTGAGGTATCTAAATATTATTTTGAGGTATCTGAATATGATTGATGTATTATGAAGTATCTAAATATGATATTTAAGAATCTAAATATGATTTTGAAGTATCTAAATACGATTTCGATGAATCTAAATATGATTTTAAAGTATCTAAATATGATTAATGCATTATGAAGTGCATGGGTACATGCTTTCACTTTGATCTTAGAATAAAATTTTTGAATTAGCTTTGTCTGTAAACAAGGATGTTATAAGTAATGAAACTATGAATTTCATCAAGAGTTATATTCTAGCTCAAGATGAATGCTGGCAACAAGCTTAACACAAGTAAGTCGGACGAGAAGTGGTGATTCCAATTGTTAATGGGTGAGTAACACACAAGAACCTACCCTTGAGAGGGGAATAACAATTGGAAATGATTGCTAATACCCAATAGGCTAAGGAGCAAAAAGAGGAATCTGCCCAAGGAGAGGCTCACATCTAATTAGCTAGTTTGTGGTGGTAATAGCCCACCAAGGATAAGGTCCGAGATTGGCTCAAGCACGCCAACATCTATGGGGTGGGGACAAGCAATTTTACTTCTTTCCTGATATGATGATAAACATGCTTGCTAATCTCTTCAGTGTTTATAGTTAAGGAATGATTCAAAATGGCAACAAATGGGATGTGAAATTCTTTGAGAAAAGTATTTTATATAAGGGCATGTTTTTAAACTAATAAAATATAATTTCGTTATTATTATGGAATATTTAGGGGATTAGAGATAACAATTCCTATAGCAACTTGTTACGCTTGGTATGGGAATGTAAGGTGTTCGTAGTTGCTTTTTTGGAAACTGAAGAGGAGAATGTTTATAGGCATGTGGTGGATGAACTTTTAGGCAAGAATATAGACTACTTTGTTTCATTTTTAGTAAGGTTGTTAGAAGATATTTCTAACTTTATGGAGCCTTTGAGTGGAGCTCTATATTATGGATTTATCCTCATAGGTTATTACTAATTAATGAGATATGGTGCCAATGATACCTGGTGGTGTTATGTGGTGTATACATCAAAAGATTATTTTGACAATCAAGAAGCTTGGCACAAAATCTGGTAATCAACAAAGCTTAGTGGATTATCAATTATTATAGAAGATTTTAATGCATTAATTATATGGAATGAGAAACAAGAGAGAAAAAAATCAATAACAGATTGGCTCAGTATTTGTTCACTAGCTTCATTCGCAATCTACATCTAACTAACTTGGAATATATTCGGAATAAGTTCACTTGGTGTAATACTAAGGTAAAGAAAACTCATATATATTAAATACTAGATAGAGCTTTTATAAATTTTGATGGAGTGCAAGCATCCTCAAGTGCAATAGTGAAATAATTTTCTTATACCAACTAAAACCACCACCCTTTGTTTTTTTTTGCAGTTGACATTGAATAAAACTAATAAATGTATGAAGTTTGAAAACTTATGGCTATCATTTAAAAATTAAACTAATGTAGTATAGGATGCTTCAAAAAGAACTATAAAAGGAAACCCAATCGATGGTTTGTCTAGTAAATAAAGCTAAGCATTGTCAACATTAAAGAAATGGAGTGCAGCTTAGCCTAGTAATATTTCTTATAAGCCTTGCCAATTAGAAGAAGAGAACAACAAGCTTCAACTTAACAAATAAAAGAGCAGATTTACTGAGCTGAAACATAATCTTTCGGCATAATGTATTGCTTCCTGCCATAAGGCTATGACATTAGAAGAAGCATGGTTGTTGCAGCATGCCAAGCCTCATTAGGCTAGCCTTGGCAATCGAAATAGACAAATGTTTCAAGTAACAGATACTTCTCTGTACAACAAAAATCATATACATCATCTTAAAAATGATAATGGGGAATTTGTAACTTCCACAACTGATATAAAGACATTCTGATGTAGTTCTTTAACAAGAAGTGGTGTAGTTTTAGGAAATATGAACCTCTCCTACCTTTCCAACCTTTGAGATCTATCGGTAGTGAGCAAGCATAGTTTTTGTGGCTCTAATTAGTGATTATAAGATGAAAATGATGCATTTTCTATCAAAATGAATATTGCCTCTAACCTGAATGACATCTTTATTGGGTTTTTACATTCATATTGGAACATTACCTAGGTAGATATTACCACACCTATGAAATAATTTTTTAAAAATTTTTGTAGGCTCAAACAATGGAAAAACATGTTGGTCATACTTATACATAATGTTCAAAATGCCAATAAATATAGAATAATTCAAATCCATTGGTGAGTAGACTGAAGATGGTGCTTCTTTATATTATAATAAGGGAACATGTTGCTTTTGTTCCTATCCATGTTTTGTTTGACAATATACTATTAGCACAACTTGTGCTCCTATGAGTATCACTCAAGATATTTTGACGTACAATGGGCAACACTCTAACCAAGTGGTTGATCTTAAAAAGTGTATAGTATTATAAATTAAGGGGTCGGAATGGATGCAAAGGAAGATGATAGTAAGAAAATTAAACATAAGTTATGATGTTTAATTGAAATATCTCGAAAAACCTCCTGTAGAAACAAAACTCTAAAAAAATTTCTTCAAATTCATTTTTGGTTGAGTTAAACATTGTATAAAGATGGAGGATGATGTCAAAATCAATGCAGGGCATAATGTAATGATCAACTTGGCACTACCTACTATTCCTTCATATTACTTAGCCTACTCTTTAATTGTTAGTGGCATTATTATTGATTTGGAGAGATTCGTATGTAAATAAATATGGATTAGTTCATATGTTTGTAGAATACTAAATTATGATTATTGAGAATTGTTAACTCTTTATATAGAGTGTAGAGGACTCATAGTCAATAGTTATCCAAATTTGTAGGTAGCTTTGTTCATAAAGCGTTGCATAAGGGTTATAGCTTGAAAAGATGGCTTATGTGTTCAAGCTTTTAGATCCAAGTATTTTTTGAGAAATAATACCATCTATAAGTCATGTGGTGCATCATGTACATGTAATTACTTGGTATTGCAGTAACTTGGAGAATTGATAACATGATTTGGCATATTACTGGAGGAAATTCAGTTCCATTCTTATCAGATAATTGGCTCACATCTTTCATGTTGCAAAGCTAGTGAATAAGCATAGTGTGTTGGACCTTAAAAAACATTTATTTGTGCCTCTTTCAACATTTTGGATTATGCATTCCCCTTGAGCCAAATCATACGAAAAGGATGTGTTGTACTTCAAAGAAATTGAAGTCACAGTATTAAAATAAAAAATCATTTATAGTACCAAGTATATGGGCCACAATTTAACAATAGAGGAGGTTACATGGGTTTAAAATTTGTAGTTACAGACTTAACTTAGTGCCATGACATTGAGATTATGTCTTGACTTGAATTTCTAGTTGCTCTTAGAAGTATGAATAGAGATTGAGATGCCAGTTCTCTATCAATGAAGTAATAATGTGATAAAGGATGTGAAACATAGCTCATGGGAATGCCATATGACAAAGGAATTTTGGTAAAAACTTTGTAAATGCTAATCTCATGCTCAATGGAGCAAGCAATGAGGATTTGAATTCATTAAATTAGCTTCTTAGTTTGATGGTGGTGAGTATATGGGTCCTAAAGGCATCTCATTCCATTAAATTTGCTGGTTCAGCGTTATGTCACCTATGGATTAACAGAAAGTTGTAAGCATATGTGGAGAAGTTGCTCAATTTGGCTGGACTACAAAGAATTATTTAATTTGTTGATGTTGCTTGTTCCATTATCCAATCATATCCCATAGAAGCTTTGATGGCATTCAAAGCTTGTTTTTTTACCTAATATTTGAATCCTTCAATAAGTCGGGTTATGATATATTACCATCCAACAGTACAAGATAATCTAAATGCTAGAATTGGTATAGTTATTCAAGATGACTTAGGTAGGACTATTATTGCAACTAGAATGACTTGGATTTCAACTTCAAATTTTGTGATAGAGATTATTGCCATTCTTGAAGAAATGGAGTTTCTTAGAATGTTACTTCAAAAATATCCATGTAGCAGAGATTAAATCAGTCTCTACAATAGCTACTACTGAAGTGAAGCAATTTCTTACATCCACAATAAGCAAGAGTGTCAATCATAGTTCTATTATATATGTGCAGGGTATGTAGTCCTTCAACGTATCTCACATAAACTATCAATGCAATAATGCAGCCAATTAGGTTGTTCATCACAACGTTTTGCGTGAATTTGTTTGGGATTAAGGAAAAGCACGTTAGAAACAACCTCAATATAATCTTTTTTAATTTATGAATATTGTTAAGGATTGTATGTTATAGGCTTCAGCTATTTCCTTATCAAGGAACCCGAAGGATTTTAGAAGGCATTTTTTATGAATTACAAACATGCGTGAGGCATTGTTGGTGATGGTGATGCATGGATCAGTAGAAGGCATCATTAGCGATTAAAAAAGGGAGAAGAAATGTGGTGGATGGAGGTGGAGAAATTATGTCGAAGGGGAGACACAATGGCAAAGCTTGGTTCCAACAGATTCTAAGAGGCAAGTTTGGGCATCTCATTGTTTGATTCAATTTTTGGTGAATTTTGAAATGGATCTAGAATTCATAATGCTCTGAGTAGATAGTGTGGTACAATGGTCTATGATAGGAACAAAATCTTGTAAGATCACAAAAACAATAAGATGTAGCTTGGTGTAATTATCCTTATGATTGATGGTCAGTTACAACTTTTAGAATTCAATTGGTGATACTTTTGAGGCTAACAAACTCATTATGAGCATTTTGGATTTTGGATTGTCATTTCAGTAAGAGCTTTGATGTACATTGGTAGAAAAACTCAAGGAAGTGTGACGAAAATATAGTTCTATTAATGGAAGCATCACAATCGAACAAGGCTTGTTGTGATGAGAATATGTCTAAGGGCACTAAGGGTGCTTCTTTCCGATTTGTGTGGTGCATTAATAGTGAAAATGCATAGGGACCCAAGGACATAGAGGGAAGAGGAAAAATTGGCATTACCAAGTAGTGAAATTTGTTTGAATGAACATACTAATTATGTATCCACTCTCACAAGAAGTCATCTTATCTAAAAGGTGTTGATGTGAGCAATTTATGTGGTTGCATAAAAGGTGTGCATAAAAATGGTACAGTGGCCGTAGAAGCCAATTCTAGGAATGACAATCATGAATCACTTAGCCCGATTAGGTTATGCATTAAGGAGTCACTTATTGGAGGGAGAATGAGCATTTTTAATTTTACACTAATAAGAGGTCCCCACATTAACTACTCAAAGAGCCAACAACTTTAGATCCTATTTTGAGAGACATGTCATTCTTATAGTAACAATTTTGAGCAATGATAATGGTAAAAAAGAGTTACTTGTTTTTGTACAAAATATCACGAATGAAAATACCCAGCACATGGGTTAGGTAGATGCCACCACACATTGCACCACTAAAGGCAAGAGCATAAATGACAAGGACATTGTTGAGTGCACCTGTCACTACTTAACTTTTATTACAACATCAAAATTGCACCACACAATTCCATATGCAAAGAAGAAAAAGTGGAACTTTGAAAATGCACAACAATAAGTGTGACTATAGGACATCACTTTATCATGATCGAGTAACCCACAATGTTATAAGTGCCAAAACATTTTACACTTTGTGGACCCAAATTGTTGGACACACAAGATGTTGTAAGGTACAAGTGGACTAGCTTCTACAAGTGTGCACAGTATACTATTAGGCATGAATAGTAGTGTAGCACATCAAGTGCTCTGCCACACACACTGTTATAGTAGTGTGTTGGTAGTGCCATAACCTAGTATAAGCAAATCGAAGGCAATATCACATTACCCCACACTTATTTTGCCACTAGCCATACCACACCACATATTTGCCCATATGGATTACTTGCTAGAAAAATTTTCTCAAGGAAGAAGATAAGTCCACTGATAATGCATTAGCTTTTCCATATGCCAGCAACTTGTAGTGCAAAAAATTTATAAAAAATGTTACACTTCAAGCACCTAACAATACATGAGCAAAGGATGCAATAGGGCACACGTGGAGTGCATGCCATGCATGAGCACAATGTTCTAGCATAGCCATTGTTTTATCACATGCATAACTATTGAAGCATGTGGCTTGAGCTAAAGGCAAGCATGCAAACCCTAGTGCATAATGCTCCAAGTTGCACATTACCCCTTGTAGATTACATATTATGACAATTAAGTCATTGAAGAAGGCAAGTCTTTTTTGTAAGGCATCCTTATATGTATGTGTCTAAAGCATGTAGCACTAAAAATGAAAATGTTACTCTTTGTAGGGTACACCAGCTTCACTAAGGATGTCCCACGACTTACCCAAACTTTCTAATACACGCACATATAGTGGACTATTGTATATTTTTAGGGACAATTCCAGGCATGCATAAGTGCTAGTGCGTATTTCACCATCCAAGTTTTAATCCACCATGGGATGCATGGTCGACTGCACTGTTAAGCACATTGCCCCTTGCAGATTTCATATTGTGACAATTCTGTCAAGGAGGAAGCAAAGTTTCCCAACAAGCCATTACATTATACATACACTAGTAATGTAAAATCTAACAATTCTAAAACAAGTTACACTTTTTTTAGCCACAATGAAAATACGCATGGGTAGCAAGCTGCATGCAAACTGATTACAGCTCAAGAAAATAGTGGGCTTCTACCAGTGGTTACAAACCAAACTGGTACTAACCCTAACACGTATTACACCGTCCAACTTTTGTTTCACCAAAAACTACACTGTGTTGATCATTGTCTCTTGTAGATGCTTGTTGGAACCAAATGGAGAAAGGCAAGTCTCCTAATATCAAATCACTTTATCCATGCAAAAAATGCTTACGGTGCCAAAATTCTCAAAAGAAGATGGACTTAGTTAGACCCAATGGTTGTGCACATTGAATGTGAGAGGGATTGCATGCACAAGCTACCCAAAAGTGAATAGTTTACTGCTAGTGCTGAAACATGCCAATGCTCTATGATATGCATCGCTACAGTAGCATGAAGCTAGGGCTATGTTAAATCTTGCAAAACAATAGCATCTATTGCACTATCCAACTATCACAATGTTGTTGGGCACACCACATCACACATTGATTCTTTTAGATTGCCTATTGTGGCAATTCCATCAAATATGAAGGTAAGTCTCTTAACAGTTCATCAACTTATCCAAGCACTAGCTACACAAATTTGTAAAAATCTAGAAAAAGGTCCCACTTTATAAGTGACACTAGCCACACGCACAGGGTGCTACTCAGATTACATGGACTGGTTGTTTGGTATACGCACAATGTTGTAGTGCACAATTAGTGATGTACGCTAGCATGCACAAACCTTGTACATATTGCACCATCAACATTCCATTTCGCCACAAACCAAATCATGCTACACATTGCCTTTAGTAGATTGAACATTGTGACAAGTTTGTTAATGTGGAAGGCAAGTCTCCCAATAGTGCAACACAATATCAATGTGTGAGTAGTCGGCATTACAAAAATTTAAAAAACAATGTCACACTTTGTGGGACACCACCAAGTATACAAATTAGAGGATGCAGAGTGCATGGATTAACCATGTTATATGGAAACAATTCATTGCCATGCAGGTGGAAAGTGCAATAATACATTTGTCCATTGTGCTATAATGCACAAAGTGCTCTATTATGTGTAGTTATAGTAGTGTATAGTGAGGGCTTTAGTTAAGCATGCAAAAACCTTTTTGTATAGTGCTCCATCGAACTTCTGCTTCAACATAGGTTGCACCATGCTGCCAATTAGTTAATGTGATTTGCAAACTGTGACCATTTTGCCAACTACAAAGGTATGTCCCCTAATAGGCCATCACCTACTCCAAGAACCAGTAACTCATAATGCTAAAACGTTCAAAAACAAAAGGTTACAATTTATGAGTGCCACCCACATCTCTCAAGGGATAGAGGTGGGCATACACAAACTTACTTCCCACATGCACACAATGCTACACTCATATAGTTATAGGTGTAGCCTAGCATGCACATACTTTATTGCATATTGCACAATCCAACTTTGGCGTCACCATAGACACACCATGTCGCACATTTCCCCTTATAAATTTTGTATTGTGATCATTTCGATGAGGATCGTGTCAAGTCTCCCAACAAGGTATCATATTCTACAAGTGCTAGCATCTTGCAACACCCAAAGGATGCTGCAAGGCACGTGCGTCCTAGTCATCATGCATTCACACACTATTATAGTGCACCCAATGCTCTATAGCACATAGTAGCAAAAGTGCACAACTAGGGCAACAACCAACCATACACAAAACATAATGCATATTATACCATCGAAGTTCGACTTTGTTGTTGGACACCCTGCATAACACGCTTCCCCTTAAGGACTACAAATTAAATTATTTATTTAAGAAAGATGGCTAGTGTCCTAATAGAACATAACCTTATCCATGCGCTAGTAGCCTATAGTGCTTAAAATTCTCAAACAAAGCTAGACTTTTCTTGCTCAACCAGCCACACACACCAGATGTCATTGGGCGCATGAAGACTTTGTTTCACTATGTGTACAGTGCTACAATGCATGTAGTTTTTTTGCCACACATGCACAGTTTTGCAATTCATGTAAATCTTTGTCACAATCCTATATGTAGTGTTATGCATCTAAGGCAAAAACCTAGTATGCACAAATTGTAATAAATAATCCACAAGCTAGATTTCCCATGCTTGTACTTATTTTGAGTTAATTGTTTGATGCTTAGAGAAGGCTTTTGTGGGGTTGTCACTAAATTAGTCCCTAGCTAGCATGCATCAACCTACTCTCATCATATGAGTAGCATGAGAAATCCACTGACAGTTTAAGTGAAAGATATTGGGACCCTATGAATAACCCATAAAGCCAATCCTTTTAACAAAGATATAGACACATTTTGCAATCTTTTTCTATCTACATTGATGCATTCACTAGAGGTTGTTCAACTTGGAGACCAGGTTTGGTTATGAGCATGACCTGGCACGAAAGGCAATCAGCCATTTGAAATTTAACTGGTCACATTGGGTGCATCAAACACCATTCAACATGTAGTGGTCATCCAATTGTTTTGCTCTACTAATAGTAAAGAAGCTTCTAGGGATGACAAATGATTAAGAAGAAACGATAACAATTCTTCGGCCCCCACTAATGCCTTTAGACGACCTGAGGTTTTCATCGACTATTATATCCCAACTCGAGAATTTTAACTAGAGTCCTTTTTTATGCTCAATTCAAATAACACTCTTCAGCAAGTTTCCCTCATCTCTTTGCTTCAACTAACACATGCAAGTGTCATTCACATGGAACCTTTCCACCCTTTGGCCTTCAAAATTGTCATTTGAATATTTGTTACTATAACCAAGATCTACATCAGTAGGTGCTCCACATGGAGTTGGTTTCTATAGTTTTTAGTGACCATTGTACCCTCTTAGTCATCGAGCCATTGAGTTGCACAAACAATAAGATGTGGGTCACACCCTTAAGTGCTATTCATTTTTGGGGATAATTAATTAGGCTACTAAACTTTTACACATTCCTTAGCAAATATAAAATTTCATAACCACCATCTTACTATATTAATTAACGAATAGCCTTTATGGGACTTTCATTAGCATATAGTTACACATAATAGTCTAGGTTTTAGATCATCCCACAACTCCAGTTTTGCTTACCACAAATGGCTCACTTGGAACATAAATTCCTTGGCTGAAGTCATCAAAGTAGTTGAGGCTTCCGACCTATTTAGGGATTGTGAATATGTTGAGGGAATTATGCCCTTGATACCTCTAATCATTTGCATTACTTGAATGAACTCTAGCTATGGCTCCAATTATCCTAAGAGAAACTTTAAAGCAAACAAGCTGCAAGATAGTTTGATTAGTTTTTTGCTATTATACCAACTCCAGACGAGTGATTTTCACATCAGTATCACTATGGACCTCCACTAGAGTTTCCACTAGCTTCAACTCACTTAAGAATAGTTCTTTATCTTTTAGGTCTCAAATGGAAATCTATCACTTAATCCATTTATGCAAGATTTGGGTTAGTTAGTGCCTCACCTTTCGAATGAGGATCAAATCAATTAGCATCCTTCCAAAATTTGTACTTGCTCACCGGTCGACTCATAATCATGTCAAACTTTTTGGTTTCTATTTGAAGATAGGTTACTTAGCAAGCCAATTAGCTATCACAAATACAAGTGATACCTTCATGGCTTGCCTTGATGGGGCACATTTTTTGGGCTCCAATTGCTATGATGGCCTCAGGCAATCTGCTTCTTTAGCAAACTATATGATGATGTTTTCTATAAAGTCAAAGCACATCCTGGTGTTTCATATTGTACCATATTAACAATTTTAAGCACTCTTTAACTATTTTTCAAAGTAATTTTCATTTTTCCCTTGTGTTACTTACTGGCTATTAGCCTCTTATATTACTTATCCTTGGAAAACTTTTACCACCAAATTTGAGTTCCACTTCCAAACAACCAAACTTAATCGTACCACCTTTTGTAGAAGTATTGTATGAGCTAAATAGGCTTTCACCCTCCTAAACACCCCCTTCCATAAGATTTGATTCTAATCTGTTGTTGAGGACACCCCTTTACACTAAAATTCGTGCTTAAAGCGGCCTAATTTCCTTTCTAGGTTAGATCATTTTTTCTCATCATTACTAAGAGAATTCTTCTGAGTTCCTTCTTCTCTACTTACATATATGTTTGAACTTGGTGGGAAGCCTTATTTAACCTGGGTTCATTCCACGCTAAGGTGCATGGAGTTGGATTTATTAGGGGCACTTACCTTTTACAATGGAACATTAATTCCTATTGGCCAACACCATAACACTTAGTGGCATACATCTCTTACCACATTCATAGTTAACCATCACCGAATGCTTGAAAAATTTATGCCATAGTTAGGAGGACCATCCACATCTTATTCCCTTGGCTTGCATCCATCAATGTACCTTACATTCAAAAAATGGCATGTTCACAAGATTATATTATTCATAACATGTGTCAAATCTCATTGCACTATTCAACAATGTGAGAATTGAGATATTCATTGTTGAGAGTTGTTCAATGTTTGATTTTCAGGCCCCACTAAACCTAGCTATGAATAATAAACCCATTGCTAGCTTAACATTTGCTCTGCCTTCATGCATGATAATGTTAACATTTGATTTTTAGGCCCCACTAAACCTAGCCATGAATAATAAACCCATTGCTAGCTTAACATTTGCTCTCCCAAAAAATGAATAGCACTTAAGTTTGTGACCCACATCTCGCTGTTAATGCAATTCAATGGCTCGATGCCTAAGAGGGTACAATGGTCAGTAAAAAGTAAAGAAACCAACCCCATGTGGAGCATCTACTGATGTAGATCTTGGTTATAGTAACAAATATTCAAATAACAACATTGAAGGCCAAAGGGTGGAAAGGTTCCATGTGAATGACACTTGCATGTGTTAGTTAAAGCTAAGAGATGGAGGAAACCTATTGAAGAGTGTTATTTGACGTGAGCATAAAAAAGGACTCTAGTTAAAATTCTTGAGTTGGAATATAATGGTCGATTCAGACTTCAGGAGGTCTAAAGGCATTAGTGGGTGCCAAAGAATAAAAATTAAAGTCATAGCGCAATCATCTTTGGCATGGGTGATCTAGGAAGTGGTCTAATCCATGGAAGAGAAAACTTTTTGGATCTTAGAATTACCTTACAACTAGTGGTTTTGCACATTATAATAGTGGAACTTAACAAAATTTAAGGAATATTGCGGACACTTTACTAGATGTTTTAAAGGTGGTCTGATGTGATATGAATTCATCTAAGGATGATGAGGGCGAATCCTCTAGGATATGAGATACATTAGCTATGAAGTAGGCAAAATAGTGAACTGAAGCTAAATAAGCTTACAAAATTATGTATTGCATCAAAGGAGAATGCTAGATGTCTCTTTAGTGCTGAAGTAGTTGATCAACAAAAGTGCATCCAATTTATTAGAGAGAATGTCAAAAAGGTGGTTGAGGGAAATTCTCTGAATGGAAAGTATGCAGTTAAATTACAATAAGCTTAAGGGATGCTTTTAAAGGATGGAGAATGAATAATGACAACAACATTTGCATTGAAGGTTCATTTCATAATTACATGGAAAAACCAGTAAATGCAGATTTGAAGATGATAGCACCGAGTGGTACGTCCTTCATAATAAATGATGAAAAATTTACCTTTTAAAGTGGCTTGTGATCACTAAGTTAATTACCACCAGTATGATCTTGTTGGTATAGTGTATATTGTTGTTTTTCCTTTCAATGGATTGTCGAAGTACTCCAACAAAGTTGATTAGTTTTGTTTGCACTTTGAGTCAGCTATAGATAGAGATTCTATGTGGCTGGGAGCTCTTTGGCATGTTGTAGGCCTTGCATTGGGACTAAATATGTGGACACCAGGAATTAAGCTGAGTACCACAGTGATTATGTGTGGTCCAATATGGTTTCATTTTTTGATAATCTCTCTCATGTATTGGGACTTTAAATGCATTTAGTGCATCGCGAAAAGATATGGGTGACTCTATTCAGATTGATGGTTGGACAACTCACATGCAAAGATCATCCTTTGGAAGAGTTTGTGGAGGAATTGAGTTTACAAAGCTCCTTAAAGTGGGCGTTTTGCTTAATGGAGAATTGGGCCACTCTTTTTAGAGGATTTATTTTGAAGGAATACCACTTATCTACTTCACTTGTGACAAAGTGGGACATGCTTCCAAGATATGTACATCCAGTGAGTTGGTTCTTAGTGATATTATAGTTAAAAGCTTTTGTCCTTTTGAGATAGCACCTGATCAAGATATGATGAGTAACAATTTGGTTGGCATCATGGATGATTGTGTGACATAGGAAGAGGAAAGTGTTAATAGCAACACAATAAAGGAAGAATATGAATCGTAAAGATCTAAGCAGGAAAGTGTTGACTAGGCATTACAAGCTGGAAGTTAAAGAGAAAGTTGTGAATAGGGGCACATTCTTATACAAGAATGATTGGCATAAAGGGCATTCATTTAAGATAAAGTGGGTACAAAAATAGATTGGCATAGAGTTGATTGTCTTAGGTAAGTTTGAACACTAAAAAAAATAGATTGACAAATTGTACACTATATTTTGATTAATTTTAGATATTTAGTAGCTTCTACTATTTTATTTTCTGACTTCTAAAAAATATTGGTTCCACTTTTTTTTTGTAAAATATGTTTTCTTATTACATTTAATTGATGTTGTGTGATGAATGTATTTGTAATATTAACTTTTTTATATTTTACCTATTTTATTTTTTTTCTATTTTTTCATTTTTAACTTTGCTTATTCCTTATGTTTGCAATGATTGTCAACTTGTTTTTTATATGTTTTATAGTTTGAATAATATATATGTTTAACAACATAAATAATTTTTTAGGTTTTTCTATTTCAAAATTTTCAAAACTTTAGTAGGAAATTTTATTTCCCTAGTATTATGTAATTTTATTAACATATTGTTTGTAATTTTGATTAATTTAGACATTTCGAGATAACAATATTTTTTTTCTTTTCTTAAAAAAACCCATTATATTGGGACAATCACAGGGTTGTTTACCATGCAAGATAAATAACAAAAAAATGAAAATATATCAAATGTTAGAATCATTTTATTATCTTTATGATATTTTACTATTTTTTTCTAAATTCTGTTTTCATTTGATTTACATATTTCTTACCATTCAAATAAAAATTTAATTTTTATTAACAAATTATAAAAAATATTTAGATATTTTATATATTAAATTTATATTTATAATATAAATTAAATTATATTTAAATTTTAATAAAAATATAAAATTGTCAAAATAATTTATGATTGAACAATTTTTAAAATATTAAAATTAACTCCTAAAAAATAACAAGATAAATTTCATTAATAACAAATTCATGGAAAATATGCTAGTCCAATCAAGGATGTACATATATATTTTTGGAAAATTAAAAGAATACGATATGATACTATTTGCAATATTTGCATAAAATTGTAAATTCATGACAAAAAAGTATAGGTATTATATGTTCGCTAAAATATTGGATTAGATAAGAATAATTTAAATAATATTATGAGGTTAATATTATTTTTTCAATGCATCATACCTTAATGGTTATTTTGGTAAGATTTATAATTTTAAAATATTAATAAATAATTAAAAGAAAGTTAAATAAGTAAAATTTAATGTTTTAAAAATAAAAATATTGAGTAAAAGAACTAATGAACTTATCTGAATAATATAAGAAACATGTTCTATAAAAAAAATGCTCAACATATTAAATGAGAAAAATATGTAGAAGATGATAAATTAAATATCATAATAAAACTATATACTAAATACCATTTCAAAAAAAATTTTGAGAGACAAAAAATGGCAAATCATCATGAAATAAGTATACCTCAATTTTTAAATAATGTGTTTAACACATGAAAAATATTTTACGTAATTAAATCATGACAAATATGCCAAAATAAAAGAATGAAACATTTGCAAAAATATTTACACTATTAAATGTGATTTAAATAATTATTTCCAAATGCTTTATAAATGACCCCAAAATTTCTTAGTAATGTCATGTCACAAAAATGATAATGTAAACTTTTTCAAATAATTAAGTGATGTATGATTACTAAAATAATTATATAATTTAATATTTTATCAATACGTCCTATTTATCTGGAAGTTGCTAGAAAAATTCAATAAAATATAATCCAAATAAATAAAAAAACTAATAAATATATTTGTTATTTTAAAAACTTTAAACATAAATATTAATTAAAATTTCCAAAATGATTGAAAAATTGTAATTGAATAATATTCATAAATATGAAATATTGAAAATGTAGAAAACTATTGTCAAAAAATTCTGCTAAAACTTTGTTAGATTAATTATAGATTACTTTCCATTTAATGTGATAAAAGAGAATAAAGGAAAAAAATCTTAGTAAACAATTTCTATCTATTTGAGAAAACTTTAGCAATATCTTAAGAAAATAATATACAAAAATATAACTTCATATAATAAGAATTTAAATTTTATTTTATAAATTTCAAATTTTAAAAAAAAAGTGAAAATATAAAATATCCCAAAATATTAATATATGTTGCAAAAAGCTAATTTTTCTTCATAATTTAATATTAAATATTAAAAACTTAATGAATTTTTCAGGAACAACTTTTTGCGAATAAGAACGTCGTAGATGTTAAAAAACTGTCGCATAAAAAATAATTAATTAAAATATAACTTTCAATGGAATGTAAAAAAAATAAAAACATAAAAATGTATTGTTACCCTTAAAAAGCACAATAAGTAATTCTAGTATTTACAAACACAATGAAAAATTGCCATCGAAACAAGCAACAAAAACTTTCCATTGCAAATGAAAAATATCAAAGAAATGATAAATTTATAAATATCAATAATCAACAAAACACTAAATGAGATATAACTCTTTACCACTAGCCTTTTCCTATTAATGGTAACCACGCTATCATTTACATTTTATTTTTGAGTACCCACTTTATGACATAGTAATGTGGCCACTTGGAATGTCTATTCATTCCAAAACAATCACTCTAACAAAAAAGTTGAAACTATCCAACATGGCCAAATAAAAAACTCTTTTCTCAAGGCTTCACTTTTATTTTGGGGTGAAAATTTAGAACTAGATGCACCATATATAATTTCTTTATAAAGAGAGCCATTGGTTTGTACTCCAAAAGAGAGCTCACCTAAGACTACATCTCTACGGTGATTTTCATTATATGCTAACTCCTTTTATGCAGCTATTTCCTTATTTTGCATGTCTTAACATATCATTTGTATAATTTATGGAAGATCAGGGGTACCTTTCTCATCCTAGTTAACTTGCATTCAAGAGAATGGAAACCCTCATTAAGTTCATCTAAGATCCTACACTTACATGCTTACCAAATCATTCACTTAAGTCATAGTTTGTTGATCCAAATATGGTATCATCTAAATAATGTTGGATGAGAAGAAGTTAATCAACACAATCCTTGATGAAAAAAATTCTATCTACATTCCCCATCTAAAATAATGTTTGAGTAGAAATCCATAAAGTTTATCATTCTAGGATCTTTATTTGCCTACCAGTTTTGCTTTTCTAAAATCTTTTATCTCTTGTAAATCTACATCTTTTTTATGCATAATTTCATGAAACACCACTTGAGTAAATTCCATTACAACTATGTTTCTTTATTAAAAAGCCTATAGGTTTATCTATTTGAAAAATATTATGAAGAGATAGCCTCCATTATCTTTGTTTCCAATCTCCAATTCCTGTCTACTTACTGATGTAACTCTAATACCAAAATATGCTTAAGTTTACATGTTTGGGTTTCGTGTTATTGAAAAGTGCATGTAATATTTTTTTAATAATTGGTTTCTTAATAAATTTGTTCATACATTTTGATTATTAGAATGGCTTAATCATTATTGCACTATGATTTTGAGATCAAAGGATAAAAAAAAAAGTAAAAGTAGCTACTAATTTTTTAATAAGAATATAAAAATAGTGAGATATATAACATAGAGGAAGCTTAGCATAATTTAATGATATATGTTATATACATATCAAATAGAATGAACTTTACTACATTTGTCACTATGGCATATTGATAGCAAGATGTTATTGTCATAAGCTAGCTTGGTGATGTGTGGAAGATTAAAAGCAAAATATTTTTAGGTAGGGATGTTAAATTAGACTTAATTGAAAATGAGGTTTTCTACTGCCAAAATTAACATTTTACCTATTAATGGAACATTTTTCTGCAAAAACAAATAGTTTAGATATATGTTGACAGAATTATAAGGCTCATGTAGTATGACAAGAACTATTATATTACATAAGGATTCCAAACTTACATCACACTTTTCTAAAAGGTTGTTTGAAGCATATTATGAGCAAGTAATGTTTAACACAACATTCTAGGCTAAAATAGAAGTCAATGAAAGAGAATATTTGAAATAATTAAGAATATATTAAGTCCATGAAAAATAGGTTTCTAATGTAATTAGGATAAGTACTTGACTTTTAATTAATTTTCTTACAACAATAATTGTTAATGTAGCATAGAGGTGACACCTTATATGGTATTATATAATATATTATACCATTATCATTATGATGATATTAACAAATTAACAATACCCTTCTTGATATAAATATGATCTTAGAAACTATGAAGGAGATCAACTTAATCAAAGCATGAATTAATAACGAAGAGGTTTACTCCATGGAAGTTTTCATAAAGAAAGTGGATTTTGAGGAAGAGGATCATGTACTGTTAAAGGTAATTCCAATAAAAAGCATTATAATGTTTGGAAAATGAGGATAATTAAAGACAAGGAACTTTGTGCCTTTATAAATTATTGAAATAATGTGTTACGTTACTTATAATATAGTTTTGTCATTATCATTAGCCACAGAACATAATATATTTTTTCTTTTAGTTTTAATAAAATTTGATGCTACTACTAGTTATATGTTTAGACATGATCAAAGTAGCATGATGGTGCATCCTTGATTATTTCATAAGGAAAGGCCAATGGGGTTCATAACATAGGAATTCAAGAAAACAAAGATGGAGAGCATCCCATGTTGAATGTACAAAGGATAAGTTATACTAACTTGTAGATACTTGGGAAGTAGAGGAAGAGTTCGAAATTCAATGATTAAATTCATATACGAAGGGAAGTTTGCAAAATATTAAATAGACTTCAACATTTTCTTAATATTCATTGAATAAATTTAAGTGCATTTTAAATTTGTTTTGAATGCAATTAAATGAAATTTTCATATGTATATTTTTTTATAATATCATAAAGACTATTTTTTTAAAGGACTAATAATATAGATGAGAAGTTAAATATGGTAGAACAAATGAAAATGAGCTCTAAATAATAATTTTTCTTGAAATTGAAGTTGATGTCATAAAAAAATACCGAAAGATTTTAAAAATAATATTAAATTAATTCTATGGTAATTATTAAAGAAAAATAATAAAAAAGACAAATGATTTTAGAAATATATGAATTATTTAATTAAATAAACAACACTTGGAGTAGTTTTTTTTGGAATTGGTTGAAGAACTTTTAGAGGTCATTTGCAATAGAATGTGTAGGAAATAGTAATCTTTATAAGGTTTTGGTCACAATGGATATCTAATATAATAAAAATTATGTACCAAATGTGGAGAATTATAAGAGGAAAGCAACTAATCACAAAGATATTGTAGTTAGGACTGAAACAGAAAATTAATATAATGGCTAGGAAGAGGGAGACAAATTAGATAATTGTGAAAGTGACTTTAAGGAAGGAGAAGGAACAAGTTTCTTGATTATATGATAATTTTTTGATGAAGGAAGGTTAGTTACCTCTTGACGATTGATTTCATTTTCTAAAAAAATTAGTAATGATCCAGGTCAATATGTTTGCCACACTAGACATTTAATATTCTTAATAATACTTTCACTAGTTCTAAAGGGAGTTTTGGAATAATAAAGCCATGAGGCAGATGTGACATTATTGAAGTGGGCAACAAATGGTTCCATAAATGGATCGAATGGTCAAAAGTGTTGTAGAAAGGAGACTACCACTATCGAATGATAGACGATAGTTTTATGATAATTCATAAAGTATTTGAAGGTTTAATGTATTATTTTATTGACCCCTTGTCATGGTAATTTATTTTATAATAACAAATCCAAAGAATTACTAATGAATTTGTTAAAGAGAATTTGTAAATTTTAGAAAACTGATGCTTGTATACATAAGAGAATTTAAAATGGAAAAGGAGTTATGATTTGAATTTAACAATGACATTTATTTTAAATTTAAATTAAGTTACTTAATTTTATTTTGATTAGATATTAAGCTTCATTGAAATCACTCATAAAAGGTAGAAAATTCAGCCTTATTTAAATTAATCATCTTAAAATAGTATTAAGATTCTAAAATCTTAGTATGATCTTTGCCATCCAAGAATATTTTTAGTCCTTTCATAGCATTGAAAATTCTCTTTTCGAACTTGTTGCGAAAAGTGTATTTTAATTATAATAATAAGTTTGTAAAAAAAAATAATAATAATTAAAAATAAAAAACAAATATATTACTAAAAAGTACCAAAAGTTTTTGTTAGAACACAGTGCTTGAATACAACTAATAACATTTATCTTACTGATAAAATAACTCTCAAACGTATCAAACAATTTTGATTCATTCATAACTCAAGAATCAAAACATAACTTACATCTAGAGCATAACATGTGGGAAACAAACCGCAAAAATTTGCAAAATGTGCAAAGTAAGAAAGCTCGAATAAAGCCATAATAATCAATTATTTATTCAATGCAAGGTTAAAAAAATTGTATCCATTTAACATGGATGCATTTAAAATTGTGGGAGTGTTTTTGCTTTCTAATAACAAAATTATGTGATAAAATAATTCTAATCTCATCCACTTTTAAAAAATCCTATTTAGATCCTCATATCTAATAACATAAATTTGAGATCTCCCAGTCCATGTTTTATCTACACGTGAGAGCTAAATCTAATAGCGAAATCATGATTTAGATTTATCAGTTCAAATCAAATCATAATTTCAAAATTGTTCTTTTAGTCTTATTCATCCAATTGAGATGTTTTCACAATCAAATGGTCTAAGAGGCTTCTGATCGAGTGGCTTTTATGTAGTGAGTCACTTTAGTTGTTTGGATTTTTATAATTTATTAATTAAAAACTATGTTGAATTTTTAAATATAAATAACAATAAGTAGTTGGTTAATTTGGCAAGTGTTTTTAGTTAATAAAAATATTTATAAATAAGCTAATTCTTGAATAGGATAGACTAATAAAAGTCTTACAAAATCTAAATAAAACTTTTCAACTGATGACATTCAAAAATTTAGTTGTCAATGCTCATCTACATTTTCTTATGGAACATGCGTCAATGATCAAACTAATAATCTCTACTTTCTTCTAAAATAAGCTAAGTTCTCAATTTTCTTTAATTAAAATTGATTTAATTAAAACAATTATTTCTCAATAAGCTTTCATCAAGAATAAGATTGTTTTTATTAATTTATATTTTGTGTCATCGAATTATTTTATTCTATTGCATGTTTATTATGTTGGACGATTTTAATAGTATTTTACAATTTTTTTGTTAGGGTTTTGCTCTTTTCAAAAAATGCCTTATATGAATAAGATTAGTATCTCAATTATATCTAACTATGTTGGTCATAAAATGGTTTGTGATTCCAAATCTAATAATTAATATCAAATATTATATATTGTACCAATAAGATTTGTGTTAAACATTAGTCTTTCATAACCATTACCCATTGTAACAAATTTTAAGCCATGCATTACACAAGATAGCAAAAATAACAAATTTTGGTAATAGTTAGAAAGAAAAAATTAAATATATTTCAAAGAAATTATAGAAGTCTTAGATCATTAGATGTTGGCATAATTTGAGCGTAATAAACATAAAAGAAATTGATTAGACGGTTGAATATTTAAAAAGTTATCAATTTGTGAACAATTTATGAAATTTAGATTAACTCTCTTTAAGTGATGACAAAGTGGAGGAGAATAGAAATTGAAAGATGGAAATGAGCATAAATTATGGGGGATCATTAAGCTAGCTTGGCGTACATGTAAAGGAGCTTATCGTTAATTGTTATGCATTTTATTTTTATGAATAATTTTTGATTTAATGAATTTTTTTAAAAGTTTTGTTATCTTCAAGAAAGAGAGGTTGTTGGGTAGACCCATTTTCCTATTGTTTTGTTTGATGATCATAAACCCTAAGTATTACCATTGAATTTGCTTAAATAATTTTTAAATTTTAGATACATTATTCCTCTATTCAAGGTTAATTTTGAAAAGAATGAAGAGCAAAGGTGAAATTATGTGATGTTCATTTTTGTTGAATTAACAAATAACTAAGAAATATTTTGAATACGTAGTAAAACATAAAATATAAAGGAATTTGAAATTTTGTGATGATCTCCAAGTCGATAAATTTTCCTTTAATATTTTATGTTTTAACATATTTTTTTATTTTTTATATTTAAATATGCCAATATCTAAATATAAAGGAATTTCAATGTCGATAAATTAATAAGCTATAAAGGAATGTTACATTTTCAAGATATAAAGATTTTCGATATTTAAATATGCCAATATCTAATGTTTCAAGATATAAAGATGTTTTAACGTATATGCCAATATCTAA
This sequence comes from Vanilla planifolia, assembly GCA_023846275.1. Taxonomy (NCBI): domain Eukaryota; kingdom Viridiplantae; phylum Streptophyta; class Magnoliopsida; order Asparagales; family Orchidaceae; genus Vanilla; species Vanilla planifolia. The sequence goes on from JAIUJO010000018.1 coordinate 4,462,948, forward strand.
TTATAATAGAGAGGAAAATTTCAATATTGGCATTTTGGATAACTAATTAAAAGAAATATTAAAAAATATGTTAAAACATAAACTATTAAAGGAATGTTAAAACATAAATCCAACAAAAATTTCAACATTGATATATGCGAATTTAAAAATAAAAAATTTAAATCCAACCAACTCTTGTCACCTTTATGTCACTTTGAGTTGCTTTTTGTATATATTTAACAATTTTTAGTTATGTTTAGTTTTAATGGAGACTTATTTATTATTAAAATAATATTTCCTCATTCTTACTGATTAATTAATTTTGAAATTTTTAGTAATTCCAAAGTAAGTCTAATAAAGACGAATGAATTGTAGTTTGGTTTTTATCGACAAGCTTTACAAATTAAATATTCATTCATCTTAAATCTTTTATTTTCTAAGTATTTTGGCATGTTTTGTGAGAATTTTATTTGCTCTAAATTTTTTGATCAATGATGTGATACTAAATCTCCTCAGCTTATTAAATTACAACTTGCCCTTAAAATTTATCTTATTTTCTGGAATGATTTTCCATGATTATATTATATTTATTCAAAACTCCAATTCATCTCTTATCTAAACTTTACTATGTTTTTGTTTGGTTATTTTACATTACTTTAATTTATATCATTTCAACTTTAATATGTATTTGTTGTACACCAAAGCAACACTATATTATTATTTTTACTTGTTTACATTCATAATTTGCTATAATTCTAAATAACGAAAGATTAAGAATAGACAAAGTTAATTGCATTTGGCTTGATGAGGTTTGTCTAGTTAGATATTCATTTAACATATGTTTATCTATTATATTTACATTGTTAGTTCGTAATTATTTTAGGCAAGGTTTGATCAACATTGAGAGAACATCGTTGGAGTTGTCTAGATGAGCTCCATCCATCAAAATATTCATTTTTTTTTATCTCTTTAGGTTTTTGGCATTCTTTACAATACATTAATTTTTTACCTAATTGTATGATAAAAAATGTTGCACTCAATCTCTTGGTGTCTTGGAATGCAATATTCTCATATAATGTATCTCATTCCTTCAAATTTTTATTTTGAATTGATTATATTAATTTAAAATACTAATTGTCCTCCTCTATGACATTAACATCACTTTAATTTACTTATATTACTATGGTTACTCTTTTCTTATTAACAAACTTATTATGTATTTAATTAATATTAGAATAATAATTTACTATTATTATTATAATATTAAAAAAAGATATAATAAATTTGATAACAAGAAAAATGTGTGAGTGCTTTCTTAATTTGATATTGCAAAATACGTCAAAACTAAGTTTTTTCGAGACATATCAAATGTCATTAGGACTAATTGCAATGAGCACTTTGAAATTAAATATTTATTTTTTTATATTTTTTAATTTTTTAAAATATTTTATGCTTTAAAATTTTTGAAATAATTCCTTAATAGAATTGGGAAAATATTTTTAATATTTTATATCATAAGTAAAATTGAATTATTACTTTAATATTAAGTGAATAGGTAATAAAGTAGAAATGAGATAAATGAAAGCAATGTAATGCAACCAAACCAAAGTGATGGTTTGGTCACATGTGATGAGACATAGAGTTTTGAAGCATAATAACCAAAACAAAAAAAAAAATTTAAAAATTGAGATTAATTATAATAGAATGCTACACTCTATCATACTAAGAAAATCATCTGTAACATTCTCAATATAAAATCATGAACATATCGAAATATCTCGTAGAGCGCACAAAAACATGATAGAGCACATTAGGACAATTTGAACAACATTTGTTTCTCCTCAAGTGAAAATTATTTAATGTATTAATTAACAACTAATTAAATAAGAAAAAATTTATACAAAATATTACTCAATATTACGTAAAAGAATATTAAAGCAAAAATGTGATAAATTAAAGAAATGTTAGATAACCAAATCAAAGCTATGCAAACATTACATGAGAGTAGCACTCGTGGTAAATAATGCAATAACCTTAGGGAAAAATTAAGAAAAATGAGTTAAATTACACTAAAAAAACACTCTAAGATACTAAAGAGATCAATCCTAACTCCATAAAAAAAAAAAAATTAGTTGTGAATTAATATTTCTCACAAAATGTATAAAAATGAATGTTTATATGATGTGAGCTAATTGAGATAAGTTTAATGATGATTTTGTATCTCCATCGTAGCATTTTAGGAATTTCTATCAATTAGCATAGTGAATAAGCACAAAAAAAATTATTTTTTTACTTAAATAATAAGTAAATATATATTAAAGCCATAATAAGAAAATTTGAAGCAATATATTATAAATAAATAATGGGGCTATAAAAGCCACAAAGTAAAGCTGTCGAGTGTCTTCATTATATAAAAAACTCAAAGCACTAAATTTGAAAAAATAAGATAACTTACCTCAAACATATAGTAATTCAAAAAATTATAAATAAAAAATATTTCTTATAATGTGATAAAACCATACAAAGAATATTTTAAAATAAAGGAATTAATAGATAATTGGAAAGAGCTCAAGGAGATGAGTCGAACAATATTTATTTTGTATTATTTGGCCTTATTTTGAATTACGACGATGTACATAATTACAGTCTTAAAAATAATAAATTGTTTTTAATATCTGGGAAAAATATAATAAACTAAAAATATCATAAATAGATGTTAAATAATTTAACTAAATCAAAATGGACATTTGAAAATATCAGAAAAATTGTGCAGGAAAGTTGTATTCCAAGATATTAAGGAGATCAAGTGTCACTGCCTCGATTACAATATCATGTATGAATCACATTATCTTTCAAAATTTGCCAATTATGAATAGAGCCCACTAGGATGAGGGGAACTTTGCTTGTTTTGTTTTAAATGGACATTGTTTGAAATAACTATGATTTCAAAAGCAAATAAGCAAAAAAATAAAAAAATATTATTTTAATATTGAGTAAATATATTTTTAAAGTTAAAAGGTGATAACTTTAAAAAAAATATAACAAGAAAAGTGACATGAATGTCACATGATAAGAGATCTAGATGAACATAGAAAATCTACAAAAAAAGTCAAAATTTTGAAGAAATGGGATAAACTATATTCTATTGTTACATTGCAAGATATTAAAAAGAACATGTGTACATTCTTGATCATTGAATATGGTGAAAATAAAACATATTTTTAAAGCATGCTAAAACCCAAGAAAATAAAATATTTAAATACATTAAAAGGTATCCTTAAATAGATGTAGGATTTCAAGAGAAGTCCAAAAAAATTTGTATCAACATGATCACGCTTCATCTGAAATTATTACAAACTAGAAATGTGAATATGAAAAAAAAGATAAGAAGCTTCATTTTTAATATTAAGTAGATATATGTTGTGGATGGAATGTGTTAGATGGAGGAAATGTGATAAAACAAACTCAAAGTGATGTAATGGAATAAGAGATGAGATTTAAAGTAATATAGCAATATAACCAAAGAAAAGGTAAAACAAAATGAAATTAATAAGCTATAAAGGAATGTTACATTTCCAAGATATAAAGATGTTTGATGAATTACTAATGTTACATATCCTCAATTTGTCTCTTCTTTATTTTCTATGAATTACTAGTGTAAATATGTATAAATAATAATTTATTACTATTTTAATAATAGGTAAAAATATATGAAAGAAAAAATGAGACAAATTTAGGAAATGTAATGTAACAAACTAAAGAAGATACATAGGTTACAAGATGGAAGAATTAGAGTTTTATTATTATATAACCAAATCAAAGATAAAATTTTTAGAAAGTGCGACAAATTATATTGTATATTTCCATTCTAAGATACTAAATATATCAAGTATTTTTTTCAATCATAAAATATTGTGCAATCAAAACTAAATTAAAAAGTGTAAAATAATATTAGAAAATAAAATGTTTAAAATTATAAAAAAATATATTGGATAGAAGTTATTGTAGAAAGTTAAATGATGTTTATTTTATCAAGTTCAAAACATTTTTGGAATTACGATGAATTCATAGAAAATAATCATATATAAATTAAATTAATATTTAAATTTTAAATAATTACTTATTAAGAAAAAAATAAGATAAATTGATGTACAATAATACAGCCAAAACAAAGCAATATAGAGGTAGGAAAAAATGATGTTAAAGTTATGTGGTAATATAGATAAATCATTGAAATAAATCTTAAGAAATGTCATAAATTATATAACAAATTTGCACTTAGAGATATTAAGGAGATCAAGAGTAATGTCCTCAATCATCAAATCTAGAACGAAAATAAATATCAATGTAATATGCCAAAACAATAAAAAATAAAAATATTCAAAAATAAAGAAATGGATGCATTATTAGACAAAGCACATTATGACAACTCTAATAATCTTTTGTTATATCGATTTGACTTTGTATGGAAATATAATGAATTACTATAGTTAATAAGAAAATTTTTTTAATAAATTATTATTTTAATATCAAGTAAAAATATATTTAAACTTAAATGAGATAATTTAAGACAATGAAGTGTAAAAAAATAAAAGTGATATAAAAATCACATAATAGTTGATTTAGAATTACAAAGCAATATAGCAAAAATAGGACAAAAAATTAAAAGTAATGAGAGAAATTGTAGTTTACTGTTGCATTCCAAGTTGCTAAAGATATTGAGTCTAACTTCGATGACCATTAAATTATGTATAAATTAAATTTCATGTAAGGTAAGCCAGAGATATAAAAGTCAAAATATTTAAAAATATAGAAATAAATACTTAATGTAATAGAGCTCCTTGAGCCTAGTCTAATCACATTTAGTCTATCTTGACTAGAAAAAATTTAGAATTACTATGAATTACAAAAATTAATTAGGATGAATAACAATGAATTATTATTTCAATATAAAGTAAATATATGATAAAGATAAAATAAGGTAAATTGAAGCAATAAAATATAACCAAATCAAATTGACATAATGGTTACACAAGAGGAGATATAAAGTTAGATGGTATTGTGGAAAAATAAAAATAAAATCTTTTAGGAAATCAGATAAATTTTATGTGAAAGTTGTACTCCAAGTTGCCACCTATATCGATTGTAACAATCATGATCATCAAATTTGGTAAGAATCAAATTGTTTAGTAAAGTATTAAAATACCATAAAAAATAAAATAATTAAAAATACTTTAGTCAACATTTTCTTAAAATCAAAAGTTAATACAATTTCAACATCAATTATCTCATCTCAATAGGACCTCAATCTAGTTTACAAAAAATTATAGAAGAAAAGAATCATAAATAGTAAAAAATCACTATTTTAATATAAAAATATTTTTAAAGATAAAATGAGATAAATTTAAGTAATATAATGTTATCAAATCAAAGCCACATCAAAAGAGATTTTGAGTTACATAAAAATATAACCAAACCAATGAAATATTGGGATCACTTGAGTGAAAAACTAGAGTTTCATATTCTTATAACCAAATCTAAAAAAAACTTTTGGAAAAATTTCATGAATTATGTGAGAAATTTTATTGCAAGGTATTAATGAGAACATGTGGGGCAACATTGATCGTCAAACCGTATACAAATAAAAATTTCTCAATATGGATTTAAAAATCTTTGAAAATAAAATATTTAAAAATATTTAAAGAAATAATGAATGTGATAGAGCTTGTAAACATGTCCTCAATAATGTTTTTTTCATCTCCATAAGACCTTGTTAGACATCAATTACCAATCTTAATAACAATAAAAACTAAAAAATATTATTTAAATATTATATGAATTATATCAATACTAAAAAAAATAAATTAAAGAATTCTTTTTGGAAAATGTAAGGCATTTAGTGAATAAAAATCACAGAGAAATGCTTAATGAAATGAGATAAACTCTATATGAAACTTTCCTTCCATGGTCCTAGGGAGATTGGTTGTAAAATCATAAATTGTCAAATAAATTATAAATTGAAATACTAAAAAATCAAGGAAAAACAAAAGAATACATAATTTTAAAAAAACCAAAATACTTATTTAATTTGATATAATTTGACGAGACAAGTCTAAAGATGTTTGTTTCATATTGATTAGACCTTGCTTGAAATTAGTATGAATTACCAAGGTAAATAAGATTAAATAATTATAAATAATTATTTTAATATTAAGTAAAAATATAATAATGTCAAAATAAGATAAATTAAAGCAATGTAATATTAACCAAAAAAAAGTAAGGCATTCATAAGAGCAGATTTGGAGCTACATATTTATAATATATGAATGTGGCATCATGTATTCCCAAATAATACACAATTGAAAATGTCTCATTAAAAATGCCAAAACCCTAGATTTTAAAATATTAAAATAATATAAATTAATATTTAATTAGATTGAGGTCATGAAGATGATTCTAATGATGACACTTTGTTCTAGGTTAGACTTATTTTTTCTTTAACGTGAATTACGAGAGTAAATAAAAATACGATCTTGCAAAAGATGTTTTTCATGTAAGAAAAATATAAATTAAAATTGAAATAAGATAAATTGAAGCAATTTAATATGATAATCAAATCAAGGTTAACCTAACATGAGAATGCATTAAAATTTGAGAGCAATATTGTCCAATAAATGTGATAAATGTTAACAAATGAGATCAATTATATGATAAATTTGCATTTAAAAATACTTATGAGATTTATTATAACATCCTAGATCATTAAATTATGTACAAAATAAAATTTATCTAAAGGATGTCCCAACCATAAAAAATTAAATATTAAATTAAAAAGAATATGTTTAATTAGATAAAGCCTATCGAGATGTGTCAAAGGATGTTTACTTCCTCTTTGTCTAACCATGTTATGAGCTATTTTGAAATACCAAAGTTAATAAGAAAAAGGAATTATAAACTATTTTTTTAGTAAAGGGGAGCTACATATTTCAATTGAGATGAGATAAATTGAAGAAATGTAATATAACATAATTAAAGTGAAGTAATAGTCTCATGAGAAGATAAGTAGAATTTTTTATTAATAAAAAAAAATTTAAAAAGGAGATACATTTTATAAGAAATTTACAATCCAATATATCAAAAAAAATTATAACATCCCTGATAAAAAACTAGTTCTACAAAGTTTGCTTCATGTTTATCAAACCACATTCAACATTATAGTGAATTAGTAAGGTAAATAACTATAGAAAATATTAAATAAAATTTTTTTTATAGTATGAAAATATATATTAAAAGTAAAATGACCTAAAATTGAGTAATATCATATCACCAAATCAAAGTGAGGTAAAGGTCTTAAGAGAGGAGATTTTGAGTTCCATAGTAATTGAATTGAGCTCGTCGATATGAGTCTAATGATGTTTTTTTTCTGTTGATAACCCTTTATAAGAAGTTACTATGAATTACAAAACTAAATAAGTATAGTTAATAATAAATTACTACTTTAATATAAAATATGTAAATAATAAAATAGATATAAGATAAATCAAAGTAGTAAAATATAACAAAATAATAGACATATAAGACTCACATGAGTTGATAATTAGCATTACATAGCAACATAGCTAAATCAATGTAAAAATGTTGAAGAAATAAGAAAAATATTATGTGAAAGTTGCTTTCAAAGAAACTACGGAGGTAGAGTGTATCTTTCTCGATCATCAAATCTAGTATTAATCAAAATGTTTATTAAAACAAGTACAATATTTAGAATTAATATTAATTTAAAATAAAAGAAGAATACATGATTGGATAAAACACATCTAGACGAGTCTAACGACATTTCTTTTGTCTTGTTTGGATCTTTTTTAGAGTTACTAATTTTAATAATATATAAGAAGAATAATAATAAATTTATATTTTAATTTTTGGTAAATATATATAAAAAAAAAGAATAAAAAAGTTGTAGCAATGAAATATAACAAAACTAAAGCAACATAATGGTCACACAAGAGAAAAATTGGAATTTCATAAAAATATTAGAAAATTAAAGCAAAAACTTCATCAATTGAGATAAATTGTATGAGTAAGTTACATCCTAAGAGGCTTTGGAGAGTGTGAACTCCTCAATTGTAAAATCAGGCATGAATCAAAACATCTTGTAAAGTGTACCATAACAATAGTTTAATGAAAGATATGAAAATATGTAAAAACATATATTTAGTTATGCGGTGCTTGTCAAGTCAAGTATAATGAAAATTGTTTCATCTCGATCTAGACTAATTAAAAATTAATAAAAATACTAACAAAAATTAAAAAATAATAACAAATTATTATTTGGTCATTAAATAAACATATATGTTAATGTTAACATAAAGTAAATTGAAGCAATGTAATATTAGTAAATTAAAATGTAGTGGTCACATAAAAAAGCTTTATATTTAAGTTGCAGTTGAATAAAGATCAAATAAAAAATTTAAAAAATTGAGATAAGTTTTATAAAAAAATAACACCACAAGGTAATATGGAAATCGAGTTCGCCTCCATCATTATCAATTAAAGAAAGAATTAAAACATCATTTAAAACATGCAAATATAAAAAAAAATAAAATATTTAAATATAAAAAAATGAATACTTAATTTTCTACACCTCATCTAGATGAGTGTAATGACATTTTTTACATCTCTATTAAAGAACATTCTAAATTATTATGAATTAATAATAAAAGAAACGTAAATAACCTTAAATATTATTTATATTAAGTAAATACATATTAAAGATAAATAAGATAAATTAAATCATTTAAGTTAAAAAAATTCATCTAGGGGAAATAAGAGATGAGATTTAGAGTCACATAGTAAAATAATAAAATAAAAGAAAAAAATTAGAAAGATAAGATAAGTTATATGAGAATATTATACACCATGATACTGAGAATTATAATGTAAAATCCATTTTTGTTAAATCTTGTATGAATCAAATTATTTCATAAAATATGTTGAAACTGTAGAATAGAAAATGTTTAAGAATAAATAAATAAATATTTATCAGTAATGAACTTATTAAGACAAGTGTTATAATATTATTTCATCTCCATCTAAGTTGATTCGAAATTACTAAAAATTTCTAAATAAAAAAAGAACAAGAATAATAAATTATTATTTTAATAATATGTAAATATTTCTTAAATCTTAATTGAGATAAATTAAAGTAATGGAATATAATAAATTAATTGTGATTCAAAAATAATATAAGAGAAGATTGGAAGTTACATTTTTATATAACCAAGTCCAAGCAAAAACTTTAAAATGATATAAATTCTATAAGAAAGTAACATTCCAAGATACTAAAGAGATTCATTATGACATCCTTTAACATGAAATAAAGAATGAATCAAAAGTTTCAATAAAATGTGCAAATATTAGAGTTAGATTAAGAACATTAAAATATAAAAAAGTATTTTATTACATAAAGTTCATTGAGAAGAGTCAAATGGTATTTATTTCATCTCGATGTAACATCATTTTCAATTATTGTGAATTACAAAAGAAATGCATACGCAAAATAAGTTATTATTTTAATTTTAAGTTATGATATATTATGCTGAGATGAGATAAATTGTAATAATGCAATATAACAAATCGACGCAATATAATGGTGATTTTAGAGTTAAAATTGTAATGTGATTAAATTAAAGTAAAAACTTGTAGAAATGAGAGTAATTGTTAAGGTAGAGTTGCATTCCACGATACCAAAGAGATGTATTACAAGGCATCGATCAAAATGTTTAAGCAAAAGTCTAAAACCAAATAGAGAAGACATTTAGAGTTGCATAGTAAAATAACCAAATCAAAGAAAAAAATTTAAAAAAATGAAATAAATTGTTATGTAAAGTTAACCTCCAAAGTATTGGAAATTTAGGAGAAGATCCTCCTCGATCATTAAATTATGTACAAATTGAAATAACTCATAACGCACATCAAAATCGTAAAAAATATAATATTTAAAAATATAAAAATAAAAATTTATTTAGATAATGCTAGTTAAGATGAGTCCGTCAATGTTTTTTCCTTAAAATTGGACTCCAATTGCAATTTTGGTGATGTACCAAAATATATAGGAATAAATCATAATAATAATTATTTTAATATTATTTATATGTACATTAAATCTAAAATGAGATAAATTTTAGAAATATAGTTGAATGAAACCAAATTGATGAAATAGTCACATGAGAAAAGATTTTGGTTTACATAAAAATATAACAAAATAAATGTGAAAAAGTTTAAGTAATGATGTAAATTGTACAACCATGTTGCATTCCAAGATGTTAAGATGTTTGAGTGCAAGGTTCTTGATTGTTAAATTCATTTTGAAATGAAATGTCTTGACAAAAATGCAAGAATATTTTTTAAAAGATAAAACATGAATGTTAAATTAGACATAGGTTTTAATAAAACATATCATAGGAATGCTGCACTTCGAGATAGATAATAAAATATAAACAGAAGCAGGAATCAAAATAAAAAATAAAAAGTTTGTTCAAGTCAGAATTGCACCACCTAAAATAAGTGTGAATCAAAATAAAAAATAAACCTAAGTACAAATAAATTATTATTTTAATGTTAAGTAAATAGATAATAATGGTGAAATGAAATAAGCAAAAGCAAAAAAATGCAACCAAATCAAAGTGATGTAATACTCAACTGAGACATGAATGGAATTTCTCAGTAATATAACAAAATCATAGTAAAAACTTTTAACATATTAATTTAATTATAACATAATTCTGCACTTTGAGATACAATGGAATTAAACTATAACATCCGCAATCATAAAATCATGAACGTATCAAAATATCATGTAAAGCGCACAAAAATTTGATAGAGCACAATATGTCTAGTCGAAAGACTTTTATTTCATCTCTAATGAACCTTATTTAAAATTTTTATTTGTAAAAATTAAAGAAGGAAAGGTAATAGCAAAATTTTACTTTTGTATTATGTAAAACAATGTTAATGCTAAAATATGATAAATTAAAAAACTTATTCTTACCAAATCATGTGGTGTAAACATTACACAACTAGTAAAATGTACTGTATAGAAACAAAGTGAAAAAGGGAAAAAATGTGATGAATTATATAAGAAAGTAATATTCCAAGATACTAAAGTGATACAAAAAACATCATCATATTAGGTGTGAATTAAAATCTCTCATCAAATTATAAAAATGAATTTTTATTTTTTTAGCTAATTTACATAAGTCTATTGTAACTTTTTTTATCTCCATCTTGGCATGTTAGGAATTTCTATGAATTTAAGTAATGAATAAGCATAAATAATACTAAATATATACTAAAGTTGGGATGAGAAAAAGTAAAGCAATATATTATGACTAAATTATGAAATGTAAAGGTCACACAAATGGGGATGTAGATTTAACATAGTAACACAAACAAATCAAAGCAAAAAAATGAAAACAAGTTAGATAAATGGTGCAAAAATATTGAATTTCAAGATATAAAGAGATCGAACTGAACATACTCTATCATTAAATAAAATAAATAAAAGTATAATTGGGTAGAGCTCATGTAGATGAGTATAACAACATTTATTTTTGTCTTGATGAGACATCATTTGGACTCACTATGATGTAAAAAATTAAAAACATTAAAAAAATAATAAATTATTATCTGTTTTTTTTCAATATATAATAAACCTAAAATATCATAAATAAAAGTTATGTAATATAGCTAAATCAATTGAACAACTTCAAAAACTAAGACAAATTATGTAGTAAAGTTGAATTGCAAGATACTAAAGAGATCTACTGTCATCGGATTGATCATTATATCATGTATGAGGAAAATTATCTCTTAAAATATGCCTATATTTGATGGAGCACATTGGGATGGGTTGAACAACATTTGTTTCATCTTAAGTGGGCCTTATTTCAAATAGGAATTACAAAAGTAAGAAAAATAGTACAAAAATATTATTTTAATATTATTTAAATATATTTTTAAAGCTAAAAAAGGACATGTATTTCACATGAGAAGAAGTTAACATATATATAATAAAATAATCAAACAAAGAAAAAATTTGAAGAAATGAGATAAATATATCTGAATGTCGCATCACAAGATAATAAAAAGAACATGTGTAACATTCTCGAATGTGAAATATTTTATAAATAAAAAATATCTTGTAAAGCATTCTAAACTCTTCAAAATAAAGTATTTTGAAATTTTTAAAGGTTTTTTAAATTGGTATAAGTTCTCAAAACTAGTGCAAAAACATTGATGTCATCTCGATTCAACCTTGTTTGAAATTATCACAAATTATAATTGTATATGAGCCCAAATATAACAAACTGTTTTTTTTTAATACGAAGTAAACATATTTTAAAGATTGATGTGCTTAATAGAGGAAATGTAATGTAATAAAAATCAATGCGATAACAAAACACAAGATGAGATTTAGAGTAACATAGCAATATAACCAAAGAAGGTGACAAATCTAATGAAATGAGATCAACTCCAAAGGAATGTTGCTTTTCTAAGATATAAAGATGTTCTTGAGTAAAATGCTAGATAGATAACTAAATTTAATATTAAAATATCTCATATTATAATCTATTATAAAATAAAATAAAATGTTCCCAAAGGATATAAAAATAAATATTTAATTATGTAAAGCTCAATGAGATGAGCTCAATGATATTTGTTTCGTCTCAACCAGGCCTTGTCTAAATTTTTATGACAAGGTGAACGTATATTAAAACATATGTGAGGCAAATTAAAGAAGTGTAATATGACAAAATATGAATGATAAAAGGGTTATAAGATGGAAGAATTATAGTTTTATAATCATTTAACCATATCAAAGTGAAACTTTTGAAGACGTGAAACAAATTTTACGAGAAGGTTGTATTCAATAGTGCTAAGAGATTGATTTTGACATCCTTATATCATAAAATAATGTGCAATTTAAAAAGACTCATAAAGTGTAACAAAATGTTTGAAAATTAAATATTTCAAAATATAGAAAATTATATTTTAATTTTATAGATTTATAGAGGTAAGTCAAAGATGTTTGTTTTGCCTAGTTTGAAACTTGTTTGCAATTATTATTAATTAACATAAGTAAATAAGCATAAGTATTAATAAATTATTATTTTTTAATTTTTAACAATCATATATTAAATGTAAAATGAGATAAATGGAACAATTATAATATGACCAAATCAAAGTTATGTAAAGGTTAAAAAAGAGTAAAATTAGAGTTACATAGTAATATAACAAAATTATTTAAAAAGATTTTAAGAAATAAAATCAATTGTATTAAAAATTTAGACTGAAAGATAGAAGGTGATTCAAAGTATCATCATCGATCATCAAATATAAAAAGAAAGAAAATATCTAGTATAGAATGCTAAAACCATAAAAAATTAAATATTTAAAAGAAAGAAATCAATACATTATTAGCTAGAGTTTGTTAGGACAACCCCAATAATGTCCTTTATAATGATTTGACTTAGTTTGGAAATACTATGACTTATTATATTTAACAAGCACAAATATTAATAAATTATTACTTTAATAACAATTAAATATATATTACAATTGAAAAGTGAAAAATTGATTGTAGAATACAACAAATTCAAACAAATGCAAAAGTCACATGAGAAACGATTTAGAATAACATAGAATTATTGCCAATCGAAAGTAAATATTTGAAAAACTTAGATAAATTGTACTTGAATGATGCTTTTCAAGTTGCTAAAGAAATTGAGCAGGACTTCCCTTACCATAAAATTACTTATAAATTGAATGTCTTGTAAAATAAGCTACAGCCATAAAAATTAGAATATTTGAAAATATAGAAATAAATACTTAATTTAATAAAGCTTCTTCAGACCATTGTAATAATATTTATTTTATCTCGACCAAACCTCTTGGGCAATTGCTATGAATTACTAAAGTTCATAAGTATAAATAATAATAAATTATTTGTTAATAATATGTAAATATATAATAAAGCTAAAATAAGATAAATTTAATCAATGAAATGTAACAAAATGTAATTGATATAACTAACTCATACGAGAGAAGGTTTGAAGTAACATTTCATTGTACCCAAAAAAATTAAAAAAATGAAGCAAAGTGATAAATTTTATAAAAACGTTATAATACAAGTTACTAAAGAGATCAACTGTAATGGTGATGGTCATTAAGTATGAATAGAAATATCCAGTGTAGCATTCAAAAACCATAGAAAATAAAATATTAAAAAAATATAAGAGTGAACATTTTTCTAACAAAGGGCATGTCAAGGTAATTCCAACATTAATTATCTTATGTCGACTTAACATAATTTTGATTTACTAAAATGTATCTTAAAAATATTCATAAATTGTAATAAATTATTATTTTAATATTAGAAAAATATTCTAAAGCAAAAATAAGATAAATTAAACTAAAATATATATGTTATCTAATAAAAGCCATGTAAAGAACATATTAGAGGAGATTATGAGTAACTTAGTACTAAAACCAAATCAAAGAAATCTAAAGATCACATGAGAGAAAAATTTAGGTTTCATATTGCTCTATCCTAAGCAAAACAAATCATTCGAAGAAAATTACAAAAATTGTATCAAAAAAACATGGTTCTCAAATCATATATAACTCATCATTTCTCAATAAACATATTAAAACGTCTTGAAATTAACATATGTAAAAGTATTTAAATGAATATTTAAAGCTATTGAGCATGTTAAGATGTGCCTTACAATATTTTTTTCATTTATTTAGGATCTCATTTTACATTACTATTAATTACTAAATTTAACAGACATAAAAAATAAATTATTATTTAAGTATTACTTTTACATATATATATAATTTAAAAAATGTTAATAGAAAATGGAAAGACATTTAGATAACACTTGATGAGATATTTGGAGTTGCATAGTGATATAGCATGTCATAGCGAAACTTTCAAAATATGAGATGAGTTGTATATGAAATCTTCCTTCCAAGTAGTAAGGAGAATTGTTGTATAATCTTTAATCATCAAATCTATTTCAATTTAAAATATCTATAGAAGCATGGCAAAACTCAAGAATATAAAATCTTAAAAAAATTAAAAATAATTGTTTAATTGGATATAGTTTGATGAAACGAGTCTGACAATATCTGTTTAAACTTGATAAGACCACACTTCAAATTATTATGAATTACAAAGCTAAAGAAAAAATAAAAAATTAACAACAATTTCTTCATATTATGTTAATATATATATATAAATATGAAAATGTTATTAAAAAAGCAATTTAATATTACCTAATCAAAAAGATGTAAGGCTAAAATAAGATAGAATTTAGGGCTACAAAGTTCTATAAGAAAATCAAAGTAAAAAAATTTATTAAAAGATAAACTATTTGGAAAGATGTGTTCGATGAAGGTAAAGGTGTTGAATGTAACAACATCTATTGTCAAGACATATAAAAAAGAAAAGGTCTCCTAAGAAATGCCAAAACCCTAGATTTTAAAACATTTAAAATAATAAAAATGAACATTTTATTCAATAGAGCCCATCAAGATGTCTCTATATTTATTATTTTATCTTGATTGGATCTAGTATGGTTAAATGTTAATTATGATAGTAAATAAATATAAATAAAAATATTATGTTTTTAATGTTAAGTAAATATAAATAAAATTTGAAATGAAATAAATTGCGATAAGTTAACATCACCAAATAAAATCAAGGTTATGGAAACATGAGAAAAAAATTAGAGTTTTATAGTAATATAACCAAATCAAAGTAGGAAATTTGAACAAATGAGATTAGTTATAATAGAAATTTGTAATTCAAAATATTGAAGAGGTCGAATATAACATCATTAATCATCAAATTAGGTATGAGTTGAAATTTCTCTAAATCATATCAAAACACTAAAAAATAAATCATTTAGAAGAATAAAAATTAAAGTAACTAATAGGATAAAGCTTATGGAGATGAGTCCAAAGATACTTATTTCATCTCTATCAAACATTGTTTTGACTTATTTTTTACTAGCAAAGTTAAAGCAAAAAGAATAATAATTTACTTTTTTTAGTAAAACGTAATTGCATATTAACATTGAAATGAGGTAAATTTAAGTGATGCAATAACACCTAATTACAACAAATTAAATGCCACAAGTGAAAATAATTAGATTTTTTTGTAATATTAAAAATTAAAAAAAGAGAGATTTTACAAGAATGTTACAGACCAATATATTATCTAGGACAAGTGTGACATCATCAATCACCAACCCTTGTTTGACAAAGTTTTCTTCATCTGTATTAGACCTTATTTTGAATTAAATCAAATTAGCAAAGTAAAATAGCATTGAAAAATTTGAAATTAGAAATTTTTATCTTATGCAAATGAATATTAACATTAAATTACATAAATTAAAGTAATGTAATGCTGCCAAAACAAAGTTATGTAAAGCTCAAAGAGGGTACATTTGGAGTTACATTGTAATTGAACTAAGCTGGTTGAGATGAGCATAATGACATTTGCCTTCTACTGATTGAACCTTAAGAGGAGTTATTATGAATTACAATAGCAACAAGTATAGATAAAAATAAATTTCTATTTTAAAGTTAAATAAATATGTATTAATGCTAATAAAAGATAAATTGAAGCAATGAAAAAAAAATCATAGACATGTAATAGTATCATGAAAGGAGAGTTAGACTTACATAATAATATAGCTAAATCAAAGTCAAACATTTGACAAAATAAGAAAAATTTTATTTTCAAGTTTCTTTCAAAGATACTAAGGATATGTAGTGTAACATAATTAATCATCAAATCTTGTATTAATTAAAAAAAATATTAAAACATGTCAAATCTCTAGTACATATATCTTTTTATAAATATAAAAAATGATTATATGATTGGTTAAAGCTTATCAAGATGAGTTCGTGACATTTTTTATTCATTGTTAGACCTCGTTTACAGTTACTACATATTCCAATAGTATAAAAGCATAAAAAAGTAAATAAGCATAAATAATTAAAAATTATTTCTTAATATCAAATCAATATATATTAAATCAAAAATTAGATAAATTTAAAACAACTAATGTAATGAATTATAAGACATGTATTGCTCACACAGGAGCAGGTTTAGAGCTACATAGCAATATTCGAAAATTAAAATAAAACATTTTAAAAAATCAAATAAATTACACAAGAAAGCAACATTACAAGATAAAAATATGATAAAGTGTAACATCCTAATCTGTGAGGTATGGCATGATTTGAAATGACTCATAAAGCATGCAACAACACTATCATATAAAATATTTTAGAACATAAAAATTATTATATAATTAGACAAAGGCAATAATGAAGAGTCAAGCAACACTGTTTTTTTTCTAATTGGAACATTCAATTACTAAAAATTACTAAAATAAAAAACATAAACAAAACAATTTTATTATTTGAGTAATAGGTCTATATTTCATAAAGCTCAACATGAAATTAATTAAAGTATTATAATATAACAAAATCAAAGTGATTTAATGGTCACATAACAGGAGACTTGGAGTTTCAATGTATTATAAATAAAATTGTAGCTAACAATTTAAAAAAATTAGATAACTTGTATAAAATGTTTAATTCAAAGATAATAACAAGAATGATTGTAAAGTTCAATAACATTAATTTCAACATAATTAGACATCTTTTAAAACTATAGTGGATTAAAAAATAAATGAGCATAAATAATGATAAATTAGTTTTATAGTATTTGGTAAATATATAATAAAATAAAAATTAGATTAAATGAAGTATTAAAATATAAGTAAGTCAAAGTTATGCAAATGTCACAAGAGTGAAGATTTAAAGCTTCATACCAGCAAAAAAATCAAAGCCAAAAATTTGAAGAAATGAACAAAGTCCTATGATATAATTTCATTTGAAGATATTACAAAATAAGAGTATTCCATCCTTGATCATCAAATAAAGTGCCAAATATCGTTTTTCATTAACAAAGATAAAAATATAAGAAAAATTAATAATATAAAAAAGAGTACTTATTTAGAGTAAGATTATCAAGATGAGTCCAACAGCATCTATTTCATCTTAATCATGGCATGTTTAAAATTACCATGAATTTCCAAAGTAAATATTCATGAATAAAAATTAAGTATTATTTTAATATTAAGACAATATGTAGCAAAGCTAAAATAAGATAAATTAAAATAGTGTAGTACGACTAAATCGAAGAAATAAAGTTTATGTTGTCTCGACCAAGCCTCATTTGGAATTGTCATAAGCAAAAACTTTTATAAGAATAAATGATAAGAGGATATTATTTTGATATTACATAAATTTATATTAAAGTTAAAATAAGAAAAATTGAAGCTATATAATCAATGCAATGTTAAGTGTTACATGAAGGGTATTTAGAGCAAACAGTAATATAGAAAAATTTAAATAAAAGACTTAAAAAAATGAAATAAATTGTAAGATAAAGTTATAATGCATGATACTATTGAAATTAAGTCCAATATGCATGATAATCAAATCATGTAAAATCCAAAAAATATTTTAAACTATAGTGAACTCCAAAAAATATTTAAAATAATAAAATTAAAATTTAATTAGATAGAACTCTAGGTGAGTCCAATGATATTTGTTTTTTTAAAGAGTTCATAAAGTATTCCTAGATGAGACCTTGATCATCAAATCATTTATGAATCAAAATATTTTATAAAGCGTTCCAAAATAATAGATAGAAATTACAAATATAAAAAATAAATTTTGAACTATAAATTTCTAAATTTAGACAATCATAAATAATAATAACTTATTATTTTCATGTCATGTAGTTATATGTTAAACTTGAAATGAAATAAATCAAAGCAATGTAACCAAATGAAATATATTCAAGATAAAAGGTGCCATGATAATACATTTAGAGTTTCACAATAAGATAACCAAATAAAAATGAAAAAAAATTAAAAAATAGGATAAATTACACACTAAATTTGCATTCCAAGAAACTAAGGAGATCAAGGGTAATATCTTCAATCATTAAATCTAAATAAAATAAAAAATGACTTATAAAGAATTAAAAAATTTAAAAAATAATATTTTTATAGAGCTCATCAAGATGATTCCAATGATGTTGAGTTTATGCAATCAAACCTCATAGAGAATGATTACAAAATGAAAAAATAATTTAGCATTAATAATTATCAATTATAATGCAAATATTTACTAGACATACATTAAAAAAAATGATATAAATTAAAGTAATGTAATACATCCAAATCAATGTGATATACAAGTTATACCTAAATAGATTTAGAGTGACAAAGTAATAACAAAATTATCATAAAATATTTGAAGAAATAAGATAAATTATAACACATTCAGAGGTAGTGAAGAGATCAAGGTTGTCAATACGAGTGTAATGATATTTGTTACAGCTTGAATGGATTATATTTAGAATTTCTCTAAAATATGAAAGAAAAGAAACACTAATAATCATAAATTATTTTATTAATGTTACATAAATATATATTAAAGCAAAAATGAGATAAATTGAGACAAAGGAATATAACAAAATAAAAGCCATGCAAAGGTCACATCACATAATATTTGTAATTACTTAATAATATAACTTAATCAAGGTGAAAAATTTAGAAAATAAGAAAACTTATGTTGGAAAGTTGCATTTAATAATTTGAAGGACATTTTGTTTAGCCCACTCAATCTTCAAATAAGTGTAGAATCAAAATGACACGTAAGGTGTGACAAAATTGAAGAAATTAAAGTGCTAAACAAATATATAAAATTGAATATTTAATTTCATAGTGCTGTTCTAATTTTATGTAAAAATTTAATAAATCTAAACGAGCTTATATTGAAGTAATCTAACAATAGAAAATAAAAATAATGCAGAGGTAATAAGAAAAGAGACTTAGGGTTGCATAATACGATAACTAAATCAAAGGAAAACATTAGAGAAAAGTTTATAAATTGTAAGATAAATTTGCATTGCAAGATACTAAAAACTTGGAGTGTAATATTATTGATCATCAAATTAAGTGTAAATCAAAATGTATAACAATAAATGCAAAAACCTTAGATAATAAAATATTTAAAATATGAAATAAATATCTAACTGGATAGAACTCATTATCGTGAGTCCAATGGCAATTTTGTTATCTCAATCAAACAACACTTAGAAATATTAACAAATTATAAAATTGAATAAGTATGAATAATAACAAAATATAATTTTAGTATTAGTTTAAATAAGACAAATTGAAACAAAGAAATATAACCAAATCAATGCATTAAAGCTCATATGAGTGTTGATTTAGAGTGAGATAGTAGTATACAAAATTTACTAAAACCTTATATGAAACTTGGTAAATTATAAAAAAAAAGTTGTACTCCAAAATCTAAGGATGTCAATATTAATTTTGTTAATTATAAAATATGGAGGAATGAAACTTTCTCATAAAACATTACAAAAGCATTAAAAATGGATTTAAAAATACAAATAATTTTTTTTTAATTTGATAGAACTATCAACTCTAGTCATCTAACATTTGTTTCATCTTCATCCAACTTTGTTTGGAATAACTACAAATTACGAAATTAAATAAATATAAATATTTAAAAAATAAATTTTAATATTAATCAGATAGTTATTAAAAAATAACTAACACAAATTAAAGTAATGTAATATAACTAAATTAAAGTGATGTAAATATCACATGAGTAGAGAACTTGTGTTTCATAGTTATAAAACCAAGATAAAAATTTGAAGTGATTTGATAAATTGTAAAGGAATATTGTACTACAAGATACTGAAGAGATTATGTTTGACATCCATGACCATACATCTTGTTAGAATCAAAATATCAAATAAAATACACAAAAAAATAAAAAATTATATATATATATATATATATATATATATATATATATATATATATATATATATATAATAAATGAATAATAACCAGATAGAGCTCACAGAGACTAGCTAAACATCACTTATTTTATCTTCATGAAATTTTTTAGAAATGTTGTGAATTTTAAAAGTAAAAAAATAATAATAGATTAATATCTTTTAATTTTAATTAAATTTATATTATAACTAAAATGATATAAAATGATACAACATAATACAATAATAAAAAAGTGATGTAAATATGAAATGAGAGAAGAATTAGAGTTTCGTAGTAATATCACTAAAAAAAGCAAATGATTTGAAGAATCAACATAAAATGTACAAGAATACTACGTTCAAAGACACTAAGGAGATTGGGTGTAACCACATTGATTGTCAAGCTAGGTATGAATTAAAACATCTATCTAAGAATGCTAAAGCCATAAAAATGATTAAAAAATATAAAATAAATAATTTAGTGGATAAAATTTTTTGAGATATTTCTAATGATATTTATTTCATCTCTAAGGAAACTCGTTTTGTATTACCAGAATTTGCAAACTATTGTTCTAATGTGAGGAAAACTTAAAATTGTTTTGATTTAGCTAAATTATTCCATTTTGATTTACCATATTTTAACTTTTCTTTTACAATTATTAGATATTAAAGTAATAATGTTTTGTTATTTATCCTTGTTTATTTTTTATCTTTGTCATAATTCCAAATGACATTAGATGAGGAAAAATCAAATTTAATTAGAATTAACTAATTTACATCTATCCAATTAAATATTTATTTTTGATATTCTTAAATTATTTTCTTTTGCATATTTTACAAAATAGTTTTGTTAGTACATGAATTGATGATTGGGAATAATACATTTGATATCCTTAGCTTATTGGATTTCTACATACCTTTATAGTTTACCTTATTTCTTAAAGTTTTTTTTATTTTTTTTGTTATATTACAATATAACTTTAAACCTCTTATCATGTGACATTTAATTATTTTTTATTTCAATATATTATATTATTTTAATTTATTTAATTTCAGCTTTAATACTAATTTAGTTAGTATTAAATTGATAATTTATCTTTATTTATGCTTATTTCAAATCATATTTCATAGTAATTTAAAATAGGATCTAATTGAGACTGAACAAAGGCCTTTAGATTCACATTAACTCTATCAAATTAAATATGCATATATATAATTAAAACATAAGCATATACTTATTTTGGATGTGCTTATTTTTAATAATTATAAAGTCAACCCTGGTGATCTCAATCTAATTATTTGTTTATTTGAATGATTTTTAAAAAAACCTTATTTTTTAAAGTTCTAAAATGCTTTGCAAGATTTTTTGAGTCATTTTTTTAACAAACAAGGATGTCACACTCAACCACCTAAACATGTCGAAGTGTAGCTTTCCAACATAATATATTTTATTTTTTCAAATTTTTCATTTTGTTTATGTTTTATTATTATGAAACACTAAAATAATATTTTACTTATCATAAATTACTTCAGCTTATTTATATTTAACTTTAACATATGTTTTCTTAATATTAAAATAATAATTTATTATGATTTTTTTGTTACTTTATTAATTTAACATATGTTTTCTTAATATTAGAAAATGACATTGGATATGTCTCAATGAACTCTATCTAGTTAAATATTTTTTTTTTTAAATATTTTATCTCATTTCTTTAAATGTTTTTCTTTGGTTTTATTATGTTATTATGAAACTCTAATTCCTTTCTTTTATGGGTATTATATTTCTTGGATTTTATTATTTTACATTTCTTTAATTTATCTTAATTAAGCATTTATATATATATATATATATATATATAGTTATTGTTACTTATGATTATTTACTTTGTTAATTTATAGTATTTCTAAATATTATTCTACGGAGATGAAATAAACATTGTTGGACTTGCCTCGGCAAGCTCATTACAATTAAATATTTCTTTAATGTTTCTAAACATCTGGTTTTCATGGCTTCATCATGCTTCATGAGTCATCATAATTAATGCTGGATTTGACATTCGTTGATGTTGTACTCAATCTTTCTAGTATCCTAGAATGCGATTTACTCATACATTTATCTCTTTTATTCAAAAGTTTGACTTTGATTTGGTTATATTACTATGTAACTTTAATTCTCCTCTAATATGACCCTTATATCACATTAATTTGGGAATATTACATTTTTGAATTTTAACTCAATTCAACTTTAATTTTTATTTCCTTAATATTACAATGTATTTTAATATTCTTTATGATTATTTTATTTAATAACTTGAAGTAATTCAAAACTAGGTTCGATTGAGAAAAACAAACATCGCTAGACTTGTGTTAATGGGTTCTATTAAATTAAATATTTCATTCTATTTTTTTAAAATATTTTATCTTTTATGGTTGAAGAATTCTTTACCAATCTCTTTCTTTTTTAGAATACTGCTTTATCTAATAATTTATCACAATTCTTCAAAACTTTTGCTTTGATTTTGGAATGTTATTATGGAACTCGGATTCCATTCTTACAAAATCACTAGATTTCCTAGATTTGGTTCAATTATATTGATTTAATTTATCTTATTTAACGTCTTCTATTTAGCTAGTTAATTTTCAATAATACAGTGATATTAATTTTGTTTATTTATTTTGGTAATTTGAAACAAAACAAAAGATGGCTTGATTGAAAAAAAAAATGTCATTGGACTCTTCAGGATGATCTATAGATAATTATATATATATATATAAATATGTTTTAGTTATTTTTGACGATTTTGGCATATTCTATGACACATTTCAATTTATACCAAATTTGATGAACGATTATGTTCCACTCCATCTCCCTAACATTATGGAATACAATTTGTGTTGATTGGGTTATAGCACTATGGAACTACAAATTAGCTATTGTGTTTCCTTCACATCATATTGATTTGGTCGTATTACTTTTTAATTTATCAGGTTTTAATTTAAATTTATTTTTTCTTAAAATTAAAATTAATTTTTAATTTTATTTGTGTTTATGTATTTTGGGAATTTCTAATAATGTGATTTTGAAATACCTTATTAGACATTTCCATTCTTCACTTATTTATTGATCAAGGAATGTTACAGTTGAATGATTTTTTTACAAAATTTATTATATTTATTTCAAGTTTTTACTTTAGTTACTTATCCTACAATGTGGTCCTAAAGTCCCTTTTATCACTTATACATGAAAATTAATTCATAATTTTTAATTTATTAAATTTATCTTTTTTCAATTTTGATTATATTAACTTAACATTAAAATATTAATTTTTTGTTATTTATGCTTATTTTGTTTTACTATTCCTTGAAATTTCATATGAATAATAAAACAAATAAAATAAGATCTATCCTATTAATTATGAAATCAAAGTATATCCAAGTATAAGTATATATATGAATATTCAATTATTAAATATAAGTATATCCAAATAAGGTTTGATATAGACAAAACATGCTGCACTACACTAGTGAAGTTGAGCTATATTTAATTAAATATTTATTTGTTTACAAATTTGATTTTTTATTTTTTAGTGTTGTTACTTGCTTTAAATTTAAATTAATACATAGTTTTCTTATTGAGGATATTTCACTCAACCTTCTTAGTAGAAAGTAATGTTTCTGTAAAATTTAACTTATTTCTTAAATTTTCTTTCTTTAAATTAATTATGTTTTTGTCATCATGAATGTTCTCTTGTGTAACCATTACATTACTTTGATTTTGTTATATTACAATAAAGAAATCTATCTCCTTTCCAATTTCTTATATATTTACTTTATTTTAAAAAAAAGTAAGTTTTCTTATTTATGTTGATTTTCTTCTGTAATTTGTCGTGATTAAAAATGATGTTCGATAAAGATAAAAATGTTATCACTAGAATCATCTAAAATAACTATTTCAAATTAAATATTTATTTTAGTAATTTTTATGCATTTTAGTTGCCATGGTTTTTATATGTTTTATGAGATATTTTTATTCGTTCCTGATTTGAAGGTCGAGAATGTTATGCTCCATCTCGTTTGCATCATGGGATAGAACTCCTTGTACAATAGACTTGATTTCATCTCGTTTGTGCTTTACATTGTTTTTAATTCAACCAAAATTTTTTATCATTTCAAGTACATTACATACTTAAATAATTTTGAAAAAAATAATTTTTCACTTTTTAGTGTTATTTACTCTTGTTGTTCTTAATAATTCTAAAAAGAAACAAATATCATGCAAATGTCACTGGACTTGTGACGATTAACAACAATAACAAACAATTTATTTTCTTTACTTTTAAATATTTTCTCTAATATTTTTTATTTTCTTATTAGATATTTCAATTCAAACCTATTTTGATGATTGATGATGTTGAATTGAACATTCTAAGAATGTTATAAAGTAATTTTGCCATATAGTTTATATTATTTTCTCAAAACGTTTGTTTTGATGTTGTTATATTATTTTGTGAATCTAATTCTCCTCTTTTATGGCCGTCACAATTCTTTGAATTACTGATATTATAGTGCTTTATATCATTTCAACTTTAATATATATATTTACTAGTAATACCAGAAATAATTTGTTGTTATTTATGAGTATTTTTTTCAATAATTCATTACGATTACAAACATTGTCTGATCGAGATGAAACAGATGTCATACGACTAATCGTCGTTTGCTCTATGCACTTAAATATTTATTTTTTAAATTTTAAAATATTTTATTTTCAAGGGATTTTACTTGAAAGTTTAATTTGTACTTTATTTATCAATTGAGGAAGTTATACTCGATTTTCTAACTATCTCGCAATAAAACTTTCTTACAAACTTTATGTTATTTCTTCAAACTTTTTTTTTTGATTTAGCTCTACTATTATGAAACCCTCTTTCTCTATCATTGTGAACTTTACATGTTTGTTATTTAGTCATATTAAATATATTTAATACATCTATTTTTATCTTTGACATATATCTTCTTAAAATTAAAAGAGTAGTTTTTAATGATATATTTTTATTAAATTTAGCAACTTATAGTTATTCTCGATGATGTTTAATTGAGTCCGAATAAATATGATTTGACTCATCTTGACGAGCTCTGTCTAATTACATATTCATATTTCTATTTTTAAATATTTTATTTTGAATACTTTTGTAACACTTTACATGACATATTGATTTATACATGAATCGAAAATCAAGGCAATCATAATCAACCATCTTAGTATAAAATTTTTATCTTCGAATTGGAATTAAAATCTTTTCTCGTGTGAAATTTACATTACTTTTACTTAGTTATATTTTATTACATCAATTTAGTTTTAAAATTTATTCACCTAAAATGTAAATAATCAATTTTATCATTTGTTGTCCTTATTATGTTTTAATTCAACTTTCTTGAAAAACTTATGTCATTTTTTTTAATTCTTTATTTAATTTGGTTATATTACTATTAACTTCGCTTTAATTTAGCTCTTTTTAAGAATAATATATTTTTTTAATATTAAAATTATAATTTCTTTATTTAACTTTCATAATTCATATTAATTCCAAACGAGGTCTGATCAAGATGAGAGTAATATTGTTGAACTAAGCTCGATGAACTCTTTCTTAATAAAAAATTATATAATTATTTCACTTATTTTATAATATTTTGAGGCAATTTATAAGGCATTTGACATTGTGAAATGTGGCTTTCTTTTTTAATTTATTTCATTTCTTTGAATGTTTTGTTTTAATTTAGATATATTTCTATGAAACTATGGTTCTCCTCTCGTTTAGTATATAGTTCACTTTGATTTGGATATACTATATTATAATAACTTTGATTGTTTTAATTTTATTGTATATTTACTAAATTTAAAAATACTAATTTTTTATTATTTATGTATATTTATTTTGTTATTTAAAAGTTTTTCAAAATGTACTTCAGTCAAGAAGAAATAAAGTTTATTTGACACCTCTTGATGATGTTTATCCAGTTAATTTCTCATTTTTATAATTTTCATTATCTTATTTTATAAGGTTTTTCACTCTCTATGAGACATTTGGATTTAAAACTTATTTGATGAATAAGATTGTTACAACTTTTCTAATTAATATCTTTCAATACAGTGGTCCAAAGCAATGTATCTCAGTTTCTCTAATTTTTAACTATCATTTGGTTATATTACTATTAAATTTAAATCTTCTATCATATTTCCATCACATCACATATCTTCACTTACATTACTTTGTTTCAATTTAACTCATTTTAGAAATAAAAAATATTTTCTTAATATTAAAAGAATAATCTATTACTATTTATTCTCACTTAATTTTGTTTTAGTTCAAAGTAATTATAAGTACGGTCTAATGAAGATGAAAAAAATATTTGTTGGGCTCGCCTTCATGAACTTTTTTCTATTAAATATTGATTTTTTACTTTTTTTTAAAATACATTATTTCCTTGGGTTTTGAGATGCTTTAGAAGATACTATGATTCATACTTGATTTTTTGCTAGAGGTTGTTACATCTGATATTTTTAATAACTTAGAAAACAACTTTCTTGATATTGCTACAAAACTATAATTCTACTCTAATGTGACTTTTACATAACATATATTTTTTTATATTGCATTTTGATGAATAAAACATCATTGGAATAATTTTTAAGACCTCTATCCCATTTAATTCTAATTTTTATTTTTTTACATATTACATTTTCGTGTTTTTATGACACTTTTGAGACATTTTGATTCATAAAAATCTTGATGATAAAGGTTGTTTCACTTAATCCCCATAATATTTTTGTATTGAATTTTTCCATGAAATTCATGTCATTTTCTTAATTTCATTACTATTATTTTTGTATATCATTATGTAACACCAGTTCTTATCTCGTGTGGCATTCACATGTGTGTCATCTAGTTATGCTACAATACTTCAATTCAACTTATTTTTTATGTAATATACATTTGTTTGATTTCATAATAATAATTGGTTTTTTTTTTTTTTTTGGTAATTCGTAGTGGTTATAACCTAGTCTTATTAACATGGAACAAATATTGTTGGTCTTGCCTCAATGTGTTTTATCTGACTAAGTATTTATATCTTTATAGCATTTAAATGTGTTTTTTCTTAACCTTTATCATTCTGAACGAGATATTGTTTTGTCGTATATGAGTTAATTATCAAGGATGCTACACCTCATCTACTTAATAAATTGGAAAAACAACTTTCCTTCATAATTTATCTTATTCACTCAAATTTTTACCCTTTTTTTAGATATATATCATTAGATATGTAATTCCCTTCTTATGTGACCTTTGATTTGGTTTGATTTTTTATATTATATTACTTCAATTGATCTCATTTTATGTTTAATAGGTATTTAAATAATATTTGTATTATTACTATTACAAATTTTGTTCATGTACCTTATTTGATCATTGAAGGTATTACACTTTATTACTTTAGTTCCATGGAACATAGCTTTCTATAACAATTTATCTCATTTCCTTAAATTTCTTACTTTGTTTTGTTTATATTATCATCAAATTAAAATTCTACACTCTTGTAACTTTTATACTACTTTGATTTGAATATACTATCGTACTTCAAATAATCTCAATTGAAATGTAATTTATTTTTTCATAGTGTTTCAATAAAAGTATATTTTTTGGGGAAGTTTTTTTTAATAATTATTAATAAATCAAAATAAGGTCAGATCAAGATAAAAAAATGTCCTTGGACTAGATGAGCTACATTCTACTAAAAATTCGTCTTATAATATTATTTTTCCTAATTATTTGGCACATTTCATGACATATTTCAATTCAAACTTGATTCGATTATAAAGAATGTTATAATCAATCTGCTACATATCATGGAGTCTACTTTTCCCACATAATTTATCTTATTTCCATAAATTTGTTTCTTTGATTTGGCTATATTTTTATATAACTCTATTCTATGCTTTCTGACAAAATGAATGAATTTGAATTTTCTCGATGAGCTCTACCTAACAAAATATTTATTATATTTTAAATTATTTTTTAGGGCTTTGATAACTTTATAAGGCATTTTGCTTTTATCTAATTTAATGATAGAGGAGATTAAACATAATTTTCTTATATTTTCATGAAAGTTAAATTTTGCTATCGTGTGACCCTTTCATCTTTCTTGTTTGTTGCTTTTCATTGGAGCAATTTATCATGCTTATGCTTTTTTAACTTTGTAATTTGTAGTAATTCCAAATATTATTCAATTATGACAAAAGAAATATCCTTTTCATGGTACCTCACATAACAATTGACTACGTTATACACGATCTCTTTTGTTCCACATAATGTAACTTTCTCACACAATGTTTATCTTCAAACGTAACTATTACCTTTCGTTAATTTTGATATTTTTAATTGCTTTACATTTTTTTTATCTAGGATTCAATACATTTTAATTTTAAAATTAAAATAAATAATCGTTATTATTTATGGTTATTTTGTTTGGTAGTTCATGGTAATTATGAATTAGTTTTGATCTTGATGAAGCAAACATTGTCAGACTTATCACGATGAGCTCTATACATTAATTTTTTAAATTTTTATGGTTTTAGCATATCTTTTGAGATATTTTGTTTTACATTTGATTTGATGATAGAGAATGTAACACATGATCTCCTTAGTATCTCATAATGTAATAATAGCTTACTATTTATCTCGTTGCCTTAAAATATTTTATTTAATTTTGTTATATTATTATGAAACTATAATTGAAATATGATATAACCATTATATATATTTGATTCTATTATTTTATATAACCTCAATTTATCTTGTCTAAGTATTATTCTATATTTATTAAATATAAAAAGAATAATTTATAGATATTTATAGTTATTTTATTTTTTCATTTTATAGTATTTCTTGGCTTGGTTCTATCTAGAAAAAATAAGCAACATTGGACTCACCTTGACAAGGTACAACCAATTGTTTATTCATTTTCATACTTTTAAATATTTAATTTCGTATGATTTTTACACTCTTGCATGGATTTTTCAATCATGCTAGATTTGATAATCAAGATTCTCATACTTAATCTCTACAAAATCTTGTAATGTAATATTCTTATACAATTTATGTAAATTCTTCCAACTTTTTAGTATCGTTTGGTCAATTATTATGTACCCAAATTCAACTATCCATCATTCCTTAAATGTCATTTATTTGATTGATTACATTGTTTGAAATTAACTAGATTAGGCCTTAAAAATAATAATGTATTATTATTTATTCTTATTTGCTTTAGTATTTCATAGTATTACAAAACAAGGTCTGATTGAAATGAAAGAAATGTTGTGGGACTCATATTAAAAAGAATTATAGATTTAAGTACTCCTTTCTTATTTTTTAAATATTATATTATCTACATCTTTACCAAATTGTACAAGTTATTTTAATACGTATATTAATTGATAATCGATCATGAAGCTTCTAATTTTTTTTGTATTATCAAAAGAAATTTTACCAAAATAATTTATCACTTTTTTTCTAATGTTTTGCTTTGATTTTGTCAACTTATCAATTTAACTCCTTCCAACTTTAGTATTATAAACTTAATAGTACAATAATAATTTTTTATTACTTATGTTTATTTACTTTGGAAATTTAAAGTAGTCACAAATGTCGTCTGATGTATGTGATACAAATGCCATTGAACTTATATTGACAAGCCCTACCAAGTAAGCAAAGGTTTTTATATTTTTAAATATTTTTATTTTTTAGTGTTATGGAAAGTTTTGTGAAACATTATATTTCTTACAGTATTTTAAGACCAAGAATGTTACAATCAATCTCTTTAGTAAATTTGGAGCATCTTTCTCATTACAATTATCTTATTTCTTTAGATTTTATTATTTAATTTCATTACAATACTATACCATTATAATTCTACTCTTATGCAGTATTTACATATCCTTGATGTCTAGTACAGTACAATCCATCAATTTATCTTACTTTTTAAATATATATTTAACCTAGATCGTTACTATTATTATTTATTCTTAATTATTTTGGTAAAATTAATAATTCCAAACCTGATAAGATTTAGACAAAAAACATAACGCTAGATATGTGTCAATTATCTCTAACCTTGTAAATGTATAATTTTATATTATTCATTATTTTATTTTCTAGGTTTTATTCACACATTGCAAAATATATTGAATCATAGTAGATCTGATGATCAAGGATGTTATAGTTGCCCTATTTTGTGTCTTTGAAAGAAAATTTCCCAATGAATTTTTCTAATTTCTTCAAATTTTTTTTCTTTTAATTTTTTTATGTTGCCTTAGATTTCTAAATCTCCTTACATGTGACATTAATACTACTTTGATTTGGTTGAATTTCATTACTTTTGTTTAACTCCTTTGAGCTTTAATATATATTGACTTTAATATTGAAATAAGTATTTATTATTATTTATGCCTATTTTCTTGGGAAATTCATAGCAATTTCAAATGTGGTCTCATTCAAAAAAACAATACCACTAAACTAGGCTTGATGAGCTATATACAATTAAATATTAATCTTTATATTATTCTGAATATTTAATTTTTAAGGATTTTGTATGTTTATGAAATATTTCCATTTGTATGGTATTTTATGATAAAAAAGGTTTTACAAAGGATCACCTTAGTATCATGGAATTCAACTTTCTCATGTTACTTATCTCATTTCCTAAATGTCGTTTTATTTTGTTATACTGCTACAAAACCCCAAATTCACCACCCAGTTGATTTTTACATCGCTTTCATTTTGTTATATTAAATTTTTTCATTTTATGCCTCTTTAACTTTATTTTATATTAATTAAAATTTAAATAATAATTTATTAGTAATTATTTTAGTTTGTTTGGCAATTCATAATCTATTCAAATAAGGTATCATTAAGATTAAATAAAGATTGCTCTGCTTGTATTAATCTGCTTTGCTTAATTAATACTTTTTTATATTTCAAATTTTTTTCTCATGACTTTTGTACTACTTTATGAGGCATTTCTATTCATAAATGATTTTCTGACAAATGCCATAAGATTAGATCTCATTAGTATCTCATAGTGTAGCTTTACCATATAATTTATTTAATTTCATAAATTCTCTCACTTTGATTTGGTTTGATCATAATAAAGCTGGATATCTCCACTTGTGCAACCTTTACATCACTTTCATTTACTTAAATTACATTTCTTCTATTTATTTTTATTCAAATTTAATATAAATCTACTTAACATTATAGTAGTAATTTACTAATTTTTTTGTTTTTTTAGTCATTGGTAATTTGTAGAATTTTTAAATGTTATTTGATGGAGACAAAATAAAGGATGCTTAACTAACCTCAACACGCTGTACACAATTAAATATTAATTTATTTTTTAATTTTATTATTTTGCATGGCAGGGTCACATTTTATGAGATATTTTTACTTGTATATGATTTGATGACAAATGTCTATCCTTGCTAGCATCTTATTAGCCTAAGGAGATTTTAAACTTATTAGCTTCGCTTATACAATGATTGGTCACCCTAAATAGGTTTCACCTTAGTGTAAATGGTACACAATGATTTCATGAGAAGCTCTAAGTAAATGGCATTCTAAAACTTGAAAGAGTTTAAAAAAATTCCTAAATGAAAACATAGATATTTATTTCATTGAAGAGCTATACACCAATAACAAAAACCCTTACATAAACATTTGAGCTTTCATAGGAGATAGGACAACTATTAGGCAATTAAACATATCAATCATATTATTATTAATAACTTTTTACAAAAAAGAAAATTTTTTAAAACCAAACATTAAATGAAGTTATAGTGAAAGTAATGATTACCTTTCGAAAATTTCTCTCGAATTAAAACAAAAATTAAAGAAACTAGAGTAAATTTGTGAATTGGCAAGTATGTCTAACTCAATAAATAATAAGTAAAGAAAAAAATGCTGCAAAATATAATGCGCTAAATAAATTGCTAATATTGCAACAACCCAAGCATACATTCCATGCCAGGCAAGCTATTTTTAACTTATTTTATATTTTTAGAATTTGGCACACTTTGGTAGCCTTTTTGATTTAAACCTAATTTGATGTCCATGATTATTACATCTGGTCTTCTTAGTATCCTTGAATGTAATATCTCCATGTAGTTTTTCTTGTTTTTTGCTATTTTGTTTTTAAATTTGGCTATATTAAAATGTAACCCTAAATCTTAACTAGAGTGACCTTTAAATCATTGACAAAAATTGAATGTCATTATAGTCATCTTAACATGATCAACCAAATTAATTTTTTATTTTTAAATATTTAATAATTTTATTTTCTATTTTTTTTGATTGCTTTACTAGTATTTTCAATTTATACCAAATTTGGCTTTCAAGGATCTTACCTTTGACCTCCTTTTTACTGTAACTTGTAGTTTGACAGTACAATTTGTATCTTTTTTTCAAATTGCATAACAATTTGAAATAAAGTTTATTTAAACTCTAGCTCTCCTCTTTTGTGAACTTCACATCTTTTTGATTTTCTTGTGTTATTATTCTTCAATTTCTTTAATTTCAAGTTTAATATATATATATTTACTTAGAAATAAAATTATGTTTTTTTTATTTTTTATAGATATTTAGAATTGTAGTTCGTACTAATTCTAAATAAGCTCCAATGGAGGAAACAAACTTCAAGGGAATTGACTCGGAGAGCTCTACCTAATTAAATTTATTTTTTACATTTTAAATATATTATTTTCTTTGGTTTTGGCAACTTTTATAAGGTGTTTTAATTCACACTTAATTTGACAATCAAGTTTACACACTATCTATTTAGTACCTTGGAATGTAATTTTCCCACATTATTCAACTTATCTCTTCAGATTATTTTCCTTTGTTTTTTTATATTACTTTGTAATTCTAAAACATTTCTTACTTGTTACATCACGTTTATTTAGCTAAATTATAAATCTTCAATTTACCATAATTTAACTTTTATAAATATCATTTTAATATTAAAAAATCATATTTTATTACTATTTATGTTTACTTAATTTTATAATTCATAGTTATTCCAAATAAAATTTGATATAGAAGAAGCAAATGTCATTAGACTGTTGTCAGTGGGCACTAACAACTAAAAAATTATTTTCGTCACATTTTTAATAATTTTATTTTTTATATTTTGAACACTTTAGACGACAAAATAATTCATGTAATATATCTTATTTTTCAACATTTATGCTTTTATTTGGCAACTTATAATGTTATTCTAAATCTCCTCTTATGTGACCTTTAAATCATTTTGATTTGGTTGTGTCATATTTAGAGAGTGTTTCTTAATTTAACTTTAATATATATATATATATATATATATATATATATATATATATATATATATATATATATATATACTTCATAATAAAATAATAATTTCTTATTATTTACACTTATTTTATTTATTAAATTATAATAATTCCAAATGTGGGTAGATCACGACAAAAAGCATCTTATTAGAGTGGCCCTGATGAGCAATATTTAACTAAATATTCATTTTTATCTTGTTAACTATTTTATTTATTGAGTTTTAATATTTTTTGTGAGACATTTTTATTCATGCCTTATTTTCCAATGATGGTGCTACACTAGTACTCCTTATTATCTTGGAATGTAGCTTTGTCATATAGTATATTTCCTTTCTTCAAATTATTGCATTTGTTTGGTTTAATTTTTATGATTCCATAATACTCCTCCCATATGAGACTTAAAAACTTTGATTTTATTAAATTAAAGTTCTTTAATATATTCATTTCAACTTTAACAAATATTTAATTATTATTGAAACCATAATTTATTAATATTTAGGTTTAATTTCTATGTTAATCCATAGTAATTGAAAACAAGGTCCCATGGAGTAAAAAAAATGCTATTGGACTAATCTTGATGGGTTCTTTCCAAATTTTTATTCAATTGATGATCTAGGATGTTATATTCATTATCCTTAGCATTTTAGAACACTACTTTCTTATAATTGATCTCATTTCTTCAAATTTATTTCTTTGATTTTTGATATATTTATGTATTACTCAAACACTTCACTCATGTGATCTTTATATTCCATTGATGTTATAAAACTTGAACATATCGTTTTTCATCTTCAACATATATTTAATTAAAATTATAATAATGATATATTATTATTCATTTTTTTTGCTTTAGTATGTAGCTAAAGTCTAAACTGTGCCTGATCAAGACAAAACAAAAGTGGTTAGCTTCACCTCACAACCTTTATCCAATTAACTATTCATCTTTATATTTTTAAATATTTTATTTTAATGAGTTTTGTATGGTTTATGAGAATGTTTTATTTGAACATCATTTGATAAATGATGATATTAGAGTTGATAATCTTTGTATGTTGGAATACATTTTTGTCATATAACATATCTCAATTTTTAAAATGTTTTTAATTAAGCTTCTTTGTGCTTATGAAACTCTAAAGCTTTTCTCATCAAGCCTATACATTGTTTTAATTTATATAATTTCAACATTATTTTTTATTTAATAAAAATTTTAAAAAATGATTTATTATTGTTTAAGCCTACTTTCACTCGAAATTTGCAACCAAACGAACTTTTCCATATTTGCCTCAATGACCTCGATCTCATTAATTTTTTTATTTTAAAATACTTAATTCTTTTGGGTTTTGACATTTTTTGCCATATAGATTTCTACTTGATTTGATGGTTAGGAATGTTAAGCTTGACATCCTTAATATCTTTGAATGCATCATTCAAGCACATTTTATATTATCTTATAAAATGTTTTGCTTCAATTTAGTTTTATTACTATGAAAATCTAATTTTCAAATCATGTTACCCATATAACACTTTTATTTTTGACAAATTTTATCTTTTTAGTTTCTCTTATTTCAATTTTGATATGTATTTACTTAAGATTAAAATAAAAATTTATTATAGTTTATTTCTTTTTTTGATAATTTGATGTAATTCTGAATGACGTCCAATGGAGATGAAGCAAGTATCAATTGACATATCTCATTGAGCTTTACCTATTTAAATACATATTTTTATAATTTAAAAAATATTGTTTTCTAACATTTTTTCATAATTTATGAGATATTTTGATTTTTTCAAGATTTGACGATAGTGGATGTTACATTTGATCTCTTTAGCATCTTTGAATGCATTTTCTTATATAATTTGTCCCTTTTGTCTGAATTTTTTGCTTTCCTTCGATTTTATTGCTATGAAACTCTAATGTTTCTCTTATGTTACAATTATATCATTTTTATTTTTCCAAATTACTTTGCAGCATTTTATCTAATTCTAGCTTCATTATGTCTTTGCTTAATATTAAAATAATAATTTATTATCTTCCATACAAATTTAATTTTTTAATTGGTAGAAATTTGAATAAGGTCTAATTGAGAGGAATCAAACATCATTGGGCTCATCTCAACATGCTCTTTCAATATAAATATTTTTACATTTAAATATTTTATTTTTTAGTTTTTTACTCTTTTATAAGGCATGTTTAATCATTCCTTATTTGACGATTGAACTTGTTGTGTCCGATTATCATAGTATCTTAAACTGCAAATACTCTTTGCAACTTATCTCATTTTTTAAAATTTTTTTTTGTGTTATATCAATATATATTTGTAATTATCTTCTCATTTGTTGTTTATATGTTTTTTATTTAGATATATTACATGATCTTAATTAAATTTTTTTAGATTTTAATTTAATGTTATTTAATATTAAAATAACATTTCATTACTATTATACTTATTTGCTTTTATAATTCATAATAACTCTAAGAATGGTCAGACCAAGAAGGAAAAAAATTTAGACATGCATCATTTTTATATTCTTATTATTTTCTTTTGTGTTATTAGGGCAAACTTTATAGTTTTTGTCATACAAGATTTGATGGTTGAGGACTTTTTATTCCGTCCACTTAGTATCTTAGATTGCACCTTTCTTGTAAAATTTATCTATTTTTTTCTATCTTTTTCTCTGATTAGTTTTTATTATTATGAAATTCTAATAATTTTTTTTGTCACTTTTACATCATATTTATTTTTTTCTATAATACATTTGTTTAAATTGTCTGCTTTCAACTTAAATATGCATTCAAAAAAAAATAAAATCAAACAATGTAATTATTTATAATTAATGACATTGGAAATTCATAGTAACTCCCAATGAGTTTGGCTGTGTTGAAGCAAAAATTGTTTGTCTCACCTCAATGAGTTCTGTCTGATTAAATATATATTTTTTATTTGTAAGTGTTTTATTTTATAAATTTTAAGCATGTTTTAATGTATTTCAATTTTTACATGATTTGATGATCAAGGATGTTACACTTGGTCTTAATATTATACAAACGAACATCTCTGTGCAATTTATCTCATTTCATCAAATTATTTACTTTGAATACGATATACTGATGTACAGTCATAAAACTCTTGCATCACACTAATTTTATTATATCACTTTGCAATGTTTTAGCCGTAATGTATATTTGCTAAATATTTATAAAATAATTCCTTATTATATATTCTTACTAACTTTTTCATACCTAAATTAAATATCAAGGTTGTTACACTAGGTCTATTTATTATTATGGAGTACAACTTCATCATATAATTCGTCACATTCCTTCTAATCTTTCTTTTTTATTTGTTTTTTTCCCCTCATGTGCGAGCTTTACCGCACTTTGATTTTGTTATCAAATATCGCTTTAATTTATTTTTATTTTATTGTTAATATACGCTACATAAGCTTAAAGTTATGGTTTATTATTATTTCCATTTATTTATTTTGGTATTTTGTAGTATTTCCAATTTAAAGTTTTATGGAGACAAAGCAAACACCATTTGATTGGTAAAAAGGAACTCTAACCAATTGAAATTTCACTTTTATATTCCAATAGTTTTAATTTTCTAATGTTTATGCATGCTTTAATACAATATCAATTCATATCTGATTTGATATTTGATGATATTATACTAGATTCTCTTAATATCTTGGAACACAACCTTTCTAAACGACTTATTTCATTTCTTCAAAGTTTTCTCCTTATTTTGTCATATTTTTATATCCCTCTAAATGTGCTTATCATGTGACATTTAGAGTACCTTTATTTGGTTATATTACTTTGCTTGAATTTATATTATTTAAGCTTTATATATGTTTTCTAAATATTGAAATAACAATTTGAAATTATTTATGATTATTTATTTTTGTAATTTTTAGTTATTCCAAATGACATTTGATAAAAAATGAATCAATGCCATTTGACTTATCTTAATGAGCTCTTTCAAATTAAATATTCCTTTCTAATTTTTTTAAATATTCTTTTCTAGGGTTTTCCTTTATTTAAAAGACGTTTTGAATCATCCATGATTTTATTATTGAGGATATTACCATTGATCTCCTTAATATCTTGGAATGAATCTTTCATGTACAACTTATTTTTGTTTCTCCAAATGTTTGTAATTTTTCTAGTTATATAAATTTAAACTATAATTCTCCACTTGTATGAACCCCACATCAATTTAGCTTGGTAGTATTTATCTATTAAAGTAATTTAATTTGAGCTTTTTTATGCAATACTAAAATATAAAAAGAATAATTTATTATTATTTATGCTTATTTAAATTTAAAAATAATAATAATTCAAACCAACATTTGATTCAGATTAAACAAATATCATTGGAGTAAACTTGACGAGCACTGTCCGCTAAAATGTAATTTTTTTATTTTTTAAATTATTTATGTGCTAGGGTTTTATCATGGCTAATTTGTCATTTTCATTCATATAATTAGATGATTGATGATTTTATGCTAAATCTCTGAAGTAGTTTGCAAAGTAACATTATAATACAATTTATCTCATTTAATAATTTTTCTCATGATGTCATTGTATTATTATGTAACTCTAACTCTTTTTGCATGTGACATTTACAAGTCTTTGAATTGGTTATGTTACATTATTTTAATCTATCTTTCTAGAACTCCAATATAAATTAATTTAATTTTAAAATAATAAAATAAAATTATTTATGCTTACTTACATTGGAAATTTATAGTAGTCAATGTTCATTTCTATTGACCATAAAACATTGTCATTAGACTCTTCTTGATGACATCTATCTTAATGGTTCATTTCTATATTTTGAAAAATTTTATTTTTTATAGTTTTGATGTGCTTTATGGGGCCTTTTGATTCATAAAGGATTTGAAGAATAAGGATGTCACACTTGATATGTTTTCTACTTAAAAAGAACCGTTCTTAGATAATTTATCTAATTTGTTGAAATATTTTATGTTTTTATTGCAAATTGTGCAATACTTAATGTCTTCTCATCTAAACTTTACGTTTGTTTGGCTTGATTATGTTATAGTTCTTCCATTTATTTGGTTTTTGTTTCAATATATTTTTACTTATCATAGTTAATTTTTTAATATTTATTGAGATTGGGAATTTAGAGTAACTCGAAACGGCGTACGGTAGGATAAATTAATTAACTATTATTTCTTATACTTTTTATAAAAATATTTTTCTAAGACTTTGCTACATTAAACAAATCATTTCAATTCATACATGATTTAACGACTGAGATTATTATTCTCAATTTTTTGTTGTCTCTTGGAAATGAGCCTTATCATCTAATTTGTATCATTCCTTCAATTATTTCCCTTCGATTTTTTTATGTTGCTATGTATCTAAAACTCGCACTTCATGCTACTAAAGATTGCATTTTGTTTTTTTATTTATCAATTTAACCCATTGAAGTTTTAATAAATATTTGCTTAAATATCAAAACATTATTTTTTATTATCTATACTTATTCAATTTTGCTGTTAACATTAAGTTGAATTGAAGTCTAATCAAAGTTATGGAAATATCATTTGACTCATCTCAATGAGTACCATGTAATTAAATAATCATTTTTTAATTTTTTAATTAATTTATTTTTTTATGGTTTTTGCACATCTTGATATTTCAAGTTTTACATGATTGACATTTAAGGATATTGCCATCGATCTCCTTAGTATCTTGTAATATAGATAACTTTCGTACTACTTATCATATTTTCATCAATTTTTCTACTTTTATTTCATTATATTATTATGTAACACTTAATAGTCTCTCGTGTGACGCTTATCTCATTGAATAGGTTATATTGCATCAATTCAATTAATTTCCTTTTATTTTATATCTATATATATTTAAATTGTATTAATTTTTTTATAATTTATGATTAAATCCATTGGTAATTTGTAAAAATTCTAAGCATCTGAAAAATAACAAACAAACATCATTAGACTCATCTCGATAAGGATGATCTAAATGAATATTTATTATATATTTTAAACTATTTTAATTTTTTTTTTTGGTATGCTTTGTGAGGCATTCCAATTTGTACCTTATTTGATCATCGAAGATACTACACTCGATCTCTTTAATATATTAGAATATAATTTTGTTGTAAAATTTATCTCCATTATTCAAATTGTTGTCTTTTGTTTTGTTGCATAAAAATGTGTTTC
Organism: Vanilla planifolia; assembly: GCA_023846275.1. Lineage (NCBI taxonomy): Eukaryota > Viridiplantae > Streptophyta > Magnoliopsida > Asparagales > Orchidaceae > Vanilla > Vanilla planifolia. Next base: position 4,503,540 of record JAIUJO010000018.1, read on the forward strand.
TAAATCCCCTCTCCTATGGCCTTTATATTAGTTTGATTGGGCTATATTACATTATTTTTAGTTTATCTCATTCCAACCCTATTATATATTTATATAATATTAAAAATAATAAAGCATTATTTTTATGCTTATTTATTTTGGTAATTAGTAATTAATCAAAATAAGGTCGTATAGAGAAAAAAAAAAACACAATTAAACTTCTCTTAAAATTCTACATCCTATTATATATATTCAAATTTTAAACCTTTTTAGTATTATATTAATTTTTTAGCATTTTGGGATAGCTTTCCACTCATCTCATTTCATACCTGATTTAATCATTAGCTATTTACCCTTAATATCCTTTGTATTCAATAATTTAGCATTCCTATACAATTTTTTTTTTTCTTCTTACTTTTCTTTTTCATTTGGGTATCTTACTATTAACTGTAAATCCTTTACGATATGAGTTTTACATTACTTTTGTTTTGATGCTACATTTGTTTAATTTATCTCTTTATGTGTTTAGTGTTAATTTTCTTTAAATTAAAAAATAAATTTGTTCTCATTATTACTTATTTAGTTTATTAATTTTTTTAAATCCAAAAAAGGACTAATTAAGGAAAAATTGATGATGTTAGATTAATCTTGGCAACATAAGGAATTTTTTGTAATTCTAAATATTTTATTTTCTATATTTTGACATATTAATGAGACATTTTGATTTGTTTTTTTATTGTAAGATCTCACACTTCATCCCTTTATTATCTCTGAATGCAAATTTATGATAACATTTATCTTATTTTCTTCAAATATATCTCTTTGATTTTGATATATTATAATGTAATTTTAAATCTATTATCATGGCATGTTTACAAATCTTTAGTCTAGCCATATTGTGTTATGTCAAATTATCTTAGTTTAGTTTTAACATATATACATAATATTAAGATAGTTTTTTTTTATTTATTTAGATAAGTAAGTAGTGATAATCCTACACAATGTCTGATAGAGATCAAACAAACATTGCTAGAGTCATCCGCCCGAGCTTTATCTAATTAAATATTTATTTACATCTGTTTTTTAATATTTTTTTAGTTTTGGCATTTTTATGGGATATTTTCTAATTTTCACAATATTTGAGTGTTGATGTCACACTCGTTTTCCTTAGCAATTTAACTTAATTCTTTAAATTTTTCACTTCTATTATTTTATATTAAAATTTAATTCTAAATCTCAACTAATATGACATTTATGTCAGTATTATTTTGTTATTTTTACAATACTTATTTTTATAACATTTCATTTTTAGTTTACATATTTAAGCAATATTGAAAAATAAGTATTTGAACAAATTTATGTTAGTAATTCATAATTATTCTTAATGAATAATGATGTAGGGAAACTATTGGCAGAGTTTATTTATATTAATATTATTTCCATCATAGGTTTTGGCTTAGTTTAGAAGGCATTTTAAAATTGCACTTGAACTCAAGGTCATTAATGATATACTTGATCAATCTTGTATCTTAAAAGTCATATTTCCAATAAAAGTTTCACATTTCAGCGCATATTTTTCTTTTATTTGGTTATATTAATACAAAACACTAATTATTCTCTTGTGTGTGCTTTACATCAAATTTATTTTGCTGTGTTATAGTGCTTAAATTTATCTTATTTTACAATTACAAAAATTTTATATAACATTTTGAAAAATAACTTGTGATCATTAATGTTTAACTCGTTTTGTAATTTGTAATGATTTCAAATTTTAGAGACATCTTGACAGCCTCTATCTAATAAAATATTTATTTTTACATTTTAGAAAAAAATTCTACCTTGAACATGCGCCAAAAGGCATTAACATTTATACCTAATTTGGTTATTGATGATGCTACACGTAATCCCCTTAATACCTTTTAAAAAACATTTCTTATGCAATTTATCTCATTTCTTCTAATGTTTTTATTTTATTTGATTGTATTTAATTATAATTATAATTATGCACCCATAGGACATCTACTTCACATTTATTTAGTTAGCTATATTTATTAATTTTAGTTATTCGTAATATTTCTAAATGAAGTTTGGTTGAATTGAAATAAATATTATTGGGCAAATTTTGAAGTGCTCCATTCAATTTAATATTCATTTTTAAAAATATAATTTTAATTAATTAGTTTTGGTGCATTTTTTTGAAAACTTTTTACTCATGCATTGATCAATCAAGGATTTTGTAATTGATCCCTTTAGTATCTTGCAGTACATCTTTCCTATACAATTGATCACATCTCCTACAATATTTTTCTTTGGTTTTGTTATAATATTATGAAACTCCAATTCTCTAATTGCATGACCTTCACATTGAATTGATTTGGTTGTGTTATTGCACTTCCTTTTCTATTTTTTAAGATTTATGATTAGTTTATTAATTATAAATATAATAATTTTTTATTTTTTATGTTTTTTCTTTAATAATTTGTCATAATTCAAAAAGTGGTTTGATCGAGTTGAAACAAATGCAATTGGACCCAATGAAAAGAGCTTTAAGAAATTAAATATTATTTTATATTTTAAGTATTGTTTGTGTAGTTTAGGCATGTTTTCTTATACCTTGTGATGGTTGTTTCTCATTCCTTCAAATTTTTTTGTGTGATTTTGTTATATTACTATAAAATTCTAAATTTGCACTGATGTGGTCTTTACATTACCTTGATTTTGGCATATAACATTAATTTAATTTATTTCATTTTAATGTATTTTTCATTATTAATAAAATATCAATTTTTTTTCTTTTATTCATTTAAACTTTGGGAATTTTTAATAACACTTAACATCGTACAATAATTGCAAAATAAGCATGATTGTGCTCTTCAAAGAACTGTAACAATTATCAAATTAAATAAGAATTAAAATTAATAAATTATTATTTTAACATTTTATAAAAATTTATAAAAGTAGAAATATAAAGACTAAAGTAATAAAATATAAAGAAATCAAGGTGATGTAAAACACACATTAGAGGACAATTATGGTTTTACAGTAATATGCAAATATTAAAGCAAATATTTTCAGGAATCGAGATAAATCATATGAAAAATTAGTTTTATTAGATAATAATTAGACCAATAGTGGCATCCTTCAAGTCTGGTATAAATCAAAATACCTCGTAAGGCATGCAACACCTAAGAAAATATATTATTTACAAATAAAGAAATTCTTTTTTTTAATTGGATAGTGATCTTTATGGCATGTCCAACAACATTAGGTTTGCCTCACACAAAACTTATTTAAATTTTTGGAAATTACAAAATTTGTATTCAAAGGTACCAAACAGATCGAGTGTAAAACCATCGATTATCAAATTTTTTACTTATTGAAAACATTTATAAAATATGCCATATGCATAAAAAATGAACATTTACAGATATAGAACAAAAATTTTTGTTAGATATACCTTATCAAGAGAACTCCAATGACTTTTCTTCTTCTTAATTTAACCTCATTTAGAGCTACTACCTTTTACCATAGTGAATAAGAAAAAAATAATCAATCACTACTTTAAAATGAGTAAAAATAAAATATTAGTGAAATAAGAGCAATTAAAGTAACATAATATAATAAAATTTAATCAATTTAATCCTCACCCAAAAGTACATTTATTGTTACATATTAATACAACAAAATGAAATATAAAATTTGATCAGTTGAGAACAATAGTAAACAAAATTTATATTTTGAGGTAATAATGAATGCTACATAAAAAAAATAACAAATTTGATGCAAACTAATATAGCCTAATAACAGCAACACTAAATCTACACAAGAGAAGATTAATGTTACATAGTAATATAATCAAATAAGTGTGAGAAATTAAAAGAATAAATAAAATTTTTATGGAAAAGTCAATTAAAAGATATTAAGAATTACTTGGTTAACATGCTTCACATTAAAATTATGTACAATTCAAAATAACTTCTAAAAAAACAAAAGCATTCAAAACAAAATAGTTCAAAATAAATAAATTATTGAAATTAGATTGTTTAGAGGAGTGCATCGACATTTTTTTTTGCTTGAGTAGTTTCGTTTGAATTAGAAATTTAATTTGTCTCATTATCATTTTATTTTGTATCTATTTAATGATCAATGATATTACATTTGATCTTCTTAATATCTTGGAACAAAACTTTCAATATATTTTATCTTATTTCTTCAAATAATTCATTTTTTGTATTAATATATTACCCTCAATCGTGTTTGCTGAAACCTTTACATGGCACTTTTAATTGTGTTTTTTTTATTTTTAATTATGTCACACTTGATCTCCTTAGTATCATGAAATAAAACTTTCCTATATAATTCATCTCATTTCTACTAAATTTTTCCTATTATTTACTTACATTACTGTGTTACTCTAAGTCTTTTCTTACAGTTGCCCTAGTTCACTTTGATTTAGTCATATGACATTGCTTAAATTTATCTCATTTTAGCAACAAAATAATTTAATGAATATCAAAATGATAATTTATTATTATTTTATTTTATCCACTTTTGTGATTTTTAGTTATTCTAAATAAGATTTTACTGAGATTAAACAAACTTTGCTCAACTCCAGTTGATGCGTTATACCCAATTAAGCACTCATTCACTTATTTTTAATTTTTTGTTTATTTTTAGAATACATTACTAGATAATTTGATTCCTACTTAATTTAACTCTTAATAATGTTACACTTTATCTCCACAAAAAGTAGAAATTAAACTTTCTCAAACAATATATCCTATTTTTGCAAAGTTTTTATTTGATTTTTCACATTAATATAACACTCTAATTCTCCCCTCATTTGTCCTAAATGGACTCACCACAATTACCTTAATGAATTTAAATATTCATTTCTATATCTTTAGATGCCTATTTCATAGGGATTTAACATGCTTTAGATGTTATTTTGTTGTTTACCTAATTTAATGATATAGCATTTTATGCTTAATCCTCTTAGTATTTTGGATTGAAACTTTCATATAACATTTATCTCATTTATTAAAATGTTTTAAAAATTGGTAATACCACTATGAAACTCTAATATTCAACCAATATGACCATAACAATATTTTAATTTTATTAAATCACAAGGCTTCAGTTTATCTAATTAATCAATTATTATAATTTTTCTTAAATAAAACCATAACATAATTTTTTTATGTTTTTTAACATTTGTTTAAAATTGTAATTCTAAAAGCGATATTGATCAAGTTGAAATTAATGTCATTAGACATGGCATGATGAACTTTATCTGATTAAATATTCATTGGTATATTTATTTAAAAAAATATCTAATATTTTAGCCTATTTTATGGATCATTTCAAATTATACAAAATATAAAAATAATGGACGTCACTGTTGATCTCCTTATAATCTTTGAATGCAACTTGCCTAAACAATTTATATCTTTTCTAAAAATGTTTCAATTTGATATAGTTATATCATATCTTTACACTAAATCTCCTATCAAGTGTCCATTACATCATTTTGTGCTTTCGATATTATAATTATATTTTTAATTTTTGTAGTAAACATATATTTGAGAAATATTTAGATAGCTTTTATTTTTTATTTATTATGAGTAATTTTTTGCATTTTGAAAAAATGTTTGATCGAGATGAAACAAATGGTGTTTGACTCATCTCAATGAGCTCTATCTAATTTATGTTTTTTTTAAATATTTTCTAAAACTTTTATTTAAGATTTGACATCCTTTAATAGAATTTTGAATCCTATCTTATTTAATGGTCAAGGATGTTATGCTTGACCTCCAAAGAATCTTGGCATGTAGGTTTCTATTATTTTTTTTAATTTATTCAAATTTTTAATTTTGGTTCAGTTTTATTTCTATGAAACACTAATTCTACTCCTATGTGACATTTACACCCTTTTTAATTTTGCTATGTTATATTACCTAAGTTTTTATCATTTCAATTTTAATATGTACTTAATTATTATTTAAATAACAATTTATTACTTTGTATTTATATTTTATTACTTTGTAATTCATAGTAATTCCAAACATGTTCTTACAGAGAAGAAAATTTCATTAGACTCATTACAATGAACTTTACATAATTAGTTACTCATTTTTTTTTATTTAAATTTTTTATTTTCATGAGTTTTGGCTTGCATTCATAGGCTTTTTTATTAGTGTTGGAGTTTATTATTTAGGATGTTCATTGACCTCTTATCTTGGAATGTAACTTTGAAGTGTGATTTATATAATTTCTTGTAATTTGTAGCTTTGATTAGGTTTATAGCTATATAGCTAAAAATCTCCCCTAATCTGGCCTTTGCATCGCATTGATTATGTTATATGATAATCCTTCAATTTAACTCACTTGAGGTTTAATTTGTGTTTGCTTAGTATCGAAATAATAATTTTTAATTTTTAAGCTTATAACTTAGTAATTTGTAACAATTCTAAACTTAGTTTGATTTATATGAAGCAAATGTCATTAAACTCATCACAACGACCATTATCTCATTCTTGTCGCAATATATATTTGCTTAATATTATAGTATAATTTACCATAATATGATTATTTTTATTCCTTATTCAAAGAAACTCAAAAAAATGTTTAATCAAGAAAAATAAATGTTATTGGACTTATGTCAATGAGCTGTATTCATCAAAATATTTTTTATATATTTTTAAATATTTCAATTTTTAGTATTTTGTTAAGCCTAAAAAGGTATTTTTGATTCATACCTCATTTGGTGATGTATGTTGTTACACTCGTTCTCTTGAGTATCTTAAAATGAAGCTTTCTTATACAATTTATCACATTTTTGGAAATCTTTCTCTTTTCTTTTATTATATTATTATGAAACTGTAATTCTCATCTTTTATGACAATTTTATTGCTTTTAGTTTTTTTATATTATATTTGCTTAATTTATTACAATTTTCAATTAATTTATTTATAGTTAACATTAAAATATTAAGTAATTATTTTTACGTTTATTTACTTCTACCATTTGTAATATTTTTAAATAATATTCAATGGAGACGAAATGTAGTTGTTACACTTTCCACAAGAAGCTCAATCAAATTAAATATTTTCAAGTATTGTTAAATATCTAGTCTTCTGTTATTTTATCATGCTTCATAAGTTGACATAGTTCATACTGGATTTCACATTCAATTATGTTGCACATGATCTTTACAATACCTTGGAATACAATTTAGCCATACAATATATTTCTTTCATTGAAAACTATCACTTGTACTTATTTATATTACTACGTAACTCTAATTCTCCTATCATGTGACTTTTATATTACATTTATTTTGTTATATTATACAAAATAAATTCAAGCTAGGATTGATTATGAAAAAACAAACATCATTAGGCATGTGTCAATGAGCTCTATTAAAAGAAATATTAATTTTTATATTTTTAAATATTTTTATTATTTTTTATTTAATTTTTTCTTACCAAGTACTTACATTTGTGCCTAATTTTATGATTAAAGATGCTACTTAATCTTCTTAATATCTTTGAATTTAGCATTTTTAAATAATTTACCTCAATTTTTAAAATCTTTTGCTTTGATTTGGAAATATTATTATGAAACTGTAATTCTCATCTTATATGATCCTTACAATAGCTTGACTTGGTTAAATTATATTAATTTATTTATTTTATTTCAACTTTAAAATATAATTAGTTAATATTCAAACAATAATTTTTAAATATTTATATATATTTACTTTGGTAATTCGAAATATATCAAAAAAGAATTGATTGAATTAAAACAATTGTTCTTGGACTCTGCTCGATGACCTCTATCCAATCAAGTATATGTACATATCTTTATTTTTTAAATGCTTTATTTGTGCGAACTTTGTCATATTTTATGTACATTTTGATGTACAATGATGTTGACAAAATCTCCATAATATCATGAAAAACAATTTGCTCATAAACTTTAACTCACTTCTTAAAATATTTTTATATGATTATTTAATATTAATTTGTAACTGTGAATCAGCTATCATTCTTCCTTTACATTATGTTCATTTGGGTGAATTAGTTTTCTTCAATTGTCTAATTTTAACTTAAATATATTTTTTAAAAAACTTTAAATTATTATTTACTATAGTTTGTGCTTATTTATTTCTAGAATTTGCAGTAATTCGAAAAAAGCTAATCAAAAGAGACAAACATAGCTAGACTTATTTCAAAAAGCTCTTTAGCAGTAAACGTTAATTTTTATTTTTTAATTATTTTCTGATTTTCTAATTGTTTGACATACCTTATGAGACAATTTCATTCCTTACTAATTTAAAGATCGAGGATGTTGCAATAGAATTTCTCCTTTGTATTTTGCGAAGCAATTTTAATAGCACAATTTATACCTTTTATTTAAATTTTTTTGCCTTATTTAGTTTTATTACTTTGTAAAGCTAAGCTCCTCTTTGTGACTAATATATCAATATTAATGTTCCATTTTAGTTAATCATATTTATATTATTTTTAATATATATTTACTTATCATTAAAATAATAATTTATTACTATTTTATCCTTAATTAATTTTGTAGTGCATACAAATTCCAAATGAAGTCCAATAGAAAAAACTAAACATTATCAAACTCTTTTAATGAAGCTCTATCCAATTAATTATTCATTTTTATATGTTTATAAATTATTCTTCTTTGTATTTTGCTACTTTTAAGATATTTCTCTTTGTAAGTAATTTGATTTTTGAGGATGCTACCCTTAATCTTGTTGAATATATCTTTTCCATGCAATTAGTCTTATTTAATCAAAGATTTAACTTTAATTTGGCCAAATTCCTATGTAATAATAAGTCTTTCTAATATGCCATTTAATTCATTTTGATTAATTTACATTACATAACTTAGGTTTGTTTTGTTAAAAGTTTAAACTCTATTTGCTTAATATTTAAAAAATATTTTATTGTTATCTATGCTTATTACTTCACTAAATCACAAAAATTCCAATTGACATCCAATATTGACAAAACATACTAATTCCACTTATCAAGATGATCTATATTTAATTAAATAATATTTTTTATGTTTTATTTTTTTTCTTTTGTTTGTTCATGCTATAAATTTAAATTTTTACTTAATTTGAAAATTAAGGATGTTGTACTCAACTGCCTTAATTTGTTGGATAGAAACTCTTCTATAAATTTTATCTTATATTTTCTAATGTCTTCCATTTATTTAATTATATTCCTACGTATCCCTAAATATTCCATAATGTAGCCTTTGCATTACTTTGATTTGGTTTTATAATAATAAATTAGTTTGCCTATTTTTTAAATTTATTATATTTTTAATTAAGATTAAAATGATAACTTTTTTATTTATGTTTTTTACATGTGTAACTTATAATTTTTCCAAATATGGTATGATCAAGAAAAAAAATTATCATTGAACTTATCTCAAAACACTCTTTCCAATTAAATATTGATTTTTATATATTTAAAAATTTTAGTTCTTATGGTTTTTATATGTTTTATGGGACATTTTTTATTGTACCTCATTTGATGTTTGAGAATATTACATTAGATCTCTTTAGTATTACATAATCCAACTTTTTGTAGCATTTATCTTATTTATTCAAATTGTTTCCTATGATTTAGTTATACTAAAATAAAAAGCTATGTCTCCTATCGTGTGACCATTAAATTTTTTTGATTTACATATATTTCATTAGTTAAATTTATTTCTTTTTTAGTTCATTATATATTTACATAAATTTTAAATAATCATTTATTAATACACATGGTTATTTACATTTGTAATGCATAATAATTCTAAAAAATTATCAACAAATATGATTCAATGTTATTAGGCTCATCTCAATTAACACAAATAATATAATATTTATTTTCCTTGTTTTAAATTATTTTTTCTACTTTTTTGAAATGTTTTATTATATATTTCAAATGATTCCTTATTGGATGATTGATGCTGCTAAACTTAATATTCTTATAATCATGTAAGGTAATTTTGCCATACAATTTATCTTTTTCATCAAAATTATTTTTCCTTAATTTTTTATATTTTAAATATAATTCTCCTCTCATATGGCCTTTATAATTATTTGATTTCCTTATGTTATAGTGTTAGAATTTATATCATCATAGCTTTAATAGGTATATATAGATGTTTAAAAATCAAATAAAATTTGTTTATTATTTATGATATCCTTTTTCAATAATTCACAATAATTACAAACAAGCTTTGATCGAGATGAAAAGTTATCATCATACTCATCTCAATGACCTATACTTAAATATTTCTTTTTAAATTTCAAAATATTTTATTTTCCAAAGGTTTTACAAGAAAGTTTAATTCATACTTTATTTAACACTTAAGGCTTAATGTCCTAGAATGTAAGTTTCGTATAAAATGTATCTTATTTCTTCTAAATTTGGGCTTTTATTTATCTGTATTACTTTGAAACTCTAGTTTTCTCTTTATTAATTTTACAAATCTTTGACTTTGTTATAGTACACATGTTTAATATATCGTATTTCTTTTTTGACAAAGATTAACTTAAAATTAAAGAAATAATTTATGAAATTTATTTTTATTGACTTTATTAACTCATAGTAATTACAAATGAGATACGATGGAGTCAAAGAAAATATCGTTACATTAATCTTGATGTGCTCTTTCTAATTAGATATTAATATTTATATTTCTAAATATTTTATTATCAATGGTTTTGTCAAGCTTTGCATAACATTGATTCATAGCAAAATTGAAAATCAATGATATTACAATCAATCTTCTTGTTATCTTAGAATGAGACATTCTTTTAAAATTTATTTTTTTACAAGTATTTTTATTTGAATTTGTTATGCAACTACGAAAATAAAATTCTTCTATCATGTGAAATTTACATTGCTTTGATTTGGTTATTTTTAATTACATTATATTATTTCAAATTTTCTTTCAAAACTATTTACTTAATATGAAAATAACAATTCACTATTGTTTAAGTTATTTTAATTTCGTAATTTGTAAGAATTTGAAAAAAGGCTAATAGTAATTAAACAAAAATGTTTTTGGATAAATGAGCTCTATCAAAACGTTGTTCATTTTTTATTTTAAAATATTTTATTTTCTTTTAGTTTTCCACAAATAATGATTCATTTGGATTTAATCCTAACATGTTGATCAAGCAAGAAGCACCTCATCTCCTTATCATCTTGGAATGTAACTTTCTAATATAATTTATTTAATTTCTTAGAGTTTTTTGCTTTAATTTTTTTATGTTTTTATGTAACTACAAATCTACTATTGTGTGACCTTTAATACATTTTTAACTCATTATATTACGTCAAGTCAGACAATCTCATTTCAATTTTAATATATATTTGCTTAGTGTTGAGGTAAACAAATCTTTTTCAATGTGCATATTTTATGTGGTAATTTGAAGTTTGCAAATGATATCAAATGGAGAAGAAAATGCATTTTCATACTTGTCTTGATGAGCTCTATATAGTCTAAATTTTTTTTATAATTGTAAATGCTTGATTTTCCTTGATTTAACAGTCTTTATTAGTAATTTTGATTCGTAACTTATTTGGTAACTGAGGATGTTACATTTGATCTCCTTAATATCTTTGAGTACAACTTTCTCAAAAAACCTAGCTCATTTTTTTGAAAAGTTTTATTTGAATTCGTTATATTACTATTAACTTTAAATCTTCTATTGTATAGCCTTCAAAATGAGTATTGTTGGTTATATTACTTTGATTCAACTTAATTTTTTTTAGAAATAATATTATTTTCTTAATATAAAAATAACAATTTTTTTTATTTTTTAATTATTTAAACACTTCTGAATAATTCCAAATGAGATCCAGCCAAGATGCAATGAATATTGCTAGACTCACCTCGATAAACTCTTTCCTATTAAACATTTAATTTTTTAAATGATTTATATTCCATGATATTAAATCACTTTACAAGACATTCTGATTTAGACATGATTTGATGATCGAGGACATTACAGCTGATCTCTATAATTTTTTCGAATGCAGCATTTTGATATAGTTTATTTAATTTTTTTTCTAATTTTTTATTTTCATTTGATAATATTACTGTGAAACTCTACCTTTTAACTTATTTAAAATTTACATCACTTAGATTTGGTTATGTTATATTTCCTTAATTTTTTTTAGTTTAGTTTTACTTTTATATTCCAAAAATTTAAAAATAATAATTTTTTACTTTAAAGTCGATTAACATTGACATTTCTTGGTATTTATTAATAAAGTTCAAACATTATGAAACAAACCTTGTTGGAGTCCTCTCGAGAACATCTATTAAATTTAATTCTCATTTTTATATTTGTTTAGTATCTCTTTTTCTAGAGTTTTGGCACACTTTCAGAGATATTTTAACACAAAACTTATTTGATGGTCAAAGAAATTACATTTTTCCTCCTTAATATCTTGGAATTGAACTTTCCCACACAATATATCTCATTTCCTCTAATTTTTCAGCTTAGATTTCATTATATTACTTTTAACGATAAATCTTTTGCTGTATGACCTTCACATTATATAGTTTTTATTGTGTTACTTCGCTTCAACCTAACTAATTTTAGAAAAAAATATTTTCTTATTATTAAAATAATAAATTATAATTTTTTATTTTTATTTATTTTTAATAATTCATAATAATTGCATACAAGGCCCAACCAAGGCAAAAATAGGTGTTAGGCTCACCTTGATGAGCTCTTTCTTATTAAATATTAATTTTTGTATTTTTAAAATTTTTTATTTATTGATTAAGAATGTTACATTTGGTCTTCTTATATTTTAAAATGTAGCTTTCTCGTAAAATTTATTTCATTTGTTCAATTTTTTTATTTTGATTTCTTTATTTTACCATAAAACTTTAATTCTCCTCCCATGTGGCTAATACATTACTTTAATTTTGTGATATTACATTGCTATGATTAATCTCAATTTAGTTTTTTTACATATTTATTACATATTGAAAACGTTATTTTATTAATACTTTTGCTTATTTTTTTTTGTATTTCTTAGTAATGTGAATGACACAAGTCATAATGAAACAAACATCATCAGAATAGTCTAGATGAACTCTACTCAATTAAATTCAAACTTTTATATTTAAAAATGTCTTATTTTGTATAGTTTTCATACACTTTTTTTTTGATATTTTGATATTTAAAATTTTGACAGTAAAGGTTGTTTTGCTTGACCCTTTTAGTATCTTTGAATATAACTTTTCCACGTAGGATATCTCATTTCATTAAATTGTTTCCTTTGAATTTGTAATACTGTTATGTAACACTAGTTCTTCTCTTGTGTGACATTAACATTTCATTTTTTTTATTTATATTACTTTATTTTTATTTTTCTTATTTCAATTTTAATATATATTTGTTTGTTTTTATAATAATAGTATATATTTATTTGTACTTTTTTTGTTGATTCATAAATTATCAACATGGAACAGACATTATCGAACTAACTTTGATGAGCTCAATTTTGCAAAATATTTATTTTTTTAATACTTTTTAAAATTTTTTATTTATTACGGTTTGCCATGCTATACAATATATTTTAATTTGTATATGATTTAAATATCAAGGATATTACAGCCAATCTACTCAGCATATTGGAATAAAATTTTACTGTATAATTTATCTTATTTACTCAAAAGTTTCTCTTTGATTTTGATATATTATAATTTACATGTAGTTCCCTTTACATTGATTTGATGTTTTTATATTACATTGCCTCAACTGATCATTTTAATTTTAATTTATATTTTCATATTATTCGAATTATTATTAATTTTGAATTATTTTTATAATTCAAATTAATTAAAAGAGATGTATAATCAAAAATAAAGAAATCTCATTAGATTATTTTTCATAAGCTTTATTGAATTTAATGTTTGCTTTTATATTTTGAAATAGTTTAGTTTTAATTTTTTTAGCACTCTTTATAAGACATTTCTTTTTGCACCTACTTGATGATTTAAGTTGTTGTACTTTATCTCCTTAGTGTCTAGGAATGTATCTTTCCAAAAAATTTATTCTCATTTCCTCAAATTTTTTTGCTTTGATTTGGTTATGTTACTATGAGACTCTAATTCTCCTTTCTTGTGACCTTTATATTGATTTGATTTTGATGTATTATAATGCTTTGAGTTTTCTCATTTCAACTTAAATATATATTTCCCTAATAATTCAATAAAAGTATATTATTATTTGTACTTGTTTTTATTATTAATTCAAGACAAACAAAAGTTGCGTTAAAGCAACTTGAAATAAATGTCTTTAGACTCATTTAAAAGAGTTATATTCAACAAAAAATTCATGTTCACATTTTCAATTATTTAGTTTTCTATGTATTTGCCACACTCCATAGGATATTTCATTCAAACCTGATTTGATAATCATGAACATTATATTCAATGTCTTCAGTATCTTAGAATCTTTTTTGCATACAATTTATGGCATTTCTTTAAATTTTTTGCTTTGATTTTACTATAGTTTTATGAAATTGTAATTCTATACTTGGGTGATAACAAATTCCTTGGAATTATCTTGATGTCCTCCACATAACTAAATATTTCTTTTTATATTATAAATTATGTTTTTAAGGTTTTGACCACTTTAATTTTTAACAAATTTTGTGATTAAAGACATCACACTCAATTTTGTTATATTTCTACAAAACACTAATATTTTTTCGTGTGTGACCTTTGCATCATTTTTGGTTAGTTACCTTTCATTTGGTAAATTTATCTCACTTATGTTTTATTAATTTTGTAATTTATTATGATTTCAAATGTTGTCGATTTGAGACAAAATAAATATCATTTGAATGGTACATTAACTAACAATCTGCAGTGTTATACTCAATCCCATTAGTATCACAGAATGTAACTCTCTCATAAAATTTATCTCTTCCAATGGAAATTTTACCAAACTTCAATTTTGCTATTTTATGTTGCTTTACTTTATGTTATTTAAGCTTTAATACATCTTCTCTTTATTATCAAAAAAAAATATTACAACTATTTATGCTATTTTGTTTGTTATTTCATGGTAATACCAAACAAGCTCGAATCACGATGAAATAAACATTTTCGGGACCCTCTTGATAAGCTCTATATATTAAATACTTATTTTTTTAAAATGTTTAATTTTGTGGTTTTTGGCATATTTTGTAATATATTTTGATTTATTCATGATTTGAAGATCGACAATGTTACACATGGTCTCCTTAGTATCATAGAATGCAACATTACCATATTATTTATCTCCTTTCTTTAATTTATTTTATTTGAATCATTTATATTAACATTAAATTGTAATTATTATTTGATGGGATCTTTATGTCTCTTTGAGTTGATTATGTCACATTACTTCAACTCATCTCATTTAAGTATCATTTATACTTATTAAATGTAAAACATAATATGTTATTATTTATAATTATTTAATTTTTTTTAATTTCATGATATTTTTAGGATAGGTTCAATCTAGACAAAACAAATATCAATTAACTCATCTTTAACAACCTCCAACAAATTATATTCTCACGTTTAAATTTTTAAATACTCCATGATTTTTCACTCCTGTGAGGCCTTTTAATTCATGTTTCATTGATAACAAAGATTCTCATACTTGATCTCTTTAATATATTGGAATGCAACTCTTATGTATAATTTATCTGAATTCTTCAAAGTTTGCTTTGATTTTGTTGTATTAATGTAACCCTAAATTAATTCTTTAGTGGCCACCACATTTCTTTGATTTGGTTTAATTATTTGGTTTCAATTTAACTCAATTAAGCCATAATATATATGTCGTTTGACTCCTATCAACATGCCTAACCAATTAAATATTAAGTTTTATATTTCTAAATATTTTATTATCTTAATCTTTCGAAATCTTTATAAGCTATTTTTATTTGTACTTAAATTCATAGTCGAGGATGCAACTTTTGATTTCCTTAGAATGTTCTAAAAAAATTTTACCAAAGAATTTATATCAATGTTTCTGGTTTTATTTCATTTGATTTGGTCATATTATATATATATCTCATTTCATCTTCAATATTTGTCCACTTTATCCAGCAATAATAATTTTTCTATATTTTTATTTATTTACTTTAGAAATTTATAATAAACCAAAACATGGTTTGATATAGGTCAAATAGATGTCATTGAACTTCCATTAACAAGCCCTATCCAATGAAAAATCTTTTTAATTTTTTAAAAGACTTATTTTTTTAATTTTTTGGAACATTTCTAGAAATATTTTAACTCAAATGTTTAGTGACCAAGAATGTTACAGTCAATCTGCTTAGTAACTTTGGATGCAAATTTCTTGTACCAATTATCTCATTTCTTTAAATTGTTTTAATTGATTTTGTTACATTGCTATGAAACTCTAATTCTCCTCTTATGTGATATTTACATAGCTTTGGTTTATTAACATTGTAGTCCTTCAATTTAAGTAATTTTTATTTTAGTATATATTTACTTGATATTACTATTATTATTACTATTATTATTATTTATTCTTAGCTTCTTTTGTCAATTTAGTGTTTTAGAATAAAATATTTTCACTAAATTTATCTCTTTCTTCAATTTTTTGCTTTGATTTTATTATGTTACACACGAACTCGTAGTCTCTTATGTGTGACTTTCACATAACTTTAATTTAGCTATACTTCATTACTTAGGTTTAACTTATTTCAAGTTTAATATATGTTTACATTAATATTAAAATAGGTTTTTATAACAATTTATTCATTTTCTTGTTAGTAATTTATAATAATTCAAAAATGTGGTATGTTTGAGATAAAAAAATGCCATTGGAATAGTCTCGATGAGCTCTATATTAGTAAATACTAAATTCTATATTTTCATAAATATTCTATTTTCTAAATTTTAGTATGTTTATAAGATTTTTTTTTCGTGCCTCTTTTGATGATCAAGAATGTTACGTAGGATCTCTTTATTATCATAGAATTCAACTTTCATATGTTAGTTATCTGTTCTTTTATTATTGAAAATTGATGTTTAGATCTTTTTGATTGGTTATATTTTATTTGTTCAATTAGTGTCATCTAAAGTTTAAAATATATCAATTATTATTCAAATAATAATTTATTATTAATAATTTTTATTTTAATAAAAATTTACAATATATCAAATGAGGTAGATTGAGATTAATAAACATTGCTTGACCTGTATGTGTCGATGAGCTTTACCCAATAAATATTTATTTTTATATTTTCAAATATTTTTTGTGGTTTTTAATACTTTATAAGGAATTTTCATTCAACTTTGATTCGACGATCGATGATGTATGACTAGATCTCAATAATAACTTGTAGTGTACCTTTATATATAATTTATCTAATTTCTTGAAATCTTTGACGTTCATTTGATTAGATTATAATGAAACTCAAAATCTCAACTTATGGAATGCATACATGGCTTTACTTTTGTTGCATTATTTTTCTTCAATTTATATTATTTCAACTTTAATATATATATATATATATATATATATATATATATATATATATATATATATATATATATATATATCTACATAATATTAAAATAGTAATTTAACCTTTTTGTTCTTTTCTTTCATAATTTATAGAACTTACCAATTAGAGTAGCCTTGAATGGTTTTATCCAATTAAATATTGACTTTTAAAGAAATCATTTTTGGTTATGGCACATTTTGTTATATATTCTTATTTGTAGTTATATTGGTGGCATGTATTTCTCCCTTCGAGCGTCTTATTGGTCATAGGTGTTTTTAAATCTATAGGCCTCCCATATTCTATGATAAATGACACTACATGGGCGTCACCTTAGCCAAAATGGGCTCGCACAATGATTTCAAGAGAAGCTCTTCATAAATTGGCAAGCTAAAACTTTCTAGATTTTAAAAGTAAGAGTTCCTAAATGAATATATAGATATTTATTTCACTGAAGTAGTGCACACCCCTAACAAAAAAGTCCTTTGCATAAAGACATCAATTCTACAACATTAATAGAAGATAAGATAATTAATACATAATAAACAAAGTAATCATATTATTAGCAAAATCTTCTAAGAATTTAGTACTATTCTTAAAATAACAAACATTAAATGAAGCTAAAGAGAAATTAATGATTACCTTTGCAAAATTTCTCTTATATAGAAACAAATATTAAAGAAACCAAAGTAAATTTGTTTCTTGGCAGGCATCTCTAGCTCGAAGGAAATAATAAATGGAGAAAATAATGAAATTGCAAAAATATAACTTTCTAAATAATTTGCTAAATCACCATAAGGAAAAATAATAGAAGCCTTGAAGTATTAGTAGATGCTAAACAATTTAGAATTTTAGAGATAAAGATATAAATTTAATTTTTAGGTGAATATATTTGCCAAATGAAAAATCGATAGAGGTCATAGATTGTTGGAGCATTGAGCTGTCCAAGAAAATGAGAAGAAAAGGTTCACGTAGAATTACTTACTCCTAAGATAGAAATAAATCATAAAAAAAGTACTTCTATTTGTTCATAAATGCCTTGTTATCATAGTAGTTATAAGATACACAAAAAAGCCTACGAAGAAAAACTCTAATACTCTTACCAAATAATGATAATAATAATCTTAGAGAGTATTTATTAGAAGTTTAGAACTAGAGAAGAATGATAGAGGAGAAATAAGTTATTTAACATTATATTATATCATTCAGGCTCAAAAAACTTACCAAGATATAAAATTAGACATAAAAAAGTATATGATACAAACAGAAGGAATCTCTTCATTTGTAAAAGCTCTATAAGTAAATAATTAAACTTATTAGAGATCAGATATAACATATATGAACAACATATCATTAAATTCTTAGAAAAATCTTGCATCAAAATTATCAAATCAAAAGTTTTATCTAGTGAGCACCTTTAAGGAATAGAATGTGATATCTCCTTAGTACAACCAACCTAAACATATATGCCAAACTATGGAAGCTATTTTACTAATACCACTGGGTGACTTAGCTATGGATATTCCAATCGCCATGCTATTCTTGTAGGAGAACATTTAGATGATGATGATTGAAGGTTTAAACTCTAGAGATCAAACCCCATATTCTATTAAATAATTTATTATAGAAGTAATTATATAAGTTAGAAGTAGTTGCATGTTCTAAATTTCTTAAAGCATACTTTTTAATTCTTACGCTTTCCTTCAACCTTAATTTGAAGAACAACTACAAGCTTTTCTAAGACATAACTTTGATGAACTAAAACGCTTAGGGATGAATATGATAATTTATGGTAGTGTGACAGTAGATACCATAGCTACTTCCTTCATAGTAACTCTCTATTGCCAAGCACCAGTAAGCCTATCAAACATAATACAACCAACATCATTTGGAGAAGAAACTAATTGTTTCACATTCCCAAGATGAATAAGAATGTGACAAAAAGAACACCATAGGTGATATACTTTAAACAACAACTAAGGAAATGTATTTTTCTTAGTAAGCACGAATCCCCAAAAAAGGCCAAATTTACTACACGGGGGTGAAACCAAATGATTATTTCATAATTGGAAATGATCATATACCCAAGATTTTGAGCAAATGTTACTAGTATAATTTGTGAAATCATCCAAGCCATAGAGCCTTGTCAAGGACATACATTAAGATTAAGTTATGCAAGATTTATAATGATTAACAATAATTTCAATCATATAGTACATTTTAGTGAAGATTATTCAAAAATATTTGTAAAAGAGGAAGATGCTTCATGAATGTCACATTAAGAGATAAATATTTTGAGAAACTACCACGACAATTAAGAGAAATTATTAGCAAAAAAATTCAAAGAATTAGTATGTTATAAATATTCATAGGAATCAATTATTCAATTATGTTTATCTCTAATTATGTCAAAGAGAAATGCATGGAATAAGATGATGAAAATAAAATTAAAACCTTTCGTTATTGTAATAAAATTATGATACCAACATACTATAGTGCTGGCCATGTTAGAAATAATGAAGGAGCACATATTTTGAACAAGTTTACCTTGGAGATCAGATAGAACTATTCAAAACTTATAATCCATTAGCTAAAAGATATAGGTTATTTATTTTTAGAGAAATAAGTCATTTTGTCAGTCAATGATTAAATAAGAAAGTAGATCAAGAAAGAATAAACAAGTACATTGAACTAGACATTAAAGAAACATATGATATTGTAAGCTTAGTTAAAATCTAAACTTAATGAGATAATGATATTATAGTTATTTAGATGAGCAAGTTAAGCAAGATGATGTAGACACACAGGTGTTAAACATAAATATAGAAAACCCATGCAATTTAGGCAAAGGAACCCAATATCTCCTTAAACATTATAAATTTAAACAATCTAAAGCACATTATGATTATGAATTTTAAGATCTATAATAACCATTAACCATAAGTGTCGTGAATGTCAAAAATATTTAGTGAAAAATAACATAACTTCTAAGAAATTTAATTAGGAGTTATGGAGTTTTCATGCTAAAAAATCAGTATGTAATATGACTCAAAAATTTGAAAAGTGTGATAATAACTTAGAAAATAATTTAATTAAAGGATTTTAGCTTCAAAGAAGACATCAACTAAGAATTATTTTAAATATGTACATAAACTATGATGATTTCTAATAATGTGTTAATATTAGACAAAATGTAATTTACAAATTATACAAAATAATCTTTAAAGCATTATAGAAAAATTTAGATAAGATGCCAATTAGAGATAATGAACCTCAATTTAAACTTTAAAATGAAAAAAAAATAGATGTATGTTGAAGAATTATTAAGATCTTGATTATTAAGGGAAAGTAATAGCCCTCCACCAATGACTACATTTGGACTTAAACAAAATTCTAAAACAATACAAGGTAAAACAACAAAGCTATTTTATAATAAATAATTTAATGATAATACATAAATAATATATCCATTATACATAGCAAAGAAAATATGCTACATAAATTTCAAATAAACATTATGAATTGCTAGTTATGCCCTTTGGATTATAATTTGCTCCATCCATATTTCAATGAAAAAATATATCTTTAAAACATATAAACATAATTCATGGCAACTTGCATAGATGATATTCTTATCTCTTGTCTACACACTCTTACTCTATTTACCTATTTCGAGCTTTTTATCAAAATAATGTTGTAGAAAGGTCTAGCATTATCAAAAATGAGGTTGTAAATAAAGAAATGATAAATTAAACTTTTAGGAGTAAATATTGGAAACGAAAAGGTAAAATCACAATATCATATCAGTAATTCTATAATGAACATGTCAACAAATTTACCAACATCTAAAGATATTAAGAGATTTCTTTGAAAACATAATTGTGTATTCTTTTTCATTCCTAATTTAGCTGAAGTTGTAAGAACAATGCAAGTAAGAACTATGTTGAATGGCAATGGATTCTTTAGCGATCAAGATATCTGGTTGGTGAAAAAGATAAAGCAAAAAACAAAAGCAATGGCTCTTTCACACTTACCTCATCTATGTATTTATTTAACAATAGTACAAGATGAATGCATTGAATGTCAATGTGGGATATCGAGATAAGTAAGAAAAGGTAGCAAAAAACAAAAACTTATAGGTACATATCAAAGAAAAAATTTTGTTAGTAAAGTAATTACCATATGTGTTGAACTTTATCATATCTATATAGCTTATATAGCTTTGAAATAATCCTAAAAAATATAGGAGAATTTACTCTTAGGATTGATTTAAAAGAAATCATTGAATCTTATGATAAACTTAATCACAAGAAATTAGCCACTAAAAAAGTGTTTATTATTTAACGAATTTCTTATTAATTGTCATTGTCATATAATCATCAAATGTATAAATGAAGAGATAACAGTTTAACTAATCACCTCTCCCACACAATTAATAGACAACTATCCTTGAAAGGCTACTAGGGTCATAACATAGATAATTAGAAAACAAATGGACACAAAAAGCTATCAATTAACATTATAAATGGCCCTAGAAAGCTTTGAAGTAGTTGTATAAATTGCCATAAAAAGCCTCAAAATGCCACTATTATAAAGATATTTTATCAAGTTACAAAATGTAACACTAACATATGTTATAGGAAATGACCTCTTTTGTACCAAATCTCTTTTGGGCCTCATAAACTAAATAGATTTTTTAGAATTCAAATTTATAATACATACCCCAACATGTTGTTAACAAGGTCAACAAGTACTTATTCGATCATCTTTGGAGTACCAGAAAGGACAAGAATCTATTTTTATATGTCATCGACGTTTATGCTAGTAAGCTTTGTTAGATTGAGTCCCTTAATTAAACATCTTCCTTCGCAAGAAAAAACTTTTTGCCTTCCATAAAGATGTAACAACACCACAAGATTTCAAATTATGAAGAGAAAGACACCACTGGATTAATTATGTAAAAGGAGTTAGAATATAAGCTTGGTCAAGGAAAAGAAGTGGAAATCAGGACACAAGATTTTGAAAATCAAGAATACCAAATGTCTTTGAAGTATAACCCTATGATGTCTCTTTAGTCAAATAGAAGATTTTACAATATGTTCTCAGACACAACATAGAAAAGATAGAAAGATGGTAAAGGTATATTTAATAAATTCCCTTAGAAATTATTCGTACTATAGAAGGAAAATTTGTATGCGTCTTGACATACAAAACACAAAGATATCTTGGAAATATTCAGACTTCACCATGACCCTACGAAGAGATTATACTAACTTGGACTTATCATTAGGGAAAGACTAAACAATTCTTACTAAAGAACTTAATTCTCTTAAAAGTTTAAGAATATAGTTCATTTCAATGATTATTACCAAAAAAATATTTTAAGTTAACAAATTTTGTTGCAATTCATTGACATCAGCATACAATCTTGCCTCTAGACCATAAATCTATAGAATCTCAGTGAAGCAAGAAAAGAAAACTTAGGCACTTCAATAAGCCATAGAGTGTGAGTATTCAATGTAGCAGTTGACAAGTTTACTTGTCTATGAGACCAAAAAGAACAAATATAATAAAAGAGAAGTCATGCATTTGCTATTAAGACTAATAATTCCTTTTTAAAAGAAGACAAGAATCTTTATGAAGAAACTTGAACAAAAAATTATGGCGATGAAGATCTTTTAAAAAAAAATTTATGTGCCTTTCTTATGGAATATGAATGATAGTCCCAAATTTTTAGAGCTTTTTCCAATATAATATAAATTTCAAAATAATCTATAAGGGAGATTACTAAAAAAATCTTTAGGGATGCTAAAAATGGTGATCACTATAATATGTCTTATTCCAAAATATTTATGAATCTTATAGACATTGGAGGCTCACCAAAAGTTTATAAATCTTGAGGAATTGAGGTAGCCTTGGACCAAATGCTTGAGGACAACCAAACATATGGCATTAGACCAACAAAATGCCTTTGGTGGAATAAAATAAAGATTTATGACTTGTTAGGGTCACATTTGAAACACGTGAGCCAAAACCTTTAGTAGTTTGACATTCTTGCATTGAGGCCCTTAGTCTAAGGCACAAGGTTTTTTTAGAGAAGCTTGTTATAAATAACCATTCTCACTAGTAGCAAGCCACACTTGCTACTTAGGGCTCTACTCTTATTTTCTACTTATTGATCATTTTGGTAACTATAGAGAGTGGTTCACATACATTTTGTCTTCAGGTTCTTCACAGAGAAGCTTGTACCTTTTAGAGATGGAATTCATATTCCTCTATGTTTATATTATCGACAATTGGTTGTTTCGTTTTTCTAAACAATGGAGAACAGCCATGTTTCTAACACATCCCATTGTCCTTATGGTTTTGTCCTATAAACTTGTTTAAACACTCTCTATCTACTTTATTATTTTTGTTTTGTTTGAAAATAAGACAAATTTTGCCACAAATAGTCATAGATGAGTAGCTATTATTTAGTCATTTTCTTCTTAATAGTGGATATGAGGTTGTGCAATAACTATGCGAATTATTTTGCTTAAAAAGGGTCCACTAGTCTCACCATAAGATCTATATATATGGCTACAAACTTGATAAAACATTTATATTTCATTGTGTAGGCCTTATCATGATGGTAGTTTTGGGATTAGATTAAAAAGGATAAGGTGCAAAAACACAAATAATCTTAATAGATATTTGTATTAACAATTTTAGATAATGTTTAATAGAAAGTTTAGTAGTTGACATGAGTGACTAATGGTGTTACACGTGATCTTGTCAGTATCTTCGTATGCAATGTTTCCATAAAGTTTATCTCATTTACTTAAATTTTTTGCTATGATTTGGTATATTAAAATGAAGCTTTAATTCTCTTATCATGTGACTTTTACATTGGTTTGGTTTAGTTATATTGCATTGCTTCAAGTTACCTCATTCCAATGCAATATACAATATAGTTTATAATAAAATAAAAAATTATTAATATTTATGTTTCACTTCTTTGGTTGCTCATAGAAATTCTAAACGTTGTTCGATGGAGACAAAATAAACTTCATTGGAGTCATTTTGATGATTGCTATAAAAATAAAAATTTATTTTATATTATAAAGTATTTAATTTTCAAGTTTTTTGCATGCTTTATATAGTATCTTGATTCTTACTTGATTTGAAGATCGACAATATTACACTAAATCTCCTTAGTGTCTTTGAGTGTAGCTCTACTTGACAATATTTTTCATTTTTTCAAAGTTTTCGCTTTTTTAATTTGATTATATTATAACTATTAATGTGCTTCTAGTGTGATCTTTACATAACCTTGATTTGGCAATATTACATTACTTAAGTTTAATCCTTATTCTTTTATATTTATCTCCTTAATATTAAAATAATACTTTTTATTACATATGCATACTTTCTTTGATAATTTGTGCTATTTCTAAATGTATTTCAATGGAGACATGAAAAACTTTGTTGGGATGCATCACAATACATTTTCATTGTGCACCAAATTTAACAGTCGATGATGTTACACTCGGTCTACTTATTTTTTGGGATTACAAATTTCTTGTGTAATTTACCTCATTTCAATAATCTTTTCTCTTCAAGTAAGTTAAATATTACTATTTAGATCTAAATCTCTTATCATATGATCTTTACATCACATTTGTTTAATAACATTACTTTGCTTCAATTTATCTTATTTCAAATTTAATATATATTTATTTAATATTTAAAAAATTTTATCATTCTTTAAAAATTTTTATTTTTGTAATTTGTAATGTTCTAAATGAGGTTCAATCAAGATGGAGCAAACATTATTGAATGCATCTCAGCCTACTTTTTTTTAATTGAATATTTTTTTGGTAATTCTTTAATATTTTATTTTCTTTGCTTTCACATGCCTCTTAACACATGTTGATTGGCATAAGATTTTATGTTTGAGAATGTTGAAGTCGATCTCGACAATATTTTAGAATGTAGCTTTCCCATCTTATTTATTTTAATTATTCAATGTTTTCATTTTTAATTGTTATACACCTTGAAACTCTAATTGTCCTCAAATGTGACCCTAACTTTGCTTTTATTTTCTTGCATTACATTACCTCAATTTTCTTATTTTAGGATTTATAATATATTTACTAAATACAAAAATAATAATTTGTTATCATTTATGGCTATTTAATTTGTTAACATGCAATAATTCAAAACAAGGTCTATTTTAGTTGAAACGATCACTATTGGCGTCATCTCAACTAACATTATCAAATTTAGTTGCCATTTTTATATATATATTTTTTTTTACTTTATATCCTTTTATCTTATCTTTTGGGAGATGTCCTTAACATCTTAGAATACAATTTGTCCTTACAATTTATTTATTGTTTAAAATGCTTTACTTTGACTTGTTAGTGTTATTTTGTGACTCTAACTCTCCTCTAATATAACTTTTATAATTTAACTTTTTGAGTTTAACATAAATTTATTTAAACTTAAAGTAGTCTTTTTTTTATTGTTTATACATATTTACATTCACAATTCATCGTGTATTTGATTGAGTTCTAATCTTTATAAAGAAAAATTCCATTAGACATGCCTTTATGACCTATATCCAAATAAATATTTTTTTATTTCAAAATATTTTATTTCTAAATATTTTATTTCTAAAAATTTTATTTCCATGAATTTGGGCATGCATTATGAGATATCATGATTTGTACCTAACATAATGATTGATGATGTTATAATATTTAATTTATTAATTTGTGGAAATTCAAAATGATATGAAATAGTGATGAAAAAAATGTCTTGGAATGTTGTTGACGAGTTTATCAAACAAAACTTTAATACTTTATTTTTTTAGAAACCCCATTTTCGATGGTTTTCGCTTGCTTTATGCTCAGTACTGATTCTAATATGATTTTTTAATACCGGATGTCAGCCTTAACGTCTGCTCTATCATATATGTAAACTTTCTCGTAAACTTTATCCTATCTTTTCAAATGTTTCACAACAACTTTGTTATGTTGCCATATAGCTCTAAATTTTCTATTAATATGACCTCTACATCACGTTGATTTTGTTATACTCCATTGTTTCAATTTATCTCATTATATTTTTAGCATAATTTTGTTAATATCAAAAAATCATTTTTTAATATTAAATATTAATATAAGATTTTCTAATAATAAAATAACATTTTTGTATTTTGTAATAATTATAAATGATATCTTATTGAGTTGAAACAAATGTCAACCCGTCTTGATAAGTTGTGTGATTTTGGCACACACTATTAGACTTTTTAATATGTACCTAATTTGATGATTGAGGATATTACCTTGATAGCCTTAGTATCCTTGATTGGAAATTTCTTATACAATTTACATCATTTTTTCAATTTTTTTCTTTGATCTAGTTATGTTACTTTGAAACATTAAATCTCTTCATGTTGACCATTACATCACCTTACTTTTTCTTATTTAACGTTAGATAAATTTATTTCATTTTCTTAAAATTTTTTTTATTTAACATTAAGTTTTTGTATCATTAATACTCATTTACATCAATAATACATTACTTTAATTTATATCATTTTAGTTTTAAAATTTTTTTACTTAATACTAAAATAGTTTTTATTATTTATGATTATTTTCATTGGTAATTAATTGAAATTCCAAATGATACTCAATTAAAAATGAGAAAATATCATTCGACTCATCCCAACAAACTTTATGAGAAATTTTTATTCATAACTCTTTTTTAAATCAAGGGAGTTACATTCATTATATTTATTACCTTGGAGTGAGAGTTTCTTATATTAATTATATAATTTTTTTAAGGTTTTCTCCTTTGATTTTTTAATAATACATTGTATGTCTAAATCTTTTCCAGTGTGATATCACTTTGACTTTGTTATACTATGTTGTTTGAATTTATGTTATTTTAACATTAATAAATATCACAAAATTTTAAAATGATAAATTATTTTTATTTATGTTTATTTGGTTTGTTATTTATATTAATTTTTATCAAAATTTAATCAAGAAGAAAGAAAAATCATTAGACTCATCTTGATCAGTAATAATAATGAAATATTTTGTCTTGTAATATTTTTAATTGTTGTATATTTTAATGTTTTGACATATTTTAGAAGACATTTTGATTTGTACCTAATTTGGTGATCAAAGACGTTACAACCAATCTTTTTGGTAGCTAGACAAGTAAAATTTTAATGTAATTTATCTAATATTTTAATACTTTTACTTTGAATTTGTTATATTACTATCAAACTCTAAATCTTCTCTCATTTGTGCTTTAAATTAGTTTGACATGAATGTAATGCTATTATAATCATGTTGACATGGTCATTAAGAATAAATGTTTCTTTTTTCATTTAAAATATTTTATTATCTATGATTTTTGCATGCATTATGAGACTTTTTAGTTAATATCTATTTTTACATTCGAGGATCATCCTTCGATGACCATTTTACTTTGGAATGCAATTTTCTTTTATAATTTATCTTATTTCTTCAAATTTCATAGTAATTCTAAACGATATTTTCTTAAACTAAAAATCTCTTCTTATGTGAATTTAGTTACATTATAATTATAACATTTCTCTCATTTCAACTTTAATATATGTTTATTTAAACTTTAAAAAAAATTAATTATTTATGCATATTTATAGGATTAATTCATCGTAATTCTAAATTAGGTCTAGTAGAGGCAACAAATTTCATGAAACTTATGTTGACGAGCTCTATCCAATTAAATCTTTTTTTTATATTTTTTAAGTACTTTATTTTTAGGACATTCACATGTTCTATGAGGAATTTTTATTCTTACCTAATTTGATGATCGAGATTGTTACACTCAAACTATTTATTACATAGGAATTTAATTTTCCCACATTTTTTTATTTTATCAAACTTTTGTCCTTTGATTTTGTTATGTTATCTTGTAACTCTAAATCTTTTCAAAATGTTACATCGCTTTGATTTTTTTTTATTACATTGCTTCAATTTATCTCATTTAAATTTTAATAAATATTGATTTAATATTAAAAAAAATTATTTTTATTAACGTTTATTTAGTTTTTTAATTTGTAGTAATTTCAAATGAAGATTGATGGAGAAGAAAGAAATGTTGTTGAGCTAATCTTAATGAGCACTAACATTTAAATAATTATCTTTATTAGATTTTTTAATTATTTTT
Source organism: Vanilla planifolia (assembly GCA_023846275.1). NCBI lineage: Eukaryota > Viridiplantae > Streptophyta > Magnoliopsida > Asparagales > Orchidaceae > Vanilla > Vanilla planifolia. Next base: position 4,532,327 of record JAIUJO010000018.1, read on the forward strand.
TTAAGGTTTGAAATATTTTTTGATTATTTTATAATTTTTTATTTTTTCCTATATTGATGATCAAGAATGTTACACGTAATCTTCTTAGTATCTCGGAATGCAATATCATAATATATAGTTTATCTCATTTTTCAATATTTTTACATTGATTTGGCTCTATTACTTTTAACACTAAATCTTTGCTTTTGTGACCCTTAAATTACTTTGTTTTGTTTATGTCACATTCCTTATTTTTTTTTTGATTTATCTTTAATAATTATTTACTTAATATTAAAATAATTTTTGTTATTATTTGTACAAATTTTTTTAGTAATTCATAATATTTCCAATTTAAGATAGAGCGAGATAAAATAAACATCATTAGGGCTACCGTAATAAGCCAGATCTAATTAAATATTTCTTTTTTTAGGTGTATTTTATTTTGTATTTTTTGAAATTTTTATTAGATGTTTTGATTCATGCTTTCTTTGATAATGATGGTGTTAAATCAATACTCCTTATTATCATGGAATGTAGCTTTGTCATACAATTTATCTCATTTCTTAAACTTTTTACTTTTATTTCATTTTATTTTTATGGGAATATAATTCTCCTATCATATGATTGTCAAAACACCTTAATTTGACTATATTACAATGCTACAATTTATTCATTTTAGCTTTAAGGAATAATAATTATTTATTAAATAATAATTTATTTCTATTTATGTTAAATTACTTTCAAAATTCATACTGATTCAAAATGATGTTTGATGGAGATGAAAAAATTTTGTTCGACTCATCTCGATGTGATCTTTAAATATAAATGTTTTTCCTATACATTTAAATATTTAAATTTTAATGGTTTTGGTATACTTTATTAGAATTATTTATTTAATTGTTGATCTGGCTTGTTATAATCAATATCCCTAGTATCTTAGAATGCCACTTTCTCATGCAACTTATTTCATTTCTTCGAATATTTTTCTTAGATTTAGATATAGTAGTATATTACTCTAACTCTCCTCTCATGTGATCCATATATCACATTGATTTTGTTATGATTTATTGCTTTATTTTATCATTATTGAGCTTACTATTCTTATATGTTTTATTATTTAGCTATAAGTTTAAAAAAGGTCCGATCGAGACAAAAAAGTCATTGGAGCTATTTCCATTACCATTATCAAATTAAGTATTCATTTTTAAATTTTTTAAATGTTTTATCATATAATTTATCTCATTTTTTTAATATTTGTTAATAACTTTGTTATGTGATGATGAAACTCTATGTCTTTTCTCGCATGACATTTGCATTGTTATTATTCAGACATGACATTTGCAAAATATTAAAAAATAATTTGTTATTGCTTATGATTTCCTTCAATTGTAATTCACTACTAAAAAACTTTACTAGATTGATTCTGATGAGGGGTTTCTAGTTAATTTTTTTATTTTAAAATACTTAATTTTTTAATGTTTTAACATTCTTTATGAGTGATTTAAACTTGTAGTTAATTTGACAATCCATAATCTTACTATTGACGTCCATAATATCATTGAGTGCATTATTCTTGTATCACTTATATCCTCTCAACTCTTTCGATTTGATTTAGTTATATTTCAATGAAGCTCTAATTCTTAAATCGTGTGACCAATATAAAGAGTTTGTCAAATTATGTTGATTGTTTTTATTTTATTTCAACTTTAATATATATTTCCATCATATTTAAATAATTTATTTTTTATTTTCTATTTTCTTCGTAATTTTTAGTAATTTTCAATTTAGGTTCAATGGAGATCAAGCAACTACCATTAGACTTGTCCCAACATGCTCAATCCAATTGAATATTTACTTTTATACTTTAAAGCATTTTGTTTTCTAATATGTTTTTCATATTTTATGAGACATTTTTATTTTGGATAGATTTGATGATATAAGTTGTCCCACTTGATCTCTTTAGTATCTCAAAAAATAACATTCTTGTATAATTTGTCTCATTTTTTTGAATTATTTTCTTTTCATTGATTATATTACTATGAGACTCAAATTGTTCTCTGATTTGATCATCGTATTATTTTGATTTTTCCACGTCTCTTTGCTTCATTTTATAACATTCTAGCTTTATTATGTATTTTATCACATTCTAGCTTTAATATTCTCTTTCCATTTAAATATTCTATTTGTTTACTTTAAATATTTTATTTTATAGTGTGTTTACATTTTTTATGATGCATCTTTTTGCACCATATTTGATAATTAAGGATGTTGTGCTTAATTTTCTTGGTATCTTGGAGTGCAACTTTTAGTTACAATTTTTGTCATTTTATCCAATTTTTTATTTTTTTTTTGTTATATCATAAAATAATTATAATTTTCTTCTTTTGTGTCCTTTGTATATTTTTTTAATTAGGTATATTACATTATCTTAAGTAAACTTATTTAAAATTTAATTTAAAGTATTTAAATATTTTAAAAAATAATTATTATTTATGCTTATTTGCTTCTATAATCAAATAAAACTTAAAACAAGGCTTGGCTAAGAAGTAAAAGATGATGTTGCCCTTGACTGATTTTTATACTTTTTAACATTTTCTTGTGTTATTATTATAAGCTTTATATGGGTTTTTTATTTATATCAAATTTAATCATCAAGGATGCTTCATTTGATTCCCATAGTATCTTGGAATATGGTTTTCTTGTACAATATATCTTAATTTTCCATTTTTGCTTTGATTTGTTTATATTACTATCAAGCTCTAACACTTCTCTTGCGTCACCTTTACAACTCATTTATATAGTTATAATATGAAATTAACTGATATAAACTTATCTATTTATTTACATGACAATAAAAAATGTACTATTATTTAAGGTTATTATCATTGGCAATTTCCAATAACTCTGAATCTGGTATAATGTGATGAAGAAGGCAAAATTTGTCTCGCCTTACAAAAGACTTTTTTAATATAATTTATCTCATTTATTAAAATTGTTCACTTTGACTGTAATATATTACAACGTAACCTAAATTTTTTATCATGTGACATTTACATCACAATAATTTGGTTCTTTTACTTTTCTTCAATTTATATTGTTTTAGCCATAACATATATTTGCTAGTATTAACAAAATAATTTTCTATTTTATATAATTATTTATTTTTCAATTCAGATAATTCGAAACAAGGTTCAATCAAAAAATATCATCATCAAACTAATCTCATTAGCTATATCTAATTAAATTATTTTATTTTTTATATTTTAAAATAATTTTATCTAGAAATTTAGCATACTTTTTGCTGCTTTAATTCATTTTGATTTGATGATTGATAATGTAACACTCAATCTCTTATACATCTTGGTTTGAAAATTTCACTTTCTATATTTCTCATTTTCTAAAATTATTTTCTTTGATCTGGTTATACTAACTTAAAGCTATAATTCTCGTATAATGTGACCATTACATGGCTTTTATTTTCTTATATTACATTGCATCAATTTAAATTTTTTTCTACTTTAATATATATGTAATAAATATTAAAATAGTAATTTATTAATTGTTATGTTAAATTGCTTTTGAAATCTATGGTAATTCCAAATGTTGTTTAACGAAGATAAAACAAACATTACAGTACTTAACCCGATCAATTATATTGAATTAAGAATTCATTTTAATATTTTTAAATATTTTATTTTCTACTGTTTTAGGATGTTGTGAAGTGAACCTCAATTTTTATTTTAATAAAGCATCAAGGTTGCTACAATAGATATCTTTTCTATTATGGAACGCGATTTAATCGTATACATTACCACTTTCTTTGAAAACTTTTTCTTTAATTTAGCTATATTATAATGAAACTATTATTCTCGTCTTGTCTAAGCATTGCTTCACTTTTATTTTGTGATATAATTATTTTAGATTCATTTTAATTTAGAGTTAATAAATATCTTCTAAAGCTTAAAACAATTGGTTAATATTATTTGTGTTTATTTATTTTTGTAATTTGTAGTGTTTCCAAAATGAGGTCCAATCGAAATAAAGGAAATGTAATTGGATTGTTGCCAATGAACTCTAGCCTATTACAACTTCATTTTTATATGTTAATAAGTTTCATTTTCTAGCATTTTGAGCATACTTCACAAGAACATTAATTGATATCTTATTTGAGATTATATGATTTTACACTACTATCTCTTAATACCTTGGAGTACAACTTTCCAAAAATATTTATCCCATTTCTTCAAAATTTTTCTATTGATTTGGATATATTTATTTCTTACTCAAAATCTTCTTTTCACATTACTTTTACATTGCACAGATTTTGTTATATACTTTGCTTCAGTTTGCCTCATTTTAACCTTGATATATTTTTTATTAATATTAAAATAATAATTTGACCATAGTTAGGATTATTTATTTTTGTAATTTATAGTTATTCCAAATTGTGTCCAATAAAAAAGAATAAATGATGTTTAAATAATCTTAATGAGCTCTTTCAAAATGCATATTAATTTTTTGTGGGCTTAAATATTTTTTTGAAGGTTTTTACTTGCTTTGCAAGGCATTTGAATCATACCAGATTTGACGTTTGAGAAAGTTGCCCTTGATCCCCTAATATCTTGGAATAGAGCGTTTCATTTATACTTTATTTCATTTCTTCAAATATTTTTTTTATATTACTATTAAACTATAATTCTTCTCTAGCGTAAGGGTATTGATCTAATTTTGTTGTATTACTTTTCGAAAAATTATCTCATTTGAGCTTTACTATACACTAATAAAAAATAAAAAAATTATATTATTTAAGTTAGTTTAATTTGGTATATCATAGTATTTCAAATCATTGTTTGAATGAGATGAAAAAATGTCATTAGACTCGTCTCAAAGAGCTCTATGAAATGAAGATCCCATCTTTTATTTTTAAAATTTATTTTTTTCTAGGTTTATGGCATGCCTATTGAGTCATTTTGATTCATACATAATTAGGCGATCGACAATGACACCCTCAATCTCCTAAAGTTGTTGCAAAGTAACATTACCATGCAATTTATCTGATATTTTTTCATTGATTTGGTTTTATTATTATGTTACTCTGACTCTCACTACCTTTGAACTCACATGTCTTAGATTTGGCTATATTGCATTAATTTAGTCTAACTTTTTTTTCTTTAATAAAAATTTATGTAATGCTAAAATAATTAAATATTATTATTTTGTCTTATTTATTTTAGTATCATATAGTAATTTCAAATGAGATATGATCAAAGAAAAATTGTCATTACACTCTTTTTAATCAACATTATTTAGAACAATGTTTGCTTTGATATTTCTAAATATTTTATTTTTCTTTGATCTTGTTGTGCCTGAAGTGGCATTTTTATTCATGTAGGATTTGATAAATGAAAATATTAGACTTGATATCATTTCTACTTTAAAAGTATCTTTCATGTACAATTTTACCATTTGTTCCAATTTTCTATTTTATTTGGAAAAAATTTCTTAGATTTTTGAACACTACACAAGCCATTTCAATTGATACATGACTTACAATCGAGGTTGTTATCCTCCATTTTCATTATGTCTTTCAAATTAAGTGTCACATTATTTATACAAACTTCTTGAAATGTTTCTCTTCAATTTTGTTATGTTGTTATTTAACTGAAATCTCTTTTCATGTTCCTTCTAGATCACTATATTTTTGTTTAACTAAAATCTCTTTTCGCTAATTTTAAATGATATTTCAAGTATTACATGATTTAAAGTTGAGCATGTTGCCCTTGATCTCCTTACTATCTTGTAATGGAAACTTTTCTTACACCTTATCTCATTTTCTTGAATTTTTTTCTTTTATTTGATTATATTATTATGTAACTCTGAATCTCCTCTCATGTGACAATTACATCACTTTGATTAGGTTATAATATTTTACTTCAATTATTCCACTTCAATTTTATTATAGATTTTAATAGTATTAAAACAATAATTCTTTGTCATTTATGATATAACAATAGATAATTCATAGTAATTTTAAATAAGGTCAAAATAAGAAAAAACAAATATCATATAATCATCTTAATGAGCTTTATCTAATTAAATATTTGTTTATATATTTTAAAATATTTATCTTCTTTGGTTTTGGCACCCTTTGTGAGTCATTTTAATTTGCACCTTTTTTGACCATCGATCATATTACACTCGGTCTCTTTAACATATTTGAAAATAATTTTCTTGTACATTATATCTCGTTTATTCAAATTTTTATATTTTTTTGTTGTGTAATAGTGTTTCTCTAAATCCACTCTCTTATAGTGTTTATATTGCTTTGATTTAGTTATATGTTTTTTTGAAGAGGATATAATATCTATTATATCAAGGCCAAGCCAGAATTACAAAAGGATCCTCAAGAGGGATCGAACGTGAAGTCAGATAACATAAGGTCGAGCAGGGGCTTAGGGATGTGATCCCTAGAGGCCCAGATAAAATCCTTAAGGCACGATGCCTGAGCAACCCAATCAGTAGGCACATTCCCAACGCTGAGAATGTGGGAATAACGAACGGCCTCGAGGCTTACTAGATAGTTGCAGCGAAGACACCCAACTGCGTGGTGAGGGACACCATCTCGTGCACCTCCTGAATAGCCAGCATTGAGTCAGATTGGAGTTCCATAGCTTGGTGCAAGGAAAGTAAATCCCTATCCATGTCAAGCACCATAAGCAAAGCCTGTGTCTCCATCATGTCAACCGCCTGGGATAGCAACCTTTTGCCAGCCACCAAGAGAGGTCATCCAATGCTATCCCGTACAACCATGCCCCACCTGGCCATAGAATCCCCAACTGCGGCATTGCAATTCCCTCTGTTCCATCCTGTTGGGGGGGGGAATCCTACTATGCATAACAAGCAAGTCCGTGGATTTGCTAGGGTTCTCGTTGGATAGGGGGACAGGGAGAGAAGTCGGTTGAGAGACGAATGAACCTTAAGCAAGATAGTCTGGATAATGGAGCAAGGTGCAGGCATGGTGATGTTGTGTTTGGCAGCATTCCTCCTTGACCAAATATAGTACAACATAGTCGCAATAGTTGCTGCATACAAATGCCCAGCACCATGACGAGTAGCAGGAGAGCCGACGAACCAGAGGACACGGTCAATGAACAGTAGACCGGCCCAGGTAGACTGGTCCAACCCCTTTGACTGGTCCAACCCGGTCAACGCTGCCAGAACCGTGCAGTTAATCCAAAGCTCTTTTGCTCTCGGGCTGCGCCAAAAGATGTGCTGCAAAGACTCGTCTTCCGTGCAGCCCTACTGGCAAGCAGAAGAGCTACAGAGCCTTCGGCGGGCCAACCACACCGCCGGCGGGAGGGGGTCGTCGGCGACCGTCCACATGAAGCCATGGACTATGTGAGTGACTTTTAGCTTCCGATGCCTCGGAATTCTTCCAAGGGACTGCTGCCATCACCGTCCTTCCGAGCATTGTAGACGATGCTCGAGTAGATCTGGCTGCTGGCAGCCAGGGGCTTCTCCGTAAGGGAAAGAAGCAATACGTCCTGTGAGGACCGCAAGGCTCTCGGAAGATGCAAGATGCGGTCCTGAAGCTCCCCATCTACCCAATCACAGATAACCTCCCAGTTCCAATTCCCACCCGGCACGAGACATTCAGTGACGCTGGCGGACCAGTGGGAGTTCATGTTGATGAAAGTAGGACAGCAACTCAAAGGAAGGACTCCCAACCAGTTTTTTTCCAAAAACTTCCTCGTCCGCCCATCCCCAATGTGCAAAACAAAGAGGGAAATAGCCTCCGGCATTGCACCAAACACCATCTTGTAGACCGGGGACACGTTGCTGGGGGCCTTCATTAGCGATTCCTCCATGGCATATCTTCTCAGCATCAGATCCACCAAGAGACTTGGCTCCCGATTGAGGATGCGTCTGCAGCCCTCCATGTGAAGAACACAGTGCCAAACGTGGAGGCCCCAGAGACCCAAATTTCCAGCTGATTTCGACAGCATGATACACTCCCATGCCGCGTAATGCATAGCCTTCGCTCTACTAGTCCCGCCCCTAAGAAATCTCCTGATGCGCTTCTCCATGGCCTCAATAATCCTTGCCGACACTACACAATGCCGTAGCATGTGGCCAGGGATGGCACTGAGGACTAACGATGCAAGAATGGTCCTACCCGCCAACGAAAGAGGTCGGACTCTCCAATTGATCAGCAGGGCATCCAGCCGTTGAAGATAGAAGCTGACGTCAGTCTTGGAAATGCGCTTGGCAGTGATGGGGATCCCCAGGTATGTAAAAGATCTGCCTTCCTCCATGCTGAGCTTCCTGAGGAGCATCCTGGACTTCTTTCTACAGAGGTTTGAGCTGAAGAAGACCCTGGATTTCGTGAGATTCACCTACAGACCAACAACATTCCTAAACTCATGAATAATACTCCTGATAGCACGGGTAGCGATACGGGAGGCTGGACCGAAGAGTATGACGTCGTCGACGAAGAGGAGATGCGAGATGCAGGGCACATGCAGCCCGACTGGAACACCAATAGCTGCTGGGATTCATGGTTCCTCACCAAGCACGAGAGATATTTTAATGCCATGACATAGAGATAGTGGGAAAGCGGGCATGCCAGAGACCCATTTGAGAGACCACTCACGGGAGATGAACTCCATTGAAGAGGACGCGAAATCTTGGGCTACTAATGCAAGCAGTAATCCAGTGTCGCCAGATGGGGGGAAATCCCATAGCCACCATCATCTCAAGATGGAAATTCCAACAGACACGGTCATAGGCTTGTTCCATATCGAGCTTCACGGCCATGAGTCCAGCCGCACCCTTGCAAGTCAGCATCCTTGCAACCATCTCCTGAGCAATGTTAATATTATCGGAAATGCTGCGTTCAGGGATAATCTGTACCTGTTCCCACGAAATGAGGTTTGGGAAAACGGGCTTCAGCCTCCCAACAAGGACCCGCGACACCACTTTGTACACTGTGTTGCAAAGACTAATAGGTCCGTAATGCTCCGGCTTACTCTTGCCCTGCTTCTTTGGAATAAGGATGATGAGGGTGTCCTTCCACTTATTCGGGAGCTTGCAATCCTCAAAAAAAGCTGTCACAACTTTGATAACATCATAGCGTGCAATGGTCCAGTAGCCGTGCAGGAATTCCACCGAGATGCCGTCACATCCCGATGTCCTGTTCCTCTTGGTACCCTACAGAGCCTCGTTAATCTCTTCCTCGGTGATCCTGGCTCCCAGCCTAGAAGCCACATCAGCATTCACAACCACCGGAGGAGAAATGACTTGCGACAAATTCCTGGAGTTACCGCTACGCCACTTGCTCTCAAAGTACTTTTTCAAGACCTGCATGATGCTGTCCAGAGAATCCACCACCTGGTCGTCATCTCCACAAAGCATGGATATGCGGTTTATACGGGCCCTAGAAAAAGCCATATTGTGAAAGAAGCGCATGTTTGCATCCCCGACCTGTGCCCAGTGGACCTTGGCGCGCTGCCACCACCTCTGCTCCTTGTGGGCACAGCATCGGTAGAAGGCGGTGATCAATTCAACACGATGCCCAAGGTCCTCCTTAGTGAGTCCCACCCTGGATTCTCTTTCCTACAGTTCCTTAATGTCACATAACAGCTCTTGGTTGCTGTTGACCAAACTCCCAAGCTCTTTGCGGCTCCAATAAAGCAATGCCATGAGTGAACACTTAAACTTCATCAAAACAATCTCCTTGGGGTCCCCATTTGTGTGCCTACTCCATGCCTACTGCACCACATGGAACGACTGAGGGTAGTGGATAAAGAGCTTACTGGATTTCGGACAGAATTTGTTGCCACCCAGATTGATTAACAGCGGGAAGTGGTCTTCGCCGAGGCGGCCCAGCTGATGTACAGAAATATTAGGGAAGGCAATAAGGCCGGCAGAATGGAGCAGTGCACGATCAAGCCGCTTTAGAATGCGCACGCCCCTTCTTCCCATTGCACCAGGCAAATTGGTTACCGGAGAAACCCATGTCAGCGAGCTGAAGGTCCTGCATGAACTCAGAAAAGCACTACTGCTCACTGCCATAAATTAATTGCCGACCTCCCCGCTTCTCCTCCTGGCCCATAATCAAATTGAAATCACCAGCAACCAAGAGAGGGGAGTTATCACAGTATGATGTGCTGATGGCATCCCAGATCGCCCAACATCCATGAGAATCCCTTGCACCATAAACAAAGTAGCAGTTGATGGTGCAATCCTGCTAAGGGGTAAATGAACAAGCCACTATAAAGGCCGAGGCCGTTGAGAGTGCTAGCTTGATCTCTTTCTTCCACAGCAGAATAATTCCAACTAACATAGCCAATGATGGTTGAATCACAAAATCCCATTCCTTCCAAAGAATCAAGTTAGCCTCGTGCCGGTAGAAGGATTGCATCTTGATTTCTAGTAGCACAACAACCTCCAAGTTCCACTCGTGTACCAGACGCTGTAAATGGGCACTCGATTTGCCCTTCTTACCTCCTCTTATGTTCCAAGTGATGATCCACATAGTGATCATATAGAGATTTGCTTCCCTGCATCCCCACACTAACTGAGAGCAGCCCTCTAGCAACCAGCTTGCTGGCCTCCATGCCCCATGAAGCATGGAAAGCAAGAAATCTGGAAGAAGGATCACCCCCAAATGGGTTGGCGGCACAATCATCCACAGAAGCCACCTGTAGAAAGTAACAATTCGCAATGCCACCTTTAGCAAGTTTCCCCAACCTTGACCTCCCACCGAACTTTGCTTATGCTCCAAAGCCAGGGAGGACACTTAGTACCCCGAAATGTGCTGGCCCCATCACGACCCCGAGCTATGCGGCTATGAACTTCTCCTTGAGGCAGCTTGATTAATCCTCCAGGGCCCTTGCGGTTATTTTTCCTCCGCTGCATAGTCATCCAAGGGCCCAAGCCGTGCCCCTCACTCTGTACAGCCTGCCTGCCTGATCGGCGGTCTTCCTCTGGCTCCTTAGGCAGATCGCGACTGAGGGTTGTGGTCATGACCCTTGGGCATTCCTCCCGTGCCACGACCATGGTCGGGGTCCCATTAATATGAGCACCTCCAGCTTTGGCAATCTTGCAGAAGCTCTCCAAATGTCCGACGTGGCTGCAGGCAAAGCATACGCGTAACAGCCCTTTGTTTTCGAACGATTAAGAGACCCTCTCGTAGTCCTCATTGATCCAGATTCCTGGCTGGAGAGGTTTCAAGAGATCCACCCAAACACAAACACGCGTAAAGGATGAGCGCTCTATGGCCCCCGTGTTACATCCCATTTTTCCTAGGCTGATTTTTGGCATACAATTTTTTTTTTTTTTTTTTTTTTTTTTTTTTACATATAGACAGCTCAGATCGTCCCGTACAAACCTGAGTAGCCTACGAAAAACATAGGATATAACACATCATTACACACCTACTTTCCTTAACAATGTGGATCCCATCTCCCGGGTACACCGTCAAATCAGGTTCATGACTCCTGAATTAACAGATGGACTCGCGCAATGTTACTCCTGCTAGACCGAATACTCCTAACCCACACCGATAGGAGAACCGGTCTAATAGAAGTCTGAACCCCCACGGTTAAGTTCCATAGTCATGTAATGACCTCACCATCAAAAATAAAATACATAACATCCTCAGATAAAATATGGCACTCCACATACTATACCACCAAGACAATAAAGTAAAACAGTGAATGGAAACTACATCACATCACAAGAATAAGATCCAAGTCCAACAAATACAATATCATCCAACTAGATACATAAGTCAGAATCACCCTCACATAATACAAGACATAAAAATAACAGTCTCACTGAATACATCCAACAGCAACAATCAACTAACCAAAATGTCTCGGATAATCACAGATCAGATCTCCTCCACTAGCCTACTGATCACGATCCCACCTAAAGCTGGGTGGCGTCAAGTCTACCGAGCCACTGGAAAAATATAGATAAAAAGGAATGAGCTACGCCCAGTAGGAAAGACAGCTAGTAAAAACTCACATGCAAGAGAAGGATAATAGCAAAAGTATAGGAATACAGCATAACAATGTAGGGTGGAAAGGCACTCTCAGTCCCAGACTCCGACCAACCACAGTCACCCCTAGTCACACCAGAGTAGCTCTCCTCTGGGCTTCCAGGTAGCGTGCCAGTGGGAACGCCCATCTCGAAACACGCATGGCGCCTAAGCACCCGACACCATAGCGTCTTTCGTCAATCAATCTCCTGGAGACTATAGACAAATCCAGTCACAAAATCTCTAGCCAACGTGAGACACCCCTGCCACCCTAAGGCGCACAGGCCTACACACTTGGCTAGCCACTGCGAGACACCCCTGCCACCCTCAGGCACGCAGGCCTACACACATGGACCAGGAGAGATCGACTCAGCCACCGTCCCAAGGAGTCCTCTACCAACAACTTCCATAGAAGCTCACGCCCCTACAGTCATTGCCAATCTCTAACTCCAAGATCCGGCAACATGTGTCCAGGTACAACAAGGCGCATACCAGTCCACATGTATACTGTGGAAGCTAAGTCTGAACCGCACAGTTACCTACCACAACTATCCTAAAACATCATATAGGGTCTATAGTAGTCCGGTCCAGCATGCCAATCCATAAAATATGCCAACACTGAGTAAACTGACTCAATCCATGTCAATGCCATCCAAGTAACATAAACTGTATCGAAATTCTGACTATTCTGGTAACACTTACCCAAGTGTCACACTTCCTTCCAACTGATCCAGCTGTACTGAATTTATGGATAATTTCCAACAGTAACTTTCAACTTGTCTATGTGATTTCCCTAAATCACCTTTTTCTCGTTTCAGGAAATTTTAAATTTCAACTTCAATTTCTGCCCTTTATCCATTTTCCGAAATTCGGAATAAATTTCCGAATTTAAAATTTAAATTCCACATATATCTTTTTTTCCGAAAATTTGAAATAAATTTCCGAAAATTTAAATTCCACATATTTTCCGAAATTTCGGATTAAAAATTTTTCCACATATTTTCCGAAAATTCGGATTAAAAAAAATTCCACATATTTTCCGAAAATTCAGATTAATTTCCGAATTAAGTTTTTCCTCCGCCGTTCGTCCGCGCCCGCGTTCCGCTGAACCGGGTTTCGCTGCCGGTTCGGAAAAAACCGCGCTGAACGACGAACCCACCGGCCGAACCTTTAAATCAAATTTTCCAGCCGACGTTTAGTATTTAAATATTATTAATTATTAATTAATTACAATTATTTAATTAACTAAGCTGAAATTAATCTAATCCATCTCCTTCCTCCGCCCGGCGCCTGCGAAACCCTAGCCGACGATTCCTCCGGGAAATTCCGTTTTCCCCGTCGATTTTCAGCGACCGAGATCAAGGCGAAGCAAAATCCGATGTTCATACTATCCTAATTTGTCAATAATGCCACTAATTTCTAAGATTCAATCAAATTTCCCGCCGAAGTTTTCATCCGATCCTCATTTAACAATTTATGAAATTAAACGAACAATCTATGAAATTAAACAATTTTCAGCATTTGATACAATCTTAACATGATGAAAGTCCATAATAGAATCATCAATTGCTCTGTAAAATTTCCAATTTGACGGGTATAATTTTTTCCGAAAACCCTAAAATGCTAAAATCAATAATTTGCATTAATAATTTTCAAAAACCACAATTCGCATGCTCCGGTAGCTAATTGCAAAATAATCCATATTTTTAAATTGCTAATTAACTAATTTAAGCCGAAATTTCCTACCTTTCTTCTCCGGCGACGGTAGCGACGGTGAAGCTCGCATGCGACCAACCGCTGCTCCTCGCCGAACGAAACCGGGGTACCAATCGATTCTCCTCGATCACGCAAACCTCCAGGTACAAAAAGCCCCTTGAAAGGCTGCCGGAAAATGTCGCCGTCCACCGCGAACACCTCGTCTCCGGCCGCCGTTCGAAACCCTAAGGGCCGAAACGGTTCGGGTTAAATACCCCGCTTAAACCGGTAATAACCCGTTAAGAACCCATTAAGAGCCGGTTGACCTTCTAAAACACCGCTTAACACCCGATCAGCCGGTTAATCTCCACCGCTGATCTCGTCCGTCCGATCCGCTTATCCGCGGCTTAACCGAACGCACGCGCAAACGCACCTCGGCGAACCGCCCCGGCCTTCGCGAAACCGCTCCGGTCCGGTTCACGCGCGGTAAAAACCAAATTCCGGTTTAAAAATCTAATTAACCTATTTAAATACATTTTCGAATTTCCAAAAATCCAATTAAACAGGGAAAATTACTTAAAAATTTCCTCGGTGCTCCGAAAAATCCCCAGAAATTTTCAGAAATTCTAATAGCCTCCAATTGAGCTCCTGGCTCATCCTACTATCGATTTGAAATCATCCAAGCCATAATTTAATTATTGAAGATTAAACCTATAATATTTTACCAGGTATAACACCCCGTCCAGCCGTCGAGAAGAAAATGTTGGCCAATTGCTTTAGCAATACGTAGTGTATCTTGCACTTGATCCCTTTGTACATTTTTCTGTGATAGCGTATCTTGCACTTGATCCATTAATATCTTGGAATACAACTTTAAAATCTATTAATATCTTGGAATACAACTTTAAAATAACATTTATCTCATTTTTTCAAACTTTTCATTTTTATTTTGCTATATCATTATGCATATAAATCTCTTAACAAGTGATGCCTAAATTGCTTTAATTTGGCTATGTTACATTGCTTCAATTTATCTATTATTAGCTTTAGTATATATACCTAATATTAAACTAATGATTATTTTTTTTATATATTTTTACATAGGTAATTAGTAATAATTCAAAATGAGATTAGGTAGTAATGAAACAAATATCACTAAAATGATCTAAAGGAGCTTTATTTAAATAAACATTCATTTACAATTTTTTTGATATTTTTTAAGGGTTGTCATACTTTATGACACATTTTAATTTTGACCCAATTTGAGTATCTTGGTGCTACACACGTTCTTCTTTGTGTTTTGGAAAATAATTAATGATACATTTTATTACAATTTTTCTAAAATTTTTCATATATGTTTTTATAATATAATGTAACTCTAAATTTCATTACATGTAACCTTTAAATCACTTTTACTTGGTTAAATACATTGGTTGGGTTTATCTAAATTTATCTTTAATGTATACTATTACTTATTTAATATGACAATTATTATTAATTCAATATATGGTCCAATAATGATGAAACAAACATTCTTAGATTAATGTCAACAAGTTTTATGAAATTAAATATTTATTTTAATATTTTAAAATATTTTATTTTGCTAGGTTTTGGCAAATTTTGCAAGAAATTTTAATTTGTGTGTGATTTTATAGTCAAAGATGTTACACTTTATTTGCATAGTATCTGAGAATTAAACTTTACCAATATAACTTTTTAATTCTTGAAATGTCTTACTTTGATTAGATTTAGTTAATATGCAACCCTAAATCGTCTCATGTGACCTTTACAATGATTTAATTTAGTTAAATTACATAGCTTCAATTTGTCCAATTTCAATTATATTTTAAATTTACTAAATGCCAAAATTAGTATTTATTATTATTTAAGCTTATTCATTTTGATAATTTGTAGTATTTACAAACATGGTCAAATCAAAGAAAAAGAAACCACATTACGTGCACTTTGAAAATCTCAATACAATTAAATACAAAATTTTATATTTTTAAATATTTTATATTCTATTGTTTACACACCTTATAAGAAATTTTTTCTTAATATTGATTTGGTGATGTTCTACCATCATTCTCCTTGGTATCTTAGAACACAACTTTGTCGTAAAAGTTTTCTCATTTCTTGCATTGCTTTGTTTTTAATGTTACTATATAACTCAAAATCCTATTTAGTGTTGCTTTCACATTGACTTTTTTTGGCTATATTTCCATTGTTTTAATTAATATCATTTCAATTAGATTATATGTCTACCTCGTATTTAATTTTGTTTTTATTTGTGCTTGTTTTCTTTAGTAATTAGTTATAATCTAAACGATGTCCAATGGATATGAAAAAATGGAATTTCATGCTTATCAACTAGTATCATCCAATTAAAAATTTATATTATATTTTTAAATATTTTATTTTATAGTGTTGTGCGAAGCCTTATCAGACTTTTCAATCAGAACAAAATTTGGTGATCGGTTGCCTAACACTCGATTTTTTTTAGTGTCATGGAATAACATTTCTCATTACAATTTATCTCAATTGTTTTAATTTTTCACTTTTATTACTCTATGCTACACTTTAATTCTAAATCTTATTTGATGTGACATTTTTGCCACAATGATTTGATTATATTAATTTTCTACTATTTTTTTGATTTCATATTTAATATATAGTTAAGTGATATTAAAAAAAATTATTATTATTTGTGTTTTTTTACTTTAGTAATTCATAGTAATTCTAAGAAAAATAATGGTAAACTCAAGATGAATATCATTGCACTCATATTGATATACTTTAAATAAATAAAAATTTATACTAAAGATTATTTTATTTTCTCAAGTTTTGGCATACATTACAAAACCTTTTTTAGTTACTTGATTTGAAGATTAAATGTGCTACACTCGATCTATCTAGCATCTTAGAAAGGTTCCTTACCATAAAAATTTTCTCGTTCGTTCCAAAGCTTAACTTTGAATTCATTACATTAACATAAACTAAAATTCTCCTCTAGTTGTGTTTTGCATCACTTTGATTTGACTATCTTATGGTGTTTAAATTTATTTCATTTAACCATTACATAAAGTTTGCATAAAATTAAAAGAATAGATTATGATTATTAATTATAAACTCATTTTGTAGTCCTACGATAATTCCAAATGTTGGACTCATCTCAACAACTTTTATCTAATTATATATTCATTTTTAATAGTTTTGAAAATTTTATTTTCGAAGATGGACTTGTTTTCAAAGACTTTTCAAATTCACACCTGATTTGATGATCAAAGATGTTACACTCAATCCTATTGATACCTTTGAAACTGACTTTCTAATGCCATTTATCTTATATATTTTGTTTTTTTTTTAATTTTATTTTGTTGTACTACTTTCTAACATGAAAGGTCCTCCTTTATGACATTCACTTTGCATTGATTTAGTTGTTATGTTTATCTATTTTTGTTATTTACAAAATTCAAAAAAAAGTTTGATCGAGATGAAACAAACATTTTTGGGATTATCTTGATGACATTTATACAAATTTGTATTCATTATTTTAAATATTTTATTCTACTTGGTTTGGTACTCTTTATGAGAAATTTTAACATACATAATTTGATGATTAAGGATTTCAGCATGAATCTCCTTAGTACCTTGGAATATTGTAGTTTAATATAATTTATGTCATTTTTTCCAATTATTTTCATAGATTTCACTTTATTACTATGACACTACAGTTCTCATTTGTGTGACCTTAACATAGCTTCGATTTGGTAATTTTATATTTCTTTAATTTCTTTATTATTGGATTTTTTTTATATATTTATGAAATATTAATATAATTTATTTTTATTTTATTTTAGAATTTTTTACCATTTTTTAAATAAATCTCTACAATCTGGTTATGTTATTATAAAACTCTAAATTTGCTCCCATGTGGCTTTTATATTGCCCTAATTGGGTTGTATGACATTACTTTTACTTATTTTAAATTTTAATATATATTTACTTATTAGTAAAATATTATTTTATTATGTTTCATACTTATTGACTTTTATAATTAATAATTATACTTAATAAGATCCAATGGAAACAAAACAAATGTAATTATGCTCCTCAATAAATTGGATGAAATATCAAGTTAAATTAGCATAATATTAAGAAATTATAATTGTAAAATTTTACATAAATATATTAAAGAAAAAATGTAAATTTTAAGCAAGGTAAAATAAAACAATCAAGGTGATATAAAAGAAACATGATGAGGGAATTGTAGCTTTATACCAATACAATAAAATCAAAGGAAAACTTTTTAAGAAATGAGATAAATGATATGAATAAATAGTGTTACTAGATACTAAGGTTATTGATAATGGCATCGTCCATCATCAAATCTGGTACAAATTGAAATATCTCGTTAGACATGCCAAACCATGGGAAAACAAAAAATATTTTGATTTTAAAAAATAATTTTTTAATTGGATAGAGTTCTTTAAGACATGTATACAGTTTTAATTTTTCCTCAATTAGACCATATTTATAATTTTTGCAAATTACTAAAATTATATTGTAATATTTTAAATAGATGGAGTGAAAACCATTGATCATCAAATTAGATACGTTTTTAAAAACCTCATAAAGTATCCCACATCCATAAGGGAGAAAATATTTAAAAAAAATATAAAAATGCATATTTAATTAAATATGGCTCATTGCCACAAGTTTAATGACATTTTCTTCATCTTAATCTAACTCCCTTGGATCAACTACATGTTACCAAAGTGAATAACGAAAAATAATAATCAATTAGTACTTTAAAATATAGTAAATACACCAACATTACTAAAATGATAGAAATTTAAGCGATGAAATATAACCAAAGCAAATCCAATTAAAGGTCACCCTATAGTACATATAGTCTTACATGGTAATATAACCAAATCAAATTTGACCAAATAAATAAATTGTAAGAGAAGCTTGTAATCCAAGCTACCAAGGAATGTGATATTCTTAATCATCAAATTGGATATGAATAAAAATAAATTATAAATAATGTGAAAATAATGAAAAAAAATATTTAAAAATATAGAAATGAATACATAATTTGATAGACCTTATAAAGATAAATCTGATAATAATTGTGTCATCTCAATTGAAGCTAATTTATAATTATAGCAAATACTGATTTAAACAAATATAAATATTAATAAATCTGACATAATGTTAAATAACATAATAACACTAATACTAAATTCACATTATAGGAGATTAGAGTTCCATGGAGCTCATTTATGTAATCCTAACGATGTTTGTTTCACCTCAGTAAGAACTTATTGTGGTATCCTATGAAAAAATCGAAGTAGAAAGGTGTAAAGAAAAAATAAATTATTATTTAAATATTAAATAAATGTATGTTAAATATAAAAGTTTTTAAAATTGAACTAATGTAATATAACATATTAAAGCATTATATTGCTCACATGACATTAGATTTAGGTTTACATAATATATAACCAAATTAGAATGAAAAATTTTAACATTCTACATAAATTATATACAAAAAGTAACATTTCGTCATAGTAATGAAGAATTAGTTGAACATCCTTAATAATTAAATAGATATAAATAAAAACTTCATTGAATGCATGTAGAAAAATGAGGAAACAAAATATTATAAAATATAAAAAAGAATATTTAATTGGATAAAGCTTGTAAATGTTAACAAATAAATTAATTTGAAAGAAATATAATATAACCAAATGAAAAGTGATGCAAAACCTAGACAATAATAGACTTAACAGTTATAAGAATATAACAATATTGAAATAACAAATGTGAACAAATTAAATATAATTACAAAAATATATTAATTACAAGATACAATGAAGATCAAGCAAAATATCCTCAATCACCAAATCAAGTATAAATAAAAATGTCTCATAGAATATATCACACCCTAGAAAGAAAAATGTTTTAAAATTTTTGAAAAATTTATTTCTAACAAGATAGAACTCCATGAGTCGAAACCAATGAAGTTGTTTCACCTCTACCAAACATCACTTTGAATTACTTTAAATAAAAAATAATCATAGAAAATATTATTTTTTAAATTTAATAAATATATAATATAGAAGAAATGATTCAACTAAAGCAATATATTATTTCTTAATCAAAGAAATGTAAAAGTGACATGAGAACAGAATTAAAGTTCCCATAATAATATAACCAAATCAGAAAAGATTTTAAGAAATGAGCTAACTTTTTTATCAAAGTATTATTCCAAGATATTAAGGGCTTCAAGTATAACATTCCTAGTTGTTAGGTAAGCTAAGAGTGGAAATATCTCATAAAATGTTCCAATTATTTTAAAAAATTATGTAAACATAGAAATAAAACTTTAATTGAATATAAATCTTTTTAAATTTGTCCAACAACATTTCTTTTTTGATTGATTAGACCTTATTTGGAACTTCTATGAACTGTTAAAGAAATTTTTGCATAATTAAAAAATTATTATTTCATTATTAAGAGAATGTATATTAAAGTTTTAATGAGATAAATTGAATCAATGCAATATGAGAAACAAAAGTAATGTATAGGCTATTTGGGAGAATATTTAGGGTTGTATAGTAATGTATCATAATAAAAAAAAATTAGAGATAAGGCATATATTATATAACAAAATAGCATTTCAAGATGCTAAAGAGATTGAGCATTATGTGCTCATTCACTATATCGTATTTGAATTGAATATCCCCATAAAATATATCAAAATGCTAAAAAATAAAAATCTTAACTTATGAAAAAATACTTTTAAATTGAATTGATCTCAACTTGTTGATGACAACAACGTTTGTTTTATCTCAATTGGAACCCACATAAAATTGCTACCAATTACTAAAGAAAATAAGCATAAAAAATATGGTTTTGATCATAAAGAAATATAGAAGAAAGTTAAAATTGGATAAACTAAAGCACTATAATGTAAACATAACAAAGGAATATAATGGTTGGATTGGAGGATATTTTAAGCTATAGGGAAAAATAACCAAAATCAGATGAAATATTTGTAGAAAGAAGATTATTATGTGGGAAGTTCCAATCTAAGATACTAAATAGGTTTAATATTAATTCACCTATCGTTAAATATTTTACAAACTAAAATATCTTATAAAAGTGTACAAAACCTTTCGAAATTAAAATATTTAAGAAAATAAAGATGAAAAATAAATTACATTAGGTAGATTGAGACATTTCCAATGACATTTGCTTCATCATGATTATAGGTCATTCAAAATTAAAGTGAGTTATAATTTTAAGTAATCATAATAATAATAAATTTTTTATTTTAATATTTTGGAAATATTTAATAATGGTGAAAAAGGAAAAAATTGAAGTAATATAATATAAGTAATTCAAAGGATAGATGTCACACCAGATTAGACCCAGAGTTTCTTAATTAAATAACCAAATAAAAATGAAAAAATTAACCAAATGAGACAATGATTTTTTTGGAAATTCTAATTCTAAGATAATAATGTCATCGAGTGTAACATCCTCAATCATCTTAAGAGTTATGATTCAAAATATCTAATAACACATGTGAAAAAATGGAAAATAAAATATTTTAAAAAATAGAAAGAAAATCTATATTGTTAGAGATCATCGATATAAATCCCAGGATAACATTCAACTCAAATTGGGCCTTATTTGAATAACTATAAATTATGAAAATAAATTAGGATTAATAATGATAAATTATTATTTTAGCATTAATAAAATATTTATTAAAGCTTAAATGATAAAAGTTAAAGCAATGTAATATAACATAATAAAAGAAAAGTAAATGTCATAAGATAAGATATTTAGAGCTACATAGTAACATTATCAAATAAAAGTAAAATAATTGAAGAGATCTCTTGTAACAATATTTATCATCAAATATGGTGCAAATCCAAAGGATTGCAATTATGATTGTTTCGCTTCGATTAGTCAACATTTAGTTTAACCAAGAATGACAAGATTAAATAACTCTAAAAAACAACAAAATATTATTTAAATATTATATAAATTGTTATTAAAATAGTAATGAGATAAATAATAGCATTGTAATAAAACCTAATCAAAGTTATTTGAGGTTCAGATAAGAGAACATTTCAAGTTATATAGTATAATAATTAAACCATAGAGAAACATTCAAGAAATTAGACAAATTGGTTAGGAAAGATGCCTTCCAGGATACTAAGGAGATTTAGTGCAGCATTCTCGAACTTAAAATCATGTTTGAATGAAAATATCTATAAATTATGCCAAATATCTAAAAATAAAATATTTAAAAATGCTAAAATAAATACGCAACATGATAGGGCTCATCAAAACGTGTCGATAAAAGTTTGCATTGTTTTGATTGGACCTCATTTAGAATTATAAGAAATTAGAAAATTAAAAAAAGTATAAATAATAAAAAATTATTATTACAATATTATGAAAAAATTTAATAATGTTATATTAAGAAATATTAATGTAATATAACATAACAAAATTTTTACATTTTTAATAACATACGAGAGAAGAATTAAGCTTAGATAATAATATAACAAAATGAAAGTTATGAATTTTAAGAAAATGAGATTAATTAAACTTAAAACTGGCAATTGAAGATAATAAAATGATTGAGATTTACATTCTCATTCGTCAAATTTTAAAAGAGTTGAATTATCACTTAAAACACACCAAAAATGTCAAAAATAAATATTTAAAAAATATTAAAAGAATATTTAATTTAATTTATATAAGGTAAAGGGTTGTAATAAAACAAAATATGCAATTTTGAGATCACACAAAAGAAGACACTAGGTGCAAAATAAAATAACAAAATCAATGCAAAGAATTTTAAGGAATGTGATTAATTTCTTGGGATGTTTTAATTCAAAGTACTAAGAAGTTCAAGTGTAACATCTTCATTCATTGAATCAATAATAAATATAATTTTCTCCAAAAACATGTTTAAGAAAAGGAAAATAATATTTTAAAAATATTCAAATGAGTATTTAATTAGATTGAGCTTATCAAGGTAATTCCAACAATGTTTTCTCACATTAATCAGACCACCTTTTGTATGACTTTGAATTATCAAATTAAACAAGCATAAATAATAATTAGCTATTATTTTTGTATTAAGGAAAACTTTATTAATGATAAAACGATATAAATTAAAACAATACATAACAAAAATAAAAAATGTAATGGTTACACGAGAGAATATTTAAAGTCACATACCATTATAACCTAACAAAAGTGAAAAAAAAATGAAAAAATGTGATAAAATTTATGTGAATATTGGACTCCAAGTAATTAAGCTAAATAGGTAAATCCTCAACTATAAATCATGTATGGCTCGAAGTGAAACATTAAAAAAATGTAAAAACACATCAAAATAAATATTTAAAATTATGAATTATGATTTTTGCAGATTGAGCTCATTGAGATGTGTCCAATGGTGATTTTTTTTTCTTGGTTAGATCTTATTTGGAAATCTATTGAATTATCAAAGTAGATAAGAATAATTAATATGAATCTAAAATTTTAATACTAAGATAACATACATTAAAGTAAAAAATATAATAAACTTAAATAATATAATATATCCATATCAAAATGATGTAATGGTCACATGAAATGAGAGCGACAATTTCGTCATAATATATCCAAATCAAAGCAAAATTTTAAAATAGGAGGCAAATTGTGTTGGAAAGTAGCATTCTGATATACGAAAGGGAATGGATGTAACATTTTCAAATATGAAATTAGGTAAGAATTGAATTATTTTGGTAAAGCATGCGAAAACATTAGAAAATTAAACATTTCAAAATTAAAAAATAAATATTAAATATAATTTAGCTCATTTAGATAGTTAAAAAAGATGTTTATTTCATCTTCATTAGACCTCATTTGGAATTTCTCAAAATTATCAAAATAAATAAACACAAATAATAACAAATTATTTTTTAAATCTAAAGTAATAATATATTAAAATTGAAATGAGATATTTTGAAGAAATATAATATATCAAAATTAAAGATATGTAACGATCACATGAAAAAAGATTTAAAATTCAAAAGAAATATACCACTTAAATGTAAAAATTTGAAGAAATAAGGTAAATTATTGTGAAACATGCATTCCGTGATATTAACGAGACCGAGGATAATATCCATGATTGTTAAATCTGATAAAAATGAAAATGTTATATAAAAAATAACAAATCTCTAGAACATAAAAATTTTAAAAGTAATTTAAAGAACATATTTTTGAATAAAGTTGAAAGAAGAGAAATTAAAACATTGCAACATGAGCAAATGCAAATGATATTAAGCAAAAATAAGAGAAGAATTAGAGTTTAATAGCAATATAACAAAAAAAAATAGAACTTTTGAATAAAAATATATATTTTCTAGGAAAGTTGCACACTAAGATAGTAAAAAGATAAAGTGTAACATCCTTGATCATCAAATTAGCTACAAATAAAAATAAGTCATAAAGAATTGAAAAATCTAAGAAAAATATATTTCAAAATATAAAATAAATATTTAGTTTGATAAGGCTCATCGATAATAGTCAAACTTCCTTTGTTTGTTTACTGTCAGACTTTGTTTTGAATTAGTATGAAATAATAAATTAAAAAAGACTAAACGATATTAATATTTTTTTATTAACCTTTGTAGCATATGAAATATTTAGATTTATACCAAATTTGATGATAAAGGAGGTCACCATAATCCTTCTTATTTTCTTGTAATGTAAGGTTTTGTAAAATTTTTCAAATTTCTATAATTAACTCTCAATTTTTTATATTACTATGATATCTAAATTGTCCTTTCATGTTACTTTTACATTGCCATGTTTTGGTAACATTACATTACCTTAATTTATCACATTTTTTGTTTAATATGTATTTACTTAATATTACCAAGATAATTTATCAATGGTTAAAAGAGAGGGAAATTTGAGCTTCATTATGATATAATTAAATAAAAGAGAAAATTTTAAGAAATAAGGTAAAGTTTTTTTGGAATTTGCATTCCAAGATATCAAGAAGATTGAGCTTAGAATACTTAATCAAGAAATAAAAAAAAATAGCAATGCCTCCCAAAGCATGCTAAAGCCATTGAAAATACAATATGTAAATTTTTTAGATAGAATATTTAATTCTATAAAACATGTCAAGACAAGTTCAACAATTTTTTTCTATTCTTAATTAATCATCCTCTAGAATTTCAACAAAACACAATAGCAAATACCCTTAAATAATAATAAAGTATCTCAAAATCAAATTAGATAAGAATCAAAATACTTAACAAAGGGTAAACAAAGAATGGAAAATAAAAATGCAAAAATTTTAAATTTGATAGAGCTCATTAATATGAGTGCAATGATATTGGCCTCATTTTGATAAAACCAACTTTGAAATTACCACATAATACAATGGTATGTTGGCATAAATCACAATAAATGTTTATTTAAATATAAAGTAAATAAATATTAAATTTTAAATGAGATTAATTAAAGAATATAATACAATAAATTCAATACAATTTAAAGGTAACACAATAGATGATTTAGAGATTCATTGTTATATAACTAGTCAAAAAAAAAATATTTTAAAGAAATGAGATAAATTGTATAAAAAATTGGAATCTACTATATCAAGTAGATCTAGGTTAGAATCCTTGACTATCAAATTAGTTAAGAATAAAAATGTCTTTTAAATCATGTAGAAGCAATACAAAATAAAATGCATAGAAATGTAAATTTAATATTTAATTAGATAGAGCCCATCTTGAAAAAATGAAAAACATTTCTTTTAAATTTCTTTTGGAATTAGTTTGAAATAAAAAAGTAAATTGGCTTAAATAATAACAAATTATAATTTTATTATTTAGTAAATATATATTAATGCTTAAATAAGATAAATTTTAGAAATGTAACATAGCCAAACAAAAATGATGTGAAAGTTACAAAGTAGCGATTTAGAATTTCATAGAAATATTACCAAATCAAAGAAAAATATTTAAAAAAATAAAGATAAACTATATAAGGAAGTTTTATTTGAAAATACTTAGGAGATCTGGGGTTGCATTTTTTTAATGTCAATTCATGTAAGAATCAAAATGTCTTAAGGCCTAAGCCGAAAACTATGAAAATAAAATATGTAAAAATTTAAAGTTAAATATTTAATTGAATTGAGCTCGTCGACATGAGTCAAGTGGCGTTTGTTTTTTGTCGACCAAACTACACATAAATAATAATAACATATTATTTTAATATTAGGTAAATCAATATTAGAATTCACTTATGATAAATCAAAGCTAAGTAATACAATCAAATGAATTTGAAGTAAAACAACTAGGGAGAAGTTTAAGAATTTTAAAAAAAATTAAAACAAAATCAAAACAAAAAATTTTAAATATAAGATAAGTTATATAGTAAAGTTTCATTCAAAGAAACTATGAAGGTCTAGTGTGGCATTAACAATCATCAAATTATATTAGAAAATGAATACAACGTGAAATATGTCAAAATAAAAATAAAATAAAATGAGCCTAACAACATTTGTTTCATATCATTTGAATATTTTTGTGAATTACTATGAATAAACATAGTAATTCAAAATAAATATTAAGTATATAACTAACTTGAGAGTACATCTTTAAAAGTTTTTTTATCAAAGTTTTAGCATGATTTATGAGATGTTTTCATTCGTATCTTATTTGATGATTAAAAATGTTGCCCATGATTTCTCCAATAACATTGAAAGCAACTTTCCAATACAGTTCACCGCATTTGTCCAAGTTTGTTTTCTTTGATTTTGTATATTATTATATAACCTTAAATCTTCTCTTATCTAAGCATTATATGTCTTTGAATTCATTATTTTACATAACTTCAATTTATAATTTTTTAGTTTTAATATTTTTTACTTAATTGTAAAATAATACTTTTTTATTATTTATGCCTCTTTATTACTATAATTTGTAATAATTTCAAATCAAACTTAGTGTAGATGAAACATAGATTGTTGGACTCATCTCAACATGCTCTATCTATCAAAATATTAATATTTATATTTATAAATATAATATTTTCTTTGGTTTTTGCACTCTTTATGTGGCCTTTTAAATAAAATTTGATGTGATGGTAAAGGATGTAAAACTTCATACCCTAATTGTCATGGAATGTAACTTTTCTATATAACATGTCTTTTTTTGAAGTTTTTTCTTTTATATGGCTATATAAGAAAAAATTTCTTACTCTCCTCTTATATGACATTTGCATCATTTTTATTTTGTTCTATAACATTGCTTAAATTTTTCCCACTTTCCTAATAATAAATATTTACTTAATATTAAAATAAAAATTTCCTTATTTTTCTTATTTATGTTGGTAATTCATAATAATTCTTAATGAGATATGGTGCATACAAAACAAATGTTTTTAAAGAAGGCCTTACTGAGCTTTATTGAATTAAATATTTTCTTTACACATTTTTTTTGAGAACATTGGCATGCTTTACAAACAAAGTTTTATTTGTGTATGATTTGGCGATAAAAAATATTGCACTTATTCACTTTAGTATCTTGGAGTGTAACTTTGCATAAAATTATTTTATTTCTTCATATTTTTTCTTTAGATTTGGCAACGTTACTATGAAGCTATAGTTCTCTTTTCATGGGTCTAACACATTATGTTTATTTTGTTATTTTAAATTGATTTAATTTTGATATACATACATACATAAATATATATATATATACAACTAATATTAAAATAATAAAATATTATTATTTTTTTTCATTAATTTAGGAATTCTTAGTAATTCCAGTTAACATCCAACATCGATGAAAGAAAAATCACTGAAGTCGTATGAGCGACCTCTAAGAAATTAGTTATTTACATTTATATTTTTACAATTTTACTATTTTTTAGTTTATCATGGCTTATTGTACATTTCATACATGCCTAATTTGATAATTGAGAATTTTAGGCTTGTTCTCCTCAGTATTATTAAAAAATATAAAAAAATAAATATTTAATTTCAAAGTGCTCATTGCAGTTAGTCCTAATGACATTGGATATGTCTCGATAAAACTTAATTTTAACTTATTCTGTAATATCAAATTAAAAAAGCATTAGCACATTTTTCTTATTATCAAATTTATTATATCTTTATTTAATATTAGAATAATAATAATATATTATTATTCTAATATTAATTAAATATATAATAAGTTTGTTAATAAGAAAAGAGCAACCGTAGTAACATAAGTAAATTAAAACGATGTTAAAGTCATAGAGGAGTACAATTAGTATTTCAAATTAATATAATCAATTCAAAATAAAAATTTGATGGAATGAGATACATTATATGAGAAAATTGCATTCCAAGATACCAAAAGAGATTGAATGCAACATTTTTTTATCTTACAATTAGGTAAAAAATTAATGTCTTGTAAAGAATGCCAAAATTCTAAAGAGATAAAAAATGAATATTTTCATGGATAGAGTTCATCATGACAACTCCAACGATGTTCGTTTAATGTTAATCAAACCTTGCCTAAAATTATTAAGAACTAACAATGTAAATAGAATAGATAAACATATGGTAAAAGAATATTTAACTCCACAAACCTCATCGAGCAAAATGCAATTAACTTTGTTTATTCTTGATATTTTCTTATTTAGAATTACTAGAAATTAGGAAAATAAACATGTAAAAATAATAATATTGTATTGCTTTGATGTACAACAAATATATATATTAACTTTGAAATGATATAAATTAAAGTAATGTAAAATAGCCAAACAAAAGCATTGTAAAGTTCAGATAAGAGAGGAATAGGAGTTTTGAATTAATATAATAAAATCTGGAAAATCATTTTAGAAGATAGATAAATTTTAAGGGAAAGTTGTAATTCAACAAGATGAGGAGTTTTTGTTTGACATCATTGATTGAAAAATTTAGAGCAAATAAAATTCTCACAAAACTTGCCAAAATATTTAGAAAATAAAAGGTTTAAGATGAATGAATATTTAATTTGTAAATGTTGTCGACAAAAATCAAACTACAATTATTTTTTCTTTATTAGACTTATTTTGGAATTACTAAAAATTTCAAAATTAATTAATCAATAAGAATGAGAAAATATTATTTTAATATTAAATAAGTCTCCATTAAAACTTAAGATAATTAAAAATTGTTAAATATATACTATAAACAACTCAAAGTGACATAAAGGTTACAAGAGTTGGTTGTAATTAAGTTTTTGATATTTAAATAGGCATATTTCAATATTGAAATTTTTGTTTGATTATGTTTTAACATTCACTTAATATTTTATGTTTTAATATATTTTTTAATATTTCTTTCAAATATTTTTATATATGCCAATATTGAAATTTTCCTCACTATTATAATTTGATATTGGCATATTTAAATTCGTTACAACATCTTTATATCTTGAAACATTAGATATTGGCATATTTAAATATCGAACAACTTTAAATCTTGGAAACGTAACATTCCTTTATAGCTTATGTATTTATCGATTTTGAAGTTCGTTTATATTTAGATATGGGCATATTTAAATATCAAAAATAAAAAAATATGTTAAAACATGAAATATTAAAGGAAAATTTATTGACTTGGAGATCATCACAAAATTTAAAATTCCTTTATATTTTGTTTTGTTACATATTTAAAATATTTCCTTGTTTTTTTTTAATCCAACAAAAATGATCATTACAAAATTTCACCTGTGCTCTTCTTTCTTTTCAAAGTTTACCTTGAATAGATGTATCATCTATCTAAAATTTAAAATTTATTTAAGCAAATTCATTGGTAATACTTAGGGTTTATGATCATTAAACAAAACATTAGGAAAATGGGTCAACCCAATAATCTCTCCTTCTTGATGATAGCAAAACTTTTAATAAAATTCATTAAACAACAAAAATATTTATAAAAATAAAATGCATAACAATTAAAGATAAGTTTCTTTACTTGTACACCAAGCTAGATTAATGATCCCAAATAATTTAAGCTCATTTCCATCATTCAATTTCTATTCTCCTCCACTTTGTCATCACTTAAAGAGAGTTAATCTATATTTAGTAAATTGTTAACAAATTAATAATTTTTGAAAAATTCAACCATCTAATCAATTTCGTTTAAGTTTATTATGTTCAAACTATGCCAATATCTAATGATCTAAGAATTGTATAATTTCTTTCAAATATATTTAATTCTTTCTTTCTAAGTATTACCAAAATTTGTTCTTTATGCTATCTTGTGTAATGCATTGCTTAAAATTTGTTACAATGGATAATGGTCATGGAAGACTAATGTTTAATACCAATCATAATTTCATCTATACTTTCTTTGTTTGGAAGATCCCTATAAAAATTTAAAGTTTTAGGATTGCTTTTAAATTTTTTTATATATTTATTTTTTTACTTTAAATTTTATAAACTTAATTTTTGAAATCCTATAGGTACAATATATATATATATATATATATATATATATATATATTATTTTAGTTGGAACTAGTTTATCAATGTTGCAATACATAATATTTCATTTTAATTATTAGGATTGAAATCACAAATCATTTTATTTCCAACATAGTTAGATATAATTGAGATACTATTCTTATTCATATAAGCCATTTTTCGAAAAGAATCAAATCCTAATAAAAAATAGAAAAATACTACTACATTCATGCAACATAATAAACATGCAATAAAATAAAATAATTTGATGACACAAAATCTAAATTAATAAAAAATTCTTATTCTTGATGAAAGCTTATTGACAAATAAGTGTTTTAATTAAATCAATTTTAATTAAAGAAAATTGAGAACTTAGCTTATTTAAGAAGAAGGTAGAGATTATTAGTTTGATGATTGAAGCATGTTCCATATGAAAATGTAAATGAGCTTTGACAACCAAATGTATGAATATCATGACTTCAAAAGTTTTCTTTAGATTTTGTAAGACTTTTATCAGTCTATCCTATTCAAGAGTTTACTTATTTATAAATATTTTTATTAACTAAAAGCACTTGCCATAATAACCAACTACTTATTATTATTTATATTTAAAAATCCAACATAGTTTTTAATTAATAAATTATAAAAATCCAAACAACTAAAAAGACTCACTACAAAGCCTGTTAGACCATTTGATTGTGAAAACATCTCAAGTGGATGAATAAGATTAAAAGAACAATTTTGAAATTATGATTTGATTTGAACTGTTAAATCTAAATCATGATTTAACTATTAGATTTAGCTCTTACGTGCAGATAAAACATGGACTGTGAGATCTATAATTTATGTGGTTGGATATGAGGATCTAAAAAAGATTTTTTTAAAAGTGGATGAGATTAGAATCATTTGATCACATAATTGTGTGATTGGATAGAAAAAACACTCCCACAAATTTAAATGCATGTGTGTGAAATGGATTCAAATTTTTTTAGCCTTACATTGAGTAAATGATTGATTATAATGGCTTTATTAAAGCTTTCTTACTTTGCACATTTTGCATTTTTTGGGGTTTGTTTCCCCCATGCTGTGCTCTAGATGTAAGTTATGTTTGGAATCTTGAGTTATGAATGAATAAAAATTGTTTGATCGGATTAAGAGTTATTTTATCAACATGATAAATGTTATTTGCTTTATTCAAGCACTACGTTGTAACAAAGACTTTTAGTTTTTTTAGTAATATGTTTGTTTTTTGTTTTAATTATATTATTATTTTTTACAAACTTATTGTTATAATTAAAATACACTTTTTGCAAAAAGGTTTGGAAAGAGAATTTTTAATGGTATGATAGGAATAAAAAGATTCTTGGATGGTAAAGATAAGATCAAGATTTTGGAATCTTAATACTATTTTAAGATAATTAATTTAAATAAGACTTAATTTTCTACCTTGCATGAGTTATTTCAATAAAGCTTAACCTCTAATCAAAATAAAATTAAAATAATTAAACTTAAATTTAAAATAAATGTCTTTGTTAAATTCAAACCATAACTCCTCTTCCATTTTAAATTCTCTTATGTACACAAGCATCAGTTTTCTAAAATTTACGAGTTCTCTTTAACAAATTCATTAGTAATTCTTTCAATTTGTTATTATCAAATAAAGTATCATGACAAGGGGTCACTAAAACAATACATTAAACCTTCAAATACTTTGTGAATTATCATAAACTATCGTCTATCATTCGATAGTGCTAGTCTCCTTTCTACAACACTTTTGGACCATTCTATCCATTTATGGAACCATTTTTTACCCACTTCAATTATGTCTCCTCTGCCTCATGGCTTTACTATTCCAAAGCTCCCTTTAGAACTAGTGAATGTATTATTAAGAATATTAAATGTCTAGTGTGGCAAACGTATTCACTTGGATCATTACTAATTTTTTTAGAAAATTAAATCCATCGTCAAGAGGTGACTAACCTTCCTTCATCAAAAAGCACCATATAATCAAGAAACTTGTTCCTTCTCCTTCCTTAAAGTCACTTTCACAATTATCTAATTTGTCTCCCTCTTCCTAGCCATTATAATACTTTTTCGTTTTAGTCTTAACTATAACATCTTTGTGATTAGTAGCTTTCCTCTTATAATTCTCCTCATTTACTACATAATTTTTATTATATTAGATATCCATTGTGACCAAAACCTTATAAAGATTACTATTTCCTACACATTCTATTGCAAATGACAACTAAAAGTTCTTTAACCAATTCAAAAAAAACTTCTCCAAGTGCTGTTTATTTAATTAAATAATTCATATATTTCTAAAATCATTTGTCTTTTTTATTATTTTTCTTTAATAATTACCTTAGAATTAATTTAATATTAATTTTAAAAGGTTTTGTTTTTTTAAGGACATCAATTTCAATTTGAGGAAAAAATATTATTTATAGTTCATTATCATTTGTTCTACCATATTTAACATCCCATCTATATTATTAGTCTTTTAAAATAATAGACTTTGTGATATTATAAAAAAATATACATATGAAAATTTCATTTAATTGCATTCAAAATAAATTTTAAGTGCACTTAAATTTATTCAAAGAATATTAAAAAATGTTGAAGTCTGTTTAATATTTTACAAACTTCCCTTTCGTATATGAATTTAATCATTGAATTTCGAACTCTTCCTCTACTTCCCAAGTATCTACAAATTAGTATAACTTATCCTTTGTACATTCAACATGGGATGCTCTCCATCTTTGTTTTCTTGAATTCCTACGTTATTAACCCCATTGGCCTTTCCTTATGAAATAATCAAGGACGCACCATCATGATACTTTGATCATGTCTAAATATATAACTAGTAGTAGAATCAAATTTTATTAAAACTAAAAGAAAAAATATATTATGTTCCCTAGCTAATGATAATGAAAAAACTATATTATAAGTAATGTAACACATTATTTAAATAATTTATAAAGGCACAAAATTCCTTGTCTTTAATTATCCTCATTTTCCACACAATATAATGCTTTTTATTGGACTTACCTTTAACAATACATGATCCTCTTCCTCACAATCCACTTTCTTTTTTTTCTTATCAAAACTTCCATGGAGTAAACCTTTTCGTTGTTAATTCATGCTTTGATTAAGTTGATCTCCTTCGTAGTTTCTAAAATCATATTTATATCAAGAAGGGTATTGTTAATTTTTTAATATCAGCATAATGATAATAGTATAATCTATTATATAATACCATATAAGGTGTCATCTCTATGCCACATTCACAATTATTGTTGTAAGAAAATAAATTAAAAGTCAAATACATATCCTAAATACATCAGAAACCTATTTTTCATGGACTTAATATATTCTTAATTGTTTCAAATATTCTCATTCATTGACTTCTATTTTAGCCTAGAATGTTGTGTTAAACATTACTTGCTCATAATATGCTTCACGCAACCTTTTAGAAAAGTATGATGTAAGTTTGGAATCCTTATGTGATATAATAGTTCTTGTCATACTGCATGAGCCTTATAATTCTATCAACATATATCTAAACTATTTGTTTTTGCAAAAAAATGTTCCATTAATAGGTAAAATGTTAATTTTTGCAGTAGAAAACCTCATTTTCAATTAAGTCTAATTTAAGATCTCTACCTAAAAATATTTTGCTTTTAATCTTCCACACATCGCAAAGCTAGCTTATGATAATAACTTCTTGTTATCAATATGCCATAATGACAAATGTAGTAAAGTTCATTCAATTTGATATCGATATAACATATATCATTAAATTATGCTAAGCTTCCTCTATGTTATATATCTAACTATTTTTATCTTCTTATTAAAAAATTAGTAGCTACTTTTACTTTTTCTTTGGTGATATAAGATCTCAAAATCATAATGAGTTAATGATTAAGCCATTCTAATAATCAAAATGTATGAACAAATTTATTAGGAAACCAATTATGAAAAAAATATTACATGTACTTTTCAATAACAAGAAAGCCAAATATGTAAACTTAGGCATATTTTTGGTATTAGAGTTACATCAATAAGTAGATAGGAATTGGAGATTAGAAGCCAAGATAATGGAGGCTATCTCTTCATAATATTCTTCAAAAAAATAAACCCATAAGCTATTTAATAAGGAAACTTAGTTGTAATGGAATCTACTCAAGTTGTGTTTCACGAAATTATGTATAAAAAAAGAGGTAGATTTACAAGACATTTTGAAAAGTAAAATTGGTAGACAAATAAAGATCTTGGAATGATAAACTTTATGGATTTCTGCTCAAATATTATTTTTGATGGGGAATGTAGATAGAATTTTTTTCATCAAGGATTGTGTTGATTAAATTCTTCTAGTCCAACATTATTTAGATGATACAATATTTGGATCAACAAACTATGACTTATGTGAATGATTTGTTAAGCATGTAGGTGTAGGATCTTAAATGAACTTAATGAGGGTTACTATTCTCTTGAATGCAGGTTAACTAGGATGAGAAAGGTACCCTTGATCTTCCATAAATTATATAAATGATATGCTAAGACATACAAAATAAGGAAATAGCTACATCAAAGGAGTTAGCTTATAATGAAAATCACCTTAGAGATGTATTCTTAGGTGAGCTCTATTTTGGAGTACAAACCAATGCCTCTCTTCATAAAGAAATTATATATGGTGCATTTATTTCTGAATTTTCACCCCAAAATACAAGTGAAGCCATGAGGAAAGAGTTTTTAATTTGGCCATGTTGGATAGTTTCAACTTTTTTGTGAGAGTGATTGTTTTGGAATGAATAAACATTCCAAGTGACCACATTACTATGTCATAAAGTGGGAACTCAAAAATAAAATGTAAATGACAGTTTAGTTACCATTCAAAATAGGAAAAGGCTAGTCGTAAAGAGTTATAATCAAGTAGGAGTAAACTTAGAAAGAATACTTGAACCAATGGTAAGGTTGAAGGAAACAAGGTTAATTTGACCTTTTTCTTAATAAAGGTTATTTAAATTATACCAATTGGATTTTAAGAGCACCTTCTTAAATGTTGTTATTTTAGAGAAAGTGTATGTAGGATAGTTGGATTGCATTCAACATTTTCTTCATCAAAATTATGTGCATATGCTAATAAGATAATCATATGAATTGCAATAAGAGCAAAGATCCTGTTATGAACATACTTCAGAGGTTTCTAGTAAAACATTATTTTAGTATTGGAATGTAGATTGGCTTTGTACATCATGAACTATGCTATTAAACTTCTTCTAATCGAGGATTCTATAGATTGTATCATATTAAGATCAACCAACTTGTACTTATGTGAATAGTTTAGTGAGCTTATAGGTGTTGGAATTGACTTGAACATAATGGGTGACTTAACATATTTCTTTGGATTAAAAGTTAAGTAGGAAAAGAAAGGTAACCTTGAATCTTAAATAAAGTATAAAAATTAGATTTTAAAATTTTGTGAACATAAGAACATCAAATGCATTTCTACTGTTAAGAGTCCTCACCATACTACTGAATAAACATGAGAAAGGAAAGCCAATAGATTTCAAGTTATACTACG
Source organism: Vanilla planifolia (assembly GCA_023846275.1). Classification (NCBI taxonomy): domain Eukaryota; kingdom Viridiplantae; phylum Streptophyta; class Magnoliopsida; order Asparagales; family Orchidaceae; genus Vanilla; species Vanilla planifolia. The sequence goes on from JAIUJO010000018.1 coordinate 4,568,182, forward strand.
AAAGGACACATACTTTACTTGACTATTGCAAGACAAGACATAGTTTTATTTTGGAACTTTTTTGAGAAATTTCAATCAAGCCTTAAGGGTTTCTATCTAGAAGTTGTAAAAAGATTATTTTTATAATTTTTTGAAATAAAGGTGTTTAAGGTTTTGATATCCCAAAATTTTTTGATGTCATGATTTCAAAGGATATGGCTACAAAGATTATGTAGGTTCTTGAGTAAATAAGAAAATAATTTTCAGCATTTAATCATTTTTAGCACCTTTTAAACTAATGATATAGCAAAAAAATATGGAACTATTGTTTTAGCAAAAAAATGAACCACAATATATAGCATTAGGAGGATTTCTAGTAAAACTTTTTGGATTCAAAAGGAAATAGGATGATATGGCATTACATTTACAAAAAAATTCCCCTAAAATATGAAAATCTAAATTCTTTTTTCCTAATTGAAAACGCTATAAAGTACAATAAGATTGAGCAAATTGATTTTAAGCACCATTTCATAATGGACTATGTAGAATGAAATATAATAGACATTTAATTTGTTGCAAAAAACATGCAACAAGTTAGCACACTAACAAAGCTTCTTAGTAAATATTTATTCCATAAAATTGGAAGACTTATTTATGATGACAAAAGGGGGAGAAATTAAGCTTACTTTTAAGGGAATTTCCTTGAGTGAAAGGGTGCTCAACTATGTGCTTTAATTACTTCAAAATCTAGCTTGACTTGTTAATAACTAGCAAATGTTTTCTTGCACTACATTAAAATACATTGCCATAAACTTAGATGGTAAGTAATCATAAAACAAAAATAGGTTTTTGCTCCTACGAGCAATTCTCTATGATATTTTGATTTTTATGACCTAATTAAGTCGCATACTAATTGGTTATCTTGCTTTGCTTGTAGATATGATAGGTGAACAACATTGGAAGGACATTAATGTCAAATGGACAAGTCAATTGATTAAATATATGGATACAACAATTGGTGGGATAAGAATAGAAAGGGTTTTAGCATGCTCAAGAAACTAAGTATATTTTTGTTGTAAAACGTGTGAGGAAAAATGAATAATAGAAGAGAGATGAATTGTGTGTTTAACAAATTTTTTTATTTCAAAAATTTTAAAAAAAAGTTTTCGAGCTTAAAATAAAGCTTTTTGTATAAAACTTATCGACAAATTAAATTTTTTAGACAATTAACAAAATGCACAAAAGATTTTAAAGTGGTTTGACTAAAACCTATGCCGACATTCACCCCCAATTTTTTATCAAGTTTCTACTAACTGCTCCCTTTAGTCAAACCTGGTAGAATTAAGACAATTATATATTGGTGCTCCAGGGAGATACAAAAATTTGAGAATTAAGGCGATAAGAAAAAATTTTAAAATTTACAATTTTTTCTTACAAAAATATCTAAACTCTTTAATTTTTTAAACAAGAGTAGTAGTACTACTATTGAATGAAGGATGTTACCAAAACATAAAAGAAATTATTATGAAGCAAAGTGGGAGACATGGGGATTGATAAAAATCCATAACTCCTACAATTACGTAAAATTGTGTTGCTCATAGTTTGAACTTCACTTATACTTGTATGAAAACTGTCAATTTCGATTCAATAGTTTTAAGATCTGGTAAATGATCCCTATTTATAAATAAAACAAAACAAAACTCCAAAAATAACTCACACTACATCAAAAATCAACTTTTTAGAAAGCTAGCACTAACATACAGAGATGATGGTACAACTACAGTCCAATTAAACAAATGGAGTGGTAACCATCAGAACAATTTAAATCATAAAGGGTTCATATTTAATTGCAACAAGTTAAGATCTAAAGAGTTGGTTTAAAAAGTTTGATGGATAGTAACGATGAGTAGAGTACTGTTCACATTGGCAAAGAGACTCCCAATCTTTTGATCAACTATTCTAAACCAATGGCTAAAGAATATTAACTATTCATAAATACCAGTGTGACTAGACAGGTAGATTGTGAATATGCATGATCAGCCAGTGCGAAAATCTCAAGTTTGGTAATAGCTTTTGTTTTGCTTCACAATGCAAAATAGTTGAAGTATTTTGTGCTTACAATATATCAACTACATATTACAATCAGCCTCATGGGTTAGCAACCCCAAGGTGTTCTTAAGAAGCCACGAGCTGGGTCAATAGTGGGCATGTATGTGTCTAACTTAACTTGATTTTCTTAATCTGCTTAAAGAATCTATCATGACTCATTCTACCTAAGCCTGTTCATAAGTATTGCCTTCAACAAATTAATCAAGACACCATTATAGTAACCTGGCTTGATTAATGCTTGAGCTTGAGCCATTTTAGATTTGAGCAGGTTCTTAGCTTATAGGGGTCCCAAAAGCATGTGCCCCAATGTCCTATATGCTATTTGAGCAAAGCCTTTTGGTGTTATGGTTGAGAGTGCACAAAAAATTATTATTGTTATAATAATAATAAATTATGTACAAAAACAAATTAAATATTTATAAGATTTTCAAGAACTCAAATGCTTTTAAATAAAATATAACTTGAGCCAAAGTCAAATATGCATAAAAGATGAAAACCCTATATTCCATAATTATGGAAAAATTAAAATTTTAACATGCTAATCGTAAGAATTTAGAAATGACTTTCCTTTTTTATTAGGCACTCCATAAGACCATTATCTTTGGCTCCAAAGTTAGTAGATTGAGCCATCAAATTATATTCACTATTTATGTTATAGTTCTTACTCAAATAAATCCAGACTACTAAAAAACTTCATGAGATCTAACTAAAACAATACTAAGTTCAATAATGTATTAATAAATTCTTAGACTTGGTTTTATTATCAACATATTAAAAGGTATAACAATCACCGCCTTGATGATTATAAAAATAAAGCTAAAGGAAAATATAACAATAATGGAAAAATTAAATAATTTAATATTCAACATTATAGTATTACCTAATAGATAGCCCATATACACCTCTTGAATTCAAGATTACCCTCACCAATAATTCTAACAATAATTCTAACACTTAGTTCTCTCCTTTTTTGTAATAATTCAAAGGGTTTAATGACACCTAAGCTTAATCTAAGTTTATTAAATACTATGATAGCCAATTGCTCAGTACCAATATCAACTAATTAGGCAGATGAAAGCACAAATAACAACTAAATTATTTTTTTATATATGCTCTCTAATAAAGTTATATCTTAGTTCTATATGTTTTGTTCTTGAGTGTTGAATAGGATCTTTAGCTAAAAAATTGCACTTAAATTATCACAAGAAACTAGAATTGTATAAATTCTAAGCCATAATCTAAAAATTGTTGTTTCATCCATAGGACTTGAGATGCCAATGATACTTTACTAACTTTTCTCAAAAATTTTCCAACATCTTTAATTCTTTAAACAACAGTGGTATTACTAATGGATGAAGTAGTTATTTCCAAGAAATATAACAATGATTATGAACAAAGGTAGGACAAATAGAGATTGACTAAAAATCCAAATATATAAAAATTTGTTACTCATTGTTTGAACATCATTTCAACTTGTATGAAAATTTTGAAGCCTAATCCAATTATTTTAATGTTTGATAAATGATCCATTTATATAGTTGAAATAAAAAAACTTAAAAAATAGCACCCTAATGGCTGGAATCTACTTTTCAAAAGCTAGTCGATACATATTGAGAAGACAGTACAACTGCCATCCGATTAAGCAAATGAAGCAGTAATCATCTAATCAATGCAAATGATAAAAGGTCCAAATCAAGTAATAGTGAGGTAAGATCTAGAGCTTTGGATTTGAAAGTTAGATGGATAATAACAATGATCAGACTATCGTTTACATAGAAGGAGAGACTCTCAACCATTCGATCAACTATAATAGATTAATAGCTAAAGAAAGTTAACTTTTCATAAATATGGGCATGATATGGACTGTTCGATTACAAAAAATGTGTATTAGTACAGAAATCTCAAGTTTGGTAATAACATTTATTTAATCCCACATTTTGAAACAGTTGAATTATTTTTTACTTATAATACATCACACTACATATTATAATCAGCCTATTGGGGTTGGCTACCATTAGTGTTTTTGAGAGGTCATCCCCATGTCGCCAACACAAATCTATGAGTCTTACCTAACCTGATTTACTTCAAACAATTAATGAGTATGTCCAGACAAGCTTCTCTTAACTTGGTTCATAAGTAATGCACTGAACCTATTAACTTAGAGACTACAATAGTTAAATGACTTGACTGATACTCAAGCATAACGCATCTAAGATTCGACAAGTTCTTGGCCGTTGGATGTGCCTGATGACTACGCCCCTTAGTAGTACGAGTCACTTGACCTGAGCCATTCGAGCTTAATAGTTGGGGTGTGCATAAAAAATTATAATAATAAAAAAAATTTCTTATAAAAAAAATTGAATAGTTATAAAATTTTCAAAAATACAAGTACCCTCAAATGAAATACAACTAAAATAAAATTCACATATACATATAAGATTGATACTTTTATGCACCACATTTGCAAAAAAATTAAAGGTTTAACCTACCAAACTTAAAGATTCAAAAATGAAATTCTTTGTAGATTAGCCACTCTAGAATTATTGATGTTCTAGACTCAAAATTCAACAGGTTGAGACATCAAATTGTGCCCAATACTTGTCATACAATGTTTGCTTCAACAAAATATAGTCCTCACTAAGCTCAACGATACATAAGTATAAACTTCAATAGTAAAATTTGAAGAATTTGAAAGAGAAAATTCAACTTATTTGTAAAAGTTTTCAAAAAAAAATTGTTGTTCCACTCAAATTTAAGTTCGACATAAGGAAAGCCTAAGGCATCCCTAAAATGCTTTTACACATCAATATTTATTCACCTTGATTCTAGATAAAGGCTTTGTATTTAAAATATTCCTTGAATTTATACAATGCATTACAAAGTTGCAGAATAACGTAAGTAAAAAACGTCTTGTTATTGTTGATGAGATGCCTGCAACAATTTTTTGCATTCATACATTAATTATTTAAGTGTTATATACTTTGTATTTTAATAATTTTGTTATAAATAAATAATTTTTTCAAACTTAATGAACTTTCCATATGGAGGATAATACCAATTTGTCACATGTCTTGACAAATTATTTAAGTGTTATATAATTTTCATTTTTACAATTTTATTATAAATCAACTAACTATTTTTCAAGCTTATTTAAAATTTCATATAGAGGATAGCTTTGATAACTAAGTTGTTAATGGTTTTTGATATATTAAGTATTCAACTATGATAATTATTTTTATATGTTTTAATTACAATAATAAGATATCTTTTTTGCTTACGTTGTCATGCAACTTTGTAATGTTTTGAGTAAATTTACGAAATATTTGAAGTATACTTTTGTAATTGCCATGTATTATTTATTTTTTCTATTGAAATTTAGTATGTTTTATGTAGCCCAGTACTACATAAACTGAGCATCTTTGTAAATATTTAAATATTGTAATAGTGATTGCTTATTTATTATATTATATGGATGGAAAAACTCTTTGTTTAAGCACTTTTCTTAATGCTTATCTTAATTATATACAAATTAATTTTTTTTGTAAATATTTTCATAAAATATAAATTCTTTAAATTTTTGTACGAATAATTTAAATAATTTTTATCATCTACGATCTTTTTATTCTATACAAAATCATTTCACAAAACTTCGAATTATTTAATTTGTATTATAAAATTTTGGTTCACATGTTTAATTTCTTAAATTATTTGGCTTACATCACAAAATCTAAATGTTTTGAATCATTAAGGCTTTCTTATTCATATGTTTAATATTAATATATTTTTAAATAAATTGTTCCTAAAAAAAATAGGACTGATAATTGTAAATTTGATTTTTTAAATTAAATTGTTATTTTTTATAATTTTTTTTTAAAATTGAATTATATTTTAATTACAAAATATTTTATTAAAATTCTTATGAAAAGTTTTTTGACAAAATATTGTTAATTTATTTAGCATTTCAAAATTTCCAAGTAATCAATATGGAAAATATTTTTGTGAAAACATTATTAATATATAAAATATATCTCATTTAGTATTTTCTTAAATTATTGATATTTATAAATTTATAATTTCTTTGATATTATTCATTTGCAATGGATAGTTTTTGTTATTTGTTTCTTTGGGAACTTTTTTATTGTGTTTGTAAATATTAGAATTACTTATGGTACTTTTTTAGGGTAACAATAAATTTTTATGTTTTTATTTTTTCTACAATCATATGAAAGTTATATTTTTAATTAATTTTTTTTATGTGACAAAGTTTTTTAACATCTATGGCTTCCTTATTCGCAAAATGTTGTTTCTGAAAGTTGCCTTAAGTTTTTAATGTTTAATATTAAATTACGAATAAAAATTAGCCTTTTGGAACATATATAAATATTTTGAGACAGTTTATATTTTCACTTTTTTTCTTAAAATTTGAAATTTTTAAAATAAAATTTAAATGCTTATTATATCAATTTATATTTTTGTATATTATTTTCTTAAAATATTGCTAAAGTTTTCTCAAATACATAGAAATTGTTTACTAAGATTTTTTTCTTTTATTCTCTTTTATCTCATTAAATGGAAAGTAATCTGTAATTAATCTTACAAATTTTTAAGATAATTTATTGATAATAGTTTTCTTTATTTTCAATATTTCATATTTATTAATAATATCGAATTACAATTTTTCAATCACTTCGAAAATTTTTATTAATCATTATATTTAATGTTTTTAAAATCATAAATTTATTTATTTGATTTTTTTATTTATTTGGATTATATTTTATTAAATTTTTCTTGTAACTTCCTGATATATTGGACATAATGATCAAATATTAAATTATCTAATTATTTTAATAATAAAACATCACTTAATTTTTTCAAAAAGTTTACATTAACAAGTTTGTGACGTGGCATTACTAGGAAATTTTTTGTTCATTTCTAAAGCATTTCGCAATAATTATTTAAATCACTTTTAATGGTGTAAATATTTTTACAAATGTTTCATTCTTTTATTTTGGAATATTTGTCATGATTTAATTGCGTAAAATATTTTTTAATGTGTTATAAACACTATTTAAAAATTGATGTACACTTATTTCATGATGATTTGCCATTTTTTATCTCACAAAATGTTTATTGAAATGGTATTTAGTATATATTTTTATTATGATATTTAAGTTACCATCTTCTACATATTTTTCTCATTTAACATGTTTAGCATTTTGTTTTTTATAGAACATTTTTATTATATTATTCACCTAAGTTCATTAGTCATCAACTCAATATTTAATATTTTTAAAATATTAAATTTTACTTATTTAATTTTCATTTAATTTTTTATGAATATTTTAAAATTATAAATGTTACCAAAATAACCTTTAAGGTATGATACGTTGAAAAAATGGTATTAACTTCATAATATTTTGAAAATTATTCTTATGTAATCCAATGTTTTAGCAAATACATAGTACCTGTATTTTTTGTTCATAAATTTATAGTCTTATGCAAATATTGCAGATAGTATCATATCGTATTCTTTTAACTTTAAAATATATTATGTACATCGTTGATTGGACTGGCATATTTTTCATGAATTTGTTATTAACAAAATTTATCTTGTTATTTGTTAGGAATTAATTTTAATATTTTAAAAATCGTTCAATCATAATTTTTTTATAGTTTTATATTTTTAATAAATAATTAATTTTATTTGAAATTTAGGAAATATGTAAAGAAAATGGAAATAGAACTTAAACAAAATTAGTAAAATATCATAAAGATAATAAAATGATTATAGCATTTGATCTATTTTCATTTTTTTCTTGTTATTTATCTTGCAAGCTAGGCAACCCTGTGATTATCCCAATATAATGGGATTTCTTAAGAAATGAAAAAAATAATTGCTATCGCGAAATGTCTAAATTAATCAAAATGACAAAGAAAATGATAGCAAAATTACATAATGCTAGCAAAACAAAATTTATTGTTAAAATTTTGAAAATTTTGAAATAGCAAAAGGTAACAATTTATCTATGTTATTAAACATATATATTGTTCCAACTATATAACATAAAAAAAAAGTTGACAATCATTTCAAACATAAGGAATAAGAAAAGTTAAAATTGGAAAAAAAATCAAAAAAATAAGATAAGGAAAATAAAAAATAGATAATATTACAAATACATTCATCACAAACATTAATAAAATGTGATAAGAAAACATGTTTTACCAAAAAAAGAGTGGAACCAACATTTTTTAGGAGTCAAAAAATAAAAATATTAGAAGCTACAAAATATCTAAAAGTAATCAAAATATTATGTACAATTGGTCATAAAACATCACACATATGTTGAGAAAAATAAAACACTAAAAACTACAAACAAAAAATAATAAAAACTAAATCTATGTGTTATTAATAATAATTTGATATTATATTAGTTAAAAAAATATATAATATATATAAAAGTATGAAAAATATTTCATTACATATGAAAAATAAGAACAAAATTGATGGAAAAAAATGTAGGATGGGAACCCATCAACTAGATTTAGATCTTGCCTTTATGCTACCATGATAACAAAAGGTGGACAAAGAGTAAAAGAAAAAGAGGCAAGACCAATTTATGTATCAAAATGTTAACCTCCATGCATCAAAAACTTTTCTTGTACAAAAATCATCATAAAAAAATAAATTTTAGAATTGCAATCATCTAATAAAAATCTCTATAAGATCATTAATAAATGTCATATTATAACTTAACTTATATCAGTTAAACAAACTCAGAGGTTACATATTTTATATATTTATATTGTTAATGTATTTATTGAGTTCAACATTTATTTTAAAAGAGTGATAATCAGTTTATCCTAAACAATTCATTTGCATAAGCAAATACACCTTTGTGCATAGTTTTATATTTTAAATTAGGGACAAAAAGTGTTTTGGTGGTAACACAAATTCCATTTATTTTTCTTTTGATGACATTTTTAGAATAAGACTAAGATACATAAACTTGGTAAAAATGTTCCAAAAATGCAATCCATAAAAGATTAATTATTGCAATGAACTGTGAAATTAGGAAGACATTACGGATATATTGATAGGTTTTATTTCGATTTGACATTAGTGGATAAATTTTTGAAAGTTTTTCAAATTTGTATTTGTGATAAAGAAAGTCAAAACTTCACTTTTGTGCTTATCATTGATGTAATTTAAAGATGAAGTATTGAATAATAAGATTGAAATTTTAAGTCATAGAAATTACTTTATCAAAATTTCAAACACCTACTTAACACAACTAAGTTCTTCCAAGTATAATATAAATTTAGCCATCTAATTCGATCACATAAATATTATGTAAGAAATTTCCATAGTTGATAGTGATCTAGTACATTTGAGTGTCTTAATCTTTAATGATTTATCTAAGTTCAATGAAATGATTATAAGAAGTGCAATAGGATTAATATTTGTAGATGTAAGTAACCAAGGTAATTCTTACTACACAATAATATTCTCATTAATAAATGTTGTAGCCTCCAAAAAAAAATTTAATGTTAAGCATAATAAGACATTAAAAATAATAGTCAAATGGATTCTAATAGTGGATTAAGTAATATAATACAATAAATGTGTAACATGAATCACTTTATGGTTTGAGTATAACAGAAATGCATGCAACTAAGACATAATTAAGGATGCTCATTTTTAGAACACTGAATGGAAGGGATTTTGTCCTTCAAGAGTGATAATTTTTCATAACATAACATTAACATGGGCAAGAATTTTGTAATCTAATTTGACAAGAATGAATATAAATCTAATCCTAAAAAATACACTTAATTTTAAAAAAGCAGGCCACTAAGGACATAAGAATTGCATTAAAACATGGTAAAATTTTATTGGTAAATTGTTTGAAAATTTGGTTTCAATTTATGTTGAAATAGATTGATGTAATTTCTTCCCTAAGTTAATCATTAGTTTACGGGTAAAATAGAAAATTCACTTGTGACTAATACTCTCTTTTGAGCTGCATGGTCAATATGATGCATAATAAAGTTGTGCCAGATAAACAAGATAGCGAGGCCCTAGGTGTGTGTTCACATCATGTATGTAATAAAAATGCAATGATTGAAAGCCATAATGAGGGTTGAAAAAATTACTAAAAATGAGGAAAGTGTAACAAAGCGTGACAGTGCAACAAGTAATGGTTGTGGATCATCATGTTCATTTCATTAACCAAAATTATGATTTGATTAGAAAAACATTGATAGTGAAGGGACATATGATAAGAATCTTATAGTTGGAATCTAATTTTAATCGAATTCAATAAATAAGAAGAATAATGAAAGATAACAAAATATAAGGAAAGGAAGTGCAGAATATGCCCTGCATTATTTTTGTCTATATGCAAACTAAAGCTCCATAATGACAATGATGACATTTAAATGACAGTTAAAATTTCAAATTCTACTAAATTTCTTATAGAAACTATCTTAATACAAAAAAATGGCAAAGATACTACTGCATAAATAATTGATGCAAACATTAAAATATTTGTAAACATTTTAGCTCTATAAATGACTTGTTATAGTATAATATAAACTTAAATTTTTAAATAACCAGGAAAAATACTTATGTGGTTGCTAGCTAGCCTTATAATGAATCTTATCTTCCTCAAAAAAATGTTCTAAGCCAAGGAAGAAAAGGTATAACAAATGGTAATCCAATTTAAGATTAATACACACATAATGGTTTATAAAGAAATGGAACTTGATAAGTTATTGCTTATGATCAAAGAGAACTTTTATACCAAAGTATATGGAAAAACTCAAAGTTTGAATAGAAGGAAATGTAATAGAAGGCCATCCCACTCCCTTCTTCGTGAAGCATGCACAAAATTACCTTCATGACTAAGAAATAACACATCCAACTTTTAATCTTCATATTCTAATTACATAAAAGCATTTTTTAGGTATTAATATCAATCCATTGAATAAAACAACAACTTAATTTCACCAATTCACATAAATACCAATGAAGCTTTGCTGCTACATAAATACATAGCTTCAAACTGGTCACACCACCTCACCTAAACCTAAAAGTGACATTTCATTGAGAAAAAAAACCTAGCCAACAAATTTAAAAGGCCTCTTCCATCTCAACCATGAGTACTATTCAACATGTTTTAATGGTGTAGACTGAAATTACATGCTAACAATATTTATTCAATTTTTATGGACTTACTTTTAAACATTCCAAATGTTTAAATAGATTCACAACTATCTTTTTATTTTACAAATAAGTGTTCACCTTCCTATTGAGTGTATTTTTTTTAAATATGTTTTGCGCTTGGTTTTTATCATTTTAAGTGTACCATTTTCTCAATGCTTTTTCTATGTAATGAAATGTTTTAGTTTTTTACAATGAGAATTTTATTTAGCAAGTGTTATCAAGAATTTTTTCCAAGTATTTATTGTAAAATATATTTTATATAAATGGCATCTCTTTTCCCTATGATTTTAAAATATTTAATGCTTATCACACTTATATTATTATTAATTATTTACTGAAGTTGTATAGTTTTTAAAAGTATATTTCTTTTCTTTTACTAACCTTTTTATGATACATGTAATAATTAGAAAAATCTTTCATAAAAAAATATTTGTATATGTTCTATGCCTATCTACAAAAAATTAGTCTTAAACATGTTATTGATATAGTTCTAAGAATTTTAGATTTTTCAATATCTAAATAACATTATATATATGTTTGCTTCTCTTATTATTTTTATTTCCACAGAAAAGTTTTACTTATTTATGATAATTCTAAATTATTTTATAATAATGGCTTTATTCTTTTAATATTTAATACTTTTTCATACAAGTCACATAATACTTATGTTACTGGCCACCTAAGCCTCATGACCCAAGTTTATGTTCAGTTCATAACCATATAAATAAACTATGCCACTAACAAGTTTTTTAAGTCAGTTATAACACATTAAAGCTATGAGACCTATAGACAAAACTTAAGTGAATTAGAGATTAATTCAGTAAACATAAAATGAAGTCCAAATGAACCTCAAATTAGGCTAATTCAGAATCGTAATTGAAGTAATAATTGAGCTCAAAGTGAGTACTCAACAACCGATCATGACCATTCATGACACAAACAAAACTTTCAATTTGAAAATTAAATGCAAATTGATGATAGAAAGAACCATGGAGGCTTGAAAGAAATGAAGCTCCTTTACAATGTCGAAAAATTAAGAAGAATTTTGGGAAAACATTGTGTGGATCTTTTCCAAACTTTATCTTATATGATTCAATTTGCATGCATCATGTTTTAAAAATATGTGAAAACATATCATTTGAATGTTTTCACACTTTACTCATAAAATGGTTTTAAAATGCTTTGGATATCCAACTAGTGCAATGTCAGCATGCATGTATTGAAGAAACATTTTTTCAAATAAATCTATAAAGATACATGACAAAACCATTGATAGGACGCTGTTATGTATGTGTGGAAAGTTAAGAAAAATGCATATAAACAAGACAATGCATATAGACACAATATATTTGCATAGCTAGTAAATATGGCCATTTATGTAAACAATAAATTTGCATAGCTAGTAGATGTTCTTAAGTTAGTTCTAAACCTATCTATGAAAGTTTAATGTTAAATTCAAAATTGGAATGGATTAAATTAATTCTAAGAAAGCAAAACTATTTTAAAGTTTTTATAAGTAGAGTTTAATAAAACATTTTGGAATTCATACCACATAACATCTCTTAATGAATTCACATTCTACTATTCCTTCATTAAAATAATTTTATGACATTTAACTATTTTAAGACCATTGCCAACACCAAAAGCTTACAATTACTTATTGGAAGTTTTGTTGAAGAAGTAAAGCACATGTTGTTCATCATTTCCTCATCAACCTCACGCGTCAATAAAGTTTGTCGAAATGTTTTTTTTATTTTCCATTTGTTCTACACATGACCGACATTTTATAGAATCTAATGTATTATGCTTTAAGAAATGGGATTTGTCTTTTAGAATTATAACTTGATTAAGTTTTACTTACAAAAGTAGCCATTTTTGCGAAGGTTTATTCTAACCGACAAAGTCACAAGAAAGTTTGGCTTTAACATTGTAAGAGACTAACATAGATTATGTTCCAACTAGCCAAAAAATACAAGGGATTGTGCACTATGACAAGAAGAAAAACACTCAAGATGAGGTTGTGTGTTTACCTTTTGAAAATAACTTGTAAGGCCTTCTTAACTTGATATACAATGGTTCACTTTGGTAGAAACTAAACCAACAAAAATATTCTTGGTATTTTTTCATTACTAACAATACTCTTTTATCATTTTCACTTATCAAAAAGTATACAACAGAGTAAATGTTATCAAATTACTATACTATTATGATGCAACACTACCACAAATCATAACATTATGTAAGAAACAAATATCCATCTCCATAACATACTATCTTTGCATACTCATATTAGTTCGAGGTCATCAAAGAATTATGCACAATAGACCAACACGATCTATGTCAATTATATTATAATCCATTTGTTTTTGGTTCTTAGTAATATTGCTCATCTTGTTCTGCATTTGTACTGTGCAAATTTACTTAATAAGAAGAGTACATAAATACAATATTCAATTTTTATTGTACACAATGCAAATCAACTCCTATACAATTTGTATTTACATTAGACAAATATGATTGGCATCTTTCATAATAGTACAAAAATACCCTTTCAATGATATGGATATGCCCATTAAACATATACAAAAATTGGCATGAGTGCAACAAGAATGTTTTCTTTATATTACAATTGGACACATGATCCTTACCCAATTTCCTTGGCTGTAATAGATTACTGACAATTTTGCTAAGTAATATCGACAACTTGCCTTTTACAATATCAACAATTTTGGCTATGAGGAGTTTTTATAGTAAGACTTAAGATGGAACGTGGTGATGAAAGTATGATAAAAAATGTAGAGATAAATTCAAATAAAAAATTAGATATCAAATCATTACCTAAAATGCCTAGGTTGCAACTTATAGTTCTACACTCATGTAGATATAGATAATATTATTTCTAAAAGTTGAATGCTAATATAAAATAATCTTTCTTTTTATTTTACAATAGATCATTAAATAGACCACAATGCTATACCTAACATCAAAAGAAAAACTAACTAAAATACTATTCTTAATGAAAACATTCAAAAATCGTACATTATGTTGATAAGGACAAAAAAATCATGGGGAACTTTTGTGAACCACTAAAATTAATATTGAAATAAAAAAATTTACAAACAAAATAAAACTAAATAAAGTTCAACAATTTAACTCAATCACATTTAGAAGATAAGTTGTCAAACTTCAATTTGGACCACTAAGAGAAACCTTACATATCATGTGATGTTATGCTCTAAGTGAATCTTTATCAAGCTTAGTATTGATTTTATGATCTTGCAAAACATCTAAAGTCATCTTAAATAGTTGATGGAAAAAATATCATTAGAAAACCTATTGAAAGGAATCATGTAGAACTTGTGAAAGAGAATTACCAACATAACTGGAAAATGAGTTGAAACTATTGTAGGGATTTTCCTATAAGGAACTCTTAGACCAACCACAGCTTACATAGGCTACAAGAAATTTCACAATATTTGTATACCCCCATTTTGGCTAGATGAACTTCAACAATGAGGCTATCTATGTTGTAACCTATTATGTGTGTATTAAAATATCAGTTTTAGATGAAAAGTATGCTCTTTATTTTTGAATTTGTCTGATTACATCACAAATTCCTCATAGTATGGGTGTCGACAAAGCGATTGACTCCTACATTGCCACAATAGCTAACTAGTACTACTAAAATTACCCAAAATGGAAAACTTTTGATAAGAATCTATTTTTTATGACTTTTTACTCAATTCAAGTTTACAAATATTTACCATGAAGGGAGTACTACTTTGGATCAGATGGTATACTTTATGTTAAGTAATGTTTTTTTGTCAGATTAGGGCATGTCCCTTCATAAATATATTCCTTTGCTTTTATTGTATGACTATTTGTATGAACATCCATGACATGAGATCAGTATATGCTTTTGCAACATTTTTTCAAAAAAAAAATGCTAAGAGGTTGAGCACTTAGTCTACCCTTATAGTGCATTCATCATGCCAAAAAAAGTAAAGATACAAAACCCGAAAGAGAAGAATATAAAAACACATCTACCCGCACAAGGATTAAGCAAACAAAAAAAGCAAGCCATAGGCACATATGAATGTTGCATTTCACACAAGGTACATTTGTGGATCTATATCAGAATGACTTTTTTGCATCAACAATCTTTCTATATTAGCACACTGAGGGTTCAAACTTATGACAATGGCTCTGATACCACTGGCATCTTAGAATTTTAGGAATAAGGCATATGAGGCTTAGATTAACAATATTCTTATATTATTCTTCTTAATTTCCTCTATCATATTCATCAACCTAAATATTTTCTCTTGCATACCAAATGTTTCATCCCTTAAATATTAATTTTTAGCCATGGAGTTATCATTTTTTGTTGTCCCACTCTTTGGAATGATTATACGCTTTTAGAAATGCTAATCAAGGTGAGTATTTAGGGTTAAAAAAATTCACCTCTTCATAATCCATCATGCATAAGATTTTTTTCACTATAGTCTTCTATTATATCAAAATTATACTAGAAATACTAAGTCAACTTACTGTTATATGGATTCCTTAGTCATAGATCATCTGCAAGTCTGGTTCAAGAGAAATAAAAAATTATGGGTCAAAATTAAAACTCAACAAGACAACTAAACAAAGGAAATTTTTGTCTTACAAAGACCAATCATTTTAAAGGATAGGCTTTCGAATGCTTAAAAAATCATGAACAATAGACGAAAATAAAAAAGGAATTAAAATTCAAAATTTGTGGTCAAAATATATTTCTATATAGATTTCTAAGAAACAATCATTTCATTTTTGAAAAACTATTTTCTAATAAACTATTTGCCAAAGTTATGGTTAAAAGAATTTCAAAACAACTTTTTAAAGAGCTATTATTTTAGTCCAAAAGTTATGTTGTCAAAGCTATTGTTAGATAATTTTGTACAAAGCTACATTTTTTTTTCAAGTTAACCAGGTTAGCTATGGCCCTTATGGTTTTCATCAAGGTTGAGAAGTGATGGATTTAGTCATTATCTTCTAGGGGGTGTTGCACATTGGGTCAATGAATCTGTAAGATATCAGCAATGTCCAAAGTCATATCAAGATAGTCATGTCATAAATTAATTTGGTGGGGCTAGTGAAATGCTGATGGTGCCATGGGGTAGATCTATGTCAATGCATCACAAAGTGTGTTGTTGGGTAAGCTTGGTGTTAATTGTCTAGTTTTGTTCACAAGACCAATGATCTTTACTACTGGTGGCTCAATTTAATAGGTTGTTACATCTTAATGGATCTAGGTGTAATTGTGGGTTATTCAAAATGATGAATAGGACTAAGCCTAAATGACCCATTCAATATTCTGTTTTGATCAAGTATAATAGAAGTTAGCATCAAATCTAATCGAGTGAATCTACGATGTGCAATAGAGCCAACAGGGAATGATATCATCAATAGAATTGGGCTCAATGGACCATTGTTTTTTTATTTATTCATTCATGATGTAAAGTTTGAGCATAGAATAAAATTTTAAGCTCTGTTTTAACTCAGCACATGTGGAAAAGATAGCTTGATTGTTTAGAATTGTCGACGCATGTCTAACTGGTCCTTGAGCAATAAAAATCTTAATTGGTGTCCTCTCTAATTCCCTTGAAGCAGAAGTGTTTCCTTTCTAATGAGTTACTATAGTAGATTAGTCCTCATAAATGTCTAATGTGTCAGGGTTTATTCTTTATGACTTTCATTATGATTGAAGTGTCCTTATTTCCTTCTTAACCTTTCCAATGAAAAAGATCCCTTCGATAACTATAACTTTTGGTTTGTGTAGCATTCACATCCATTACTGCATCAATTATCTTACTCAAGTTACCATGATAGGTGAGTAGGCACTTAGCTCCATGATGTGTTCATTTTGTCCAACCTTTGAGATTTGGAATCAGCATACTACACTTGAATGGAACTTCAACAAAGTTCATAGAGGAAACCATTTAGACTTGATTTTAATCATCACGAATTCTCCTTCTTAGAGATTTTAAGCTTGTGGTGTGCATTAGCCAATCTATTGTATTGTGCATTGCAATGATTTATTATTTCCTTAGTATGCTCTTGAACCTACCTTATAAGCAAACATTTATGTTTGTGCTTCAATCGATCATAGGATTAGTTCAAATATATTAAAAGGTTCATATACATTATTTGTTTCAAAGAGGCTCATTCTTATGGAAATATTCATAGAACTATTTATGTTATCTCAACTTGTGGTAAAAGATTTTCAAAATTATTTTTGTTTTCCCTTAGCAAACACCATAATTGATTTCCTGGGCTTTGATTTATAAACTCAATTTGATGATAAGCTAGGGATGATAGAAAAATAAGAATTTTAGCCTTATTATGGTTTTAGCAATTTGTTAAACATAGACACTTTATTAGATATAGTGTGGTGGTTGGAGCATAAATTCTAGAGTCATAACTTCATTGACTTGCACAAGTTTTTTTTCTCTATCGTATGGGTGCAATGAAAATTTCTCTTCCTAAAATGACTAGTTATTAGGGTATTGATGATAGTAAAACTATTAATGAATTTCCTTCGCAAAATTGTTAAGCAATAAAAACTCTTAATATTAAAGATTTCCTAAGATGTTGGTTAATCATTTATAGCATTAATTTTGTCATAGTAAAATGATGCGTCATCTTTTAAGGTGTGAAGCAAAAAAAGTTAAGATGATGGGAAACAAATGTGCATTTTTTTTTGTTGGGTAGGGGTGTTCTCCATAAGCATGAAACAAATCTTTCTAACATGTTTTGATTTATGTTTAATGGTATAACTAAAGTTCAAGATGTCTTTAAAGTAAACTATCACGAGCTTTCTTAATTAGGGTATTTGAGTCATTATTCTTATAAATGTGCTTGGTGTGTTGAATATGGTGAAGTGAATGTCCAACCCCTTGTATAATCTATCTGCTATTTTAAAAGTCGTTTTGGAATCATTCCTTAACTAGATTCTGTCCTTGTGCTTTCAAATTTTTAAATTTATTTTGGATAAAATAATTACTTTTTTTAGTTTGATCCGAAAGTTCATCGAAGAAAGGGATAAGAAACTATACTTCTCATCATTTTACTAATTTCCCTATTATTGAAAAAAATTCTTCATGAACCATTCTTTTTTAGATCTTAAGGGGTAGGAACGACTCATGGTTTTCGAATTTCTCAAATGAATCACTTGTCTAATATGACTTGCATGTGTCAGTGGAGTTATTGATGTTTAGAATGATACTTTCTATAACGTGACAAATTTAGTAAACTAGTTCTTAGTATGAGACCTACAACATACTAGATGTTATGATGAGGTGGTAAACATTGAGATTCATTTGTAAAAAATTTAGAAAGCTAAATGAAATGGATTCTACAATGAGAGGTATTGCTATATAAGATACTATTATGGCATAAATGAAAGTTTTATAAATAAATTCTTTATCTACTATTTGATTTTCGTATTTGGGATTTTGGGTGGTTTTTGATAGGTATGACAAGGTCGTTAGCTATTGATGGGTGTATGTTAAATTTTTTGTCATGATGTGTAAATGTGCAGGTGCTGGTTTTGCGAACAATAATGGCTTCATGGTCATATACCCAATGTCAAAATAAAATGATACTTCATATTAACATAGGTACAACATCAAGTAAAATATATTAGAAATTATTGGCCAAATATAACTGGAATAATTTATTTTTCCTTAACAGACATGCATATTTTATTAATAAAAAATAGTGTGTGGGTTTAGGTGATGAATGATCCATTTTATGTGGTATGCTATATCTTTTGTAGAAATGGTATTGATGCTACTGTCACTTTTTATGATATATTTATAAACCTTTTCTCTAAGCTTGATAAAAATTTGACAAATGGTGCTATGTCTTCAATCTTCACTTCTTTTTGGATAGGTGAAGGTGCTTCTCATGACTATAATAGTCTTGTGTCATCGATGTTGTTCTCTCATTCCTCAATGGAGTATTCTTTGATTTCTTATTTTTTCATTGGTGTTTATTTCCACATAATTGTGTTCCTCGATATAGCTTGTCATTTTTGGTGTTGGTCTATGGCTTCACTTTTAATATTGAGAAGAAGTTACTTCGGTGTTTTGTTAATAGGTTGGTTAGGTTTCATTGTAAGTTTAAGGATAGGGAGGGCTTGGAGCGGTTGTTTTGGTACACTGCTTGTGTAGTGCCTGGTGTTGGTCGACTTGAAGTTTAATATGGTTGATGCTTTAACACTTTTGACTTTATAGATGTTTCGTGGTTTCATAGTTAATGGAATTCTCATAGGCCTCTTCTAAGGTTTGAATGGTTTTCATGAAAAGTTTCCTCTAAATATTTCTTCAAGCCCAATTAAAAATCATGAAGGGGCACCAAAATGTCTACATTAATACAACAATACAAATGTACTCATCAAAATGAGTAATGCACTCATTAACATACTTTTCATCTTTTGTTAGGCATGTCATTGGTCAAGTAAGTGATTCTTTTAAGAGAGGAATGTGTATTTTAATTAGTGGTGATCCTTTTTGTTAACAGTAAGTTTCTAAGATTTTCATAGATAGTTAAGTTTTATTTCACAGTTTCATTTGTGCAAACAATAACTATGTTTTTATTAAGTTTAAACCATTAGAAGCAATTGCCCAAGGAAACGTTCAACTCTATGTATGTTTTATGGTTTATGATACCTTAAAAAATGGGAATGTCACATTTTATAGACTTCATGTGTTTATTACCATCATTATCTTAGACTAACATAAGTAGATTATAAGATATATTTGATTATAGTGGAGGACAATATTAGGTTTGAAATTTTGTGCTTTTTTTAGCTTATTTTAGTTCGATTATACTAAAACCATATTTCTCTAGCTTGTCTTCCAAAGTTTGTAGTATAGTTGTTCAATCTTAAAGGGTCACTTGATCTTAGTTGATGTGTGAGTGCTCTATGTGGCAAGTTCTACATGATATCATGTGCAAAAATTATGCCCATTAGGAAAAAGAAAAGAGAACTCCCTTTTTTGAGCTTTATCACTTTTTTTCAAGATTAGGTGCTAAAAAAGGAAAATTAAAAAGAATGTTTAGTTTAGCATTGCTTTGCAATTAGCATTGCAAACACTAATATAACTGAGCTCTAGGGCAAGTGGTACCAACTATTATAAGCATTTAAAGATTAGCCTACAGAGATTATGAATAAAGGAAATGAGATGATAAGCATGAGAAAGCTAGAAAGGCAACACATATAAGAAAGCTATCCAAGGAAACTTTAGTCAAGAAGCAACCAAGAATAACATAGGGTTCATTTCTTATGCTAATCTTATTACTAACTCAATGGCACAATGAAATGGTATTTGGAAAACTGTTTAACAAAACCAATCTTTCTATATAGAAAGAATAATATAAATGGCACATGGGTGCTGGTTAAAAGCCTTGAGAAACATTAATAAGCAATATAGAAAAGATTGAGTAATGAATTAACTTTCATAAAAAGCCAATTCAAACAAAACAAAATGTTTGATTGACAAAAGCAAAGATGGTGACAATAACTAGTAGTAGATATCATGAAAGACATTAAGTGTCAAAGTGAAAAGGAATAATGAAGTGCAAGGAAATGACATAATAAAAGTGAATCAATGATGGAAAACAAACATCAAAGTGAAAGGAACCACTATGCAACATCCATACGAAGGGAAAGTAGTTGTGTTATAGGTAAAATTGTACACTATCTCATTGCTTAATCTTCAGATACTTCCTCCTAATATTGAAGCCAAGATGATTAAGCACATTGGAGTTCTCATATTAACTAATCCTAGACTTCAATAAGGCATAATTTAAGAAGTGGAATTTTGTACATTTATGGAACATCTCTTCGAAAAGGTATGCCTCGCATTTTATAAAAAGCTATGTAGAGAAAAAAAGAAATTAAAAATGTAATTTTGATGCAATTAGCTCTTATGAAATTAATTCAAAAATCTACCTTTTTAGTTTCAAGAAATCTATTTTCTAAAAGGTAGTTACCAAGGCATTGGTCAAAGTTATTAGAAAAAAACTTTCTAAAAAGTTATTGTTTTGCCCAAAGTTTCTAAGGTCCAAACCGTCGTGAAACTATCTTCATAAAAAGTTGCATTTTCATTTCCAGGTTCACATGCATCATCAAAATCAATTTGTGTTCGGGTTTTGTGGTTATAAATCATTGAATTGGCACATCATCGAATGTGTTGTAGGTAAAATTCAAGTACGTCTATTGGTGATCTAGTCATCGGATCGTTGTAGTGTCAATGACATCATGGTTAAATTTGAGTTGATGTGTCATGGATAAAGTTAGCGGGTCCATGTCACATCGAAGTTGTCATGGATCAGATCTGATTCTATTCATAGAAAGTATGATTGTTAGTAAGCATAGCATTAGTAGATCTAGTTTCATTTGGGGGTCTTACAAATTTTGCTACTTTTAAGTTAGTCCTCATCGTTAAAGACAAAGTTGCATATCATTGTGTGTTTGTAGGTCTTATGAACTCATAATCTAGGTTTGACTTTAAAGACCAGTTCATTGATCTACTCCAAAAAAAACATGGTCTATGTATGCTATTAACTCTAATATAGCCAGTGGTGGATAACAAACAAAGGCATCAACAAAAGTGGGAAAGTTTTTTTATTGTTTTCACTTATTTCGCATGAAATTTGAGCCTATAATATAATTTTAGGCAATATCTTAACTCTACATATAAAGAATATATAACTAATTCCCCATAGTGTCAATAGATGATTGATTTGTTTCTAACCAAAACAAATGATAACTAACGACCATTCTAAGAATCTTGCCAAGGCTATTTGCTTTGATTGTCCCTAAAAACCTATTGGACTTTGAAAAATTGTGCGTGCTATACAATAATGAGCTTACTTTACATGTTTAAAAGTTAGTAGATTATTTAAGATAATAGTTATTGGTCTTAAATAATACAACTTGAAGTAGCAATAGTTATCACATTCTTGGCAAGCGAAAAAAAAAACAGAATATTGGTATTAATGAAAAAATACCAAGAGCATTATAGTTGCATTAGTTTCTTCCCAAGTGAACCATTGCATAGCAAGTTGAGAAGGCATCAAATGTTATTTTCAAAAGGTAAACACACATCCTCTCTTTGAGTATTTTTTGCTAGTGGGAACTTAATCTAAGTTGGTTTCTTACAATGTTAAAGCCCAAACTTTCTTGAGACTTTGTGCGTTAGACTCAACCTTCACAAAAATGGCCACTTTTGTAACTATAACCCAATCAACCTATAATTCTAAAAAAATTACTTTGTTGAAAGCACAATTCATAAGATTCTACAAAATGTGGGTCATGTGTAGAACATATGAAAAATAAAAAAAAATATTCCCATAAAATTTGTTGATGCATGAGGTCAAAAAGGAAATTATGTACACTAATGTATTTATTTCTTCAAAAAAACTTCCAATAAGTAAATGTAAGCTTTTGATGTTGGAAAGGGTTTTAAAATAGCTTAATGTCAAAAAATTAATTTAATAAAGGAATAGTAGCATTTGATTGCACTAAGAAATGCTATGTAGCATGAATTCTAAAATTTTTTATTCAACTCTTCTTATCAAAACTTTAGAATAGTTTTTCTTTCTTAGAATTAATTTAATCCCTTCTAATTATGAATTTAACATTAAACTTTCATAGATATGCTTAGAACTAACAAAAGAACATCTACTAGCTATGCAAAATAAAAGGATTTAAAAAAGCAATTTAATGTAGCAAAATTTAAATAATTGAAGAATATTTCACATTGGATAATATTTTTTAAAATGAAAATGGTTAATGTCTTTGTCTAAATATAATAAATCAATTTTTTGTGAAATAATTATCAAAGACTTAAATTTTTTAAAATTTTAAATTAATAACATAAATAAAAATTGAAACTATGGTGGTATAATTTAAAATGCTCAAAATGCCACAAATAATCAAAACTATGTTCATATAATTTAACTTGGAAAGATCATTTCATTTTATATATATTGTCATTGTAGTGAAAAGTTGTGTTTACTAAAACATTTTAAAGAATTTTTAAATTCTTAAAATTTACAGTATATTTTGTAAATAAAATATTATGCTTAAATAAAAATTGCTATTGTCTAATATATAAATGGAAATGTATTATAAATTTTTATTTTCAAAAAAGCTAAAATAATAATTATAATAAGAGTTTAAAAAGTAATATCTTAAATAAAACAAGTCAAAATATATAAGTATACATAAAATAAATAAAATAAAATTAAAAATTAGAAAAAATATTAAAAATAAAATAAACATTTTAGATGTTACTATCATAAAAACATTTTGTTAATTTTTTATGAAGATAAATTTTTATTTTTCTAATAAATACATTTTATAGCTAAATACACATAAAAAACATTAAAATTATAAACAGACAAAAATATTCAAAAAATATTTGTTTGAATCGTTTACAAAGAATTTGTTTTTTCTCAAAAAAAGTGACAATTAGAAAAAAGTGTATTATTTCATAAAAAACTAAAATTTTGAATAGATGTTAGATAATACCTCAATAATGAAATAATTTCATCAAGATAAGTGCAATAAAATTTCCATGAAGCAAACTATATAACTAATTTATTTAAACTCTGAAATGTTAATATTTTATGGCATTAAATAAAGTAAGCATTAAACTTGGGGATGCTAAGCTCATTCTTAATAAAACTTGTAATGAAATTGAAGAATTATTCTGATCACTATTATTACATTTTTGTGTGTTAAGTTAACTAACTTGACTAATTTGTAATAGATATTTTGAAACTATAGCATTCAATAATGATTTGTGATTACAATTCAATTTTCATCTTTATTTTGCGTGATCATAAATAACCAACCACTTTGCATACCATTTTTAACACCTCTATGTTCTTCAATTTTATTTGAAATGATATCCATTAAATGTAAAGCATTCTTAATTATCATAACATAATATTATTCATTACTTTTTTATTTTTGTATAGTTAATTATGTCTTATGATTACATGCTTTTATTGTTTTTATAACTTCCACATTTATTTTATTTTTTAATATTTTTAGTTATTTTTTTTTGAATTATTTTATAAAATAAATATTCTTGGAAAAAGTAATGCAATAAATTTGTGTATTATTAATTACTTCTATTTTCATATTATTTATTTTTATTTTTCTATAATTTTTTAATTTTTTTCACTTGCATATTTCACTAGTATTGATGATTTTGTCAAGTTATTTTTGATATACAATATATATTTCATTTGTTATTTGATGCAATTATGAAACATTTTTTTGTTTAAAATCTTTTCACAATTTTTGCTAATTTGATAGCTTTTTACTGATAATATTCAATCTTACCAATTTTTGTACAAATATCACATTATTATATAAGAGATTTATTAGTTTTGTTCTTAATTAGAAATTAAATTTTTTTAATTACCTTAAAAATATTTCATAGTTTTCATCTCATATTTATGATATTTTAAAAAAAAAAACATAATTTGTTTCGAATTATAGGTTTAACTTTAATTATTTAAATATTTAATTTCCTTTTCATTCCTAAATAATTGAAAAAATTGTGAGATATAAATGACAAATATATAAGATTAAAAAAACATATGAGCATAATTTCACATATCAAATATTTAAATTTATTTGTGTTTTTTGTCGAGTGCTTTCTTTTCGCCAAACCAAGTTAAAAGAATGTCCGGGTGTTACTTGAAAAATTTATCTTTGAAGTATAACAATA
This sequence comes from Vanilla planifolia, assembly GCA_023846275.1. Taxonomy (NCBI): domain Eukaryota; kingdom Viridiplantae; phylum Streptophyta; class Magnoliopsida; order Asparagales; family Orchidaceae; genus Vanilla; species Vanilla planifolia. Next base: position 4,593,295 of record JAIUJO010000018.1, read on the forward strand.
ACAAATATTAATTTTGCAAAAGAAACAATAAAATGGATAAAGAATATATGATCATATTCTATTGTAAGACTTCTCATGCAATAAGACATGTGAAAAAAACATTACAAAACATAAACTTATTTTGAATAGTAAATATTTCAAATAATGAAATCAACGTTCATAATATATAAATATTTGAATAGTTTATCCAATTTTATAGTTATGAAACTAACTTATAGGTACAAAAAACATTAACAAATTTTTACCATTTTTATGTAATTTCACATTATAAAATCATTTCTATAATTAAAATTTAACAAATATTATAATAAAGTAAAAATATATTTAAAAGGGTAAACAAAATAAAATTTTGGAATTGAAAAAAAAAATAAAAATCTTGATGATTACAAGCAATTAGAGAGCTTTCTTTTGATGATAGAATAAATATTAATTTGATCATGGTAACCAAATTTTTAAAATTTTCAAATTTAAGTGCACATCAAACTTTAAAACGACTTGCAAATTTTTTAATTTGTAAAATAACGAATACATCAAATTAATAAGAACCTTAAATACATACTCTTTGAAGTGTTAATTATTTAATGATATTTGTAATTAATATTCATTATCATTATTTCTTAATAAATATATAAACTTTTACAAAGACTATATCTTCTTCATATAATTTTTAATTATTTCATATTGTTTGAATAAAATATTATGAATAATTCTTTTGAACTTATTATTTTTATAATATATAAATTTAAACCATCACAACAATTGATGAAAAGAATACATTGTAACATAAGTGAAAACATATAAAGTACTAAAACTTTATATTTGAAATTAATCATTTTTAATTTGTAATATATTAGAATAAGAGATCCTAACAATTACGTGATAGCATACTAGGTAATGTAAGTAATATATATATATATATATATATATATATATATATATATATATATATATATATATATATATATATATATATTAAATTGTGGAAATAAATGTTACAATAAATCTCAAAGGGTTCATAATTACTTGAAATAATGTCTAAAATAATCAAAATAGCTTACAAAATTATGTTTAAGGTTATTAAGGCAAACAAATGCACAACTTTTACAACTATTTCAAAAATAGTGAAACAATAACCTATTTTGTAGGGATAGAAAGATAATGAAAAAACATTTACAATGAAAGAGTTTTTAACTTAATGATACTATGTTGCAATATTTACTAAAACATGAAAAAATAATATTTCAAAATATAATTTTAACCAATAATTAGCAAAACAAAGAAGAACAATTTTCATAAACATTGGATAAAAATAACAAAATTTAATGTGAAAAATAATACTAAAATACTTAACTGAAAAATTCCCAGACTTTTACCTTAGAATAAAATATAAAATACAAATCTAATTATTTAAGAAAGGGAAATATTAAATATGATGAATAATGAAAGAGCTTTTCAATTAATGTTAGTATAACAAATGAGTTACTTGAAACTAAAAAGATTTATATTTAAAAAAAGAAAATAAAAATTAATAAATATCTAAAAATTCAAATATTACCTACATATAACATGTAATTACATAAAAAATTATGCTCACAGTAATGGATTATGGTACTATTGTACAACAATGTAAGAGGTGAGCTAAGATAAATATTTATGGATGGTGTTTAATCTTCATTCATTTCATTTATTTATATTCCTTTTATTGATGAAATTATTCAACAAAAAAATTGAATTGTTGCTAACTTTATTGTTTCTTATGTTAATTATGTTGTTTTTGCACCATATTTTGATGATAAAAAATAATTTTATTATTTATTAAGTTTTTTATTAAGTGCTTCAAATGTCAAGTTTCAAGGTCAAGTAGATCAATAAATGATAAAGTTTAATCAATTAATTCATGGGTTAATCCATAATTAAGCACAAGTAAAAACCTTTGGAGGCACTACTTAAGAATGGCCCAACTTTCAAATGTTGGAGCTAATGGAAATATCCCTTGGTGTAGTAGTTTTTCATTTAAAGCATGTCTTTTATACAAAAATTTGTGTTAGAATTGTTAAACAAATCATTTCATACTCATATTGCATATAGATTTACTCTCATCCTACTCATTTTAAGGGCCATTACTTTGTGTGATCTATATGTATGTTAAAAAATTAATCTCTATATAGTTAAATTATTGGTAAATTTAATGTTAAATGAACATGAATTGTAATCATGTTGACATAAAGCCTTGACTTCAACACATATACAGGTCCCAGAATAACATGCCCTTTAACACAATTGTTGAACAATGAATATGTTACTTTAATTGATCATAAAATTGAAGTACTTCTAATTAATTTTATTTAGTATATTTTTAGATTTTATACAACTAATTTCTGCGTTCATGGATGAACTTATAGAAAGCAAATATTAGATTCTATGAATATAATCTTTGTTAAAATAATAGAATATTGAGAAATGTATTTTTAATTTACCTTTAAGAATGTTAATTTTTTGAAAAAAATATATTAAGCTTGATTGAAATCATTATTATAATACGCTAAAATTAAAATTCTTTTTCACTAAAATATTTATTTAAATTTAATGATCTTAAAACACATAAGATTCAAAGATTTAATCATTTTAAAAATCATTTTACCTTGATCACATCTTTGACAACCACTTTTCAATGTTACAAAATGTACACTAAGAAAAAACCTAGCTCTAAAGCAAGCCATGAATCTTATGCTATAGTATTTTGTCACAAATCACTCTTTAAACCTTTATGCACTTATTAGGAAGAAAGGGTCATTATGTTCAATGCAAGCCATGATTTAGCAAACCTTAAATATTGCACTTATTGTATACACAAGTAAAACATATACAAAACTTTCTCACTTGCAAATAAATAATGTGGGACCAAAATTCCCCATTCGTTTCACACATATCACTTCAAAAATTTGGAAGTGAATAGCACTATTAAATTTGAAGTTAGACTGAATGATCAAAAATTCATATTCCTTTTTAAAACACAGATCCAAATCCAGTTGCATGATCACATAGTTTTCATGGTCATTCAAATATTTTTCCTCTTTTAAAAAATGTTTAGTTTTAAATTTAATCATTTAGTCATGCAATTTTTAAGTTCAAACTACGAAAATTTTATCTTCCAATATAAACAGACAAAATTTAAATCTAGTTATCTTATTTTTTATTTTTTTATGATGTATCAATTTAGATTAAAATCAATCATGCATCTATTATTTACCATTATTTAAGCATACATTTTTTATTTTATAGCCTACATTAAAATAAACTAGGTGGCACTGATTTTCCTTGATCTAATTACACAATTTTTTATTTAATGACCTAGACTAAAAACAATCATGTGGCTCCCATTACCTTTATTTTAATCTAGTGAAATGAAATTCTCCAAGGACAAATATGGCTCAAATGAATACTTTAGTAAGCTTTGGTGAAAGTGCATCTTTCAAAACGCTATCACACTTTTGTGGTCACTACTATCTCTATTGGAAGGCTAGGATTGCTATTCACTCAGAGTTAGTAGTAGTGAAATGGAGAAGCTACCACAAATTTCACTCAAATTTCACATTTGAAAGAAATCATATTGTGTAATAGTACCTAAAACATTTACTAAAATAAATGAGAATAAAATAAAATATAATTAAATGATAATACAATAAATGCTTTAAATTATGCTTACAATGTTGTTTAGTTTAATAGAAATATGAATATTGAAATAACTTTTGAAATTTGCCTCAAGTTAAAAGCAACAAATAAAGGTACATATGTAGTTAAAGGAATTAAAATATATATTATGCCATAAGATTATGAGTTATCTACAGTGTTTCCCAATGAATTTATTAAAATAATATTTGTTAGTTTTATTAAAATTACTAATTGATTGGCTAGTTTGGGAAAGCCTATAACTATAAATGAATATGTATATAAGACCCTTAGAATTTTGCCAAAGGAATGTCATCACCATTACTATCAACATTGTTACAAACATTTCTATCATGATATTGGTTGATTTTTTAGGTGAGCACAAGACTAATGAGCAAGATATGGAGAGGAGAATAGAAGAAGGCTTGATTAAGAAAAAAACTAAGTTATGAAGAAAGTGCAAACAATAGAACTAATGGAACATGAAGATTCTTTAAAAGTCGAAACTATAAATGTAAATTGTATAATGCTACTTTTGAAATTTTTTTCTAAAGTTTTTGATATTGTAGAAAGATATAAGGAAAATGGTTTGAGAGAGTAAGAAAAAAGAGATCATTTTCCATAAATGTTTCATGCTAAGACATGTAAAAGAGGCATGGCTTATGGTGTAAGAAAGAAATGAAAAAACAGAAGAATGAAATGAAGAAAAGCAAGAAGAAGTACAACTAGAAAACATTGAATACAACTTGAAGTTCTCTAAAGTAGACTAGCATAAACGAAGAGGAAGAGAACAATAAAAATCCATTTTGTGTGATGGCCTTAGAGGAAGAAGAAGAAGAGAAAATAACATTAAGTGAAGAGAAGGTGAGTTACTGCAATGAAAGATTTCATTAACAATTAATTTATGTTTGTCTTAAATATGAAATTTTATGTAAAGAATATAAGAAACTTAAAGAAGAACCAAATGAACATTTATGTCTTCGTCAACATTTTGAGATAAAGCTAACACATATTTACTAAACATTCAAAAGGATAATGATATATCAATACAAAAAATTAAGGAACATGCATCATTTGTCAAACAATTTAAGGGCTTTAAATCCTTGCACTCTACTTGCTCATTTCTTAAATGAAAACCTATTAGTAGAAATTTTTTGTTTCAAATACTAAAATATTTCACGTTCATTTGAATAATGGTAAAGTCAACATTTTACTTACAATAGTAATTTTGCATGCCATCACTATTTACCACCACACTATACTTCACATGCAAATAATATTAAAGCTAATATTTAATCTAAATTTCCTAAATTTGCGTGGAAGTTAAGAAAAATTATAGTTTATCTATTCTTAAACGTTTTGGGTCAAAAATAATTTTGTTTCCTAAATCTAGTAAAATAATTTATAATTATAGAAAACATTTTTTCGAAGGTTGAGTAAGACATATGGTTGTTAGATTGCAAGTGTTTAGGTCATGACAAGAAATTTCAATCTATTCACTCATTAGAGGCCTATTTCGATAGTAAAGTAGAATTTGATGAGAACATAAAGAAATTCATGGAAAGAATATATATCGATGGAAATGGTAATTTTTTATTAATAAAAGTTTATTTGTTCAAATTTAAAAATATAATTTACTTAGTATGAATAATTGATGTGATAGTAGTTTTAGTGTTTCACTTGACACTATTATATGAAAAATTGGTAGGATGGAATTGTAGTAGTTATTGCAACATGATTTGAAAATAGTACATAATTTCAAATAAAATTTTGTGTCACATATTAGTAACCTAATTTTTGGCATAAAATACTTTGTCTTACTAATACACATACTTTTTGAGAGATAATCAAACATAACTTAGTGAGAAGCTTAACTAAATTTACTTTTGTAGATGATGATGCATGTCAACTTTATAATTTAGGCAAAGAAAAAATTAATTTTAGAACAATAAAGGGTGTAACTTCTAAAACATTCTTAGAACTTTTGCAAATACCTTTTTTTGACATACACACCCCATAAGCGTAGGATATAGGACATATGAACTATTGTGATAGATAACTTTTCTAAGTTAGATGCTTTTCTTAGGGGAAAAGAGTAAATCATGTTGGCAATTTAATATTTTGATAACTAAATTGTGAAAGGAGTTGGGTCACAACTTACCATTATAAGTGATAAGTGAATTTTATAAAATATTTTGAATTTTGGTTGAATGTTACACTCTTTAGTGACACATTCTGAAATTTTAACAACTTTGGCAAAGGAGTAGGATCCTTTATAGATTGAAGAGAATGTGCATGATTTAAAGCAATCAAAACTTGATTTGAAAATAGTACATAAATGTTGCATTACTGCTGGCGAGAATTGATCAATCAAAACTTGATTCTCTAACTTCTTTGTCCATGTCATTAAAGGCCTTAGGAATGGGTGTTCTCTTATACACCATGGCTAAAGCAATCAATGAATTCATTCACTACTTCCTAGAGTTAGAGGAACCATTAATCAAGTGTAGTGTTTATATTAAAGTCACATATTACTAACACCAGAGCTTCAGTTTTCTTTATAATTCGAGCTAACTTGTACTAAAGTGACTGGTCTTTAGCCCTTGAATTTAGCATACATAAAGGTATAATAAGACCCATTCTGCTCCCTTGGATTATAAATGAGCATATGAATTGACTATTCATCCTCATTTAAGGTTAGAGAATGGATGCTTTTCATTCATAATACCTTAATCTTATTTTATGTATTCTTAACTTGTGCTTTAATTCTAGTCTCTTAGATAGTTTATGCCATTTGTTATTATCAATCAAAGGTTCCATGACAACAATTAGAGTAATTGTTTTGTGTTGTGTAGTTGAAAGAGCCTATAATGCCCTTTTTTGTTGTAACTCTTATATTATCAAAAAAGTCATCTATTATGCAATTTGAGAGACTCAAGAACTTCTATGAAGGTTGCTCAAATTAAGATACTTCATTTAACCGTTTCTAGTCTCTCTTTAAGTGTCTATTCTAAAATAGGTTGACGTCTACCTCTTTATATAACATTGGAAAAGAATTTGCAGTTCTTTGAAGTTAATCGTTCCTAAAATCATTAAATGATTCCTAAGTCATATTGCAAATAAGCTATATCCTAAGATGCTAGAAAATGAAAGACCAATCATAGTTGTTTATTCTACCTTTGGGTTTTTAAAGGAAATTTAATTATCAATAATCTGGATCAAAATTTCATCTTTGTTCCATGTCAATTTTTTGCCAACCTTTGTTTTCCTTGAGCATGTGCTTATTATTTTACCCATTTTATTAGCACAACAATTTGTGACTTTTATGTACTCCTCATTGGGGTGTAACAATATTAGTGTCTTCATTATTTTTTCATAAGCATCCTTACCTAACAATAAACTATTATATTGAAATGACTTTTCATTTACCATATTAGACAAATTCATAGATAATGTCATAGTGAGATTTTATTCATCCACACTTATTGTCACTTTAAATGCATCAATTAGAACTTTAATATTAGATGAAATTTTATTTTTTTAACATTAAAGAGAGGTGTGGTTTGGAACATAGAAGTAAATTTAATAACAAATTTGGAACATAGAAGTTAATTTAATAACAAATTATCATATTGAATTCATTATCATAATCCATTTGAGTTTTCACCTTTTTTTTGTTATGTAGATGAGGTAATTCCATTACTAGAACCACATTAACACACATCCTTAGTATGCTTGAGCTTGTTAGGTTTACAATAGCTATTACAACTTGTATAGGATTTCTTTATTGCCAAAACTAAGTAGTACTTTGCTACCTTATTAAAAAATGTGTTATCGGATATTCAATTGAAACCTAAAGAAGAGCTAGTCATGATTCAACATTTAAGGGAAACTCAAGACGACACTTGAAGATTGCTTGCTTAAAGTCATTGATGTTCCATACATAGTGATATTAACATCACAAATAATCTAGCTCATGTAATTAGTGCATGTCATTTTTCAAGAGATCGAACCTTAAAAGTTTTTAAAACATTGATATTCTTAAATGCCACTAGGATTATTTCCATATTTCAGAATTTGTGTGAAAATTTCCTAATCAGTTCAAGCTTGAATGGTATAGCCATTTTACCAATTTCTTGATCAATGAAAAAAAATATTTAGTTAACCATATGATGTTCTAGCTTATTCATGCTGACAGGTGAAAGCTTTGCTATGTAACCAACAACATCAACTAATGAATAGTTGATCGAGGTGACACCCACCAAAGCTACTATGAAGACCTACTACCCAATTGACTTGGTATAATTAAAACATGGTCTAGTGCTCACCTATTTGTGTCTCGATCACTCCACTATAGCTGGCAATGGGATTATTCGTTCATACTATTGCTACCTAATAGTCATAAACATTAATCATTTTATTTTTTGTAAAGTAATATTGTTGTTCATGTATTTAATGTAAATATAAACAAATATTATTTGTGATATGCAATATTTAGTAATAATCCCTTTTTAAGCAAACCATTAGGTGAATCATAAGTTAATATTATTAGCCACTTGATAATGTACAATCATCAAGCCTTCCTACATGGCAAACTGTCGTGAGACTAGACAATAATTCTTATATAATTTCAGTTCCATAACTAACTAGTTTACAATAATGTGTTGAGATGTGAAAATTTAAGGATGCCTTAAATACATATGAATTTAGAATATTAATAATTCGAACATGATACACAACATATGTAGTTAAGGATTTAGAATTCTATTTCATCTAGATTCCTTATTTAAGTTAGGTTTATTCACAAAAGATGAATCCTTATCAATTTGTTGTAGCTTTATTCCATGTGAATCAAAATTAATAAAACAATTGAATTATATTCAAAAATATTTATCATTATTGATTATGATCTTGAAATCTTAAAGCATTATTCTATGTTTAAATATTTATTATTTGACGTTAGGAGTTATGTACACAATTAATTCTTCAAGCCAATCATTTTCAACAAATTTTCACTATGTTTAATAACATATAACAAAAGATGGTAAAGAAATATTGAAATAAAACTTATATTTAAAATAGATTTTAGAATTAGCCTATAATGTTATCTATTCACATGGAATAATTCCAAAATGTAATAGTTCAAGATGCTAACCTTAATAAGCACTAAGGTTTGTCATTTTGAAGAAAAAAAAGTAATGGTTAATCTTTATAAGAGCTAAAAATTGAAGGAGACCTACGTAATTTCCTAACCTTGGGATTCAAAAAAACTTGGGATTCACTATAAGTAGTAATGTGTGGTGAGCAAAGAATTTCAAGTCACATAAAAAACAATGTCACAAAGGAATCAAAACATATTTATACGTTATTAAAAAAATGCTTTTCCTCAGAGGGTAGTCTAATAAAATATGATTTAGTCTATAGCAATTATTGGGCATTACATTTGATGATACATATGTAAGGCATATGAATTGGTCTAGGATGATAAGGCATTTCCATTGATAGACTAAAACTATTTCCTTCAAATAATAGATTTCAATGTTAACAAGACTTTGTGATGATGCATGCATATGCACATATGATGTATAAAAAAAATCTCATTCAAAGAATAGATTTCACATGAATCAAACAACACAACTTTTTTATTCTTCTAATCAAAATTTTTATTTCTGAGAAACTTATTTTCTACGATCAAATAATTGAAATTTGAATCATGTTCTACAGGAAAAATGTCATGGTCATCCTATTTTTTTATGTGATTCACTAATGAAAGAAATTTTCAAATAACCATCAATGATAATGGTTCATGTTTTCTTAGGCTAGTCATATTTCATTTCTAGATCATTAATGCTATTTTCCTAAAAAGTAAAATATTCCTTTACAAAAACAATTATTACAATGATTTCCAAATTTGTAAAGTCATTCATCAATTGAGGAAGATGATTCATCATAAAATAAAACATTTTAATTAAGTTTAATATATGAAGAACATTCATCTTGGTCACGAGCGATTTTCCAAGAATGGGACAATGTGCTTTTGGGGTTCCTTTTTCTCTTCCTAATTTTCTCTTTCTTCTTCTTTCTTTTCTTCTTATTACGTTATTCCTTTCTTTTCCATATTACCCATCTAACATACATATAGCCTTAAAGAAAGTGCTTTGGATTAACATTTTAATGCAAATTCATTTGATATAGCTCAAAAAAAAGTTTTTTATACTTTTGAATAATGTCTTGCCATTAAGTTCATAAGAAGCATTCATAATAATGACTTTAGTTATTCAAATAGTTTCTTCAACTTTAATAAACATTTTGAATAAAGAGTTGGAAAGAATTTTTCCAAAATGAAGATTGTTAACTTATGGACATTGGTGCGTAGTTGAGAATGCTCGCAAATTACATTTTGGAAAATTTTAAAGATCTTATAGAGGATCTACTCCACAATGTTAACTCTATGGAATACATAACTTCTCTACACCAAGCAACAACCTACTTTGATAAGACTTTTTCGCCCTTAGGCAGAACCAATGGTGGAGAATTTGGATTAATAAAAAATTTTTATTATTCAAAATCATACTTGATTTTCAATTTTAACATTTTGGTTCTTCAAAAGAAAATAAGAAGAGAAATGTAGGAAAGTATGTCACACAAAACTTTTGGAGGTATTCAACCACTGGACTTTATTATAGACCCCCCATAGAATTTAAGAGCCTAGGGTATAAATAACTCCTTTACATAACTTGAGGATAATGAAAAGCTTCACACAAACATTCTTTTATTGAAAAACATTATGCCTAATCTTTAGTAAGAAGAAAACAAGATCTATTTGCCTCAATAATACACTTAACTCTAAGCCTTGGAGTAAATCCTTCAAATCTCCATCAACAAAAGGCTTTACATAGGCACTCAATGCTACGCCAACACAATGCTTCGATGTATGGTTGCTTGTCTTGCCCTCATTAGATGGATTTTATTTAGGATCTTTCCTTGCTCACTAGTAGAGCGAAGGGAATTTTTAAAAATGTTGTTGCAACAAAGTTGAAAAAATATTAACCCTATCTGAATTTCATTAATAACTAATAAATATCACTAATTCATCAAGATTAGAAGTATTAAAAGAAAATCATGTGGTTTGTATGATTATGAATGAATGAAAGCACTATGTTACAATAATAGAAGAATATAGTTGAACATTATCCAAAATGTTATTTCAATAAAAGTCTCATGAAAGTCAACCCTTTAAATGAAATGATGATAAATGATTGAAAATGATTCAAATCTATCTTATTTTTCATAACCACATTATGGGAGAAAAATAAGGCCTATTTATAGGAACTTGAGAACTTGTAATTTCCTCCAAATTGTTGCATTAAAACTAGGCAAAAAATTCTTTTTCCCTCACAATTTGTAAAGTTCTTAATGAATTTTCTATTCTAAACATATTATTGTACAACATAAGCATACCTTACATCACTAACACTTACCACAAATAAATGTTCACCTACCTTATAGTAGTTAAATTTAGAAGCATATTTAGCACTCCAATGCCACTAACATATGAGATCACTCATCACACAGCTGCTATGCAAGTTGGCATTACAAAATGCACTTTTAAGTAATAGTCCAAACCTACACATTGCTTTCCTACATGAATGACTATACCTACATATCAGTTGTTGGTACCAAACAGCATGAAATTTAGGTTTGATGCTAAATTTCATTTATCTTTCCAAGAATGTACATTTCATAACATTATGATAACAAAAGTTCAATGTAAGTAATTTTTTGAATAAATGTTATTGGTCTTTTGAGCTTCATTTTAGTCAACTCAAACTAGTGTCAAAATCAACCAAGTGATTATTAATGCATGATATCTTTGTATTGTGATATAGTAATTTTTTCTGAACTCTGTTACACATGTGATTCATAAGTCAATTGAAGTGAGACTATGAAAATAATTATCTAATATTTACATGAATCATTTATCTAAATAACTTCATAATTGATATGATGAATAATAATGATATAATTATTATTTTCCTTATGCAATCCATGACTAAGGTCGCTTTAAAATATAATTTATAAATCTATGGTTGTTCTATAAAACATTATTTGATTTTGATACTTAAATTTAACTATAATACTCAACCTATTACATGCATAAAAGATTCAACACACTTATAATTTTGTGCAATTATAAGCTCTTAATTTTTATAAGATAAGAATTCATACAACTTTTATAGTTGACCAACCATTAGGTCTCATAGAATTCTTTGATAACAACTATTATAATTGTAAGGTTATTGTGGTACTTATTGTAAGGTTTGGAGTTCAACTCACTAGATGTATTATAACTAAACCAATGATGGGGGTCAATTCAGAGTTATTATAGTTTTTAAATCTTTTTAAGGAAATTACAATGGATCATCAAATGTTGCATGTAATGATCGAAACATTTGTAAAGAATCAGGAAATAAGAATGATAAATATCTACTAAAGTAAAGCACTGACAGAATATTTTGTGGTTTTCCCAACAAAACTTTTGACTTCAACGGTCCTTAAATTGCCAAGCTTATGCCTATCACTAAACAAATCCTTCATAAGTAAAGAAATTTTTGCAATTTCTACTTACATAGGCTAAAGCATAAAGTCCTTTGTACAATTTCATGAGCACTAAAGTTATCCTCATTACTTTATGGTTACAAGAACTTACCTTCATTACATTTCTACGGGGTTAAACATAACTCTAACAAACCACAAAACTAAGCTCTAAGAGAGTTCTTCCTTTCTTGAAACAAAGCACTACATTGTTTTCTTAATCCATGCTAACAGGAAAAAAACATAAGAATTTTAATCCTAAAATAAGGGAAAAAAATAAAATTTAATATATCATTTTTGAGATATAAAATAAAAAGTCTTAGCATAATCATTAAACCATTATTACCAAAGAATGTTTAATAGTTATTATGTGACGAATGTTGTGATATGACTATTCTAAACCCTTCCAAAATGAACATCTAAGCACTTCCAAGAAATACATTTTAAGAAAGTGAAGTAATGGTGGAGGCCCAAAAAAGAACATAGCAAGCAAAGAAAAACAATTTTTCCTTGTTCAAATTTTAACAATTGAAATAAAATTTTCAAGTAAATTATTAAATTATAAACATTTTATTTTAGTTTAAGTAGTATTCATTATTGTAGCAAGTATATTAGCTCACCCTTTCAATAAAATTCTTACCTCTATGTTTTTATAATGTTTAAATAAAAGGTTTGGCACAATGAAATAATTTCTTAACTAATCATTAAGCTAAATGTTATACTTTTATATTAGTCTACTCACCCTATAAGATAATCCATTAAAGTATTAAAAATTAAGCTTTTACTAGGGTCTAATTTAAAGCCTATAATACTGAAGATTCTCAAAAAATTATTAAGGAATGTTAAAGGATATTAAACATTAATCAGGTTTAGGTTGAATGTGTGGCATCTTATAATTACTCAAAGATTAGCCTCCAAATTTGCAGCATGAGTGGTTAAGTACGTTATGTGGATACACATTAAGAGTTAAGGGTAAAGTTCTACTAAGCAGTTTTGTCACAACAAATTTCACTCAAATAAAATAAACATTTCAAGGAAAACATATGTAGAGTAGTCGAATAAAAGAAAGCGGAACTCTAATATTAGATTATCACTTAAAAAATAAAAATTTTTTAAATAGTGTACCTTTTTCGTAATGGTGGCTTGTAGTTTCCTTTGGAGTTAATAGGTGGAGCACAAAAGATAGAAAAGGGCAACAAGATGGAGGTTTGGGTTATTTAGGAAGCTTCGTTAAAAAAAATAAAAAGATGGTTCGCTAGGATATGAAGCCTCATTGGGGAGGGTGATGGATTTGTGATTTGGTTAGGAGAGCTTAAAAGTTATTGAAGACTTGCAGATGTTTGCAAAAGTAAGAATTTTTTAGTTGCTTACTCTATTAGTGGAAGGTTTCTCACCTTCGATCATTGTCTCTCACAAGGGAGGGAAAGTTGGAATCTCTTCAACTAGAGTTGGGTGTGGCCCTTTTACTTACAAAGAAGGAAGAATGCCAATAAGAGAAATTTTATTCATCAAAAACTATAATATAATAGGGGAACCTATCCTATTTATAGATGGAAGAGAGCCCAATGCCTAAAAAAATAAAAAAAGTAAAATGCACCATTGGAAAATATCATAATCATGAAGTAAAAGAAAAGATAATTTCAAAGTTGAATTACCTCAAAATCTAAAGTAGTTCTTTAGAATTTCATGACATTAACTCTGAATAGGCTAACAAAATTAAATATAAAATATATAGGAATACTTAAATTTTTTTAAAAAATCATTTAAGAATCTAAAAGGATTTTTAGTATGACATTAATTCCAAATTGTTCAACCACATTAAATATAAAAAATAAAAAAGCATAAAAAAAATTTTACAAAAAACTATCGCAAATATGCAACATGATTACCATATGTTAATGTTGATATCACCAGGATGTCAATCAGATGATGGGCAAGTAGATGATGGTGGGTAGCCAAGGAACAACAAGGAATTTAGTGATGATGGTCACTTAGGTGATGTTGGGCAACTAGGTGGTGGCAATCAGAAGCATCGAATGATCATGAAATGACGAATGACTAATTATAAGAAGAAATATATGCACAAGAATGAAAATCAATGATGACATATTTTACTACAAAATATGATTGGACAAATAGAGCAAAATAAAAGAGATAAATGTAGGAAAAGCTAGACTACCCATATAATTGACAAACATGACTAATCAAAGTAAGATTTTGCTTGACGAAGAGTTTGAGTCCAAATGGGTCTTGTGTGATGCCATTGAGTGTGTGTTTGTGAGCTAATATAAGATGCTCCTACATCATCCTCCCCAGGTGAGAGAGATCTTGTCAAGATATTGTTAGGCTGATGGGTGTAGAAATGCTGCAATAAGTGTGGCATGATGTAACATAAGTAATAAAATGTAAGCCAAGAGTTGTCAATCAGAGACATGGTCTTGTAATGAACTAAAAATTTTTTAAGTATACAATCTTTGGTTATAATTGTCATTATGATCTAATATGTTTTTCATATTTTCCATACTTACTCTTAAAGCTAATGTAGTGGTAAGAATGAGTTCACTCAACATAAGAGAATTAAACTCAAACGACTTACTAGGTATTAGATGTAGCACCTTATGTGAGACTAAATCTTTAACATTAAAGGAGACATTAAGTGCATATTCTTCTAACAAATCTAGTACAAGCACATTAGTTCTTTGTTTTTAAACAATCTTAAAACAATTAGCTCCATGTGTTCTTAATTTTTTGAAATCTCAAAAAAGGAACCATTCTAACCTGACTCTAATTATAGCATAATGTTCTTCATAAAATTTCTTAACTTTTTTATGAGTATATATTATTTTTTATATCTTTCATTACTTATATTAGGTTTTTTTATATTATTTTTTGTAATAAAAACATATGAGAAGCAAAGGAAGAAGTAAGTAGAAGTTTGAAAGTGTACTTGTAAGGGAATAAGATCAATCAAACACCTGTGCTTAGTACTAGGACAAATTTATGAGGGCCTTAGAACAATACTATAATTAATAGAATTATTGTATGCAAATTTTGCTCATAGTAACAGTTGCTCCCAAATCTTAGGTTATTTCTCTATCTGGTTACAACGAAGATTTTTCAAACTATGATTTAATACTTCTATTTGTCCATCTATTTAAGGGTGGTAAGTTGAAAAAAGTTTTTGCATCACTCTAGTAAGATCTTTAAAAAATAACTAGTAATTAGATAATGTAGTCGTTAAACACAGTGTCATTTAATTATATCACTGAAAAAAATCTTGGCTACATGGGTTGCCTTTGAGTTCTTACAACATAAGTAAAATTAAGGCATTTTAGATAAACAGTCAATGGCCAAAACGATAAAGTCATGCCTTGATGATGTATTAGGTAATCGAAATACAAAATCCATATTTATGTTTCAAAATAGCTTGTCAGATATAAGTAGTGGAATACAAAGTCCTTGGCCAACATTTCAAGTTTTTGTAGTTATGCATATATGACATTAGGCAATACTTGATCGAAAATAAATATCAGTATTGGCTAATAAAAGTTCTTTGAATTACCTGTATCAGTCTTATCTCTTCAAAATTTATCAGATAATCCTCTAACATGTATTTCTCAAACAAAAGGGCTTTATGTGATGAATTTGGGTTATGTAACCTTTTTTTGACATAATTAATCATATTTTAAGAGAAAATATCTAGATAGCAAGTTTGGAGTTGATTTGATTTCTTGATAAATAGGTTCAAAGTTAGAATAATGAAGATATTGGGTTATAATTTGGTAGAATTTTTGGCCTTTATTGAAAAAAAGGTTAATAAGTGAACACATTGATTAAATGCTTCAACTACTTCATTTCTAAAGCTAGGCTTGTGTTTGATAATAAATGTATAATTAATGTCTCGTTTGGTATTTAGGAACCTTAGAACCTTATGATTAGAGTAAAAGACAAATTCTTTGAAAAATAAGTAATATTGCTATTGCCTTAAAGATTAAATAGTGACATATATGTTCTTTTCATATATAGAACTGCTATTTTTTGCATCATTAAGTTTCTCATTAAAGAAGGAAATAAGATATTTATCTTGACAAAAGGCACCACTTATCCCTACTTTTGGTCCATTGTATACAACCTAAAAGGTAGTAATAAAATCAAGTAGTTTTGGAATGGGTCATTTAGTCATGGTTTCTTTCAACTTTTTAAAAGTTAGGTGTACATATTTGGTCAAAGTAAGTTTACCAGACTTAAAAATAGTTAGTAATCAATGTGATAATTGTACAAAATCTTTGAAAATCATCAGTAGAATATGGCTAGAGTGTTAAAGCTTTTCATGCCATAAGTTATTTAGTTAGTAGGCCACTCATAAATATGTTTATTTTGTTAGGGTTAGTAGATAACCCCTTAGAAGAAACTATGTATCATAAGAAGCCAACCTTGCTTTTGAGGAATTCACATTTATTTTGGTTGATAAATAAGTATTTCAATTATCGAGTGCAACATAATTTGTGCAAATAGACTAGTTATAGACTAAAATGTCACTAAAATAAGACATGATAAATTACCTTAAATGTTGTTTTAAGACCTAAACCAACAATTTCATAAATTTACATAGTGTGTGTTATAACCCAAATGGTTTCACTTAACATTCATACAAACTAACTTTAGTCCTAAATATTATCTTTTATTCATCTCCCATTGTAATCATTAATTAAAGATAACCACTTTTTCAATTTATTTTAGAAAATATGGTGGCACTTAACATCAGATTTAAGCGGTCATCTAAAAAAAAATAAAAAATCTATATTTTATTATGGTCTGATTAATTTCTTGATTATCAACAGACATCCACCATGTTCGATCCTTTTTTCTTACTAAAAATTATAAAAATAGCATAAGAACTGAAATTATTTTGGATAAATCTCTTTTTAAGTTGGTTTTCTACTTGATGAGCTCACACAAAATGACTTTATTTCTTTAACCTGTAATAGGGAAGGTCAGGTTCTCTTCGGGAACTAGATTGATCATTAGTTTTATGTACTGCACGTGTGATAGAGTGTCAGGTAAATCATTTAGAAGAATATCAAAATTGTCTTTTACAAAGAGCTATCAAATAAGTGGTGGGTCTACTGTGGTGATGACTAAGTTCAAATTCTTTTGCTTTTCCTCTTTTTTGTTCATGGGCTTAAAATTTCTCATATATTTTTTAAGCTTAAGTGATTCTTGTTTTCGATGAGGTGGAGATGGATGTAAAGTAATGGTCTTTGCTTCATTAGTAAAAAAACATGTTAGTCTTATCTTTCAAAGTCATATCCTAATAAAAATTTCTTGGTCTTCCTAAGATAAGATGACTTACTTGCATATGTATGATATTAAATAA
Source organism: Vanilla planifolia (assembly GCA_023846275.1). Classification (NCBI taxonomy): domain Eukaryota; kingdom Viridiplantae; phylum Streptophyta; class Magnoliopsida; order Asparagales; family Orchidaceae; genus Vanilla; species Vanilla planifolia. The sequence continues at coordinate 4,610,936 of JAIUJO010000018.1, forward strand.
TATATGATCTCTAAATCTACCAAATTTCGTAGGGTACATAATATCTTTACGTAATAGGTATTTAGGATTATGTTTTCCTGGTAGTGTAAAGGTTTGAGTGTTTCATTAGAGAAACTCTAATCATTTAATATCCAATTATATTGGTGCAACTACCAATATATTGATGATCATCCTTTATGGTTGTCCTTAAATTTTTGTATTGATGTTGACGATGTTGGTGCACGTCTAGTCATCCAATAATTATGGGGTTATAAGAGTGCACCAAACCACTAAAACCACTTAATTTTCCATATTTTCCAATTCTTGCATAGAATTATTATTAAACATTTTATTTTCTTCTTCCATTGGGACTTCTCATTCATTATTACTATATAAGTTTATAGCATGTCCCCTTTTAAGTAGTTGATTGCCACATATTGCTTTCATGGCCCTTAAACTTTGAGATTCTAGATTGGGTCATTTTCAATTTAAAGGGTTTTCTTGAAGAATGGTGTAAAGAAGTGGATCATAATGTAGGATTAGGAGATTTAGAAACTATGGTAGAAGGGATCGATGAAGTATAAGTATGAGTGGGTTAAGAAATGGTGGTGTTAAAGGCCTGGAAGGCTATCTCTAAAAATACGTTGTTCTTTTTTTTCTTCTATATTTCTAGTTATATGATAAATATTTTTTAAAGTCGAAATATTTTTCAAGTTAAGCTCATCCTACATGTTTTTCTTTAAACCTATCCTTAAATAAGAGAGTACTACATGTTTGGATTCATCAATATCACTATGAAGTTATAATATTGAAACTTATTAATGTACTCTTTAATAGATTTACCACATCAAAGAAATGTTTTCTAATTATCTAATAATTTAGTATTATAGGTTATTAGAAAAACTGATTGTATAAATGAATATTGAAGTTTCTATAAGTTTAGGATACCTCCCTATAATTATGAACATATTACCACACTAGGTTTTTTACAAAACTTGTGTGTAATATCATAGTGTTTAGTCCTAAAAAATTGATACTTTTTTTATTAAATTATTTGGTACTAGTTAAAGTAGTCGTCCATACCATTCTATTAGTCCACATAATTATTATGAATAGAACTATCATTAAAAGTTAAGGAATCTAGTTTGATATGGGATATGCTCTCTTTCTCTTTTAATTTCTTCTAAGACTTCCTCCTATACTAGGCTTATCTAGATCAACATTGAGCTTTAACTCATTCGAAGGTTTATTTCTTCTTGTATGGTTCTTGTTGCCTTATGGATATCTTAGTGAGATTCATTGGAAGGATCATCATATCTTCTATGGTTTTTGTCTCTTCGAGTTTTTTACTAGATTATTTGGTGGGGCACTTCCCTTATTTTTTTTTATCTTCTAAGGTTTGGTTCGCATTATTGATTTAGGAGAATTTGTCTAACCATCTGGGTGAGTCGGGCTATTTATTAAGATAGTTCTAGCAAGCGATCTTTGATTAAGTTTTATCTTTAGTTTTTTACTTGATTCATAACTTTAGTTTGATATTTGATAAGCCTATCAGGCCTTGTGATCATATAAAAGTTTGATACATGAGGATATCAAGAATGGAGAATAATGATTGACAACTTCTTTTTTTATATGATTGTTTTATCTAAAATAGTTTTTAAAGGCAAAGCAACCACAACTATAGACCACCAAAGATGAGATGGGACATATTTCCAGGAAAATGACTAGTGATCATGGTCTTGCTTTTACCAAAATACCTCATACATAGAACTGTATGGTTCTCAAGAAAGATGATGGGGAGTCATATTAGTGCTTTTGTACTATTTTCTAAGGCAAAGTTTGTCCAAAAATAATTAAGAGTTCTTTAGGGGACATAGTAAGTAATGGAAATTTTTTTGAAGCAAAAAAAATTATTAGTAAAAAAGTTTTATTAAACTATAATTTTTTTAAAATAAGTGGAAAACCTTAACACTAAACTATAGTTGATATAAGATAAATTAGACTTCCACTATAGTCTAATTTGTATCTTATAATATAATCATTCTTAATAAATTAACAAAAAAATTTAAAAGATACCATGCATAAATTATGATTAGGTGATGTCTTAGGTATTTTATAATTATTCAAATATTAACCTTTAAATTTGTGGCATAAATTATTAAGTAGAGTATGTTGTAAGAACTGATGGGTTTTGTATAAAGTTTTAGTAATCAGTTTTATAACATCGAATTTCACTCAAACAAAATAAAGACTTCAAGAAACACTTTATTTGGAGTACCTAAATAGATGAAAGAACATTCTTTATTTTAGATTCTCACTTAAAAAATAAAAGTTATAGAAAGGCTGCACCTTTTTGGCGATGATGGCTTCTATTTCATTTGGATTTAGTGTGTAAGTACCAAAGATAGAATAGAGTGATGAGTTTAAGGTTTGGATTACTGGGGATGATAATGGGGTAACAAGATTGTAGGCTAAGATCTTAAGCCTTATTGAGGAGGCTGATACTTTGGTAATTGGGTCAAAAGAGTAAAAATGTGGGTGAAGCCTTATGTTTGTTGATAGAAGCTGAATTTATTTAGTTGCCAACTCTTCAAGTAGAAGTCCTCTGACCTTCGATCTTTGTCTCCAACATGAAACAAAAAGTTAAAATCTCTATAAGTAGACTTGGGCACACACTTTTTACTAACAAAGATGGAAGCACACAAATAAGAAAATTTTCTTTCATCAATAGCTACATTATAATAAGAGAGCCTCTCTAACTTATAGTTAAAGGAGAGTTTAATGTATGAAAAAAACAAAAGGAAAATACTCCTTTGAAAAATATCAAAAGTATGGAAAAAAGAGAATGATAATTTTTGAATTAAATCACTTGAGAATCTAAAAGGAGATCTTTAGAATTTCAAGATGTTAATTCTAAAAAGGTCAACCATAGTAAATGCAAAATATATAGAAAAGTAAAGTTTTTTTGAATAAAATCAATTAAGAATATTTAAAAATCTTTAGAACTCCATGACATTAACTCCAAGTAGATCAATTTTATTTAATACAAAGTATAAAAATGTATGAAAAATTTAATGACATAGGAAAAATAATGCAATTATACAATCTAATGATCAGACATCAAGAAGGATGTGATTAGGATGCCAGCTATGAAGAAGATGGATGATAGAATTTTATTATGATCAAAGACTGGTAGCTAAAGCACTAATGTCGAAGATGAAGGTAGGTGGTTGGGAATTAGTAGGTGTCCCACCGATGGTGGGCAACTAGGTGATGTTGGGTAACTAGGTAGCAGTGATTGAGAGTAGCAGATGATTAGGTGATGGAAGATAGCTATCAATAGTGAGTGATGCATCAGAACTAATGTCGACGATAACATATTTAATTATGGAAATTTTTTGGACAAATAGAGAAAAATAGTAGAGTTAATGATAGGAAAAAAATATATCATTGTAGTCAATCCTTATGGTTGAAAAAGATAACTAATCAAAATAATCTTCGACTTAGGTATGGCTTCAAGTTTTATTGGGATTGGTGTGATTCCATTGAATATGTGATTGTGAGATAACATATGATGCTCTTACATCATCTATTTCCTTCAACTTTTATTTACTAAATTCAACAAACTATCCTTTTTAATTTCAAATTAGCTTTTGATAAAAACCTAGTTTTAGCTCGAGTTTCATTCTCATACACTAGAGGATTTGTTCAATGTTCAAAAATGACATCGTATTGAACTTAAAATTCCAATTAAATTGTTTGATGGTCATATTATAAAAAGTTATGTTGATGATCAACTTTGTTCATTCTATTGCCTTCAGACCTAGAATGATTTATTAGGCCTCCAAGAAATCTGATCTTAGAATTTCACCACTGTTTTATATTTGTAGCCTAATTGAGTGGTTCATTACAGATAATGTACTAGTTTAGATAACTAATTATATGATCAAAGGACCATCAAATAGAGATTCTTCTAATAATTTTTATTTACAAAAGTTAATTTTGTACTAATTATTTTTGAAAGATATTTTTTTGGACAAAATCATAAATTTTTTTAGATTTAATGTATCCTTGAATATGAAAATATATTTTAGCTTGAAAGTTAATATTTCTATTTACAAAAATTCAAGTTCTATTTTACCACCTTACCTCTAAAATTTTTGCTATTATTTGAATTTAAATCCTTCATCTCAATATAAGAAATAGTATTATAATCAATTCTATTAATTCCTTAAATAAATGGCAAGTGCATGCTTGAAATAAGGTTCATTTGTAGTTCTTGGTCAATACCTAATAAAAAGTAATTTATCCATTACATAAGTACTCAAAAGTATAGACACTACATTGAACAAAAAATTATGGTGCCCTTTAGGTTCTTAGTAATCTTCCACACCCTTTAGCTTATTTGATATCATTTATACGACTTTTGTAAGCTCTACTCAAGCAACATTTGGCACCATTTGATAAGAAGCATCACTTATCAGTTTCTAGTTTGATAAATTAGAAATAATGCACTAGGTATGCCATAAGATCACCAAAATATGCTACTTAAATAGTTGATATGGTCAAAATCATATTTGGCCTCTTAAGAACATGGTGTAAAAAATACCAACATTTTTATGATACCATATCCAAATATCTTGAAGTACTAAAAAATAAAATAGTCTTTAATAGCATAAGGTTCCTTAAAATGTACATATAACACAACTAGTACAAACGACACTCAAAAGGGGTCAAGTGAAATTAGCGTGTCAAAAGTTTTTAAGATTAGATACAAACTTTTTTGAATTGTAATGAAAAATATATAAGAAATAATTTGTTAATTGAAAGGTGCACAAAATTTTTTTTGCTTTTTGGCTCTTACCAAATCAGCTAATAATTAACACCAAGTCAATTAGGTTTAGCCTTTCACTTCTTTGTCATAGTTAGTAAGGAAGTCATTGCATCATGTACCATTTCATTGGATTTGAGGCATAACCTTCTTTCTTGAGGTACATTTGTACTTGAACTATACTATCTTCATGAGATCTAAATAAGGAACAATAGGATGATATGCTAAACTTATTGTTAGCTAATAAAAAATTGAAAAGTATTTAGGTTAACACAATATATTTGAATAAAAGCCCACCCAAAGATTCTATAAATTCAGAATTGGAAATCATAGGATCACTGAACAAGAACTTTTTCAAAAGCCAAAGACTTAAGTTGATCTTTGACATGCGTGATATTAACCTAAAAGAAAAGTGATTTTAATAACCTACAACAAAAGTAATGATGTTGGTGGAGAACTAGCAAGATTTGCCGCAACAACTTAGATGATTTTCATGTGACTTTACCTTTATTATTCTTGATTATGTTCTCCCATAAACATAAGTATATATTATCTATAGTCTAAAAATTCACTTAAACAAATTTATTAAAAATATTTTGAGTTTCTTATCATCAAATCAAGGACTATGATTAAGAGTTAAAAACACAATAAGCACCATATAATTCTCCCTAGTGAGAAAGAACTCAACTCTACGAAGTCAATAATATCTCTAATAGTGCTTTAACATCACTATATATAGGTGGTGAAGCTCCTCCTTAGTAATCAAAGTGTCATCAGAGGCTTAATGGATCTATTAACCTGCAAAAAATATTTGTTATACATGATTCTATGTTAAGACTGTTTGATCATCACAGATCGCAAGATGTGGCAAAATATTGTTGGGATAAGTTTAGTTGGCAATAATGGGAAGGCTAAAACGGCCCAGTAGGTATTAGGCATAGTTTTTCATAAGATACATGGTATTTTATATAAAAGGTAGCTCTAATTTTATAATCTTGAAGTAAATCAAAATATACATGTTGCTTTGTCTTTATATAAATTGTAAATGGTCCAATAATATAGGTATGTAATGTTTTGAGGGTTCCACGTAAAATCTCTCAAACATAACACAAATCATTACAAAATGGCTCTCAACAAATTTTCTATGTTGTTAATCAGTGTTTTCTAGTCATTTATATATTTTATTATTTAAATTAATTTATTTAGTATATATATATATATATATATATATATATATATATATAATAACAAAAGGTGTTGAGTAAAAGACTAAACAATCCAAGAATTTCTAAATCATTAGCTAAGAGAATAAAATCAATAAGAATTTGATGGTAGTTTTAAAGATTCACACCTGTTGTTCTATTAATTGAATCATTTCAATTGAAATAAGTAGAATGCCTTAAAAGATTCTAGGCTCCAAAGTGTTTCATTACTAGGCTACAAAAATGATTTCTTAAGCTTTGATTCACTACTTCTACTTCCCCCTCTATTTTTGGGATAATAGTTCTATAAAAACATAAGTTTTGATTACTTTAGGCTTCAAAGTATTTCTTAAAAGTCGCTAAAAAATATGACATCATGTTGTAAAATAATTATTTGTGGTAAGCCATGTAGGTTCACAATTTCATCAAGAAATCAGTTTGTAATATGGGAGGTATTTCATATCTTATGGTAAGGTAAAAGATGAGTCATTTTAGAAAACTTATCAATATGAATATATAATCATTATTTCTAATGATTTTGAAAAATCATAATACTAAATCCAAACTTACATGTTCCATGCTCATTATATTGTAAGTAATGGTGTATATGCACCTTGACTATAATTAACTAATTTAGTTGTGACACATGTTCAACATCGAGAATCTATTAATGCAAATTTTTTTGGTAATTTTGATACATGAAACAAAATAGTGACACCACTTATTACTTTGACTTGACCAAAATGTCTAGTGTGACCCCTAGTATGTATTTGTCGGACAACAAAATCCCTAAGAGATATGTGGGGTATGTAAAGTAGGGATACCAAAAACAAAAACCACCCCACATGATAAGTATCACCTAAATCTGGGCAATCACTACACAAATTCTTCATGAGTTTGACTATAATTCTACCATTATAGAAGCATCATGTTGGATGTGTTTAATGCAAAACTTTAGGGCAATGTAGTTTCATAAGTTTGTGCAACTAGGACACACCAAAAAAGCACGATTTTGGAAATCCTTATATGCATAGAAAGGGTTTTTTCTTGTAAATTTAAAATTTAATTTCCTAAAGTTGTTAGAAGATAGCAATTAATTATTTATGTGCCCCCACATTATTAAGTAATTTTTGGAAGGTTGGTAAGTACTCTACTTTATTTTTCTAACTTATAATGGAATTAATTATAAGCTTGTATCATGCTGAGTTTATAGACAATTATATCCATCCATGTATATGTGGTTCCATTATGAAAATAGTGAGAATGATTTTGTCTATATCATTCCAAGTTATGAGCATGTTCAAAAAACTTCTTATTAAAGTAGTTAGCACTAATATTTCTTGTCCAAATAGCATTTAATGTGTAGACCTTCTAGCAAAGCCTTGTGTTACATGCATTCTAAAATATTTCAATTTCTTAACCACTTATCCATAGTTTCCTAGGGGAACCAACATTGTATCTAGTTGGCCAAAGATTTTTACTCACTTAATCATTATTAGCCTATAAGAAACCATTTGTCACACTTTCCATTATATTAATAATATTGCTGAGAAGATAAGGTATCATTAGAGTACAAAGTGGTATTAATTGGAATATATGACTAACCATTACTATCTCCCATTAAGAGTAATTTCTTCTTAGAACTAAACCACCTATTTCTTAGCTTTAAACAATGTGCTTTCAAGTTAATGGATTGGAAGATAGCATCCTTTCAATCCCAAGAGCTCCTAGATGATGTTCTCAAGCATGTGCTTGATATTTTCTGTGCTTGATATTTTCAAATCCAGTAAAGAAGTCTTATTGTACATTAATCTACAAACTTGATGTGCTCTCAAGCTTAGAGAAAAATCAAATTGTAATGGACTATTTGTCACCTCTTTAGAAGCAGATAAAGCTATTTACAAAAACCTACTAAAAAGTTATTATTTTTTATAAGAAACTATAGAAATTAATTGCTCTAAAATCTTTAAAAGATAGTACAATAATTCTTTGGAAGGAAGATTTTTTTAGTACTAATGAATTCTTTGGGTGATGGGTTACCATAAAGAAAAACAATGATATCATCATAAATATTATCTTGAATTATTGTCAAAGTATGCTTGTAAATGAAACCATTAAACCAATCCATTCCACAAGAACTTAAAGAATCCATCCCAAAAATAATTTGTTATATTTCCTTCTTGCTAGCATGTTGAATGAACATCATAGTACTATTTAGTGAATCTAAGAATAACAAAACAAAGAACCTCCCTTTTTTCAGTATGGATTAGTTAGAGGGGAAGCAAATCATGACATAATTGGTTCATTTGAGACCCAACTACAACTTGAATCTTTAATTCATTATGTATTAAGAACCCTTTTCCTATTATTGACCATTGTGTGGAAGACGTTAGTGTTTTCATCGCCATCCTTTAATCATATAGTAAATGTTTTTAGGCTCTAATACATCTCCTCTATTTTGGCAACCATGAGTAGCTAATCCAAAGCTCTTTTAGTCCCAACCTTGATTGCTCATCCATAACTCTTTGAATTTTTTTCCCTTTTTTAACAAGTTATTTTAATAATTTAATCTTATAAAATATATTACCAAATTAAGTTTTAGTTAATTCTTTAAAGGGGTCTTTAACTCTCTTTAGCTTGTAAGCAAGGGCCCACTTTCTTGACCTAGCAATTGGAACACTCCAATTCTAAGCAACCATTAGATAGAATTGTATGCCTTCAACCCAAGTTCTCTATAATCTATGTTGTCTAGCATTAGATTTAATTATTGATGGAGAAATGAATGATATGGGGAGTGGTCTGATTAGATACTATTCATATGTTTAACCTTTATAGTAGGAAATTTTATGAACCAATCTTGATTAAGTAACACATCACTAACATATCATGCACTATAACCATGTGAAGGAATCTTTCATCATTTTCATTATTTGGCATTGTAAGTACCACAACTACAACACCCATATTTTATTAGAAATGTTGCCCTCACAATAGTGAAAGGTTAGTATCCTTCAAATAATGTCCATTTGCCTTTCACTTGCAAAGTTTTCCCAAATTGCAATTAACTTAATGTTGTGCTTTTTTATCATGTTATTAAGGCACCTAGACATTATAGAACTAACTAAACCCTCGATGTTCAGAATGAAGAAGTTATTAATTACAATATGTGATATTTGCATTATGAGATTTCTAAAGGCTTCTTTTGTTATTTTTCTAGCAAATAAATTTTTTATATTACATTTAGTTGCATTTCTTATTGGCTTGTGACTGGTAACTACTATAAAGACACTATAGTCTATCTCAAAATGCTTAAGAGCATTTGCTTTTTTTCTTGGATATCCTTATTAAGGCTTTTGAGAGAATGAATCTCCACTTATTGTTTAAGCTACACATCCTTCCTTTCTTTTAAGTTAGATTTAAATGTTTTACTCTTACTTTATAATTTCTCATTGAAGTTGATCATAAAAATGAACAAATTGATGATTCATTATTAGTTTTTTTATTAAGTGTTAATGTTCTACAATGTAGTGGGGGGAGTTATTTCTTTCAATTATGGGGGCAATGTTGTTTCAGGCATGTTAAGATCCTATCATACAGTTATCAATTTCTATACCCTTACATTGCCAGATTGATTGTCATTCATTATCCAACCTTTAAGTGTTTACAATGATGACTAATGAAGTCGGATGTTTCACATTACTTACAACTAATCTAATTCTAATTTTCTCATCTTCTCCATTTTTTTAAATAAGGGTCTAAAAATATTTTCTTGCTTACATTGAACGATTGAGCATCATTGTTTAAAATTGCATAGATACTATTTGAAAAAATTTAAATACTCAATTTTTTCCAAAATCCATTGTTACTTCAAATCTTACTAGAAATTCTAATATCTAAAGGAAGATCTTTAATGAGGTTGACCAAAACATAGGCTAGAGTCCCACTAGGCCTTGTTAAATTGATTTGTGTAGAATCTACTTTTAATGGGTTATTGACTATTAACATGATGGAGAATAGGTACTACTTATTGATTAGGTGGATTAAATGATTCTCAATTAACACCCACAATAGAGCTTTCGAATGTTCAATATTGAGCCAAAACATTGGGAAACATTTTATGTTTATTATTTGAAAGACTGATTTTCTAGATATTGTACATCTAGTTCCAAATGTTGTCCAATTCTAGTGAAAATCATAAGAGCATAAGTGTACCTCATCATGACAGATCCAAAGTAGCCATTTTTTTGGGTTCTTTGTCTTAGTAATTTCATGTTGGATCATCCAAGTTAAAACTTAGCCTATTAGAGTGAGTTTTAGGGAAGAATCCTTCTTGGAAGCAAAGTCATCATCCAACATGGCCTCTTTTTCAAAGACGTTGGCATTACCAAGTTTGGCAAGGACAGAGAACTTATCTAAATTCATCATAAAGGAAGGCCCCGAAGAAAATGCACTCCTAATGCCTAAATAATGTAATGATGCTATAATTAAGTTTCAATTTTCATCATGCTAACAACAAAGTTGAAAAAAGTTATTGCCTCATTATAATGTACATGCTTATGTTTGATGTTCTTTTGAAATGCCACCTCAGAAAGCACATTATTTTTGAATTTGAATACCAATAATGCCTAAAATAATGGAATCAATATCTACGAATTCTCAATTTTCAGAGTTATTAAATAAAAATGGTTTCTAAAAATTGTTAATTTTCTTTATGTATTCTTTAAATTTGGTTACATGTCCTTTATGCTATAAACTTTTCATTTCAAATATCAACTTTCTTCATTATGCTTCACTATGGTCCTTTCTTTCAATTTTCTAGTCGTAGTTCATTTGATGTTTCAGCATTAATCTTTAGGTGTTGAGCTTCTTGCATCATGTGAAGTGTGGTGTAGCAAAAGGGATAATGAATTACTATAAAAATTTTTTATTTCTTAGAAAAATATTTAAAAAAATATATAAAAAATTTTTAAAAAGCTTGAACAAATTTTTAAAAGTAATTTTATACATATTTTAATTTTCTTTTAAAATTCATTATTTTTTATTTAATAATCAATTTTTAAGGAAATTATGGAAACGAAAGACAATAAAAATTTTAAAGTGTATGCAAGTATTATTTTTTGCTCATCTTACTTAAAATTGAACTTATGCTTACCCATGAAAATAGCAAAGAATGTGAAAACAACTTAAATAAAATCTTACAAAAAATTGGGTAGGCTAAACTTTAGATTGATTAAATAGAGAAAGATAGGCCATAAATGCCTTACAATAAAGAAGGATTTATGGAAAGATGAAAGGAAAGAAACAATAAGAATCTATAAAGAGCAATTTTTATTCTTAATGAAATACTCAATAAGGTACAAATATTTTGATTTAATCAATTAGAAAATAAGAGCTTAACTACTTTTAAGTAAGAATTTGAGTTTGATGATAAAGGACACAGCAAATTGTGGTGAAGATATGCACTAGCTACCAATGGCCTTAATATCGATACTAGAAGCATTTTCTTTATATTCTTGTAAACATTTCATCAATCTATTATTTTTAGTAATTAACCAATTTATAAACATTTTATATCGACTAATAGCACTTACCAAACTGACCCATTAGCCATTAGCATTTCGAGGATGGCTTTTTATTTAGAAACAAAATATTATTTGAATAAAAGTTATAATGGCTAATAAATAAGTGTTAGATAGTAGTTTTTGAAAAACCACATGATTAGAAGCATCCTGGACCATTCGACAATGAAAATTGCATGAAGTGATAGTTTTTAATAAATTAGAGCATCTTTAAAATTACGATTTCATCTCAACCATTAGGTCTAAATTCTTATCTGATAGTTGAATTTAATTTTACTTGTGCATTAACTGTCAACCATGCAATCTCAAAATTGAATCATCGAATTGCCGATGAAATTATCTCTTAGAAATAGTAAATGAGTTGACAACAATTTGACTACAAAATTGTATGATCGAACACCTCACATAAGTCATTAAATTTGAAAGTTAGCTATGTAGAAAAAGTGTTACATTTTATTGAAACTTGGTGTACTTCCTGTTCTTTTTAGTGCTTATAGGACACGTTGAGTTCTTTGGAAGTAGTCTAATTAGTGTTAGCAATGCTTGGGTTTTTTTAGGATTTATTCAGATGTCTTAAGAGTAACATGATTAATTGATTTATAAATATAGAGTGTTGTGCCTTGATTCAATATACTTCCATCCATGTTCAAGAGTGATGCCTCGATCTGATTGTAGTAGCGAAACGGTTAAGCACCATTGCCTTTGACCAAACATTTCTTATGTAGATTTAGTTTAGTTAATTCAATTAGAATTATTTTTTAATTTTTATATTTAATTAATTTTTTTGAAAGAATAATTTTGAAAGATATGAAAAATAATTCTTATGATGATCAACATATGATGATAAAAGATATTGAAAACTAATTTTTTTAATATATATAATTCAAATTTAAATTTCGTTTTTGTAGTTTACATGAAATATTAAAATAACCTTAGTAGTGAAATCAAAGACAAAATTAAATTTAAAATGTATCACTTGATGTTTACTACTCCAACTAAGGTGATTTTCATTAGATTTGATATTTACTTATGTTCTTCTTTAATTTCTTTCTTGAAAAAACATATCAACTATGTAACATCCAAAAATTCACTCAACCAAATGCATTATTAATACATCAAGTTTATTATCATCAACATAAGAACCATGGCTATGTGTTGCTAGGTATGAACAACATAACATAATGCTTGCAAAAGTTCATGTTGTCTCTTTGAAGCTCCTCTTCATCACTTATTTAGATTAAAAATATTCATGATTTATTACTACGTTTAATATCCCTTATTTGGGCTATTGTCATCAAAATGTCTTTGATCCACCATGAGCTAATGGGCATTAAAATGTTCATCATTTCCTAACAAGGGAAAACTAAACCATTAAAAAAATAATTATGACAGATAATTAGTAATTAATGTAACTACTTTTTCTTAATAAAGATATTCAATTATACACACAAGCACAAATATATATATATATATATATATATATATATATATATATATATATATATATATATTATCATTTTGCCTTATTCTAACTCTTAAATGACCTTACACAGTCGTGCCTAATGATTCCTATAACAGCCATGATTGTAGTAAAGTCTAAAGGATCACATTTTCATATGAAGAAATCACTCTTGAACTTTTAAGCTGCTGTATAAACTCACAAAATAACTCAACTTGTTATTTACTTAGTAGTAAGAAAAGGTGGTGATAACTTAAATGAATTAGAGGGCCACTTATGTTTAACTAATTGTATGTACACTTACAAACCCTGATGTATAGCTATCTTATGCGAAAATAAGAATTATCAGATTGAAACTCCCAATTCATTTTTCATATATCACTTCCAAAATGTGAAAGCATGTGTAGTAGTAAATTGAATAGTTCAAATTTTATCTGCCTATCCAAACCTTGTTGACCCAAATATCGTAGTTTGATCACATTATTTTGATGATCAAATGTTTGAAAACTCATTATCCTTTCCGAGCCACGGATTCATTTCCAATCGTTGGATCACTTAATTTTCATGATCAGATGGTTCAGAGTTTCTCCAACTTTCTAATCTACATAAAATTTAAATTTATTTATTTGATTATGAAACATTTGTGATCTAATAGTCCAAGTTAAAAATCAATTAGGTAGCTCACATTTACCTTTATTTGCTCATGCATTGTTTTGATTTAGAAGTAAAAAAAAATCAATCATACGGCTATCATTTACCTTGATTCGATCGTGTAATTTCCTATCTAGGGAACCATAATAAAATGAACCATGTGACTCTCGTTTATTATGATATATTATAGATTCTAAAGATTGTAATGATGTTTGATGGATCATAATAGCTTTTTCATAAACCCTGTTTAGCTAGCCAACTCGTTATTTTGCACAAAGGATTATATTTGAATAGGTCTTATTAAATTTGAGACATTTGACCCTTAACAGCAAATTGGGCAGTTTGGTTACTACTTTTAGTTGTTGTAATATGTTTACAATTTCTACATTTTCTAACATAAAAAAGATTGGTGAAAAGTTTATGAATTTTTTTAAGCCAGAAAAATGAAATCTTATTTGTAGGTGCTCACCATTGTTTCCATTTGCTGTATCCTTTTGCCTTTGACCTCGAAAACTCCTTTTTACATGAATCAACAAAGCTTGTATTCCTTTTTTTCTTAGTTTTTCAAGAAAAGAATTATAAATTTATTCTTCATTAAATATTTTGTCAAACGTAAGATTACTATAAGAATAAAATTTGATTTTTGTTGTTACAATTTTTATTCTTTTATTAGTTTTATTTCTTCGAAAGGCTATTATAGAGCTTTTATTTTATTCATTCTTGCAAGGTTTGTTTTTTTTTTTGAAAGGCCTGTTTTAATTGGTTTTGTTTTTGTTTAGCTTTTGTTTGGTGGATGTCGGCATGGAATTAAGCTGAACTTTCTAAAAGTGTTGATGTACTTTTTTATTATTTTTAAATTTTTTAAATTTATTTTTTTTCTAAAGTTTAAAGAAAATTAATTTATTTTCAAATAAAATAGAAATTTTCACAAAATGATTAAAAAGGATTTACATAAATTCAATTTGTACTTTTTTTAAGTGGTTAACATCTTCTGAAATCATTTAATCAAATTTTTCAAAACTACAAGGTCATGTAAAACATTTGTTAACTTTCTCTTTTATAAAAATCAATACTATTGCATATGGAGGTTATTATAGATAGAGTTTTGTAGTTGAAATGCATTAGTATTATACTGAACTCCTTTAATGGAAAATACTAATATGTGAGAAGGAGGACGAGCATCCTTAAGCTTTCAATGTACAAATTTGCATTAATGTTGTAAGCTAATTTGTTCCCAATCAAAATTTGGTGAGTCTCATTGAAGGACTTGTATGATCCATTCAAGATATTGGTTTGAATCAGTGCAATACATAAAGGTATCCACAATAACCATGGTCAACTCCACATAACTTACACATTGAAATGAAATAGGCAAACATAGGAGCACAATTAATTGAATCACTATATGAACAAAATCATCATAAGAAACACTCCATGAAAATATTGGTGAAGTGATAAACGATGATAATTAAAGAACTGAACATCTCCAATTGAGACAATGTGGCCAAATTTATAAGTTTGACTAGTATATTCATGCATTGTCATAATTGAAAAACCTTGATAAAAAATGGAGGCATTGTATACATATAAAAATGGTTTGTGCGATGCCACACATTTAGACACTAATCATCATATGATGAAGTAAAATAACATGTTCTACATTAATGGATTTCATTATTATAAAAATAAAAAAGGCCAATTAGAGTCAATAGATTTGTCTAATCCATTGTAAAGAGTGACTATATCAAAATGATCCTAACACCAAGTGGAGGCATAAAAGAAAAAATTGATCTATTAGGATTGAGGATTATGTAAAGAGGATGGTAGTCTTGACATGAAATGTTAGGCTATGATGGTTGAGGATTCATGTTACACTTATTAAGAAGTTATTCGTCATCAAAGTATTCTAAATTAATTTTTTAAGAATTATCATAACAAAATGGCACTAATTCCAACTAAAAAGGTTTTAGAACAATCTAAATCATCCTTGTTGATTATCATCAAAGGAGATGATAATACTTCTTTGAAGGAAGTTGTCAAATAATAAATGATGAACACCTTAACCAAACATTTCAAAATGAATGATGAGTGTCATCGTGTTTATTGAAACTTTTGTGACCATACTAGTGAGATAGAATGCCATTAAGAAGGTGTAATGGATTCAAAAAAATCATCAAATTATCCAAAAGAAATGCAAAGTTTGATGTATTGATTAATAAAACCATTGTACCTAATTGATGCCATAGAACTTGTGCTTACGTTGGTTTGATTGAGAGGATGAACTGGCCAAAGAATTAAGACGTACTAATGATGAGCTTCTAGAAACATGCCATGAGATTGAATTAATAAATTGTTCCATTTGCTATTGGATCAAATAACCAATACATTATTAAGAAAGTGACAGCTTTTTTCTTATTCTTTACCCATCCAATTTCTATTGAGAAAAATAAATTTCTTAGGTAGCTTCCTAATTAACAAATTTTCCATTGTATTAATAATACAAACAATAATTTAATGTAATTTTAATACAATTTATACTCCATTTACGTCACCAAAAGTATTCAAAATTGTATGTCTTTTTTTTGTTTTTTTTATTAGAACCAAGTTTGGCTTTGGCAAACAAATCTAAAAATTGGTTTGATTGGTATTTTTTTTGTAAAGGAAAAATCATTATCTATAATATAAGAAGAATATGTATCATCTATTATAATTAAGAGGTTTTATGGACATGGTTTTCCCATGAATGAAATGAGCCATGCCAAATTGGTTCAATCCATTGGCCCAAAATATGACCTATTTGGCGTGAGCTACAAAGCCCCATGTAGTTTATGCGAATGTAATTGTTTAGAAAAAGTTAAAAGTGATGATAAACGTTACCGGTTTATTTCCAAGATTTTTCTTCTTTTCTTTCATCCGCAATTGCTGAGTGATTTCTATAAGAACAAATTCAAGTAGACCCCATTGAACTTATTAAGGAATTTCATGTATTCGATTATGGAGGCTTTTGTTGGTTGACTTTCTTTATGATCACTCAATAAATATAAGGACATCTCTCCTTATCATTTTTAATTGGATATTTGAAAATATTTAAAATTTCTTGTGAGCCTCGAATTTCTTAATGGATATGATTGCTACCAAATTGAGCAAATTGGTTTACCACTACATAGAATTCTCCAAATATGTGCTAGAATCGAATCGCTTTACACTGAAATTGATTCATTTTGTTCAATAGGATTAACATACACCAAGGGATACAAATTCTTGAGGAAATCATTACAAGGATTGATTTACTAATTGATTCTACAATAATGCTCTACAAGCTTAGATTGTCACATAAGTTTAAACCAAATAGTGTTATCATGTCTTATCTTCTATATTTCATTCAGATCCTTCGTAAATTGAGAATGCGTTCATTGCTTTACACCAGTGGTCTTTGATCACATAACCACAACCTACAATGCATTGGTTCCCCTTATCAAATCAACTAGTATAAAATTTGACAAAAGTTAGTGTTAACGGGAGTCCTTTGAGCCACTTCTATTGCTCTACATTTCCTTCTACAAAGTAGAGGAAGCAATGAATATTTTACTAATTGAAGATTTATTGAGCTTCTCTACTTGATTAGACTACAATTGAAAATGACAAATAATTTGTTGAAATCTTTTTATAATAGAAATCTCTAGGATTTTTGTTATTATTTATTTTTTAATTTTAAATTTCTAGAAATTACAACATATGAGAGATGGATGAACTCAAGATACATTAATGCTGAAGAGTTTTTGGAATACAACTCCACTAGTGTAGAAGCAATTAATGAACAATGTGAAGTTGGTTATTTTTAATGCCATGGATCATAGAAAAATTGTTCAATAAATTTATGCATCTTGGACAATCCATAAAAGTAAGAATTTGAGAGTTCTTATATGCCTAGAAAGTCCAACTATATTCAATTAAAAAATTCAACTTGCTCGAATTGTTAGTAAAATGTAATAAATTTATAAGGGCCTCTACATTGGTAAAGAAATTTGGGAAGCTAAATAACTATTCTTCTAAAGGAAACCATTCATTGTGCCTTCTACTATATTAACAATATTACTTGAAGGATAGAACATCATTAGATTATAGAGTGGAATTAATTAAAGGACATGGCTAAAAATGAAAACCTAATATTAAGAGTAATTTCTTCCTCTATCCAATTATCTTCATGCGTGTTTTGTTAAAGCAGTTTTGTAAATGAAAAACCAACTTCTTTCCTTTGAATAAGGTGCTTTCAAGTAAAGGGATTGGATGGTAGTTTCTTTTAAATTCTAAGAGCCTCTTGATGCTCTTCTCATACATATGTTTCATTTATTTGCTCTGAATAGATAAAATATTTTGTACAATAATTTCCAAATTTGATGCATCATATAGTTTGATGAAAAATATATTGATATTTTGAATGGAGTGTTTTTCACCTCTTGAGAAGTTGATAAAATTCAAATGTTATGTCCAAATTGGAATTTCATTTATAACCTCTCAAAGTTTCATAGTGCTGCACTATAGCTTACATATTTACATTGCTTAAATCACTTCTTTGTGCTTTAGCTATATCAAGGAAAAGAAATAAGGATAGATGGTTGCCTTTCTTCAGCAAAGGGATGATTCTTTGTGCTTTTTAAGAAAATTGCATGATATACATTGGAATACTATCCTAAAGTATTGTTTGATAACAGAGTAATTAACTTTGACCTTGCAGTTTAAATCGTCAATGTAGTTCTTGTGCAATGAAGATATTTTTAGTAATGTCCTCTTACTAAAAGTCGATTGCAATTTTAAGATGAGTGTGTGGGCAAAAAGATTATTGGGCTATCAACCAATAACCTAAATGTTTTTACAAGAAAACTATAAGTAAAAATTAGCCAACAAGAAAGTCATTGATAGCCTCATAATTGTCATCTTGAATTATGGATCAACAATGCTTGTAAAAGAATTATAAAACCCATTGAATTTAAATGCATTTGAGAAATCCATCAAAAATATTATTTCTTATAATTCCCCCTTACATATTGGCTAAATTATCATCATATTCATTTTTAGTGAGTCTAAGGATAATAAAGCAAAGCTCCTCCCATTTTGCTTGGTAGTGACAACATATATGTTAGAGGTGAAGAAACCTGCAACATAGTTTGCAAATAAATCCTCGTTTGAGTACTTTGCTTATTTTGAGACATTATGTGGAAGAACATTTTTCTTTTGTTAACTTCCATAAGCCATATAGTACTTACCGTCAAGTTTTAATGCATCTCCACCATTTTAGTAGACACGAACAACTAATCTTAAGTTTGGTCAATTCCAAACTTTATAATTCTTTTAGAGCTTTTTAAGAACTTTTTCATTCTCAAAATATGGATCTTGTACATCTTGAATCATCTAGAATATATTATGAGATTGAGCTTTCTTCATGGTGAGTTTTATGTGTCCTGATTTTGTAAGCTAGGGCCCTCTATTCTTGACATAACAATTGGAAGACTCCAGTTCGGAGCAAACACTAGATAGAATTCTAGGCTTTTAATCCATGTTTTATGGAATTTCGATTGTCTTGGAATAGATCTAATTGTTGGAGGAAGAATCAATAAAAGGGAGTAATCCAATAGGATAAAGTTCATATGTTAAACCATTATATCAAAAATGTTTTGAGCTAATCATGATCCATTTGGTTTCTATCTAGAAGACTGATATTTCAATTCTTGAACCTTAGTAATGACATTAAATTCTCCCTACCATCCAAGGGAGACAATTAGCCTCCATCATCAATCTTAAAGCCCACCAGAGATGTCTTCTATTAATGAAATAGTTCTTGGCATATAGAAAATGTAACACCTTATTTAGGTATCAAGCTTTTTAACCAAGTGAAGACATTGTTCTTCATTTTCATTATTTCTCCTTGAAAGTCATTCAACTAAAACACCCATACTTTGCTAATGATGTTGCTCTCACAATAAAAAAACTTCAGCTCCTTTGGATGATGCAATATTTTTTTGTTAACTTCAAAAGGTATCAAAAATGAAGTGAACTTAATTTTGTGCAATTTGACCATGTTCTTAAGACATGAATCTTTTGAAGAATTAAATATAGCATGAATGTTCCAAATTAGGATGTTGTCTGTTACAATCTATAATGTTAGTATTTTGAGATGCCTAAAGTCTTTTTCAATCCATTTTATAGTAAATGATATTTTTGCATTCCATTTAGTAGGTTTTCATCTTAAAATGTGATTGGTAGCTGCTATAAAGCCATCTTGGTCCACCTAAAAAAGGTTAAATTCATTTGGGTTTTCCTAGAGATCCTCACTAAAGCTTTTGAGTAATTGAATGTCTTTTTATTACCACTTTTTGTGCCTCACCTACAAGCACGTTGTGCTCGGTGGCATGTGAAATCCATGCACATTCTATTAAGGGAACAAATCACACAAATTTAGATGTTATATGCCTTAAGTAAATGGTCAAATGTATCTTTTGAAAATTAAAATATTATACCTTATGAATGAAAATGTACATCCAACCCCTATATAAGGAGGTAAGAATGATTAACGAAAGAGAGAGAATTTCTTGGAGGGATCAACCTTCTTATGCAAGTGCAAGTTACTCTATTAACAAAAGAAATAGAAGTATTTATATCGATGGTGTTAAAAAATCAATATACTCTATTATAACTTTCGAAGAAAAATCACAATGCAAAGAAAATTTTTCTAACTCAGGGGCACTTGGGGATACATTTGAGGGTGCCATCATTAATACTCCTATTCATTTTTTAGATCAATAAGGTCTTTTCAAGTTAGATGTTCCATTTTAATGATGGTACTATGGATGCAAAAACATTAGATGCCTAATTAAATCAACTAGAGACCTATTTCTCCCTACACAACTACTCTACATTTGATGAAGTTGTATATTCTTGATTGAAAACACTGAGCCATGTTTTTGCCTAGTTGAATGTAAATTTAAGAACTTGTTAAAGAAATTAATTAGAGAATAATTTTATCCCATTGTTTGTGTATGAATGGTTGAGGAAGTAGCATTGTCTATGATGTTAACAAGTGCAAACAATATAAGTTTACACCATTAAATTTCAAAGACAAGCTATATCATTAAGGATATATATTGCAAATATGTACACGTTATCTTTGTACTATAAAGTTTTTGTTATCCTATTGCTACATAACTAACCTTATTTCTTATACAATCTTTTGTTTAAGCAAGCTGATTTACAATGGCCTTTGATATAATGGCTGTTGAAAAGAAGAATCAAAAAATGGAACTAAAGACATGGGATTTCAGACTTCGAGATGATTAAAACTAATATAATGAACATGCAAAAGATAAGAGATTAATATCTAATAAAGTGTATTGTAACAAAAATAATAAAAGCACCACTTACAAGTAGGAGTCACAAAAATTTTACCCACTACAAAAGTAAGGCCAAATATAGGAAAAATGTTGGATCTTTTACACTAATTTTTTCTTAGAGACATTTAAGAAACATATGGAAAAAAAGATTGTTGTTGCCACTAAAATTGTGATGATTCTTGAGCCCTGACAATAAAAAGATTATACACTATCTCTTGTGGTATGGCCAACAGGGCTCATAATTAATGAAACTATAGTAGAAAGAGTGGAATGCTTTTCAACTTGCACTCATGTAAATGATTTTGTCAATGCTATCATAGACACTAGAAGTTACAAAAAACTTGATCTTTAAAAGCCTTGTAAAGAAGCTTTGCTTAGAAAGTGGTACATATCCAAGCTCTATTCTCATGGGTTGAGTCACAAAGCCTCTAAAATAAGATTTTATAGATAATATAAGGTAAAATTCGAAATCACTTAAGAATATATTGATGAATTTGTCCATGAAGCAGTTCTGTTAGATATTTAACAAGCCAAAAGTATTGATTCATAAAAGATGGATAGAAATTTATTATAATATTGGAAAAAGTGAAAGTTAATAATAGATATTATTACTACCAGCCAAGATAAGAGATTATGAAATAAAAGTCTAAATTATGTGTTATTATTAATTAGACCTGAGAAGCTGAACATTCGTCCCAAGAAATATAGTAATATACCTAAAAACATTTATAAGATACTAAGAGAATATTATACACTATTTACTAAACAACTTTAATGAAGTTATTAATCAGCAAGTCATGGAGTTATTGGAGAATCGAGTACTCAAGCAAAGTAATCCACCATTTGGCATTCTAGTTGAAGTAATGCAAAAAAGGATGGACATTGATGCATATTTGTGGATTGTCAAGCTCTTAACCAAATCTCTTCATACAAATAGGTATCCACTAAGAAGAATTATTGATTTATTAGACCAACTAAAGTGTGCATGTGCGTTCACCAACTTAGATATCTAAGCAAGCTGTCATCAATACATATTAGAGTTAGAGAAACTTTGAAAAAATGCTTTTAAAACACTACAATGATTGTATGAGTTGCTGGTAATTGTGTTTGGGTTGTGCAATGCTAAAAGAAATGTCATGTGGCTAATGAATGGGCTTCCTTTCCATTAATTAGAAGATTTTATGCTAGCCCAGCTCGATCACATTCTTATTTATAGTAAAATTCATGAAAGACTTATAAAGAATTTATGGAATGTGTTCGATATATACAATCCCAATTTATAGTTGAATGAGAAGAAGTGTGAGTATTCTAGAGAAACCATTTTTATGTTTGAGATATTAAGTTAGAAAGGATGAAATAAACATTGATAATGAGAAGGCTAATGCAATTGAGAAATGGTCTAAACCTAGTGATGTTATGAGTTTTAGTGGTTTTTATGGAACTTGTCAATAATTAAGAAAATTAGTCAAAGGATTCTTTGAAAGAATAAAACCTTTTCATGCACTAACTTGTTGACATTTAAAATTTGGCTAGATAGAACTACATCAATAGTCATTTCGATAAACAAAAGATGTAATTTGTCAAGCAACAGTTCTAGCTCTACCAATCTATAACATCCATTTGAGATTCAAGTAGATGCATTGGGGTAAGTTGTTGTTGTAGTTTTAATGTAATAAAGCAAGCCACTGGCTTAATATACATAATTACTACTAGTATAATAAAAAAATCTAATCAATGATGAAGAGCTGATTTTATTACTTAAATCTATAAAACATTGGAGGCCATACATTCTTAAAAAATAATTCTTAGTAAATTCAGATCGTTAACCACACCAATAGTTGTAGATTCAATCAAAGCTACGACATGCACAACAATTTAAGTGGTCACCATACCTACAATAATTCAGCCTGATTATTAAATATAAGGCCATTGAACAAACTTGTAAATATGCTTTCTCAACCTCCTTCAATCTTACAATGTTTGTCTACTATTATGCAAAAATAACTTTTAGAATTTAAGGAGTAAGTTATAAAGTAAAAATATGACCCCAACCTTTGAAAAATCTTTTAAGAGACATAAGAGGGAAAATACTCAGAGCATTTTATCAAAAATAAAATGTTGTACAACAAGATGGTGATAGAAAATGATGCATAAGTGTAGCTCACATTACTAAGGTGTTGAGACACATTAGAGCTTCAAAGACCACTCTTAATTTCAAAGGTATGCTTATTGAACCCACATGAATTTGCACATTAAGAAATTTTTTGATAGGTGAATATGTTTTGTTGCATCAAAACAATAAGGACATAAATAAGAACTGTATATAATATTACCAACACTAACAAGTCCATAGAATAATATCTCAATGGATTTTATCAAAGGTCCATCAGTGACTTCATGAGAACATAAGTATCTATTTGTCATACAAATAAGGGAGTGAAGTAAACAAGCAATTACCTTTTCTTCACAAAAGAATGTGTACCATTGACGGTTAGAGTAATGTTATATTGTAGGTTTGATTAAGGCCTTGTTTTAGCTTTTCAACATTGACGGTTAGTATTATATTTTGAGTTTTTAATACTTTGCCTTCTGGTCAGTTTATTTCTACATTTTTATACTTTTTTACTTTTGTAAATTTGTGTGCTTTACATCATAATAAATTATGAAATTTATTTTAAGAATTTTAGATAATTACAATACAACTCTCTAAAAATATTTATTTATTATTTCTTAAAATTTATTTGCTTGTCATAATAAATATTTAACGCTTTTGAATTTTTAATATTTTACGTTAGATTTGTTTCTCATATCTTTTTACTTTACATTACTTATTTTTATTTTTTAATGAATTTTTTTGGACAAACAAATTTTTTTATTGTTTACCTTCAAATAAATCAAATTTATTAAAAAAATAATTTTTAGCATTGTCAAGATACGTCATTTGCTAAATAAAAATAAAGCACTTGACGTAGAAATATATAAAGTTCTTAAAATAGTAAAATAGTTTTCACATTTAAATATTTTTGAAAACGATAAACAAAATGGTTTCCATATAAATATTTAAAATATTTAATGTTGTCTACTATCAAAAAATTTAATTTTTCATTCGAATTTACAAAAATAAGTTACTTTTAATAAGGAAAAAACATAACTTAAAAATTGTAATTTTAAACAATAATTTAATTAAAATGTAAATATTACAAGTAAAAATATATGAAGTCTTAAAACATATCATCAATTAAATAAAATATTAGCAACCTAAATAAATATAAATTATTTGAATAACTATGACAAGTAAAATAATATTAAAACTAAAACCAAGTCCTCAATATAAAAAAATATTAATAAACTATATAAATATAAATTTATTCACACAATACATTAGTAACAAATCTCTTGTTATATTAAACTAAAAACATTCTCAACTTGAATAAAAAATGTTAAAAAATTAAAAACAAACATACGCAAAATTGTAATATGTTTAATATTTGAAAAACTAAATGTTATGATGAAGTTTTGTGAGTACAAATAAATATATAAGTTTAATCAGAAATCCAAAATGATAAGAAGAGGAACATGAAAAAATAAACAATAATAATAAATTAGTGATCGCCATCATTTGTGAACTATCTATTTTATATGTGATAGATAAGTGATGATATTTATATTTAGCTATACTTCCTTTTAATTTTGAGTGTATTTCATGCTAGTAGCAGTTAATCTAAAATTATGTTGACAACTTCAACAAGATTCTATAAATATGACTTAAAATAGTAATGTTTTTTTGCTATATCATTTGGTCTTTAAAAATGGAGATATTTATCCAACTTTTTTGAAATATATTATTAATCATTTATTGTTAATTATTTATGTTTTTGTTAGTATTAAAAAACAGATTCATTACATTTTAAATATTTGGTTTTATTTGTTGATGTAATTTTTTTATTATCCATGAAATTTTATATTTTATGCATTTAATTACTTTTTATGATAATGCCGATTCTTTTGAATTGTTTAAATATTTTGTGCTATTAATCATTTTTTTTTAAAACCATAGAAAGACTTTACATTGTTTGCTAGATCATGGAAGATATAAAACTACCCTTATTTATTTATGAAATGTAAATAATACTTTTTTAAAATTTTTGTGTTTTTTGTTATTAGAGTTATGTTGTATTTGTTTTGAAAGTTTTTATACTTATTTTGATTTCTTTTTAAATTTTTAAATATCCTATATAATGGATTATAATGGAAAGCATGTGCTTTATATTTTTCAGTAGTTAATTTACTAATGTTTAATGTCAAAAATTTTATATAATTTAAACTTTTTTATTTTTATGTCATAATTTTTTAAATTATCAAATAAAAATTCTATAAAAAATTATAACAAATTATATCTCTTGTGCGTGAAATTTAAAATAGTTTTAGCATAAAAAAATTGTGCAAATATGAAAAACAATAACGGAATGGACTTTTTTAAATTTTAAAACTTTTGAGATCTTATGTAAAAAGGGTTTTCCTTATAATACAGTGATTCGAGATGTAATATTATAGGTTTAAAAATATAACTTTAAAAATTAAATCAATACACTATACTTCAAAATGCTAAGTGTATTTTCTACCATTAGTCATATTTTTAAATAATTTCAGCGTAATACATTTTAAGATTGTGATGTCTTATTTGTCATATATTTTAATCATTAGAAACAGATACAATAATTAAAGTTTTATTTGAAATATGACATTAATCAATTTTTGTTGGCTATTAATTTATTTACTAGTATAACAAAAAGTTTTTTATTATATTTTAAATGTTAGGATTTATTTCCGTCATAAATCACTTTATAATCTTCTAATATTTTAGATTTTATACATTTAAAGTGATTCCTATTTAATGCTCATTCTTTTAAATAGCTTTAATATTTTGTGCTCCTAAGTACTTTTTTTATTCAATCTAAAAAATGTTTCTTACTACATTTGCTAGACATGAAACAAGTATCACTATTATGAATTATCAATGAAATGTGTTACATAAATTTTTAAATTTTTTTTTATTTGTCATTATAATTATTTTTTATTTGCTTTAAATATTTTATAATATATTATCATTTTTTCAATGCTTGGAATAATACATCAATTCCTTTTTCTTTAATTATATGTTTCTAAATTTTATTGTTTATTTGTTTCTTTCTTAAAATTCTATATAATAGGACATTATGCAGTGCTTCTGCTCAAATTTTTATCAAGTATTATACTTATTTTTAATGCTAGAAATATTATATTAAGAATTTTATTTGTTTTTATGCTTAAAATTTTTTAATTAAACAACAAACTTTCTTAAGAAGTATATAAAAAATAAAAAAATTTCATAACCATATTTTTTACTAAAGAAATTTCAAATTTCTTTAATTTAAATAACTTTACTCAATTTAAAAAAATTAATTTGAGAGA
Organism: Vanilla planifolia; assembly: GCA_023846275.1. Taxonomy (NCBI): domain Eukaryota; kingdom Viridiplantae; phylum Streptophyta; class Magnoliopsida; order Asparagales; family Orchidaceae; genus Vanilla; species Vanilla planifolia. Next base: position 4,637,473 of record JAIUJO010000018.1, read on the forward strand.
TTAATTAAAATTTTGAAAATTATGTCGCACTATGCAAAAGAAGGTTATATTATTGGTACAATTATGGAAAATCTATTATTATAAGTTATTAAAATAAAAACTATTAGTATATAAAACTTTTCAAATAACTAAAAAAAACATAATTATTATAGCAATTAAGTATTCAAGATTTTATTTAATATGTTAACATCTTCAAGAAATAACATAGTGATATATTAAATATCATAAACAAAAAAAAAATACAAAAAATATTCAATTATAAAAAGAACAAAAAATACAATGATAGTAAATAAATAGATTTTTTTAATGATACTCAACACTAAAAACTTTAAATTAGAAGCTTCATAGAAACAATATTTAATAAAAAGTAGTAATGTATAAAATTGCAATTAATCACTGTATAGATTTTATGCACAATAAAAACATAAAATCTAACCTCTATAATGCAGTTTTGATAACACTCTGATGCGTTATGCAACTATAATAAAAGGATTTAAAAATACGTATTTATTATAGAAAACATAGAATACTTTTATACCATTTCTATTTGGATACTTTTTTATTTAAATAACAATGGTTGATATCCAAATCTAAAAAAACAACCAACTTTTATGAATAATTTTCAAATAGGTGAAATATTTAATATTTAAAAACTGTTGCCATAAAGAAAAATTTGAAAAATGAAAAAAATTAAAAACTTAATGTTATACAAAAAAAACTAAAGTTAATCAAAATAAAGCCCATATAACCTAAGATGAAATGATTATGATATTTTAAATTTGATTGAACATTATGTAAATAAAATTTAATATTTATATTAAAATTTTTGTTGTCTAATATATTGACAAAAACATACCCATAATTTTCTACATTAATTTAATGTGATGAGAATAGATATTATCTTTTTAAAAAAAGTTCAAATAATTATTATAATGAGGTTTTTAGAAGTAATATATTAAATAAAAAAACTTAGCATAAGTAAATTATACATAAAAGGTACAAAATATAATGTACGAATGAAAAATGTTTCAAAAATGAAATTAAGGGTTTTAAATGTTAATATATAAATTTTTTTAAAAAATTTTCTAATGTTTTATGAAAATAATATTGATGTTATTAATAAAATATTTTTATAATTAGAAAGATATAAAAAATATTATGAATGTAGCATATCAGATATGTTATAGACTGTATGATATAAAAATTTATAAAAAAATTATATTATACTTGAATGAGTAACAAATTTATTAAGAAACAAAATTTGAACAAAATTTTCTTCTTAAAAATCAATAGTTAAGAAAACTTATTAAATTATAGCAAATTAGAAATATAGACAAATAACAAATGAAAATCACTTCCATATTCTTTAGGTAATAGACATATACGAGTTTTTTACAACTTTGATAGTAATATATAATTAAAATATAGTTTTTAACTTTAACATTAAAATAAATAAAAAATGAGTCCTAAAGAATTATGAAAAAAAAGCTGTAAAGTTAAATTATCAAAATATTTATAATATTCAAAATTTGTACATGTCCATAAAAGTATACTAATGAAAACCTTATAAAATTGATTTTTTAAATTTAAAATACATTTAGAATCTCAATCATAATAAGATTTTTATATGTTAAAAAGTTTTATCTGAAATAATTGTTATAATAAGCACAATAAAGTTACCCTAAAATAAACTATATAGCAAATTTATTTTAAAAAAAAATTCTTAAAATTTTATGACAAAACATTTAAATAAGTCGTTTAGACATCTTGCAATAAGAGGATGATAAGTTCAACCTTAATAAAACTTATAACACATTTGAAAAATTATTATGATCATACCTATTATATTTTTGTGTTTTAGGATAGCTAACATTAAAAAATTATATGATACAGTACTCAATAATAATTTAGGATAATAAATTTTATTTTAATGTTTGGTTTGCATGGTTCTAGATAATGAGCCACCATTGCATACTATTTAAAGTTCTTCTAGGTTCATTTCTTCTTTTATTTGCAGTGATATGTATTCATTATAAACTATTCTCAATTAACATAAGAAAGAACTATTTATAATTTTTAAATATTTAATATGATTTAATTTATTCTTATGACTATAAACTTTTATTTTTCTATAACTTATGCATTTATTTTATTTTGTAATATTTGTTTCTTTCTTTTTCCATCAAAATTTTTTCTTTGAATTATTTTATAATAAAACTTCTTAAAAAACTTAACTGCACAATATTTTGCACATTTTTTAAATATTTGAAATTTTAACATTTATTTTACTTTTTTGTATATTTTTATATTTTTATATTTCACTAGATTTGATGGTTATGTCAACTTATTTTTGATTTATGATACATATATTACAAACAGTTCTAATGTCAAATGATCTCTATTTCTTATTCTTGCATTATGAAACTATTTTTTCATAAAGTCCTTTAATAATTTTTTTTAATTTAAATATTACTTTTTTACTTTTAATTTTCACTCTTAACATTTTTATACAAACATAATTTCAAATCTCACAACACTACAAAAGGACTTTTTGATAGTTATGTTGTTAGTTAGAAAATTAGAAACAATTTACTTATCCAAATATTTTTGGTATCTTGTATCTAATTTTAACTATATTTTGATAATAAAACTTTTTTTTCTCAAATTATAAATTTAGCTTTAAATATCTAAATATCAAATTTCTTTTATATAAACAAATAATTGAGAAATATTATGTGACATAAATAAAAAATCTATAGCATTAATAAAAAAATATGAAAGTGGATGAAAAAAAGGAAGCATAATTTCTCATTTGAGATATATAACTTTGTTTTTCCTTCCTGCAATTAAAGCTTTCATTTTATAAGATCAACATGAGAAATGACTAAACATGATCTACAACAAATTTATTGTTTAAAAGGAATTCATGCTACTTCAGAAAGTCGATCCTAAAAGCACGTCAATGACAAATATGTTTTTTTGGAAAAGGAACAACAAAATGAGCAAGGAATATAAAATCATATTAAAATGCTAAATTGCTTTAAGATTAAAATATATTTCAAAATGTAATTAATCATAGACTTTTTTTAATTCTAAATATTTCAAATATTTAGATCAATGTACAAAAAATTTTAATAACACTTTATCTAATACTATAGTCAAAATAATAACTTTAATGCAGTGAAAAAGTTTATAATTGTAGCAATATCTCAGATAATAAAAATTAAAAAAATTTTATAATATTTATGAAGTTTTTTAATTTTAGGCTCACTTCTAGAATTCTAATTTAATAATTATTACAATATGATTAAAATATATTCAAAAATTCAAAAGAAATTGGGAAAAAAATTAAAATGATATTGATTACAAGTAATTAGATAGCTTCTTTTGTGATTTGAGAATAAAAATTAATTTCATCTAAGTAACCAAAATAAAATGAGGTTTTCAAATTACTAAAGTAACTAATGTTTATTAAATATATTGCGAAATTAAGTACACAACACACCTTGAAAAGTTTTCATAAATTTTCCATGAATGTAAAAAAAACAAATATATAAACTTAAAAAGAATCATAAAAAATTTATTTTTAAAGTGTTAATTAATTAATGAAAAACAGTATTTCGTAACATACTTAAAAAATATAAAGAGTTAAAATGTTATAATTCAAATTAATCATTTTTAATTTACATTATTTTAGAGATATAATCTTAATAATTGCTCAAAAGTATGCTACGTAATGCAAGTAAAAAATATTAAATTGTTAAAATAATTATAATAAAAAAATTTTAAAATTTCAAACCAAGGTGAAATCTTTTGAAAAAAATTAAAGTAGAATAGAATAAAAATGCTATTTAAGGTTAACATGTCAGAGAAAAATGCACAACATTTAGAACTATTTACAAATATGGAAATAGTAACTTGTTTATATAGATTAATAAATATGAAACGAAACCATAACAAGATTTATTTTTGAAAAATTAATTTTGTTGAATAATTAACTCAAAGAAATAAGTGTAGTTTAGAAATAATTGAAATTAAAGAATATAAATTAAATAAAAAATATAGCTATTTAATAGATGGAAAAACTGAAAGACATTAACCATGTTTGAAAATGTGAAGTAGGAATTTTATTATTTAACAAAGCCAAATATTAAATACTATGTATAATGGAAGTGTTAATCTTTTAATGATAGTATCTTAAATTAGTTAATTGAAAATTAAAATAAATAATTAACTCAATAAGACAAGATTTACTTGCATAAAAAATGTAAATATATGAAAAAACATAGTTGTTATATTGAAATAAATGAATTATTGACATAGCAAAACATCAAAAAGCTTTTCATGATATTACTAGTTAAACATGCTTAATGTTGCAAATAAAAAATGTTCAAAATTACAAATACAAACAAATTAGTCATGATAATGGAGTACTTAAAACATTAAAAGTTGTACATAACTTATTTACAAAACAATTCTCACCATGTAAAGGAAAAAAAACTGAAAGAAAGAGATGCAAATTATTAATTTATTTAAAATATTAAATTTTAGTTATCTAATTGTTCAAAATTTTAGAAAAATAATATAAGCATGACAAAAAGGAAGACAATTACTTCCCCTATAAAATTGATTTAGCTGGATGTAGATAATACGCATGAGTCTTGTCGAGACTAATTTGTCACAAAGAGATGCAAGACAACTATTATCACATGATTTACAAGAGTGAAAAATAAGTTTAGATATGTAGATTGAGCTAGAGGATGATTTAGATAGTGTGCATAAATATTATGTAATACCTAGGCATATAATAATCTATCATAATAGGTGATAAAAAAAGAAAGAGGAGAGATAAAATGACATTTTATGGACAAAATTGAATTATTTAAAACTTTATTACTTCCTATATTAGTTATGTTGAATACTTAGTTCCACAATATTTTGATGATACAAAATAATTGTGTTGTTTATTAACCTTTTTTATTAATCTTTTCAAAATATGCATCTCAAGATCTAGTAAATCAATCTATTATAGGACTTAATTAATTGATTCTTAGGTTAATAAAAAAATTGAAGGCAAGAAAATGAGTGCTGGAGACCTTGCTTTGGAATTGTTGAACTTTCTAATGTCAGAGCTAATGGATAGAACTCTTAGCATAGTAATTTCTCATCTAACGAATATCTTCTATGTAGTACTTTGGGTTAGAATTATGATACCAACCACGTGATACTCATATGACGCATAAGTTTAATTTCACTATATTCATGATGAAGAGCATCGCTTTTCATAATCTTTAAGTAAGATGAAATGTCAATCTCTGTTCACTAGAGTAGATAGTGAAACATATAAATAAATAATAATGAATTGTTAAAATAAAAAAAATTCAATTAACCATACATTTAATGTTAAGCTAATGAGAATTGAAATCAAGTTGACACAAAGTATTTACTTAAATATGCCTATAAATCAAATAATTGCATGCCCTTTAACGTGATAGTTGTGGAGTTGAACACCAGTTATTGTACACTATTTATTGATAACACTTAAAAAATTTTATTAAGTGAATTTTAAGATTTTTTATAGCTAATGTTTATGTCAATTGAAGAACCTACATATGAGAAAATGTTACATCCTATGAGGATTCTCTTCACTAGAGTTAAAGATCACTAAATATGTATTTTCAATTTAATTTTAAATTTGTCACTTTTATTTGTATTAAAATATTAAGAATAATTAAAATATTTTACAAGGTATAAAAATTAAACTATATCTTCACTTTAATTTTTATTTAAATTAATTATTGTTACAAACAGATGACTCAAAACTTTTATTTTTTTACAAATCACTTTATGTTGATCACATCCTATTTATAAATTTTCCTATTTCAATTTTTCTTTTCAGATTAAATAAAATTATTCTATTATAAAACAATTAAAATTTGCAATAAATTATTTAGAAAGACTTGTTGGAGCTTAATAGGAAACCCAAAATAGTTACTTTAATATATATTTTTTAAAAGCTTTTTTGAAAAGTCTATGTTTGTATTGTTAACCATTCATCTCTTTTACTAACCTTTCAATTAGTATAGAAACTAAGCCACTCTATAGTGAGAAGAAATTCTTTAAGGAGAACAATGACTCAAAATAATATTTCAATAAAGTTTATTCAAAGTACATCTTCCAATAAGTCATCAATTTTTTTGGTCAATATAATCTCACTCTTTTTTGGTCAACATAATCTCTATTGGAAGATTAAGATTGCCACTCACTTGATGGTAGTATGTAATTGTGGCAGCTACTACAAACTTCATTCAAATCTACTTTTTAAAAACTGCAAAAGGTGTACCAAAACACCTAGAACTATTCAAGACTTGATAAGGTTAAATGAAGAGTGTCACAAGAAGGTGTTAGATATCCTTTGGCTAATGAAAAAGTTCTTTTCTTCTTGTCAAGTTGGGGTTTAAGAATCTAATGAGATTCTAGTGCACTTTCATTATTTTAAAAAAATTATCAAAATTCAAAACTATTATAAATAATATGTAAAAAATATCAATAATTTACAATTCAAAAAATATATTCAATAAAAATATTCATGTTAAATAAAGGTTTTATAACTATAACAAAAGCACATAAATAATAAAAAAATAATAATTCATAAATTATGTGAATTCATTTATAAAAGTTGCATTTAAGAAAATTAAACTTCTATATTTCAGAAAAATATTATAATAAAAGTACTAAAAATAGTTTTTTATTTAAACATAATTTCAAAGAATTATGCCATTATAAGTTATAAAATACATATAACAAAAAAATGAAATATTTTCTATTTGAAAAAAAATAAAATATTAAAACGAGTTACGTAATATATTTATATGATGCTTAATAAAATACTCTTACAAATGTATGATATATCAAAAAAAAATTTAGTAATAGAAAACAATGATAGTATGTAATGCAATGAGGATGCATAAAACAATAAAATGTTTAAGGCACACATAATTTACAATTTTGATGCTCTTACAAAATGTTCATAGTTAAGTGAAAGCAATTAATTAAAAATTACAACATCATAAAACATAAAAAGTATAAAATGGTTAACAAAGGGAATCACAAATATTTATAACTATTTTGGTAACATAAAAAGTTTTTTATCCAAAACATGAAATGCACAAAAAACTTATTATAATTGATGACGTTTTATTATTACAAACATGATCAATGAGTAATGCTTATTATACAAAATTTTAAAAATTAAAAATAAGCACAAAAATATAAAAACGTAGAGAATATATATATAATTATACAATACATTAAAGGCATTCCTATATAACGAAAGGAAAACTGCATCTTATTGATTTCAAAAACTTTTAAACAATTAAAAAACATATAAAAAAATAATATAAAAGAATAATTAAAACTTTAAAAATAATGTGCATAACTCATGTGCAAATATGCGTAGAAAAAAACTTAAAAATGAATCTCATAGAAACATTAAAACATTCCCAAAAATGTACATAACAAGTAGTTTTGTGGAATAAAAATTTATAAGAATGATATGTTCACCACTCTAAGGACAAGTGAGATGGCTTTCATCTTATCATATTGCCTAACTGTAGGTTTAACGACAAACAATACAATTGATGTTTTCATTTTTATTATCTTATTTTTTATTGTGTAAATATTTATATTTTAATGAAATTGAAGAATATATTTCATTATTACTATTCACCCACAAAATTATATTTCCAAGGAATTCTTACAATTTTTTAAATGTAAGACAATTCACTGTTTATATAATTAATCTTTAACAATTTTAATATTCAATAGTCCTTACAATTTCTTAGTTTTGAAAAAATTGTTTACCTTTGTTATATTTTCATATGTCTCTTTGTTTGAAAGCAAATTATTTTTTAATGTCATAGTCCATTCATAATTCTAATTAATTTAAAATATTATTTGTAAAATTCATTTTTTATTTATTTCTTAATGCATTATTCTTCTATAATAACAAGTTATAGCACTACATAAGAAGTAACTTTTTACAATTTTTGTACATAGATTAAATATTTAATATTTTTAATTACTTAAAGTATTTATCATATTTATACATATACAAAAGTTTAATTTTTTTTATTTTACTAACTAAAATAATTTTTTTGACAATTATAAATAAATCTTTAGTGATCTAAAATATTTCATTTTTGTTTTATAGTAAAAATTTGAAAAAATAATTTAAATTTAATTATTGTGAAATGAAATGCTAGATAAAATAAATTAAAAATAATTAAAATATGACACTTTTTTATGCCATATAAAAAGCTTTTTATAGTATTGGAATAGACTTAAATAAGGTAGTATAAGTTATTAGGCATAACATTTTAAAAATTGAATTGCAATTATTTATTTTATATATAATTTTAAATTATTTGTGAAAATATTAACTCAAAAAAAATTTAAGCAATACAAAATCTTTATAAAATTTACTATAGATGATTAAGTAATAAAAAGTAGTATAATATGATGAACAAATTTAAAACTTTCAATTAAATATCAAATATCTAAAAAAGTAGGTTGTTTAGGCCTTAATAATACCATTACAAAATTAAAAGAAAAATTCATAATAAAAGTAATGAAATTGTAAAAGAGAATTCTAGTTTCTAGAAGAAATATTGTCACAAAAAGTTTTTAAAGAATACTTTTATAAACATGTAATGGAAAAAATTTTAGTTTTATATTTTAGAACCATGTTAAAAAATTAATGGTATGATATGATAATAAAAAATTATTTTCCTACCAAAATTTTTTGAATAAGGCAAAGTAACTAAGATATAATAAATTAATTAGTGTTAAGCACATTATGCATAAGTTTGAAATTATTTCATTAACCTGTAATATTAAAATATGTACAGCTTATAAAAAATTTATATGTTGATAACTTTGTGCATAATTATTAATACAATACTCTTTCATTAAAAATTATCAAACTTGATTCTTAATGAATATAAAACATATAACTAAATATTTCAATTATTTAAAAGACTGAGTGTTACAAATTAGTGATATGTATCTATACAAATAAATAAATTACAAAAGCATATAATAAATGGAAAATTATTAAAATAATTAATTATTTAAAATATACATCCATATATCAAAAAAATTAATTTTTTTTAATATATATTATAAATGAATAAAATAATATAAACAAAAATTATTTACATACAATAAAATTTATGATATGAAAATAGTATTTTGCATGATAAAATAAGATACTTTTAGAAGTGCAAAATTGCTAAATATCACTTCTGTTAGAAACAATTAAAAAAATATAAGTGATAAAATCATAAGTAATACAAAATTATTGATGGAAGTAGAACTAGCTAAAGGTGTGATAATTAATAAATTCAATAAATAGTTTAACACTTAAATATCAACAATTTTTATTTCATAAAGTACAAGAATAGAAATTATACTTTTTGAAATAAAATGTGCAATACAATTACAAATATAAAGATAATAAAATTGCAATGCATTGATGAAAACCTTTGTAATGCTAATTTGACCAATACTTTCAAAAATGAAATGAATTAATGCTGCATAGAATTTGGTAATATTTCAAGAAATTTAAAATATTTTAAAAAATATGAAATACCAAAAAAGTAAAATTTTAATGGTATTGTTTTCAAAATATCAAATAATTTTTTTAAAAAAATTGAATTTTCAAAAACTTATTGTAATAGATAAAATATTCAAATATATTGATAATAATGATATAGAATATTTAGGGCATAAAAATTATATGATTCAAATTTGAAACATAAATCATTAAAATGAGAAAAATTAAAATATTGATAACTTAATTATAACATGTTAACATAAATAAAAGTAGTATGAATAGAAAAAATATATAATGTTGTTAAATAAACAAATTAGAAGTTTTAATACAAAATGAAAATTATTTAAATACTAATTTTGTGCATAAATGTGTTAGATATTCTTGGTTAAGTACCTTAAATATGTTTTTTTTATTATTATCACTATCCCATATGTATTAACTTGTAAGAAAAAAAGTTTCTATAAAACATGATCATTCCTTAGCTCATAAACAAGGTTAAATATATGTTTGATGGTACAATAGTACAAGAATGATCATTGAAATTATTTTGTAAAATTTGTTGAAGTTTTAAATAAGCAATATTAGAAGTGGTAGCAAAATTTAGAGGGTACATTGTTTTAGATTTACCTATAGATTTTGTTTTAATTTGTGGGATGTCTATAATGCATAGCAATAAAAGGGCTTATAGGAAAACCCTACACCACTTGTTGCACTATCATTATTGCATATAATATCCATAAATAAGGATATTGAGTTCCATCAAGTTTGGTGAGTGCTTTGTAGAGTTTTGGGATTTGTTACAAATGAAAAAAATTGGATTAGAAACTAGTGCTAAGAAATTACATCAAATGACTTTTCACATAATTGATTTCATTGTATCTGTGCTAAATTTAATATTTTTCAAATTTAGCTATAGTACAAGATAACCTATTGAGATTTTACTATATAATATATTGTAGTTGAAAACGAGCAATGTTAGAAGTCTTAGCAATAACTTAGAGGCTAAATGGCTTCAGATTTACGTATAAATTTCATTTGAATTTGTAAGATTTCTTCAATACACTAGGATATATAGGCATCTATGAAAGATCTATGCCTTTAGTTTTCTTGGTGTCATTGCATATACTGATGCAAGAGAAGGAATTTATAGAGTTTTGGGATTTAGGAAAATTTGAAGTCCTTAAGACTGCATGCAACATTCCAATCTTTCATGCTAAAAAGTAGTAGTAAATATCTAAACAAAAAATAGTTAAAATTTAATACAAGTTTTATTAAAATGGCTAAAGTTTTTTGAAAAAAATCAACTTTTAGAAATCTATTATAATAAATAAAAAGTTTAATTGCAAAATATATTGATAATAATGGTCTTGACATTTTAGAGCATAGAAATTATATGATTCAAATGTAATCCATAAAAATGATAAAAATTAAAATATTGATAGCTAAATTATAACATTTTAATGTAAATAAAAAATTTAAATTTTTAAGAAAGCATGTAAAATCTAATTTTGTGCTTAAAAATTCTAATTATTAAAGATTAATTTTTTGAAAAATATTTTATTATTTATACAGCTATTCTATAAACATTTTGAAAGGATAGTTTTGGCATCAAAATATTATTTGTCATTTTAGTAATAATTAACAATGAAGAATTAAGGTAATAAGATTAAAAAATGTAAAAGTAGAAGTATGTTGTAAGTGTAGTACAATAATTAAAATGTTAAAAAATTTTAACATAATATAATAAAAAAAAAATTATGAAGCTTTGTAAAGAAAACTTCATAGTTTAAGTAAAAAAAATTTAGAACATTAAAATATAAAATTTCATCATTGGAATAGAAAATTTTCCAAGGTAAATACTTTTTGCATGACGAATTTACAAAAAATATTCTTACAATAAAAATGTTCAAGTGCCTAGAAATATGAAATATAATATAATAAATTACTTCAACATGTAAATCGTAATATTAAGTACTTAAAAATTATATAAATCATCTCACAATGAAAATAAAATGTTTTAAGAGCAAGGAATCTTATGGCAAATATGGATACTAGTCAACTAAACGTAAGCTCTATGAAAAACATGATCAATAGTTGCTATAACATATTCAAATGTTTTTTGTTAAGAAAACAATTTAAGAGGACATGACATTTGTGCAATTTTGACTAGTTCACCCATAACAATCATGATAAGCCTATGTCTTCTTTCAAATAATTAAATCCAACATATGGCATGATACTATTAACCACATGAGCATCCATGTAGGATTCTAAGAGTCTTCAGGCACCACAAGTAGTCCTTAATATAACAAAGCACACCATGGGATTTCTTATGGAATGAAATATGCAATTGTTTCTATTTGGGAAAATTCATGTAATGGCTTCCTAAAATTCTAAAGGTTCATACCATGAAATGTGACTATGCAATTATAGGCTTAACTACTCACATTTAATTAACACCAAACTAAAGGAGTGGGGTGCCAAACATATCTATCTCCATAGTGAGTGTTAATAATTTATAGTCCATTATATCAAAATGACTTAGGATTCCACAAGTACCTAGCCCATTTTTCTTATATTTAAACTTGCCCACATTTTGTTTTGGGCCTTTCTTATCTAAGATAACCATAGAGTTCATAATGTCAAAGCATTTGCCCTTAGGTTATGTATTTAACTTATAGCTAGGATAGCTAAATCTTGATACACACAAGCATTAATGTGAACTTTATGATACCAAGGTAATCTGTAATCATTGTAACAACAATAAGGCTTCTTTTAAGCCTTGACATATTCCTCAGATCACCATCAAGAGTCCCATCATGTGACTTAAGAGCTTAAATAGAATTACTTGTGGTCTTACCAAAGTAACTTATTCAATAAAGGATCTAGAAAAAATTGTTCACATATTACTTACTTGGCCAAACATACCACAAGCATGTATCTTATTCCAAGCTCTTCCATGTTCTTGCAAGGTCTTAGCTGAGAGCCTAGTTAACTAAATCTTAATTTGTATTGTGCATAAAGGTTCATTAATGGAATTTTGTGAGCTTGTCATAACAAAATTTTGTATAGCTTCCTTTTCAATTGATTTTTTCTATGTCTTTGAACATGATTCCAAGGCTACACTTACCATACATATTCATATCCAGTCACCCTAAAGTTACAAAATTACTATGCTAAAGTTTATGAATTATCCATAAAACCCTTACCATAATGTCTAACCTTAACCTTAGTAGTTGTAGCAATAACCAAACCCTTAAGTTGCTTATCATATCCTTGTTTAACCTAGCTTTCTTGTAAGGCCTTAAACTGAGCCCTCAAAGACTTTCTATCTAGAACCTAACAATTAGAAATACCTTGGAATCTATTTTGGTTCACTTGATGGTTGAACCAATGCCTCTTATAACTTAGCTAAGTCCACGGTCCCATGCTTCACAAGTAGACCCTAAACAAAGAAATGGTTGGTTTCAACATCATCTAAAGTTTTTTATTTCCAAGTGCCTTTAAATTGTTTATTACTTAATCTATGTTATAACATATATCACATTACATTTCATCTATTTTTGCCCATGGTTTTGGTAATAAAGTACACATTTATACCATGTCACCCAATCAACTAAACTTGTGAGTAATTTCAAACAGAATCGTAGTGCTTCACATCAAAAATATATTTCAATCAATATGTTTATATGAAAGATATACAATAAATCCTACATTTTATACATTTCTTTATTCATCTTGGCATGAAACTCTTTGTCTATTTATATAACAATCAACAAGTAAATATGACATTCTTTCTATATTATCAAACATTAATTCTACTTGGAATAAAGAAGAATTACTCTAAGGATCCTAACTCTTGGTGGCATGGAATTAGAAAACAAAGCCATTATGCCTTTGTTATTCCTGTTTTATTAAAAAAAAAATTTTTGTTCATGATTTCTCATTTTTTGTAACAATTATCATGATAACCTATGCTTAATGCATAAAAGCTTAGACAACAAATATAGATAACCAGCAAGGCACAAAATTTAACATAATTTTCACATATTTTACGTGGTGATGTCTGTGTTAAGAAGTGCTTTTCATCAACAAATTGCTATTTTAAAATCATATTCCATATATATATATATATATATATATATATATATATATATATATATATATATATATATATATATATATATATATAACCAAAGCAAAACATGTAATATATGATCACATAATTTGCTTTGCTTTCACAGGAAAAAATGTAATATGCATTTTTTATAGCTAAACTAGAAGCACTACATAAGAAAAAGTGAAAATTAAAACATTCATTTACTAAATAAATCTCCCTTCATCTTAAGAAGAAGGAATTTACCTCTTCTTGAACATACTTCATGAAAAACAATGACTAATTATTCCTACAATAAATTTTTAGTTTCTATAGGCATTTTCACAAAGAAATTCACTCTTATCTTAGCTTATATATTAGCTAAATTTATTATATAAACTCAGGTGTTATCCTACCTCAAAAGGATAGGTAGATGACTTCTCTTTTGTAAGATCTTTCCATGCTTGAAAGTTTTAACCCTCCTTCTTCCACATATCTTATCCCACTTTTTTACATGGCATACTCTGAATTAGCCCCACCAAGTTCCCCTTTTATAGTTATGTTTACTTAAATTAGAAGCACATCTTAATGGCTTACATAGATCTAGACACACCACGTAAAATCGAGAACTTACTTTATGATAAACTTGTTTTGGGTTGGAGTAGCCACAATTCTCAATTTTAAATTTACCCTCTTCTAATTACACTTGTTTTAGTCTTCTATATGAAGCTCCTTAATTTTAAGAACCTATTTACTACCTTTGGTCTTTTATATGAAGCTCCTTAAATTTAATAATCTATGTAAGATATGGTGAATGATTGTTCTTTCTCTTATATTCATATTTTTTATGACATTCCTAAATGCATCATATAAAAAAGTTTTTCTTTTAATCCTTCTATCTTTAATGACCAACTGCTAATATTTAAGAATCCTATCCATATATGGTCAAGCATTCATAGTACAATAGAGATAGGGATGAGAGAAAAAGTTAACAATATAAATAAACATATAAGCTCATTTTTAAGCAATAAGCCTAATCAAGAATTACGTGTTATAACACAAGTCTTGCTATTCCACAATTCTTCTAATTTTAGAATTTACATTTTCCAACTTTTGAATGATGTTGGCATAATAAGTGTAATACAATTATCCAAAAATAAACTAAATAACTAATAGATTTAAAATAAAAAAGTTAGAATTTGATGAGATAACTTGCAAAAACTAGTATTAGCATCAAAGAAGAGGATGTTAAGATCATCTATAATAAAACATGCAATAGATTTAAAAAATGATTTTGACAATCAAAATTTTATTTTTGGGTTTTAGGATTAGCAACATGACTAAATTTTCTTAAGTAATTTAGAACTATAGCACTCAATAATGATTTTTGGCAACAAATTTGATTATGATCATTTGTTTGTGTGGTCATAGATAACGAACCAACTTTGCATACCATTTCAAACTCCTATACATTCTTTTCTTCTTTTATTAGTAATTAGATATATTGACTATAAACTCTTCTTAGTTAAAAAAATCAAAAAGTATTAATAATTTTTAAATATTTATTATAATTCAATATTTCTAATGACTATAAACTTTTATTTTTTATTGCTTATACATTTAATTTATTTTGAAATATTTGTTACTTTCCATGTTTATTCATCAAACTATTTTATTTGAAGTACAATATAAAATAAACCTTCTTACAAAATTTAATGGGACAATATTTTGTACATTTTTGAAACATTTGACTTTAGGTTTTCATAATTTCAATTTTTTTTTTATACATATTTTTTTAACTTTTTTGCAGTTTTAAATTTCACTAATTTCGAAGGTTATGTCAGCTTATTTTATTCATATATATATATATATATATATATATATATATATATATATATATATATATATATATATATTCAATTACAAATAATCTCTATTTCCTATTCATAATTTCCCATATCAATTTTTGTTAATTTGAATGTTTCTTTTTTAGTTCCAACTTTTACTATTACATTATTTAAATCGAAATACTTTGAAAGCTCACATTACTATGAAAGGGCTTTTTGATAGTTATGTTCTTAGTTCAAAAATTAGAAACATTTTTAATTATCTTAAATATTTTTTATAGTTTGCAAATTAAATTTGATATTTTAATTATGAAATATTTTTCTTTCAAATTATAAAGGAAACTTTAAGTAGTTAAATGTTAACTTATTTTATATAAACAAACAATTAAAACAAAGTGACATATAAATAAAAAATATATAGCATAAATAAAAAAATATGAATTGGGAAGGGAAGAATGAAAATCATAAACATAATTTCTCATTTGAGATATTTAACTTTTTTTGTACATTATGTCATTGAAAGCTTTCATTTTAGAAAGTCTACTAGAGAAATGTCTAAACGTAACCCATAATAAATTTCTAATATAAAAACAATGTCTTACTTGAAAAAAATTTATCTTAAAAGTTTAAATATAACAAATAAATTTTTTTTAAATGAAACATGAAAATAGACAAATAATATTAAAACATATTGTATTGTTAAATTAATTGTGCATTAAAACATGTTGTAAAACATAGTTAAACATAAAATTGTTTTTAATTTTAAAAATTTCAAATTTTTAAGTCAATGTTCACAAAATTATGATAACAATTTATACAATGTTACAATCACAAAAATAACCTATATCTAATAAAATGTTTATAATACCAAAACCTTTGAAATAATAAAAAATAATTTTTTTAATATTTATGTCATTTCTCATTATAAGATCACCTATAGAGATCTAATTTAAAAATTATTATAATATAATGAAAATATATTTAAAACTGTAATGAAATTGGAAAAAAATTTAAAATCCAATGATAACATGAAATTAGATAGCTTCCTTTCTGATGTGAGAATAAAAATTAACATGATTGAGTAAGAAAAATAAAATGATGTTGAGATATTATTAAAATAACTAATTTTTTAAAAATTTTCAAAATTTATGTACACAACACACTTTTAAAAAGTTTTTATAAATTTTTAATGAAGTAAAATAACAAATATATCAGATTAATATGAATCTAAAAAAATATGTTTTTAAATTTTTAATTAATTAACAAATGATACATGTAATTAGAAGTTAATATCTTTATTGCTAAATAAATATTTAAATTTTGGCAAACAAACATTCTTCATGATAAAACTTTTAAATGTTCCAAATAATTTACACTATATAACAGGAATTTTTTTGGAACGAGTCTTTTGGAATTAATAACATATCAATGTACAACATTATAATAATGAATGAAAAAAATACTTTGTAACATATGCAAAAACATATAAAGAGTCAAAATGTTATGCTTCAAATTAATCATTTCTAATTTATTTTATATTTGACAAATGATTTTAACAATTGCCCAAAAAGATGGTACCTAATGGACAATAACAATTTAAAAGGTTCATACCTAGCAAAAATCATTACAAAAGAAATTAAAAATAGCATAAAAAACTTATGTATATATAACGCTAACAAGGTGGTGAAAAAATCCAAAACTCTTACAAATATTTACAAATAGTGAAATAGTAATTTTTTTTATAAAATTGATTGATATTAAAAAATCATGCACAATGAAAGAATTTTAAAAAGAATTATAGTACTATCAAATGTCCACTAAACATTAAAAAGATTTATATTTTAGAAATTAGTTTTAACAATTAATTAACTTAAGAAAGAAGTTGAATTTTTTTAAAAAATTGTAAGAGCACAGTAAAAATAATTTAAAAATAACAACTAAACCACTAAATGAAAACTACAAGGCTTTGAAAATATCAAATACAAATTTGATTATTTAACAAAGGTAAATATTAAGCAAGATTTGTACTAAACGAGCTTGTCTATTAATTATAGTATCACAATTAGTTTCTAGAAAATTAACAAGTCTTAGATTTAAAAAATTTTAAAAATAAAAATTAGCCCAAGAAGACAAACTTTACCTACATATGTTAATATATGAAAAAAATGATAATTCTTATAGGCAAATAAATGAATTGTTGAGACAGCATAATATAAACTTTTTTTCATGATAATAGAAATTAGACATGCTTAATGCTACAGTTACCAAATGTTCAAAATAACAAACTTAAATAAAACAATCATCATAATGGTGTACTTAAAAAATTAAAAGCATAGGACAATTTATTTATAAAAAATATTTTCATCAAATAAAGCATAATAAATTTTAAAGGAAAATGTAGAAACTAATAATTTGTTTTAAACAAAAACATTTTGTAATATGACTACACAAAACATTGAATAAATAATGTAAGTATGAAACTAAGGTAGACAAATACTTCCTTCTTATAAAATTGATTTAGTTTGTCATAGATAATAGATATGAGTCTTAACAAGACTAAGTAGTTCATGATTCACAAGAGTAAAGAATTTTTTTAAAAATATTGATTGAACTAGAGGATGATTTAGATAGTCTAAGTGTGCATAAATATTAGCTAATACATAAGCATATAGTTATGGATCATAGTAGGTGATATAATAAATCAACACAACTAAGATAACTATTTATGGATAAAATTGTAATGATTAAGAATTCTTATTATTTCTTATATTAGTTATATTGAATACTTGGCTCTTCATAATATTTTTGTGATGAAAAGGTCATTATAATATTTATTATTTTTGTTATTAAAATTTTCAAATTATGATATCATAATCTAGTACATCAACCAATTACTGAGCTTTATCAATTGATTCTTGGGTTAATATGAAATCAACCCATGTAGCTCCTAATGTATTGATTTCCAATATAGAATAGCTCTTTTACATAGCACTTTGTGTTAGAATTTTTAAACCAATCACTTGATACTTATATGACACAAAAGTTGATTTTCATCCTACTTATGTTAAGGGGCATAACATTCTATAATCTTTATGTAGGATGAAATAGCAAGCTCTATTCACAAGAGTAGATAGTGAAACTTATGGATAAATAATAGCGAATAGTTAAAATCTAAACAGTTTAAATAGCTATAGGCTTAATGTTAAACCAAAGAGAATTGATAATGTTGACAAAGAGTACTCAATTAAACATGCTTATAAATCAAATAATTACATGCCTTTTAACATAATAGTTACGAAGTTGAACAGCAGTTATTATGCTTAATTTTATTGTAACATCTAAGTATTTATAATAAATTTTTTTAATTGAAATTAAAGATTTTGGATAACACATGTTTATGTTAACCAAAAAACTTACATAAGACAAAATGTTTGATCTTATGAAGGTTTTGTTCAATAGAGTGACTAAATATAAAAAGATTCATTTTGAATGTAATTTAAAATTTAAACTATTATTCTTATTGAAGTACTAAGCATTATTGAAATTATTTTTAACAAGGTGTAAAAATTAAACTTCATCATTACTTTATTTTTTATTTGAATTAATTATCTAAAGAAACAAAGGACCCAAATTTTTTATATCTTTTTCAAAAATCATCTTTGAAACCCTCTTTCCAAAGATGCAAAAAAGTAAATTAAGAAAAAAGACCCTTTTATAACTAATATAAGCCCAAGCTTTCTTAAGTATAACATTAAGGCATGACTGTTGAACCGATATGTTACACTATCTTGTCATAGAATACTATTAAACTTGGCATTTGCTTATTAGTAAGCAAGGCTCACGATCTTCGAAGCCAACCAAGGGTTATCCAAAACCTTATTTTTGACTAATTGTATATACGCAAGTAAAACATTTATACAACTATGTCATGTGCAAAGAAACAATGTGCATAAAAAATTCCCAATACATTTTGCATATTTCACTTCAAAAATGTGGAAGAAGATGTGCACTATTTGATTTTGTTGTCACTTTAAACAATCTAAAATTCATTTACCTCTCTAAAACATGTTGATCAAAATCCAATATTTGATCACACAACTTTGGTGATAAAACATTTAAATCTTTGTCCACCTTCCAAAAATTTATAAATTTAATTACAATCATTAGATCATGTAGTTTTCAAGATTGAATGGTCATTGTTTTATCCTGTTCCAAACCTTGTAGATTTAAATCAATTTATCTAATTATTATATTTTTTTATATAATGGTCTAGATTAAAATCATTCATGTCTTAATCATTTACCTTGATTTAGTCAACTAATATTTTTGATTTAATTGTCACATTAAATTTTATCACGTCACAATCATTTACCTTATACTCACAAAACAACTTTTTTATCTAACAATCTATATTAAAATCAATCATGCAACTCTTTTTTCACTTGATCTATTTCGAGTCAAGATGTCTTGATGACATTTGATGAATTGTTATAGTTATTTTCTGAAGATCGTTGGGCCACCCTAACCATTTATAGGAATGTTTCATAACTATTGTTGGGCATAGTTTGTTTATAAATATTATTTTTTAAAATTTTAAGATATTAGTGAAAGAATGAAAATTTGTTTAAGTAAAAAAATTTAAGCCCTACTAATTGTCATTAAGTTCATTTCCATTCATTGTATCTCTTGTTCTTTGATGTCCAACTCACTTATCTTCTTCAACAAGCTAATTTTTTATTCTTTTATTCCTCACTTTGTTCAAGTAAAAGCATAATGAATTTGTAATTTTTTAATATTTTATAAAACCTAAGGTTACTTTAAGCACCAAATTCAAATGTGTTGTTGCAATTTTTTTCTACTTTTTCTATTTCGTTAAAATACAATTATTACCCTTTTATTCTATCTTACTTTTGTGAGGGTTGCCTATATGTTAAAGGCTTATACTAATTAGTTTGATTTTTTTTTTGTTTTTTTTGGGCTTGTGTAAGCTTCAATTTGAGCTACATCATCTAAACCTATTATACTTTTTTATTATCTCTAAATTTTCTAATTTCAAAGTTTCTTTTAAAATTAAATAAAAATTTTAAAAAATTGAAATTTGTCAAAAATTATTAAAAAGATTTGTTGGAGCTTAATAGGAAACCTAAAATATTTGCTTTAAAATATATTTTTAAAAAACTTATTTTAAAAATCCTATGTTTTGTTCTTAAGCATTTATCCCTTTTGCTAATGCACATTTCAACTAGCATAAATGTAATGCCCGTTTCTTATAAGAAGAAAATCTTGAGAGAGAATAATGACTCAAATAGATACTTCAATGAGTTTTGTTGATAGTGCATCTTCCAATAAGTCATCACTTCTTTATGGTTTATAAATCCCTATTAGAAGGTTAAGATTACAAGTTAAAGAATTATGGGAGCTACCACAAGTATTGTGGCATTGTATATGATCACATACATATAACATAAAATATAAAAACTTTTCATTGTGAAAAAAATTAAAATATTTAAAATCGAGTTACAAAATGTATTAATAAAATGATTCATTAAATGCTTCAATGAATGTATGTTATATCAACAAAACATTCATAAAATGAAATAATATCATGGAATGCAAATATGGATGGTTAAAGTACTCACAATTAAAAAATTTAAATTTTTTCTAAAATTTTCTTATTTATGAGAAAGCAATTTATTGAAAATTAGAGCATCATAATGATTAGAAGTATAAAGTGATTAACAATG
Source organism: Vanilla planifolia (assembly GCA_023846275.1). Lineage (NCBI taxonomy): Eukaryota > Viridiplantae > Streptophyta > Magnoliopsida > Asparagales > Orchidaceae > Vanilla > Vanilla planifolia. Next base: position 4,658,776 of record JAIUJO010000018.1, read on the forward strand.
GAAATAACAAATATTTATAAGTATTTTAATAATATGTAAATTTTTTTAAATAAATTATGAAATGCACAAAAATTCCATTATAATTGAAGAAAATTTATTAATGCAAATATCTTTAATGAATAATGTTGATAAAGAAACAACAATTTTTTGAGAAAGTTATGTTAGTCTAACAAAATTTTAAAACAAAATTAAAAGGAGTGAATATATTTAGAATTATGCAGCACATTAATGGCATTCTTCATTAATCAAAGGCAAAAAGGCATTTTATTATTTTAAAAAATTTGTAATGAATTAAAAATTTATAAAAAAATAATTAAGATAAAAGAATAATTAAAACTTTAAAAATAATGTTCATAACAAATGCAAATTTGTATAAGAAAATAAAAAAATAAATCTTATAAAAAATTTAAAACATAACTCAAAATGTGCATAACTAATAGTTAAGAAGAATAGAAATGTGTAAGATCCACAGCTTCACTAAACCTAAAATTTTAATGATCCTTAAGATGGATGTGTAGATGGCCTATGGACATTTGAGACTGCTCTCATTTTATCATACCTAACTATGGGTTTTGCTACTCAATGTGGAACTGAATTTTAGACAGTTGCAGGCTTTTGTCACACCTTTTTTTCATTTGCAAAAAATAACTCTCTTTTTTTATTTTGATACAAAAGTTTTTTTTATATTTTTGTTAGTATGAGAATGATTTATTAATATTTTTAGTCTTTTCTATATTTCATACTATTAAGTACATGATATTTCTAAAAAGTCAACATCTATTATTTTTTCCTATATATGACTTTCTTTTTGACATAATTTGAAAACGTTTTCAGAATTAAAACATTTTTTTATTTTTATTATTTTAAGTTTTATTTTTGAATACTTTTTATTTTATTTAAATAGGAGAAGACCTTTTTCAATGTCACTATTCATTCAAAAAATTCAATTTCGGAGGTATTCTTATAATTTTTAGAATGGTAAGACAATTTATTGTTTTTATAATTTATCTTTTACAATTTTATTGTTAAATAGCCTTCATGATTTTTAATTTTTAAAATTTTGTATAACTTTATTTCATTTTTATGTCACTTTCTTTGAAAGTAAATTTTTTTTTCCATAATTACTTCATAATTGAAATTAATTTAAAATTTTATTGGTAAAATTTATTTTTATTTCTTTTCTAATAGACTATTTTTCTAAAAGAACATGTTATAGCATTACCCAAAAGTTACATTTGACTAGTTGTGTACATCGCTTAAATATTTAGTATTTTTAATTACTCAAAGTATTTGTTTTATTTATATTTATGTAAAAATTTTATTCAAACTTTATTTTTTAAAATTTTAATAACAAAATGAATTTATTTTTGCTGATTATAAATATATCTTTAGTTATCTTAAATTTCTCATTTTCGTTTTATTAAAATAAATTTTGAAAAATAAGTTAAATTTAATTTTTAAGAAACGAAATTGTAAAGAAATTAAATAAAAAAATAATTGAAAAAAGATTTTTTTATACTATGTAAAAACCTTTTTATAATACTAGAATAGAGTCAAATAAAGTAATATATGTTATTAGTTAGAAAATTTTTGAAATTAAATTGTCCTAATATATTTTATTTACAATTTTAAATTTTTTGTGCAAACATCAACCGAAAAACATATTTAGGGAATTTAAAATCTTTATGAAAAGTTACCGTAAATTATGAAGTAATATAAAGCTATAATATATGAAAAAAATAAAATAAAAGTATAAAACATAATAAAACTAAGATAAATAGTAAAATAGAATACAAAGTTTTAGAAGAAATTTTGTCACAAAAAATTTCTAAATAATACTTGTATAAAGGTGTAATGAAAAAAAACTAAATTATTATTTGTTAGTAGCATTTTAAAAATTCAATATTACAATAAGATAATAAATAATACTTCTCTATCGAAATGGTGTGAATAAGGCAAATGAACTAGTATAATTTTAAAAAATTAATATTGCATGCATTAGGCATTAGTTTTAAAATATGTCGTGAGCATATTAACATAAAAAGATTTTGTATTAACATAAAAGATTGTAGCAAATTTATATGTAGATGCTTTGTGCATAATTATTAAGAGAATATTTTTTATTTAAAAAATATCAAACTCAATTTTTAATGAAAATAAAAACAAATAAAAAATATAATTATACAATAAATATTTTCAATTAATTAAGAGAATGAGTGTTACAAATCAATAATAAGTATCTATACAATTAAATAAATTACAAAAGAGCATAATGAATAGAAGACTATAAAAAAAATTAATTATCTGAAATGGCGATTCATATATAAAACAAGTTCAAAAAATGTTTCAGTAAATATGTAAAATGAACAGAGTAATATAAACAAAAAACATTTTCGAGCAATAAATTTGATGATATTAAACTTGTATATTCCATGATAAAAAACCATCCTTTTACTAGTGCATCATTGCTAAATCACTTTTGTGATAAATGATATAAAAAAGTAAAAACTAAAATCATAAGCAACACAAAAATATTAGTGCATGTTGAACTATTTAAAAGAATGACAATTAATAAGTTCAAAAAATTTCTTAATGCTCAAATATCAACATTTTTTACATGATAAATTAGAAGACTAGAAATTGTTTGTTTGAACCAAAAGTTGTAAAATAATTATAAATTTAGTTATAATAAAAATGCAACTTATTGATAAAAACCATTGAAATGCTAATTTGATAGATACTTTTGAAAATGAAAAGAATAACGCTAAAATGAGTAAAAATAAAATTTTTACTTCAATAAAATTTAAAATCCTTAATACTGCATACAATTTGCTAATATTTTAAGAAACTTTAAAACCCTTAAAAAAGAATGGTAAATACCTCAATAAAAAATAGTAAAATTATTACAATAGTATGGTCAAAATGATGAAAGATTTTTAAAAAGAATCAATTTTGAAAAAATTGTTAAAATAGATAGAATATTTTAATATGTTGATAATAGTGATAATCAAAAGTTAAAGCATAAAAATTGTATAATTCAAATTTAAAATGTTTAACATTAAAATGTAAAAAATTAAGATATTTCTAACTAAATTATAAATGTTAACATAAATAAACATAATATGAATTGGAAAAACATACACTATTATTAAAATTAAAAATTGAAAGATTTAATATAATATGAAAAGCATGTCAAATCTAATTTTCTACATAAATGTGTTAAATAATCAAGACTAAGTATCTAAAATATGTTTTAGTATGAATATAGTTATCTCAAATGCATTGACTAGTAAGAAAAAATATTTTGTAAAGTATGATCTTTCCTAAAATGAAAAATAAGGTTCAATGTGAGTTTGATTAAAAAATAGTACAAGAATGACCATTATGATCGTACTGTACAATTTGTTAAAGTTGAATATATGAAATATCAAAAGTGGTTGCAAAATTTAGGGCATACATGCGTTTAGATTTACCAATATATTTTATTTTAATTTGTGTGATGTCTTTGATGTACAATTGTAAAGAACATCCTAGGAAAACTCTACCACTAGTTACAATGTTATCATTGCATTTATTATCGATAAATAAGGATATTGAATTCTGTCTAGTTTAATGAGAGCATTAGATACTTCTGGTACTTGTTGCAAATTAAAAATATTGGATTGAAGAGTAATGCTAACAAATTACATCAAAAGACTTTTCACTTTATTGCCTTCATTGTTTATGTGCGAAAATTTAATCCTATTGAAGTTTAGTTATTTGATTTAATTGATGTAACTTAGCATCATCTAATTAGTAGTAATATTTCCTTATGACATGTTTACTATAGTCTTTCCTTTCAATTCTACAATTATTTCTATGATCTTCAAGACCTTGAGGACTTGTAATCCAAACATTATAGCCCATGCATCTACTTCAATGTCATTGTTTTATAGAAAAATGGTGATTGAGAAAATGTACAATGCAATGCAATAGTAGAGTGTAGGAGGGACTTGACCAATATGAAGTAGAGGACAAATGTAGTAAAATGATGACAAACCATAACGAATAATAAGTGGAACATTTTGTTTGATAAGACTTATCATATCAAATGAAGGTGTAAAAATGCAATACCTTAATAGGGAATTGTCTAAGATAAAGCTATGGATGACAATGTTCAATTCAAAAAGTTTGACACATTCTTAAGGAGATGGATAAGAAAAATTATTTTGTATAGTAAGAGCTTTGCTCAAACATGGTTGCATGTGCATTGAATGGCACTATAGTACAAGAACAACCATTGAGATTGTATTGAATTATGTATTAGAGTTGAAAATGACTAATGCAAGAAGTGTTGGCATAACTTTCAGGCTAAATGGCTTCACATTAACTATTATATTTGATTTGAATTTGTAAGATATCTTCCATATAAGGAGATATATTGGCATCTATGATAGATTTATGCCTTTAGTTGTACTTGTGTCATTGGATATACTAACATAATATAAAGATATTATGTTCCATCCATTTTTATGATGACCTTGTAGAGTTTTGGGATTTAAGAAAATTTTAAGCCTTTAATAATGTATTCATCTTTCCAGTTTATTAAGTTAAAAAGCATTGGTAAATATCTCAAGAAAAAAAGACAAATTTTAATGCTAATTTTCTCAAAATGGCAAACTTTTATTAAAACAACAAATTTTAAAAAAGTTCTTGTAAGAGATAAATAACTTTAATTACAAAACATATTGATCACAATGGTATTAATATTTTAAAGCCTGGAAATTGAATGTCTCAATTGTGAAGCATTAAATATTCAAATGATAAAAATTAAACTATTGATTGTAAAATTATTAATTTTTAATATAAAAAAATTGAATAAATAACAACAATACATAGTGTTACTATTGTAAATTAAAAATTGAAATTTTTAATGCATTAAGAAGAGCATGCCAAATCTAAGATTCTACATAAATAAGCTAAACATTAAACAATATGTATCTAGAATGTTTTTTATTATTACTAATTTTCAAAATAATTTAATATTTGTCACCTTCTTTAACTAAATAATCCTTTTATTTATAAATATTTCTTTTAACAAGTTATGCTTTATTAAAATACATTAAACATTTTTAACAATATTACAGCTTATTACTACTAACTTTTTTGTAATATTTTATTCTTACAATATATTTTTTATTTTTGCTATTAATAGATAATTTTTAATCAATTTAAAGCAAAAAGATTAGGTACTTCAGTGAAATATTTCGAACCTTTGCTAAATAAATATCATTTTTTAAAATAAAATATAAAAATAGAATAAAATTGAACAAAAATGAAGACGAGAAAGTCATATTGCAAAACAATTTGGGCAAATAGGTTAATTAAAATTAAAATATATTTGGAAAATTTAAAAAAATAAAAAACAAAAAATGTTATAACTTTTCTAGTGCACAAATATATGTGCAACGAGATCATGAGAAAATATTCTATCAATAAAATTTAAAAATTTGATTATATATTAAAAGTTTGAAATAATAATTTCATAGTAACATAAGTGTTAATAATAATTTTATGAACACAAAGCATAACACAACAAATACCAAAAAGAAATTTGAAATCTTTTAAATATTAAAATTTTTCTTTAAGAAATCTCACAAAATATTATCCCAATAAATAATATGATGGTGTAACGAAAAGGAAAAAGGTTAAAAGTAATAAAACATAAAAATATTAAAGATTATAGTAAAGTAAAAGAAAAAATGAAGATTTATTCTGAGTTGAGGACTATCCGTATGACAAAGAATAAAGTAGTTCTTTACACTATAAATCAAGTTGAATGTAACATTAAAAAATATATAAATATAAATAGAAAAAAGCTAGCCAGAATTTTTTAAATAATCAATTGTATATGTATTTTTATTGTAATTATAAAAATTTTAAATTTCTAAAAGATAATTATATTATTATCATAATTGAACTAATTCAATAATGTTTTAAAAAATTTCATGAAAACCAAAATAAGAAAAACATCAGCATGTTTAAGTATAAATATTTGAAAAAGAGAATAAAATATTACCAACAAAATAAAAATAATTAAATGTTCAAAATGTCCAACATAATAGTCCATATCAAATTTTCTACGAAACATAAAAAGCCTTATTATGAAATATTGTTGTTAAACATAATAGTTCTTAGTTAAAAAATGATATAAATTATGCATATTGATTTTAATCTTTTTAAATTTTTTTAATATTTAACTTATTGGCTAGCTCAATTTTTTTTATTTTTACATGAAAACTTTCATGGGATAACATCTTTGAACTAAATTTTTAAGTAATGAAAGCTTTTAGATAGCCTAAATTAAAATGATGACAAATTTATTCCTACTAATTCAGACTCTTAATCCAATTTTTTTTATAGAAAAAATAATTTAAAATTTTATTGCCAAGATAATAATTCTCTGCTACATTTTTCAATTGATTTAAATTTAGAATACATTATTAAAACTAATACTTTTATAAAGTAATAGTCATCCTATGTATTTAACAAATCTCATTACTCCCTTTGAGCTTTATCTTGTTACTACATAATACATAAAATGCTATCCAAAAATAAAGTAAGTCATGATAATTATTTAATAATGGTCTTAATACCCATACATAAAAGACAATTTATTTTTGAAATCATATTACATAATAAGTAAATACCATACTTAACAAAATATATGCATTTCCACAAAATAAATGTCAACAACTTTGTCATGTAACACAAAGCATTTTATTTTTATTGCCATTTTTAATTTTGTTAATGTGCAACATATTACTATATAGAGGACCTCATTAAAGTGTACGTATCATCACTGAAACTTTTAAAACTTCATTTGATGATTGTTCAACCATTCATGACATTATAATAATCATCCAATAAAGATTTCATAAAAATATTGGAGCTTCTATTTCTAATAATAGACCATTAAATCCTTTATTATATAGCATTTGGACAATCTTAGCTCCATCTAATCAGTTGATTAAATAATTTGATTTTCAATTAAATTTCACTTCCAAAAATGTTAGCTCTTCTTTGAGTTCCTTTGTTACTCATCTGAACTTGCAAAAGTTACACATATAGCCCCATATATGTCATGTAACAAGTAATTTTGATTAATTAATCCAAAAACAAAAAGTGTTCACGTAAGTCACATGCCAAATTTCTTGGTCAGTTGTCCATTTTTTGTCGCAAAATTCAAATGCTTCTCCATCCTTCTTTGAATGAAATCTCCCATATGTTTTCACCTTAACAAGAATACCCACCAAGTCCATCTTGAACACTCAAACATTATGCCAGCCCTTTTGGATAATTATTAAAGGATTGAGATTTTTTAGTAATTAATATAGTGATTTAGTTAAGGAACATTGTAATCTTTTTGGTTTAACATTACTATGACTTTTTTATTTGTGTTTTATATTCAAATGTTCTAAAACATTATTCAAAAAAAATTTAAAGCACTTCATGGGCATCTTGTTTCCAAATAAATTTACTATTCTTTGACCTAGCATATGCTAAAACTTTTCTCCTACTTTTGGTTTTTAGTTATCAAAAGCTTTTTACTAACTAAAATAATGTTATTGTCATTAAATTCTTTTTAATTTATTATTCCATCATTAAGATTTTACTCTCTTTTTCATGTCCTTTTACAAAAATTTCCCAGTAGTCTTTTATAAATAAAACAACACTAAAAAAAATTTAAAAAAAAACACATTCTAAAAGAATAATTTTAAATTATGGTCAAACAATTATAAAGTTATTACAAACATGTCAAACGTGATATAGCAAAGAGTCATAATAGTATATAACAAGGGCAATTTTGCTTAGATGGAAAATTTTAATGTTTTCAAAACATTTTTCTGGCATAAATGGATAATGTTTAACATAAAAAGTTTAAATAAAAATCATAAAGACATTGAGTTACTTGAAATGCTTAGATATATCTATATAAAGGTTAGCAAATTACTTTTTTAGAATTTTATAATTAGTAAAATTAGAACTTAGAAATGGGCAAGGATAAAATAAAATCAACAAAAGCCATTAACACTAAATTAATAACAAAAAAGTTATTATATTAAATGATAAAATAAACCACTCAATACGACAACACTATATATCATATTTACAAAAAAGTAGTTCGACTGTAACAAGATTTTTGAACATTTATGATATCAAAAATGATTTACACTAAATTTCAATAACATATTATCGAAAAAAGTGCAATAATAGAATCAATTTAACAAAAACCAAGCTTTCCAATAGTAAAGAATATCATAACAAGAAATAAATAATATTTTTCAAGATTTACATACAAATCGACCTAAAGTTTTCTTAATGATAGTTTATGTTATATTAGTACGTAACAAATTATAACTCAATGTTGAGAAGTTGAAAATCATTATGATTACCAACAATTTATTAATATTTATAGCTAACAATACTAATTTCCATGAAAAAATTAAACATAAATTTCATTGCGATAATTATAAAATCTACCAGTTGTTTTAAATTTTTAAAAATTTTGCAAAAACAATCAAATTAAAAGAAAATTTATTAAAAACAAAAAGTTTCTAAAACAATTAAAAATATTTATAAATTTAAAAACTTCTTTCATTATCTATAAATTAAGAATTTTCTAAATCATATACGTAGCTAAGTAATTAAAAAAATGAAATTTATTGAAGGAATTTCAATTAGTTCATAACAATTAGTTCATATCATATTATGTTTAGAATCTTCAAAACATTGACTATATAATAGGAATAAAAATTATTTACAATAAGCAAAAAAGTATTGTCATTTTTCTAAAATGAAATATTATATTCACAAAAAGAAAATTATGTTGATTAAACTTTTTGGCTTTCAAATACGAAGCGTGGTAAATTGGAAAAAAAAATTTAATGACACAAAACTTAAATACTTCTTTTTTAAACTTCCTACAAAATTCAAAGTCATTGTTCATTATTTTCAAAAGCTATGTAAAATTTCTTGATTTGTTTGTAAAATTTATGAAGTGAGAAGCACGCAATGAAAGAGTTTCAAACAATCAAATATTTTTAGTGATTCGATTTAACCAAGCTTACATTCACCTCCAAGTACTAGTTGAGGAAAATTAAGAAAATTATACACCTTAATGATAATGTACCATATGAATCAAGATGATTTTGAAATTAAATGTAATGAAAATATGGTTTGATATCCTTTTATAGTCGATGCAGTTAATATAAAAGAATGTTTCCTTACAATACAGATTCAACAATTTTTTTTGGTAAGTAAATGTGAGCTGATGATAAGGTTCAATAAAAAGTTATCGTGACATACAAATTTCATTATTTTAAAAAGAAGTCTTTTCGAATAAGATGCTTACATAGTCTAAACTAATAATTGTGTATTATATTTTTCTCTCATCAACGTAATTACACTAAGAACAACATTATACAATTTCTAATGTACGTTATAACATTTCATATTACATAATAGCGGCATACAACACTTTCAAAAGTTTAGTTATAGTTTGAGTGATTTTATTATAACATATAAATTAACTATAACACATGATTTGTTTGAGTTTTCATTATACCTATTTTATATGTTGACTTTGAATGGCATGATAATGTTTTATTAAGCCTTAGTAAGTGTTTGTGCCATCCAATTTCACTAGATCTCCTGGTTGGCCTAGATCAAATAGTTTGCTCCTCAAATTATTGCTTTTCTTCCATAGCTAATCGTACTGTATGAAACATGATCATGCAGTACATTTATTCATACAAAATTTTTCTTTTCAATTTTGAAAAATCATGTATAAATCTAATGTAGTTCAATTGAGCAACAAGTTTCATTAATTTACAAGGTGGGGAAAATGTCTTATTTTAATGGAAGACTTAGTCACTTGAGCATGCAAAAAAATTTGCCATTCATATTACACACAAGGTTACATCCCCATATTTTATCAATTACCTGGTTCTTCTAGCATTAATCATCTTCCAACACTACTTACCTATCATATCGACAAGTAAAGTTAGATGATCAGCTATTATTCTCGTTAATTTTTTATTATCATCAAAATATGTTAGAGTGTGGCTCATGAGACTAATAACAACTTTTTTTATGACAACTTATCATCTATGTTTAAGATAAAGCAATTGAATGTCATCTAAGAAGTTATTTGCATGATACTATCAAGTGAAGTAAGATTTGCAAGCAATAAAAGCCAATGGATAAGCTCTCCTTCACTCAAGGAACTACTCTTAAAAGAAAGCTTAGTTTCTGCCTCTTCGTAATAAAAAATGGTCTTCTAATACTACAAAAGAAATGTTAATTAAGTAGTTTTCTTAAGATGACTATTAATTGCATGTTTCTCACAACAGATTGAATGTCTATCATATTTCATTTGGAATGGTCTCTGATAAAATGATGCCTAGCATGAATTTGTTTGGCATCATAATGCTGGATAGGAATTTGAGTTAGGAAAATGACTCATATTGTCATATTTTATGAAGAGGTTTTACAAATGTAATCCCACATCATTTATTTTTCTTTTCAACCCCAAATATTGTGCTAGAAATTGTCCCAAGGCTATATATTATGCTTCATTTGTTGCAAAAACAATAGTTCCTGATTTTTCTTCTAGATCATTAATTTAAGAGGTGTCCAAAAAAGTTATTAAATTCTTACAATGACTTTTTAATGCTCTATAGAACCTACATTATCTTTGTAGATGTATCTCAAAGATTAGGACATAACTAAAATTTGGGATTAGCAAAACCTTAATATCTTTGTTCAAGCATGTACTAAATAATTTTCTATAGCCTCTAATGCCTTTGGTGCTCTATTGATTGTTTAAAATGTCCCATGCTAAAAACCATGTCTAGTAACCAGTTACTAAAGAATAGAACATATCATCCCTTAGTATACCTTGAAATGTATTTTTTCCTTTCTCGTGTTTTTTTAAACTATATTTGTGACACTTAATATTAGAAATGGTTTTTAGGTTGTCAAGATCTATCATTTTTAACATCTCATTTATATACTTTATTTAAGAAACGATGATACCTTTCTCATCCTTCTTCCATTCATCCATCAAAATAAGTAACCACATTATAATTTTTTTATTATTTATAGATATTTTTTAAATCAATTTAAAGTAAAATGTTTGAGTACTTTAGTAAAATACTTCAAAATTTTACTAAACAAATATAAATTTTTAAACAAAAAGTATCAAAAATATAATAAAATTGAACAACTATGAAAAAGGGAAAATCATATTATAAAATAATATCGATAAATAATTTAATTTAAATTAAAATATATAAGGAAAATTTCAAACATAAGAATTAGGAAATGTTATACTTTTTGTTGTGCCTAAATATATGTGCAGCTATATTAGGAGAAAAAATTTCGTTAACAAAATTTAAAAAATAAATTATATATTAAATGATTCAAACAATAATTACATAGTAACATAATTGTTGATAATAATTTTATGAGCACAAAAATTAACAAGAAAAAATTTGAAATGTCTTATATCGTGAGCTTATTTGTTCATAAGTGTTGGCCTTGATGACAAGGCATTTGCATGTACAAAATTTCTTAGTTTCAATGATAACAAGAGTTTTTGATGATGTATGCATATTCATATGTGATGTATAAACTAAAATATTTTTTCAAATAATAGAATTCATATACTATAAATAATAAAAAAAATTATTCTTCAAATCAAAAGTTTTTATTTCTGAGTAACCTATTTTCTGATATCAATTGATTGAAAATTGAGTCATGTTTTATTGAAACATGATCATATTATTCTTTTTTGCTTGTAATTGACTGGTTAAAGAAATCTTCAGATAATCATCAAGTGTTAACAATTCATGTTTTCTAAACGTAATCATATGTCATTCCGAGATCATCATTGCTTTATTTCATGCAATGTACAATACTTCATTACAAAAAAATATTTCTTACTTCGTTTTAAAAAAAATTCATGCAATTCATCGATGAAGGAACATGATTCATCAAAAAATAAAATATTTGAACTAACTTCATCATATGAAGAACATTCACCTCGATCATGAGCAACTATGTGCATAACCTCCATGGTATTTGTGGGGCTCCTCCACTTATTTTTCTTCTCTTTCATCTTCTTTCTTTTCTTCTTATTACATTTTTCTTTTTTTTCATATTACCCTTCTAACATGCACATAGCATCAAAGAAAGTGTTTTGAATGAGCCTTTTAGTGGAAATTTCTTATAATATAGCAAAAAAAGATTTACATTTTGGAATAAAGTTATGTGCTTATGTTCATAAGAAATATTAACAATAATTTTATGACTTTTTCAAGTCATTTCCTCAACTTTAAATCATCATTTCGAGCAAAATAGTTGAAAAGAAGTTTGCCAAAATGACAATGGTTGACTTTTGAACATTGGCGGGAACTTGAGCATTCTCCCAAATGGGATTTTGCAAAATTTAAAACTAAATAATATTATGTGCCTATAAAGGACCAGATCTACGAAGTAAGCCTATGGAATAGAGACATTCTCCAATAAAAGAAAAAAGCTACTTTGGTACCACTTTTTCACCATCCTGTGCAACCAAAGATGGAGAATTGGGATTAATCAAATTTTTTAATAATCCAAAAAAGAAAATCACTTAAAAGTTCTAAAATATTCAACCATTGGACCATATTGAACAACCAACCCATAAAAGTTTATAAACTGGATCATAATCTACTTCACTTAGCTTAAGTAGAGCAGTTAGGCTTTAGATCCAGATACGTTTATCAAGAAAATGTTTTGTGAATCTTCTAACAAAAGGAATTGAAGCAGTGTTAACCTCAATAACACACTTTCCTCAATGCCTTGGAGCAAATCCTTCCAATTTCTATTGACAAAAGGACTTACTTTTGAACTAAAAGTTGTGGCACCATAACACCTCAATGTAAGGTTGCTAGTCTTCTACTCATTAGATAGCTTTTAGCTAAGATCTTTCCTTGCTCACAAATTGAGCCAAGGGTTTTTTTAAGACTGTAGTTATAATGAAAGTGGGAAAACATTACCCCTAATTTAATTACATGGATATGCAATAAATATCACTAAAAATTTGAGATTAAAACTTACAAAAGAAAATCATGAGTTTTTTTATTGTTTTGAAGGTATGAAATTGCTATCCTATAGTAATAGAGGAATGCACTTCAACATTATCCAAAAATGATATTTCAATGTACATCTAATGAAAGGCCATCCATTTAATGAAATCTATCATACTTTTCTTTACCATAGTGTAGGAGGAAAATGAAGCCTTTTTATAAGAATTTTAGTAATCATAATTTCATCAAAATCGTTGTATGACAATTAAGTAAAAATTTCTTTTCTCAGATAATACATAAAAGACTTCATAGATTTCCTGTTCTAAACATAATGTTTGCACAACATATGCATACCTCAACATCACAAAGGACTTACTGCACATGAACATTGATCTACCCTGCAGAAGCTATATCTAGAAGTGTATTTGACACACCAATTCCACTCACCAATGAGATCACAAGTCACATATCTTCTATGCATGTTGCATTGTACATTGCACTACTAAGTAATACTACTCACTAACACAACCCTTTTCTACATGAATGACTCTACCAACAAATCATATTCAAGTATCCAAGGACATGAAACTTTATGTTTGAAACTAAGTATTGTGTATCTTAGCAATCATGTATATTTCATAAAATTATCAAAACAAATGTTTACGTTAGACTTAATCTTTTATATAAAAGAAAATTATCATTTTAAATTAATGTTAGTAAATTAAAAAAAGTGTAAAAATGGACAAGATAATGCCTAATGTGCTAAAAACTTTTACTATAACATATTAAGTCCTTTTGAACTGTACTACCCAAGTGATGCATAAGTCAAGTCAAATGATGTTGTGATAAGTATGGCCTGATCTCAACATGAATCTTTTGTATAACAAAATTATCATTATTGTTCAAATGGATTAATTATTATCCAAATAACTTTGCAATTGATAAGATAAATAATAATGATATAATTAAGAACTTTCATTTGCAATCCATGAATCCAAACATTTAGCAATATAATTTTTCAATTTAGTGTTGTCACTTATCTAATCTTGATTCATATGTTTAACTATAATTTTCATCTTCTTTCATGCACAAAAGATTCTTATGAATTATATTGATGTGCATTTGTATGCTCTTAGTTTTTATAAGATAAGCATTAATAAATCTCTACTTCTAACCAACCATGAAGCACCATCAAATTCTTTAATACCAACCATTAGTTTAAGGTTATTATGATACTTTCTATTGGGTTTGCAGTTCAAATCACTAGATGTCTTATAACTAAACCCAACATGGGGGTGAAATTTAAATTATTAGATTTTTAAAACACTTTTGTAGAGTACTACAATAGAACACCAAACATTACATGGAATGATTAAAGCAATTGAAGATTAAAGAAATAAGAAATATTAAAATGTAGTAAAAAGAAATGCTTGCCAAGTATGACAATGCTTTCCAACAATACTATGGACGTTATCGATCCTTAATTTGCCAAGCTTGAGCCTATCAGTGCCTAACCACTTCTTCATAAGTGGAGAAAGTTTTGCAATTTCCATTTATATAGGCTAAACCATAAACCCTTTTCTACATTTTTCATAAGCCCAAATATTACCCTCATTATCTTTTTCTGGCAAGAACTCAACCCTCATTACTTTTTAGGTTGTTAACCAAAACCCTAACAAACCTCGACACTAAGCCCTAAATCTTCCTTTCTTGAAACAAAGCACTAGAGTGGGACTTCCTTTCTCTTAATCCATGTAATGAAATAAAGAGAATAAGAATTATAATTCTAAAATAAGGGAAAATAATAAAATTCAATGTGTACTCTTTTGAGATAGAAAATAATGAGTCATAACATAATGGTTGAATCACTATTATCAATAAATAGTTTCAAATTATTTTTATGGAGAGTGTTGTATTATAGCTCTTTTAAGATCTTCCAAAATGCACATCTAAGATTTTGTAAAAAAAATATATTAAGAGAGTGAAGTTTTACTAAAGTTTTCATAAATAATGTAATAGGCTTTGAACAGCATCATATCCCTTTTCAAATTTAACAATTGAAATAAAAATTTTAAGGTGAGTATTAAAATGTATGCATTTTCTTTTGCACAAAATTAGTACTTTTTGTTGATGTATATTAGTTTAGCTTTAGAATGAAATTGTTATCCTCATCTTTTCTTAATGTTTACTTAATTGTTTGAGCATAATGTGATAATTTATGAACTAATGGCTAAGCTCAACATTATACCTCTTTCTAAGTTCATTAGCGTTATTAGATAATTTACACCCTTCAACTTCTATTATCTAAGTTCAACTAACAATACTTTTTATTTTCCAATAAGCTTTTTGATGAAAACCTAGTTTTAGCTCAAGTTTTATTCACATTCACTAATGTATTTGACGTATGATAAAAAATGTCATCATATTGCACTTCAAATTCTTGTGAAATGGTTTGATGGTCGTCAAATAATAAAGTCAAGTTGTTGATCAACTTTTTTCTTTCTAGTGGATATAACCTTGAATGACTTATAGTGCATTAAATTGAACATATCATGATTATTCAAGTTGTCTAATGGACTTCCAACAAATCTACACCATAGAATTTGACATTCTTGTTGTTTCTAATATAATTAAGTGATTCATTGTGCATAAAATTTATTTAGTAATTTTTATTTATAAAATCATGTGCTTATTACATTTCAAAGGTAGTTTCTTAAAAAATATTGAACTTTTGAAGATGAAATGTATTTGCAAATAAGAATAATTTTTTTCACTTGAAGTTTAATATTTTTATAGACCAAAATTTAAGTTTTTACTTACATTTTTAGCTTATGGCTTTTCTTTATTCCTAGTATTTAAATCTTTCATCTCAATAATGGTAATAGGTTTATATTCAATTCTATTAATTCTTAAAATGAATTGTAATTCCATACTTAAAATAAAATGCAAGTGTAGTTCATGATAATTCTCCAATAAAAAATAATTAGTCCATTACATAAGTACTCACAAGCACAAATAATGCCTTGAACAAAAACTCATGTTCTGTTTTGGGTTCTTAGAAATCTTTTACATCCTCGAGCTTATTTTATTTCATTGATATCTCTTTTGTAAGTTGTACTTAAGCATCACTTGACACGATAGGATTGGAATCATCAATAATAACTTTCTACTTCGTTAAATAAAAAATCATGTGCTAGGTATACCATAAAATGTCTTATTTATAATTCATTTAATAATAAATCAATTTAGACACTAAGATAAATATAATAGCTTGAATTTCAAAAATTTTTATTTACCTAAAATATTGTTATTGTTACTTGAGTAATATTTTTATGTAAGTTGGACACTTGAAATATTTTGTTTATTAAGAATATTTTACTGACAATTTTAAATAACTATTTGAGAAATTTAAATGTTTGTTGTTTCTTATATAAAAAAATTAAAAGTTTGTAATTAAAATATAATAATACAACTATGAAGGAATAAATAATACTCTAATTTAAATAATATTTAAAATATTAACATTTACTTCAAACATGTAAATATGATAATATAAAAACTTATATGACAAAAAGATTGTATAAATTAATAAAAATTATTTATTCATAATATAATGATAAATGTGTTAACTTGCAAAACATATTCAAACAAAAATAAAAATTTAAAAACATAATATATTACGTTGTTTGAAACTTTTAAATGTATTTGCAAATATGCCAAAAACTATTGATATTAATCTACAAATTTTGCAAAAAAAGCTGGATCTGACAAATATATTATAAAAGTTTCATAATTATTTAGTTATTTTTACTTATTTAATTGAATACATTTGAAGTTTTGATTTTATTGACAAATATATTATAAAAGTTTCATAATTATTTAGTTATTTTTACTTATTATTCGGAAATTATAAAAAAAAATTATAATTATAATACTCAACTTTATTAAATATTTACAATCAAAAAAATTTTGTGAATAAGTAATAACTTTTATCCCAATAATTAATACAAACTATTCTTGGTAAACATAAAGGTATTAGAAAAATAGAAAAAGAAAAATATTTTAAATCTTTAAAATAATATTATATGCAACAACACAAGCATAATAAATATACAAGTATGATTGGAAAGTAAAATAAAAATTATACCTAAGGAATCAATTATTGCATATAATTCAAAATATGCAAAACATAATATAATAATTTTTGGAGAAATTGAATAATTATTTTTTGACTGTTAAGGAAAGAAGTGTGAAAGCAATAAAACCTTGAAATAAAAAAAATAACAATTAAAATTATATGTGTAATAATAAAATTATATATGTTGGTTTATTAATATAATCCCAAGAAATATGTTTGTACACCTCCATAAAATTAAAAACATTTATAGTTATTAATAAAACTAAAATATAAATTTTTAAATAGAATTTTTAAATATTTCAAATTTTATGCAAAATGAAATAAACATAATTTTTCTTATAGTATGTTGAATTTTCTTTTGCTAACAAGAACAAAATGTATAATAAAAACCTTTGTAATGAAATATAAAACATCAAAAGAAAAAAACTTATTACATAAAAAATAATATTATGAAGATAAACACTTACTTCAAATATATAATTATATATAAAAATGTTATAATAATAAAATCGATAACAGATTCTTAATATTGAATTTTAAAAATGAAATTTTCCTAATACATAAATAAATTATTTTATTGAACTACATTTGGTAAAAAAGATATTAAAAACTAAAACTATATATAAAATTCGATATAAATAAATAATGTAACATAAGAATACTTTTATTTATTAAATTTGTATGAGGTCTATTGCATATTTTCATATTAGAAAATGATGACATAGTCATTGTTGGCTATTCACCAGCGAGTTATAGTACTCGCAAATTGATACATTTGACAAATATGTTATATGGAAGCTCTACATACTCTCAAGGTTTTATACCAACGTCTTAAGATGATTTCTCCCGCCTTCACATAAGACACGTGATTATCATAGATGGCTTTAATATCGTGCATTATTAACCCCCTTTTCTTAAATCGAAAAACATCTTTTGTAATACTTACTTAAAAATAAAACATTGTCATTTTGATTTTTAATCCATAGAATTTGTTAGAAAATTTAAATTTTTTTGTTACTTGTCATTACCGTTATGTTTTATTTGTTTTAAAATTATATATATATATATATATATTATCATATTTTCAATGTTTCTAATGATACTTCAATTTTTTCTAAAAAAATTATATCTTTAACATAATCCTTTTAAATCTTTAGTAATAATGAAGTCTAATTTTTATTTATTTGTTTTTTGTACTCAATATAATGGAATGTTGTACAAAGCATACAATTTTGTACAATATAGCAAGTAATATACACAATGTTAAAAATTTTATGTCAAGAATTTTCTTTTTTTGTGTTTTGATTTTTGTTTAATTATCTTACAAATTTTTAGAATAAATTTATAAAAGATAGAAAAAATTTGATATTATTTTTTATTTGGACAAGACATTCCAAACTTCTTCAATTCAAATAAAATTGTGCAATTAAGGAAATGATTAATATTAGAATTGTTTAAACTTTTAAACATCATGTCATACTACATAAAAAAGGTTCTCTCAACAGTACGATGATCGTAAATAAATTATTATATGTTAAAAAACATAACTTAAAAAAGTAAATCAATACACTTTATTTTATATATTCAAAATTTTTTAATAATATAAAATGATCAGATAGTACATTGAACTTTTCAAATAATTACTAAAAATTTTTATTATAGGACATAGGCATTTAATAATTTTAAGTAACATTTTAATAATTTAAATAAATGATATAGTAAGAATTTAAAGATCATAAACCAAGCAACAAAGATAAATAATGTACAGATATAAAAAACACAAAAAATACAATGATAACAAAACACTAAATTTTAAATTTGTTGCACAATTCTTGATGCTAAAAACTTTAAAATTTAAAAAATAAACATTATATTTCAATAATAATAATAGTATAATATAAAATTATAAAACAATAGCCTTACAAATTACATACACAACATAGCCATAAAATGTGATATTTAGAATAACATTTGGGTAAAACTCCAACGCATTTAACAAATACAGTTACAGGATTTAAAGAGAATTGTTTATTACGTCAAAATTTAAGTTCTTGAAGACTCTTTCGTTTTTAAAAGTGCTCAACACTCACAACTATTTAAAAATAAAGAAACATCAAATATTTTTATATAAGATAGAGAAATAGAAAGAAAAAAAACCTTACGATGAAATAATTTTAACTTTAAATATAGTATTATCAAATGTTCACCAAAGCATAGAAGGCCTATATTTTAAAAATTAATTTTAACTATACTAACTAAGAAAAGTATAAACTTCATAAAAAAATGTATAGAAATAAAAAAATTTATCCATAATATAATAAAATAATTAAATAAAAAGACCCAAGACATTTACTATGTACGAAAATATGAAATACAAAACTAAATGTTTAAAAAATGGCAAATATTAAATATGACATATAATGAGTGAGTTTTTCAATTACATGTAGTATCAAAAATTTCATAAAAGAAATTAAAAGTCCTTATATTTTTTTAAAAAATATTTTGAAATAAATAATTAACCCTAAAAAACTAATATTACCAATGTAAAAATTGTAAATACATAACAAAACTTAAATATCATAATGAAATAACTTAATAATTGGCACAGCATAATATAAGAATTCCTTTCATGATATTGCAAGTTAAACATAGTTAACGTTACAATAAAAAAAATTCAAAATTACTAAAATACAAAAAAATAATCAACATAATAGAACACTAAAAACATTAAAATTTAAATCTAAAGCTTTTTTACAAAAAACATTCTTGTCATGGTAACCACAATAAATTTGTGACAATAAGATGCAAGTTATTAATTTGTTTAAAATAATAAAATTTTATAACCTAAGTGCAAAAAATTTAAATGAATAATGTAGCCATGAATCAATAGAAGGTCATTAATTTTACAAAAATAATTTAGTTTGACATAGATAATGCTTATGAGTAATGTTGGGACCAATCAGTACACAACATGATGCATGCCAAGTTTTATTACATGACTCACAATAGTAAAAATTATACTTAGGTAGATTGAGGTTGGGGATGATTTAGATAATCAATGTGTGTATAAATATTAAGTGCTACAAGCTTATAATAATTGATCCTAGTACGATAATACAAAAAAGAAATAGAAGCAACATGACTATTTACATATAGAGTTTTATTATCATTCATTTCTTTTATTTATATGTTATTTATTCAAGTTATTACTTAACAATAAATTTTAATTATTAATAATTTTAATTTTTATCTCCAATTCTTATCTTACATATTGATGTAAAACTTTCATCCAAAAAAAGCCAAAGTTTTCATATATGGGCTCTTGTTATTACAAAGTACATACAATGTATTATTTATAATTCGATTCATAATAAATAAATTTAGGCAATATGATAAATATAATAGCTTGAATTGAAAAAATTTTTATTTTCCTTAAATATTATTACTAGCACTTGAGTAATATTTTTATCAAAGTTGGACACTTGTAATATTTTGTTTGTTCAGAATATTTTCTGACAATTATGAATAACTATTTGAGAAATTTAAATGTTTGTTGTTTCTTATATAAAAAAAATTAAAAGTTTATAATTTAAATAAGTTTATACAACTATGAAGGAATAAATAATATTCTAATTGAAATAATATTTAAAATATTAGCATTTACTTCAAGCATGTAAATATGATAACATAAAAAAATTATATGACAAAAAGATTGTATAAAGTAATAAAAATTATTTATTCATAATATAATGATAAATGTACTAACCTACAAAACATTTTCAAACAAAAATAAGAAATTTAAAAACGTAAAGCATTACGTTGCTTGATACTTTTAAATGTATTTGCAAATATGCCAAAAACTATTGATATTAATCTGCATTATGAAGAAAAAGCTGGATCTGATAAATTAATAAATAATAAAAATCATAGCATCAATACATTTGAAGTTCAGATTTTATTGACAAATAAATTAGAAAAAATTTCATAATGATTTAGTTATTTTTACTTTTTTTTTAAAAAAATTATAAAAAAATTAATAATTATAATATTCAACATTGTTAAATATTTACAATTAAAAAAATTTGGTGGATAAGTAATAACTTTTATCCAAAAAATTAATACAAACTATTCTTGATAAACATAATGGTATTAAAAAATAGAAAAAGCAAAATATTTTAAATCATAAAAATAATATTATATGCAACGACACAAGCATAGTAAATAGACATGTATGATTGGAATGTAAAATTAAAATTATACCTAAGGAATCAATTATTGCATATAATTGTTCAAAATATGCAAAACATAATATAATATTTTTTAGAGAATTTCAATAATTATGTTTTGACTACAATGAAAGAAGTATGAAAAAAATACAACTTTGAAATAAACAAAAAATAACAAGTAAAATTATATGTGTAATAATACATAAAAACATTTTGGTTTATTGTTATAATCCCAAGAAATATGTTTGTACACCTCCATAAAATTAAAACATTTATAGTTGTTAATAAAAGTAAAATGTAAATATTGAAATAGAGCTTTTAAATATTTCAAATTTTATTCAAAATGAAATAAACATAATTTTTCTTATTGTATGTTGAATTTTATTTTGCTAACAAGCACAAAATGTGTAATAAAAACCTTTCTAATCAAATATAAAACATGAAAAGAAAAACAATTATTGCATAAAAATTAATATTATGAAGATAAACACTTACCTAAAATATTTAATTATATATTAAATATATAAAAATAATAAAATTTATAGCAGATTCATAAAATTAAATTTTAAAATAAAATTTTCATAATACATAAATAAATTATGTTATTGAATTACACATAGTAAAAAAGATATTAAAAACTAAAAATATATAAAACATTTGATATAAATAAAAAATGTAACATAAAAATACTTTTATTTATTAAATTTTTATGAGGTCTATTGCTTGTTTTCATATTTGAAAATGATGACATAGTCGTTGTTGGCTATTCACCAGTGAGTTATAATACTCACAAGATGATACATTTGACAAATATGTTATATGGAAGCTCTACATACTCTCAAGGTTTGATACCTATGTCTTAAGATGATGTCTCCCACCTGCACATCAGACGCGTGATTATCTGAGATGACTTTAATATCGTGCATTATTAACCGCCTTTTCTTAAATAAAAAAACATCTTTTGCAAAACTTACAAGAACATAGAACATTGTCATTTTTATTTTTAATTGATGGAATTTGTTAGAAAATATTAATTTTTTGGTTACTTGTCATTACAGTTATGTTTTATTTATTTTAAATTTACATAACTATATATATATATATATTATCATATTTTCAATATTTCTAATGATACTTCAATTTTTTCTAAAAAAATTATATCTTTAATTTAATCCTTTTAAATCTTTAGTAATAATGAATTCCAATTTTTTATTTTTCTATTTTTTACACTCCATATAATCGAATGTTGTACAAAGCATACAATTTGGTACAATTTGACAAATAATATACATATTTTTAATGTTAGAAATTTTATGTTAAGAACTTTCTTTATTCTTGTGTTTTGATTTTTGTTTAATTATCTTACGACTTTTTAGAATAAATTTATAAAAGATAGAAAAACTTTGATATTATTTTTTATTTGGACAAGACATTCCAAACTTCTTCACTTTAAATAAAATTGTGCAATTAAGGAAATGATTAATATAATAATTGTTTAAAGTTTTAAACATCACATCATACTACATAAAGAAGGTTCTCTTAACAGTACGAGGATCGTAAATAAATTATTATATGTTAAAAAACATAACTTAAAAAAGTAAATCAATACACATTATTTTATATATTCAATATTTTTAACTAATATAATATGATCAAATAGTACAATGAACTTTTCAAATAATTACTAAACATTATTATTATAGGACTTAACATTTAATAATTTTGAATAACTTTTTAATAATTTAAATAAATGATATAGTAGGAATTTCAAAATCATAAACCAAGCAACAAAGATAAATAATGTACATATATAAAAAAGGCAAAAAATACAATCATAACAAAACACTAAATTTTAAATTTGTTGCACCATTGTTGATGCTAAAATATAACATAATAGCCTTACAAAAATAATAAAATTCAAAAATAATACCCTTACAAATTACATACACAACATAGCCATAAAATGTGATATCTAAAATACCATTTGGGTAAAACAACAATGCATTAAGCAAATACAATTAGAGGATTTAAAGACAATCATTTATTATGTCAAAACTTACGTTCTTGAAGACTCTTTCTATTTTAAAGTGCATAATACTTTCAACATATTTAAAAATAATGAAACATCAAATTGCTTTATATAAGGTAGAGAAAAAGTAAAAAAAAAATGAAATAATTTTTAATTTAAATATAGCATTACAAAATGTTCACCAAAACATAAAAGGCTTATATTTTAAAAATTAATTTTAACTATATTAACTAAGAAAAGTATAAGCTTCATAAAAATGTAAAGAAATAAAAAAAATCCATATATATTAAAATAATTAAATAAAAAAACCCAAGACATTTACCATGAAGAAAAATATGAAATACAAAACTCAATGTTTAGACAATGACAAATATTAAATATGACATATAATGAGTGAGCTTTTCAGTTACTTGTAGTATCAAAAGTTACATAAAAGAAATTAAAAGTCCTTACATTTTTAAAAAAATATTTTGAAATAAATAATTAACCCTAAAAAAATATTACCAAAGTAAAAATTATAAATGCCAAAAAAATGCCTTTTAGGGTGAATTTTTAAATTTTTAATAACTAATTTTTTTGCTCATAGAAGAACTTAAAGAACAACGAATGTTAAACCCTAAGAAAATCATTGTAGTTGGAGTGATAGATGATTATGAAATTTATTTAATTTTTAATTTTTGAAATTTCACTATTATTTTAATTAAAATATTAAGCTTGATTAAATTTTTTTTATAATACCAAAAAAGTTAACTTTTTTATCACTAAAAACTTTATTTAAATTAATCATCTAGGAAAGTATAAGATTCCTAACTTTCATAATTTTAAAAATCATCTTACATTAATCACTTCTTTAAAAACCTTCTTCCAATAATGCAAAAAAGTTAATTACGAAAAACACCTTGTCCTGACCAAAGCAAATGCTTTTTAAATAATTTAGTCAAGGCATGACTCTTGAACATATATGCTATAATATCTCATCATGGAATTTCTCTTAAACTCGTTATGTGCAAATTAGTAAGAAAGGGTAGTGAACTAGAGGGTTGCTAATCTTATATGTTCAACTGATTATACACCTGCAAGTAAAGCCTACATACAATTGCCTCACAGGTAGGGGAATAACATGGAACAAAAATTACAAACTCATTTTGCATATATCACTTAAAAAATTTTGAAACAAATGTGCACTATTTTTTTTTGTGGTCAGGTAGAGCAATCAAAAATTCATTTGCTTTTTTAAAACACATAGATCTAAAACAAATTGTTTGAACCCATAATCATGATAATCAAATGCTAAAATATTAACCATCTTTTAAAAAATGTGTAGATTTAAATCTAATCATTCAGTCATGAAATTTTCAAGATCGAATGGTTGAAGATTCATCTTCTTTTTTTAAATATGTAGAATTAAATCTAGCAACCTAATTATTTTTTTATTATATAATGGTCTAGATTAATGTCAATAATGTATTTTTCATTTACATTGATTCAATCACATAAATGTTGGATATAATAATCTACATTGAAATCTCAGTGGATATAATTTACTCTGATCAAATTACACAATTTGTAATATAATGATCTATATTTTCAATCGTGTGGCTCTCCTTTTTCATAATCCATCCTATAGTCAAAAAAACATCTAGTGATGATTGATGGATTACAATGGTTATTTTATGAGCACTACTAAGCCACCAAGCCCAGTATTTATTGTAAACAACAATGTTTAAATATCTATTGAATTCAAGCCATTCTTCTTATAGTGACTATTTCGGTTATTTTGTAACATATTTTAATCATTGAAATTTTTCTATAAATATTGGATTTTTTTGATATAAAAATTTAGAGAAGGAATAAGATCATCTAAAGCTACAAAGTTTAAGCCTTAAAAACTTATGGTAATTATTATTTCAATTTGTTGTCCAACATCCTTGGAGCTCTGGCTTTCTTTTCTTTTTCACTCAAGTAAAAGAAAAATTCATTTTTCTTCATTATATATTTTGTTATGCATATGATTATTATATGCATCAATTTCAATACTCTTCTTGTAATTTTTCCTATATGTTTTATTTCATTGAAAGATTACAATAGCCCATTTATTTTATTTTATTTTATTTTGTGAGCATTGTCTTTTTTTTAAAGTCTTATACTAATTAGTTTTGCTTTTTTGTAGCCTTTATTTAGGGAGGCTGTAGGTTTGCATTTAAATTGAATCACCAAAGATTGTTGTACTTTTTTATTATTTCTAATTTTTTTTTTAAAATTTTCTTTCAAATTTAAAATATAACTAATATATTTATAACAATATTAAATTTACATAAAAAAGTTCAATAATGATTTATTTGAGGTTAATAGACAACAAAAAAATCATACTCTAAAATATTGGTTAAAATTACTTATACAAAAGTCAAAATATTTTTCATAGCAATTAATCCCTCTTGATAAAACATGTTTCAATTTGTTTATCCATAGAGAATAATTGCTTGAATTAATACATGAACAAGCTTTTGTAAACATGCTTTTGAAGTGAAAACTAGTATATGAATATCACATACTAAATTATAACTTTTTATATTGGTGATTAACCAAAACTAGGCACAACTAGCTTATATTTAGGAAGGTAAAGAAAAATTTGAAAGTTTAGATGTGTAATGCTTAGCCCAAAAAAATTGATGATTTGAGGAGAAGCCATAGTTGCAACCAATAGAATTTACACTAATAGAATACTCAATAGTACTTTATTAAAATCACAAAGATTGATTCATGTTAATTAGTTAGTCCTTCTACAATAATCAGGTATTTATTAAAAAAAAATTTTATAGTACTTAGAAAGTGTAGAGATGCTATTTGAAAAGATGTAGCCAAACAGCTTAAAAATCTTTTATTAAAAGGTTAAAATAAGTTTCTCAAATGACTAATGCAACAACTAAATAATTATCCATTTGGTAGACAAGAGCCATTGGATCCAATCCGAGGCAATACAAACCATAAAATCTAATGCTAAATAAGTGGATGAATTATGGATAGTCTTAAGAAGACAAATTTGATTAAGGCCATTTAATCATGTCAAATGAGATCTGGATCATTCAATTCAACAACCATAAAGTAAGAGTTGAGCTCAATATGTGATTGAAGGATAAGATGGATAGAGCTCTAGTCATCTAACAAGTTAAAATGAAGCTTCAGCCATTATATCTAGGAATAAATCATATGAAATCAATAGAATTAGTAATCACTATTATATCTAAGAGATAAAAAAGATGATGGGATGGATGATCATCATTAATTAATAAAGTGAAGGCAAGGACCATCATGTAATTGCAAAAATGCAAGATTAGACTATGCTAAAAGCTCCTAGTTTTGGATGCATCTGACACAAGAGATTTAGTCTGACATTATAGGGATGGAAGAATAATTAGACTTAATAAGCATTTGCATAGGACTAAAATTCATACCTAATTGGGTTTGGCTCCCCCTTGTGTGCATAGAAATTCATCACCTCGAATTACTTGTAACATAAAGGTCTATATCGCCCAGAACCAACCCATATATATACTCGGTTTGAATGCTACGTTGCTTTTACCAATACCTTACCCTATATGGTTTAAGAAATCATGATCAACAAGAATGGCCTTATCTTAATTTGGTTTCAATTTTTCTCTAAAACAAGGCTTGCAAGTGCCTACCCAAGCTAGCCTAACCAGAGAGCTTTTTACTTTCGCACAAGTAGGAATGTGGTATTATTTTTATAATTTTAGTTACAAAAATTTAACTTAATTAATTTTTCTAATTTAATTATGGTTTGGAAAAAAACATGGAATTTGATAAAGATATGATTTAACCAAGAAAAGCGTTAGTAGAAAGAAAAAAGAATCTCATTCATTTGTTAAATCAAGAAGATGATTGAATAATTTGATATAAGAATATGATTTAAAATTGAAACAAAATTAGAGTGTCACAAAATCATTAAAATTACAATCTATAATCAAAAATTATTTCCAAATTTGTTGCATATGTCTTCAAGCCTTGAGACTTACTCAACTATCCAAGATAATTTGGAGATATCTATTTTATAGTAAACTGGCACATTAAAAAAAATACAAAATATTTAAGACTTGACCCATTAAATATGAAGATAACCTACAACTTTCCTCTAGTACGCCATCACTTTTTTGTGATCATTGTATTTGCTATTGAAATATTAAGGCTCCCACTCACTTGAAGTTAGTAATTAGGGAAATGCACGCTTAAAAAAAATTTATAAGGTGCATTAGAATAGAAGTATTCAATAAAACTAATAGAAAAATGTAACATAAAATTTAATTAAATTAAAAATGCTGTAATATTTTAATTTATGGTTTAAATTTTGTTACAACTAATAGAGTTATGAGTTTAAAATTTACTTTTAAAATTTTTCACAAGTTAGTTGTAACATAAAGAGCTACATCTTTTGTAAAAGAAATTTAATTAAATATGATGATGTATGATTAGGAGTTGCTCAAAAACTTTCTAATGAAGCAATTGAGAGAATGTTTATTTCATTTATTAACTTTATTGATGGACTATCTTGTTTGGGAAAGACTATATTTGTGAATGAACACATAAAAATGAATTTTAAAATTTTTTCAAAAGTGTATGAATGATCAAGCCTACCACAAACATTTCTTTTTAAAATTGGATGACCTTATCGGTGAGCTCATGACTAATGAACTAGAGCTAGAGAGGAGAAAAGAAGAAAAAAGGCTTGATTTAAAAAAACAAATCATAAACAAAATGTAAACAATTGGATTAAGGAGAGGAAGATACCTTAGAAGAGGAGATTATAGATGAAGATATCATAGCTCTAATTTTGTAATTTTTATCTAAATTTTTTGGTGTTGCAAGAAGATATACAAAACAGAGGTCCAAAAAAATGAGAGAAGAATAGAGATGACCCTTCGCCATATGTGTGACAATGTAGGACATATCAAAGCACCATGTCTTATGGTGTAACATGGACTTTAAACAGAGAAGAATGAAATGATGAAGAGCAAAAACTAGAGAAGAATGTTTTGAATAAAGCCTAAAGTGACTTATAAGATATTAACACAAGTGAAGAGAAAGTGAATAATGAAGGGCTATTTTGGATGTTGGCTCATGTGGATGAACAAGAAAAAGGAACATGATTAAGTGAAGTAAAGGTAAGTTATCATTATGAAGGATTACCTTAACAATTAATTTATGGGTGTAATAATATGAAACTTTATGTAAGGAAAATAAGAAACTAACAAAAAAAGATAGTGAATATTTAAGACTTTGTGAACCTATTAGAGATTGGACTAATAGATATTTAATGAACATGTAAAATGCTAATGATGGTTTAACAAAAAAAATAAAGGGCATGCAACATTAATTATAGAATTAATGATCTTAAAACCTTGGAATATACTTGTTCATTATTAAATAGAAAACTTGTTATTAAAGATGTTTTTTAATGGGAGAATATTTTATGTTCATTTGGGTAATGGAAATGTCGATATTTTACATGTATGTATAGCATGCAAACAAACTATACAGATCACGTATGTATTATTATAGTTCGTGTTTAATCTAAATATCCTTACTTTCCTTGGTAGTTAGAGGTAATAATAGTTCCTCCACTCATAAATATGCTTGAACTAAAAAAGGTTTCAATTCATAAGCCTAATAATTAATTTATAATTATTGGAATGTTTTCTTTTGAAGTAGAAGTTAGACATGTGATTCTTGGATAGTTGATGATTGAGAAACATGACGAGAAATATCAATTTTCTCTCCCAACAAGAAGCCAACGTTAAAGGAAAAATAGTATTTGGTGGCAAGCAAAAGAATTACAACAAATGACTTAGTACTATTAGAATTCTAAATTTTTTATTGCTAAAGTTTATAAGATTAAACTATAAAGTATAATTTTTGTAATATTAGTCAACTATGTGATAGCAATGTTAGCATTGTTTTTGCTTTTATTACATGTAAAATTAGTATATATGGAAATGTAGTAATTAATACAGCTAATAGAAATAACACTTATTTACATAATTTGAATAAAGTAAATAGTTCTCAAATATAATGTTTGTGCCATATGTTGCTGTTTTTAATTTATGGTATAGAAGACTTTCTCATGTTACCACAAATATCTTTGAAAAAATGATTAAATATAACTTATTAAGAGGATTAACTTAATTGTTTTATGTAAATAATTATGTCTTCTCTTTGAACTTTTTGAAATAAATTTTTTGGACATATACACCAAATGAGTATAGAATGTATGAAATATGGACTAGTTATATTAGATGACTATGTTAGGTATAAATACATAATTTTCTCACCAAAGAAGAGTAAATCTTGTGAAAAATTTCATATCTTAATAACTCAAACGAAAATGAGCTCAGTTACAATTTAGATTCCATGAGAAGCAATAATAAAGGTGAATTTAGAAGTGAGAAATTTATTGAATATTTTAACAACAACAGAAATTCAAAAGCATTTTCTAACAAATTTGGTAGAGGAGTAGGATCCCTTCTAGATTGAAAGTAAATGAGAATAATTTCACACAATTGTGCATAAATATTGCATTAATGTTGTTGAGAATTGATCAACTTAATCATGATTGTCTAACAATCAATGTAGCCTTTACTAGAACCACTTGCCCTTTCATTCCCCTATCCATTCAAATAAAGGTGCAATGAACAAGAGTTCTTTTTTGTACCATTGATTGATGTAATCAATGAATTCATTCAATATTTCCCACCTAGGATTGGAGGCACTCTTGTTTCAATGAAGTGTAGCTATTGCATTAAAGTATACAATTTCTATTAATGGAGCCTTCATTTATTATGCAAATTGAATAGTCTTGCACCAAAGTGTTCTTAATTAACCATTTGGGTTTAGCAAACACTTAGCTGTAAAAGGCACTAACTTATTTCCATGGATTATCAATGAGCAATTGAACTAACTACTCATCCACATTTATGGTTTCATAATTGATGCTTTGCATTCATAATAACCAAATCCCATTGGAATTATTCCCAATGTAGTACTCAAATAATCCCTTAGATAGAGTATGCAATAATGTATTGTTAGCCATAGGTTTCATGAGAGGAATGAGAATTATTTCTAGTTTTTGAGTTGAAGAATAAACTGCCTTACATAGTTGTTATTTGTTGTACCTCTTACATTAAAAGCTTGGATGTTATTCAATAAAACTCATTTGTTATGAAATTTGAGAAAATCAAGCACTTCTACAAATCGTTCTCAAAACTAAGAGGCCGCTTTAACCATTTACAAAATTTCTTATTGAGTTCTTATTGTAAACAAGGCTGCAATCTTCCTCTTTAGGTTACATTAGACTAGAATTTTTAGATCATTTGAGCTAGTCATTGCTGAAATCTTAAAATTATTATAAGCCATTTTTTTGGTAGGCTTTATTTCAAGACACTAGTAAATAAAAAAGTATTTTGCATTATGATCTCAAGCATATTTACATGGATTTGAACAAATAGTTTTCCGCAAAGAGTAGTGTAATAAAATTTTATTTTGTCTACAGAAATAATTTGATATTAACTTTAAAGGTACATACGTAAAGCATACAAATTGGTCCTTGATGATAAGGCATTTTCATGTGTAAAGTTTCTCAGTTTTAATGTTAACAAGAGTTTGTGAAAATGCATGCATATGCATATAGGATGTTTAAAGTAAAACTATTTTTTATTTAATAATTTAATTCATAAAAATCATACAATAAAATTTTTTTAGTCCTTAAATAAAAATTTTTTATTTTTCAGCAATCTATTTTCTATTATCAGATAATTGATAATTGAATCAAGTTCTGACAGAACCTTGTAATTGAAATCCTTTTTTTCATGTAATTCACTAGTGAAAGAAATGTTCAAATAATTATCAAGTCTTAATGATTCATATTTTCTAAAGATAATCATTCATCATAATGTAAAATATTTAACTTATCTTCATCACACGAAGAAAATTTACCTCAACAATTAGCTATTATGCAAGTAAGCTCCAAATTATTTTTGGGGCTCCTCCTTCTCTTCCCTTACTTCTTCTTGCTTTTCATAATATGAATATTTCTTATGAACATAAGTACATAACTTTATTCAAAAGGTATAGCATTTATTTTGTGATATGAATTCTTATATAATTTTTACAACTTTAAATAAAGTTTTTGTACAAAATAATTGGAATGGTTTTTGCTAAACTAAAAATTGTTGACTTATGAACATTGGTGGGTACTTGAGCATACTCCCAAATGGGATTTTGCAAACTCAAAAATAAAATAATGTGATTTTCCTATAGAGGATCTACTCTTTGACATTAAGCTTATCGAATAGATAACTTCTCTAATCAATGCAATAATCAACTTTGATACAACTTATTCACTATTTTGTGTAATCAAAGGAGGAGAATTGGAATTAATCAATTGTTTTAATATTCCAAAATCTTGCTTCATCTTTTTTTTAAGCATTTTGGTTTAAAAAAGAAAACATGATTGAAAGTTTAATAAAGTAAATCACTTAAAAGTTCTAAGATATAACTCGACAGAATTCTATAACCTGGATTATATAATTACTCCTTCACTTTACATGAGTCGTGCGAGTAGGCCATAGATCTAGATTCTTTTGTTAAAAAAATGTGTTGCCAATCCTCTAACAAAAAGAGTACATGAAGTATTTACCTCAATAAAACACTTTACTCCAAGAATGGAGTAAATCCTTCAAATTTCTACTAACAAAAGGCCTTACTTTTGAGCTAAATGTTGTGGCACCGTAATGCCTCAATGAAAGGTTGCGAGTCATTCACTTATTAGAAAATCTTTAGATTATCCCAAATTTAATTACAAATGTATGTAATAAATCTGAATAATAAATTGAGATTAGAAGTTACAAATGAAAATCCTGAGAGTTTTATTATTTTGAAGGTATGAAGGTTATGTTTCAGTTATATATACTTCAACATAATCCAAAAATGATGTTTCAATTAAAGTCCCATGAAAGGCAACCCATTAAATGAAATGATCCTAGATTATTGAGTACTATTGAAATCCACCATACTTTTCTTGACCATAGTGTTGGACAAAAATGAGGCATATTTATAAGAATTTTAGAACTCATAAGTTCATGCAATTTTTTTTATGTCAATTAGGTGAAACTTCCTTTTCGTTCATAATGCATAAAAAGTATCATAGATTTCCTATTCTAAAAATATTGCTTACACAACATTTGTATACCTTACATCACTAAGACATATTGCACATCAATTACCTTATAGAAGTTACATCTAGAATAGTTTTTAACACTCCAATTCCACTTATTATTGAGAACACACATCACATATCTCGTATGGATGTTGGCATTGTGCATTGTATTCCTAATTAATAAAACTCATTAGCACAATCTTTCCTATAAGAATGACTTCCTACATATTATATGCAAGTATATAGGGCCATGGAATTTTATGTTTCATACTATTATTGTGTATCTTACCAGTTATGTATATTTCATAACATTATCATAACAAATGTTTGCGTTAGACTTTATCTTTGTATAAATGTCAATTATCATTTTAATTTAACGTTAGATTATTCAAACAAGTGTGAAAATCAACAAGATGATGCTTAATGTGTGATATATTTGTACTATAACATATTAATGTTTTCTTAACTCTACAACAAAAGTGATGCATAAGTCAAGTTTAAGTGAAGCTATGATAAGTATGGAATGATCTTAACATACATCTTCTACATAATAAAAGTACCTTAATTGTCCAAATGGTTAATTATTTCCTAAATAGATATGATGAATAATAATGATATAACTAATAAGTTCCTAATGCAATCCATGAATAAAAAAAGTTAAAAATATAATTTATCAATTTAGGGTTGTCTTATATAAATTTATCTAGTCTTGATACATACATTTCAAAATAATTTTCATCTTAGATAATGCACAAAAGTTTCCTATGAATTATATTGATGTGTACTTGTAAGCTCTTAGTTTTTATAACATAAGCATTAATAGAATCTACACATTCAACCCATCATTAGGCCTCTTGAGATTCTTTGATGCCATCTTTTAGTTTAAGGTCATTATGATACTTTTTGTAAGGTTTAGAATTCAACTCACTATATGTCATACAACTAAACCCAAGATGGGGGTGAATTTCGAATTATTAGAATTTTGAAATACTTTGGTAGAGTACAATAATGGATCACCAAACATTACATGGAATGATTAAAACAATTGAAGAATAAAGAACTAAGAAAGATAAATATGTACTAAAGACAAGTGTGGGCCAAATATGACTTAGTTTACCCACAAAAACTATCGGCTTTATTGACCCATAAGTCACCAAGCTTAAGCCTATTAGTACTTTTCTACTCCGTAAGTGGAGAAAGTTTTACAATTGCTATTTACATAAGTTAAAGCATCAACCCTTCTCTACATTTTCATGAACCCAAAAATTACCCTCATTAACTTTTTCTTACAAGAATTTAACCCTCATTTCATTTTTATGGTGGCATATAAAATCGAACAAAGCCTTGACAATAGGCCTTAGGAGTGTTCTTCCTTTCTAAAAACAAAGCACCATAATGAGATTTCCATTCTCTTAATCCATGTTAGAAGGAAACAAATAGTATAAGAATTTTAATACCAAAAAATAATAATAAAATTCAATGTACCCTTTTTTAGATACAAAATAAAGAGTCATAACGTAATTGCAGAATCACTATTACCAAAAAATATTTTCAAATTATTTTATGAAGAACGTTGTGTATAGCACTTCTAAGATCTTCCAAAATGCACATCTAAGCTTTTGCATGAAAAAAGATTAAGTGAAGCATTACTAAAGACAAGAAAAAGAATGTCATAGGTAATCAAAAGCACTTTATAATTTCCCAAACTTAACTATTGAAATAAAAATTTCATGCAGAGAATTAAAATGTATATTCTTTTCTTTTACACAAAAGTCGTATTTAAAGTTGTAGTGACTATATTAGTTAGCCTCAGAATCAAATTGTTATCCTTATGTTTCCTTAATTTTAACTTCAATGCTTTAGTAGAATGTGATAATTTCTATGCTTATTTATAAGTTAAACATTATACCTCTTTATAAGTTCATTAACCTTGTGAAATAATACACTCCCTTCAACTTTTATTTTCTACGTTCAAAAAACTACACATTTTAATTTTGAATTAGCTTATGAGAAAAACCTTGTTTTGGCTCAAGTTTTATTCTTATTCATTTAATTATTTGACCCACATTAAAAAATGCCATCATATTGAACATGAAATTTTTATGAATGGTTTGATGGCCATCAAATAAAAAGTCAAGATGTTGATAAAAGTTTTTCTTTCTATTGGAAGTAAACCTTGAATGATCTATAGTGCATTAGATTGGACATCACATGATTAATCAAGTTGTTTGATGGGCCTTCAACGAAATTTAATTTTAGAATTTGACTATCGCTATTAATTCTAATCTAATTAGGTGGTTCATTGCCCATATAACACTAGTTTTGGCAGGTTGTTAGATTTTTAAATGGACAATCCAACTAAGATTCTTTTAGTAATTTTTATTTACAAAAATTCATTTTGCATTAATTCCATTTCATAAATATTTTTTTAAGAAAATCTTAAATTTTTTAAGATAATTTTTTTTTTGCAAATATGAATGTTATTATACCAAAATTCAAGTTTTCTGTAAGATTTTTAGCTTAAGGCTTTTCATTATTCCTAGAATTTAAAGCTTTCACATAAAAAAAAGGTAATAAGTTTATATTCAATTCTATTAATGCTTAAAATGAATTGTATGTGCGTGTTTGAAATAAGGTACAATTATAGTCCATGATAAATCCCTAATAAAAAATAATTTACCCAATACATAAGTACTCAGTAGCACAAATATTTCCTTGAAGAAAAACTCAAGTTATGCTTTGGCATCTTTAAATCATTCCGCATCCTTAAGCATATTTTATATCATTCATATCACTTTCGTAAGTTATACCCTAGCATTAGTCAACACCATAGGTTAAGAATAATCACTAATAACTTCTATTTTGCTAAATAAAAAATCATGCATTAGGTATACCATAAAAAAAAATAATCTATTTAAATAGTTTGGTGTACTCAACATCATATTTAACCTTTGGAGCACAAGATATGAAGAATACCAAAATTTTTATGATCCAATATCTAAATGTGAGAAATGTTAAGAAATAAAATTGTCAATAATAGAATAAGGTTCCCTTGATATATAAATGTAATGCATATTGATACATATAACACTTAATACGGGGGCAAGTGAAATAAGTTTGTGAAAATTTTTCAAAATTCGCACATTAAAAACCAAATTGTTTTTGAATTGTAGTGAATAATATTACACAAACTAGGTTAACAAATATTAAGAAATTATATGCAAATGAAGGGTGCAAAAAATTGTTTTATATGTTTTGGCACTTACCAAAACATTGAACTTGTACAACCAATTGAATTGGGCTTAGTTTACCAAAACCTTTCACTCCTTTCTCATAGTTAGTGAAGATGCCATCACATCATCTACCATATATTTGGAATTTATACAAAAACCCATCCCTTGAGATATGTTTGGGCTTGAACACTGTTATTTCTATGAGATATTTGTTTGGCTCAAGCTAAAACCTCATGTAGGATGATATGCTAAACTTAGTTTTCGCTCATAAACAATTGAGAAGTGCAAAGCATCAAGCATTATATTCAAACAAAGCATAAACAAAGGATGTTATAGGCTTAGAATTTTAAGTCTTAGGAACATTAGGCAAGTAGTATCTTTTGTAAAGGCTAAAGACTTGCACTAATCTTTAACAGTTGGGATCACAACCTAGAGAAATAATGGTTCTAAGAATCCACAAAATGAAAACTCATATTGGTTGTTAAGTGGCACAGTAAACACAAAAGTAGAAGTTCTTTGAAAGCCATGCAAAAAAAATAAACCATTCACTTGGATAAACTAGAACGTTGGACTTAGTTATTGATTTTCTCAGAATTTGAAATAATGTGATTAAAAGTGATTTGATACTTTTTTGAATGCAAGGTAATGAGTTAGGATCTTCTTTTTTGCATGTTACCCTTCCTAGGGCTCCACCAAAGGATTGATTGTACTTTGCATTGTGTTATTAATTAAGATTAAAGATAACACATTTTTACTTCATTCAAATTTTAATACTTAAAACATGGTTGAGATGGCCATGTGGTTTGGAATGGGTAAGGGCAATGGTTATAAATGTTGGTGATAGTAGTGGTGGACTACAGTGGATATAGTGGTGGACTACAGTGGATAGTAACAAAAATAGTCAAAACTTAATTTTAAGCCTTTTTAAGGACATTTTCAAACAAAATTTACATTGATAGAATTATAGGACATCTACAAGAATGTCTTCTGCTAAAGTTAAAGCTAAAAATATCTAAAAAGTTATAAATTGATATTTAATTAACTTAAACTAAAGTGTAAATATAAATCACTATATAAACAATGGAGAAGCAAACTAAAATGTTCAACAAATAATAGTTGGCAACAATTGACACTACTAATAAGAATGATAGTAGAGATTAATGAGAAGCAAAGCGGCAAATATTGGCACAACTTTATGTCTAAATAAGAGTAGTACACCACCAAGTTGAACCTTTGCATGAAGTATGCGATGCTACTACATCACGCTCCCTAAATTGGAAAGAGCTTCACTTTTTAGACCTATGTGAAATTTCTGATACTTCTTTAACATCTCTATGTTTAGGTAATGAAGCTTCTACCCAATAATCCAAGTGTCATTAAATGTGTGATGGCCTCGCTAATGTTCCAAAAATCTTTGTGGTGCCAGATTCTATGTTAAAATTGTTTGATTATCTATGATTTGCTGAACTTGACTATCAAGTTGCTAGATGCGACTAAATATTTTGGTCGGACAGGGTTACTTAGCTATAATACTGAAGGGTCAAACGATTAACTAGGTATTTGTTATGTTCTTTGTAAGTAACATTATCTAGAATGTTAAAGATTGCATTTGTTTCTTGATCTTGAATTAAATCTAAAACATACTTTTTAATACTTAATCTTTTATATAATTCTAAATGGCCCAACATTATGGGCATTTAATTTTATAGAAGATTATAGTAGCCATCTCTCTAAATTCATATAGATCTTTACATAAGCAT
Source organism: Vanilla planifolia (assembly GCA_023846275.1). Taxonomy (NCBI): domain Eukaryota; kingdom Viridiplantae; phylum Streptophyta; class Magnoliopsida; order Asparagales; family Orchidaceae; genus Vanilla; species Vanilla planifolia. The sequence continues at coordinate 4,696,500 of JAIUJO010000018.1, forward strand.
CCTCAAAAAATTCTCTATGTTTCTTTCGAGCATCTACTAGTCATTTACAGATTTCATTATTTAAGTTAATTTGTTCAGAAATATGTTTATCTAATGATAAAAAACGATGAGTAAAACACACAAATTCAATGTTTTATTTTTAAAGAAAATTTAATATATAACAATAAAGGATCTTAGGTTGGCACTTGTTCCATTATTAAGCTATGAAGAAGATTAATGAAGCCTTAGTTTACTACTTTTATTTGCACATCTATCTACGATGTTAAGTAAATAAAAGCTTGTGTCTCATTCCCATTAGGAGACAATGTGACTTCTAGAAATAGTTAGTAAATCTGATATCATAATCTAAATAATTGTTTAAGGTAACCCATGTTGTTCCACAACTTAATCAAGAAATATCATTACAATATATCAGATAACTAATGAATTATGGTAGTGACTGAAATGAGCCATTTTGCAAAATATATCATCAACTACAGATACATTCTTTCTATTGGTTCTAGTAATCTTAATACAAAGCCAATAATTATGTATTTCCATGGTCATTGTGGAATAGGTAATGATTTATATTCACTTTGGCCATAATTACCTAATTTTGCTATTACATAAGTTAAAGATTAGGAATGATCGACATATCTTATTTGAGTAATCTTTGACAATAAAATAGATTAGCCACATCCCTTATGGTTTTGCCTTGACCAAAATGTCGAGTTAGAACTCTAGTATATATTTGTTGGATAGAAAAATCATTAATATTTGTGTGGGGAATTCAAAGTTATGATCTACATAAAAAAACCATTTTTCAAATAATAATCATGGGAAACTTATCATGAAAAGTATTGACTACTTGATAGATATGACCTAGATTCTAACAATCACTATATAAATTCTTGACACTTTGAAATCTAGTAATGCTTATAGTCATTGTTGAAAGTCAACAAATAACATGATTTAATGCATTTTCTGCTTTATTCTCCACCCTTGCCCTATGTTTTAAAGAAAAAGTTAATTTCCTATAAATATTCAAACATTTAGCATGCTAATTACTTAAATTAATTTGAGAGTAATGAATAATATGATACGTTGCATATTCTTAAATTAATGTTATTCATAACTAAAATAAGGGGCAAATTGTTGGGATAATAGATTCTATCTCCAATATCTTGGTGATTAAATTATCACATAATGTTTTTTTAATAAGAGTATTTCTTCCATTTCCATTTACATTTTCATTGATGAATGTGATAAGAAGATAACTTTGCTCATTGCTCCACTAATGCCAATTCTTTATGCAAAAACTTCTTCAAAGGTGTTGAAAAGTCTAGTAATCTAAGGACTGGAGGTTGAGTCATAGCTTCTTTTAATTTAGCAAAACTAATTTTGCCATATTTCCCAAGTTAAACCTACCATTATTCATTATAATATAATTGAGGCTATAATCATGCTTAGTCTTTGCATGATGCATTGTTAAAAAGTGGCAAGGCCATGAAAGCTATGAACTTAATGTAATTGGAGTTGGCCATTCAAAGATGGATTTTATCTTTTTAGGATTAGTAAAAAGATATTCTTTTTGAACTATAGAACCTTTGGATGACATTCTATCCATAAAACTTAACAATTCTTATTACTAACAAATAAATGTTGTTCGTGCAATGTAATGCATACCCATCTAAGATGTCATAAATATTCAAATGTGTTTTGGCTATAAACAAATATATAATCAAAATAGATAACTATAAAATGACCTAGATAAGAGCATAGAACTGGAGTCATAAGTGCCATAAATGTACTTGGAACATTCAACAATATGAATGACAAAATTAACCATCCATAAATTCCATCCTTTCTTTTATAAGAAGCCTTACATTAATCACTCAACAGATTCAAAAATAATAGTACCAACCTTTGAGATCTATTTTAGAAAATATGATAGCTCCAACAATTCGATCTAACAAATCATTGATTGTAGAAATTCAAAACGTATAATTAGTCATTATTTTGTTTATCGCACGACTATATATGCACATGGACCAAGTTTCATCACTTTTTATAGAAAACAAAGTGGGGGAATCACATGCTCTATTAATTTTCTTAATAAATTCAACTTGAATGAGCTCGTTTACTAATCAGTAAAATTCTATATGAGCATATAAATTTAATCAATAATTTAGTAAATCTGGTAGTGAAGTGTCAAAAACTAGATTAATAATATGCTAAATATCTATTAATAATTGGATTGTTTAGCAAGTTATCAGGAAAATATTCACAAATTCTCTTAACAATGGTCAGACTATGGGTGGTGGGGTGGTTATACTAATAAGAAATTTTCTAATTGTCATAAACTAGAGAACTTCACCATTGGATATACCCCTTTAATCTCGACTAGTGAAATGACAAATTAGTTTTTGGTTTCTTTTATCTTTTTCTTTTGGAGTATTTAGGCTTGAAGTTCTATTTAAGGGAAGTCAAGGATATAGCATGATCTTTGATCCTTAACAAAAATTACTATATTGGCACTTCTATTTAAAGTAGCATCTAAATCGATAACCAAGGACTTTTGAAAATAATGCAACCTATATAACATTACATGATAATTTTTCAAAGTACTGTGCAAAAAGTTTAAGGAATACAACACCCTTGTGTTTGTGGGAATTAATATTTTTTAGATCAAAGATATTGTGTATGCGTGGAGATGGTCTGCATATGTTAAGCCTATCTTTTTGGGAGTATTCTATCATATGACAATGATACAACAATCACAATCTAATACATTTGCAACTTTATTCTAGGATCCTACATTTTGTTTCAAAACAAAAATGAACTCTTGTAAATATTCTAACTATTTACCATGCTTATAAATTAAATTGGTTTGACCAAAATAAAGAATGTAATAGGTTGAATATCCTTGAATTAATGTTCTTCATGACTAAATGAAGAGCAAATTCTTGGGATAATTGATAACGTCTCTAATGTATTAGTGATCAAACTATCACATAACATTGTTTTTCATAGGAGTATTTTTTCCTTTTTCATGTAACATCTCTCTAATGATTGCAATAAAATGTCCAATTTTACTTAGGACTATACCAATGGTTACTCCTTAAGAATAAGTGACTTTAAAGGAGATTTAAAAGTCTAGTAATCTAATGATTTGTGCTTGTGTCATCATTTCTTTTTAATTAGTAAGATGACTTTTACCAATTTTTCATAATTTAAACTAAACCTTTTTAATATAATCTATAATTAAGGCTATAATCATGTTAAGTCCTTCAACGTACCAGAGATAAAAAGAGGGAAGGCTATAAAAACTATGAACTTCTTGTACGTTAGTTTGAGTTGGCCATTCAAAAATGGATTTATCTTTTTATGATTTGTAATTAATCATTCCATTGGAATTACAAAACCATTGAATGATATTTTTGAAATAAAAATCAACACCTCTAATTGATAAAGGTAAATGTTGTTCATGTAATATAATGCATACTTGTTTAAGTTGTCCTAACAATTCAAATATGGTATGACTATAAACTAATATAATAATCAAAATAGATAACAACAAAATGATCTAAATAAGGACACAAATTTATGTCATATGTCTCACAAATGTTCTTGGTGCATTCGACAATGTTAATGGCATCACAACCACTCATATAGTTCATCTTTTATTTTAAAAGTAGTCTTACATTCTTCACTAAGTAGATTCTAACAAAAAAGTATCAAGTTTCAATATTTATTTTAGAAAATACGATGACTCCAATTATTTAAATTCACAAATCATCATGTGTAAGAGTTGAAAACCTATAAGTAATCATTATTTTGATAATGACATGACTATTTACACACATGCACTAAGTTTTATCATTTTTTGTAGCTAACAAGTGGGGACAACACATCTTATAATACTATTCTTAATAAATCCCTTTTGAGTGAGCTCTTTTACTTATCAAGTAAGCTCTACATGAGCTAATGGATTAAATCTTTAATTTAGTATAGGAATGCAACACTTTTGCATTTATGAAAATTTATATTTAGTCAATCAAAGATATTATGTATGTGTGGAGATGTTCTGCAAATATTAAAACTATCTTTTTGATAGCATTCTCTGATATGGTAGTGATACAAATTTTACTATCTATAACATCCTTACTATGTTGGTCTTTAATTCTACAAAGGTATAAAAGACATTAGTAAATCACGGTTATTTAGTTATTCCTAGTGTAATCAAAATGCATTTCATAATAGTCATTGTGGTAGCATATATTAAAATTTTTAATCTGGTGCTTGCAATTGTACTTCAACATCCGAATAGAAAATATAATGCCCTCTTTCATAAGTTTATTGCTCTCTTTCTTTTCTTCTCCTATATTTATGTGAAAGACTCTTTTAAGACACTAGGTTGTAATGTGCCTTTTCTTGTTAAAATGATAACTTTGTATTGTAGAAGTAGTAGATGATTTGTCCAAGTTTTGGATTTAATAAGATGGTAGTTTTGGTGATGTTCCATAGTTTGTTTATAGAGCAGAAATAGACTTAGTCGAAGTAGTGGTATGCATTTTTGGGTTGAAGTTGTCAAATTAATCTAACAGTTGTAGGTAATTGATATTCTAAATCATAGGCAACTTTATATGCCTTTTCTAAACAAATAATTTTCTCAAGTATAGGTCAATTGAATAGTCTCACTAAGCAAAACTAAAAATCAAAATAATCTGCTAGATCTAACTCCTAAGAATCACATCAGAGCATATAACCCTCAAATTTAGTAATGTATTTGTTAGGAGCCTTTGAATCTTGGGATAAACATTACCATTTATGCAAAAGTTGGCCAAAATAAGAAGTGAGTACATATTTATCCGGTAGGAAAACCTTGAGTTCTTCTCATGATTGGGTTATTGCTAGCATATGATCAGAAACATATCTTTTTAATGTGTGAACAAATAATCAAGCACGTGATTGCAGCCTAGGTTTTTACAAATTAGTACTTTTCATGACTAATAAGATCATGCCATTCAATAAAATGATCTATCCTCATTTCCTAAATTTGATATACTATAGACTCTAAACTATCTTCAAATGTTGCAACTCTTATTTTAACAATGCTAGTCCAGTGATCATTATCCCTACCATGTCTAATATCATGGGTATATGGAGTAGCTTGTCAGCTAGTTCATAATTTAATATAGTTAGGTTCATTTTTAGAATACTTTTTCTTTACTTTAGAGTTTGTTGTCATAGACCAACTTAATCTATGAGTTTCACCACATGTATTTTCATTACCATGTTTTAATCAATCTATGATGTTAGTAAGGTTGCTCTTAGCTCTTACGTTGAATGAATTAGTTCTATAATTACATATTATTGTATTATGTCCATAGATGACTATAGTGGTCAAGAATCAAACATTTTCCATTATTTTATAAACCTAGTAGTCATAAAAATTGGGATTAAAAAGTTTGTAATTTAGGATGATAAAGATAAAAGGAATCAAACAAATCATGAAATGTAATAGTAGAAGAACACACAAATAAATTAATGTTGTTGCATTAGACTTAAAAATAAGATTTTATTTATTTATTATGTAATAGTTCTTGATATAACTTTAAAAACAAATGCATAAAATTGAAAGATGTTGGTTTAATGATAAAATAAAAAATGTGTAAATTTCTTATAGCTAACCATTCTTTGATACAAAGTTAATATAAGATGATATACTAAAACCTTTTATTAGGTCATCGATAATTAAAAAGTTATTAGATTCTTGCAATAAATCCATATAAAGGCACTGTAGGAGCATAGTATTGTTGGATAAGCAAAACCATTCGTAGAAGCTCAGGGCATACATCATTTACATTAGGAATTTTAACCGAATGGAAAAAGAGATTTTCATAACAAACATCCAGAATACTTAAATTATCGATGATGTGTCAAGGTGAACAAGTGGAGTTTTTAGAACACTAAATGATAAAATCACATGTTCATTAAGACAAACTCAAAATTTAGTTAATGTGATTAATTTATGAAAAGTTGAAATTTAGTGATTAAGAGCTTTCTTGCTAATTTGATGCACTTGAAAATATTGGATAATATGTTAGGATCTATCTTTTTTGAGCCTGTAGCTCCCCTTGCTAGGTTACCTAAAAAATCACAGTATTATTTTGAATATAGAAAACACGCTTCTATTAAACTAGCTTAATGAAAGTACTTTGTTATTTTATTTAAATTATATTACTTACAACATTTGTAGCATCACTATCTATAGAGATTTTAGCATTATAATTAAAATTTGTTAGCCTAGGATATGAAAGGATATTTTGGGAATTTATGGAACATATTTTAGAATTCTAAAGAATATTTTTAAAATTCTAAAATTCATAAAAAAATTTAAAAAAAGATATTTTAAATTAAGCCAAAATTTTCCTTGAAATGATGCAAAAATAATTTGGCATAAGATGCTCTCAAATTGGCACGTGCATTTTTAGTGTCGGTTTAGTGAGTGGAAAGGAGGTGACCTACGTGTTCAGTGTAGTACGGGCAAATAGACATAGTTACATGTCAAGTCTAATTTGCAGGTTAGCACAAGCCAACAAGTTGACATGTGTAGACATGTTAAGAGATTTAATGGATTGTAGAACAACACTAATCTGTGTGTGTTGGGAGGATAAATGAGTTTAAAGAGTTAAGGTAAGTTGAGTTGGCCACATGAATCAACACTAGTATTGGCAAAGGTGAAAGACGAAAGCAAGCTGTAGCACAATGCAACCCAACACTCAATTTTAATTCTTTTTAAATTTATTTTGAAACAAGTTTTTTGCCAACAGAATTACTATACTACTGTAAGGATATCTTGATAGAATATAAATGAAGAAGTATTTCAAAAGCTACCAATTGATCTGCGAATAACTTGAACTAAATTATAAATACAAGCAATTTAACAAATTAATTAAAGGAAAATTAAAAAGTGTGATATACATGGGTCAATTATAATTGGTGCCTCAATAGGAATGATATGAAACACTAACTAAAAGTAGAGATCCTAAACTTTGAATGGCTCTAAGTTTGACTAAGAATAATATGTATCCTAATGGAACCCTTTTGTGATTTATGGAATGCTGCTATGGCACAACCTTACTAATATTTTTTAAATGCTAAAACATAACTACTCAGTAATTTTTTCAAAGGGTGAAGTCCAACCTATTGGATGATGCTAAAGAAAAACAAAATTCTATAATATTCTCTTTAAAGTAGAAATATGTTTAAGTTTATTAAACATGATGTTTGGCATGATAGAATGTAGATATCGAAAGCTTATGTAGCTTTTTAGGCTATGCTGACCAATAAATGATCCCCATAGCTTCCATAAAAATGTTGTACATGGCTTTATTAGTGTTGTAATAAGAAAAAAAGAAGAAATGTGGTTTTTAAAATTTTGAATAATTAGGTAATGATATGTAATTTCATCAGTAGATGTTTATATTGATCATAAGGTATAAAATTCTATTTATATTTATTACAAGTAGTTAACATCTCCTAAAATCATTTAATCAACTTTTTCAACATTACAAGGCTATGTAAACAAATTCTCAACCTTCACTTTTATGAAAAATTATTACTACATACTAGAGGTTACAATTGTTATAGTTTATTACATAAAATGCATTATTATTATTATCAAGACTTCCAAACACTACGGTTGATGTGTGTGTGTGATGATGAGCATCTGTAAGCTTTTCATGTGTTGATTTAAATGAATTTCATATGATAACTAGTTACCATTTAGTGGTTTAGAGTGCCTTGTTGAAGTATCAATACTATTAGTTTAATATATGGGTTAGAATGAGTCCAATGCATAGAGGTATTCATAGTGAAAATGATTAATTCCACATAAGTTATGCATTGAAATTGTGTAAGCACACAAAAGAGTGCAATAATTGGTCTTGTTCTAAGGAACTATCATATTGTATGATGAGAGTCATATGACAAATTTTATGAAAAGATTGATGAAGTGGCTAACAAAGATAATTGAGGAACTAAACTACAAAAACTAAGACAATGTGCCTCAATTGATAAGTTTGATTAACATATTAATATATTATTTTAACTAAACAATCTGACAAATTCAATGGGATTTTGAAGAAATCCAAATGGTTTGTGCCATGCCACCTATTTAGTTGATGACAATCTTACTACGATGAACTGATATCATGTACTATATTGACGGATTTCGTGATTGTGTGACATAAGAAAAATGAATTACAGTAAATATAATTTTCTAATCCTTTGTAATGACTAGTAGTATCAGAATGATCTTGACACAAAGAGGAAGTACAAAAGATAGATTTGATTGATCAGCATTGAGAAACATGCATAAAAGATAGTCTTCGTGTGAAATGTTATATTAGGTTGACTAATGATTCATATTGTATGTGGTAAGCAATTGTTTCCCATTGGAGTAATGTAAAATAAGTATTGAGGCATTTTTAAAATGTTTTGGAACATTCTAAAAGACCTATGTTGGGTAGCCAAATTACTAGCAATTGTATTGCTATTAAGTAAGATATAATTCAATATCATGATGAACTCTGTAACCAAACAAGTTGAAATAGTCAAAAGGTGTCATGATATTTTTTTAGACATTAAAGAACACATTAATATGATTGAAAGCCAGGATAAACGATGCAAAGAATCCAAAAAAATAGAGAGTTTTATGTATTGTCTAATTAAGTCCATCGTACTTAACTTCTGCAGCTAAAATAGTCTTTACATGAGGTTGATTGGGTGGATGCAATGGCCAATGAATGAAGAAACATGTTAAGTATCTAAAATTAATGAATAATTATGTTAGCTATTAGACCAAATGACAGAAATTTTTGAGAAAGAGATGAATTTTTTCTCATTATTTGCATATCTTATACCTAAAAAGAAAAATAAATTTCACAGGTAGCTTCCAAGGTCATAAACATAAGTTAATACTACAAAAATAGTTTTTTTGGAATAGTAATACAATGTGTAAACTATTTTCTTTAGCGAAAGTAGTCATAATTACGTGAACCTTTCTTTTGAATTTTTGCTAGAATAAAATGCAAGTTTGATAAGGATATATTGGAATGTCTTGCAGTGGTTTTCCTTCTTAGGCAAAAAAAAAACATGATCTTTGATATTTCAAAAATAAAAAACAACAAAATGAAAATAGATCAACTGCTAGAATCATTTTATTATCTTAATGATATTTCACTAATTTTATTTGTGTTATGTTTTCATTTTCTTGACATATTTCTTACCATTGAAAAAAAAATTAATTATATATTAATAAATTATAAAATATTTGATATTTTAAATATTTATTCTCATTTTATAATAAAAAAGAATATTTCAATTCCAATAAAAACATAAAATTGTCAAAAAAAACTAATAATTGAACAATTTTTAAAATATTTAAAATTAATTCCTAATAAATATAAAAATAAAATTTTTTATAAGAAATTCGAGAAAAATATTCTTGTGCAATGAAAGATGTACATAATGTAATTCAATAAAATTAAAATTATAAGATATGATACTATTTGCAATATTTGCATGCAACTACAAATTCATGACAAAACAAATATAGGCACTATAGATTTGCTAAAATATTGGTCTAAATAGAACTTGTAAATGAAATATTATGAAGATAAAGCTAGTTTGTAAATTTATTATTCTTTAAAGCTATTTTGCTAAGATCAATAATTTTAAAATGTTAATAAAAAACTAAAAGAAAAATTAATAAGTAAAATTTAATATTTTAAAATTTTAAAATATTGAGTGAAGGAACTTATTAGCTTAGCTAAATAATACAAGAAAATTGTTCTGTGAAAAAAAATGATAAACATAGTAAATGAGAGAAATGCATAGAAGTCATTTAATTAAATATCCTAACAAAAAATTCATCAAATACTATTTCAATAAAAATTTTGTGAGATCTCAAAAAATAAATGTACCTCAATTTCAAAACAATGATTATAATACATTAAAATTTTATAAACTAATTAAATGACTAGAAATATGCCAATATAAGAGAATAAAGGAGTTGCAAAAATATTTACCACATTAAAAGTGATTTAAATAATTATCAGCTACTACCTTAGAAATGAACAAAACTTTTCTTAGTAATGTCAGATCAAAAACGTGTTAATGAAAAACATTTGAAATAATTAAGAGATATATAATTATTAAAATAATTAAATAATTTAATGTTTGATCATTCCCTTCGATATATGAGGTAGTTACAATAAAAATTCAATAAATAATAATCCAAAAAAATAAACAAATAAATAAATAGATTTATAATTTATAATACTTTTTGCATAATGATTAATACAAATTTTTAAAAAATTGAATATTTCAAATAAACTAAAAATATCCAAAATATAAAAATTTATTATCAATAAAATTTAATAAAAATTAGCTGAATTAATAATAAACTGCTTTCCTTTTAATAAGATAAAAGAGAATAAAAGAAAAAAATCTTAGTGAGCAATTTCTATGTATTCAAAACAATATTTGAAATATGTTGGGGAAATAATATACTAAAATATAATTTATATAATAACATTTAAATTCTATTTTAATAATTTCAAATTTTAAAGAAAGTGAAAGCATAAAATATTTTAAAATATCAATATATGTTCCAAAATCCTAAAATTTCTTCAAAATATATACTAAATATTAAAAAATTAATTCATTTTTCATGAACAAGTATTTACAAATAAGAAAAGTTGTAGATGTTAAAAAAATTGTCACATAAAAAATAATTAATTAAAAATATAAATATCATAAGATTATAAAAATATCGAAACATAAAAATGTACCATTATCTGAAAAAAGTACTATAAGTAATTCTAATATTTGCAAACACATTAAAAAAATCATTTATAACAAATTTATCAAAATTATCCTCTGTATAAAAAGTTAAACAAGTTTGAAAAATAGTTAGTTTATTTATAACAAAATTGTTAAAATCAAATGTATATAACACTAAAATAATTAGTTTAGGCATGCAACAAATTGGTGTTATCTTCCATATGAAAATTTTAATAATTTTGAAAAAATAGTTTTATTATGATATAATTTTAAATTTGAAACTATAAAAAACTTAAATAATTAATGTATGCATGCAAAAAAATTGGAACAACCATCTCATCAAAAATAAAATGATGTTTTCTTCACTTATGTTATTGTGAAACTTTTTAATGCATTGTATAAATCTAATGAATATTTTAAATGCAGCACCTTTATCAAGAATCAAAGTGATTAAATATCAATGTGTAAAAGTATTTTAGGAATGTCTTAAGCCTTCTCTATATCTACTTTAAAGGTGAGTCGAGCAAAAAAAAATTTTAAAAGTTTTATAAATAATTTTAATTTCTTAAATTGTTTAATAGTTTTTTGGATTTTTTATTTTTCATTTTATAATTTCCTAATTTCAATTACTTCTTTTTTTAGGTTTTATGATAAATTTTTCTTTCAAATACTTCAAATTTTTTCATCAGAGTGTGTACTAATTTCTTGTTTAGCTTAGTAATGACTAGATTTTGTTGGAGTAATGACTAGAATAAATAGTGAATACAATTTTATTGCTCAATTTGTTAACTTTGGAGTCGATGATTATGATATTTTGGGAGTGGCTAATTTGCAAGGAATTTTATTTTTAAATCTTTTTTGTTTTCATGTTAAACCATTAACTTTTTTGTAATTGTGGCACATAAAACGAACAATCTTTTATGTATTTGTTAATTTTGTTTAAGTTGTACTTCGTTTGAAGGCATTTGAGTTTTCAAAAAAAATTTAAATATTCAAATTTTTTTTTATATATGAACTTTTTTAATATTATTAAAAATATTTTTTTCTTAAGCACACCTCAGCTACAGAGCCAAAAAGGGCTCTGGTCAAGTGACTCATTCTATCTTGGTGCATGAGCCTTAAGCACCTCCACAGGCCAAGAAGTCATCCAATCTAAGGCAGGTTAAGCTAGAGTATCAGCCAAGTCAGTTTATTGTTGCAATCTCTGAGTCAAATCAATTCAGTGCATTACTTATTAACCAAGGTAGCAGAAACAAGTTAGGATAGACTCGTTAATTTATTTATGTAAATTGGGTCAGATAAGACTCATAGATGTGTGCTAGCAAATTAGTGCTTGACTTCTTGAGAACACTAGAGGTTTCCAACCCCTAATATACTGATTAAAATATGTAGTTGGTGACATAAGCATGAAATCTTCAATTATTTCAAAATGTGAGATTAAATAAAATTTATTAGAAAACTTGAGATTTCTATACTAATGTGTATCTTTGCAATCGAGTAATCCAAGTCATGCCCAAATTTGAGAAAACTTAATTTTCTTTAGTAGTGGATATATAATAGATGATCGAATGGTTGAGAGTCTCTCCTCCGACGTGATCAACATTCTAATCATCATTATTATCCATCTGACTTTCAAATCCAACACTATAGATTCTATCTCACTATGATTGAGTTTGGACCATTTATCATTTAAGCTAATTCGATGATTACCACTACATTTGCTTAATTGAATGGTAGTTGTACTGTCTTCTCAATCTATATTGACTAGATTCTAGCGATTATTTGTTTATTTTTTTGTTTTTATATTTCAACAACATATAGGGATCATTTACCAAACATTAAAATAATTGAATTAGACTTGAAAATTTTCATACGAGTTGGAATGAAGTTCAAACTATGAGAAAGAAACTTTTACACAATTACTAGAGGTGTAGATTTTAGTCAGTCTGTATTTCTCTTGCCTTTGTTCATAATCATTTTTGTATTTCCTAAAAACATCTTCTTTATTCATTAATAATACCAATTTTATTTAAAGAATTAAAGATGTAACAAATTTTGTAAGAAAAAATGGTAAGTTTCGTGGTCAACTTAAGTTCTATGGATGAAATAATAATTTTTAGATTATGGCTTAGAATTTACACAATCCTAATTTTTTGTGATAATTTAAGTGAAATTTATTTAATTAAATATCCCATTCAACACATCAGAACAAAACATATAGAATTGAGTAATAACTTTATTAGAGAGCATGTATGAATAAAAATAATTCAGTTGTCATTTGTATTGTTGGCTACTTAATTAATTGATATTTTTACTGAACCATTAGCTATCAAAGTATTTAATAAACTTAGATTAAGCTTAGGTATCATTAACCCCTTTGAATTATTACAAAAATGGAGAGAACTAAGTGTTAGAATCCAAGGTGAGGGCAGCCGAGAATTCAAGAGAAGTATGGACTATCATATAAGGTATATACTATAATGTTGAATATTAAATTATTTAATTTTTTTCAATAGTGTTATATATTCTTTTAGCTTTAGTTTTATAATCCTCAAGGGAAAGATTCTTATTCCTTTTAATATCGTCATCACAAAACCAAAGCTAAGTATTTACGATAATGTTGAACATAGTATAGTTTTAGTTAGATCAACTGGAGAATTTTAATAGTATGGATTTGTTGGAGTAAGAACTATAGTATAAATAGTAAACATAATTTTATGGCATAATCTACTGACTTTGGAGCCAAAGATAATGGCCTTTATAGAGTTGCTAATAAAAAAAGAACATTTCAAAATTTTTATGATATGCATGTTAAACTTTTAATTTCTTTATAATTATGACAAATAGGGTTATCATCTTCTATGCATAATTGACTTTTGTTCATGTTATATTTTATTTGAAAGCATTTATATTCATGGAAGTCTTGTTAAAGTTCAAATAGTTTTTTATATATCACTTTTTATTATTATTATAGTAATATTTTTCCTATGCAGTCTCAACATTAACTCCAAAGGGCTTAGATGAAATAGCAATTGGCACCTAAGGGCATGGGCCTTAGGGACCCCTACAACCTAGAAATCTGTTCGAATCTGAATCAAATCAAGCCCAAGTATTGATCAAGTTTTGTTACTTTTAGGGACTTGTTTAATTTGTTGAAGGCATGACTTATGAATAGGCTAAGGAAAAATGAGTCATGGCAAACTTTTTTATCAGTTTAGGAAATTTGAGTTATGTTAGACCCATACATGCCCACTAATGATCTGAGTTATTAGTTCTTGAGAACACCTAGGGTTTGTGAATACATTATGCTGATTATAATTTGTGGTTGATATATTATAAGCACAAAATACTTCAACTATTTTACCATGTAAGAGATAACAAAAGATATTACCAAAGTTGAGATTTTAGCAACGACTTGTCATGTATTTTCATAATCGAGCATCCAGATCAAACTTATATTTATGAATAGTTAACATTCTTTAGCTGTTTATGTAGAATAGTTGATCGAATGTCTGAGAGTCTCTTCACCTATGTCAATAGTAATCTGATCGTCATTATTGTCCATCCAAATTTTAAATCCAACTCTCTAAATCTTATATTTTCATGATTAAATCTGTACCCTTTATCATTTATGTTGATCCAATGGTTACCACTCCAATCACTTAAATGGATAGTATTTGTGCCACCGTCTCCATCTGTAGCTACTAGCTTTCCAAAAAGTAAATTTTACTTGTTGTGTGAGTTATTTTTGGAGTTTTTTATTTTAACTATAAATAGGGGTCACTTATGATATCTTAAAACTATTAAATCAAACATGAAAATTTTCATACATTTCCAAGTGAAATTCAAATAGTGAGCTATTTATTTCTACGTAATTATAAGAGCTATTGATTTTCATCAGTCTCCATTTATCCTACTTTCCCTCACAATAATTTTTGTATTTAATGGTAACATCTCTTCATTCGTTAGTAGTACAACTCTTGTTTAAAAAATTAAAGTTGTAGTGCTTTTTGTAAGAAAAAATTATGAAGTTTGAAATTTTTTGGTATAGCCTGAATTTCTCAAATTTTTGTATCTCATTGGAGCACTAATATATACTTTTTTTAACTCTGCCAGCTTCAACAAAAGATAAAGGATAGTAGAAGCCTGTTCAGAGATTGGAGGTGGTTTTAGGCATAGGTTTTAGTTAAATAACTTAAAAATATTTTATGCATTTTATTTATTATTGAGAAATATTATTTTGTTGATATGTTTAACAAAAAAGCTTTATTTTAAGATCAAAAATTACACTTCTAAATTTTGGAATAAAATAATTTTTCAAACATACAATTCATATCTCTCATATTATTAATTTTTCCTTGCGTTTTACACAAAAAAAATACTTAGCTTCTTGGCCATGCTAAAATCCATTCAAATTCATATGCCACACAAGGTTATATCCATATTTTTAATCAATTGACTTGTTTTTTTTACATTAATGTCCTTCCAATGTTGTTCACTTATCATATCTACATCCAAAGCTAGATAATCAATGACTATGCTATTCAATAGGGTCATCAGCATCAAAATGTCATAGAGAATTGCTCATTGGACCAAAAACTTCTTTTTTTTATGATGACTTACCATCTAATTTTATGATCAAGTAGTTGAATATAGTGCAAGAATACATTTGCTAGACAATATCAAGTCAAGCTAGATTTGGAAGTAATTAAAGCACAAACAAGAGCTCCTTTTCACTCAACGAACTTCCCTTAAAAGTAAGTATAATGTCTCCCCTTTTTGTCATCATAAAAAAGTCTTCTAATTCTATGGAATAAATCTTTACTATGAAGCTTTGCTATGATTTTAACTTGTTTCATGTTGTTACCAAAAAATTTAATGTCTACTATATTTCATTATACTTAGTCCATGATGAAATGATGCCTAAAATCAATTTGTTCAATCTTATAGTATTTTATAAGGTTTTTAGTGAAGAGAAAAGCATTCAAATTGTCATATTTTTTTGTAATTATTTGTAAATGTAATCCTATATCATCTAATTTCATCTTGAAACCAAAAGGTTTTTACTAAAATTCCTCTTAATGTTATCTAATGTGGTTCATTTTGTTGCTAAAACAATAGTTCCATTTTTTTTGTTCTAGATCATTAGATTAAATGATGCTAAAAATGATTAAATACCTAAGATGAATTTCTTTTGTATTGAAGAATCTACAAAAACATTGTAGCCATATCCTATGAGATCATGACATAACACAATTTTTGGATTCCAAAACCTTAATACCTTTGTTTCAAGCAATTATCAAAATGTTCTTTTTATAACTTCATGATGGAAGTCCTTGGGACTCGATTGAAATTGATCAAAACAATTCCATACCAAAACTTATGTTAGATCTTCTAATAGTAAAGTAATGAATGGGTCACTTCTTGGTATACCATGAAATCTATTGTTTTTCCTTTCTCATGTTTGTTCAAAAGGATTGCAGGGACTCTTGAAATACAGTTGCATTTAATGTTCCCAAGATCATGAATTTTTAACATCTCATTTTTATAATTTCTTTAGGAGACAAGGACACCCTTCTTATCCTACTTAACTTTCAATCCAAAAAAATATGTAACCTCACTCATTATGTTCAAGTCAAATCCAACACCAATAATCTTTCTTAATCATTCACATAAGCCCAAGTTATTTGATCCAAATATTGTCACTTATATAATCTTTGACTAGAAGTTCATTAGCATAGTTCATCATGAACAAAGTCCCACCAACTTTCCAATCCTAAAATAATGTTTGACTAGAAATCTACTAAGTATGTTCAGAATAGGATCTTTGTTCTTGTTGCAATTGATATGATTCTTTCATTAGCTTATGGACATGATTTTGATGAAGAAAACATTGACTCCAATCAAAGTATCCTGCATACACTTTCTTCTAAATAACAACATTTAAGCAAGCTTAGTGATGTGAGGCTGTTTAAAAAAATTATTTTTAGGTAGAGTTGTTTAATTAAACCTAATTGAAAATGAGATTTTTTTTGTTATAAAAATTAATATTTTCCCTATTAAGAAAACTTTTTCCCAAAATGGTAAGCCTTATGTTGTGTGGAGAAAACTACTATATTACACAAGGATTCTGAACTTATATCATACTTTTTAAAAAGGTTGTGTGATGCATATTATGAGCTCTCATGTCTAAAAGAGCATACTAGGGTAAAATAGAAGTCAATAAAAGAGAATATTTAAAACAATTATGATTATGTTAAGTGTACAAAAATTTTGTTTCTGATGTAATTAGTATAAGTATTTGACTTTTAATTAATTTTTCTACAATAATATTTGTTAATCTAGCACAGAGATGACACCTTATATAGTATTATATAATATATCGTGCTATTATCGTTATATTGATATTAACAAATTAACAATACCCGTCGTGTTATAGATATGATTTTAGAAACTATTAAGAAGATCCACGTAAAGAAAGCATGAATTAATAAAGAAAAGGTTCACTTCGTGGATGTTTTGATAAGAAAATAAAGAAAGTGTTTTGTTAGGAGTAGGATAATGTAATGTTAAAGGTATGTTCAGTAAAATGCATCACATCATTTGGAAAATGAGGATAATTAAAGACAAGGAATTATGTGCCTTTTTACGTTATTAAAATAAATTGTTATAATAGTTACAAGATAGTTTTATCACTATCATTAGGCAAGGAATATATTATATTTTTTTCTTTTTGTTTTAACAAAATTTCTTGCTAACACTACTTATGGATTTAAACATGATCAAACTGGCTTGATAATTCATCCATTATTATTTCATGAGGAAAGGCACAAAATTAGCAAAGTAGGAGAGCATCCCAAGGTTCATAACATGGAATTTAAGAAAACAAAGATGGAGAGCATCCAATGTTGAACGTACAATGGATAAGTTATACTAACTAGTAGTTACAAGGGAACTAGAGGAAGAGTTTGTTTGGAGGCATCCCAGTATTTTTTGAATTTTGATTTTTAAATTCTTATATGAAGAGAAGTTGAAGAAATATTTAATAGACTTAAAGAGTTTCTTAACATTTTTTGAATAACTTTAAATGGATTTAAAATTTATTATCAATAAGATTAAATGAAATTTCTATATGTACATTTTTTTATAATATCATAAAAACTATTATTTGAAGCGACTAATGTTATAGATAAGAAGTCAAATATTGTAGAATAAATGAAAATGAACTCAAAATAAGAATTTTTTTCAAATTGAAATGGTTATCTCATAAAAAATTTGAAAAACCTTTTAAAAAGAATCTTAATTTAATTCTACGTGAATTTTTTAAGGAAAAATAATAAAAGAGCCTAATGATTTTTAAAATATATGAATTATTTATATAAATAAATAACACATGGAATAGTTTTTTTAAAAGTTGCTAAAAAATTTTAGATTTCCTTTGCAATAGAATTTGTAAGAAAATGTAACCTTTATAAGGTTTTGGTCACATTGGATACCTAACCAAATAAGAAAGTTTTTACAAAATGAGGGAATTTTTGACAGGAAAGAAACTAATAACAATGATATTATAGTTGGGATTGAACTATAAAATATTGTTAAAGGCTAGGAAGAGGGGGACAAATTAGATAATTGTGAAAGTTCTTTAAGGAAGGACAAGAAACAAGTTTCATGAAGTGATTATATGATGCTTTCTTGCTGAAGAAGGGTTAGTCGCCACTTGAAGGTGGATTTAATTTTCTCAAAAAATTAGTAATGATTTAAGTCAATATGTATGACACACAAGAAAAGGATAGAATGGTCCAAAAGTGTTGCAGAAAGGAGACCATCACTATCAAATGATAGTCAATAGTTTGATGATAATTTCATGCAGTATTTGATGGTTTAATATATTACATTATTTACCCCTAGTCATGGTACTTGGTTTGATGTTGACAAATCCTAAAAAATACTAACGAATTTGTTAAAGAGAATTTGTGAATTTTAGAAAATAGATGCTTGTGTTAATAGAAGAAGTTAAAAAAGGAGAGTTCTGGTTTGAATTTAACTAAGAAATTTATTTTTATTTTAATTTTTGTTATTTTTATTTGATTATGATTTGATATTAAGCTTGATTGAAATCACTCATGTAAGCTACAAAAAGTTTGCCTTATTTAGATGAATCAACTTAAACAAGTATTAGGATTCTGAAATCTTGATCTTATATTTAGCATCCAAAAGTCATTTTTTCTTATCATACCTTTGAAATTTCTCTTTCCATAACTTGGTATAAAAATGTATTTCAATTATAAAAACTAATTTATAAAAAATAATAATATAATTAAAACAACAAAAAAATATATTACTAAAAAGAATGAAAAGTTTCAATTAGAGCACAGTGCTTGAATATTGCTAATATTGTTTATCATGTCGATAAAATAGCACTTGAATCTATCGAACAAATTTGATTCATTAGCAAGTCAAGAATCCAAAGATAACTTACATAGTAAAGGGTAACAAAATCCAAAAAAATGCAAAATATGCAATTTAGGAAAGCTCTAATAAAGCCATAATAATCTATCATTTATTCAATGTAACACTAAAGAAACCTATATCTATTTCACACGTTTGTTCTAAAAAATGTCGTAGTGTTTTTGCGATCCCATCCCACAATTATGTGATAGAATAATTCTTATCTCATCCACTTTTAAAAACATCTACTTTAATCCTCTGTCCAATCACATAAATTTGAGATCGCATAGTCCATGTTTTACCTACATGTAAAAGCTAAATCTAATAGTCAAATCATGATTTAGATTTGACAGCTCAAATCAAATCCTAATTTCTAAATCGTCCTTTTAATCTTATCCATCCAATTGAGAAGTTTTCATAACGAAATGGTCTAAGAACCTTCTGATCGTGTGGCTCCTATGTCGTGAGCCTTTTAGTTGTTTAGATTTTTATAATTTATTAATTAAAACTATGGTAAATTTTTAATTTTAATAATAATGAGTAGTTGGTTATGTTGCAAAGTACTTCTAGTCATTATAAATTATTATAAATAAGTGAATTCTTAAACAAGATAGAATTACAACATTTTTACGAAATCTAAATAAAACTTTTAAGGTCATGTTATTCAAACGTTTAGTTGTCGATGCTCATTAAAATTTTCTTATGGAGCATTCTTCAATCATCAAACTAATAATCTCCACTTTCTCCTCAAATATACTAAGTTCTCAATTTTCTTTAATTTATTTTATTTTATTAAAACACTTATTTTTCAATAAGTTTTCATCAAGCATAAGATTTTTTTATTATTTATATTTTGTATCATTCAATTATTTTATTCTACTGCAAAGTTTATTATGTTGTATGATCGTAGTGGTTTTTTTATTATTTTATTATGAGGATTTAGCTCTTTTGGAAAATTCATTTAAATTAATAAGAATAGTATCTCAATTAAAGCTAAATTTGTTTGACTAAAATGGTTTGTGATCTCGAATCTAATAATTAAAATAAAATATTATATGTTCTAATATAGATAAATTAATTCCAACTAAAATAATATGTATACATATATGTATGTATGTTGCACAAATATGACTTGAAGAATTAATTTTAGAAAACTCAAATAAAACAAACAAATAAATAAAAATAGTTAAAGAAAATGTAAAACTTTAAGTTTTAGTAAGGATCTTACAAACAAATAAGTTATAAATGAAATAATGATTGGTGCTTGACCTTAATCTTTCATAACCACAATCTATTATAATAGATTTTATGCCATCTATTGCACAAGATAACTTAAATAATAATTTTTTTTATAATTAGGAAGAATGAATTAAATACATTTGAATTAAATTATGCAAGTCCTAGACCATTAGATATAGGTATAATTTGAACATAATAGACATAAAGGAATAGATTAGTTGGTTCATAATTTAAAACAATTGTAAATTTTTGAACAATTTAGATATAGATGTAAGGGAACTTTTCTTTAATTGTTATGCAATTTAATTTATAAATAATTAATGTTTTAATGAATTTTATTAGAAGTTTTTTTATCATTAAGTGAGATTATTGTGTTGACCCATTGTCGTGATGTTTTCTTTGATGATCATAAACCCTAAGTACAACTAATGAATTTATTTAAATAAACTTTACATTTTAGATAAATGATACCTCTATTCAAGGTAAACTTTGAAAAGAAAGAAGGAAAAAGTGAAATTTGGGGATGATATTTTTTTTGTTTGAAAAATAACTAAGAGAAATATTTTGAATTTAATTTAGATATTATAATTTTTTTTATTAGATTGTTAAGCTTGATTAAAATCGCTCTTTGAAGGCACAAAAACTAAATTTTATTTAAATTAATGCTTTTAGGAAAAATGTTAGGATTCCAAAATCTGGATCAAAAGTCAGCCATCAAAAGAATTATTTTATTGTTAATCATATCATTATAAATTTTACATAACTTATTTTAGAAGTTTAGTATAATTATAATAATTAATTAGTTAAAAATAATAATATAATTACAACAATAAAAAGAAAAATATATTACTAATACGAATCAAAAGTGTCTTGTTATAGCATAGCTCTTAAATGTGGGTAGCTAGGTTTATTACATTGATAAAATAGCCCCAAAACTCATTAAATAAATTTGGTTCAATACATATCTCACATATCCAATTTTAATAGAGTATGAGTGCATTAGCAATAATGGAAATCACTTCAGGGATTAACCAGGGGGTTACTAAACCCAAACAATGCACTTACTATGTGGCATAAGAATGTTCATATAAAGTAATAACTATCAATTGTTCATGCAATATGGGACTAAAATGTGTCACCATTTTACATTACTATAATCAAAATTATTGGAGTGATTTTATCATCTAATCATGCAATCATGTAATCAAATGATCATAACGACATTAGTCTTTTAAAAATAGCAATTAGATTGGTTGTTCGATAATGTAATTTCATAATTGGACACTTCTTATTTTATCCATGCATAAGAGCCAAATCTTGTCAATATATCATAATTTAGATCTACTTGTCCACATCAAATAGTGCTTGCTGAATCCAAGCCATCTAATCATGTTTCTTTCTTGACCAAATGATATAAGAGCCTTTAGATCTATTGATTCTTGTGTAATGGCCATTTTAGCCATTATTTCAAGACATTAGGATTTTCATCATTTAAAATACTTTTTGATCATTCAACATTTTTAACTATACAGTTTTGTTTGTATTAATTTTTATTTTGTGTTACTAAATATTTTATTTATTCTTCAAGTTTGTTAGGTTGTCAGGCAAGAGTAGTCAATTGGCAAAGAGTTATATTAGTTAAATTGTTTTTTTATATCTTTTAAGGGGTAGATAAAGGCATCATTTTTAGTTGAATAACCTAAAAATCAATTGCTAAATATTTCTTTATACAAATTTTGTGATATTTTTTAATAATTTCTTATGAAAAAAAAATCAACATATTTTAAAATAGAGTTAATTTTTTAAAATAGTTTTAATATTTACTAAAATTCACTTTTAAAGACAAAGATATATTTATTAAAAAAATATATTAAAGCATTCTTTTAAATATTCTCTAAGAAAGGCAAATTTTTATTCCAAACAATTAACCCCACATTAAATAGCACTTCATAATGACATATGATGATGTTTAGATCAATAAGAATGGGATGATTTGTTATTAATAAAAATTTGAGTTTCTCAAAATAATAGTTAAATAAATATTTGAAATGTATTTTATAAAATGTTTTAAATTTAATTTAAAAATATTCCCTTTTCTTTTAATAATAACAATTTATAAAAAAACGTGAAATAAAAAAATCAATAAGAGCTAAAATGTACAACATTGATACTTTTGTGATTCCACTTAAAAAATGTACATCTAGTGTCGAGAAAATCCATGAAAAAAATTTTATAAAAGCCATTTACCAAAAGATGTATAGGCTAAACCCTCACAAAAGAAATAAGTTATGATAGCTTTACAACCAAATAAAATGACAATAGAGGTAAAAGATTTGGTGACATGAAATAAAAATCAATACAACTAAAATCCTATGGTTAAAGAAATGATTAAAGTGGTACAACAATTTTAATTAAATCTATTAGGAATAGAGAAAATTAATTACTTAGTTGACTTTTGAAGAAAGCTATGAGTAAGGGTTTGATGACTAAAGGAAGTAGCTACAATACTGACAATTATCTTTTGTTACTAATGGCTTAAAAATTTTCTTCATGTTGCAAAAACACTCATCAATCAATTTTGTGTAAACTTCCCTTATTTATAGATTTTTTAATTACTAAAAGTATTTATTGAACAAGAGAAACAAACATTATTGTATCACTCTTTTTATTTTTTAAATTTAACAATTGTTATTTAAATAAAATATTCTAAAGGCTTAAATTAGCCAAAAGAGATGTTGCCCATTAGTTGCCCTATATAAATGATCTTAGATTATTTTTTTGTAAAACTGCATGTTGGATGAATGAGATTTTGTGAGGACGTTTAGAAAAAGAATTTGATCAGAACCCCATTAAATCTATCTTCATTTAATGACCAAGTTTATCCAATAATATAAAATAATATAGGGGATCAAGATCGTTTGATCATTAAATTGCTTGATCACAAGGTCTTAGTTAGTCGCATAATTTTGAAGCATGCTGTGTAAAAATAATGCTTTGTTTAGTCCCACATTACGAAAGTGAATAATGATGTGTTGCATATAAAGCTTACAAGTTTCTCTAAGTCAGGTTATTTGAGCTTAACTAGCATCTGGTTTGCTCGAAAAGTCAATACTCTTGCTATCTTTGATGATGTAGAAATTATATATGCAGATATGGAAGTACTAACCCATTCAAAGAACCTAAAAACTATATTTGTTGTTGTACTTAGTATCGTAATTAATAGACGAGTTTTGGAACTTGCATTCAAGACCTCTTAATGATAGACAGTATGTTTTAGGTGCTGTAAAGACTTTTGGTTCTTTTACAAATAATTAGTATTATGATAATTAGTGTTAATTTTTCTTATTAATTATTATAATTATAATGCACAATTTATAAAAGATATTGAATAAGTATAAATATATAATAAAAAACTAAAATGAATTCCAAAATAATAAACGATGAAGAATTATGTTTTTTTAAGACCAAATAATTTTTAGAATATTAATATTACTAAGATTTAAAACTTTTTTTCTTGTTATAAATATTTCTTTTATGGTTAATAATTTACAAAAAGTAAAATTAAATTACCTAAAATTTAATTCAAAATGTATCTTTTGATAGTTTATTTCCCAAGCTAAAACGGTTTTCATGGGATTTCACAAATGCTGCACCTCTTCAAGTTTTCCCATTAATACAGACGTTGTCCATATAAAAGTTAAAAATTAATTTAAATTTCTTTTAAAAGCACTTAGATTTTGTTACCATAAACAAAATGCCATGGCAATAAGTCCATAACACAACATTCTTTCTATTTTAGCGATAATCAAATCTTTAATGAAATTGAGAAAAACATAAATTATTTATAAAAGGAATAAGAAATTAGTTAAAGATAAACTCCCGTTACATATAAGTCATTACATCATTAATGTTATACCTTAATTTACGATTATTTCTTTCAAATTATTTTAATTTTTATGGTTTTTTCACTTTTGTTATCACTAAAAATGACTTAACTTAAATTTTGTAAATTATTGATAACTTAAAATGTTATGAAATTTATAAGAAATTTTAAAAATAGTTTATTTGTTAAGAAACCACTTTGCTCTAATTACACTTTATTGAATAGTCTAGATCACATAATTCTTTTCAAATTGATTTTGTTTATTGTTTTGTAGTAATTACCAAAATAATTTTTTATTATATATTGTATTATGATTGATTCAAAAATTGTAAAAAAAGATTAATTATTGTGATTGTTTGGGTTACTCTTGTATTTGATGAATTAAGATTTATATCTTTAGCATTTAATTCTAACATGCTTATTTACTATGAAAAGTCTTGCATTTTTGAAAATAATAAACTATTAGACTTCAAAGTACATTGCTGTGTTCAGTAAGCTTCAAAGTTGAACTCATCTACATCAGTTTTGATAAATTTTTTTACTATAAAATAGAATGTTAGCTTGTTAATTTTAAAACACTCTTTTTTCTATTAATTTCAAATCATATTTATACATCAAAATTATTCAATCATCTTCTTGATTTTGTAAATGAATAAGATTCAATAGTTTAATCTCTCAAACGTTTCGTTAGTTTAAATCTTAAAATATTCATTGATTCAAGAAACATAGTTCTACTTTTCAATTACTTTTTCCTTTATTAAATCTTTAATATTTTTGTCAAATTCTATGTTAGATTGACTATAGAAACTTAATTAAATTAAAAAATAATTCTATTAAATTTTTAACAATTTAATAGTAAATATAATTATGCTATATCTCACTTGTGCAAGAATAATCTTGGGCTAAGCTTAAGCCCAACCAGTCATCTGTAATCATTATTTGTTTGGTTAAATCATACTCTTATATTTCTCCCAAATTTTATATTAGGTTAATTATTAAACCTCAATTAAATAAATAATTATTATGTTAAAATTTTCATATTAAGTAATAAAAAAAAGAAGCTACATCTTAATTATGTGAAAATGTAGAGCTCTAGGCTTAAGCTTAAGCTAAAGTGGTCATTTGCTAATGTTGGGAGTAATGACTCAAACAAAATTGGATTAAGGTAGTCTGTTGTAGTCTTGAATCCAGTTTGGCTATATAAGACCCAAAATTGACATGTAATTCTATAACCATACAACTTATTCAGGTGATTAAATTACGAGCACACAAAGGGGAGTTGGCCCCTTTTCAGCTCACAATAAAATTATTGTGCAAATGCTTATAAAGAGCACATCACCTTGGTACTATGCAATGTGGGACTATTCTTTGCTATTTGTCTACTTACATGATTAAAAGTGCTCATTGTAGTCGGATCGATCATTTTTGTGATGGCATAGAGGAGATCTCCTTTCCCTTTAAGTAGTGATCTTAATGGATCCAATGCGCAATTTGATGTGCTAATCAAAGGGTTACTACATCTAATATTAGTGCTTGATCCCTGCTTGGCATCCAATGATCATGAACTTGTCCGACTTCTTTACATGACTTTTTTAGTGTTTTATTCTTGAATCATTTGGCTTTAAATAATCCATTTTGAATCATTTGGTTGAGATCTTTCTCATTTTTATAGTTGATTAATCAAACAATCCACATCTCATTCGACTTGATTGAATGGTCTAGATTGAATCCAGCTTTATCAAACTGTTTAAATCACATCCACATTTTCAACGTTTGAATTGTTAGTCGTAACATCCTCTTTGCTAATCCAATCACTCAAGTCAATCATTCCTAATGGCTAAATAAGTTGTCATAATATATGTTACGAAGTAGTCATTTAAGAATTTTGAGTCGTTTGGAAAGGCATTTTAGGATATTTGATAGCAGCTTTTCAAAAAGCTTTTGCTCCATTTTTTTAGTGGTTACGACCGAACTTTTTCAATAAATTCCTAATTAATTTGAATAAAATGAATATTGAATGTGAATAAGATTTTAACATCTTAAAGAAGGGTTACATCATATTCTACTGAATAAAGTTCTCCAAGTAGTACCCACCAGTTGAATTTTAGATTCTTTTAGGTACGGCTAATTTCTCTAAGCTTTTATTTTCTTAAATCTTCTTATAATTTTTCATTTTGTCTTTTTATATTAAAAAATAAGCATAAAAAATTTATAAGTTTTTATCAAAAAAAATTTTATTGCTATATTTGTACTTTTTTTTTTGGTTGGGTGACAAAATATTTGCCAAAGCCTAAGCTCGATTTGATCTAAAAAAAGCTTAGTTGTGGTTGACCTCATAAAAGCCTACGTAATAGTCCAACCCTTAAAAGCTAGCAAGTTACACATGAATCATTGGAAAAAAAATCTCAAATAGCTTTGAGACAAATCATAAGAAAAAATATCAAGTTATAACTCTCTTATTGGTAGAGTTTTTCTCAATGTTGGTTAAGGGTGGACGTAGGTTCTAATTTGAATAGAGCCTACTAAAAAGTTTTGTGTACCACTTTAACTTTTATATATATTATTCTTAATCATAAAAATTATAAATTAATATGTTTATTAAATCACGCTTTTAACTAACATAAAATTATTTTTATGAAACATATTTAAAAAATAATTGAATTTCTTATTAGAAAGAACTATTTTAAAATCTTTATTTTTTGGGATTTACACATTAGTTTTCACATTAATGATAAAAATCAATTATGAAACCAATCAGAATTTTATATCTAAGTTATTCTTTATGATGTTCCTAAATTGGCTTTATAGTTTTAATATTTTAATTAATTACATCATTTTCTATATTTTTTTTAGTTGAACAATTTAAACTTCATTTCTCAAATCTTATTTATTCATCATTTAAGTTCATATTAATTTTTTAGTTTAAATTTATTAATCAAGGTTTACAAGCATAATACTTTATTTTAATTATTAGATTTTAGAACAAAGCAATTTTGGGTTTAACATATTTGTGTATAGCTATGCCACTATTCGTTTCCCTCACAATGCAAAACTTCGAAATTTTAATTAAATATTATCTTTAATCTTACATGCATGTGATGTATGACAAAGTTGCATGCAATAGTATCATTCAATATTTTTATAGCATGTAAACTATCAACATGTGTATATACATAAAATCATCTAACATGTGTAACAAATATTTCTCTACTAATTAGTTTTTTTTTAAAATGATTAAAAAGAGCAATAGTTTTTAAAATCACTCAATTGCTTAACTAATGATGCATGCTTATTAACATTTTGTTTTAAATCATGGGGCATTCCACATTCTCAAAATGCATGTCGACCTTTCCTCAAATTGGTTTAATAATGAATTAGATATTCATTATATTCTTCTTTTAAATTCTTTTATTTTCCCCTAAAATATTCATATATTTTGCAAACATAAAGTAATTATTTAGTCTATTTTTTTGTAGTAGTGTTTCTCCTTACTTCAAGATCTACCCTCTTCTTTTTCTTCTCTAACCATAATGCAAAAGAGTCGTTTGTTATCTTCTTCCTATCCAGTTGTGATAATCACTTTTGTCTCATTTAAAGATATTTTCAATGTCTTCGTTCTTTCTTGTACTTTTTTCATTCTTCTTAAATGATCTTTCATAAATCATCATAACTCATGATTTTAAAACTCAAAATTCTTTTAAATTTAGTAGTATTCAATGTATAATTTTATCAAATTTTATAGTAAAAACTATCTTGTGATATTTTATTAGTTGGAAAGTTAAAAGGAATTTGTATTACTTCTCACATTTTTCTCTTAATGTGTTCAAAATAACTAGTTATCTTAGTCCTTCAATAGAGATTAAAATCACCAAAATATAAGAAGAACCAACTTCACCTAAACTAACTAAAAAATTAATTTGATCATTAGATCACTTCAAGAATTTCTTCTCATATGAATGCAACCTTGCTTTGGTACTAATTGAAGTTTGGTTTCGCAAGATGATGATGATTAGCTAAGAATTAATATTTATCTTGTTTTATAAAAATACTAAAAGAAATAACTTAAAGTACATTTGAAATGCTTGAGAAAATCTCAAAAATAATTTTTGATAAATTTCAAATTTAATTTCAAATATTTTGATTTATTTTAGGGAAAGGTTTTGTAAATATTATGAAACAGAAGATAAATAAGAATTAAAATATATACAAATAATTTTTAGGTGTTTGAGTTAAAAAGAGCTCATGTGATCTATAACAAAATTTCAACAATAATGCCTTTTATTGAAAGATAGGTAGACTAATGTATTATAATAATGAAACAAAAGAAATTGTATACTACAACCTTACAATACGATAAAATGGCAATAGTAGAAAAAGAATCAATGACATCAAATTAAAAAAAATTAAGGAGACAGGTCTTTTAATTAAATCAATTAGGATTAACCAAAATTTATAACTTTGTTGATTGAGAAGAACACTACTTTAAAGAGTTTACTTAGGAAAGGAAGCAATGTATTGAAGTGATAATAATCACATGCTATAAATAACTTTAATGTGATGACTTGGAAATTACATTTAGATTGTGCAAAAATTAATTAATCCATGTCACTAAAAAATTCTCTTATTCATACACATTTTCAAGCAACTAAAAACACTTATTAAATAAGAAAAAATCTTATTGTTTTTATTACTTTAATATTTTTTTTAAGAAAATTATCATTTAAATAAAAATATTCTAGTAGCTAAAAATAATAACTAAAATAGCTATTATGTGTGAGCTACTTGATCAAAATGATCTAAGATTATTTTATCATGAAAACTCCATAATCAAAAGGATATGATTCAGTTGGGGCTATTTAGAAATAGGATTTGATTATGACCATTAGACATAAATCCAGATCGAACGACTGAATTTTGATCCTATGTATAGGATAACATAGATCGTGTGAATGTGAAATAACATCATCTAATAAAGGATATTATCTATCTTCATAAAAAAGTCAAAGAAATGAGAATCATTTGATCATGAAATTATGCAACCTAACAATTTTGGCTACTATCACAATGCAAAAGGATGATTCACAAAAAAAAGCTTTGTTCATCCAACATTTGGGGTTGGCTGCCCTTTAGGTTGCATAGGACTAGTGATGCACTACACAAATTATATGAGGATGCAATAGTAATAACTTGATCCAAGAACCTTATAAACTTTTTTCGTAGTCCTACCTAGTACCATAACAAGTTATGAGGTTTGTCGACATGCATTCTCGACCCTTTAATGACATCCAAAATATTTTAGGCATTATCAAGCCTATTGGTTTCAATTAATATAAATTAATATTTTTTACTAATTAATTATTCTACTTATAATATACATTTTGTAAAAATTATAGAAATAATATTAAGATATGATTAAAAATAGATTTTCAAGATAGTTAAGGTGGATAGACTAAAACCTTGAGGGTTTGTAATGTAGGTGTTTACGTGCTCATTTAGCTCAAGATATTCAAAATTATTAATTTTTTATAATATTACTTAGAATTAAAAGTTGTAGTGGAAACAATTTTTTATTTTCTTACATCAAATAATTATTTTAGGCATATTTTTTAGGGAGCATCAACTATTTTGATTAAGAATAATAGCTAAAAGGAATAGATATTATAAAAAGGATAAGTAACACAAAACTCTTGTTTTAAAAGAATCACTTCATTTAATCGATGTTGAAAATTAGAAGCATGCAATACCTTTTTTATAATACAATGTGACTCATTTTGAGTAGAATTTTTTCTTAAAAAAATAATATCATTGAAAGCTTTTTAAGAAGCTTTCACAATCTTATTTTGACACAAATTTATGTATAGTTATTATCTAAATAAGCAAGTATAAAATTATTGATTAGTATTGTCGTATCAAGACAAAGAGAAAAACTATTCTACATAATTTCCTAAAACTTAAATGATTATATAATAGTTGGGTTTGTGACACAATGGATGCCATAATTTTTCATGACAATAATAAATTTAGTAATCTATAATAAGACATGCTAGATTTTTAATATATGAAAATCATGTTTTCTTGTAGTCTTTCATATATCTTTAACTTTCTTACTTATAATAACATAGTTTTGTACTTATCTTTGATAATTTTTTTAAATAATATGACATTTCCTTTTTTTAATATTTTCAAACTTTGTTCATTAATTATTCTTTATGTTTTGACATTTTATACCTTTTGTCTTTGAAAGTAATTTTCCTTGCATTTTGAAATATTATGCCAAATAATTTAAAGTTCATGTAAATTTGGTAGACCGCATTGTGTTCTTTTCTATTTTCTAAAAATTTCCAATTACATTATTTAATGGAATATGGATTTTTCATAACTTTTGGTAGAGTAATTGTGGAGTTTCCTATCATATTAATGTATCTAATCATTTATTTAATTTTTTTTATTTCAAAATTTTTTTTTTAAATTTGGTATTTTCTATTCTCCTTATGGCATTTCAATTTATTTTGGATAATTTATTCATAGAAGTTTGTCATTTAAAATGTCCAGGAAATTTTAAATATTTTTCTTTTTAATCTTTGATTATTTTCTTATATCATTGATATAGTTCATTCTTTTTTTATTAAACTATTTTTTATTACTTTTTCATTATTTTAATTAATTGAAATATATAGCCAAAAAAATAAATGTTTATGTCTATACTCATAGAATTTTATTAATATTTGTTTGTTCACTAATCTTGTATTACACCAAATGATATTTTTAACAAAATTATACATACCATTAATATTAAATGATTTTAATTATTTTAAGTAAAAGTTATGACTTATATTTATTCATTAAATATTTGTTAAATTTTAGTTTCAAAAAAGATATATTTTAACAAAACAAGAAAACATTTGCTTGCATTTTCAATAATATATTCCATTTTTGAATAAATGATAAATTAGTGAAAAAGAAAAATTTATCACTAAGAGATATAAAAAATAGTGATGTACAAAATTAATTCTCCTAAACATTTTGCTAAAAATGTTCCAAAAAATTCCAATAATCGAAAATAATGGAAAAGCACTAAATGGAAAAAGTAAGTAAAAACTAAGATTGTTATAGGTAAAATATTGTACTATTAAGTGCTTATTTTAATAAAATAAGAAATTAGGAAGGAAAAACTAAAATAAAATTTTTGATAATTCAATTATAAACAATATTTTACAAGAAATTGTTTAAATACAAGAAAGTAAAAAAAAATTTAATTTTTATAAGGCATTCCAAATATATTATTAAAAAATGTCATTATTAAACTATAGTGATATGGAACTTGTTAATGAACACATAGCAAGTTTAAAGCAATGTAAATAAATATAATTATTATGTCAATAACAAACTTGAACATTTAAATAATATGATTAAATTTAATCAAAATATCAACCTTATTATTAGTAAAAATAAAAAACCCAACATAGAGGACAAGACATAAAATTGCCAAAACTTTGCATTTTTAAAAGATAAAAAATAACTCATGCAGTCATAATAATGAAAATAAAAAAGAAATACGTATTAAAAATGTTAGTTAGATAATTAAAATATTTAAATGTTGGAAATAAATTCGGTGACATATTAATGAAAACATATATAAAAAACTATTTTGATTTGTTTTTAAATAAAAATGCACATACAAATAACAATGTAGAAACTTATCTTGATAAAAGGAATTTAACGTATTCAAAGGAATTACCATAATAATTCAATGGCGTATTATATTAAAAAAAATTTCTATTTTATAATATATTAAAAAGGGATTGCAATAATTTTATTCAAAGATATTATGTGATAGAACAATATTCCAAAAAACATTACAATATAAAACGAATTATTTTAATAATTATTTAAATGCTCATACATTATTGAAAATTTGTTGCTTAAAAAACATACAAGAAATATAAAAATATATCAAATTATTAAGATAATAAAAAATCAATAAACATTAAAAATTAATTGGATAACACGTCAAAATAAAGTTTTATAAAAAAATAACGAGTAATCAAAATTATGTTTTAGGAAATAATTTTTATTTTAAAGAAGTTTTCAAAAATTTTCATAACAATTAAAATGCTCAAATGTTTAACATCAACTATAAAATATTAAATAATAATTTAAAACAATAATTAAATTAGCTAAATCCTTAAAATATGATAACATTAAAGCCCTTATATGGTTCAGTAACAAAATATTTTATTAATAATCAAACATGAAGAAATTTTAATCATTATGTAGAAACTTTCAAGAAAAATCACTATGATAACATACACTCATATTATTAAAAATCAATAGCATGATTTATTTACCATAGCATAATAAGACTTACGAAAAATTTATGAAAAACAAATTGATAAATGAATAGAAAAACAAAATGTTGAAATTAGATTACATTGGATGATAATAAAAAAGTAGTGAAAACTTCCAAACAAATATGAATATTGGTCTCATCTTTAATAATTCTTATTATAATTATGGAGAAGGCATGTGGCTACATCCACTACCCTTTGGTATGTTCTATCTTAAATAATATTGGGCTTTTAGAGATGTAGTTTGATTAGATTAGAAAAACTATTTCAAAATGGTATTTCAAAATAAAAGATTAATGACAAAAAGTGAAAGAATAAATCATCTAAAAAATAATAAACAAAAAATATTTTAATTTTAATAATTTGGTAAAATTTAAGCTGTAAATTTATTTCTAAAAAAGAAATGTAAATATTTTAGAGAAAGAAAAAAAATAAAATTATTAAATGTAGTAAAATATAATTTACATAAGTATTAAAAATATTATCTTGATCAACCAATGATGGATATGTCAACATCCAAAAAACACAAAAATTGCAAAATGATTAAGAATTATAATATTTTCATAAGCAAAAAATTAGCCTTTTACATCGAAAAAATATTTTCTAGTTTTTTAAAAAATAATTTTAGCATAAATAATAAAATTCGTAATTGAGTTTAAATTTATAGTTTTTATGGTAATTAAAATATTGAAATTTAATTTTTATATTTGAACTTTTAAAAAAGTTTTTTAATAATCAAACCTCCAAAAATAAAATTAATAAAAAAAGTATTAAAAATGTAAAAAAAGCAAAGAAGATGTTAAAAAATTAATATTCAAAACATTATGTATAACACTAATAGCACATATATGGAAACATAAACTTATTCAACCCAATATAGTAATTAATTGAAAAAATTAACAATAAAAAAAACTATTAGATGACATAAAATCACTATTTTTTAAACGTATTTGTATAAGCAAACCAATTACAAACAATTTACATTGATAAAAGAAGGTATATGAGAGATCAAAAATTTAAAATCTCAAACATAATAAATTAATTAATTAATTTAGTAAAATAAATTTAATTAGTCAAAAAACGATATTTAAATGCACAAAATCAATTAAAATGTTTATACAATTTGGGAGTACAAATGACTAAAGCAAAATTAAAAGAAGTTATTAATTTTGAGAATTAAGAACAACACAAATTATGAGAATTTACAAGAAAAACTATTTATATGAGTGCAAAACATTAAACATAAATTTATGAAAATGATCTTTAGCTTTGCAAGAAATAATAAAGACTGAATAATGCAAAAATTTTAGGACATTCCGTTAAAAAACTGAAATAGAAAAATGTAATTCATTAATAAAGGTGAAAGTATTTGAAATTAAATTTTAATGTTAAAAAGTATTTGTATTGTTTTAAACAAAATATATTAGCAAAATTCTAATTATAGTATAATTCAATAGAAAAAATTTAACAAATTGTGAGATATTATGTAATTAAAAATAAGATATAAAATATTATAAATTAAAAATAATTATCATATTAAATAGTTAAAATATATATCTATAAAAAATACATATCAACACAAATAAACAAATAATATCTCTAAGATTTGGCGTTAGAAATTTGTGAACACGATATCTATAAGATTTGGTGAATAATACAAATTTAAAAAAAATTAAAATGAACTCAATTTTCGCACATTAACTAATGATATAAATATTAGTAAGATTTTTTTAATTTTAGAGGACAAAATCAAATCAACTTTTAAAAATTAAATTTAGATTTTTTGTACCAACATAATTAATGTCATTCCAATAATCTCTTCTTAATTGTTATTATTCTTTCAAGAATGTAGTTTTAGGAAAACTTATTTAGTTTAAACAAAATCCATTTTTTCTCCCAAATTAAAAATTAAAGAACAATATAATGTGAGCATGTTTTCTATATCAACATGAAGGGATAGTTTTATTATTCTAATTAAAATAAAGTAAATTTACGAAGTTTTGGAGTTAGACTTAGTTCATCAAGTGCTAAAGAAATGATTTCTACATTTACATGTTGGGTTACACATGAGAAAAACTACTAACACTAATCGGCTTTTACTCACAAGTGAATTGCATAATAAAATATTTCATCAAACTCTTTCATTAAAAAATCAATGTTTTATTTTAAAACAAATGATTCAAATATCATTTAAAAAATAATTACTAACAAAAATATGATTCTTCAAAAAATTGTTGCTTAATCAAGTATTCAAGAGTTATAACAATTTTTGTTTCCCTTGAGCAACTTTAATTTTGTATATAAAAATAATAATTACAAGAAAAATTTTTATTATTAGAGTGTGTTAAAATTATTGAAACTATCATGAATAAGTAACTGTGAATAATAAAATTAGTTATTCAATATGGCATAGTTGAATTTTTTAATAATTAAATAAAAATTATTATAATGATAAGGGAATAAAGAAATATGAAAACCTAAACAGAAAAATGTAATATCATCATTATTATAAACTATTTGAAAATTTTAAAATATTTACTAAGCATAATAAAAATTTCTTAATAATAGAAAAATATTGCATTAGAAATAAAAAAGCTCAAATTAATAAAAATACAAAAAAAATTAAGATATTTGAATTATCAACGTATTGAAAGCTATGTACGAAACGTACTTATTATAAAATGTTTTCAAAAAATAGTGTGCAACAAATTTGACAAATGAGATCATGAACTAAAAAACGAATCTCTAATTGTAGAAGTTAGGAGGATAACAAAAAACTTGTGTGGGCATGCTTTTTTTTGAAGGATTATAAATGCTAGAGGTGGACATAAAGATACTTAAGGCATATGTGAGCATGATTTTTTCTTTTGTGCACCTAGAAAACAAGGAGCATTTTGCAAATCTAAACATGGTTTACATTATGTATGTGGTATTGGGTAGTGTTTCACTTTATTTTTGTACGTTTTTTAACCAATTGTATAATGAATATTCACCTTGTTTTATTTATTGAGATATTTATATTAATATTTTGAAATGTTATTTTTCATATTTTTTATTTTATTTATTATTCTATATGTTATCTTTTATATTTCATTTTGTCAGTATATATTAAAAATTTTAGATGTTATATAACATTTATCATTTTTTTATTTTCAAAAAATTATATTAGTATTATTTATTTAAACATATTTTCTTTTTATCACTAAATAATATTCTATTATGAATATTTTTAGTGCTTTAAATTTGTAAAATTTCATTAATTTTAACTTGACTATTTTCTTTATCATCGTATGTTCCAAGAATTATGTAACTTTTTTTTGATATGCCATATCAATATATTATTAAATTAAATATAAAATATTGAATATTGAAAATAGTTTTGTATTTCTTAGTCTATAATATTTTGTTAATTTCAAAGATGTACTTCTCATAATTGCATGATGGGACTATTGATTACTGAATTTTCTTTCACAATTATGGTTAATTTACTAATTATGCATATAGGTATTTGTTACGAATTTTAGATTACCTTAACAGTTTCTGCACTTTTTGTTCACATAATATTTGTATTTGTTTTGTGTATTTATTCTATTGAAATTAAAAAAACATTTTTTTAACATATTGTAAAAAAGATTTACGTTTCAGATATTTTATTCGATTATATAAGAAAAATTGCAAAGTATTCTTCAGTGAAGACTTCAAAATGTTCAATAAAATATTCTAATATAATGATAAAATGTTTTATTAAAAACTTGTTTCTTATTAGATATTATAGCAAAAAAATGACAAGAATTAGAGCATGGATACTTTTTTTTGCATCTATAAACTTTAAAACTCTAACAAAAGACATTGCAATTAAATTAAAAAATATTGAAAAATTACAAAAAATACATTAGTACAAGCAAAGGATCACAAATGTAAGGAATAAAAATATATAATACTATTTAGACAAAAGAAATTTTAAAATATATAGATTTATTTAAATATCATTGATGAAGTTTTTTTCTATTTACTTATCACAAAGTTTCAAAATTATAAATCATATTGTATTCTAAGTATCGTAAATGAGCTATTGTAATTTCAAAAAGCATAGAAATTTTGCAAAAATTATAACATATCCAATAATTAATTTAAGAAAAATTACATTACGTTTGTATAAAATGTACAAAAGTAAACAAGAAAAAAATAGTGACATAAATGTAATGAACATTTAAATTATTTTGCAAATTTATACATAAGATTAACAAAATTATTTCTAAAGAATTTAAATTAACAAAGCTACACAATGTAATAAAAATTAAAAAACTAAAGATTTAGAAAAAAAAATCTAATAGAATAATGGAATAATAAAAATGTTTAAAAAAATTTATCTAATAATTTTTTAAAAAAACATTCTTGCTGTGGATTACATGACAATTTTGAAAAGAAAAAATCATCAAATTATTAATATTTAAAATAAAGCTATAGTAAATATATCGTATAAACATCTCATTAAAAGTAAATAATACCTCATAATTAATGATGTTTACTTGGACATGTAGAGCACGAATGACAACATTAATTGGAATTTCCTCATCTTTGTAATACAACAATTTAGGTACTATGACATGTTTTTTTATAACTTAGTGCATATTTTTGTATCTATCATTATAGGGATGTTATCATTTTTATGAGAATGTTTTTGTTAGAAGTCCAAAACATTTTGTAATTTTTTATTTATTAAAACTAATTTTACATACAAGATGAGAAATTTTTATACTTATTAAAAATTATTCTAATCTTGAATGATCTTTTTACAAAATTAATACTTCTTGAATAGGTTATTCCTTTTTTTGCGAACTCATAAGCCATGCATTAGCAAATGTTGCATACTATTTTCAAGAGTTTACACTTTTTTTTAGTTTTTTTTACTTTCTTATTTTAATTTAGTTATTTTATATCCATAGTACGTCACAGAATATTTTTTGCTTTAAAATATGTTAAACACATGTTAGTGCCAACATTGAAATAATATTAATATTTAGTTATATTATTTATTTTCTTGCCATAAATTTTTAAATTTTCAATATATATTTTCATTGTTAATTGTTGTATAACAATTTCTTTGATATGTTGCACAAATAATTTTAACATTTCAAATGTTCAATATCTTAAATTAATTTGAAAAAAATTTTTTTTTTCTTATTTCATATTTCCTTAAAAATTTATAATTAAAAAGAAATTAACATATTTTAAATAAAAATTAAAATTTTAAAAAAATTACTTTTAGACATACGTTTTAAAAGAGCATTACAAACAAACGTCAAACAAATTATATGGTGTTAGAATTTTTCATGGTTTCTTTGAGCAAGTTGACACTTCAACATGATTTTAGGGACATTCTGTTGTAGGTATGCTCGTCTCTCTTACTAGGTATATCTCATGCACATTATCTTTTTGGCCCTTTATTATAGTGAATTTGGGAATGTTTTTTATCCTCGCCAATCATAATAATGCTAATGTCTTTTTGAAAGTGTGAAGAAAAGGTCAGATTTGATGAAGATGATGTCTCTAAAAAGGCTACTCCCTTCAAACTCACTTTAATAGGTAAATTTTTCAATTGGATTACATTATTTTAAAGAAGTGGAATAGACTAAATGATTCTTATGTAAATTATATTATATCATGCAGTGGATGTTATGTATCTGGTTAATTAGACTGTAAAGAAATATATATTAAATTAGTTAGTAGATGATCATATAATTTTGTTAGTTAGAAATTGGTGTAATTATTCATAAGATTTAGTCCTTTATTACATTCATATTCCTTATTAATGAATAATTGTTCTATAGCAAGGCTCAAAGATTCCCTATTGGGCTGCCTAGCTCTCCCCTTCATAATAAGATCAAGTTGTCAAACATTATGCAAGAGTGCAGTTCGAGAATATTAAAGTTAGTAAATTAGCTAGTTAATTTATTTTAGTTATTCCATAATTAATAATATATATTTGATACTTATTTTTTTGTGTGACATTAGAGTTTATCAAATTGTCTTATAAGACTTGGTACATACCAGTTAATTTTTCATATGAGACTTTTGTAGGTATTCATGGAATTTGTCTAGATTGGATTAGACTCCAGTGGTTTTATTGATTTTTTAGATAACTAATTCATGTTTTGCTCATGTTGTTAGGAAAAATAGTTGGATTCTTTGCATGATAGTATTTTTCGTAAAGCCTAAAAGTACAATATTATTATTTGATTCTTTAGAATTCTTTTAGACTTATGGTTTTTTTAAAAAATTCAAAAGAAAGGTTCATACAATTATGACTACATTTGCGAAAGTAAATTTAGTACATATTAAAATAAAATTGTTTCCATAATAGTAATTTAAGTTTTTGAATTAGGATGCTACCTATCAAATTTATTATTCTTTTTAGGAATAAGGTTTGTAAAGACTGAGAGAAAAGCCCTTTCTTTCTCAAAAATTTCTATCATTTGATCTAATGGCTGACATAATTATTCATCAATTTTAGTTACATAACATGCTTCTATATCCACATCATCTAGTACTCATTCATTCATTGGCCATCACATCCTCCCAATAAACCTTATATAAAGACTAGTTCAATGGCATAAATTTAGTATGATGGGCTGAATTAGGCAATACATAAGACTCCCTATTTATTTGTATTCCTTGAACCTTTATCATTTCATTCAATCATATTAATGTGGTCATTAATGATTAAAAAAATACATTGACACCTATTGACTTTTTCAACATGTATGGTTTTAGAGTTCATCATGGTATTGAATTATATCTTACTTTGTAGTAATACAATTGCTAGCTAAGTAGGCTACCTAACATAGATCTTTTAGAATGGTCCAAAAAATTTTAATAATGCTTCAATACTCAATTTTGAATACCCCAATGGTGAAAAGTTTCTTAACATGCTACAATATGATTCATTAATCAGCCTAATATATCATTTCACATCAAGACTATCATCTTCTATGAATTTTTCTTGATGGTGGTTAATCACATCTATCTTTTGTGGTTCTTTTTTGTTTCAATGTCATTCTGATACTACGACTCGTTAGCAAGGATTAGACAAATATGTTTAC
Organism: Vanilla planifolia; assembly: GCA_023846275.1. Lineage (NCBI taxonomy): Eukaryota > Viridiplantae > Streptophyta > Magnoliopsida > Asparagales > Orchidaceae > Vanilla > Vanilla planifolia. Next base: position 4,736,354 of record JAIUJO010000018.1, read on the forward strand.
TCAAATTTGTTTTTCTTATGACGTACAATGACGAAATCCATACATGTATTATACAATGTCTTACTTCATAGCAAGATTATCATTAGCTAAATATGTGGCATGATATGAACCATTTGGATTTCTTTGAAATCCCATTGATTTGAGTCAAATTATTTGGATCTTGGTTTACCATTTTATCAGTCTTTTCACAAAAGTTTGGTCATATGATTCTCATCAAAAAATATGTTAATTCCGTACAACAAGAGCAATCATTACACTTTATGTGTGCATATACAATTTCAATTATCGATGCCCTAAAAATAGGTTTGAGCATATCATTCTTCATTAAATTGGTATCAAACGATAGTTTGCTATAAGAACTTGGCATAATTTTTAATTATCATTTAACCAACATCTTTAATATTTATGCATTATTTTTTAATAGCTAGAAATTATTTAAAATTATATAAAAAAACATTACGAAATAAATATAAAAAATCATATTTTTATTTCTAATGTTACAACATTTACTTATTTATATGTTCTTCTGCTTTTACATTTCATGATTTGTTTGTTTGTCTTTATCTTCATCATTCGAAATTACAAACGTTTTTTCAATCCCAATTGTTTATGATTACTAGGTCTACAAAATACTATAGAATGTTTCATTCTTGACAAACATAGTCATCCACAGACTAATAACATAATATGTAATTGTAGAACTAATTCATTCAATGCAAGAGATAATAGCAACCTTAGTAACATCAATTGAACAATGTAATGAAAATAGATGTGGTGAAACACATAGTTTAATTTGTTCTATGACAAGTGACTCTAAAGAAGAAAAAGTGTCATCCAAAAAAAACCTAACCAAATCGAATATCGACCTAGGTGACAAGCTACCCCACATACCCATGATAGTAGACATCGTAGTGATAGTGATCACTAGGCTAACATGGTTAAGATAAGAGTTCCAACATTTGATGAAAGTTTAGAGTCATGAGTATATCAAATTTGAGAAATGAGAATGGAGAATGTTTTTAAATGGTATGATCTTAGTAGGCATAAAATGTGCTAATTGATAAAAACATAGGCTTCTATCACATGCCAAATTATTTGTTCACACATTAAGAAGGTAATTTTCTAATGAGAAGTGAACAATACCCCAATCATGAGAAGAACTTAATGTTTTCTTACAATATAAATTTTTATTCACTTCTTATTTAAGTGAACTTTTGCATAAATGGTAATGTTTATCCTCATATTCAAAGATTTCTAAAAAATACATCACTAAATTTGAGGATTATATGCTCTGGTCTTGTTCTTAGGGGCTATTCCAAGTAGCATTATTTTAATTTTCAGTTAGGCTCAAAGAGAGTAATCAATTGGCCTATAGTTGAGAAATATTAGTAGTTTAGAAAAGGCATATGAAGTGGCCTACGATTTGGAATACCAATTACCTATAAGAGTTAGATTCCCATGATTACTTCCTATACTAAGGTGCACACCACTACTTCCACTAATTCTACTACTTCTACTCTATAAACAAATTATGTCCCATCGCTAATACTCCTGCTCATTGAATCCAACCCTTGGACAAACCATCTACTACTTCTAGAGTACAATGTTATCATTGACACAAGAAAGAGCATGTCATAACCAAGTGTCTTAAAAAAGTTTTCCACATAAATATATAAAAAGAAAAGAAAGAAAGTAATAAACTTAAAGATAGAGGAGGTTGTATAGTCAGATGAGGTTGTTGAAGTAGAATTAAAAGCACTAAATTTAAAATTTTAATATATTATACCACCGTAATCATTATGAGATGCATTTTGATTACACTAAGAATCATTAAAGATTGGTGATGAACTAAAATCTTCTATAATTTCAATAGAATTAAAGACCAACTTATTAAGATTGTTATAGATAATAATTGTTGTATCTATCATATGAGAGAATGCTGCCAAAAAGATAGTTTAAACATTCACAGACCATCACCTCCCATACATAATATCTTTGATCGACAAAATTTCAATTTTCATAAACACAAAGCTGTTGCATTCCTTTACTAAATTAATGTTTAAATCTATTGGCTCATGAAGAACTTACTTGATAAGTAAAACAGCTCACTCAAAAGGGATTTATTAAGAAAATTATTAAAGCATGTGCTACGTCCACATTTTTTGCTACAGAAAATGATGAAACTCAGTGCATTGCATAGATAGTCATCTCATTGTAAAAATAATGATTAGTATAGGTTTTGAATTCTTATGCATGATGATTTGTTAGTTCAAATAGTTGGAGCCACCATATTTTCTAAAATAAATATTGTAAGTGGACATTTTTTGTTATAATCTACGTAGTGATGAATATAAGACTACTTTAAAAAAAAAGATAAACTATATGAATGGTTATGATGCCATTAACATTGTCGAATGCAACAAATACATTTATGAGACTTATGGCTTAGGTTTGTATCCTTATCTAGGTCATTTTTTAGTTATATATTTTGATTATATATTAGTTTATAGCCATAGCATACTTGAATTACTAGGACATCATAAACAAGTATGCACTACATTACATGAGCAACATTTATTTCCTATCTATTAGAAGTGTTATTTTTCATTCAGAGAATGTCATTCGAAGGTTTTATAATTCCAAAAGAATGACTAATTACTAATACTAAAAAGATAAAACCCATTTTTGAGTGCCCAACTCGAACTAATGTATATTATGTTCGTAGTTTTCATAGCATTCCCACTTTCTATCTCTGGTACATTCAAGCACTTAACATGATTGTAGCCTTAATTCTGGATTATATTGAAAAGGTTTATTTAACTTATGAAAAGTTGTGGAAGTAGACTTACTGAATTAAAAGAAGTCAAGACTGAAGACTAGTCCTTAGATTACATGATTTTTCAACTCTTTTGAAGTCACTTATGCTTAGGGACTAATCATTGATAGAGTTCTAAGAAAATTAACAATATTTGATTGTTTAATCACTAAGATATTGAAAACACTATCTATTATCCCAATAATTTGTTCTTCATTTTAGTCATGAAGCACTTTAATTCAAAAATATTCAACATATTGCATTCTTTATTTTGGTCAAATGAATTTGATCCATTAGCATAATAAATTGTTTTAATATTTCCAAAATTCACTTTTGTTTGAAAACATAAGATAGGAGTGGAGAATAAAGTTGCAAATGTATTACATAGAGATGGTTGTGTCATTGCCATCATAGAATGCTCCCAAAAAATAGGTTTATCAACCGCAGACCATCTCCACCCATGCACAATTTTTTGGATCAACAAAATATCAAATTTTACAGACAAAAATGTGTTGTATTCCTTAAAAATTTGGTCAATATTTTGACAAATTATGGTGTAATATTATCACAATATATATAGTTGGCCTTATTTTAGAAAGACCTTTTTTATTAATTTAGATGCTACCTTAAATGGAAGAGCTAATATGATAATTTTTGATAAGAGGCAATGATCATGTTATATCTTTGACTTCTCTCAAATAGAATTTCTATCCTAAATACTACAAAAGAAAAAGACAAAAGAAAAGAAAAACTAATTTGTCATTACACTAATCAAGATTGTCACGGATATAACCAATGGTGAAGTTCTCTAGTTTATGACAATTAGAAAAATCCTTATTAGTATATCCACCACACCACCCATAGTCCAACCATTGTTAAAAGAACTTTTGAAGTTTTTCTTGATGACTTGCTAAACATTCCGTTTATTAAGGGATATCAACCATATTATTGATCTAGTTTTTGACACTTCATTACAACATTCACTAAATTATTGGTTAAATTTATTTGCTTATATAGAACATACTTGATAAGTAAATGAGTTCTTTCAAAGCGAATTTGTTAAGAAAAGTGTTAGTGCACGTGATTTCCTCAAATGTTTTGCTCTAAAAAGTGATGAAACTTAGTCCATGTGCATATATAGTCATGCCAATAACAAAATAATGATTAACTATCAGTTTCCAATCCCTACACTTGATGATTTGTTAAATCAAATTGTGGGAGCCACCATATTTATAAAATAGATATCAAAGGTGGATACTATAATGTTTGAATCTACATAATGATGAATGTATGACTACTTTTAAAGGAAAAGGTGGACTATATGGATGGTTAATTATGTCATTTATATTGTTGAATGTGCCAAGTACATTTATGAGACTTATGTCTTAAGTTTTGTGCTCTTATCTAGGTCATTTTGTAGTTATCTATTTTGATTATATATTAGTTTGTAGCCATGAACATTTGAATATTTAGGTCTTCTGAGATAGGAATGCACTACATTATGTGAACAACATTTTTTTGTTTGTCATAGAAATTATTAATTTCAATGGAAGCAATGTCATTGAAAGGTATTAAAGTATCAAAAGAAGAATTATTAACTAATCCTAAAAAGATAAAATCTATTTTTTAATGGCTAACTTCAAGTAATTTACTAAGTTCATGACATTCACGGCTTAGCCACTTTTTATCAACAAATCATGCGAAAACTAAGCTGATCGTAGCCTTAATTTAGATTGTATTAAAAAGACTGCAATTAACTTGGGAAAAGTGGTAAAAGTAGCTTTGCAAAATTAAAAGAAATTATGAGTTAAGCTCCAGTCCTTAGATTAATAGACATTTCAACACCTTTGAAGTTGTTTGTGCTTAAGGAATTGTTATTAGTGTAGCCTTGAGTAAAAGTTCCCCTCATATCACATTCATCAATTAAAATGTAAATGCAAATGGAAGAAATACTCTTATTGAAAACAACATTATGTGATAGCAAATCACTAAGATATTGGAGTAACTATCTATTATCCTAAGAATTTGTTCCTTATTTTAGTTATGAAACACTTTAATTTAAGAATATTCAACCTATTATATTGTTTATTTTTTTCAAATTAATTTAAGTCTTTAGTATGGTAAAAGGTTTGAATATTTATAAGAAATTAACTTTACCATGAAACCTATGTTTAACAATAGCTAATTGCATAATCTATCTAATAGATTATAATTTGAGTATTACATTTGGAATAAATCCAATGAGATTTGGGTATTATTCATGTAAAGCATCCATTGTGAAGCCTTAACTGAGGATTAGTATTTAGCTCACTTGCTCATTGATAATCAATGGAAATATGATGATGCCTATTATAGCTATGTGTATGTTAAACTCAAGTGATAAATTAAGAACAGTTTGGTGCAAGGTGTCTCAAATTGTACAGGAAAGGAAAGCCCCATGGATAGAAAATGTATACTTTAATGCAATAGCTACACATGATGGATACAAGAGTCCCTCCAATCTTAGGTGTGAAATAATTAATTATCTCATTGATTACATCAATCAATGGTGCATAAAACAACTCTTATTTGTTGGGCCTTTGTTTACATGAATAAGGAAATAAAAGGGCAAATTGTTCTAGAAAAGGCTATATTGATTTTTAGACAATCACGTTTAGATTGCTCAATATAAAACAATAGAAATGAAATCTTTATGTAGAATTGGATCAAATTATTGTCATTTACTTCAATCTAGAACGGATCCTACACCTCTACCAAAGTTTTGGAAAAATATTTTTGAAATTTTATTATTATTAAAATATTCACTAAATTTCTCACTTAGAAATTCACCTTTATTATTGCTCCTAATGTTAACTAAATTGTAACCTAGCTCATTTTTATTTTAGTTATTAAGACATGAAATTTTCTACAAGATTTGTTCCTTTCTTGTACAAAAATTATATATGTACACCTAAAATAGTCATCAGATATAACTAGCCCATATTTCTTATGCCCTATAATCATGTTGTGTATATGTCCAAACAATGTATTTGAGAAAGTTCAAAGCACATAAATAATCATATACAAAAGTCAATTTAGTTAAATCTCTTACTAAGTTATATTTAATCACTTTTCTAATGGTTTGTGTGTTGACATGACAAAGCCTTCTATAACATAAACTATAGTCACTAACATATTGCACAAACATTTTATATTTGAACTATTTACTTTATTCAAATCATGTAAATAAATGTTCTTTCTTTTAGTTGTAATGAATAATATATTTCCATATTTACTAATTCTACATGTAACATTATAAACTAAAATAGTAAAATTGCTCTGACATAGTTGACTAATATTATGAAAATTATACTTTACTCTCTAAACTAATAAACTTTAGTAATAAAAATAATAGAATTTCCAATAGTACTTAGTCTTTTTTCTATTTCATTGATTTTTCACTATGTACTACTTTTCCTTTATCCAAGCCTTTCTTTCTCTAGTTCCTACTCTTCAACATTGCAATCTTCTCTTTTTCAACTCCATCTTGCACAATTAGACATGCTGGTTTGATATGTCCTAGTTTCTCACACTTATGGTGAAGGATCTCCTCTTTTATTCTCTTTCTATTTTGAACCTTTGTTTTATATATCTTCTTGCAACACCAAAACGTTTAGATAAACGTTCCTAAATTAGAGCTATGCTATCTTCAATTGTTGCCTCCTCTTCTAAGGTATCTTCCTCTCTCTTTAGTGTTATTTTTTTCTTTTTGTTTGGAAATTATTATTTTAAATCAACACTTTTTCTTCTTTTCTCCTCTCTAGCTCTTGTTCATTAGTCCTAAGCGCACCTATAAACTCATTCAATGTTATAGTAGAAATTTTTGTAGCAATCTTGAATGTTTATACTCTTTTAGCAAAATTCTAAGGGTCTTTTTTTCGTTATCTTTCATAGATATAGTATTTCCTGAATTAGCAAGTCCATTTATAATGTTAATATATCAAAGATAAAGTTTTTCAATAGATTCATTAGAAGTCATTTTGATTAACTCCTAATAATATTTCATTATATTTATTTTAATTTCTTAAACAAAACATGTACCTTTTTATGTTACCACTAACTTGTGGAAAATTTTGAAAGTAATTTCTAAATTCATAATTCTATTAAACATAACAATATTCAAAGAATAAAATAAAATATTATAGGATTTTTTGTTTAATTAAATTCTATGTTTGTTCTCTATATCCATGTTATTAAATTTTTTTGTTCTAATACACCTTATAAATTTTTGAAGTGTACAGTTCCCTACTTACTAACTTCAAGCATGTGGTAGTCCTAATATTTTCAATAGAGAATATAATTATTAGCTAAGTCTTAGAGGAAGCCCTTAGCTCACATTTATATTTGATTAGTCAAGTCTTAAATATTTAGTATTTTATTTTAATGGACTTCCCTATTGTAAAATAGATATCTACAAAGTATCTTGGATTGTTCAACAAGTCTCAAGGATTAACGACATGTGCAATAAATTCAAAATTCTATTTTTGTTATAGAATATTAGTTTATTTATTTTAAGGCACTCTCATATCATTTCAATTTTAAATCATATTCATGAATCAAATTATTCAACCATCTCCTTGATTTAATAAATGAATAGGATTTTTTTCAATCTTATAACCATTTTCTTTGCTAAATCATACCTTCATCAAATTTCAAGTTAGTCTTTTGTTAAACCATGTTTAAATTAAAAAAATTAATTTTTTTTAATTTTTCATTACTAAGATTATTAAAAAAAATTGCCACATTCTTGCTACGACAAATTTGTAATGCTCTCATTATTTTTACCATATGATGTAATCATTCTATAGTTAATTGGCAAGCTAACAGATATCATGTGATGTAAAGTTTGAAATGTTGGATAAATACAATAAGGTCATTGCCAATATAGAATTAATAGTTATGAGATAAGAGTTGAGGACTTAATTTAGAAGTGAGCTAATTTATTAGTCCTTTTATGATCTTAAGGTTGTACTAGTATAATTAGATTAATTGAGTTGAAATATGCATTGTAGTAAGACTATACTATGTAATCGTATTGGTATGATAAATCTTACAAATGACATATATATATTTCAATTATGCTAGTACAATACTAATGTCATGCCAAAGATATAGACTTATATATGAGTGATGTTTGAAGATTTGGACATTTGTTGGGCTTACTTGTGTAATTTTTGTTTTGTCTACTTTTCATGTAACCACAATCATTCATGATTATTATTTCTGCTTCTCGTACAACATACTATATTCTTGAATGACACAATAGTTTCTAAAGAGTTGAAAAATTTGTTAAGGTAGGTTTGCATAATTATATATTATAAGACACTTGTATAAGTATGATACATTGAGATATCCAAAATAGAATAGATTGGTTAGGCACTTATTACAAGAAATTATAATTTAATTCTTATTAATTACTTTAAAAATGAGATTTAGTTACTAAAATTTCTTGATTTCCATATATTCCTTTGATAGTTATAAATGGAAGTAATTTTTTGAAGAATATGAAAATCAATCTAATATTAAGTCATTTTACTTATAAAACTAGAAAATGGAATGTTGGCTTTATCGATATTATATTTACATGTACTTCTTTTAACTTTGCTATTATATTGAAGTTTCCTATTAACTTGGAAACATCCTTTCATAGTATATAGTTATTAAGTCATTTTATTATTTTTTTAAATTAAATAAATTATAATAGTAATTATGTATGTTGTATTGCACTATTTTGAATAAGGTGACTTATACCTGGCCATTGTAAAAAAAGTAATAGACTTGTGTAAAATGTCTCTTATTTTGCCTTTGGTAAAAATATATAGTTTTGTAAAAGGAGCAACAAGTTTGCAAGGGCAACAAAGATGTGGTTTGAAAGGCTACGCCTCTACTGGCAATAGTAAAATAATGTTATTATTAATGGAAGCTTATTTCATATAGTGCAAATTTAGACTTCTATGATGGTCAAAAATGAAGTCTACAATAGTTGAGATGTTTATTAGATTATTATAAAATATGAAAAAATGTTGTGCATTTATTAAGCATAAGTTGAGTGTGTGATAGTTTTGAAATATTTAAAGTTCAGGATTTAAAAATTGTAGCGTAGATTATTAAGTTGAGTAGGTTTCAACAACTTAAGTATTAAATATAAAATCATACAAATTAGTTTTTATTACATCTAAATTTTCATAAATAAAATAAAAAATTTCAGACAATCTCTAGATAGAGTACTTTTATAGAAAAATGCTATTTTTAATTTTAGAATACTAAGAAAAAAAATACTAAAAGAGCATGTCTTTTTAGTTATGATATCTTATAGTTTCATAGGCATTAGTGTTTATCGTACCGAAGATAAAAAGGGTAATAAGGTGGTGGTTTTTGGGTTAATGGGGAGCTTAGCTTAAATGGGTAATAAGATAGTAGGATATGATTTACAACATTGTTAGAGAAGATGGTAGTTTGATGATTAGATCATGAGTGTAAAATGGTAAGTGAAGAGTTATAAGTATTAGTGGAAGTAAGAATTTGTTTAGTTAATAGCACTTTTAGTAGAAGGTCTCTCAACTTTGACCTTTATCTCTCACAAGAGAATTAGTTGTCGACTTTCCTAGTGGAAAGTTTAGCACGTTCTATCCTTATCTCTCATTAGGGAGGAAGTTGGAATGTCTCCAACTAGGGTTGGTATAACCCTTTTTCACAAAGATAGAAACATGCAGAAAAAGGAATTTTATTTCATTGTTTTCATCTCATAAGACGAGTATTCTATTTTATAAGAAATTAAATGTTTATCAGTTATTTTCAAAAAAAATTAAAAAAAGTTATAAAATTTATTGAATTAAATAGTTGACAAACTTGTCCTATGTTTTATGTGGTGGCGATAGCAAGGGCAAAACAATAGTATGAATTGTGTAGCACTAACAGATTGGTGCATCATTTCAATTTTCTTTGTGAGTAGCAGTGCAAGAGACACATTGATGTTTTAGGTCTACTTTCAAGCAGTGTGGTTTGCAGAGAATCAATGAGTCAAGAAGTCAACACGTTCATTTATCTGATTGGTGCGAGTTGAGTAGGTTTTGAGTTCCATGGGTTGGCATAAGTCGAGTGGGTGTGAGAAAAGTGGCTTTTGTAGCTTTTGATGGTCGCATTAATGACGGTGTAAGGTGGATGACAACTGAGGCATCCAAGAAAATAAAATTTATGTATTTTTTAAGCAATTTCAAATAAATTTTAAATAAACAAATTTTTTGAATTTTTGTGACACCATTGATTGTATGCTTATAAGCTAACAATTGATGTTCTTTCATCACTATTTGAGTTGATTTGGGTTAAATGTGAAAAATAGTTTTCTAAAATCACCAAAAATCCTTATATACTCCTTCAAAATTGTTCAGAACTTTCTTATAATAATACACCATAAATGAAACTTATGTATAATAAAACTTTTCAATACACTAAAAATTATTTTTAACAACAAAAATACATTTCAAATATTATAATTTATATTAGTCAACTTTATTTTCATTTTATTAACACAATGAGCCAACTTTTTTCATTAATCTGTAACCTTTTGATTCTTTATCATTTAAAATTTTTTTTTTATTAATTATTTGTTCATTTTTAAATGATTCAATGGGTTCATTATCTGGTTAGATTTTAATTATTTTAGTTTGTCTTATTTATGTATGACCTTTGTAATTCGCAGGCTTATGCAAATACATCAACAGAATTACAATGTCATACCATCAAGTTGACCATTTTTATTCTTACTATTTTTAATTATTTACAATATTGTTCTTATCAAGTTTATATTTTCATAACACATTCGGTTAAGTGTTATAAATAATGTTTTGAAATTAGAATTTCATTTAACATCCTATATATTTACTTTTTTATAAAATTTTTTATGTTATCTTTTTATTAAATATTGATTATTAGCAATATTTTTTACAACTTGAAACACAAAAAAATTTCAAACTTTTCATTACCGTAAAATGAGAAAATTTTAAATTAACTATAACTTTTTTATTTGTGACAAAATATTTTTTAAATATCAAGAAACATATTCAATTGATGAAAAGACTTGTTTTTTATTAATGAAACATTTTTATTCCTCTAAATTATTTTGTTTTTTTAATTTTTTACATAATGACATTTCCATGATTGATTTGATAGGGAGATTTTCTTATAATTTAGAAACTTATATATTATTCTAGTTAAAACAAACATAACATGACTTGTTTTCTTTTTCTTTTTAATTTTTACAAAAAAATTTGCATTACTTGTAATCATTATTACTATGGCATTATTTTTAATTTTTTCAAACTTTACCTATATTTAATAATTTTGTATTTTATTCTATCACTTAATACTTACATTTCTTTTTTTATAAATATTTTTGTCAAATAGTTTTGTCAAATTTTTAAAATTTTAAATATTTTGTTTTTATTTTATTCATTGACATATTTTAGAACTTCTAATTTAACGACAAAAATGTTTGACAAATATTGCAAATATTGCATGGATTACGAATATAAGTTTTCACTTTGACTTGTTATAATTAATCTTTATTGTGTAATGACTTTTTGAAATGAACTCTAGAATACAATGATACCACATCTATAAAAACCAAATATTACATAAGATGAACAATATGAAGGGCAAATTGATTCAATAATATGCCTTCTCTATATCTATTATAGGAATGATTAAAGGTAACCCAAATGTTGTTAATGTTTGGATTTTTTCATGACATTATTATCTCTAAAAGTATTCTATTTTCAACATTTTGTATTACTTTTCAAATGTTGAGGATTTTACTATAAATGTTTTAAATTGTTATTACGACAATTGTTGGTAAACAAATTGTGGTTTTAATTAGTTTTAATAATTTGAGCATATGTTGACTTAATGATTTTACTTTATATTAGTATTTTTTAAATTTTCAACATATTAAAAAAATTTGTACGGTCTTGATTATTAATCTAGTATTTTGTTCTGGAACCACATAAGTATTTAGAACATTTTCATATTTTAATTGGTTAGGTATCTCAATAATTTTTTAAATTATAATTTGATATTTCATAATCTTTTTTGAAAATATGTTTCTTTGTTACGATGAGTAATTTGTAAAAAACATTTAAAATAAAAAGCTCGTTATGTGATAGATAACTTTTAAATACGCATTATTTTTTGTTAAGGTTAGTTTTCACATGTTATTCAAGTAATTTTAAGTTCATGCTCAAATAATATACTTAATGTTTTAATTATATTTTGAAATTTGTTTTATCATAAAATATCACTGAATCAAATAACTACAATACCTTTTTGTTAATATAATATTTTGTAGAAATGTTTTTCTAATATAATATTTTTTTTAAAATAATTTGCTAACTATTTTGAACAACTAAACTTCTTTTTATCAAAGGACTTTTCAATTTTATCATTTTTATGTACATCTTTATTTTGAAAAAGGTTAAAAATATTATTTTCTCTATATGATTGCCATTGATAGGTCATCCAATAAAATATAAATATTCAAATATTTTTACTATTTAACTACTTTTGTATACACGTTTTTTTACTATTATTATCATCACATGTTCTTTTGTCAAGAAACGTTTTACTTAAATATTATGCAAAATGATTTTGTTATTATTTTAATTTTTTGAATATATATAATTTTTATAATTTTATATTTTTTTGTCAATCTTGGATATTTATTTTTTTATAATAAAATTAATTTTCAAATAATAATTTATTACATTATTTAAAGGTTCAAGGTGTAATTATCTTAACAGTTATATTAAATTACATTGTTCGAAACTTGTTATATCAATATCAACACATTTGTTATGATCATAATTTATAAAAATACCTTTTAATAATTTATTTTAAATGGTTTTAAAAATATTAAATGATTTATCCTCACTAATTTTATTTTATTTAAACATTTTCTATAATAAAAAATTATTTATGAGTGAAATAACCAAAAAAACATCCATAACATGTTATGCATGACAACATTAATAACTATAAATCATTTTTATTTATATGATTTTTCATTTTTTGTCCTTTCCGTAATTTTTTTTTCATGAACACATTTTTTAATATCCATTACTCTATAATATTTTACCTTTGACGATCATAGTTTTGGCTTAGTTTTTTAAACTCCTTTGTTTTACATTATTTCCCATTTAATATTCATTACCAGCATAGTTTTGGCAACTTGTTTTGCGAAAAATATATAACACATTTAATATTCTATACAACTTTTTTTTAAAATCATTGTGATACATTTTCATTTTTTAATAATATATTATCAATGTTTTTTATCAAAAATGATATTTTTTTGTTAGAAGATTTAGTATTCTATTTTAAAATTTAATCTATTGGATATTTTGTTTTTTATTATTTACTTGGCTATAAAAAATTATAATATCCTCAACTATTATATCACATAAAAAAATATCTTATTTTCTTTTTATTGTTATATTATATTATTATTAAAAAAACACTATCTTAAAGTTCTACCGTTACCTTTTTTACAATTTTTAGCAAACTTGAATACTTAACATGATTGGTTAACTAAGAATACTTTTTCTTTGTATGTAACAAAGTAATTTTTAATATTTTTAGTACTCATTATCCTAAGTATTATTATTGTTTTCATTGTCGCATAATTTCAAACAAACTTCAATGTCATAGGATTTGTTTTTATAATAATGACATAAAAGATTAAAAAAGCTAACAAATAATTTTTTGTGCAATTGAAATATAGCAAACATATAATGCATAAATGTAAGGCTTAAGTATATTTGACATAATTAAAATTGTTTAATATTAATTGCATGTATTTGCTTGTGAAAAATATATTTTTGTCTAATCCGAGCTTAATAACCAAACCAATATAAAACAAATTGTAAGAGCATAGATAGACAATTATATTTCTATGCTAAATAATTAAATTAATAAAAATTATGAAAAGATATTAATAAAAAATATGTTTAAAAAATAAAAAAAAATGAGAACTATATCAGTGAAGTGAGAAACTTTAAAAACCATGAAAAGCAAAAAATATCTATTATTCTTCGACATTTAAAATGTCCAACGTATATGCATAAACTCTGTAACAAAATTGCGCAATAATTTAAGAAAAAAATTCATGTTCTATTCAATAACAAAGTAGATCTCATGATATGTTGTGATTCACATTCCTCAAATCTAGCTTAACAATAGCATTGCTACTTTATTGTTATTGTTAATAGCACATACTAATTATTGAACTGATAAAATGTTCTTTATAATATCTCTAAATTTATAAAATTTGCTTGTTTAGAGAAATTATTCTATCAAAAATTTTTTATATTTAAACAACAATGAGCTTTATGAATGTTATTTTCAAGATGCATTGAATAATATTTTGTCTAAAATAAATAATGATTTTTATGTTATGAGATTTAGGAATATATGTAATGTTTTTGCCTAAACTCTCCCAAAGAATTTAAGATCTTTTAAAACTTTTTTTGCTACACTCAACACAACATTTGAGATTAATAAAAATAATTAGTGAAGAATATTCCATTAAAACCATCTCGGCCAAGAGTGCTATCTATTTTGATATTAATAGTTATCTCTTTATTTTCTCCTTGGTATTGCATTATTTTATTGATTATTTTTTTTTATTAAAAAGGAACGATGTAGTTAAACATATTTTCATTTTCAATTACTTAAGAATACTTGAAAATATTTTTAAAATGGTGGATTAGAGTAATCATTATTTTGTCCTCTTCATTTGCTTATTCACTTCATCACTATTATATAGGAGATAATTGTATTTCTTTCTCCTTTATTAGCAATCTAATTCCTTCTTTCTATTTCCAATAAAATTTCACTTTTTCAAATTCTTGTGAATAATCAGAATTAACAAGATACAATACTTTCTACTAATTCTCCTTTCATTTCCTTAAAAATACTTATTTGTGATTCAACTCTTCCTTATCTAATATAATAGGATGAAAGATTTTTGCAAATGTTGATTTTTTTAATCTTTAAGGCTCATTTTATGTTTGTTTTATTTTAAACCTAGAGTCTTCTTTTGAAAGTTGTTTAAAGGACAATTCCAACTATTATCCATCGTCTATGCAATTGTAGGGCGGTTCAAAAATATGTTATGAAATTTAAATTGTTAAGGACATCAAAGATAAATTTTAATGAGATTTATTGGAAAAGGCATATGACTTTATCAAGTTCTAACAAGGTGATGACTATAAAAGTTAAAATTAGTTATCTATTTCTCATTAACCAGCATACTATCCAACATTTTCCAAACCCATATTCTATTACTTTCTCATTCCTATATAAAGGAATAGCTAAAAAAATAAAAACTGCATAAGATGTCATAGAACTATGCAATCAGCAAAGTCTTACATTTGTTTTAGTTTAGGAGTACGTAGTCTATTGTAATCATTTGAAGTTGCATTTCATTGAAATCCCTACCCACCATCCACGAATTTGTAGTATTGTTGGCAATGTGAAATAACTTTCCTATAATAAGCTCCTTCTAGATGCGATACTTTTGTCATAGGTGAAAGTGTAGCTTGTTTTATAAACCTAGGCTTGATGCTTGATATTAATATGGGAAAACTACTCCTCGTTAATGTCAACATTATAGTTGAAGTCATTCCAAAGAATCTATATCTTTCATGATATATTGTAATAGTTGTGCTAAAAATTGAGCTTAATATCAAATTTTTATGGCTTACCCATAGAAGGCAAGTTCCAACAAGGCAACTTTTCAAACTATATATATCTATATTAATAAATCAATTAATCACATGACTAAACAATCTTTAGTAACACTCTAAATATTTCAAAATAAGAAATTATTCATTACGAACAATATTATCTACAATTTGTAGTATGTAAATTCTTAAAATTATAATAATTAGACCATGATCTGTCAAAAGAAGAAAAATCTTACACTAGTTACATTATTTCAAATTATATATAATATTTTGAGTCACCCCACAAAAGGGCAATAAAACTTTGTTCCAATGTTGAGATGATTTTTTTAAGGATTCATCACCAATAGTGTATGAAGCAACATCAAGGCAAGGACATGCTTTATAAGCATTTCTTGACCAAACATCAAAAGAAGGCGTTGAATCCAACAAATAATTTTGCTAATTATCTTATTTGTTAGTGAATATAATAGATATAGTATCTTTCAACCTTAAATAAGTTGCTACCCAAGAGTGATATAGAGGCTTTGCATTGTCGAAATGGAAGATTCTAGAGTGCCAAAGATAGTGGGCTACAAGCCAATAATTTGGGCATTGAATTTGACTTTTCTTACCAATAATCCATAGATCAACTTCGTCTTAAAAGTACTGTATAAAATTATTTATTTGTGTATTAATTCTTTGTATATCCAAAAAAAAATGACACAATATTTTTTATAATTTCTTTCTTGTGAAGTAAGTATACTAATGCACCATTAAATGTATTTAGCTTGTGACCATTCACTCCTTGCAATTAACTTTCAAACTACAAGTTATGGTGCCAAAATTTAAGAATCAAGCTAATGACATTCCATTAAAAATGAACCACATTCTCATTCTAATTTGGAGCTTAGTTGAGCCAAGAATTTGTTTACAATAAGTTAGGTAACCTGTAAAGTACATTGTTCTGTACATTGTACAAAAAGATCTGTAACTACAAATAACCATATGCACAAATCCATAAAACATGCACAAATAATCACAAGGTCCAAATCATGCCTAAAATAGATAAATGAATAATAGAAATCATATCCAAATAAAATGTCCCATGCAATCTAAAAACCAACATAAAAAATCTCATATATTGTAATATCATAGATAAAACATCAATGTTAAGAATAAATTTTATGACTATTATAAGATGAGTAAATGTAGTCCAATGAGTGATCCACAACAGAACTAATTCTAAAGGACTCATTATAAGGGCACATTTGTCATTAACTCCTTACTCATATAGATGATGTAATTGTGGGACAATAAGCTCAATAAGAAATACTAATGTTCTGATAACAAAGTATACGTGCAATAATAAAATCACATAATATCATCATCAATATTTGAGGAGTCAAATAAATGCGATAGTTTGCCAGGCCAAGCTAGTGCATAAAACCATAATGATGTACCATATCACCTGTTCAATCGGCCTAGTAAGTTTACAAAAATCATGATCAATCCCATAAGATGCATAGTTAACAACAAGTACTCTTGTAATTTCTCCAAGTCTTTGACATACTCACTTTAAATGTAGCAATCCTATGTCATAACATGATCTAATAGTCCACAACTTATGACATACTAATCACATGGACCACTAGAATGGGCTATAGGAGTTCTTATCAACCATGTGGCACTAATACAAGAACTCTAACACATCAATAGTCACCTATCATGTTCCATAGTGGTAGAAAACCAACCAGGAATCCTTTGCACATGATCTTACTATCCTAGCACATCCTCTGTCAATCACAGATACCACCTACATTACATTAGGGATCATATCATACATAGTGTTCAACCACTATATGCTCTAGCATAGCCATAGTCTAGTAATAAGGCATGAAAATAACATACTTGGTGGGAGTCCTACCATTTTGTATATAATTGACCTACCTTGCACCCACAAAGGAGACCATCTATAGAGTGCACTATATCATAGCCTAGATCATGATAAATTGACTTTTTAAGCAAACTTTTTATATTTTTACCTTTATCTATCTAAGGTTTCCAAAGTTTAATTTATCATTTAAGAATTTTTTAGAGCCCTAAACTGTTAACCACTTATTCTCACATAGTCCTACACAATTATCTTTCTTAACTTAGGCTTTCTATGAAATCCTAATCTTCCTATCTAGGGTGACTTCCTCATTAACATTTTGTGTATCTATGTCTATTCCTTTCATGTCTATTCCTTTCACATATATTAGTCTAGATGTTTTAATGTAATCCTTTGGTTGTTTGAGTACTTGTTCATGTTATAAATCCATCTCTCAAGAACTTTTACTCATAATCTTTGATGTTAAATCAAGTTAATATAAATTCCATTAGTTATTATCCTTTTCCTTAGAATCTAATCTAAATTAATTCACCCTACCGAAAGACCTCTATTGAGCCATCCACAGCACTCTGATGATCATTTTGGGTGTTATTCTATAGCCAAGAGCCCAATTCAATGCTAGTAATGATCCTACCCTTCAAACAAAACCATATCAATGTTTAGTAGAAATCTAAGTGATCATTGGTTACTTGGCAGTGTATCATCATTTTTAAATCTAAAACCTAGATCTCTATCTTAATAAAGCCTTGTAAAAAATCAATTGAGGGCCCCTATGAAATCATGGTGTCATTTTGAGTGTGCTCAAGTTTTTATGAAGTACATAATTTTACAAATTAATCCTCAATTCTTTTCCTAGATCATTTTGAAAGTAAGGTATTAGTCTATAGTAATTCTATCTATTTAAGACACTTATCAAATGTTATTTCAAGTCATAAATTAACTTCAACATTTTCTAGGATTCTTGACGATAACTTATGTTTGAATTTCAATCCTAAGATATCTAAATATTATATCCTAAAAAATCAAATTTGAAATCCTCCATAATGATGTTGCTAAAACATATGTGTTACTTCATCACACTTACATTTTCATTAGTTTACTCTACCCAACAAGGGCTATTATCTAGATTTAGTTTTTCCCTAATTTTCCACTCTTCATCAATCAAACCAAAAGCTATTTGGTGCACATAATGTATTCATTAAGGTTTCTATGCTTTATCCCTTCAGTATCTTGAAGTGTAACTTCACCATAAAATTTATGTCATTCTTTCACATTTTTCTCATTCATTAAGTTATATTACTATGTAATTCAAAATCTTCTCTTATGTGGCCTTTAAATCACTTTGAATTTTTGATACTATAATACTTAAATTTATCTTATTTCAACTTTATCAAATATTTAAAAAACAATTTATTATCATCTATTTTTTTCTTATTAATTTGTCAAAAATCAAAGAACACCTATTCAAAGCAAAATAAGAATCTTTGACATTTTCAAATATTTTTATTTTTATTATTTTGGCATATTTTACTAGTCGTCTCGATTTGTAATTAACTTTTTAAGGATGTCATAGTCAGTATCTTTCATATCTTGGGATATAACTTTCTTATACAAATTATCCTATTTTATCAAATGTTTTTCTTGGATTTTTTAGATTATATTGAAACTCTACTTCTGTCTCATGTGAACTTTATATTACTTTGAATTGACAATAATGTGTTATTTGAATTTATATTATTTTTAACTTTAATATATAGTTACATCATTTTAAGATAATTTATTATTATTTATGCTTATTGACTTTGGAAATGAATGAAAACTCTTAATAAGGTTCAATTAAGGTGAAAGAAAAGTCATCATACATATCTCGATGGGCTTTAATAGATTAATGTTTGTTTTTTAATTTTTAAATATTTTAATGACTAATGTTAAAGCATATTTTAAGAATCATAGTATCCATTCCTTATTTTATGATTAGGGATTCTACACTTGATTTCTACAGTAACATATAGTAGAACTTTCCTAGACAAATTATCTCATTGCTTTAGATTTTTCTTTTAATTTAGTTATGTGACATTGTTAATGAAACTCTCCACTCATGTGACCATTCATTAATTAGATTTACCAACATTATATTATTTTAGTTTAACTCTTTTAAAATTTATTAAATATTTACCTAGCACTACTATGATAATTTATATTATATTTACCAATTTAGTTTGCTAATTCACAAAAACTCTAAATGCGATCTCATTCAAACAAAAAAAAAGTTGTTGGGCACACCTCAATAGGCCCTATGTCATTAAATCTTTATTGCTAAATTACTAAATTAATTATTTTCAATTTTGTTTTGTATGTTATATAAGATATTTTGATTTTTACCTTATTTGATTATAGAGGATCTTATGCTTGACTTACTTTCTATCTTGGAAAGCACCATTCTCATATAGATTATCTCATTTCTTAAATTTTTTTATTTTAATTTGTTTATATTTCTAGTTAACTCTAAATATCCTCTTATGTGATTTTTTTGTTACTGTAATTTGTTTATATTATATTACAATCAGTTTATCTCACTTCAGCTTTAATACACTTTCACTAAATATTAAAATAATAACTTATAATTTATATTTATTTATTTACATGCGTGATTCGTAGTATTCTAAATGAGATTTTATAAAGATGGAACAAAAAATTTTGGACAAATTCTAACAAGTTCTATCTAATAAATTATTTAAATTTTAATTTTTTTAAAAATTTTATCTTATTATGTTTAACATGTTTTATAAGATATTTTGATTCATACATAATTTGATAATTAATGATGTTACACACTATCTATTTTGTATGATGGAATGCAGCTTTTTTATGCAATTTATCTCATTTCTTCTCATTTTTTGCTTGGTTTGGTCATATTATTATGAAGCTTTAAAACTCCTCTTGTGTGACAATTACATTGCTTTGATTTGGTAATTTTAAATTACTATATTTATCACCTTTTAGTTGTAATATCTATGTACTTTCTATTAAAATAATAATTTGTTTTTATCTATGTACTGATCGAGGTGAAACAAACTTCATTGGACTCATTTCATTGAGCACAAACTAATTAAATATAGCTTTTAACACTTTGGATTATTTTTATTTTGTAAGATTTTTGCAAGCATTATGAGTCATTTTTATTTGCACCTATTTTGATCATTGGGGATGTTTTGCTCTATCTCCTTTGTATCATGCAATGTAATATTCTTATATAATTTCTCATTTTTCTGAATATTTTAGTTTAATTTACTTGTAATACTATATGACTCTAAATGGGCTACTTTGTTACCTATAGATTACTTTAGTTTTGATACATTATATTTCTTCAATTTATCTCTTTTCAACATTGATATATGTTTATTTAATATTAAAATAATTTTTTCTAATTATTATTTAATATCATTTAGTTTTATAATTTTTCATAATCCCAAATGAGGATTGATGGAGTTGAAACTAGCATCATTAGGCAAGTAAAGAAGAGATATATATCAATAAATATTTATTTTTAAATTATTAAATATTGAAGTGTCATAGAGTGTAACTTTCCTAATTTATTTCATTTATTCAAGTTTTCCCTTTCATTTAAGACATATTATTTTTTTAACTCTGAGTCTCTTCTAGAGTGGCCATTACATCGCTTCAATTTGCTTATATTACATTGCTTTTGTTCATAATATTTTAGATTTAATAAATATTTAACTAATATTAAAAAATATAATTTATTTTTATTTATGATTATTTATTTTTAAATCTTATATTAATTAATTATGAGTTCTAGTTTAAACAAAATAAACATTATTGGATTCATCTCAACAAGCTTTATCCAATTTGCTATATATTTTAATTTTTTTAACTATTTTATTTTCCATGGTTTTTTCTTCATTTACTAGATATTTTCATTTGTACATGATTTGTTTAGCAACTGTTTTACACTCGATCTACTTTGTATATTTCAATACAAGTTTCCCAAAAAATTTAATTCATTTGTTTAAGTTTTTGCTTTTGTTCGATTAGATTATTAGGAGACTCAAAATCGATTATCAGGATCCTTTTAAATCACCTTGATTTTGTTATATTACTTTTTTTAAGTTAATCTCATTTATGATCTAATACATATCTACTTAATGTTAAAATAACTTTAAATATTATTTTCACTTTGTTATTGCTGCAAAAAGGTTTTCAAGATGAGCCACTAATGTTTGTTTCAACTTGATCAAATTTTATTTTGAATTTCAAAAAATTAACATAACGAAAAAGCATAATTAATAAAATATTATTATTTAATAATAAGTAAACATATTTTAATATTTAAAGGAATAAAATATGATGTGAGACTTATAGTTACATATATAATTTAATAAAATAAAATTAAAATATTACAAAAGAATAAGAATAATTTTATGAGAAATTTGAACTTTAATATATTAGGAGATTGAGTGTAACATTTTCAATCATTAGTATTTATGCTTATTTAGTTTGTGAATTAAAAAACTTTAAGTAAAAAGCTCAATAACTTTCATTTCGTCTATATCGGTTTAGAATTCTTTGAGAAATTTTTATTCATACTTGATTTGAACATTAAGGATATTGCAATCAATATCTTTAATATAATGGAGTGCATCTTGTTCATAAACTTTATCAATTTGTTTCAAATTTTAAACATTGGTCATGTTATATTATTATGTTGCTCTAAATCTTCTATCATGTGAGCTTTGAATTGCTTTTATTTGTTTGTATTACATTGTTTCAATTTATCTTATTTCAATATTAATAAATAATTGTTAATGATAAACTAATATTTTATTATTATTAATTATTATGTAATCTATTTGATTTATAATAATTTCAAAAGTGCATCAATTGCAATGAAATAATTATTATTGGAATTCTTTCAATAAGTTTAATGCAATTAAATATTGATTTAATATTATTTTTAAAAATGTTTTTTAATAATTTTGGTAGGTTTTGTAATACATTTTATTTACACTTGATTTAACAATCAATTGTGTTACACCTATTCTCTTTAGTATCATAGAATGCAACTTTATTGAGTAATTATTTTTCCTTTTGCAGATTCTTTATTTTCAATTTGTAATTGGTTTTATTGCAATCATGTTCTAAATCTCTACAAGTGTGACCTCCATATTACTTAGATTTTGTTATATTAAAATACTTTAATTCATCTCATTTTAGGTTTCGCATGTTCTTATTTAATAATAATATAATATTTTACTACTATTTGTTCTCAATTAATTTATCAATTCATAGTAATTCCAAACTTGCTTTCATAGAGACAATGAAAGCTTCGTTGAAGTTGACCTACAAGCTTCAATTAGTTAAAAACTTATTCTTGTAGTTTTAGATATTTTATTTTTTAGGGTCTTTCCTTGCCTTAAACCATTCTTGATTTGCTAATTATTGATTGATTGACAAAATTACAATTGACCTTCTTATTAACATGGAATGCAAATCTCTAATTTTACGTTTAATATGTATTTCTCAAATAATAATATAGTATTTTATTATTATTTATTTCCAATTACTTTATAAATTCATAGTAATTCCAAACTTTCTTTCATAAAGACAAAGCAAGATTTCATTAAAGTCAACCAACAAGCTTCAATTAATTAAAAACTTACCCTTGCATTTTTAGATTTTTTATTTTTTATGGTCATTCCTTTCTTTAAAGTCTTCTTGATTTGTTAACTATTTATTAATCGAGGATAATACACTAGACCTTCTTATTACTTGGAGTGCAAATCTCTTATATAGTTTAACTCGTTTTTCTAAATGTTTCTCTTTCATTTCATTATTTTATGATGAAATTATATTTCTCCTCTTATGTGAAATTTACATTATTTTTTAATTTGATATATTACTTTGCTTCAATTATCCTATTTTAACTTTAATAAATATTTACTTCATATTAAAATAATTTATTTATTTATGTTTTTTTAGCAATTTGTTTAATTCCAAATGAAGTTTGTTTGATATAAAACAAATGTCATTGCACTTGTCCCCACAAACCCAATCTAATTAAATAAATATTGTTAATTTTTTAAAAATTTAATTTTTAATATGTCAGCTCATTTGAAAAGATATTACGATTTGTACTTAACTTGATTATCAATCATGACTTCCCTTGATCTCTATAGTAACATAAAATGAAGGTTTTAAAAAATAATTTATTTCAATTCTATAAATTTTTCTACTTGATTTTACTATATTACTATAACACTAAATCTCCTATTAGGCAACCGTTAAAAGCGTTTGACTTGGCAAAATAATATTGCATCAATTTACTTCATTTTATCATTATTGTATAGTTACTTAAATTTCAAACAATAATTTATTATTGCTATTGATTATTAAAATTTGTAGTTCATAGTAAATTTAGATGAGGCCTAATCATGTTGAAATAGTCACCGTTAAACTCATCTCAATGAGCTCTATTTAATTCATTTATTTTTTCAATATATACTTTTTTGTGATACTATGTAATTTACAAGAAATTTACATTTGTTATTATTTGACTATATAGAAAGTTTAGCTTGCTCTTCCTAGAGGCTTTGATTGTAATGTTCCTTAAAATTTATATTAATTTCTTAAATTTTTTTGCTTTCTTTCTATTATATTACTATGATACTACAATTCTTACATGTCAAACATTTTCATCATTTGATTTCATCATATCATAGTTGTTTAATTTATCTCATTTATGATTAAGGATATATTTACTGAAAATGTAAAAAAAATCATTATTATTTATGTTTATTTTCTTTAAAAAATATTGGAATTTCTAATAAGGTCTAATTAAGAGGAAATAGAGACCATTGGATTGATCTTGTCAAGGTTCATCAAATTGATTAATCATTTTTATATTTTTTATTAGTTATTTAGATT
Organism: Vanilla planifolia; assembly: GCA_023846275.1. NCBI lineage: Eukaryota > Viridiplantae > Streptophyta > Magnoliopsida > Asparagales > Orchidaceae > Vanilla > Vanilla planifolia. Next base: position 4,760,763 of record JAIUJO010000018.1, read on the forward strand.
TATACTTACCCTGATGATTAGGTGGTTAAACTTAATGTCAATAAGGTCATCGAATGCATCCTTATGTAAAATACATCGCATTTCTTCAAATGTGCTGTTTAGATTTTTTTATATTAATATGTAACTCTAAATCTACTCTAATGTGACCTTAATAAGACTTTGATTTATTTATTTTTAATTACTTCAATTTATTTTATTTAGCCTCAACTTATATTTACCTCAAACTATGATAATAATTTATTGTTATTTATTATTACTTACTTTGCAAATATACAATAACTCCAAATGATGGTCAATTGGAATAAAAAAATATCGTTGGACTCTTGTAGCAAAACTTTACCTATTTAAATATTTATTTTAAGTATTTTTAAAATTTTAATTTTTAATGGCTTTTGCTTGCATTAAAAAATATAAATCCATATTAAGTTGATGATCAAAAGTTTACACTCAATCTCCTAAATATCATTGAATTAAACTTTCTTGTAAAATTCACCTAATTTTCTTAAATTTTATACTTACATTTGGCACATTATTATGTAACCCAAAATGTCCTCCCATATAAGTTTTGCATTCCTTTAATTTTGATGTATTACATGGCTTCAATTTATCTCTTTTATCTTTAATATATATTCAATTAATGCAATAAATATTTTTATTCTATATTCTCATTTACTTTTGTCATTTGTTGTAGTACAAAAGAAGGCCTAATGAAGAAGAAAATAATTCTTTTGACTCGTCTTGACCGGCCTTAAATAACAAAATTTTCTTTTTTTCATATTCAAGTATTTCATTTTTTTTGTATGCCTTAAGAAGAATACAAACTCACTACTAATTTGTACAATTAGAGTATTGCACTTAATCTCCTCAATATGTTGGATTGAAATTTTTCCATAAAATTTATCTCATTTTTTCATTAGTTTCACTTTAATTTGGTTATATTGCTAGCTAACAAAAATGTTTTGAATTAGTTATATTACAGTATTTAAGTTTATCTCGTTTTAATTTTAATATTTATTTACTTGATATTAAAAAATATAAATTTATTATTTTTTTAATTTATAGTAGCTCTAAATGGGGTTTGATAATGAGGAAGAAAGATTTTTTGATGCCCCTCAAGCAGTTTTATTCAATTCATTATTAATTATTTCTATTTTTAATCTTTTATTTCCTAATTTTTTTGGCATGTTTTAAGATATATTTTGTTTCAATTTTTATTTGTTGATAAAATATGATAATTTAATACCCTTAGCATTTTTTGAATGTAATTTTCTTTGACAATTTAGTTATTTTCTTCAATTTTTTTAAATTTAGTTGTATTACAATACAACTCTAAATCTCCTCCCTTATAAAATAAAAATTACTTTACTTTCACTAAATTACATGATTTTAATTTATGTCATTTTAGCTTTTATATATGAGTAAGAAATATAAAAAAATAATTTCTTAATTTTTTTGCATATTTTTTCCATTCAAGTTATTTAAAATGAGGTTTGATTAAAATGAAACAAGCTATTCGCGCATCTTAATGACCTTAATCTAATTAAATATTTATTTTGGTATTTTTAATATTTTTTAAATGGTTTTGACACGTTTTATAATGTAATAACATTTGTACCTAGTTTGACATTTGAGATTGTTGCACCTAACGCACTTAGTATCTTAGAATGCTTTCTTCTTATACAATTTACTTTTATTTGGTCATATTACTTTGTAACTCTCAATCTCCTCTCACATAACTTTTTCATGTCTCTAATTTAATTATATTATATTGCTTCAATTATATCAATTCAACTTGAATATATATTTAAATAATATTAAAATAATAAATAATTTTTATTTAAGCAAGTTTACTTAGGTAATTAGTTTTATTTCTAAAAAACATGTCATTTGACTAAAATGAAGGTTGTTGGACACATCTCGACAAAATCTATCCATTTAAATTTATTTTTTAATAATTTAAAATATTTTATTTCCAAAGACTTGAGCATGATTTAAGAGACATCTTGTTTTCTACCTATTTTGATGATTGAGGATGTCATTCTTGAATATCTTAGTATTTTGGAATGTAATTTTCTGAACAAATTAATCTAATTTTTTTAATTACCATTTCTTGATTTGCTGATAATATTATGTAACTATAGGTCTTGTCTTTTGTGACTTTTACTTAACTTTGATTTGATTATATTATATTATTTTGTTATATCTTATTTCAACTTTAATTTATATTTACTTAACATTAAAAAAAAGATTTTTGTCATTTATGCTTTTCTCTATTCACTTAAATAGTATTTCTCGCATTTTTAAATATTTTATTTTATTAAGTTTTGTGATGTTTTAGGAGTCATTTTAATTCTTATGTGATTTAACATTTAGGGATGTTACACTAAATCTTCTTTGTATCTTGGAATACAACCTTTTGACAAGTTTACCTCAAATTTGTAGATGTTTGACATTTCATTGTTACTTTTGATGAAACTATTATTTGCCTATTATGTGACCTATATAAGTTATTGATTTGGATATATTAAATTACATCAATTTACCTCCTTTCCATTTTGTTATATATTTACTTAAAATTTAAAAAATAATTTTATTTTATTTATGCTTAATTTTATAAATCAATGTAACTCTAAACAAGGTACAACAAAGTTGAAACAAGTGTCCTTTTATTTGTTACCACAAGCTTTGTTCAATTAATTAATCATTTTTATATTTTTAAATACTAAATTTTCTAGTATTTTGGCATATATTATGAGACATTTTGACTTGTGCTTGACTTGAGAAATAATTTATTCATTTTTAGAATTCCAACATAGGTTTGATCAATGGGAAAAATATGTTGGACTCAACACACGAGTTCTATCAAATTCAATATTTATTTTTAAATTTTAAAGTATTTCAATTTTAAATATTTTTATATGGATCATGAGACCTTTGTTTTTGTATCTTAATAAAAAATTAAGAATATTACAATAAATCTCTTTAGTACCATGGAATGAAATTTTTGTTTATAATTTATTTCATTGCTTCAAAAGTTTCTCTTTAATTTAGATATTTTACTATGTAAATCTCAAACTCCTCATATGTGTACTTTACACCACTATGATTTGGTGCTATAAAAGTGCATTTAATTATTTTCAATTTAGCGCGAATATATATTTACTTAATACTAAAAATAATTATTTATTTTTATTTATATATATTCATTTCGATAATTTCTCAAGATTCCAAATAAAATAATTGCAATTGAACTTAACTTGATGAGCTTTATAATTTTTTCTTCATTTCTATATTTTAAAACAATTATTATTTTGGCATAGTATGTGATATATTTTGATCCATGATTGATATTATAATTTAGAAATTTTCACTAAATTTCTCCAAAAACATGGAATGTTACCAAACACAAGGACATGATTCCACTTGATGTGCATAGACTCTCCACCAGGCGCATGAACTATGTTATGGTGCCCAAATTTCTCTACAGTGCATTGCTAAGGGCATAGCTAAGAATGTACAAGCACTTGTGTAAACTACACCATCCAACTTTCATATTGCTGTAAGCCATATTATGCCACATATTTCCTGTTACAAATTTAATATTTTTGTATTTCAATGGAGGAAGTGATGTCTCCCAATAGTGAATCACCTTATTCATATGCCAGCTACTTGTAGTACTAAAAATCCCTAAACAACTTTGCCCTTTAAAGACCAAATAAGTCCCTCGCAATGGATGTAGTAGAATGTGCATCAATTAGATGTTGTACACTAACATAATGCTGCAACATGCCCGGTGCTCTACCAAGCATGGAGCAACATCAACACATAACTTGGCCACAGTCAAGCATGAACAAACCCTAGTGCATTTCACAACATTCAAATTCTACTTCATCGTGGGCCGTATTGCACTACACATTAACCCTTGTAGATTACGTACTGTGAGCATTTAGTAACAGAAGAATACATGTCTCCAAATAGAGCATCACCTTATTCATACAATAGCAAATTATAGTGCCAAAAATCTAAAAATAAAGTTACTTTTCAAAACCCATAGGCCATGCAGAAGATGTCATAGACCATGCATAGACTGACTTCTACACTTAAGAACAGTGGATAACCACATGTGGCTTGAGAATAAGCACAACATGCATGAACCGTAGATTATATTACTCTATACAACTTTTGCTTCACATTGGGTTGCACCATGCCACACTATGCCACATGTGGATTAAACATTTTGATAATTTCCCCAATAAGGAAGGCATGTGTCCCAATAAGGCATCACCATTTTGATGTCCCTATAGCCTAAAATACCAAAATCCCTAAAAAAGTTAAGCTTTTTAGGATGTGCCAATCATATGCACAGGATGCCACCAATCGGGTGTGTGGCTACGTACCACACATGCAAACATTATGCTATTGTGCAAAGTTAGGGATGAAGCCCAACAAAAGTTAGGGATGAAGCCCAACATGAGCAAACCTGAGAGCACCTTTGCCACCCAACTTCTGCTTCATCTTGGGCCACAGAACATAGAACTTTCCCTTCATTGATTACATGTAGTAATAATTTTATAATGGAGGAAGGTAGGTATCCCAATAATATATCATCTTTTCCATATGCCAATAACCAAAAGTACTAAAAATCTAAGAAGAATTTAACTTTGTCTCCTTAATAGCCACGTGCATTGGATGTAATAATGAGCACAAAACTGGCTACCACACATGTAAACTTGTTAGCAAATGTGTGAACAGTGATGAGTTGGTGCTGCATCCAATGCTCTTTTGTGCATGCAATGACAATAGCGAGAGACCAGTGCCATAGCAAATCTTTCACAAACCTTAATGCATATTGCTCCACACAACTGGTGCACTGTTATGAGCCACACCATGCCCAAATTGCTTCTTGTAAATTACATATTATGATAATTCATCAACAATGATGGAAAGAATCCCCATATAGCTTCAACTTATCAAAGCATGGGCGACCAATAGTGCTTCAAATATGAAAGAAGTTACACATTGTGAGCCCCTCTGGCAATTTGCATAGGATGTCACTAGAAGCTTGAAGAATGGCTATCAAACATGCACACAGTGTTGTACTGTGTGCAGTTTTCCACATGTGGTTAGGTGTGCAGCTAAGCATACACAAACCCTAAAGTATATTGCACCATCCAACTTTTGCTTCATTGCAAGATCCATATAGTGCCCTTAAATTGCATATTACAACAATTTTATGAATGATGTATGTAAGTATCCTAATAGTTCAACTTTACATTCATGCCCAGGAAATCAAAAGCGATGAATATGGTAAAAAATTGGTACTTTTTGCTGCACACATAGAACCATTATATGTAGCATTTTAATAATTATTGCAAGCAAGTGGCCAAAATTTTTGAAACCTATGAGGCATCATTAGGCATGAATCTGCTTCGACATAGGATGGAACCTTAATGGAATGTGAAAAATTGCAAAGAAGAGAAAGTGCTATAAATCCCACATTGTGCTCTCCAACCTCTAAGACTAACAATGTGAGGCATTTCAACCTTGCACAATGTAGGCCTCCAAGGTGTGTCTACAAGAGTAATCCCCTTCTACAAGGAGTGAGAATTAATATTATACCTATGTAGAAATGCCATTAGCTTAAATCCTTGGGTGCAATTTGGATTCAAAAAATGATTGGTTCATGGGATTCTATAATTCACAACAAGTATCATGTTTCATTAAGTTTTTCATCAATGCAAAATACAAGATATCCTTCATCGAGTATCATTTGATGATTGATTACCAAGCCCCATTAGACTAGGTGGCACAAAATGAACTCATTGCTAGCTTAACATTGCTCTCCCTTGGTGCATGACAATGCCCATAAGCTATCATTAGTCCCTCATAGTAGCCAACTACACGTGGTGGGGAAAGCACACCTGATAAAAGAATGTGACATCAAACAGCCTTCGCTCCCCCATAGGTCAAATATATCACTTTCTCATTCATTGATCTAATTCATGATCCTTTCATAAGTTCACTATGAGAATATTGTTATGAATTCTTCTTCCTCAAAGGAGAATGTTCAATGGACTTCTCATTGAGTTGCACGTGACAAACCAGCCACATCTTAGTGATTCAACACTTCAATAGACCATTTAATTCATCAGAGTGATTGGTTATATGTATAATGGGTAGGGACATAGTCATTGTGAGTTGATGAATTATACTTTCTAGGAATTCCTCTTTAAGGACCAATGATTGCAATGATATATCTCCATCATAATGAAAGTTTCATAAGATTACCCAAACCTTTTGACCAATGTACATCAGTGTAGTGCACGTGCGGCCAATAACATCTAAGGGCATCATTCACTTGTTATTGCCTCAACGTTCTATGGCCTAAGTGGCCATAGTTACTATAAACAATTCGCTATAGGGACTGCATCAACATAGCTAGTTAGAAAGCCAAAGTCTAGCTCATTAATGGAATTAATCAAATAAATCACTCAACCAACTAAGAATGACCATGCACCACCACTCACATAATTAAGAAAAAGATCTTAATCTATCAATCTTTCCTATGTCTTGATTGGTAAGCTTCCTTATTTTGAGTCAAATTAAGCTACAGGCTTCACTCCTGGTGGTGCCATTCTATCAATTCCTTCAAGCATCAAAAAAATTCTTTTTAGGTTGGAGTTGTCATCTCACTAGAGGGCATGTGTGTAGGCCTTGATGACCTACTTGTTACCTCTTATTTGACTCCTCTAGTGAGGCCAGTTAAGCTTAATTAAAATGTAGTTATGTCAGGTGATCACAATACTAGAATTGGCATTGGCATTTGAGATGGCATAGGTAGACCTATTACTATTGTAGGAAAAACTTGGGTTTTAAGTTTACTTTTTGCCTTGGAGACTATTGCCATTCTTGTAGCAATGTAACATGTCAAAATGATACATCTAAATGTCAAGGGCATGGTGAACAAGTTAGACTCTATTATAACAATTGTTGTAATGAACTGGTTGCTTTTATCAATGACCAATAGAGGTACCAATCATAATGCCATTGCGTATGTTTAAGATATGTAATCCTTAAAATTATAACATATAATGTACTAAGGAGATTGTGCTATAGACTGGGTGACACATCACACACTTTTGTATGAGTTTCTTTGACATTAGGGAATGCCCCTTCCCAACTACTTCAACTTTTTATTTTTACTTATTTTATGGATGAACATCTTTTAAGGGGAGTATGATGTAGGTCTCAACCGTTTTTTTATCAAGGAACCTGAAAATTTTATTTCTCATAAGGTATTGATGGAGTCCAAAGATCAATATGCAGCACTGCTTGGTTGACATTATTTATGGCTGAGACTATGATGGTATGTTAACATCTTTGAGCGCCCAACTTTTATTCTTGATTAATGAAAGCATCCTTAAAGTATTCTTTTTGTAATGGATGATCTTCCATGAATTCAATAATTTTACCTCAAACTATGAAATATTAATACCCACGATTGTCCATCTTAATCATTACTATATCACAAAGTATAATTAAATGAGATCAAAGTCCTATGACATTATCTCATGCTAATGTATGTAGAGGGTGGGTTTAGTTTGAGCACTCCAATTTTTTCAAAGTAATGATGTCAAGGGCATTGACTTAACTAGCTAAAGACAAATTGCATCACTAACAAAATAATTTCAACATGTAGTACTCCTAAAGGTGGCTACTATCACAAAACTTGCCCTCCAATGGATCCTCATTAAGTGATTGAGATTGTGCTCATTCCAATTACTAGACTCATATAGTTTATTATTATTTTGTTTATTGTAATTACCTCACCATGTTAGGATTTGATAATTAGTGCACTTATTGCCTTTTCTAGATGTGGTAGAATTCTCTTAGGCTCCTTCTTTAGAATGAAACAATAATTCTTCATCATTAGTCACCACCATGGCAAGCTTTAGTCCTTCCATCAAAAGTTGATAAAACAAAAATTAAAAATATGCATTTCCAGAACCAAAGGCCATCTAATTCAATAAGTTTTCATGAGCCACTAAGTAACTAGAAAAAGCCTACATCGACCATTTTTGTAATAAAGGAATCCCTTCTAAAGTTAGTGTTCAGAGCATGTATTGGCTTTACAATTACTACTGCTATTCAGGTTGCATGTAATATCAAACAAACTATAACTAATTTAATGAGCCATTCATAGAAGGATGAACCATGTAGTAATACTCATTTTCCATGTCTGAAGATGCTCCACAAAGTAAGAGCAAATGCTCCTAAGTTGGGATGCCATCCCTCAAGTTCCAAAACATTGTGTCTCAATAATTGCTCTTCAATGGCATTTGTCCCTGGTGAGGAATGAAGATCAAATTAGTGATTTTAAAAACTATGCTAATGAGACAGTACAAATGATCACAAGTTCAACAGCTTTGTAGAACTCCAAGAGTTCTAGCAAAGTAGAAGTGTAGCACTAAATAAAATATTTGAATGGAACTCAAGAATTTGATTGAAAAAGGAAGCAACATATGAACTTCTTTAAGAATGTTTGATTATTTGACAAAGCCCTACACATAGTAACTGGCCACACGATGAGGTAGCAAAGTTATCAGAAGCAACAACACAAAACCCATCTCTTGCTCTAAAGTAATCACATGACAATGTAATCCCATTTGGCTGTAAAGCTTCAAAGATATGCATAATAAAAAACAAAAGGTCTAATTAAGGATGAAGGCCTTATCTATCATCCACATCGCACAAAAAGAAGCAGGTCCCACAAAAAGTGCATTTCCATACAAATTGTCAATAATGGCATTCACTAATAAAATAGCCATTTAAATGGCTAAAAATTATTATGCCTTCCAAATCAAAGTTGTTGAGCATAGCTCATGCAGCTACAAAATCTTTTGTAAAAGTTCCATGGCAAGAAAGCAAGAAAACTACATGCTCAAATCTTGGTGAAACACCAAAAAATACTTTGTTAATTGCTTAAAAAGGTCATGATTCCACAACTAACTACTCACATTTGTCAAGCCCCCCATGTCGCACACATAGGAAGACACAGCACATGGGAGAGACTTGACGTTGCATGTTTCATCTTGTAGAGGCAATAACACCATTAACCAACACATAGCCAAGTGTAACCTATACCTCTTAAGTTTTATTATGACATGTGCAAACACCACATTAGGTAAAGCCCTGACTAGCAAGCATGGTGTGACAATTCCACATTGTACCATGTCAAGTCCCTATTAGAGTGGCTCCTTATTCATGCATTAGCAATCCTAAGAGATGAAAATGGTCAACGAGAGTTGTGTTGTGGGCACATAATTCCATACACTAAGAAAGACATCACAAAGGACAAGGAAACACCACCACAAATCACATTATGAAGGGTAGAAGCATGGATGAAAAAAACATTGCCAAGAATACATACCAATACCAAACATTCACTACAACATGATAAAAAACAATGCCCCACAAAGAGGGCGAATAGTAGCACTTCAAATAGGCATAACGAAAAGTCTCCCAATACATCATAACTCCAACCATGCACCAGCAAACTATAGCACAAAAAAAATTCACACTTTATGGAACAAAAATATCATGCACATAAGATCCTATAGGCTACATGCAAACTAGGTGTCACATGTGTGAATTGTAGATTACGACAGCTAAGGATGAAGTTCAACATGTATAAACCTTAGTGCACATTACATCATCCAACTTTTGCTTCATTATAGGATACACGTGACACACAATTGCACTTGCATATCTCACGTGATAATTCCGTCAAGCACGAAGGCAAGTCTCCCAATAGTACATCTACTTATCCATACACTAGCAGCCCGCCATGCCAAAAATCTAAAGAGGTTACACTTTGCAAGCCCTAACTGTCATATGCATTGCTTGTCGCAAAGACCATGTGTGGTAGTTGTTCGCATGCAAGAATAATGCACTGCTAGGGCTACATTACATGAAGAGTTCTACTGCATATATAGCTATAGTATAATAAAGTTGGGGGCACACTGAAGCATGCACCAACCATTATGCATATTATATCATCTAAAGGTTGCTTCATCATGTGCCATGCCACATTAATATTCCCTCTTGTACATTACATGTTGTGATAATTTTGTCGACATACAAGAAAAGTATACCAACAAAGCTTTACCTTATACATGAGAGAGTATTCTATAATGCTAAAAATTAAAAACAAATCTCCTTTTAAGGCCCCATAAGGTGCATGCACAATGTTGTAGCAAGCATTATTCTTTATAAAGCATGATTAGAGGCACAGCCCAACATACACAGACCTTTTTGCAAATTTCACCATCCAATTTTTACTTCAACATATACTACATAATGCCACACATTTTCCCATTCATTTTTTTTGGATATTGTATATTGTAATAATTTTGTCAAGAAGGAAGGCAAGTTTCTTAATAGTGCATCATCTTATCTTTTCATTAACTATCTAAAGCTCTAAAAAATACCTAAAACGTTACAAATGTGAACCCAACCAATCACATGTAGTTGTTGTAGTTCAGTGCACATCGACTAGTGGCTACACACACAAATAGTTTTCTACTGTGCCTATAAAAAGTGCATTATCACACATGAACACAATGCTGTAGCATGACAGATGCTATGTCACATGTGTAGCTACAATAGCAGATAGTTAAGGTGGTGTGCAAGCGTGCATAAACCCTAGCTCATATTGCATAATCAAACTTTTACTTCACCTCGAGCCACATTATAACTCACATTACCCCATGTGGATTGCAAATTAACTTGATTCCATAAATTAAGAAGGAAGACCCCCAATCAGGCATCACCTTAAACATGCACCAGCAATCAATATTGTTAAAAATAAAAAACATGTTACGCATTGTAGGCCTAACCTACCATGCACATAGGATCGTGTTATGTATGTACAAACTAGTTGTCGTTCAAGTACAAAGTACTATAGCTTGCATAGGTCTTTTCCATGCATGTTGATGCAACAATGTGTGACTAGGTGTGTAGTCCATAATGCACAAACCCTAGTAAATGTTGTACCATCCAACTTTTGCTTCACTATGGGCCACATTAGGCCACACAATTTCCCTTATCGATTACAGTTTGTGACCTTTCTGATAAGAAGCAAGGTAACTCTTTTAATAAGGTAACACCTTATCCATGTGTGAAAAGCTTGATTAGCTAAAAATAATAAAAAATTACATATTGTAGTCACCCACCAACCAATTGCATAGCATGTCGTAAAGCGCATGCAGATTGGCTAGCATGCATGCACACACTATTATGAAACTCCCAATGCACTACAACACTTGTAAAAGTAATAACACATGGCTAAAGACATAATAAAGCATGCACAAACGTTAATGCATATTCCTCCATCCAATGTCTACTTCACCTTGAGTTGCACTACATCACACATTGCCTCTTAATGATTGCATATTGTTCTTGTTCTATAAGGCAAGAAGGCAAGTCTTATAAAAGCACAACATCTAATCAATGTGTGAGTAATACACATTGCTAAAAATCACTAAAACATTAAACATTTTTTGTCCAACCAATCATGTACATCAAATTCCAGGGATGCATATGGATTGGTAGTCATTTAGGGACATTATTGCAATGTGTAGTTCTCTATCTTATGCGCATTGATAGTAGTGCATAGCCATGGGTGCAACCTAGCATGAACAAAACCTAGTCCATATTGTACCATCCAACATCTGGTTCACCATGACATGCACCATGCCTCGCATTGCCTTTGCAGGTTACACAATGTTACAATTCCATCAAGGAAGAATGAAAGTCTCCTAATAATGCATCTTATCCTAGCATCAGCAACCTATAGTGCTGAAAATCTTTAAAACATTACACTTTGTAGGCCCCACCAACCATGCACATATGTTGCCTCAAGGCATGCATGGACTTGTTATAATGCCCATAGAGTGCCTCATCACATGTGTAGCTGTAGCAACATTAGCATTAGCCACAGGGCAACATGCAAACACTCTAGTGCATATTGAACCATTCAACTTTCATTTTGTTGTGGGCAACACCATGCTGCATATTACCCTACACAAATGGCATATATGATACTTATTCCAATGAAGAATGCAAGTCTCCTAATAAAGAATCACCTTATCCAAGCGTCAGAAGCCCATAGTGCTAACAATTCTGGGAAACGTTACACATTGCAATCCCTACAAGTCAATTACAAAGGTGTCATAGGGTGTGCATGGACTAGATGCCACACATGCAATTATAGTAGCATGAATGTAAAGCTACAACTTAACAACCAAAAACCTTAGCACATATTACATCATCCAAGGTTTGCTTCTCTACGAGCCACACTTCATACATAACTCCTCTTAGATTGTAAATTATGACAATTCTATCAAAGAAGAAAACAAGTCTCTTAATGGACTTGCTTCACATCCATGCCCAAGTAACAAAAAGTAATGAATAAGGTAAAAAAAAAGGTGACACAATTTGTCACTTCATTAGAACCACTATTGGTATCGCTTTAAAAAGGAAGCAAGAAAGCAAGAAAAAGTTTTTAAACCTACGTGAAATCTTTGGAAATGTAAGGATGAATCTACTATGACATAGGATTGGATCTCATTAGATGATGATAACTTTTGGAGAAGGCAAAGTGTTATAACTCTCACATTGCACCATCCAACTTCTATAATAGCCAATGTAAGGCATTTCAGCTGTGTACATAAGTAACACTTCCAAGAGCATAATGCAAATTACATAGGGAGCAAGCAAAGTAAGCTAAGCCATCAAGTATGCAAGCAAGACATGTTTTGTAACTTTTATGATATCCATGTCTTTGAAGTGATGAATATAGGGGACATATGGTTTAACCTCAGTAGATCATGATAGTAAGGTTAGTCCATCACTAACAATACCTCATTGCAAATTTAAGCCTTCTATAAAAGATTCTACCCACCATTCATACTAAGTTGCCATTTCTTATGTTGCTAATGCCATCCAACTTTCTCAATTCTAAGCAAGCTTATGGTCATGTACCTTTGGGGTGTTAAGCCCCACTATTGACAAATTGGTGAACAATGCACCTAGATGTCACAACTTTGTGTGGATTTTGACATAAAGGTGTTCAATTATAACCATACAAAAGATAGCTTCATGTCATTGATGTTTCAACCAAGCATGATGATCAAGTTTGTGAATTAGTGGTTTCTATCATACTAGGTTAAATTATTATCACAACACATTCATCTGTAAGTTAAAACTAAAATGTCTCATGATCATCCAAACCCAGCTCTTGTTCCCTTTTAGTGTGTGAACAATATGACACTTGGTGAATTTTGCTTTCTAATTATAGAAGTAATTGACATCGAAGAATCAAAATGTAACATCAATAGGAATGCTTGGTTGGAACAAACTAGTTATCCTAGTAGTATCTTTTTTACACCTAGAGCATTAACTCTAAAAACCTAAAAGATTGATACACTATGCTTTCATGATTCATATTCATATTCATAGGAAGAATTCGAATAAAATGAGCTTTTACCTTTTTTCACAAGATATTTTTTGTCTTATTGAATTCATCTTAAGGTGCCAAGATTAGCCTTTAAAAAATATGTTACCCCAACAAAACACCCTACACAAATATGTCTTCTACTCTGATCGACCCATCAATGCAAAGCTTGAGGAAAAAGAATAGGCTAGGCCCCATCACATAGAATATGCAAAATAACTTTTAAATTTGTGTCATTTCAATTCTACTAGCATACCAACACCCATTTATACTACACCTCTTAAGTCATTTCAAATAGCTGAACCAGAGTTAAGCTCAATAGGTCTCTTTTCCACATAAATTCTACTAGGACCATTCTATTGATTGTGCTTTTGCTTGATAGTTGGTAAAGACAATAGGAATCTTGTTAATTCCCTTCATGTGCTTCACTAATTAGATGATGAGGTATTTGGTTTCCATAAGAGGCTCATTGTTACTCTAACCATTTACACACACTTGGTCGAATTTATTCACTTTTACATTGAAAGCATTAGGTAGAAATCACACACTATGAGCATCCAAAATGACCATCAGAATGGTTTTTTTAATAAAAAAATAGATTCCCTATGTTTATACTAGTTTTGAGTTAATTACTTAATGACCAGGGCAAACCTTTTTAGGGGTCACTCCCAATTTGTCCTCTAGTCAGCAAAAATTGTCCGACTCTCGTCACTCTAGTAGCTTGGACAATCTACCAATTGTTGATGCGTTTGCGACTAGAAAACCCATGCTAAACCTTAGAGCCTGTCTTTTTCATGAAGTTATGGATCAATTTTGTCAACTTCCTTTGCAAAAAATGATTCATTATTTAGATGTTATTCACCTCAGAGACCTAATGCGGTTAAGATTACAATCGGGTGTGGAAGGTAGTGGGCCATCTAGATTTTCAAGGATCACTGGGTTGCATAAAAAATATCTTAACAAGTACTGCTCTTCCAACCACTTGGCCCAAACTCTGACTAAGCCTTCTTTAGGGCCAACATGTAATAACGATGAAAGAAGAACTCTTCTTGAGGCTGCAACTATTATCTCCAGACAACTTGACATTGCCATCAACTACAACATCTCAGCTCGAGAATTTTAACTCAACTCTTTTTTGAAGCTCATGCCGAATAGCACTCTTTAAAGGGTTTCTGTAATCTCTTAGGAATGACTGATCCATCTGCAATTGTCATCCAAATGGAAGCTTCCTCTTTTCAACCTTCAAAGTTCTTATTTGAATATTTGCAACTGCCACCATGATTTACTTATTGAATGCTGATTGTGGGCTTACATCCTGCGTCTTGCGGTGACCATTGCACCCTTTTACTTTTTAAGGCATTACATTACACCATTTCTTCTATTCACTTGGTTTGCCTAATAGAACTTTGATAGTGGCACCAATTATCTTTATGGAAATTTAAAAAGGAACAAAGTACTAGGAGGTTTGATTAGTCTTTTTCCTCTATATTGAAGTCAGATGAACTATATGCATGTCAGAATAACTACAAGCCTCCACAAAAGTTTCGTCTTGTATTGTCCTATTTTGGAATAATTCACCATCATTTGGGTCCTAATAGGCATGCTTTAACCAAACATCTTCTGAGCTTTCTCACCCATCAACTTGTAATCATGTTAAACTCTTTGGGGTACATTTCAAAGCATGTCAAATGGTGAGCCAATTGGTTATCGTGAATAGGTATAAGGCCACCGTGGCATATCTCAATGGTGTGAGAATTGTGACCAAGCAGGATGACAATTTCTCCAAGGGAAACATTTTTTCTAGTCTATGGAAACTTTGTTGCAACTTTTCATTCTTCCAAATCAAAAGGTTCAATGAACTTCTTGTAAAGTTGCAATTGGCAAACCATCAACATTGTAGTGATCAGAACACTTGGCTACACTATTCAATTAAGAAAGTAATGGGTTGTGTGTACAAATGGTAGAGATGCAGTCAACACGAACTAATGACTCATGCTTACTAAAACTTTGTTGTTGACATCCAACAATTGTAATGATCTATCCTAATCATGATGAAATTTTCATAAGATTTCTTAGGCCATTTGACCAAGGCAATGGACTCATTAAATACATCAATGTTGCACACTTGTGGCCTAAAACGTCTAAGGGAATCACAAAGTTATTATTGCCATAAACATTCAAGCCGTATGTAGTAATAATCCCTTTAAGAAACTAGCCATAAAGCTTGTACCCTGCTAGCTAATTTGTAAGTTGAGGTCTCATTTATTAACAAAATTAACAAATCAAATGGCTCCCTCATGTAAGAATGATGATGGACCACTATCATAGATTTAAGAAAGAGCTTCAATTCTATTAATCCTTGTTATGTTTGGACTGGTAAGCTTCCCAATGTCCAGTTAAATTAAGCCATAGGACCCACTTGACATGGGGTCCATTATTAATTCCTTTAAGTTTCGACCTAGTGACAATACTCCCATTAAAATTGTAGGCAGACGAAATCATTAGAAGACTTGTTTCTTTGCCACATTCTTTGATATCGATAAAATTTGAAATGGACATAATATTAATTATTCTTTGATTAAGTGTGGTGCTATGACTAACGGTGGGTTTTAAGTTAAGAAAGAGTACAAAAAAAGAGGGATATGGTGTAATCTTCCCTAGCATGAGTGGTGGGTGTAGATGCTCTAATCTTAGTAGGTGATAATCATGAAATCCTAGCATTATTCTTGTAGTTAATGCTATAAAGTACTAATGGTGTGACACACAAGAGAATGTAGGAAATATTATGGAGATGTCATTATATTTACCAGAGTTATGTGAGGAATGTCATGAAGTGAATTCATTTATGTATGATGATGGTAATTATTCTAGCATGCGGAATGTAGTTCCTATGGATTTGAATATAGCAACATAGATAGAGGTGAATGCAGAAAAAATAAAAATAAAAAAGGGAACTAAAGTTAAATGAGCTTATAAAATCTTGTAATGTATCAAAGGAGAATGTTATGCATCCTAATAATACTGAGGAAATAGATACACAAAGGTGGATTAGAGGTGCTTATGACAATGACAAAGTCATTATGAAGGAAAACTCTTTGAATAGTAACCATATAGTTTGTGGTCTAGTTGAAGTGAGTTTTAGGGATGGCCTTATAGTATGGCATTTATGCAATGGAAATAGTTTTTTAAAGGAGGTTCATCTGGCAATTACATAGAGAGACTTGGAAAATGTTGATGTGAAAAGTGCTTGTACTTAAAGATACCTCCTTTATAATTGTTGAAATTCACCTTTCAAATGAGGGTTGTGATGGTTGAGTTTGATACTACCAATTTAGTCTTATTGGTAAGGTGTACGATAGGGCATCTATCTTTTCAATGGATTGCTAAGCTTCTCCAAAGTCAATGGGGGCATTTTATTAGATTTTAGATTTTGGACTTATCCATTTGCTAATTTTTCTGCAATTTGAGTGAGTTACTAATAGAGACTAAGTGTGGTGTGGTGGTCCATTATAAGTACTTGGCCTTGCAATGGGATTGGATATGTGGACACTATGACTTTGGAATAAAAGGAGGGGTTTCTCTCATGTATGTTTTAAAATTAAAAATCAAAAAATGGTCATATTACAATGAAAAAGCTTGTTTGTTTAAGTGTAACAATCTCTTATTTCCTAGAGCATTTGTGGAGTTATAGATGACTGTGGTGCTACTAGATGTACTAAGAAATTATATGTGGTATTGCTTGAAGTTTTTTTTTGGGATGAATATAAGGCATTTTGGCTAGGGTGAATAAGAGAAGAGAAGGCATTCATATTACTTTAATCGTTACTACAAGTGAAGCTCAATTAGCATAGAAATTGGAGGCTTTCAATTACCTTCTATGGGATGATCTTGGTAGATTGGGATGAAGGTTATTTTGAGTCGACAAGGCATTCATATACCTATTTGTGCACACATTGTTGTATTATTGCTAATAGTGTGAAGCTACCTTAGCATTAAAATTGGAGGATTTTGATTGCCTTCAATGTGATGATCTTATGGGAGTGAAAACATTAAGTTTTTTTAGGTTACAGTGATTAGTAGAAATGAAAATTTTTTCAATGCTTACGATAGAGGAAGGACTCTGATTGGCAATTGTGAGGATGTAGAAAATTTGGAGATATAATATGCAAAACGTTTTGGGAGATACAATTTGTAGATGAAGATGTAGATAACGAACAAATGGAGATTTATAAAGCATCAAAGAAGCTTGTGGTTATCAGGTTAACATATTAGAGGCAAAACGAGAGAAATGTCATGCAACTGGAGAGTTACACGTTAATTGGATGGACTTGGAATCACGCATATAGTGTACATATATGGGTGAGTGCTTCTTTCATTTCCTAAAAATGGGTCCTTTTTTACTAAGAAAGTGGAGGATGACTTCAAAAGGCGGACCTCATTGGTATCTCAAATTTTTCTTTAAGTGCAAAAATTAGCCAGGATCCTCAACCTTTTCTCCAAAGTTATTTCTATAGAACTTTTTTTACTGCATTCCTATGGATAATAAAAAGTTCACTAGGCATAAAAACTAGAAGTCTTTGGCTAGCTATTTGGTGATGATCTTGTTGGATGTGGTACAAGCCTGGTTCCAACATCTCTGAATCTATGAAATGGGGGGATGGAACATGAAGTTTTGGTAATATATGGTGATTAATAAGAATGAAAGTTTATCAAGTGTGTGCATCAAATGAAGTTATCTAAATGGAAACACAGAGGATGTGCAATTCAGTGAGGTCTTTATTGCATAAATTCTTGGAGATAATATAAGAAATGATGCTTAATAATTAACTGGGCTGTCAAATTTGAGGAGGGCTTATAGGCCAACTTTTATGATTATTTTTATGCTCAATGCTATTTTACCATGTCCAAAAAGGTATAGCATTGTAGGTGTTAAGAGATTTTCTTTGCTTCAAAGAAGCTAATTTAGAGTAATTTACTTAAGTAAGGTAAATTAGGAGCAAAGTTGTGTTGTTTAGCTATGAGAACTTCATTAGATGGCCTAAGAAATGCTCAGACATAACTATTATAGAGGTTATTGCTTCTTGAACTGCCTAGATTTGGTATTCTATTTTTAAGGAAGATGAGGAAGTCTAAAACTGGAGAATGTCAAACGATAGTTGGAAAAATTATTGAATGACAAGAAACACAAAATGATTCTACCTTTTCTTGGGATGTAACTATTGTTGTTGTTGTTGTTGTGTTTGAGTGGTTCATCTAATGACATGTTTAGCATGGTTAAGAGTGATGTTAAAATTCATAGTTTGCCTATGTGCAAGATTTTTTCAACTAATTATATATGGCTATGCTAGCTGTTTGGAACATTTCATTGTATAAAGTGGCAAAATCTCATTTCCATTTGCAACGCTTAGCAAAGGAGCTCGGAGTATCTCCTTTTGCATTGTTAGAAACCCAGGTGGAGAACTCTAATAGTTACGATGTGAATAGGCATTTGGACAAGAATTGGAATTACCTTGTCTAACCTTTCACTGTATTATATAGAGGTTTTGTGAAGCTGTAAAGGTATTAAATGGAACTTGAAATTATGAGTCATTCTCACAATTGGTTTCTATCGAGGTGACATTTATTCGAAACAATTCTTGGTGGTTATCTATGTTTTTTGCATCAAAACATTACATGATATGCAAGGCAGCTTAGGACCAATTTAGAAAATTTGTAATCTTGGTGGAGCATGATTTATTATAAGGGATTTTAATGTACAACTTGTGTAGAATAAGAAGGGCGAACAAATTCTATTATGGTTAAGCTCAAAATGAATTCTCCAATTTCATGCATGATTTAAAGACTTTTCTGACTTTAGATGTATTGGGAATATTTTCACTTGATGTAATAATTTGTTGGAAAATGCTCACATATTTGAAATATTAAATTAATCTTTCATGAATATTGATGTTATGCAGGCATTTCTAAGTATTATATTACACAACTTCCTTATATTAACTTATAGCACAATTCTATAGTTATTCAATTTAAATAATTATTTTTAAATACAATTAAAAGGAAATAAAAATTCAATAATTTATGGTTATTATTTTCACATTCACCTAATATTGTGCAAGAAGCATGGAATAGAACTATTAGGGATAACCTTATTGATAGATTGTCCACTAAATTTAGCATAACACTGTAAGCTTTAAGAAAAATGGAGTGTAGCTAAACTTGGAAATATTCTTAGCAAGCCTTAATAGTTTGACTAGGAGGTCCAGGAGCTTCAATGTAAGGTGCCAAACATTATCTTTTGGCACAACATATTGTCTCCAACCACAACACCACAACTTTATAGGAAGCTTGGTGGTGACAGAATGCCAAGCCCTATTGTACTAACCTAGGGCATGAAAACATGCATTTCTTTTAGCAGTGGCTACTTCTACAAATAGAAGAAATTATATACATCAACATAAAAAATTAAAGGGGGATTAGTGGCTTCCTCAACAAAAATTAAAGAAATACTAATGTATTTCTTTAGTAGGAAGTTGTGTAGTTTTTAGCAATATAGTCCCCTTACCTTTCCAACCTTTGAGAACTACTAATAGGAAGCAAGCTAAATGATAAGATTAAATTTTTTTTCTATTTCTACCAAAGAAATATATCCCCAACTAGTGATGGCATCTCGATAGAGTATGTGCATGGATATTGTATATTACCCAGGTCCTTACTGTCATAACTATGAAAACTTTTTTGATGATAAATACATGGCCAAAAGATAGAAAACGATGTTGACTATTTTATTCCTAAAGCATAGGGTGCTTTTTAGACTAAATAGTTTAGAGCCATCAGTGTTTCTAATATTATATGCAAAGTTTTAGCTAAACTTTTTGATTGAAGGTGGTTTTTTGATATTGTTGTGAGAAAATAAATTTATTCTATTCCTTGTCACGTCATAGGAGATGAATACCCATATGAACTCATCTACTTCCAAAGAGAGGCTCACGGCACTAAAGTTGGACATGGATCAGGCATATAATAAGATCAATTAGAAATTTGTGGTTAATATGTTAATCCACATATGATTTTTGAATATTTGATGCGAAGGGGATGAGGCATATATCATTATACCAAGATTTGAGATAATGTTGAATAGACTTTTCGTTGATTGAAGCTACTAGGGCTCTTAGACTAGGATGACCATTGTCTTACAATTATATAAGAAAATATCATTTGGTGTATTAAGAACCAAGTGGATCTTACCATCATTGTCCAGATCAAGATTGGCATTTCTTCACCTATGACTATTCAACTTATTTATGATTATGACATTTTGATCTACACCCCAACAACATGTGCTATAGAATGGACCAGTTAGGACATTATCAACTAGTACAAGCAAGACTCTTACAAAGGGGTCAATCTTAACAAATTTTGAGTATTGTTTAGCAAGGGAATAGATCATAAGAGTAGGAAGATGATAGTAGAAAAGTTACATATGAACAAGACTTCTTAATTGAGATATAAAACCAGACTTAGTGAAGCAACACAAATTTAGAAAATAAGACCTCAAATTTGGTATTGATTGAGTTGAAAAGAGTACTTCATGATGGAGGATTAGGTCTTTATTTTGTCTCTATGGGTTCATGTGTTGAAGTCCAAGTATTGTATGACAAAAAAAATTCTATAATCAACGTGGGGCTTTGCATATACGCAAGCTACTTTGTAGTGTGGCGTCTTGAACAAGTGAGAATATTGTTTAGCAAATTATTAAGGGTAAGAAAGTTTCATTCTTTTTCAATAGTGTACTTGGCTTTCTGTTTTATTCTTTGTCGCCTAGCTATATCAAAAGGGACATGAAATAATTAATTCAAGCTATAGCTTGTGTTAAGCAGCACGATAAATGGAACTAAGTTAAGATACAAAATCTATTTTCATCTTCTTTCGTGTTTTGGATTATAGATTCCTCATAAGACAAATCATTTAATAGAGATGTATTGTATTTTAGTGAAGGTGACTACATGATGTTAGAATAAAAAATTATTTATAGCAACAAGTACATCAGGCATAGTTTCATAGTAGACGATGCTACATGGGTTTGGAAATTGAAGCAACAACCTTGGGTGAGCATGTTTGGAAATTGAAGTTCCCACTCACTCCTAGAAGTGTGCAAGAGGCAATGAGATGTAGGTGCTCTGTCCATGGGGTTGTAAAATGGAAGAGGACGTGATGCACTACTTTTGGGAATAATTAACATGCTCATTATTGAAGGGACTAAAAGCATGGTTCTTAAATCCTTAAATGTGTTACCAAATTAAATGTTAGTCAATATTTAGGTCGCAAGTCCATCATAAGAAATTAATTTTTGCTTTAATGTGTTATTGTCTTCGGATAAATAAACATTTACAAGCACATGCGAGTAAGGTGATTAGTCTGGATGTACTTCAAGTG
Organism: Vanilla planifolia; assembly: GCA_023846275.1. Taxonomy (NCBI): domain Eukaryota; kingdom Viridiplantae; phylum Streptophyta; class Magnoliopsida; order Asparagales; family Orchidaceae; genus Vanilla; species Vanilla planifolia. Next base: position 4,782,712 of record JAIUJO010000018.1, read on the forward strand.
AGTATACATTTTGCTATTGCTACTATTACTACATGTTCCCTTCTCTAATGCCATCTAGTAAGAGTTTTTGTGGTCCTTAAGGGCTATTTGTAAACTTTTATTAGACTCCTCTAATAAGGGGTTAAGCTCAAATGCAACATAGCTATGCAAGACAATCATAATGATGGAGTTCGTATAGTTATTAGGATGACTTGGTTTGGCTGATCACTATGGTTAGCAAGATATGGATTTTAAAATCTACATATACCATGGAAAATATTGCTTTTCTTGATGCTATGAAGGTCCTTGGAACACTACTTCCTAATATTCATGTAGCAAAGACCGAATCAGACTCTACAATAGTTATTACTAATGCGAGCTAATACTTAAGTCAATTTCATGTAGGAGAACCTACAAAAGTGTCGTTAATTTGTGAAGGTTATGCTATCCTTCAAACATTCCATGTATTGCATCAAAGAAATTCTACTATCTATTGGGCTATGCATCATGCTCTTTTGTATGATTTTATGTTGGATTGGGGAATACCCCATCCTACACTACTTCATTGTTGTCCTTTTATTTTCTTTTTTCATGTATGAGCCATTTTAAGGAGGGAATAATGTAGGCTTCGACCATTTGTTTACCAAGGAACCCAAAGTGTTTTGCAATGGAAGGTAGCGATGTTTGAGACATATGAATTTGGTAAACGGTGACATACGAATGGGTGGATGGAATGGTTAGTGTGGGAAGAAGAGGAGAACTATGGTGGATGGAGTTGGTGGAACTAGAGCTTTCGCAAACTTTGGTTCTAACCAGTGATGATAGCTCACTAGATGGTCAATTTTGGCATCATGGTGTTTTCTTCTATTCCGAAAGATTTCTACAATGGACCTAGAATTCATAATCCTCTAATTACGTAGGGAGATGTGGTTATCAATTATGGGAACTAAATCCTATAAGATTACAACAAAGGCAAAGGGAATCTTTGTGCAATTATCTAATCACCAGGATGAACATTCTAAATTCTGTGATTGTCATACAATTTTAGCTGCATCAAACATTGGTAGTAGAATTTATGGAACTACAAGAAAGAATGTAGAGCCATTAATGGAAGCATCACTGTTAAATTAGGCTTACTATGTTGATAATTAGTATGAGGATGATAAGTGTGCTTTTTGTAGGGCTGTATGGTGCATTAACAACAAGTTACATAGGGAATTAAGGAACGATGAGAGGATGAAAAACAAAACTCACTAATAGTGAAGTTTGTTTTAATGAACAAATTGAATTATGAATCCACTTGTAAGACAAGCCTTTTTGTCTCAATGGTGCTAAGGTGGGTGATTTATATGGTTAACATAAGGTGCATGTGGAAATGTTGTAGTGGCCTTAGAATCAATTCTCTGAATGGCAAACATAGATCACTTAGCCCAATTAGGGTCAACTTTGAAAAGGCTCTTACTCTATGGAGAATGAATATTATTAGTTTTACATTAATGGGAGGTCCCCCATTAACTACTTTGATAGACGAACTAATTTGGATGTTAAGTTGTTGCTATTAATGGATGCCTCATTCATAAATAATGGTGAAATAAATTTAATTAGTGATGCATGTGAATGATGTATTTTTTACCATCAATTTGACCTATTGCATATAGTGTGTAGCGGTCTTTTGTCATTTGAATGGATAGCTAGAATACTACAGCATAGGTGAGGCCATTTGAGTGTACTTTGAGTCTCAGAGTTGATGGCTTGATGCTTTTTTGCTCTTTGAGTTGGCTACAAATCAAGATTATGTGTTTTTGGGAGGACCATTAGTAGGTTGCTATTGTTATATTAGGGTTAGGCACATAAACACCTAAATTTAAACCTAATACTTCAGTGATAATGTGTGCTCTAGTCTAAATTGATTTTTATCATTCCCACTTATGTATTAAGAAATAGAAAATATATTATGAACTGCCAAAGCCATAGAGCATCCTATTTTGATCAATGGCTAGATGGTAGATATGCAAAGGCCATTTTTTGCCAAGTGTGTGTTTGAATGGAACTCTAAAAACTACTTAGTGAGAATATGTGTTAATGTACCCTTGATTCGATTTTTTAAGTGGTTTGAGTATTACGGATTTCCTATTATTTGGATCATGTGCGGCGAGATTGGACATGCTTCTAGATCATGTAAACTTAGTGAATGAATACTCACTACTACAACCAATGAGAGTTCTTGTCCTTTAAATACAAGACCTCATCAAGATAAAAATAAAGGTGATTATTTTTGAAGTAAGTTAGTATAGAGAATCATGATGAGAAGACAAAAGGACTTCGACCTTGGGTGTAATCCAACAATGGAAAAGGAGACTAATTATAGCAACACACTAGAGGAGGACTATAATATTAAAGATGAAAGTAGGATCTAGCAAAACTATATAAATATGAAAATATGATGCAAGTAATGGGAAGGGGCCTACACTAAGAAATATAGACACAATGAAGGTACTTTTGAGGACAAAGGGGTATGAAAGGAAAAAATTCAAAGAGATTCTTTACATTTTACTAATTAAAAACAAAGTTCATGAGGTAACAAAGGAGTCAAGGAAAGTCCTATTAATTCCTTATATACTCAGTCATAGAATTTGGAGAAGCATGTGGATTTCTCATTCAAGTTTAGTCCATCCATTATAGTGGTCCCTCTTGAAGTCTAGAAAAATGGCAAAGGCAATGTGGAATAGTTTTTGTAAAGCTAACGAGAAGAAATGAATAAAGATAGGGGGAACTTGTAGGTAATTTGGAAAATAAAAAAAGAAATGGTGGTTTCAAGGTAAGTGTATATAAGACTAAGCAGAGCATTGACTTAGTGGCTTCACTTCGCAATACAACTCAACAAAAGACCATATGGTTATGCTATTGTTGAGATCTCTTTCAAAGTACATTTGTGAATGCATATTGCTTTACTTTCATGTGTATAAAGGGTATTGTGCTTAAGGTATATAAAGAAAAAGAGGGTATTTGCATTGTATCATTAAATGTATAAAGCTTACATGTCATAGATTCTAGTATATTTGGCAACTTATATTTGGGTTATTTTGTTGGTTGAGGATCAGGATAAGGACAAATATGGCTATAGCTATGAGAAGTGAGGAGGCAAGATTCATTGTGCACTACCTATCATATTTTACTACTTTACAAATTTCTTTATCATTTTCAATAGAGGTAGGCTTTAAACAAGTAATAAAGTGGAAATTTTATTCTTGGGGCTATGTTATATGCAGGAAGGTTTGAGGAACTATAAGCTATTTTGGATTTTAACATATGTATTCATCATAGTTGCTACGGATTTGTCGATCAACATGGCCTACTTCTGTTATATAGATTATTATAATCACTTCTAATATAATAACAACTCCAACATGCCCTACATGGCACAAAAAATAAGTCATTAAAATGTTTATTATGCTTTAAAGAATTATTTTGCTTCAATCCACTACATCAAGTGCCAACTAAAAGTTATGGTTTAGTAGCTTTGAGAAATAGCTTCATATGGCACACTTTAAATTATGTCAGAATGCTTATAAGGGAGTGAGGACTTTCCTCAACTTGGACTCTTGGTTATCTTACAAACATTTGGCAGTCATGCAAAATGGTAACAGAATAACCTTATCTGCTATAGTATGATCAGTAGGGCATGAAAGGAGATTGGTTTAAGAGGATCTCATCGTTGTATTTTGAATCTATTATTGAGGAGATGCTACTTTATTTGTTTAGCTACTATAGGTAGTACAATTTCAATCATATGTGCCTTTGTTATCAAAGCATCTATTATTGGACACCCTTAATTTGGAATGTCTAGATCAACCACTTTCTTTTGGACTCACTGTTGTGCAAGGTGGGAAGTAAAGTGCTTTTCAAAATGCTGTAACAAGATTGGCCACTAACATTTAACATCTCTTTTATTTGTGGAATTGGGATGCTTTGTAATAAGGTACAAGGATAGATGTAGCTATGAAAATAATGTAACTGTGGGCACAAATAGGTAATTCAAAAGTTGTAGATACTTTCATAGAAAATGGAATATTGGGCACTCCAGCATGCTATATAGATCTAATCTAGTTTTAAAGATGATCTAGATGTAGCACTATTGGGCTCTTACTGTGGGTAGCTACTACATCAGATGGTTTTTAATATATTACTTGATTATTAATGGCATACAATGCTCATATGTTGTGTTTATTTGACATTTTACACATAGTTAGCCAAGTTAAAGGCTTATTAATAATAAACTTCAACCTCCTAGGTTGGGAGACCATATGATATCTAAATTAGGTGATTAATTTCATGAATCAACTCAATTCTTCATGATGTTGTGGAATCGTTGTGCCTAAAAAATGTAGATTTGGCATGCTTAAGGTCTGCAATAGTAGCAATACATATGCCCAAGGGCAATGTGTTTTTTTTATGATTTCATTAGTAGTGTCGAAAATCCAAGGTATTAAAGCAGTAAAATCTTATGGGTACTTGCACCGTTTGGTGAAAGGAAATAGGCTCTTCATTGTTGCCTTATTTGAAACTCGTGTATAGACCTTTAATAAGCATGAGGTAGATTGACTTTTGAGTAGAAATTGGAACTACTTATTTTGATCTTTGACTAAGTTATCTAGGAGCATTATAATATCAAGAAGGAATTGGGTCAAACTTGAGAATGTGGATTAGCCCTTATAGATGTTTACTATCTAGGTGAGATTTGGTAGTATTGCGTTATGTATGCATCAATAGAATACAAGACCACCAATCACCATGGGACTGAATCAATGATACTGCAAAGCATAGTAGACTATTACTTGTTATAATGTACATCAGTTCTTTATATGCAAAATCAGACAAAAAAGTTGGAAAATATATTTTGTAATAATTAGGCACAGTATGAGTTCCACAACATTATTCTTGATTTGGATCTAACTAACATGGGTTTTATTGGGAATTTGTTTACTTTGTGCAAAAATAAGGTGGGGAATGTCAAGGATTATGAAAGATTGGATAGAATTTTCCTAAATATTGACTATACACAAGGTTTTTGAGTACCTGTGTTTCACATCTTCCTAACATCAGCTCGAACGACTACCCATTAATTGTGTAGTTTAGAAAATCATTATTCGACAAAATTGAAAGAAGAATCCAATTTAAAAGTATCTATTTATTCTTATCCCAATGAAATAAGGTAGTTAATGTAGCCTAAAAAAGTACTATTAAAAGAAACTCTATAGACTATCTATCGACAAATTTAGCAAAGCTTTAACAACACTGAAGAAATAGAGTGTAATATGATATGTTAAAATTCTTAATAATCCAATAGCTTCAACTTAAGGAAAATACAAAGGATTTAATTGAGCTGGAACATTACCTTTTGGTGCAAAGTATTGTTTCATATCACACTACCATGGCTTTGGAAGAAGCATGATGGTGGCAACATGCCAAGCATAACTAGGCCACCTTTAAGGACTTGATCATGAATTGTTTCCATGTGGTGACTACTTCTACTTATAGGAAAAATCATATGCTCCGACTTAAAAATCTTATAAGGGAACCTGTGACCTCCTCAACTGAGGTTAAACACATTTTCATTCAATTCTTCAACAAGAAGTGATGTAGCCATGTGTAGCATGACCCTCCTTTACCCTTCCAATCTTTGAGAAATATTAATATTGAGCAAGTGACCACACTCATGGCTCTAATTAGTGATGATGTGATCAGAATTGCAATAATGCCCATCAAAGGAAATAAATCCCATAGTGTAGATGTCATTCTCACACAAGTGAACTTATTACAACAATGAAATAATTCTTTAAAAATAGTTTTATGCCCAATCTTTGGAATGACACACTGTTCATTCTCCTTCCTAGAATTCACAAAGCATCCAAAATTAAGTAATTCAAGCCCATTAAGCTATAAAATATGACTTATAAAATAGTGACCAAAATTTATGTGGTCAGATTAAAGGTGGTGTTTCATGATATCATTGCTAAGGAACAAGTTACTTTTGTGCTAGGTTGTGCTTTATCTGATAATATCTTTTTGACGTAAGAAGTGGCAAACCATTTCCACCATTCTACTTTGATATATGGTTTGATAGAGGTAAAGTTAGAAATGAACCAAGGTTATGACAAGGTAAACTAGAAAATTGTGCTAGATAAGCTAAAGTATTTATGATTCCCTACTCTTTGGTGTGATTCAATTGAGGATTATATCATGGCACAAAGATTCTGAATTATTTTTATCAATATTTATTTTCAATGGATTGAAGCAAATAGGGCTCTTAAATAATGTTGTTCACTCTAGCCCTATCTATTTGCTAATGTGTTTAAGTATCTCTCATGGTTTTATTAAGTACCATATTGATATTGTTGCACCAATTAGGATCACGATTAACCCTTCCTTTAGTATGATTACACACCATCTATATGCTAATGACATCATGATTTATACATGTGCAAATTGTTCTCTAGTAAGGACCATCTAACATATTATGGAGAAATATGGGTATCACTTAGTTAAGTTGATGATTCTTAACAAATCCTTTCCATTATTAAGCTAGGATATGAAACATCAACATGCTATTCAATTGAAATATCTAGGCATATCAATTGCAACAACTAAACTTCAAAAAAGGACTTAAATTACACTGTTAATCATATTAAAAACTACACCAAAATGTATGATCTTGTAACTATCGATGATGGGTTATATTGTTATGATAGTCCTTTTTTCTTCCTTATTCTCTCTCACTTCTCTATATCTTCTCTCTCTCTCTCTCTCATCTTTCCTTCTTATCTTTCTCCATAATATCTTTAATGAACTTTATCATTCTAATTCTCTCTTTTTTTCTTTATCCTCTATTGTAAGGTCCTATATTATCACTTCCATTTTCTTTCATAAACTATCTCTACCACATTTCTCTCCTACTTTTCCCTTATATTTCTCCCACATTAATCATTCTCCCTCTCAATGTTTTCTTTTCTTTCTATTTCTATTTTTATATCTTTATCTTTTCTCATCCATATGACAATGTAAATTTTTTATTTCTTCTTTATCTCTTTGTGTTCTTTCACTCACTTCTCTTCAACATTTTTTTGTACTTTTTATCTGTTTCTTTATGTATCAATCTTACATATTATCTATTTAGTCTCCCTTTCTCTTTATCTTTATTCACATACTTCACACTGTCTTCTATCTCCTTATATCTCAATCATATTTATTCTTTAACTTATTTCTGAAATGTTTTTATTTTCACACCCTCCCTAAACACTTTCTTCATTTGTTTATTTATTTCCTCTTATTTTTTTTTTATCTATTTATCCTTCTTTTATTATTTCTCTATGTTTTCATGTCTCAACCTATATTGTCTCTCTTTGTTTCCTATATTCTTTGACACAGCCTTTATCTTTCCTATCCTCCTATTTTCTCTCCTTTTCTTATTCTTCTTTATTTCTTCCTTTTATTACAATGTATTTATATCTCTCTTCTTGCTAATCTCCACCTCAAACATAACTTATGTTTGAATGCCTATTTTTATCTTTATCTTTGCCTCTTATTTTATTTCTTACACTTTGCCACATTTATGTTTATTTATTTCATTCTTTGCTAATCTCGATTGATTTACTTTCCCCTCTTTTACGTTCTCTTCTATCTATATCGTCCTCATGTTCCATTTCATATATATCAAACCCTTTATCTATTTCTTTCCTCCATCATTTTTATTTATCATTACTTTCTCTCTTTTATCTTGTTCTCTCTAACACTTTATCCTTCCCTATATCTATTTATATTACTATCTTCTTTCCCATTCTATCTCATCTCACAATCCCTTCTATTTTCCCCTCTTATCACTCCAATCATATATTCTAATCAATTGATGAAACTTCCCCTCTTTTCCATTTCTATTAGTCTTAATAGTTATCTCATTATAAATCAACCTCACTCTCTTACTCACTTTCCTTATCTTCACTCTTTTGTTTCTTTACTGTCCCTATTTCTTTCTCTCATTCTATTCTATCTTTGCCTCTCACTGATTACCTCTCTCGCTTTAACATGCATTATCTCTCTGGTTATCTATCTTCCATAATTTTTATCATTTTTTCTCTCAAAATTTTCTTTTTTTATTTATCTATATATATATTCTACATTAACTTTATTTCACAACAATTCCAATTTTCTATTTCTTCTTTGTTTCTCATTCTATTTCTCTCTCTATCTCTATCTCCCTCCTTTTTAGACATTCATTATTTCTTAATCTTCAATATCATATTTGATAGGAGAATGAAGGAATAGAATACAAAACACAATATAAAGAGGAAGAAGAATAATTTGATTAATAAATTAGAACTATTAAAATAAAGAATAAAAAATTTTAATTACTACTATATTTAATTTTAAAAATCTTTAATTACTTTTAGTTATTTTAAAATACATTTAAAATTAAGGAAAAAAATATAAATTATGTTTATTATTGTAATAAATATTACCTATAAATTGAAATAGATATAACAAATTTATTTAGAATAAAATAATTAAAATATATTATTAAAATAAGATTTTTCATCTTTTTATTAATTTGAATAATAAATTCCATTACATCATTCATAATTAAAATATATTATTGCGTAATTAAGATATTTTATTAATAAGGATGATTTTCTTAATTTCTTAACACAAAAAATATAATAATAAAAATAATTATTATATCATGAATATATGAAAAAAAAGGCTATTAATGAACTAAGTAAAAATAATTATTAGAATCATTAATAATGATAATAATAATAACAATAATAATAATAATAACAGTTATAATAGTATTAATAATACCATTATTTTATGGAAAGTTTATATTAATTCTTTTTAAGTGGTGATATTATTTTTTTCTTTCTTGCATTTTTTTCTTTTTCATAATCCCTTTCTTCAAGTTCCTTTATTCTTGTACTTATTTTCAAATGTTTTTTTTCAAAATTTTATATTATTTTTTCATTCATTGCTATATTTATTTTTATTATTCTCTGGTTTTAGTTTATTTTTGTGATTACATTTTCTTATTTTTGTTGTTAGTCGTCTTTTTGTTATTACTTCATATTTCTCAATCAATTTAGCATTAATAAGAATATGAGATGTAAAACATGGAAAAAAAATTCCTACTAATTATGTTGACCATTTTTAAAACGACATAAATTATAAAGATTGTTTTTTGTTTAACAATTAATAACATTGATTTTTAAAATTTTAGACTCAATTAGTAATTGCTAACACTATCATAATTGTAAGATATAAAATTATTTCTTTTCAATTCATTGTTTCTTCATTTTTGTTAAATAATTCATTTTAAAAATTAAAGAATGATGAACTAGAGGTTTGGATTTGTTCTTTTCATGTTATCCTTACTATAAACTTATTTATTTTAGTAATTCTAATTTAATAATTGATAAAATTTTTTGTTCTTCATATTATTCTTAATAATACATTTTCATATTTACAATATTTGTTTTGAAACTATATTTACAAAATTTAGTTACAAGAGTTTTCATGTATAAAATAATTTTCATTATATTATCAGGAATTAAAAAAATTTCATCTTAAAATAATTTTTGTACCACAACAAAATGAATAATAATAACAGCGATCATTACATTAAAAATTAATTAGTTTTATGTGTAAGAATATTAGAGTTATAACTAACATCATACTAACATCTTCACAGATAAATGATGGTTAAAGCTGTTGCTATTAGTTATGGTCAATAATATCACTAATAGTTGCTCCTAACACTAATTCATAAATCATTATTGACTACAAATAATTATTATTGACAATATGTAGTAACTAAGAATTATTTACATAAATAGGTAATAATTATTTCATTACAAAAATATATTGAATTTAAATATTAATTATGCTAACGAATATTACGTTATGAGTCAATAATTAATAGAAATTAAATTAACTTATTGTTAAATTGTTTGATTAATTAATTAGAATTATTCCTAACATGATTAGCTTTTTTTTTTAAAATAAGCAGTGGAAAGGGTAAGAATAATAATTATGGGAATTAAAGTTATAATTGTTATTAATAGCTATTAATATTATTAAGTAAAATTCATATAGTTGATATTCTTATTAAAAATTATTATCTTCTTAAAGCATAATTAAAATTTAAAAAACATTAAATAATTGTTATTAATAATTTTTTTTACTTTTTCTTCTCATAATAAACTTGCCTTATAAGGCAATTAAATGATTTTTCTTATTCATCCATTGTTTTTATCTCTCCAACATTATTTTCTCTTTCTTTATATCAACGTCCCCTTATTTAACACAATGTGTGTTTCTCTTTTAAAAATTATCCCTTTCTATTGTTCTCTCCCTCTTCCTCTTTTTCCCCCTCGATTTTCTATTTGCCTCCCTCTTTATTTGTTTCTCCTTTCCTCTCTAACAAGCAATCTCTATCAATGTCTTACTTTGTCTCTATGACTCATTAATCTTTCTCACATCACTATATTTTTTAATTTAATTTCAAACTACATATCATCTAGTAATTCTTCCCCACCTCTACACGTTCTTTGCTTCTTTGTCAATTTTATATCTCTTTCTAAATCTTTTTTTTTCATTTCGTGCACATCAAGTCTTGATGTTTTCTAAGTTGTGCGTCTCTTCACAACATTACACCTCGCTTGTAATATCTCTTGCATTTCTATCCTTTTATTCTCTCTCCTTTAATCTCTAATCTCTATCTCACCTTCTCTTAATAATTTCTAACCCATCTCTACTCACTTTCTCACTTCACTCACTTTCCATTTATGCATCGTGTATGCGCTTAATTGCCTCAAAATCTATCTATCTCTCTTATTTTTCATTCTACGCATACCATTACTTTTTGTCTCTCTTTATTTATCTCTCCATCATTATCTCACTATCCCTCTACCTTCTCTGATAGTCTTTTTACATATCTTCCTTTTACTCTTCTTTTTTTTCACTTTATCACCGTCTTTATGTTATTTTTTTTACCATAGCTATGACTTTCTCATCTCACCCCTTTTTATATTTCTTTGTGACCTTCATTTTCTTATATTGTCTCTGTGTTCTCTCCTCCTCATTGCTTCATTTCCCTTTCCTCTTCTCCCTTCCTATGCTCCATAAATCACTTTCAATCTTTCCCTTTACTTGTGTCTTTCAATTTGTCAATCCCATACTTTTTTTTATCTCATTACTCTCTCTACCAACCATTTTAACTTCCATAATATTTTTTTTTCTATTTCTTGTTCTCTTGTCTTACCCCTCTTTCTCTCTTTCTCTCGTCACACTGTAATTCTTTTTTGTCAACTTTTTGCATCTTGCATTCTTATTATTCAGTTCTATCTTTTGAGTCTATAATCTTATTACTTTATTATCTATTTTCCACCCTTTATTTCTATAAATCTCATTTCCTTTTTTTCACTTACATCCACTAATTGTTTCTATAACTATGATTTGTATCTTTATCTATCTTCTCAATTAGAATTATGGTCATAATATTTCTCTATCTTTCTTATTTAATAATAAAAAGTATTTCCTTCATGATAATAATTATTATTTGTTTGTTATAGTATTGTTAATTTTGTATACAAGTATATCTTATTCTCATAATTTGTTATTTCTTAACATTTTCTTTGTCACCACCAACCTCAGCATCTTAATCTCTTATTCTTCACCTTTCTCTATTGCATTCTTATCCTCTTTCTTTCTCTTTTTTAGGTACTCTCCTTCTCTATCATTTTTCTCAACCTATCAAGGATCTTTCTCATCCTAATTCTCTCTTCCTTAATCAATCATAGGTCACAATAGTCTTTTATTGTATCTTCATTTACAATTAATAAAACTTCTCACTCTTCTCTCTATTTTTTTTGCCTCTATTTCTCCTCTTCTCAATCATTTTCCCTGTAAGTTTTTGTCTTTTTTCCTTTCTATTTTTTATCTCCTTATTCTTCTCCACTTATCTCCTTGTCTATATTTTATCTATTCTTTTATCTCTATATGTTTTATCAGTCTCTCTCCCTTTCTCTCCCATTTATCTTTTTTCTTTCTTATCATCATATCTCTCAATTGTGTATCAATCACTTTGATTATCTCTTTTTTGTATCTTTTCTTTTATCTCTCTTCTCTTTCTTCTCTCGATCATCTATCTCTTATTTCTCATTCATTTGCTTTCTTATTTTTGGCTTCTCTCAATTTTGTCACTTTCTTTTTACAAACTCTTTCTTTCTCTTTTTAAGTTATTTTAACTTTATCAATTTATCCTACTCTCACTATTGTTATAGGGATTTTTATGTCTCAATCAATATGGTTGATCTTTATTGCATTTTGTCGTAGTCTCTATCTCCTTTTACCATTAATTATCTCTCTTTTTTTGCTATTATCTCTCGTTCCCATTTTCTTCTACATATTTTTATCTCTTCTATTACTTTTTCCATATGTTATTATTTATGTTTTAGTAGCTCTTCCTATCTTTATCTCTATCTCTTATGTTATGTTCCTTACTTTACCTTTTTTTATTTATTTATTTCCAACTTTTCATCTTTTTCCCTTATGTTAGTCTTATTCTTCATAATTGTCTTGATTTCCCTTGATGACTCCACTCTTCCTCACCTCCTCATCTCTTTCTCTGTTATCTTAATCTCATTTTCATTCATTAATTCTATCTTATTTTGCTATATCTTTGTGCATTCTCTCTAAGTCTATCCACCTTTTTCTTTTCTCATTGATAACATCAATCTCAGTCCAACTTTTTGTTGCTATTCATCACTCTTAGGCTTTTTTATCAACGATTATTCTATCTCCTTCATAATTTCTCTCAAAAACCTATCACTCGCACTTAGTTATTTCCTTTATTATCATTCTTTTTTGTACTATTATTTCTTCTCACTTACTCTATTTCCTCAATCTAAATTCTTATATCTCTTATGCTCTCTTTTGCCTCTCTTTCTTCTTGTCTCTACATTTTTGTCTCACTCTATCTATCTTTATGCCCCTTCTTATTTCTCTTTCTTGTTGTTCCTCTATCCCTCTTTGTCTCTTCTCTATTTCACTCAATTTTCATCACATTATCTTGCATTCTTTCAGACTCTATACCCTTTCTTTTATTTATCTCACAACTCCATCTCATTATCTTCTCTCTCTTATCTATCTTGCTTCATCATTTATTTTTTCTCTCACTTATCTCTATGCCTAACTTTCTTATACCATTATTATCACTTCTTGTCTCCACCTCTAAGTGACTGCTCTCCTATTAAGAATCTAGTTTTAACTCATTTTTAACTTTAACATTTAACCTCTCTCATACTTTCTATATTTCACCTTACTTTCTCTCTCCCATTGAATCTCCCTCTTCGTCTCCTTTCTACTTTAACTTCTCTCTTATCATGCTAACTCTCATTTTTTTCTTTTGGATTTCTGGCCTTTTAACTTTTCTTTACTCTCTTTCTTACTCTATTCTATTCTCCATTATTCTTTTTTTCTAACTCTCTTTCACACTTCTCCCTCCCATTCTCTCCATTAAATCTTTCCTACCTATTTCCTTTTTATTGTCCCACATTCTCTTCTCTTTATATTTCCTTTGATTTCTATCTTCTCTATATCATCCTCTTTCTCTCTCTACTGTCTCCATCACTTTTATTTCTCTTAATTTTCTCTCTTATACTCTCCTTCCAAGTTTCTCTTTTGTCTTGAATTTTACCACCCTCTCTCCTTTCTATCTCTATGATTAGCTCTCGTCTTAAGTTATTCTCTCTTCACTCACTCTCTCCCGTTATCTACTTAGTATCTCTTCACCTTCTTATTCTAAAAAACTGTGATTCCTACTTTCTTTTTTTACCTTTTTCATAGTCTTAGCAATTGTCTTTTTGCTCAACTTTGCTCCCTTTCTCTACCTTTGCTTTTTTTTTCTGTTTTTTTTTCTCTATTCTCCTACAATCTCCTCTATAATTATCTTCTATCCCTCTCTCACTTTAATTATTTTACTTATTATCTATCTCCTATTATTATTTCTCTTTTCTCTTAGTCTTTTCTATTTTTATTTATCTATATGAATTCCAAGTCAACTTTCTTCAACATTTCTCCCTCTTTTTCTCCTCCTTATTTCTCTAGCTCTTTCTCTCTCCCTCTCTCTCACTACCTTTCTCTCTCTTTCTCTCACTCTCTCTTTCTCTTTCTCTCTCTCTCTCTCTCTCTCTCTCTCTCTCTCTCTCTCTCTCTCTCTCTCTCTCTCCTTTTTGGTGATTCTTTTTAACTCTATTTTCAATATCTTATTTGAAAAGATAATCAAGGATTAGAATTAGAAACAAGCTATCAAGAAAAAGAAAAATAATATGAATAAAAAAATTAAAAGTAAAAAAATAAAAAATAAGAATGATTTCTTATTATTTTATTTTAATGAGAAAAATTTTAATAACTCTTATTAGCTACAGAAATTACAAGTAATTTAGAAGAATAATTATAAATTACATTTACCAATAAAATAAATTTTTGTTAAAAATTGGAATAAATGTAACAATCTTTTAAATAATAACTATATATTTTTATAAATGTATATGTTTGTTTTAAAACTAATTAACAAAAACTTTATTATGGTGTTTATGATACGAAAGTATTTTAAATAATTAATTTTTTAAGATAATTATAACATTACTTATTTGAAGTACTATTATATTATTAATAAGAATTATTATTCTTAATTGTTAATTTTAGAAATATAATGGTGAACATAACTATAATTACATGATTTATTAAAAAAATAATATTACTAAATTTAGAAAAAAAATTTATGATATTCATAAATATTATAACTACTAATCACTTTAAAGAATATTTCATATTTTTCTTATTAATAGCTTTAAAGAATTGTAATAAAAGATATATTTATATTCATAACTATTATCATTAATAACTTTAAATAATATCTCATATTTGCTTATATTAACTAGCAATATTCTTAATAGTCCATCTTGTATTACTTTTCTTCATACTTCGCTTCAATTATTTCATCTAGTTTTTTTATTCTTGTATTGATTTTTGAAACTAATTGTATACTTTTTATTCTATAATTTATTTTATTCATGTATTCTTATTTTTTACGCAATTATGTTATTCTTCTAGTCTTCTTCACAGTTATACATTTTCTTATTTTTCTTCTTGTTAATCATCATTTTATATTTACTGTTTATTGATTTTTTTAATTTTTCTTGACCACATTGTTGATTTCAAGAAAGTATAGACAATTAAATTTTAAAAAAAATAAAATATTAATTATTATTCTATCAAATTTTTAATTGATTTAAATTATTACTTTTATTTAATAATTAATTAAATATATATTTATAAACTATTTAACACATTATTTCTAAGAATAAGATAACATTAAGATATAAAAGTATTCATAGTCTTAAAAATCTTCTGATTATTGAAATTTATTTTTCATTATTTCTTAATTTAATACTAATATTACCTTTAAAAAACTGGTAAAAAAGAGAAAAAAATCCATAATGAATTATATTGTAAATTGTCATAGACTAAAATTATTTATCATTGTATTACAATTTAATAAATAATAAAGTTTTTTATTTTGATATTGCTCTTTTCATTATTAGGAATTAATTTTCATAATTATAAGATTGAACAATAAGATTTATCAAGAGTATAATGATTTTTATATATTTAGCAATTATGAATTATTCAAGTTAAAAAAAAAATTTTTAACATAAAAATAAATACGAGTAATTATATATATAAATACTTATCAATTATTTATTTGCGAAATTTAGAATTATAGTTGACATTGGGAAAAGTATTTTAATAGCTAAATGACAATTATGGTAGTTTCCATTTGTTTTTGTTAATATTATTAGTATTTATTATTCTTTGCTCTAATTTTTTTAACTATTATAGACAATAATTAACTATTATTGACAAAAACTAAAATATTTCATAAATAGCTAAAGAAATAAGAAAGATTTATTTAAGATCAAAATATTTATTAAATTTTAAAATTAATTATTGTGGTAAATATTTAAATATTAGTTAATAATTAATTAAAATTTGGAAATGCTATTATTAATTAAATAGAAACATTAACTAGACTTATTCTTAACATAATTAACTAAAATTCCTAATTGGAAATTTAAATTGAAAGGATGCAATTTATATGATTCAAAATCATAATTATTGGACATTAATAGAAATTATTCGAAATTTCTATAATGACCATTAATAATTATTATTATTACTAATAAAACAATGATATGATAGATAGTCTCATTTATTATTTTTTTCTATGCTATCGAAAAAAATTAATAATTTTAAATAATTTTGAATAATTACAATGAAAAGAAATAATTTTTTAATATTTTTCTTCTCACAATAATATCAACATTTCTTATTATTAATTTATTCTTCTTGCTCATCCTCTCTTTTTCTCTCTCCGACTTTGTTCTGTCTCTAATTATGTTCTTTTATCCACAACAATTTTTCTTGCAACTATCTTTTTTCTCTCACAAACATTTTCTATCTCATTATATCCTATTCTTTATCATATGTTCTGTCATTTTCCCCACAATTTTCTTTCTTTCTTTCTTGCTCTACTCCCTCTTTTCCACTTTTTTCTCGATTTCTTTTCTCTCTTTTGCCTCTTAATCATTGATGTGTTTCCCTTTCTAATACTATCTCTTTCTTTTTATCTTTTCCAACACCATTGTCTTTCTTTTTTTCTCCCACTTTGTCATTTTTCTCCATCTTTCGATTAATTATAATCTCTACTAACCTCTATTTCTCTATGACACATCAATCTCTCTCACATCTGTATCTTTTTGCCTCCACTTAAACTACATATTAGTCAATACGTATCTCTCTTTCTCTCCTCTTCTTTTCTCTCTTTTCACGTCTCCTTTTTATCTCATTTTTAATATCTCTAGCTCTTTTTTGAGCTGTGAGTTTTTTTTACAACTTTACACTTGATCTCTTTCTATTTTTCTCACATCATTGTCCTGTTATTCTCTTTTCCTTAATCTTTTCTCTTTATCTCTCCTTCTTTCATTATTTTTTCCTTTATTTCTCTCTTGAATTTCTAACTTTTGTCACTTTCCTTTGATACCTTGTATACATTCTCCCTTGCCTGTTTATCATTCTCATTCCCTCTATTTGTTTCCGTCTGTACCACATATGACCTTTTTGTTGCTCTTTGTTGATCTCTTTAACATTCTACCAATATCCCTCTATCCTTTTTAACTGTTTCTCTAGTATATCACTTTTTTATGACATTGACATCTTATTTTTAATTTATCACTTATCTCTCTTTTATCTATCTATTATAGCTATATCTTTCTTTTCCTACTCTTCTTTATATCTCTTTGTCTTCCTTTTTCTCCCACTATCTCCTTGTTTGCTTCTACTTATTTTGGCATCAAGGACATATTCTTCTTCCACCTTCTTGCAACTTCCTTGATAGCACTCCACCTCTCTTTCTTAATATCTCTCATATTTCCCTATGATTGTGTCTTTGAACTTGTCAATCCCTTACATTTTTATTATTTCTCCTCTCTTTTTAACTTATTGTATCTGATGCTTTAACAATATTTCTATTTTTTCTCTTCTCTATTCTCTTATATCCACATTCCTCTCCTTTACTCTTCATTCTCTAATTCATTAATTTTTTTTACTTTTAATTTCTTACTCTTCCATTCTCTCCAATTATCTCTACAAATCTCACTTTCTTTCTTCAAGTTGTATTCTCTCTATCTTTTTATCTATCATATGTTTCTCTATATCTGTCTCTACACCTTCATAACTTACCTCTCCCTCTCTTATTTAATAAAAAATATTTAATTTTTAATGATAGAAATTATTAATTGTCATAATTATTTCTTATAATATTATGAACTATATTTATGACAAGGTCTTAGTCTTATAAATTATTATTTCATAATTTGTCATTTGTGTCTCTCCAACGTAGCCTCTCAATCTCAATCTCTTCATTTTTCTCTCAAACTTCTCTATCTCTTTTCCCTTTTATTTCTTCTCTCCCTCTTCCCTACCTTCATTAATGTTTGTAGGCACTTTGTCATTTTATTTCACTTTTTCTTTGCCATTTGTCTATTAACATGGTATTCTTTTGTCTCATTCATTTTCTTTAGTTAAATTCTCTCTCTTGCACCCCTCTTGCTCTAATTCCATCAACTTGTCTTCCTTTCTATCATTCACCATTTAGTTATTTGTCATTTATTTTACTAGTAGTTTTTATCTCTTTAAATTTCTCTATCTGTATTAGTATTTATATTTTTTTTTCTTTTTTGTCTTCATCTATTTATGTTTTTTCTATCAATGTTCAGTCCCTTTTCATTCTTTGCAATTTATATCTCCTATTTCTATACTTATCTCCCTTATTATCTCTTTTCACTACCTTTTGCTTCATCTATTTTCTCTCTCTTTATTGTATCTTTATCTCTCGTATCTTTATCCCATTCACTCTTTCTCTTTATCTCTTTATTAATGTTTCTTTTAATTTATGTAAGTTTTTTCCTCTTACATTTATGCTCTTTGTTTGTTTATGTTTCCATCTATAAGGTCTCTCTCTATGACATTCATTATCATAGTCTCCATCTTCTCTCTCCCTCTATTGCCACCCTTCTTCCTTACTCTTCTTTATTTTTCCTTTCATCTATATCTTTCTTTGTCTTCTTTACTTTTATCGATCAATCACATTTGCTTACTTTCGTATGTCTCATTCTACATTTATCTTTATCTCTTATGCTATATACTACATTTTGCCTCTCCTTATATATTTATGTTTCACTTTACCTCTTTTATCTATTTTTGTTAGTCTAATTTGTTATCTTTGTCTATCTTTCCTTTGATGACTC
The DNA here is from genome assembly GCA_023846275.1 of Vanilla planifolia. Classification (NCBI taxonomy): domain Eukaryota; kingdom Viridiplantae; phylum Streptophyta; class Magnoliopsida; order Asparagales; family Orchidaceae; genus Vanilla; species Vanilla planifolia. Next base: position 4,801,611 of record JAIUJO010000018.1, read on the forward strand.
TTCACTCTCTCTTATCTATTTACTTCTTTAGCTCTAATCTAAATCGCCTCTTTCACTCATTACTTTTCATTCTATTATGTCTCACTTATATTTTATTAATCTATCCTCCTTTTCTCTTGTCTTTAATTACATCTATCTCATTCTTATCATCTCTTGTCCATATCCCTTTATGATTTCTAACCATCACTATTCTATCACCCTTATAATTTATTTCGACATTTTATCACCCACTTCTCTCCTCCTATCTCTTTCTTTATTTCTCTTAATATTGCTCTTATCAACCCTATTTTTCTTCCCTCATTCTTTCTTCCCTCTATCTTTTATTGTATCTCTACTCTGCTCTCTATTTCCATTCTTCATGTGTGTTTATTTATGTTCTCCTTTTTTCTCTATGTACCTCTTTGTTTATCTTTCTTGTTGTCCATGTAATTATGCCTTTTCTGTTTCACAAAATATCTTTTCATCAACATGTCTTCCTTTTTCACACTCCTTATTTCGTTTGAATAATTTATGACACATCATCATCTCCTTAATTCTCTCTTCTCTATCCTTACTTATCATTTTTTGCTCATCTATCTCTATGCCTCTCTTTTTTATACCTTCACTATTTGATCATGTCTTAATGATTAAATTCCTTTTCTACTAAGAATCTCTCATTTTTAACTCTCTTTCTTTTATTTTTTCTATTTCACTTTGCTCTTTATCCCCCTCTATATCTCTCTTTATCTATATTTTTTGTTTTACTTCTTACTTATCATTCTCTCTCTCATTCTTTACCTCTTCAATCCTTAACCTACTCTCTTCCCTCTATTATTTTATCAGATTCTATTCTCCTTTTAATGATTCCTCTTTCTAACTCTACCATTCTATTTTTTCTCTATCACCCACTACACCAAACCTTTGCTATCTCTTTCTATCTCTTATACACTCATTATTATTATCCATTTTATTACTCTCTCTTGAACTCTCTTTAATTAGCAACCTTCTTAAATTATTTTATCTCATCTTACTCATCTTTTCTCATCTCCTACTTATCACTCCACCATCCTTTTCCATGACTTGATGATTAGACCCTCTCTTTTCCCATTTCTCTCTTAATAATTACCACTTTCTTGCTTTAGCTTAGTCCTTAACTCTCTTTCAATCTTTTTTTCTCTTATTTTTTGTCTCTTGCTCTCCTATCTCATTATATAAATCTCTTATATAGTTCACTCCCCTTCATTAGCACTTTGACTTTATCATGCATCATCCCTCTTGCTATTCATCACCCACAAGTACATATCTCCTTTCTCTATGTCTATTTATCTGTATTTATTGACAAATTCTAAATTTACTTTTTATCTCATCCATTTGTTATTTTTATTTGCTCTTTATTTCTCGCTTTTCTTTTTAGTTATTTTTTGTATGTCTATCTTCAATGTCTTATTTAAAATGAGAATTTAAAAAAGGGATATAAAACATGAGATAAATCTAAAGAAGAATAATGTCATTAAATTATTAAAATTAGTAAAATAAAAATAACAATTATTAATTGTTATTCTTTTAAAAATAAGAAAAGTTTTAGTAATTGTTAATAGTTATCAAAATACTTGCAATTATGATGGTGATCAATTACAAATTAGATTTGATATTATAATAAAAAATAGTTACAAATTGAAATAGATATAACGAAAAATATACTTAATTAAACTATTTAGTATTAATAATTACAATAAAGTAATTAATGTATAATAATACTTAGACAACACTTTACTACAATTTTCTTAAATTATTTGTATGAATTGTTATTTTAAATTATTAATAGTGTTATCAAAACAATAAAAATAACTACTATTATGACTATTTATTAAAAATATATATTATTGAGACACATTAAAAAAATTATGAATCATTTATTGTTGTTATTATTAAGTTTGGAGAAACATTTATATTTAGTTGTATTAACTATTCATTTTTGTTTACCCTTCTTGGCATATTTCTTCTTCTAATTCCTTGCATTCTTGTAAATATCTTTGAAGAGTTCTACATTCATTTTTTCTTTACCTTATTACCTTGTTTTATTATTTTTTTTTTCTTATTATTATTGTCTTCTTCATGTTCATTTTGTGCTCTATTTGTTCTAAGTCTTTTTCTTTTTAGCCCTATTTTTTATAATTACTCCTCCACACTAATTTTTTTATTTTATTCATATTATTCTTAAGAATAATTTTCATAATTATAAGAATCAACAACAACATTCATCATGAATACAATGAAAATTATTATATTATAAGTAAATATAAATTTTTATTAAAGTAAAAAATAGTAATCGAAATAATAGGAATACTAGTAATCATTGACTTTAACTTATGTTCCAAGAGTATTAGCATTATAGTTAAAATGAAAATAATATTTTTATAATAAAATTATCATTAGAGCAATTTTTAATAGTTACCTCCAATAGTTTTTCAAATAACTGTTCTTATCACTAATTCTTCAAATATTACTATAAGTAATTAATTAGTATTTCAACGAATTATATTAATTCAATATTTTCAATATAAGCAAGTGGTAATTTCGTAAGGAAAATATTTTTTAAATTAAATTTATAATTATGGTAATAAATATTTAATTATTAATTAGAAAATTTATAGTAATTTATTTAAATTATTATGAAATATTAAAAAAATTAATAAGAATTATTGTTAAACTAAATAACTTTAATTTCTATGAGGCATTTGAGAGTGAAAGAATCATAATTATAAATATTTTTATAACAATTATTCATAATTAATAAAATGTTATTCTTAAGAACTATAAACGTATTTAATAATTGTTACAATTATTAAGAAAAAATGGTAAAAAATTGTTCTTATAAAAAGTATTATTTTTTAAAATAATAACTAATAATTTCAAAGATTTATGAATAAATATTCTCTCATTCTAATTTTATATTCCTTTTATCCACTAGTTCTCTCACTCTTGCATTTTTTCTCTTACAAAACATTTGTGCCTCTCTCCAAAATTCCTTTGTAGCCTCTATCTTCTATTTCTATTAATTATTTTTCATTGGTTCTCTTCTCACTCCATCACTTATTCTTTCTTTATTTCTTATCTCTCTCTTCTTTGACACTATATCATTTGATGTGTATCTCTTTTTAAAGCTATCACCATTCATTTGCTCTTCTTTGTCTTTGTTTATGTGTCTATCTCTCTCTTACTCTTTCTATTTGTCTCTAATTTACTAAATAAAAATCTTTTATAATGCCTTTCGTTTTCTCTATTATTCATTAATCTCCTTCACATTTTAATTTATTTTTATCTCCTCTCAATCTTCAAATCAATCGATCACATTCTCCTTTATATCACTATCTTTTCCTTATCCATTTGCTCTCTCTTTTCTCATACCACTTTTTGACTCATTCTTGCCATCTCATACTATTTTTGTGCTTGTCTTCTCTATTGAACTTTGTATATTCTTTCACGACTTTGTCCTCGTCTTATCTTTTCCTTAATTCTTCTCTTAATCTTGGCTCCCACAAAATTCTCTCTTAACTTTCTCACTTCCCTCAATTTATTTTTTTATCTCATGCATGCTTTCACTTGCCTTTCTATGTTTTGCGTATTCTTTATTTGTTACCCTTTTTGTCTCTCTTTATCTATCTACCAATCATTGCCCCATCATCTATCTACACTCTCTACTTGTCTCTCAAGTCCATCTTTCTTATACTCTCAAGCACACTTTCTCATTTCAATTTTTATCATTATTTTATCTCTTATTTAATTTTCATAATGATATCTTTCCCTTCTCATTCTTCTTTATCTTGCTTTATGTCTTCCTTTTTCTTTCACTATGTCCTTGTTCTCCCTACCTTCTTTATTTCTTAGTTTGATCTCCATCTTCTCCCTTCCTTCAACTTCCTATATCAGTGTTCATCTTATCTCTATTTAAGAGTCTCTCTACTTTCTCTTTATTTGTATCTTTAACTGCATCACTCTTGTAATATCTTTACCTATCTCTTCTTTTTATCATCAATTTTATCTCACTTTACCTCTCTTTCAATTTGATCTTCTCACGTTTCTTTTACCCCCTCTTTTTCTCTCTTTTTCTCATCGCTATATAATTGACTCTCCTTATATTTTTGTCTTGCTTTTTCACTCTTTCGTTCACTCCTACTCTATAGTATTTTCTCTTTATTATCTATTTATTTTCCCTTATCTCTACAAATCTAACTTTCTTCCTTTCACTTGTTTTCCCTATGTTGCTCTTTCTTTATGATTTTTTCTTTACTCTCCTATCTCCATTAGAATTTACCACATAGTCTATCTCCCGTTCTCTTTTTTATTAACCAATATTTATTATTTAATGATAAAAATTATTAATAGTCACTATTTATTTCTTGTAATCTTGCTAAAACTATTTTTACAAGTTTTTACTCTAATAAAGTATTATTTTTTTGGGTCATCCTTGTGTTTAATGAGCTAAACCTTAAATATTTAACTATCTAATGGGCTTGTATAGTATGAAATAGGTTTACATTTAACAAATCAACCATGCACTTTTAAAGATGAACTAGTAGTTTTCAAGGTACTTTAGAATGTTTAACAAGATTTAAGGATTGAATACATGCATATCATATTTGAAAAGGTTTTCTTTTTTATGAAATAGAATATTACTTTGTTGATTATAAGGCACATCTTAATTCATCTCACTTTGAAATCCTAGCTAAAACTATCTAATGGTTTAATAATGTTCTTGTCTAAGAAAGTGTATGGGATTCCATTTTTTCAATCATTCTTTTCTTGGTTCAAATACTAAAATCATTCATTGATTTAAGAAACATATAATTTTATTTTTAAACCATTCCTTTCTTGGTTAAATCTTACTTAAGTATCTTTACCAAATTTTTTGTTATGTTGATTATTAAACCTTGATTAAATTAAAAATATAATTATGTTTAATTTTCCATAATTAAAATAAATTAAGCCACGTCCCAAGCTTTACTCAAATTCCAAGTTCTTTGGTTGAGCAAGCCTAACGGGCTTTCATAATGTATAAGGACTGATGATTTGAAGAAAGTCAAAATGAGTCTTGATCTTTGTTTGGTTTAGTCCTAAATCCTATAGGGTAAGGCATATTGTGTTTCAAGGGTAACATAAGAGCAAAAATTAACCAATAAGCTTATGACCATAAGAGTGAATTAGGTGATTAAATTTAGAGCACACAAGGGGGAGCTAGACCGAGTTCAACTCACATAATTCTCTTATGCAAATCTTTATAAAGTGCAAATCAATTTCCTACACAATAATATGGGACTAAATGTTTGGTGCTTTTTTGCTTCAAAATCAAAAGTGACTCAGTATCATCCAATCATGCATTTTTGTGATCACATGGTAGTGATTGCCACAACCTTTAAATAATAATCTTAATCAATGAAACCATCCATTTGATGAGTCAATCAAATAATACTACTTCATCACTATAAGTGATTGATCCTTGCTCAACATCTAATGACTATGATCTTCTTCGACATTGTTAGACCACTTTAGTTGAGATTGTTCTCAATTTTATCACTGATTAATTGAGTGTTCCAAATAACATCTTATGTGACAGAATGACCTAGATTTAATCCATACTGATCCAATAGTCCTAAACTCATCGATCTTATCAACCTTTGATCAGATGGTGGAGAATTCTTCTTGGTATATCCCATAGCTCCTATTCATCCTACCTAACAATTATTTCAGTAGCTATCACATGTACCATTTTAGGTTTGAATTTTAATAGAATATTTAAGTTGTTTTGAAATGTTTTTTAAGTAGTTTAGTAACAACTTTTAGAAAAGCCTTTCTATACATTCTAATAACAATAATTAAATTTTTTATAATTATGTAACAATTATAAATAAAATGACTACTAAATATGAATAAGCTTTTAACATCTCAGAGAAGGGCTATATCATATTCTATTGGCATAAATGTCTTATAACATACCTGTAACTTATGACAATTTGAAATTCTAAATTCTTCTACTTAAACCTAATTACTCAAATTTTTCATTTTCTCAATTTTCTCCATAATTTTTAGCTTCTGTAACTTTTTATATTCATCAATAATCATAAACAATACTATGCACTTTTGTAAAAATTTATTTCTTATTGATGTTTTGTTTTTCTTTTGGGCATTGTAGCCTAGTATTTATGAAAGCCTAAGTTCATTTGGATCTTAAAAAAATCAAGTTGAGGTTGAGCTCGTAAAAGCCCAAGTAAAGTCGAACCATAAAAAAAATCCGAAGTTATAGCAATTTTACAAGTAGAATTTTTCTAAACCTTAGATGTGTTGGACATGGGTTCTAGTTTGAGTTGAATCACCTAAAACTTTAGTGTACCATTTTAATTAATATTTTTCGTATTCTTAGTCATAAAAAGTATAAATTTATATATTTAAAAATTAAAGTTCTCTACAAACAAAAAATTTCTTTTAATAAGAAATTATTAAAAATATATACATCTAAAAATTAGCAAAAATATTTTAAAACCCATAATTTACCCACTTTTACGGGATTCGCATACACCTTTTTACATCAATTGGTATAAAAGTGGTTCCCTACACATTTGAGTAAAATCACTAGGTTGATCATTTATTTTTTTATGCGAATTAATTATGTCATTAATTCTATTTATTTATTTTTTTTATTTTATTAATATAAATTTTAATATTTTTTATTTTTACTTTATAGTCAAATAGCTTTCTTTTGTTAATGTACTTGTTTTATATAATTTTTTATAGATAATTAAACCCATAATTGATAATTATAAAACATTATGGGTAGGATATTCATTATGTCGTCCACCATTATTTATTTAAGGGTGAAAATTTTTTTCATTCAAAAAATGCCTTTAAGGCTTTTATTCAAAAGATTGGTGATAATTTGTGAGATCTTTTTATTGACTTTTTTTGCACTTCTTAATGATAAAAGTAAAAAATCAATAATTTTATTCAATTAAAGGTTAATAGAATAATTACTTATTTTGTACATTCTCTAAAGAAATTGCTATGAAGTTATGTATGGGTATGCCCTATTATGAGGTGATGTAAGAATTAGATAGATTGTATAGTTAGAATGAATGTCAAGATATTGGTGATGATAAGAAGAAGATGAACCATAAAAAGAAAGAAGATAAGAAAAAAAGCAACAAGAAGAGGAAGAAGTGGAGGAAGAAGAAACTCAATTTAGTGATGAGTCATGGAGGTAAACTTGTATCTAGTACTGCTAATTCTAGTCATGAGTCTACTTTTTTATCTTGCAATAAAATGTAAAGTTATTTTAATAATTTAGTTCTTAAGAGTAAAAAATAAATTAATATATATGATGATCTTAAGAAAAGTCGTACAAAACATGAATTTAGAATAGTTAATGGCATGAACAATGTGATGCACTTAAAGAGGAAAATATTTCTTTAACTTATCAAGTTCGGGCATATATTTCATATTTTAATGCTTTGAGTAAAGAATGTGAAAATGAATTGCGCAAATATGTTGCATGAAATAATGCTTTAAAGTTAGAGAATGATAAGTTAACTGAAGAAAATTCTTTGATTAAAGAAAAACCAGAAAAATTTGATTCACTTATAAAGGAAATACATGATTTAAAGTCAAATTATGCTACTTTATTTTGCCATGTATCTACTTGTAATCATTTACATGTGAGTGGTACTTCATTCAATTATGTGAAAAATAGTATTATTCACCTGAATACTTCATATGTACTTAATCATGCATTTTATTACAACCAATAGACAAAAAACAATGTATGTTAACGTACTAATTGTAGATTGAAAAAACATATATCCAAGTGTTAAACTTAATGCCAATTCCTTGTTCCTGTACATTTAATTATAAAGTTAAGTCCAATATTTTATGCAATTTTTGTTCAAAATTTATACATCTTACATTTAATTGCTTGATTAAAAAATCCATAAATCAAAGCATAATAGATATGTGTGGAATCTTAAGGGAACAAACTTCGAAAATTTCTTTGGAAAATCACAACATCCACACGCTACCATTATTGAACCCAAGATTGTTTGGGTTCTTAAATTTAATTCTTAGTTAATTTAGAGGTGTGTCTCCATATTTTTGGACCTATAGAAATAGAGCTTGGTTTGTGACTTGGTGTAACTCACTTGCAAATTTATGGCTTTATTAGCTGAGATTAGAAGACCAAATATTTTTGATTTACTTATTATTTATCAATATTAATCACTTGGAACTTGTTAGTTAGTGCATACAATAGTTGTAAGATGAATTCAAATATTGCAAGCAAGCCAATACCATATTTGTTTCTTCATATTTTATGATGAACTATGACTGAATGATCATATGATTTGTTATTAAAAATTGAAATGTATGAGCTTATATTTAAATCATAGTTGACTTATGAATTAAATATAAAAATGGACAAAGGAAATGTAAAATATGTAGAACTTTGATTAAAATTACCTAAGAATCATAAAATTTTAGCGATAATTTTATTTAAAAATCCATAATTTAAATTTAGATGTAAAGAAGCTTAGATTTGTGGTCGACATTGATTTTTTTAAATTTGCTAGATTTAATTTTTATAAGATTAAAAATATGTCCATCATCAGTGATTTTGAATTGATTACAAAATTTGAAATATAAAAGTAATTTTAATTTAATAAATGATAAAAAAATATATCTATATGATAATTACAAGGAATGGAAAATATGAGTCCAATTTATATCTCTCAATAAGAAAAATGTGTAGGCATGTACAAAAGGAAAAAATAAATATTACATATTTGGAAATTATTTAATTTTTTTTCAAAACTTAATATAAATTGATATTGATCATGATATTTATATTTACATTTGCTATTTTCTTTCAATTAGAAGAGAGAATGAAAACATCTGATTAATTTGATTTGAACATTAAATAGAGTATGTATGCATGTTGTGTTTGACTAGTTAATTACAAAAATAATTATTGAAAACATAGAACAATTTGATGGACTCATTGATGAACATTATATTAAAAAAATATAGAAAAGAAAAAATATGGAGAAGATGCTAATCAATGACTCCTTAAGTTTGGTAGTATCAAAATTTATAGAAATCAAATAAATGACATGCTAATGAAAGAGTTAGAACATGAGTTTCTAAAAGAGAAATTGATCATTTTATATTTGTATTTCTCATATAAAAATTATATTTTGTGAAGAAGCCCTAAAGAGTATAGGTCATTTCCAAAATTCATATTTAAATAAACTTAAGAAACATTAAGCATAAGATTTAATTTTTAGACTTAGTGATAAATAATTCGTTAGTGTTAAATTGGTACTCTAGCATAAATATGTAAAAAATGAATTACTAGAGATATGACTAGGCTTGTTGTTAAGGTACACAATTAATTTTATCAATATAACAAAAGATATCATAAAAATATATGGTTTCACTTTATTAGAGATAATGCCATTAGAGGTTAATAAAACTATAGTATGCAACTTTCAAGTAAGAATTGGACTCTATATTTGTAAAGCTCCTTCAAAGGTCCTTTTTCTTTCACTATCTCAATGTTCTATTCTCCTTTCCTTTTTTACATTTCCCTCTCCCTCTTCAACCATCCTTAAACTTTGTTGAACTCAATCCACTTTTTTTCCATTTTGGAATCTTTATCCTTCTCTCCCATTAATTGTGTCTTTCACTTTGCTTCTCCCTTAATCTCGATCCTTCATTCTCTCTTCTGATTTATATCTCTCTATTTTCTCACTCACCTTTATCACTCACTTTCTCTCTCTATCTAAGATCAATTTAATTTACATCATTTATTCTATTTATCATTATCTTTTTATGTCTTAATCTATATGGTCTTTATTTATGACATTCTTTATCATAGCCTCTATCTTCTCTCTCCTATTACATCTCTTTTTCGACTCTTCTCTCTCTATCTTTTCTACTTTTACGTCTTTTTATCGCTCCTATCACACACTCTACCTTTCACATTATTTATGCTAGCATGTCACTTTCTACATCCATCTCTGTCTCTTATGTTATATCCTTGACTTTGCCTTGCTCTATTTATTTATTTACCTTTATACCTTATTTTAATCATTGAATTAGTCTAATTTATTGTCTTTAGCTTGGATTCTCTTATTACCTCTTGACTCTCCCTCATGTCCTTACATCTTTCTCTTGCATGTCAACGTCAATATTCATGCATTCTTTCTCTTTCTTACAGATCTCTTTATATTCTCTTTCCGTTTATCATCCTTTTTCTCATCTCTAATTGCTTCTATCTTATTTCTATTATCTTTTCTGCTCCATCACTCTTTATTTAATTTATTCATCATTCTTCTTACTCTCATAATTTCTTTTAGTACTTTATCACTTAATCTACTCTTTCTCTCCCTTTTATCTATTTTATCAACAATTATTCTTATTTATCCTATAATTTCTTAACACTTTCTCTCTTCCATGTATCTCCTCTCTTATTTCTCTCATATGCTCTTTATTGCCTCTCTCCTTACCTTTATAGTTTTCCATTTTTATCATTATATATGCCCTACATTATTTATCTCTCTTATTGTCACCTTATCATTTTGTCACTATTTGTAGCACATTATCATTTCTCCACTCTATTTTGTCTTTTTCATTATCTCTATTTCCTTTCTCTTATTTATCTTGCATCTTCATCTCCTTATCTTCTCTCATTTCTCCATCTCGTTCTATCTCTCTGTTTTTCTCTCACTTATATGTTTGCTTCTATTTCTTTTACCTTCGTTATCTCTCCATTTCTCTATCTCCAAATGTCTTCTCACAATCTCTAACTTTCTTTGTATCTCTATCACTCAACCTCTCCACTTTATTATTTCTTCCCTACATTATCTCTCTATCTTTTTTTACTTATTTCTTATTATTGTCTATCATTCTTTTTTATCTTTGATCCTAACCTATTATTTTCTCTCTCCTCCCTCTTCCTTTATTCTATCTTCCATAAATTGCTCTCTTTATAGAACTCTCTTTTCCTATTTGTCTAACACTCTCTATTAAATTTCACCTATCACTTTCCTTTTGCTTTTCTTATTAACTCCTCTCAGTACATATCTCATAATTTTTGTCTCATTTATATCGAAGTCTTCATCATTTCCCTCCATTATTTTAATCTACCTTTATTTTCTCTATCAAATACTCCCCTTACTACTCCATGTTTTATCTTACTCACTTCCACATTCTCTTCGTCCTTGTATCTATTTTTTTCATAACACATTTTATCTCATCTAATCGACTCTTCCCTTATCTCCTTATCAATCCACCATCTTATTCTCTCAATTAAAGCACATTCCCTCCCTTTCCTCTCATTATCAAGTACTATCTCTTTCTTGATCTACCTTATTATTCTCTTTCTCTCTCTATTACTCTTTTATTTCTTTTTTCTCTCTTCCTCTCCAATCTTATATCAATCTTTTTTGTCATTCTTTTTGCTTATTTCATCTCTCACTTTTTCAAACATTCTCTATCTTCCTATTTATTTCCCATTACTATTATTCTCTATTGCCTTAGTCTTCTCTATTTTTATTTGATGATATATATACTTTATCTACATTGATTCTTGCCTCTCTCACATTTCATAACATTTAATATATATATATATATATCACTCTCTCTCTTTCTCTTTTTTAATCAATCTTTGCATTACTATCTTCAGTATCCTATTTCAAAGGAAAGTCAATTAATAGAACAACAAATATGAAATGAATCAAATGAATGATAATACGATTAATAAATTAAAACAAGTATAATAAAGAATAAAATATTAATTATTATTCTATTAAAACAAGGAAAATCTTTAATAATTTTAACAATTATGAAAATAAATTGCAAATAAGTGGAAGAACCACTATAAATAGATTTTAATATTATCATAAATATTAATTATAAATTCAAATAGATATAACAAATTTATTTAAAGTATAATAATTAAATTATATTTTTTAAAAAAGAATATTATTTTTTAAATTATGCTGAAAAAAAAATGTTTAAACAATTTATAACCAAAAATTAATATAAAGTAATTAATACATTATAGTGGTTACGATAATATCAATAGTCTTATTCTTATGTTATTAATTAGAACGGTTAAATTAATTTATTACGATTCTGAAATTGTAGTAAATATGAAGAATATTTATTGAAGTTAAGAAAAAACTAATAATAAAGAATAACAAAAAATAAAATGATTATGACAAATATTATTTTAAATATTTTAAAGAAAACAATTGTAGTCATTTTTTAAATTACTATTATTCTATTTTGCATTCTTCGAGTTGTTTTTCTTCTTATTCACTTTATCTATATCTTCTTATTTCTTTTATTCTTGTCCTTATGCATGAAACTTTATGTTTTTTCCATTTTGTTTTTTATCATATTTTCTTCTTTTATTCCTTTTTATTTATATAATCACTCTCTTATTTCGGTTCCTTTCATTGTTTTACTTCTTATAATTCATCTTTTTATAATCACTTTCTTCATAATACCTCTTTTAGAATCACATTACTATTTTTTGGAATACATAGAAAATAAAATGTTGAAAAGAAAATTCTTACTATTTTTTCGAAGGTACGTTTTTCTAAAGTCAATTTAGGAAATACCATTATAAGGTAATAAATAATTATATTAATTTAAAAACAATTAGTCTTAAATTGTAATTGATTAAAATTATATCACTAACATAAAACATTACTACCTTTATGTTCTTTTATTTTATGTTTATAATGTAATCTTATTCTCTGTTTCTTAATTTTTATTTGAAAAGTTTTTTTTTTAAATTTACCAAAAAAATAAAAAAAGTATTTTTTTAGATATCTTACGATTGTGCTCACAATAAAATTATTTATCACTATCATCACAATTTAATAATCAACAAACATTTTTTCAGTCTTATTTTTTAGGAAATAATTTGAATAAAAAATGAAAGACTAAATTACAAGATATATCATGAATATATTGATTATTGTTATATCTTCAAAATTAAAAAAAAAATTCTTAAAATTTTTTTTAGCATAACATAACTATAATAATAGTAATTATTGATATCAAATATTATTAATTATTCATGTAAAATTATTACAGATATAATTAGCATATGAATAACACATTTATATATAGTTGATGGTCATGATTTGTGTTCAATAGTACTTGAAAAATTTATTCTTGCCTATAGTTCTTAAACTATTAGTCACTATAATTACTTATTGTTGATAATAACAATAATAATTTTGAATTACATATAAATATATATGGAATGATAAGTAAGGAATGAATAAAGTATTGATTTTAAATATTAATTTTGCTAAGAAATATTTCATTATTAGTTATAAATTAATAATAATTTTATTAATGGACTATTTAATTTTATGAATAGTTAATTAGAATTTTTACCAAAAAAAATTAACTAGAATGTCTAAGCGGAACAATGAAAAGAGAAGAAAAATAATTATAAGAATAAACATGTAAAATTATTCATTGCTTACCTCCACAATATTTCCCACTTGCTCTTCTACATGACTACAACTTCCTATATTTGTCTATCAAACTTCTCTGCATTCCAATCTCCCTCCTTTCATTTTATCTGGGTGTTTCACATTGTAATTCCTTTTATTCAATTTATCTCTTTTCTCTTTCCATTGCAACCACTATTTCTCATATTGTCTCACTTTCTATTAGTTCTCCTCTCTTACCCCTCTTTCCTCTCCAGTTTCTTCACTCTAATTCACCCTCCTCATTTTTTGATCAATTGATTTCTGACTCTTCCATACATTTCTTTCATTCTACTTCTTTCTTTTTTTATTCTGTTTCTTTCCCTCTTTATCTCTATATATCCCACTTCTTTCTTTAACTTGTATTCTCTTTTGTCTATTTCCTTATGAATTGCTTCTTTATCTCTACCTTCTCCATCTAAATCGATCCCAAAATTTATCTCTTTCTCTCTAATTTAAAAATCAATATTTATTACACAATAGTACTTTCTATTAACAATATTATTTTATAATAATTTAAATTATATTTATTACATGATCTGATTGTTATAATTTCTTACTTCTTATAACTTTTTCATTATTTCTCTCCAATTAAACCTCTTAATCTTTCACTATTCCCTTTTATCTCTTACCTCCATATCTCTTTTCTCTCACTTACCTTTAGCAGTTCCCTCTCTCGTCTACTTCTACAAAAACTTTCTTCTTAATATCTCAAAGGCTTTTTCTCCTTCAATTTCCCTGTTCTTTTCTCAATCCTTTATCACCATAGCCCATCATTCTCATCTTCATTAAACTGTCTCTTTTGCAAATCTTTTCCATTTGTTACCTCTTTTTCTTTTCCTCTCTATTAGTTGTTTCTCTTCTCTTTCTTTTTCTCTTTTCATCTCTCCTATTCATACTCTATTTATCTTTTTATTTTTATATTTTTTCTATTTCTTCTACTTCAATTTTTTCTTTCTATCACTTTTAAACTCTCAAATTTCAATCATCTCTCATTTTAATCTTCACTCTATCTTCTATCTATCCATATCTCTATCTCATTCATTCTCTCTCTTACTTCCTACTTTTTTTTGTTCTCTAACTCTCGTTTTACACCCTTTTCCTTTGTTTATTCCTTTCACTTTATATCACTTTATTATTCTCTCCCTTTCGCTCCTTGGTTTCATTATTTCCATTCTCCCTTTCTAACTATTTATCACTCCTCTTAACCTGTGCTACCACACACTTATTTATGTTTGAATGTCTTTTTCTGTCCTTGTCTCTACCTCTTATGTTATAACAAAAATTTTGCTTCTCCTTATGAATTTTTTGCTTATTTACCTTTTCAATCTTTTTGTATTAGCCTAATTCTTTGTCATTATCTTTCTTTATCTTGATGAGCCTTCACTCTCCTACATCTCTTTACCTCTTTTCTCTTATCACAACCTCCTTATTCGCACATTATTTCATATCATATTATTTCTCTATTTATTATCTTTAGGTTTATCCTCTATTTTTCTCTTGTCTCTAATTATAGCTATCTTATTGCTATTATCTCTTGCTCTCCATATCTTTTTATCATCTCTATCCATCATTCTTCTAATCTTAATTTTTCTCAACAGTTTATCACTCCCATCTCATTTCCTCTCTCTTCTCCTTGTGACTTATCATCACTCTTATCAATCCTATCTTTTTCCCTTACCTCCTTTCTTTCCACGATCTCCTATATTATATCTCTCATATGATCTTTATTTTGTCTCACACCTTATGTTTTTCTTTGGAGTCTTTGTCTTCATCTTTATTTATCTCTCTCATTGTCCCTCTCTTTATGTCTCTTCCCTTGTGCACTATACTTTTACCACTCCTTTTTGCCTCTTAGCACTATATCACTTTTAACATATTTTTCTCTCGTCTCTTTCTCCTTATATTCTCTCTTGTCTATCTTGCTATAACTATTTAATTTTTTCCCTCACCTTTCTCATTGCTAGCATTCTTGTACATTCATTATCTTATGATATCATTATCTCTAAATTCCTCACTCAAGTGAGGAATATCTAGCTTTCTTTGTATCTTTATTATTGAACCTCTCTCTTACCTTTTTTATTCACCTTACTAACATTACCATTTTGTATCACACTCATTCCCTTTTTTTCTTAGTTTCTCTTCTCCCTAATCATGCACTCCCTCATTATTTTCCTCTTCAAAATCTCAACCATAAATTGTTCTCTCTACATTTTCTTCCTTAATATATTCTATTCTCCATAATTTGTTTTCCTTCTAACTCTTTCTTTTCTTCTTCTCTCTAAATCTCTTCACTAAATCTTTCAAATCACTTTCTTGTCCTTCTCTCCCTCTCTATTCTCAATATATAAGTCTTAATTTCTATCTCATGTATATAAAAGTTTTAGCTATCTTTTCTCTCCATCATTTTTATTTCTCTTTAATTTCTCTCTCTGATGCACTACTTATTTTCTTCTATTTATCTTGATAATTCCACACTCTCTCCTCAATATCTTGTTTTCTTGCTCTCTTCGAACAAATTCTCCTTCATCTCACTCTCTATTCAATTATCTCCACTTTATCAATCCACCTTATTCTATTAATTGATGCTCCCTCCAAAACACTTTTCCCTTATTTAGTCCTAATTACTATCCCTTTCTTGTTCTACCTCACTCCCTTACTCACTTTCTCATATTTTACCTCTTTATTTTTTTATGTTCAATTGATTCTTTTAACTCCTTTTATTATTTTATTCACACTTGAAATTTGGCATATTTAATTTTATCCTTTTTCCTGTTTTCACATTTTATTTCAATTTTTTTTCTATCATTCACCTCTTTAAGTATATTTTTGTGTTCCTCAATTTCTTATTCTTCTTGTTATAATTAATATTTTAATAATTTTTCCTTCAAGATGTCTCTTTGTTATTCTTCTAGTTATCAAAAATATTATTAGTTGTTTTTACCATAGTTTTTTAAAAATGACACTAATAATTATAAATATAATTATAATTTCATAATAAATTCTATTAATTTAAAATAGTCTTATTTTGTAATTACTAAGAGTAATCAATTTACACTTTTGTTTTGTTTCATTTTTATAATTAGTTCTTATTCGTTGTTTTCCCAATTTCATTATAATATTATTTTTCAGAAACAAGGGAAAAAAAGAAAAAAGAAATTATTTAGCTATTCGTTTGGGTATCTATATAATGAATTTATTTATTATTTTTATTATAATTTTATGATAAAAAAATTTATTTTAAATTTTATTTAAATTTATAATCAAAATTTTTTTGAAACTACAAATAAATTGATTATCATTTTATCTTAGTAGTTGTTAATGTTTTCTTAAGATAGTTTTGCTGATAATAATAGCAACAATAATAGTAAATACTCATACTTGTGATATTTGTTTTTTATGTAAGAATATTAGAGTTATGATTGACATGATAATAAAATTTTAGACATAATACAACAATGTTTTTTAATTATGGTCAATACTATTAGTAAAAGTTGTTATTGTCTAAAATTCTTAAAGAACATATACAAAATAATTAATTATTATTGATAAGAACTATAATTATTAAGAATTAGCTATTTAAATAAGTAAAACTAATTTTAGAAACAAAGAAGTATTAAATTTTAAAATTAGATATGCTAATAAATATTCCATTATTATTTAAAAATTGTAATTCATTAACATATTTTTAAATTACAATAAAAATTAATTATGATTAATTCTAACATATAAAATTAATCTTAAAAAATTAAAATTCATAAGCATTATCTTAAATACTATAATGATAATTACTAATTACTAATTTATCAAGACTAGAAATAATAGTTATTCTTATTAACAAAATTTTTGTTGGATTTGCATTAATTAATCATTTTAAAGATTTTTGAAAAAATAACCTTTATTGATACTATTGTTTATATTTTCTTCTCAAAATAAGATTATCTTATAAGATTAATAATTAATTCTTCATCTTCTTCATTATCTCTCTTCAACATTATGCTCATTTTCTCTCTCAATTTTTTTTTCTTTATGCATACATTTTCTCTCACAAAAGATTTGGGTGACACCATCCCATTCTTTATCATAGTGTCTATCATCTCTTTTCCCAAAATTATCTCTTTTTCTTTGATGATCTTCCCATTATTCTTTTTTTATTGCATCTCCTTTTCTATTTCTTCTTTTTTGCCATTCGATTAGTGTGTTTTTTAAAACTATTTCCTTCCATTACTCACTCTTCTTCGTTTATCTCAATCCTAATGTTTTTCTCTCTTTTTTATCCTTCTTCTCATTTTCTCACAAACAGAAATATCTATCAATATGTTTGGCACTTTCTCTTTAAGACTTATCAAACTCTCTCACCTTCCTTTCTCTTTTTGCCTCTTCTTAATCTACATGTCATTCACTCAGTCTCTCTTCTCTATATCACCTTCTCTTCTACATAATGTTTTTGCTCCCTTTTTATATCACTCCTTTTTACCTCACTTTCATAATTTATAGTTCTTTTTTAGTTGTATTTTCTCTATGTAACTTTGCAGTATCTCCTATACAATTCTCTTACACATCTATGATTTTCCTCTCTTCCATAATCTTATCCCTCTATCTCTCTCTAAGAATGTTCACACTCATCTCTCCTCTTACATTCATCATAAATCATTTTTATCTCTCTTTCTTTCCCTTTTCCCTCTAAGAATCTATCTCATAATCTATCTTTGTTGCTCTTAATCTTAGCCTCTTAATCTCCCTCTCTTCCCTTTTCTCCCTCACTTTATCTTTTATTTCATGCCTCTATGTATGTCTTTTGAATCTTCTTTCTTTCTTCCCAAAATTTTTTCCTCTCTAAGGCACTCTCTAATTCAAATTTTCTCTTGCTTTCTTTATCCTCAATCACGAAAGTCATCCATTTTTTCTGCCATTTAATTTGAATAAAATTTCTCTCACATATTCACTTCTACCTGTTCCCTTTTTTCCCTCTTCCATATCATGATTCCTTTAAGATTTTGTCCTTCTATTTTTACTATTATCTCTTTATTCCTCCTTAATCTTTCTTCCAATCTATATTTTTTTATTTCTTTTTGATCTTTCAATATTCTTTATCTCTCCCATATCTTTATTTTTTTCTTACACTTTGTGTACATCTATTTCTATATCTATCTTCATAAAAATCTTTTTTGTCACCCTATTTTTATCATTATTCAGTTTAATTTTTTAACTAATTGGTTTCCTATTTTATTTCCCACTTCTTCTATTTTTTATCTCTCCTCTTACCCTTCTTTTCACAATTTATGATCGTTTGACGTAATATCTCTTTCTTCATCCATCATATTTTCTTCTTTTATTTTTATCTCAATGTATATAGTTTCTTTATATTGTATTCTTTTTTGTCGTAGAATTTATCTTCTCTTTATTGTCACCCTTCTCTCTCTTTTTCTTATTCTTCATTTTCATTCCATCTTTGAAGTTGTACATCTTTACTAACAAAATTGTTTATGTTTTCATGTCTATTTAAGATCAATCTTTATCATTTATATATATTCTACACAATGCTTCTCTCTTTGTAATTATTTTCTTCTTTACCTTTTTAATCTCTATGTATTAGTCTAATTCTTCATCTTCGACTTTCTTTCACTTGATGACTTTTCATTCTCTATGATCTCACCACTATCTATATCATCTTCACCTCCTCATTCACTCATCCTTTCTCATTCTATTGTCTCCCTATTTTCCATATTAGTTTATGTTGTTATTGCTTTTCTTTTTAATATCATCAATTCCTTTCCTACTATCTTTTGCTCTTAATCTCTCTTCATCTTCTATATCAATCATTCTTTTAACTCTCTAATAACTTCTATCAACCATTTATCACTCTCTTCTCTCTATTTCTTTGACTATTACTCTTTTATTTTCTATCTTTTGTGCAAAACTTCTCTCCTACCTCATCTCTTTTGAAACATATCTCATATACTATCCATTTCTTCTATCTCCCTAGCACTTCGTATGTTGTCTTTCAATCTCTTTCTACATTCTTTTTTATTTACTTCTCTTTTTTTCGAACTATCTCACAATGTCTTCTCTTTCTCACACTCCCTCATTTCACCATTCGATCTTTCTTATTTCACATTTTCTATCTACTTTTTATTATGCATCTTACATCGTTATCTCCTTATCTTCTCTCTTCTGTATATTGCTCTATTTCTTTTTCCTATCACTAATCTATAGGTTCAGCTCTCTTTCTTTTACCTCATAATCTCTTCATGTCTACACCTTTAAATTTCTTCTTTCTCATAAGGAATCTCTTCTTAATTTTCCCTCTATTTCACTATCACTCAATCTCTCTCTTACTTTCTCAATTTTTATCTCATTTGTATGAAACTATTCATTTATCTCAACTTTTGAACATTTTTATCCCTCTTTGTTTCTTCTTTATAATACTCTCCCTACTTCTCTCTCTTTCATCTCACTCTCTATGATATTCACTCCTTCATTTCTCTTTGTTTAGATCTCTTAACCAATTCTTTGTCAGCTCACTCTGCCTTCCCTTATCTCCTCATTATCACCACACCATCTAATTCTATAAATTGATACTTCCTCCATCACTTATTCCTTCTCTAACAGTCTATGATTATTTCTTTTTCACTCTAACCCTCACTCTCTTTCTCTCTATCTTTGCCCTTTCATTTCATTTTCTCCATCTAACTCTCTCACCTCCTTGTATAATCTACTCTATTTTTCTCTCTCATTAATTATCTCTCTCACTCCATCATGCACTCTCTCTCAAGTAAGTTATCTCTTATTAATATTTATCACTTTTCTCTCAGCATTTTCTATTTTTGTTTAGTTATAAATATTTCATGTCGAATTATTTTAATTATTTCTTTATTTATAAACCTCTATCTTACCTTTTCTATTTCACTTTACTTTCTTAATCCCTCTATATAACACTTATCTCATTTCCTAGTTCATTTCTCTCTAATCATGTTTCCTCTCATTATTTTTCTCTCCTCGATCCCTACCATAATGATTTCTTTTTACACTATATTCCTTACTCCATTGTATTTTATATAATTTTTCTTCGTTTTGATGCTTTTTCCCATCTTTTCTCACTCACTCTCTCCATTAAATCTATCAAATCACTTTCTAGCCCCATCTTTGTTTCTCTTCTTAATGTGTCTATTAATTTTTATCTTGTCTATATCAAAGCTTTTTTTCATGTTTCTATCCATCATTTTCATCTTTCATTAATTTCTCTCTCTAAAAGACAACATACTACTTTCTCTTTATCTTGCTCGTTTTCACACCCTCTCTAACTCTATATCTCTTTTTCTTGCTCTCTTTAAATCTATTCCATCTGTTCTTTCTCTCTTTTCATTTTGCTTCGTATTAATCCACGTTCTTATTCTACAAATTGATGCTCTTTACTAAGCCTTTCTTGCAGTCTTACTCTCAATTATTATCCCTTTCTTGTTCAATGTTACTCCCTCTCTCACTTTATCTCTTTTTAGTCTTTTCTTTGTTTTTTCTCGCTCTCTCACTCTATCATGCATTCTCTCTTTTTCTATTTATCTATTATTATTATTTTTCTCTTTTCTCTTAGTCTTGTACATTTTATTTATCTAGATAGACTTCATTTTTACTTTGTTTCTCACCTCTCTCACCTTTCTTTCTTTTTGTTTTTTCTTTCTCTCTTTATCACTATTTTAAGCATTCATTGTATGCTTATCTTCAACATCTTATTTCATAACAAATTTTTGAAATAGAATTATAAACATAATATGAATCAAAAAAATAAATAATAAGGTAAATAAATAAAGGTAGCAAAATTAAGTACAAAAATTTGTAACTATTGTTCTATTAAGATTTCAAAAATATAAAATAACTCTTAATATTATCAAAATCACTTGTAATTAACAAGAAGGGCAACTACAAATTATTTTTTATAATATAAATATTATTATATATCAATTAAAATTTATATAATAATTTATTATGTATAAAAAAATAATTTTATAATTAAAATTTGATTTATTTTAGTGTAATTTAAATGAATAATAAACATTATTACATAATTTTTATTTAATAATTTTTATAAAATAATTATGTTCCACAATAAATGGATCAACATTTATATTAATTATTTTTACATTATTAATAATAATTTCTATTTTAAATTATTCATAATACAAATATAAAAGAAAATATAAATATTTTGATTATTTTTTAAAAAATAATGAAGGAATAATAATAATAAATAGTATGATAATCATCAATTATGTCATCAATAATTTTAAAATAATTATACTTATTTTTATTAATTATAAATATTGTTATTCGTCTTGCTTTTATTGTTTTTAGTCTTCTACCACATTTCCTTCTTCTAAGACTTTTTATTATCTTATTTACTCTTTAAAAAAATTGATATTCAATTTTGATCATTTTCTGATTTCATATTTTATTCTAAATTATTTTTATTTTTATTATTCTATTCTTCTCATTCATTTTTGTGTTCTATATTTTTTTAATCATTTTCTTATCAATCATCTCTATATAATTAAACTTTTAAGATTTCTCTTTCTTAATAACATTACCCTTTTAAAGAATATGCAGAAACTAAAACGTAGAAAAAGAACTATTATAGCTTACATTGAGTTTATTTTTTTCAAAACCTTATATTAATTATATTTTTAAAATGTTATCGTTCTCAACCTTTATTAGTAATTATATTTTTTCTTATTTCATCATTATCTCTTTAAGTTCATTCTGTCAATATTCACCTCATTTCATTTTTCGCAATTTAAATCTCTCTTTGTGCTCTTATCTCTCTTATAATCTCTTTTCACTCCTTTTTGCTTCATCTATCTTCTCTCTTTACCATATCATTATCTCCTTATATCAATATCTAATTCATTATCTCTTTCTCTCTCTAAGAAAGTCCCTTCACTTTATATAACTTTTTTCATCTTAAACTTTTGCTCTTTTTTGTTTCATGCCACATTTATCAGGCCTCTCTCTATGGCATTCATTATCATAGTCTCCATCTCCTCTCTCACTTTATTATCATCCTTCTTTTTTATGCTTCTTTATTTTTGCGTTCATTTATATCTTTCTATCTCTTCTCTTATTCTTCTCAATGAATTACATTACTTATATTTGTATATCACATTTTACATTTATCTCTATCTTTTATGCTACACACTATAGTTTTCCTTTCCCTATGTACCTATTTATCAGTTTGCCTCTCGTATTAGTTTGTATTAGTTTAATTGTTATCTTTGTCTTTCTTTCCCTTGATGACTCTTCACTCTCCCTTAACTACTTACTCTTTTAAGCTCTAATCTAAATCTATAAATTCTTATTATTTCTTCTATTATATGTCCCTCTACTTTCTATTAATTTATCCTCCCTTTTCTCTTCCCTCTATTTGCATCTATCTCATTTTTATCATCTCTTGCTCTCCAACTCTCTTTATCATCTCTAACCATTATTGTTATACCTGTCTTCTAATTTCTATTAACAATTTATCACTCTCCTCTCTCATTTCTTTATTTCTCTTATTACTACTCTTATCAATCCTATCTTTTCTTCCCTCTTTCTCTTGTCCCTCCATCTTCTTTTATATCTCTTCTCTAATGTCTATTTCTTTTCTTCATACCTCTTACTTTTGTATCTTTGCTAAAGTTTTTGTTAGGTTGGTTACAAAATATTGATCAAATTAGAAACAAAATTATCTTAAATTTTTCATAATTTTAAAAAATAAGCCATATTTTAAGCAATATTTGAATGCAAAGTTCATGCGCCAAGCTTATTGAACGAGCATTCGTAATGTGAAGGGATCAAAGTCAAGTCAAGGCTTGATCTCAATCTATTGTTGTGTTGAACCCTATTGAGGTATGACATATTGTGTTTTAAGGGCAACATAATAGCCATAATTAACAAATAAACCTATAACCATGTCAGTGAATTACGTGATTAAGTCAAAAGCACTTAAGGAGAAGACAGCCCTAGTTTGGCTGACGTAATTCTACTTTGTAAAGTTTTATAAATTGCAAATCAATTTCCTACTCAACGATGTGGGACAAAACTTTTAGCTCTTGTTTGCATCTAAAACCAAAGTGCCTCAACATCATCCAATCATGCATTTTTGTGATCATTCAAACCATTCATTTAATTAGCCATTAGGTATTTACTACGTCATCTACTTTAAGCGATTGACCCTTACTTAACATAAGATGATCATGATCTAGTTTGACTTCATTGTATCACTTTCTCTAAGAAATATCTTTTCTTGAATCCTATGGCTCTTAATAATCCTTTTTAACACCTATGGTTGACATCATTGCCAATTTTATCATTGATTAATTTAGCAAACCAAATGTCATCCTATGTGATCTGATGACTAAGATCTAATCCAAGAAGTCCAACTATCCTAAACTCATCCAACTTTTTAATGTTTGATCAGATGGTGGAGGACTCTTTTGAGTATATCCAAAGGCTCTTCTTCATCCTACTTAACAACTATTTCACTAGCTATTACATATAAAATTTTTGTCACCATTTTGATAGAATAATTAAGTTAATTGGAAAAAAGTTTTAAGCTATTTAGTAGTAGCCTTTAAAAGACCTTTTCTATAATTTCTAATAGCTATAAATAGAATTTTTTTTATCAATTCCAAATCATTGTAAATGAAGTGACTACTAAATTTGATTAAGATTTTAACTTAACAATGAAAGGTTGGCTTTTCTTATTGATATAAATTTGTCTCAACAACACCTTTAGCTTACAACTACTTGAAATATTAAATTCTATCAGTTAAGACTAATTCCTTAAAGATTTCATTTTCTAAATTCTCTTCATAATTTTTAGCTCTTTGTACCTTTCTATATTGAACAATAGGCATAGACAAATTTGTACATTTTTGTTAAAAAATTATTTTTGTATTTTGGTTTTTCTTTAATGTTGGGTAGTCAAATGTTTTTGAAGGCCTGAGTTTTGTTTGACCTTGTAAAACCTCAAGCTGGGGTAGTTACAGTTGAACCCATAAAAGTTACTAGGCTAGAGATGAATCATAAGAAAAAATCTTAAGTTATAAGTGTTTTACATATATAAATTTTATTAACCATTGTTTGGGGGGATGTAGATTCTAGTTTGAATCGAATTATCAAAAACTTTAGTGTACCAGTTTAATTATTATTTTAGTTTTTCTAATCATAAAGAATTTTAAATTAGTATATTTATAAATCATAGTTATCAACAAACATTAAATTTTTTTTATAAAGAAATTTTTTAAAGTAAATACAATCTAAAAATTTGCAAAAAAAATTTAAAACTCATAATTTTCCCTCTTGTAGTACCCACATATAGTTTTACTTCAATTTGCATCTTAGTAGGTTTCCTATCGTTTTGTAAAATCACTATGTTGACATTTATTTCTGTGTGAAAATTAATTATAACATTAACTATAATTATTTGCTAAATTCGTTATTTTATCAATATTAATTGTAATATTTTGATTTTTTACTTTATAATCAAATTGATTGATTTTCTTAATTTGCTTATTTTATATATTCTTTAAGGATGATTATAGTTGTAGTTAATAATTGTGAAACATTTAGGGAAAAGATATTCATCATGTCATCCTCCAATATTTATTTAAGGTTGAAATTTTATTTTATATAAAAAAATACCATTAAAATTTTTATTCAGAAGATTGATGATAATTTGTGAAATATTTTTATTCACCCTTTTGCACATCCTAAAGATAGAGGTAATAAATCAAGAATTTTAATTCAATTAAATGTTAAAGGAATAAATTACTTTGTACATTGCCTCAAGAAATTAGTTTGAGTGTGTGCACAAGCACAACTTGTTTTGAGATGATGTAGGGATTACATAAGACGTATGGTGAGAATAGATCTAAACATATTTGTGATGATAAGGAGTTGAATAAAAAACAAAGAAAAAAAAAGAAGAGTAAGTGGAAGAAAAAAAAATTAGAGATGAAACATATAGGTAAGCTTTTATCAAGTACTTCTAATTTTAATCATGAGTATACTTTTTAATCTTGTAATAAAATATCAAATTCTTTTAGTAATTTTTTTTTGAGAATAAAATACAAATAAATATATATGATAATCTTATGAAAATTAGTGCAAACCATGAATCTAGAATAGTAGAATGGCATGAAAAAATTGATGTACTAAAAAAGGAAAATATTTTTTTACCTTATCAAGTTCAAGCCTATATTTTTAATATTTCATATTTGAATGTTTCAAAAAGATGCATGTGAAAATTATTTGTCCAAATATATTATAGGCAATGATGCTTTAAACTTAGACAATGATATGTTCAGTGAAGAAAATTTTTTGTTTAAAGAAAATCAAGAAAAATTTGATTCACTTGAAAAGGAAATACAGGATCTAAAGTCAAAGTATGCTACTTTATTTTGTTATCCACTTGTAATCATTCACATGTACCTTCATGCGATAATTTTTTCAATTATGTAAACAGAGTAATGTTCTCTTGAATACTTCATGTGCACTTAAGCAAGTTTCATCTTATAGCCATGTGACAAAAAATAATGTATGTTTCATGATAATCATAGATTGGATAAAACATATATCCATGTGTTCAATACAATGCCTATTTTTTCTTACTGTACATCTAATTATGAAGTTAGTATAATACCATATGCAATTATTATTTTAAATTTAGACATCTTACATTTGATTGCTTAATTAAAAGCTCCATAAATCAAAAACATAATAAATATGAGTGGATTCTTAAGGGACAAGCTTTGGAAATTTCTTTAAAAAATCACAACATCATCACCATAAAATTATTGAACCTATGATGGTTTGGATTCCTAAATTTAATACTTGGTTAATCTATAAGCATGTCGCCATATTTTAGGACGTATGGAGGCAAGCCTTGCTTTATAACTTTTTGCAGCTCACTTACAAAATTGTGGTCCTTGGCTTACTTATCTAAGCATAGAAGACAAAATATTTTTAGATTTACTTATTATTAATAAATATTACCCATTTGGAGCTTGTTAGTCAATCCGTGCAATTGTTGTCATGATATATCACATATTGTCAGCACATCAATACCATATTTTTTCATGATATTTTTTGATGAAATATTATTGAATGATCTTGTGATTTGATATTAAAAATGGAAATGTTTGAGCTTATAGTTAAATTACAGTTTACTAAAGAGTTAAATATAATTTAAGGCAAAACAAAGGTAAGTTATGTAGGATGTTCATTTTAAATGACCAAAGAATCAGTTGTGTAATTTATTTTGGACACAAAATCTTATGTTTAGATGTTAAAAAGCTTAGATTTATGATTGATATTGATTTTTTAAAATTTACTAGAGTTAAAGTTTATAAGAATAAAAATTTGGCCATCATAGGCATTGTTGCATTGATTAGAAAATAAGATAAAATAATTTTAATTTAGTAAATTATAAAAATAAAAATCTTTGTAATGATTATAAGGAATGGAAAATATCACTTAGAAAAGCATATAAGCCTATAAAAGGTAAAATAATAAGTATTAAATGTTTTGGGATAATTTATTATGTGTTTAGAAATTAGTATAATTTGTTATTGATTATGATTTTTGTAGATTTACATTAGTTATTTTATTGTGATTTCAAAAGATACAACTAAACTCTTGGTAATTTGATTTTAACATTCGATAGAGTCAGTTACAAAAATAATTAATGAAAAAGTTGAATTATTTTGATGGAGTCATTAATCAACAGCTACCTTGAGTTTGGTAGTACAAAAATGTATAGAAATAAAATAAATGATATGCTATACAAGGAGTTTGAACAAAGTTTCTATGAGAGATATTTATCATATTACATTTCTATTTTTCATAAAAAAGTATATTTAGTGACGAAGCCCTAAAGGCTATAGATCATGTTATTTATTGATAAGAAGATAAACTTAAGAAAAATTATGTATAAGATTTAATTCTTAGACCTAGTGGTAAATAATTCATTAGATCTAAATTGGTACTCCAGAATAAACTATGAAAAATCAACTATTAGGGATATGACTAGGCTTGTTGTGGAGGGTATTTAATTAATTTCATCATTATGAGAAAGGAAATCACAAAATATAAGATTTTGCTTTATTTAAGATTTTGTCAATTAGAGGATTAATAGAATTAGAGTATGCTTTTGAAAAGTAAGATTTGGACTATGTATTTGTTAAACTCCTTCAATGGAATAATCGAAAATAAAAATTAGACCACCCTTTTGATGGACTCATGGGAGAGAATGATCATGGTTAAGATAAAATATAGAATAGTCATAAAGTGAGGAGGAGCATGCTGTAAATGTGTGACTAAGATAATGAAGAGCATATATATTTCATGTTTAATACCTCTGATAATTAACTAAATATATATTTCTACTTGTTATATTTTTCTCTAAACATTTATGTGTTACGATATCAAAAGGGAGAAATTGTTGGGTTATGTTTGTGTTTGATGGGAGAAAACTTAATTGTTTAACACTTTATTTTAATGTGTTTCTTTATTATAAAAAATTTTATATTAAACAATAAGCCATGCAATTTTTAACATGGTGAACTAGTGGTCTTTAACGTATCTTGGAGTATTTAACAAGTTCAAAGGATTGAAGACATGTGCATGAAATTTCAAAATGCTTTAATTTTGTTACGAAATAGAATTTTAGTTTGTTGATTACAATGCACATTTCTATTCCTCTAAATTTGAAATCCTAACATGGAGCATCCAACTATTCAATCATGTCTTTCATTAAAAAAATATATAGGATTCTATTTTTTCAATCATCCGTTTCTTTGTTCTATTCTTTCTTAAATCATTTGTTGATTTAAGAAGCACATGATTATATTTTTCATTATTTATTTCATTAAATCATTATTATGTATTTTTTTTCCAAATTTTACATTTTTATGATTGATAAATCTTAATTAAATCAAAAAATTATTTTGTTAAAATTTTCAAAATTAAAATAAAACTTAAGCCACATCTCAAGTTGTACATGTGATAAGCTCAAGTGGGCATTCATAATGCTTGTGGACCAATGACTTGAACCAATATGGATTGAGGGATGACCTTGGCCTAGTAAAATCAAAAGTTTGTGCAAGGGATATTGTGTTTTAAGGGAAAGCTAAGACCCACAATTTATTTGTAATCATGTAACTATAATATTGAATTATATGATTAAATCTTGAGCACACAAGCGGGAGCCAGCACTAGTTTAGCTTATATAATTCACTGACACTAAAATTTATAAAGTGCAAATCACTAAACTCTTGGTGCTTGTTGGCTTCCTTAATCAAAAGTGTCTCAGTGCTGTTTTATTGTACATTTTCATGATTGCATAGAGGAGATCACCTCTACCTTTGAATACTGATCCTAATCAATGCAACCATCCTTTTGGTGAGCTAATCACATGGTTACTGCTTCATCCATTGTCAGTTATTAATCATTGCTTGACATCTCATGGTTTTGATCTCATCTTGCTTCATCAAATGGCTTTTCTTGTGAAATACCTATTCTTGAATCTTATGACTTTGAATAATGCATTTTAACTCCCACAACTAAGATCATTCTTGATTTTTTTTATATTAATTGATTGATTCAGATCTCTTCTTACATGATTAGATGTTGTAGATCAAATCCACTTTGACCTAACCATCAATAACACATTTACCTTTCTTACATTTGTTTGGATGGTGAAGAACACTTTTGAGCAAATCCATTCACTCATATTCATCCTACATAATAGCTATTTTCTTAAGCCTTACATGTTCCATTTTGGTTAGAATTTTTGAAGAATATATAAGTTATTTTGAAAAGCTTTTAAAACTATTTTGTAGTAACTTTTGAAATAGATTTTCAACACTTACTAATGGTTATAACCAAATGTTTTTAATAAATGTCTAAACCTTCTTAATAAAATAAAAAATTAACATGAGCTAGATTTTAATATCACAAAAAAGGATAATAGAATATTCTAAATGTAGAAATTTCTCCTCAAAGTGACTACAGCATAGACTACATGAAATTCAACATTCTTCTTGCAAAGTCATATTTTTTAAGCATTCATTTCCTTAATTGTTTTTCATATTTTGAGCTTCTTGTGCCATTCTATTCATCAAGCATATGAAAACTTGTATATTTTTCTTGAAAATTTGTTTCTTACTATATTTTTTCCTTTGGGTTTGTTCGTCTGACATTCATGAAAGCTTAAGCTAAAATTGATCTCACTAAAAATTGAGTTTAGGTTGAGCTCATAAAAGCCTTAGTTATAGTTGAAGCTATAAAAGCTAGTACGTTAGATGTCAACTACAAGAAAAAAATCTCAAGTTGTAATTGTTTTACTATAGAGTTTTTCATATACTTATTTTCATTTCAATTTGTCATGACTTTTTATTTGACACTCCATAATTCAACATCTAAATCACCCTCTCTTCCTTTCTCTCTCCTCCTTTATCTCTTCTGCCCCTCATGCCTTCTTTTATACCTTTAATCTTAAGGACTCAAACGCATTCTATTTTTCTCTCAACTTCTTAATCATTTATCACCATATTCCTCCATTGTCTCATTCACTTTCCTTCTTTAAACTTGTTATATCTAAAACTCCTCTCCCACTTTTTCCATCTATTTCTATTCCTCTTTATCACTCTCCTATAAGTTTTTTACCTTTTTTTTTTTTTCCTTTTATCTCTATTTATTTTTCTATATCTATCTCCTTATCTATGTTTTTCTTAATTTCTTTATTAACCCTTCAAGTTCTTTTTCTCTCGTCTTTCCATATTTTTTCTTGCACTATATCCCTTTCTTTTTATTTCCATGTCAACCATTATCTATTTTCTCCATCTTTTCCTTTATCCTTTTTCTAACTCATCACTATATCTTTTATCTAAAAAGATCACTATGTTATTATGGTCTCTTTATTTTGTAGAATTTGTTATAATCATTATCCTCTCTCTCCATCTATTATCTCTCTTCCCTCCACCTTTTATCCAAAAAAATCTCAATCTATTATTTTCTTTCTTTTTGTTTATGATTGAATGTCTCATTCTATCTTAATCTCTACCACACATGTAATGTCTTACACTTCACATCTCAGGTATTTATGTGCCTTTTTTTCAATTTTCTCCCAATATATTGGTTCGATTCTTTATCTTTGTCATGCTTTTTCTTCATGATGCTTCACTCCCCCTCACCTCTTCACCTCTTCTTGCTTTATACAATCTTCTTCTCGTTCACTAATTCTTTCTCATTCCACTATAGCTCCCGTTATTAATAGAATTTTGACTATCTTATTTCTCTTCTTTCTATTTACATCTATCTCATTTCAATTATCTCTTATTCTCCATCTCTCTTTATTGTCTCCATCCATCATCTTCTATCTCTCTCATAATTTCTCTTAATAATTTATCACTCCCGTCACTCTTCCTCTATTTTCTCTTTATTTCTTCTACTATCACTCTTGTCACCTCTTTCTTTTCTCTTAGCTTTATCTCTTCCCTTTATCTCATCTTTTATGTCTCTCTTGTGAACTCTATTGCCTCTCTCATAATACTACACATTTTTTATCCCTCTCCATGTCTATTTATGTTCCTCTATATTTTTTCTCTCTTGCTGTCGTGTTTCTTTCTATGTTTTCTAACTCACACTCCATATTTTAATAAATTTCCATCCCTTTTTCATTCTATCTCTTTTCTATTATTTTTCACATATCTCGATCTAGTTATCCACTTCCCCCTCATTTACCATTTCTATCTCTTCATATCTCCATCTCTAAATGCCTTCTATCTCACTACAAAACTCAATCTAACTTTCTCTCTATTTCTCTATCATCCAACCCTTCTCTGACATTCTATGTTAGACTATGCTCCACTCCTCCATCAATATCTCTCTTATAAGCTATTTTTTAATTTAACATCTCTCTCCCATCACTTAACTCTATTCCTAATTAAAGTTTTCTTCTTTCAAATGCCATCTTTTTCTCTTTTCCCCTTACTGTCTTAGCTAATTCTTTCATATCTCTATCCTTTCCCCACTTTCACTTCCTCTTTCCCTATATCTCCCTCAATCTGTATGTCATTCATATCAAACACTTTGTTTTTCTCATTTCTTTATCTTTTTTCTATTTATTTTTGCTCTCTAATTCTATACTTCTAAGTCTCATTTATCTTTGCCTTTCTTAAACCCTATCCTTTTTATATCTCTTTTCTTAATTCTCTTCTTTACCTATTCTATCTCGACCCAACCTTTTTCCTTTATCCTCTCTTCATCACTCCACCTTCTCATCATATCAATCAAATTTACTTTTCTCTCTATTCCTTTTCTCTCAAGCACAATGATTAAATCTTTTGACTCACCTCACTCCCACACATTTTCAGTCCCTTCATACTTTGACCACCTTTTTTGCTCTCTTTGTCCTCATCCCTTTGTATCAATCTCATTTATCTTTATCTCTTGCCCATTCTATCTCTAACTTTATCATTCATTCTCTCTTATTGTCTATCATTCACAATTATTTATCTCTATTATCTTAGTCTTCTTTATTTTAATTTATCTATATATATTTCTTACCAACTTCCACTTTTAGCATTTACCACTTTTTGCTATCTTTGTTATTCTTTTCAAACTTCTTTTTTATCATTCATTTTTTGGTTATCTACAACATCTTATTTGAAAAAAGATCAACAATTAGAATAAGAAACATGATTTCAAAGGAAAAAAAATAATTTGACAAATAAATTAAAAGTGGAAAAATCATATAAAAATCTATTATTTATTATTCTGCTAAATAGATGAAAGGTTTTAATAATTGTTAATAGTTATCAAAATAACTTATAGTTTAGTAGAAGAATAATTCCATGTTATAAAAATGAAGAAGATTAAAAAATATATATTTATGATGAAATAATAACATTATATTATTAAAAATTGTTCTTTCTTATTGTAAATATAGTGAATAAAAAAATTATTTGCAACATTAATATTTAGAAATTATAAAATAGTAACCAATGTGCGATAATAATTATAACACTACTTATTTATAATACTCTTATATTGTTAATAAAATTATTTGTTAGTTTACCACTATTATAATAAATAAAAAATCTATTATTTTATGGATTTAATAAAACAATATTAGTGAATAATAATAAGAAATATTAAAATAGTAAAAATATGATTATTATAAATAAATTAAAGAAAAAGTTTTATTAATTCATATTTAAGAGTATTATTAACACTAATCCTCATCGAGTTACATTTCTTCTTATTGCACCACAATTATTTCTTCTAGTTCCTAGTATTCTTGCACTTATTTATCAACTTTTGTAATTTTATTTTAATCTTGATCTTATTTTCTATTTTTTCATTTTATCATTATTATTATTTTATTCTTATAGTTCAATTTTGTATTCTAGTTTTTCTTATTCATCTTCTTATAATTACTCCTTTATAATTTTTCTTTCACAATCGTATTATTCTTCAAAGGAATTTGTTGAAATAAAATTAATAAAACATAAAAGTATAGTTAATTATTTTTAAAATATTTTAAACAATGATATTAATTAATTTTTTTTAATTTAATTCATAAAATATTTGTTTGAATCAAAAAAGTTTTGTAATAAGGTAATAATAATGTATAAAATTATTCCATTTCATAGTAATCTTATTCTTCTAATGAGTTCTTTTACATTATTAGTTAATTTTAATAATAATATTTTGCTCAAAAATTATAATAATATAATAAAATATTTTAATATGTTATTTTTTAATTATCCTAATAATAAAAGTATTGATTATTATTTTTAGAACTTATTAAATAATAATTTTTTATGTTCTTCTTAAAATCTTTAAGAATTAATTTTCATAATTATAAAATTTAATAACAAGATGTATCATGAAAAGTGTGATTGCTATTGTTTTCTTAGTATCTATAAATTGTTCTTAAAATAAGTTGTTTAGTATCTGGGTAACATAAATAACAATAATTGTTGAAGTAAATAATTATGTGATATTTGTACAAGAATATTAGAGTAATAGTTGATTTGAGAATAACATTTTTTTACTTAAATATTCGTTGGAGCAATTTTTGTTAGTTGTGGTCAATATCATTAGAAACCATTGTCTGATCTCAAATTCTTAGACTATTATTCATAACAATTAATTATTATTTATCATAATTGTAGTAATTAATAATTTTTTTAATATAAGTAATTAACAGCTATATAACGAAGAAAACATGAACAGAAATATTAATTATGATAACAAATATTGCATTCTTTATTGATAGTAAACTAACTAACTTATTATTAAATTGTAGAAGTTATTCTTAATAAAATATATTGTTCTTGCTAAAAGAAAATTTAATCGAAAGGTAAAACTATTATAAGATGAAAAATAATAGTAATTCATAATTAATAAAAAATGTTCCAATGAAAGTTTATGATAGTAATAATTATTACAAAAATTAAGAGAAATTTGTATAAAATTATTCTTTTTTAATTATTATCATTGTTATAATAATAATTAATAACTAAAAAAGAATTTTGAATTATTATTATGAAAAATATATTTTTGATGTGTCTTGCACAATAATATATTTCTTCTCTCTCCGACGTCATTCTCTCTTTCACTCTATATATGTCCTTGTTCCTATCACTTTTCTATTTGTCCAACCCTTTATCTCTCATGAATGATTTGTGCCTCTTTGTATCACATTATATATTATAGCATTTATCTTCTTTTTCCAAAAATTCTCTTCTTTAAACTTCTATCTTTTTCACTTATTCTATTTTTCTTATTTCTTCTATCTCTCTCTTCTCTACATCTATACAATTTGAGGCATGTGTCACTTTTTAAAACTATTAGTGTCCATTGTTCTCTCTTTCTTTTCCTTTTTGTATCTTTTTTAAATCTTTCTATTTCTAACCTTTTTATCATATTTCCCCATATCTCTTTAAGTAGATATCTTTAGTATCATCTCTCTCTCTGTTTACCTCCCTCCCCCCCTCTCCCTATGACTTATTAGTCTCTCTCTCCATATATCTCTCAATCTCTTATAAAGCACTAATCCCTCTTTCAGTCTCTCTCATTTCCATATCACCTTGCTTCATGTCACTTTTCCTCACACTTCTTATATTTCTTATTTTTTTTAATCTCATTCGAGTTTTCTTCTTCTAATCGTTTTGTATTATATTTGACACACTCTTTATCTTGGCTTTGTCCTTTCCTTCTCTCTTCTTTTATCTTTCTATATATCTCTACTTCTCCAACTATTTTTTTACCTCCCATCCCTCTCCTCACTTCCTCACTTACCATTATTATCTCAAGCATGCTCTCACTTCCTTCTCAATCACTATGAACATCTTTATTTGTTTCCCTCTATATCATATAAGGACTTTGTCATCTCTCCGTGTTTACCATTCAATCATTCTTCCATTATCAATCTACCCTCTTTAATAGTCTCTTTAGCCCATCATAATTTTGCTCACACAGACTTTTCATGAATTTTCTTTGTCATGCTTTTCTCTCCTATCTACTTATTATAGCTATGATCTTCTCTTCTCAACATCTTTATCTAGCTCTGTCTTTTATTTTCTATCACTATCATCTTGTTCTCTCCTCCTCTTTTCCCATATTTTCTTATCACATTTTCCTTTCCTACAACATCCACTATCTCTCTCCACCACTCCCTATTGAAATTTCTCTCCTTTCCTTTTATCATTCCTCTCTTAGCTTTTATGATTATCTTCAATATCTTATTTGAAAAGAAAACAAACAAATAGAATATGAAACATTATTTAAATAAAAAGAAAAATAATATGACAAATAAATTAAAAGTGCAAAAAAAATAACCAAAATTATTAATTATTATTTTGTTGAGGTTAAGGAAACATTTGAATAGTTATGAAAATAAATTGTAGATTAGTAGAAGAACAATTATAGGTCATACTTGCAATGATAATAAATATTATTGATGAATTGAAAAACATTTTAAAAATTTACTTAAAAATGAAATAATTAAATTATGATATTGAAATTATTTCATTCTTATTGCAATTATAGTAAACAATAAAATTATTTAACTAATTATTTTAAGAAAATATCATATAATGATAAATGTATTATAAAAATTATAACAATACTTAGTTGTATTACTTTGATATTGCCAATAAACAAATTTGTTTAATTTACCAATATCATAATAATAGTAAAAATAACAATTTTTTTTTAATTTAATAAACAAATATTAGTGAATAATATTAAAAAATATTCTAATAATAATAAATAATAATATTATAGTTAAGTTAGCAAAAGCTTTATGTTAATTCATATTAAAGAGTATTTTTATTAATCTTTTTTTAATTAAATATCTTCTTATTCCACCTCGTTTATTTCTTAAAGTTCTTTTTATTCATGTACTTATTTATCAAACTTTTCTTATTTCATTTTAACATTTATCTTATTTTCTCTTTTATTTATATTATTATTATTATTATTATTACTAGTATTCCATTCTTCTAATTTTTTTTTTTTTCTTTGTGTTTCTCTTATTTATCTTCTTGTAATAACACCTTTTTAATTTTTATTGCTTAATCAAATTTTCACTCTTCACTCTATCACTTCTCTCTTCATATCATTATATCACTCATTTTCTCTCTTATTTCTCCTTTATTTTCTTATTCTCTTGTTGTACTTTCTTTCTCTCTTTATCAATGCCCTTTATGTTTAAATCACCTTACCCTTTTCTCCTTTTTACTATTTGTCATTTTTTGTGACAATCTACATGGTGTCACTCTATTATAGCCGTTTTCATTATCTATATCTTCTTTCTCCCACAACTATTCGACATCTTTCTTGCTTTTCTCTCTCATTACCTTTTCTTTATTTTCTATCTCTCCTCTTACTCTTCTATACATCTAACATTATTTATGTTGGCATATCTCTTCTATATCTATTTATACCTCTAACGCTATATCATAGACATTGTTCATCCATGTATATTTAGTTTCCACTTTACTTACTTCTTTTTGTTTTAGTTTATTTTTTTATCATTGTCTTGCTTTCTCTTAAAGAATCATTATTATCCCTCATGTCCTTACTTCTTTCTATCACATCAAAATCTCTTTCTGTTTCACATGTTCTTTCTTATTCTACTATATGTCACTCTTTTCTTTTTCACTTTACCTTTTTGCTTCTTTCTACTTACATCAATCACATTTCTACTATCTCTTACTTTCCATCTCCCTTTATCCTCTCTATCTATCATTCTTCTATCACCCTAACAAGTCTCACAATAATTTTTAACTCTCTCTTCTCTTACTTTTCATTTTCTCTTTTCTCTTATTATGACCCTCGTCTCTCTTATTTTTTATCCATATTTTCTCTCTTCCTTTTATCTCCTCTCTTATATCTCTTATATTCTATCTATTGTCTCTCTCACTGTAACTTTATTTGTTTTCTCTTGCCTGTCTCTAGATCTCTCTTCGTTTATCTCTCTCTTTTTGTTCCATTAACTAACTCTATCTTGTCTTCTTCACAATCTCTCTCTTAAACACCTTATCTTGCTTTTTCACTTACTCTATCTCTTCTCTTATTTGTCCAACTTTCACATCTTTTTATATTCTCTTTCTTCTCTATCTTACACTATCTCTTTATTATTCTCTTATTTATTTATTAACTCTCATCTTACCTATCATATCTTTGTCTTTCTTGTTTCACTCTTCTTAATTTTACTCTATATTTTTTTCTCTTGCTATCCCATTATTTTATTCTCGTTCTCTTTGTGGCATTTCCCTTTCTCTATTCTACCTTCCTTAAATTTCCTTGTTCACAATCCACTTGGTCTCCATTTTGAAATATCTATTCCTCTTTCTTATTAATTTGCCTTTCACATTGTTTGCACCCCTATTTTTTTGATCTCTTTCCTTTCTCTACCATGAGATCTTTCTCACACTTTTCTCTCTTTGTGTTTTGTCTTTTGCCGCTTCTATTATTGGTTTTCTTCTCTTTTGTCACCTCACTTGATAACTTAATCTACTCTTTTTTAGTCTTTTTCCTTCTCTCCCCCATTCTCTCTTTTCAACATATATTTTGCTTATTTTATTATCTATTTCTCTCACTTTTTGTTTATAAATTTAACTTAGTTTCACTAATGTTCTCTCTTACTCTATTTGTTTTTCATTTATTTCTTTATCTCTCTCTTTCTTCTCCCTAGATTCTATCTCATGATCTAACTCTCTAACTTTTACATAAATAATCAATATTAATTATTTTTTAAAAAAATTTGTAATTAATTTTTTTTAATAATATTATTAATTGTATTTACCAAAAACTTTAATTTTACAAATTATTTTTTCTTTAAGTTCTTTCTTTGCCTCCTCCCAACACTCTCTCCTAATCTCCCTCTCTTCCATTATTTCTCTAATAGGTCTATCACTTTGTTCCTCTCCCCATTTTATCCTATTATCTCATTTCTCCTTCTTTCTTGTAATTCTTTTCAATCTCTCTAAGTAAATTTCTACTTTTATTTCTCTACTTCTTATCGGTCCACTATCAGCAGTCTTTCTTTGTGTCTTTCAATTTCTTTCGTTTAACTCTCTCACACTCCCTTATGTTTCTTATGTTTCTTTCCCTCTTTATCATTTGTTCTCAACTTTTTCCTTACTTTTCCTTCTACATTTTTTCTCCTTTTATTTTTCTTCAAATATTTCTTATTTATACTTCTTTTCTATTTTTACTTTATGTCTTTATGTTCTTTCTCTCTCTTATCTCCTTATTTCTTTTTTTGCACTTTATATCTTTCTTTTGCACATCTATCTCTCTTAATACAGCTTTTCTCTCACTTTTATTTTCTCTCTTCTTTTTGGTAACTTTACCTTTTATGTTATCATATCACTATCTCCTTCATTCTTTCTATTATTTCTCATATCTCTTTATTTTCTCGCTCCCTTTTTCCACTCACTTTCTCTCTATATCTATGACCATTTTAATTTTTATAGCATAGTCTATCTCATTATCATTTTTTGTCTCAATTGGTATGGTTTTTATTTAATTCTTTATCATACTCTCGATCTTCTCTCTCTTTTTATTGTCTCTCTTCTTTCTACCCTTCTTACTTTTTCTCTTCTTCTTTTTATATCTTTTTACATCTCCAAATTACACATCTCTTTTCTCACACTATTTGTGCTTACATGTCTCTTTTTATTTCTATCTCTACCTCCCATGAAATATGCTTCACTTTTCCTCTCCCTATGTATTTATTTGTCTCTTTACCGTATTTTAATCTTTGTATTAATTTAATTCATTATCGTTGTCTTGGTTTCTTGTTTTGGTTCTTCACTCTCCCTCACGTCCTTAAATTTCTCTCTTACATATCAACCTCATTATTCATGAATTCAATTCATCATCACTTTGCTCTTCTTTCTAAGTTCTTATATCTTATTTCTATAATAGTTTGCTCTTCATCTCTCTTTATTTAAAACTTTATCACTCAGTTCACACTTCCTTTCTATTTAGTCAATTTCTTCAACCATCAGTCTTATTTATCTTATCATTTCTCTACACTTTCTCTCTTCCATCTCTCTCCTCTCTTATATCTCTCATATGCTCTTTGTTTTTTCTTTTTTTACCATTATAATTTTCCCTTTCTATGACTATTTATTCCTCTCATTATTTATCTCTCTATTGTTGTCTCCCTTCGTTTATGTCACTTATCTCTCACAAACTATCTTTTTTCCATTATAATTTGCATTTTTCATTATCTCTATTACCTTTCCCTTATTTATATCACAACTTTATCTCTTTATCTTTTCTAGTTTCTCCACCATATTTTTTCTCTTTGTTTTTTTATTACTTATATGTTTGTCTATGTTTCTTCTATTTTCATTATCTCTTCATGTCTCTATTTCCAAACGTCTTCTCTTAATCTCAAAGTTTATTTATATCTCTACTACACAATCTCCTTTTTACCTTCTCTATTTCACCATTCTCTCTCTTCCCTTCTATATCTCTTTTTATCACTTTTTTATTTAACTTCTTTCTGTCATTGTCTATGTCAAATTTTTTATCTTTGATTCTAACCTACTATTTTCTCTCTCCTCTCTCTTCCTTACTTTCATTTATTTTTTGTTAAATTATTTTTCTTGATAACTCTTTATTTTCTTTTTTTTCACACACACTCTCTCCACTGAAGTTTACATATGACTTCCCTTTTCCTTCTCTTACTACAGCCTCTTAGTATATATTCCTCAATTTTGTTTCCCATATATATAAAACTCTTCATTTTTTTCACTCCTTAACTTCTATCTCCCTATTTTTCTTTATCTAACTCTCTTTTTACTTCATCTTTTATCTTACTTTCACACTCTCTCCATCCTTACATCTCTTTGTTTTGTTCTATTCCTAACACATCTTATATCTTCTTATCAACTCTTCCATGATGTTCTCCTTATGAATCCATTATATTCTATCGATTAATGCTCATGGACTAAGTATTCTCTCACTGCAATGGATTATCCCTTTCTTGATTTGCTTCAGTCCATATTCTCTTTCTCTCTTTGTTCTTTTTTTCTCTTTCCTCTCCCATCTTCTTATATCAATCTCATTTGCTCATTTCATTTCTCACGCTATCATACATTCTATATCTTGCAATTTATCTCCCATTATTATTTTTCTCTTTTCTTACAATCTTCTCCAATTTTAATTGGCCATATATATCTTTTACCAATGGTCATTCTCACCTCTCCCATACCTGGTAATATTTATTATATACCTCTGTCTTTCTCTTTTTAAAAGAAGATAATAAAGAATAAAAATATTAATTATTATTTTATTAAAACAAGGAAAATCATCAATAATTTTTACGAGTTATCAAAATCACTTGTAATTAACAAGACAAATACTTATAAATAGTATTTAGTATTATAAAAAATATTTTTTCTAAATTGAAATAGAAATGACAAAGTCATTTAGAATAAAATAATTACAATATAGTTTTAACAATTAATATTAATTATAAATTATAAACAAAAAACTTTTTACACCATATGTAACAAAAAAAAATTTAAAATGTTTAATCCATTCTAATGGCTTTAACTATACTAATAGTCTTATTCTTTTATTATTAATTAAAATTCTAAGTTAATTTATTAGCATTATAAATTAGTAAGAATATTTAATGAAGTTAAGAAAAAACAAATGATAATAAAAAGTAAAAATATAAAAAGATAATCATAAATGTTATTATTAAATAATTTAAACAAAAATTTTTAGTTCTCTTTTTAATTAGTAGTATCCCTATTTGCTTTCCTCGCCTCCTATTTCTTATTCGACTTTATCGTTTCTTCTTATACCTTTTATTCTTGCACTTATTCATGAAATTTTTATTTTTTCATTTTGTTGCCTATCTTATTTTCTTTTTTTATTCCTTGTTCTTCGAATTATCATTCTTTTACTCTAGTTCATTTCAATGTTCTACCTTTACTTGTTCTTTTTATCAATAATTATAATAACTCCTTATTTATAGTTTCTCTTTCACAATCACATTACTAACTTTTAGAGAACATAGAAAATAAAAAGTGGTAAAGAAAATTCTTATTAATTTTTTTGATAGTATTCATTTAAAAAATGTTTTTAAGTAATTATACTATAACGCAACAATTTATTATATTAATTTAAAAACTATTAGTCCTAATTTGTGATTGATAAAAATAAGATAATAGTAACATAAAAAGTTACTCCCTTTCTATTTTTTATTTTAGCTTTATAATGTGATGTTATTCTTTGTTTCTTAATTTTTATTGGGAGTCTTTATAAAATTTATAAGAAATGAACAAAATATATTATTTTGTTACCTTACATTTATGCTTATAATAAAATTATTTATAATTGTTATAATAGTTTGACAATTTGGAAACATTTATCTTGATGTTACTCTTAATAGTTTTTAGAAAGAATTTTAAAAAATGTTAGACAAAATTATAAGATATATCATTAATAGATTGCCTATCAGTATATCCTTTAAAATGAAAAAAAAAATTATTAAAATAATTGTTTTAGGATTTCATAACTACTACAATAATAAATATTTACATTAAATTTTATTTTTTATTTGTGTAAAAAGATTAAAGATACAATTAACCCATGAATAGCATATTTATATGTAGATGATGGTTATAACAATTTCTATTAGTGTTCGATAGTAATAGTAAAAATTATCCCACTCTTGCCCTTAAACTACTATTAATAATAACTAATTTTTATTGATGATAACAACAATAATTGAGAATTAGGTATATAAATAAGGAATAATTATTTAAGAACAAAAAAAGTACTAAATTTAAATATTAATTTTATAAAGAAATATTTTTTTAGTAGTTCTAAATTAAAAGTAATTTTATTAACTTATTATTTAATATTAAGAACAATTTATTTGAATTTTTCTTAACAAAATTAATAGTAATTTCTAAGAGGAAAAATGAAAAGAGAAGAAACTAAAATATGAGAAAAAACATTGTAATAATTCATTATTAATAAAAATTTTCAAAAGAAGTTTAATGGTAATTTATAATTATTACAATTATTTAGAAAAAAATTTATATAATGGTTATTCTTATTAAAAAATAATATTTTTTACAATAATAAATGATAATTTAAAACAGCTTTTAATACTTATTATCAAAAAAAAAATTTTATATTTCCACCTCACAATACAATCGACTTATAGGATTATTAATTTATTCTTTATGTTCTATTTTTTAGCTTTTATCTGACTTTATTCTCGATTTCTCTATTTATTTCCTTTTATTTATTACTATTTCACTTGGAGTTACCTTTTGTCTCTCCAAAACATTTATGCCCCTCCCTATGACATTCTTTTCCAATGCTCATTGTCCTTTTTTTCAATTTTTTTTTCTTTTTCTTATTCTTCTCACACTTGTTATTTAATTCTATGTTTCTTCTCCTTGTCTTCTTAGCCATTCCATCGTTTGATGTATGCCTATTTTTAAAAGTC
Source organism: Vanilla planifolia (assembly GCA_023846275.1). NCBI lineage: Eukaryota > Viridiplantae > Streptophyta > Magnoliopsida > Asparagales > Orchidaceae > Vanilla > Vanilla planifolia. The sequence goes on from JAIUJO010000018.1 coordinate 4,844,196, forward strand.
TCTTTTAATAGCTTTCTTTCTCTCTATTTTTCTATCTTATAATCTTTCAATTTGTCTTCCACTTTATCTTGTTTCTCCTTCCTCTCTAAATAAGAAGCTCTATTAATTACTATTTCTTTTTTAATTCATTACCTCTCTCATCTACTTATCTATTCTTATCTCCTCTCAAACTACATTTATTAAACTTAGTCTCTCTCTCTTTCTATTGTCTCACCTTCTCCTCTTTGTGACACTTTTATCTCTTCTCATATCACTTTTATTATCTAATTCTTATTATCTCTTGTTATTCTTTGAGCTATTTCTTTTCTCTACAACTTTGTGCTATCTCTATTACACTTTCTTTATCTCCGTCCATATCTTCTATCATCCTTAATCTGTTCTCCAAATCCCAACTTGTCCCACAATTTTCTCTCTTGTGACCCTCATCACTGTTTGAGTTCCCTCACTTTCCATTCTTTCTTTGTGCTTTTAATGACCTGTACCTCTATGTTTTTACTCCCTCTATTTGATACACACTATATCATATAATGAATTTTTTTTATCTCTCTTTGTCACTCTTTCCATTATTGCCCTACTTTCCAAATTCCCTTTTAACACTCATTCTAATCCATCTTTGTTTTACTCTCACTCACTCTTTTTTGTTCAATCAATCTTTCCTATTTCTTATTAATCATCATAGCTATGGTTTTCATCTCTCACACTTCTATATCTTAGTCTATGTCTTTCATTTTCTATCATTGTCTTCTTATTCTTAGCTTCCCACGACCACATGTCTCTATTTCTCTTCTCCATTCATACAACTTCCTTTAGTTGTCTCTCAACCTTCTCTCTATTACAATCACGTTCATTCTTTCCCTTTATCTATATGTTCCATGCTGCCATTCCTTTACACTTTTTATCTTTGTCCTCTTTCTATCACCCATTCTATCTCTCACTTTTTCTCTCTTTTTATTTAATCTTTTGTCCCTTCTGTTGCTCACTCTTCTTTTTCCACTTTATTCGTAGTCTAATTCACTCACCTCACTTTTTTGTCTATTGATTTATTATTCTTCCATTCTTTTCATTCACTATATTTATTTCTTTCTTTATTGCATATTTTACCTTCTTTATTTTTATAAATCCCGCTTTCTTTCACTAACTTGTGTTCTCTACTTGTCCTTTTCCTTATGAATTGCTTCTACTTCTCGATCTCTCTCTTCCCCCTCTAAAACAACCTCAAAATTTATCTCTTCCTTTCTTTTTTTAAAAATCAATATTTACTACTTAATAGTATTGTTTTGTTAATAGTACTTTTCATTAATAGTAATTCTTTTTTTATAATGTTTTTAATTATCTTTATACCAGTACTTTATAGTTATAAATAATTACTTTTTATAACCTTTTTGTTATCTCTCTCCAACTCACCTATTAATCTCCACTATTCCCTTTTTGTCACCTCTGTATCTCTTTTCTCTTTCCCACCTTTATCTCATCTCTCTCTTTTCTCCTTCTACGACACAATTCTTCTTAATATCCCGAACGCTTCTTCTAATTCTATTTCTATATTCCGTTCTCAATACTTTATCAACATCATCATCTATAATCTGCTTCATTGAACTTTCTCTTTCATAATCCTCTTCCATTTGTTCTTTTTGTTTCTTTTCCTCTCTATCATTCCCCTTGTAGTTATTTGTTTTCTCTTTGCTTTTCTCATTTTATCTCTCCTAATCATATTGCATTTATCTTCTTATATATATATATATATATATATTTCTTTTATATCATTTTTTCTTTCACTTTTTCTTTATCTTTCAATTTTCAACTATCTCTCACTTCTCTCTTCACACTATCTTTTATCTATACATATCTCATTCTTTCTCTCTCTCTTTCTCTCTCTTATTTTCTACTTCTTTTTCATCTCTTTTTTCTTTTACCCTTTTTTTCTCTCTCCATCCCATTCAATTTATATCACTTAGTTGTTCTCTCGTTTTTGCTCCTTGGTTTTTATGTCTCAATTCATATCTTCCTCTTTATCACATTCTTTGTAGTTATCTCTTCCTTTCCTTTCCCACCATATCTCGCTTCTTTCTTGATAGTTCCTTTCTTTTAGTTCTCCCTTTTTAAGTTTCTATCTCTGCTCTTAATCTTGCTACCACACACATTGTTTATGTTTGAATGCTCTTATACTATATGCTACATTTTGTTTCTCCCTATGAATTTATTTTTCTATTTACTCTTCTTTCTATTTGTATTAACTTAATTCTTTATCTTTATCTTTCTTTCACTTGATGAGCCTTCACTATCCTACATCTCCTTAACTCTTTTCTCTTATCATAACCTCCTTCTCATTAACTCATTATTTCTCATTCTACAATATCTTTATTTATTCTCTTTAGATTTATCCTCCCTTTTCTCTTCCTTTTAATTATATCTATCTCATTCCCATTATCTCCTTCTCTTCATATCTCTTTATCTTTTTTTTCCTTATTCTTTTATAATGATTTTAATTTCTATCAACACTTTATCTCTCTTCCTTTTTCCTCTCACTTCTCCTTATGACCCTTGCTATCACAATTCTTTACCCTATCTTTTCCCCTCTCTTTCTCCCTTTCCTTAATCTCTAACATTAAATCTCTTATATGATCGTTATTATGTCTCACTCCTTAAGTCTCTATTTTTTGTCTCTTTATCTCCTTCTTTGTTTATCTCTCTTATTATCCCTCTCTCTATGTCTCTTCTCTCTTACACTATAATTTCACCAACTTTTGCTTTTATGCTCTTAATCACCTTTCCCATATGTAACTCTTATCTCTTTTCCTCTTCTCTTCTCTATCTTACTCTATCTCTTTACTTCTTTTCTCTCAACTTTCCTATTGCCTAGCTTTCTTATACCTTCATTATCTCTTGATGTCTCTATCACTAAATTCTCTCTTTAATGAGGAATATTTTTGTAACTTTTTCTATATTTTTATTAGTCAAACTCTCTCTTGCCTTACTTATTTTACCTTACTTTCTTTACTCCATTGCATTACACACTCTACCTCTCTTCCTAGTTTAACTTCATCTAATTATGCTCTTCCCCATTATTACCCTCTTCGTAATCTTTACTCTACTCTTTTCTTTCTACACTTTGTTCCTTTATTCTATTGTCTATAATTTTTTCTTTTCTAACTCTTTCTTTCCCTCTTCTCTCTAACTCTTCCACTAAGTCTTTTCAATCACTTTCCCTTTCGCCATGTCTCTCTCTTTCTCTTCTCAATATATGTCTTTTAATATATATGTCACAGATATAAAAGTTTTAGCTATCTTTTTACTCGATCATTTTTGTCTCTCTATTATTTCTATCTCGAATCGACTACATATTTCTTTTTGTTTAGGTTGATCAATTCCACCACTCTCTTTCTCAATCTCTTTTTCTTTTTCTCTAAAAACCTATTATCTCTCAACTCACTCCCTCTTTCATTATCTCCTCCTTATCAATAAACCCTATTCTATTAATTGATGCACCCTCCCACTCATTTCCCTTACTCTCACTCCTAATTATTATCTCTTCCTTATTCTACCTCTCTCCCTCATTAACTTTCTCTCTTTACCTCTTTATTTGTTTTTTCTCTTTATAATTACTTCTTTTCAACTCCTTTAGTTATTTTATTTACACTTAAAATTTGTCATATTTCATTTTACCCTTTTTTTACTTTCTTTTGTTATTTTATGTTTTTTATTTTTATTGTTCACTTCTTCTAGTTCATTTTGTATTCCACTTTTTCTTATACTTCTTATCAATCATCTTGTAACAATTACTCATATATTTATATCCCATTATCACTAAATTTTTTTATCACAAAATATTTAGCCCTATCTCCATCACATTATTCATCATAGCCTCTCTCATATTTTTCCTGAAATTATCTGTGTTTCTTTCATGATCATCGCCTTATTTGTTCATTTTTTATTGTGACTCCCCCTTATTAGTCCTCTTTATCATTTGATTAGTGTGCTTTTAAAATTGTTTCATTGCATTGCTATCTCTTCTTCTTTGTCTCTCCTAATAGAATTATCTATTAATATGTTAGCTTCTCTTTATGACTCGTCAATCTGCCTCATCTCCCTTTCCCTTTCTATCTCTTCTTAAGCTACACATCATTCACTAAGTCTCTCTCTTCTATATATCACTTTCTCATCTATGCAATTTTTCCTCCCTTCATATATCTCTTCTTTCTACATCATTCTCATAATCTATAGTACATTTTTAGTTGTATCTTCTCTATGTATCTTTATACTATCTCCTTTACAATTGTCTCACATGGCAATCCTTTTCCTCTCGTTTCCTTAATCTCATATCTCTATCTCTCTTTCTCAGCATTTCCTCATCCATCTCTCTTCTCACTTTCTCACTTTCGTCACTCTACTTTGTTACCATAGGTAATGTTGCACTTGTTTCTTTATCTTTGTCTCTCACTCTATATTTTCTATCTTTATAAGACAATGTCCTTATTTCCTTTTTGTCGATCTCTCCATCATTGTCCCCTTACCCTTCAAACCTCTTCAGCACTCTCTAATAGATCTCTCTTTTGTTATCACCCACTCATCTTGTTTTGAATCAATAATTCTTCTCTATTACTTATAAATCACAGTTGTGATTCTATATCATTTTTATTTATCTTTGTCAATGTCTTTCATTTTCTCGCAATGCCTCCTTATTTTGATCTTCTTCTTTTTGCCACATTTTCCTGCCCAACTTCTCCTTTTCTACAACTTACCCTTTTCTCTAAACCTTTTCTATAATTTTGGAACATTTCTCCTTCTTTCCTATTTTTCTTTCATTAACTTTGTTCATGACTTACTCTATTTTTTTATCTCATCTCTCTATGACTTATTTCATTTCTAACTATGCCACTTTGTATTTTTTCTTCTGTCACTTCCTTCACCACCTCTTTCATCTGTCTTCTCTCTCAAATTCATCTTGCTCATGCTTTTATCTCTAGTTCTTTTACTCTTACATTCTCTCCATTCACTTTGAACTTACTGCTTTTCATTATGTATTTCTCCCCTTTTCTCCATACAAATCTAACTTTTATTCTTTTGATTGTTTTCTCTCCTTGTCTCTTCATCAATCATCTATATTTCTTTTCTTTCTCTTTTTACTATAAGAATCTATCTTAAAATCTATCTTTGTCACTTTTAATCTCATCCTCTTAATATCTTTCTCTCACTTTTTTATATGTTGTTTTATTCCTTCCTTTATCTCTCCTAAATCTTCTTTCCTTCTTCCCATCTTTCTTCCTCCCTAAGGAACTTTCTGATTCTTGTCTCTTCCTTTATTAATCTTGAATCACCAAAGTAATCATCTTTCCTTATCATTTAGTTTCATTAAACTTTCAATCATATTATTCACTCCTACTTGTTACCTTTTTTCTCCTCTTCCTTATCATTGTTCCTCTAGGATTTTGCCCTTACTTTTTCTACTTTTTATCTCTTTATCTTTCCTCATCAATCTCTTAATCATTTATTTTCTTTTTCTTGTTTATCTCTTCATGTTCCTTGCCTCTCTCTTCTTTGTTTCTTTGTTGAACTTTATATTTCTCATCTTTGTCCACTTTTCTTTTCTCTAATTTCTTTTTTCTTTTATTTCCCACTTCTCCCAATTTTGTATCTCCTTTTTTTCACTCTCTATGACCATTTGACTTAATATCACTTTATTCGTTCCTCACCTTTGCTACTTTTATTTTTTTCTTAATGTATATAATCTCTCTATATTGTATTCTTAATGATGGTCTTCATCTTCTCTATATTATCACTCTTCTTTTTTGCTCTTCTCTCTCTTTGCCTTATTCTTCATTCTTGTAATCTTCCTATTTTCTTTGTCAGTTTATTCCTTTACTACTTTTCTCTTTGATGTCATTAATCCCATTCCTATTAACTCTTGGTCTTTATCACTCTTGATGTTCTATATCCATCATTTTTTATCTCTCTAATAATTTTTATTAATCTTTTATCACTCACTTCTCTCTTCGTCTTTCTTCTCTCTATTTCTTCTACTATTACTCTTTTATTTCTTTTCTTTTGTGCCAAACATCTCTCCTCACTCATCTCTTATCTTACATCTCCTATATACTATTCATTACCTCTATCTCCCAACCATTTCATTTTTTATCTATCTCTCTCTAAATTCTTTTTTATTTATTTCACTTTTGTTGTCGAACTATCTTATATTTGTCTCCACTTTCTCACACTCACATTTTCAACATTCTAACTTCACATTTTCACTTTCTCTATCTACTTTTTATTAAATATCTTGTATCTTTATCTCCTTATCTTCTCTCTTCTTAATATTGCTCTATTTTGTCTTCTCATCACTGATCTATTGGTTGCCTCTCTTTCTTATACCTTCAAAATCTCATGTCCCCTTCTTTAATGCATTGTTTCTCATAAGGTATCTCTTCCTAACATTATCTTTATTTCACTATGACTCAATCTCTCTTTTACTTTCAAAATTTTTATCTCATTTATATCCAACACTTCACTTATCTCAACATTCCATCATTTTTTTCTCTCTTTATTTTATTTTTTTGAGACTTCCATACTTCTCGCGCTTTTATCTTACTCTCTTCCTCACTTTATCCTTCTCTTTTTGTCTAAGTGTCTTAACCAATTCTATCTCAACTTACTCTCCCTTCCATTATCTCCATATTATCACTCCACAAACTAATTCTATAAATTAATGCTTCTTCACTTATTCCTTTTGAATTATTTTATGGTTGTCCTTTTTCTTTCTGTATCCCTCACTCTCATTCTCTTTGTCTTTGTACTTTTAGTTTCTTCTCTCTCTATCTCCCTCATCTCCTTATCATAATCTCCTTTATCTCCCTCTCTTACTCATCTGCTCTCACTCTATCATGCGCTCACTCTCTCCCTTATAATTTAGCTCCTATTATTATCTACAATTTTCTCGTAGAATTCTTTACTTCTATTTAACTATAAATAATTCATGCCAACTTTTTCTATCTATTTCACTTTACTTTCTTAACCCCTCTATAGCACACTACATCACTTTTCCTTATTCACTTCTCTCTAATCAGACTCTCTCTCATTATTATTCTCTCCTCTATCTCTGTCTTACTCTTTTCTCTTTACACTTTATTCCTTACTCCATTCTATTTTGAGTAAATCTTTTTCTTTCTAATGCTTTCTTTCCCTCTTGTCTCTCTCACTCTCACCATTAAATCATTTCAATCACTTTCCTTTCATATCTCTCTTTCAATTACTAATTTTTATCTTATCTACATCAACGTTTTAGCTATCTTTTCTCTCAATAATTTTTATCTCTCTTTCATTTCCTTCTTGAAAGCACTACCAACTACATTCTATCTATCATGCTCACTTTCACACCCTTTCCTACCTTATATCTCTTTATTTGTCTCTCTTTAAACCTATTCTCTCTTATCACACTCTCTCGTTTTTTATCTCCACCTTATAAATCCACTATCTTATTTTATAAATTAATGTTTTGTCATAGTCATTTCTTGTGCTCTCACTCTCAAATATAATCCATTTCTTGTTCTACCTCACTCCCTCACTCACTTTCTCACTTTTCAATCTTTTATTTGTTTTTTCCACTGCACTCTTCATATATAAATCTCTTCTATCATTTTCTCTTGCTCAATCTTGCACCTTTACTCAATCATGCATTCTCTCTCTTACTATGCATCTATTATTATTATATTTCGATTTTCTCTTCATCTTCTCTATTTCTTTTTTCTTGATATATTTTTTGCTTTGTTTCTCACCTCTCACATCTTTTTTTTAATCTCTTTCTCTTGCTATCTATTTCCATATCATTTATTGTTTGCCTACTCTTAATATCTTATTTTGTAGGAAAATTAAGAAATGGATTTAGAAACATGATATGCATCATAATAAGGATGATAAGGCAAACATAATAAAAGCAGTAAACTAAGTACAAAAATTATTAATTATTATTATATTAAAATTTAGAAAATATTTAATAAATAATAATAAAAATAAAAATATATTGTAAATAATAAGAAGAGAAACTGAATTATTTTTCTTGTATTAAAAATATTAATATAAGTTGAAAAATATATAATAATTTTTTTAGAATAAAACAATTAAATTATGTTAAAAAATATAATGAATAGTAAAATCTATTACAAAAGTTTTATTTAATAATTCTTATTAAATAATTAATGTTTCATAGTAAATGGAGCAACACTTATATAATTATTCTTGCATTATTAACAATAATTATTTTTTAAATTATTAATATTGTAAATATAAAAAATATAAATATTATGTTATGAATTTTCAAATAATAATAAATTAAAAATTAAAAAAATGATAATCATCAATAGCATTATTAATAATTTAAAAGTACTATATTTGTTCTTATCAATTATAAATATTCTTATTCATCTTCCTTTTATTTTTTTTTTTGGGTCTTCTTTCATCTCATTTGTTTCTTGCAGCTCCAATTATTATCCTATTTACACTTCAAATAATTTATATATAATTTTAATATTTTTCTTATTTCTTTTTTCAATCTATTTTTTTATTTCTAACATTTCTAATCTTCTGGTTCATCTTTGTGCTCTACATTTTTTTAATCTTCTTATTATGAATGATCTTTTTCATAATTAAACCTTCAAGGTTTCCCTTTCTTAATCACATTATTCTTGTTAAGAAAATGTAAAATGGAGAAAGAGAAATAGAAAATTATCGTTACTTATTTTGACCATATTTTTTAAAACATAATATCAGTTATGTTTCTTGAAAAATTATCTTTCTCCACATTCATAGGTACATAAATTTTTTCTATTTCATCATTATCTTCTTATGTTGTTTCTATTAATGTTCCCTCCCTTTTCATTTTTTGCAATATATATCTCTATTTGTGTAGATATCTCTCTTATTATCTCTTTTCACTACTTTTTGCTTCATCTATCTTCTCTCTCTTGACTATATCTTTATCTCCACGAAACTACTTTCTCCCTTTAATGGCACCCTTCTTTCTTACTTTTCTCTATTTTTTCCTTCATCTATATCTTTCTATCTTTTTTCTTATTCTTCTTCACCAATCACATTGCTTATATTTGTTTGTCTCATTTTATGTTTATCTCCACCTCTTGTGCTGTATAGTACACCTTTCCTTTTCATATGTATTTATTTTCCACTTTACATATTTTGTCGATTTGTGTTAGTCTAATTTGTTACCTTTTTCATTCTTTCCTTCGATGACTCTTCAGTCCCCCTCACCTACTTCTTTAACTTTAAATTAAATGTCCTCCTTCACACATTATTTCTCATTCCATTATATCTCCCACTATTATTTATCAATTTATGCTCCCTTTTGTCTTCTCTCTAATTACATCTAACTCATTGCTATCATTTCTTGCTCTCCATCTCTCTTTATCATCTCTAACCATCATTGTTTTATCTCCCTTCTAATTTCTTTTAACCTTTTATGACTCTCTTCTCTCCTCCTCTCACTTTTCTTTATTTCTCTTATTATACACATATCAATCCTATATTTCCATCCCTCTTTCACACTTTCATCAATCTTCTCCCATATCTCTGCTCTCTCTTTATTTCTTTTCTTCATACCACTTTATTTATGTTCTTTATTTCAGCCTACGTCCCTCTTTACTTATCTTTCTTGTTTTCAATCTAACTTTGTCTCTTCTCTCTCACACATTATCTTTTCATTACCATGTCTTCCTATTTTTGTTATCTCTATTTCCTTTATCATATTTTTCTCAAATGATGATCTACTTAGTTACCCTCTCCTTATTTAGCTGTCTTCTTACATTATTTTATCTCAACTTGCTCTTCCTTCCTCATATTCTACTTATCACTCCACCTTCTTTTTCATGAGTTGATGCTTCATCCCTCTTTTCTCCCTTAATAATTATCTTTTTCATGCTTTAGCTAAATCCCTAACACTCTTCCATTTTCATTTCTTTTTTTATTTCTTTTTTCTATCACTCTTGTTTTTTTTATCTCTTTATATCAAAAACTTTTACTTTTCTCTCTCTCATTAGCACTTCCACTTTATCATGTATCTTTTCTCCTTCTATCTATCGCCCACTGTTATTTATGTCTTTTCTCTAAGTCTATATATTTCTATTTAACTACGTATATTCTATATCTACTTTGTATATCATTTCTAAGACATTTTTATTTTTTCTTTTTTAACGTTTTTCTTTTTCATTATATTTTTATGTTTCTATCTGCAATTACTTATTTAATAAGAAAACAAAAAAAGAGAATTTGAAAAAAAATGAAATGAGTCAAATGAAGAACAATGTGACTAAAAATATTAAAATTTGCAAAATAAAAATAAAAATTATTAACTGCTATTCCTTTAAAAATAAGGAAACTTTTAATTATTATCAAAATTATTTGCAATTATGATGAAGATTAGTTATACCTTTTTTTTACTAATATAATACAAAATAGTTATAATTTGAAATAGGTGCAACATATTTTACTAGAGTAAAATATTTACAATTCATTATAAAAAAAAGATTTCTCCTATTGAAATTAAAATGAAAAATAAAATTTATTACACCAATCATAATTAAAAATTACTATAATATATTTATTGTATTGTAAAATTTACAATAATATTTTATTTTAATTTTATTAAATTATTAAAATGAATTAGTATTTTAAATTATTAATAGTATTAAAAAAAATATTTAAAATAATAGTTATTTTAAAATTTTAAAAATATAAATATATTATTGAGAAACATTAAATAAATTTATTAATCAATAAGATTATTTCTATTTTTACTAAGTTTGAAGAAACAATTATATTTAGTTATATTAACTATTAATATGATTTCCATTTCTTTGTATTATTTTTCTTCATATTGCACCAAACCCATTTCTTGTAATTATTCGCATTCTTGTAAATATGTTTGAAAAGTTTCTTCTTTCATTTTGATTTCTTTGCCTTATTTCCTTTTTTCATTCTTTTTTTGTTCTTGTAATAATTTTCTTCATCATGTTCATTTTTTTGTTCTACGCATTCTTATTTGTTTTTTGTTAATCCTTTTTTTATAAACACCTTCATAGTTTTTCTTTCTTAATCACATTATTGTATTTAAAAATATGAACAAAACAAAAGTAGATAAGAAAATTTTTATCAATTATAGGTATTATAATTAAATAATTGATTGATTAAGTTGTAAAATATTTTTTTAACATTGAAGTAATAAGTTTTTAAAACATTAGAGAAAAGGAATAACAAAATATTTGTATTAGTTATTTTGGAATTGTCCTTAGATTAAATTTTTTAATTATTTTAAATTTCAATTAAATAATGAATAAAATATATTATTTTGTTTTCTTATAGTTTCCTTAAGATTTAATTTCCATATTTATAAGATTCAATTACAATGTTCATCATGAATAAAATGATTATCATAATATTTTAATTAGTTATAAATTTTCTTAAAATTATTTTATTAGCATGAAATAATGATAATAATAATAATAAATGACATTAACTTATTTTTTAAGAAAATTATCATTATAATTGACATGTTAATTGAATTTTTAATTAAATGATTATCAAAGCAATTTTCATTAGCTACATTCAATAGTATTTCTAACAATTGTTCTTATAACTAATTCTTAAAATATTACTAATAATAATTAATAATTGTTCAAAAGAATATTTAATTATTCAATATTTTATATATAAATAAGTGTTAACTATTTAAATGAAGGATTTATTAAATTAAATTTATAATTATGCTAATATCTATTTAATTATTAATTTGTATTTAACTATAATTTAATTAAAGCATTACAAAATACCAAGAACAATTAATAAGAATTATTTTTAAAGCAGTTATCTCCAGTTTTTATGATGATTTTAAAAGTGAAAGAATAACTATTATAAGAATTATTAAATAATTATTCATAATTAATAAAAGTTATTCTCAAGAATTATAAAGTTAATTAATAATTATTACAACTATTAAAAAAATGATATAAAATTTTTTCTTGTTACAAAGTATTACTTTTTATAACAACAACTAAAAGTTTGAATGCTATATGTATAAATATTCTCTCTTTCTCTTTATATATTCCCTTTGTCCATCAATTTTGTGTTACTCTTATATTTCTTCTCTTACAAAATATTTGTTCCTCTCTCTCCAACATTCATTCTTAGCCCTCATCTTAAATTTCGAACAACTCTTTTCATTCTTGCTCTTCTCTTTCCATCACTTGTTCTTTCCATATTTCTTTTTTTTTCCCTTCTTTGCTCCTATGTCATTTGATGTCTGTCTCTTTTTAAGGGTCTCTTTTCATTTGTTCTTATTTCTCTTCTTGTTTGTGTCTTTGTCTCACACTTTCTTTTTTGTCTATGACTTTCTAAATAGCCTTCCCTATCAATGCACTTCATTCTCTTTATTACTCATCAAACTCATTTACAGCCTAATTTATTTTTTATCTCCTCTCATGCAACAAGTCAGTATGCCTCCTCCTCTTTATCACAATTTCTTCTTTATCCATTTCTTCTCTCCTTTCTCGTACCACTTTTTTTGTCTCATTCTTATCGTCTCACTCTTTTTTGACAAGTCTTCTCTTTGTACTTTCTATCACATCTTTGTCCTTATCTTCCCTTTTTCTTGATGTCTTCTCTCAATCATAGCTCTAATTATTTTCTCCCACATTTGTCTCTTAACCTTCTCATTTCCCTCATTTTTTTTCTCATTCATTCTTTCATTAGCCTCTTTATGATTCTCACAATCTCTATTTGTTTTCTTGTCTAATGAACAATGCCTTTTTTGCTTATCTATATTTATCTTTGAATCATTATCCCATCATCTTTCTACCCACTCTATCTATGTCTATAGTCCATCTCTCTTATACTCTCATGCACATTTCTTCATTTCAATCTATCTTTCTTCTTTCTCTTATCTACGTTGCATAGAGATATCTTTCCTTTCTCACTCTTTTATATCTTACTTTATGTCATCCTTTCTCTCTTATTAGCTCCTTATTATCTGCACCTTCTTCGTCACTCATTTTGATCTCCATCTTCTCCCTTCCTTCAATTTTCTCTATCACTCTGCATCTTATCTCTCTTTCAGAATCTCTAAACTTTTTCTTTATTTGTGTCTTTCAAAGCATTGCTGCTATAATCTCTTCATCAATCTCTTATTTGTGTTAATGATTTTATCTCACTTTACCTCTCTATCAATTTTATCTGCTCACTTTCCTCTTACATCATCTTTTTCTCTTTTTCTCGCATTACTCTCTAATTCACTCTCTATACCTTCATCTCTTGCTTTCTTACTCTTCCATTGGCTCCTTCCACTCTATATTATATTCTCTTTTTTATTTATTTCTTTTTCAATATCTCTACAAATCTTACAGTCTTTCTTTCACTTGTATTCCCTCTTTGTCTTTTTATCATTCATTTTTTTCTTTAATCTTTAATACCTATAAGAATCATTCACATAATCAATGTCATACTCTTTATTTTATTAGTAAGTATTTATTATTTAATTATACTTATAATCTTTTTAAAATATTTTTTACATGATCTTACTCTTATAAATTAATATTTGTGTTAAGCCATCTTTGTTTTTTATGAATGAAACCTTAATTATTTAGCATTTTTTAATAAGCTTTTTTAGTGCGAAATAGGTTTATATTTAACAAACAAACCATGCACTTTAAAGATGATGAATTAGTGGTCTTCAAATTATTTTAGAGTGCTAAGTATGTTTCAAGGAATAAAGACATGTGATCATATTTAAAAAGGTTTTCATTTTTCATGTAATAGAATGTTTACTTATTAATTTCAAGCACATCTCCATTCATCCCACTTTGAAATCCTAAATCAAAGCATCTAATCCTTATAAAGACCAAAGATTGGAAACATGTTTGGTCGAGGCTTCTTCTTGGTTTCACGTAGTTCTGAACCATGTTATGGTAAGACATTGTGTTTTATGGGTAACATATGAGCAAAAATTAAACAATAATCTGGTAACAACATGATTGAATTAGGAGATTAAATCTAGAGCACCTAAGTGGTAGCCAACCCTAGTTTGGCTCACACAATTCTCTTATGCAAAGCTTTATAAACTTCGAATCAATCTTAAACTGAACAATGTGGAACTAAACTTTTTGTGCTTCTTTGCTTCAAAAATTGAAAGTGACTCAACATTGTCCAATCATGCATTTTTGTGATCACATGGTGAATACCACTTCTTCCTTTAAATAGTGATCTTAATCAATCAAATCTTCCATTTGATTGGATGATTAGAAAATTACTAATTCATCCACTGTAAGTAATTAATCGTTGCTCGACATTCCACGACCATGATCTTGTTTGATTTCATCAAATTGCATTATTTAAGAAATATCTGTTGTTGAATTATATGGCTTGGTATAATCCATTTTGACTCCTGTGGATAAGAACATTGTCAATTTTATAAATTAATATTTGAGCATTCCAAATGTCATGTTAAGTGATCAAATTTTCCAGATGTGATATTTCTTGATCTAACCATCCAAAATTACATCATATTTGGCTAGTATACATTTCTCTTAGCAGCACATGTAGCTTACGGTTACTTAAAATTCTAATTTCTTCCAATTAAGCCTTAATTCCCTTAAGATTAAATTTTTCTCAATTCTATTTATAATTTTAAATCTTTGTACATTTCTATATTAATTAATAAGTATAGACAAATTTGCACATTTTTGTTAGAACTTTATTTCTTATTTTACTTTTGTTTTCTTTTGGTTGAGAGCCAAGTAATTATGAAAACCAGAGTTTTGTTTGATCTTGTAAAAAATCAAGTTAAGGTTGAGGTCATAAAAGCTTTCGTTGTAGTTGAACACATAAATGCTAGCTGATTAAAGGTGAATTGTAAGAAAAAAAACTCAAGCTGTAACCTTTTTACTAATAGAGTTTTTCTTGACCTTAGTTGGGGTCGATGTAGGTTCTAGTTTAAATTGAATCACCTAAAAATTTAGTGTAATATTTTAATTATTTTTTTACTTTATTTAATTATTAAATTTATGAATTAATATATTTATTAAAAAAATAAATAAATTTATAGAAAATATTAAAAATAAATACAAACTAAAAATTAGAAAAAGTATTTTAAAACCCATAGGGATTTGCATACACATTTTCGCATCACTTGGTATCATAATGGGCTCCCTAATTTGAGTAAAATCAATAGGTTGATCATTTATTCATATGTGCAAATTAATTATGTTAATAATTTTAATTATTTGCCAATTTGTTTATTTTATTAATATGAGTTTTAATTTTTTAACTTTTACTTTAAAATCAAATTGCTTGATTTTTTAATTGCACTCATTTTATGTAATAATTTAATGATGACTATACCCATAGTTGACAATTATGAAATGTCAGAGGAGTGATATTCATCTAGTTGTCCTCCATTATTTATTTATGTGTGAAAATTGTCTTATTTGGAAAAAAGACTTTAAAATCTTTTTTCAAAAGATCGATGCTAATTTGTGAGATCTTTTTATACATTTTTTTTAACTTCTTGAAGATAAATGTGACAAATCAAGAATATTAATTCAATTAAATGCTAAAAGAATAAATTTCTTTTTTTGTATGTTGTCTTAAGAAATTGGTATGAGAGTGTGTAAGAGTACATGTTGTTTTGTGATGATGTAAAGATTGGATTTGTCATATGGTAAAGAAGAAACTAAAGATATTAGCGATGATAAGGAGGATATGAAGCATAGAAAGAATGAGAAGAAGATCAGAAAGAAGAAGAAACTCAATTAAGAGATCAATGATGGAGATGAACTTGTATCAAGTACTATTAATTCTATACATGAGTTTACTTTTGAATCTTGTGATGAAATATCAAATTCTTTTAGTAATTTAATTTTCAAAAATAAAAAAATAAATTAATTATCTTTATAATATTTGTACAAAATATGAATTTGGAATAGTTGAATGGCATGAACAATGTGATGCACTTAATGAAGAAAATATTTGTTTAACTTATCAAGTTCATACCTATATTTCTAATATTCCATATTTGAATGCTTTGGGTAAAGAGTTTGAAAATGAATTGTCTAAATAGATCGCATGCAATGATGCTTAAAACTTGAGAATGATGTGTTAGGTGAGAAAATTCTTTATTTAAGGAAAACTACAAAAATTTGATTCACTTGGAGAGGAAATACATGATCTAAGTCAAAGTATGCTACTTTATTTTGTCATGTATCTTCTTGTAATCATTCAAATTTACTTTTATATTGTACTACTCTCTATTTTGCCATGTGACAAAAACTAATGTATTTTTGCAACATTGTTATAGATTGAAAAAACAAATATGCATCTGTTCAATGCATTGTCTGTTGCATCTTCATGTAAATCTACTTATCAAGTTAATTCTAATATTCTATGTAACTATTATTTTAAATTGAGACATCTTATATTTTATTACTTAATTAAGAAACTCACTAATATAAAGCATGATAGATATGAGTGGATTCCTAAAGGAACAAACTTTTAAAATTTATTTGGATAATCACAACAAACACATGCTACCACTATTGAACCAAAGATGGTTTGGGTTCCAAAATTTAATGCTTAGTTAATCTATAAAGATGTCTCCATATTTTAGGACCTATGGAGACAAGCCTTGCATAATGATTTTATGTAACTCACTTGCAAATTGGTTGTCTTTTTCTTACTTAGCTAAGGCTAAAAAACCAAATCTTTTTAGATTTTCTTATTATTATTCAATATTAATCATTTGGAGCTTATAAGTAAATGCATGAATTTATTAGATTGTGAATTCAAATATTGCAAGCAAGTCAATACCACATCTCTTTCTTGATTTTTATTTTTTTGATAATAATATATAATATATTAAACTTTCCAAAAGAGGCATAAGCCAAACAAAGGATTATTCCTAAGAGATCCTCATGGAGGATCAAACATGAAATCTAACAGCATAAGTTTAATGAGGGGCTTAAGGAGGGGGTCTCCCAATTCCCAGACGAGCTCATTGCAGCATGCAGCACATGCCACCCAATCAACAGGTCCATTCCCTTTTCTATAGATGTGGGAAAATCGGATTGCCTCCAGACATCTAGCGTACCTGATAGTCTTAACAAAATGGCCTACCACAGGGGGGTGGGATATCAAGTTGTGGACCTCCTGTAGCACCATCATCGAGTCAGTCTGATTCTCCATGGCAATGTAATGGGGAAGGGAAGCCCTTAGCATGTTAAGGGCCTCTAGCATAGCCTGGACCTCCATCGCTCCATCTCCTGGAGCGCTTCTTGATATTTTGTTTGATGAAATATGATTCAATGATCATATTATTTGTTAATAAAAAAGGAAATGTATGAGCTTATTGTTAAATCATAGTTTACTTTAGAATTCAACATAAAAAAGGCAAAGAAAGGGAAAATTGTGTAGGACATTGATTTTAATGACCTAAGAATCAATATAGTTTTAGAGATCATTTATTTTGGAGATAAAAAGCATTAGCTTAGTTGTGAAGAAGCTTAGATTTGTGATTACATTGATCTTTTTAAATTTATTAGAGTTCAAGTTTATGACAATAAAAATGTGGCCATCACAAGCTTTGTTGAATTGATTAGAAAGTTAGAAAGAAAAAACAGATGTAATTTAACAAATTCTAATAATAAATGGCTATATGATCATCACAAGGAATGAAAAATATGAGATCAATTTGTATCTCTCACTTTGAAAAGCATATAAGGAAGTATAGAACAAAAATGATAAGTTTTACATGTTTGTAGATAATTTATTTTTTTTAGAAATTAATATAATTTAATGTTGATCTACATTTTTCTAGATTTTATGTTTGTTATTTTCTTTTAATTAGAAAAGAGTTAATTAAAAAATAGGTTTATTTGATTTGAACATTAGATACGTTCTACATACATGTTGTGTTTATTGAGTCAATTACAAAACTAATTAAAGAAAAAATTGAATTATTTGATGAACTTATTAATGAACATTGTATTGAAAATAAATTAATCTAGGAATAAAAGAATATGGAAAAGAATCTAATGAATAACTACCTTGATCTTAGTAGTATAAAAATCTATATAAATCAAATAAATGATATTCTGTTCAAGGTGTTAGTATATGATTTTCTATGGGCGTGACTGGTCATAATACATTTGTATTTCTCATAAGAAACTATATTTAGTGAAGAATCCCTAAATGGTATATGTCATGTCAAGAAATGATAGTTAGACGAACTAAAGGAAAGTTAAGAATAAGATTTAATTCTTCAGCATAATGATCAATAATTCATTAGAGCTAAAGAGGCACTCAGGAATAAACTATATGAAAAAGAAGAAACTATTGGAGATATGACTAAGCTTGTTAGTAATAGTATATTTTCAATTTCATCATTATAAGAATAGAAATCTAAAAAATATAAGATTTTATTTTATTAGAGATTATGTCATTAAAGGATTAATAGAACTATAGTATGTATATTTGAAGTAACATTTGAACCATGTATTTGTGAAGTTCGTTTAGTGTATAATAGAAATTATGTTAATTATACCTTTTTTAATGGAGTCAAATGGAGGGAATGATCATGGTTAAAATAAAACTATGAATAATCATAGAGTCAAAGGGAGCATGTAGCAAAAGAGAGCATGAAGTAAGGGAGAGCATGTATATTTCATTTTTAATACCTCTTATAGCTACTTAAGTTTATGTTTTGTCTTATTATGTTTTTATCTAAATATTTATGTGTTACCATTATCAAAAGGGAGAGACTCTTAGGT
Organism: Vanilla planifolia; assembly: GCA_023846275.1. Classification (NCBI taxonomy): domain Eukaryota; kingdom Viridiplantae; phylum Streptophyta; class Magnoliopsida; order Asparagales; family Orchidaceae; genus Vanilla; species Vanilla planifolia. The sequence goes on from JAIUJO010000018.1 coordinate 4,863,005, forward strand.
CAACCATGTGTTTGATAACGTAAGCCTTGAATGTTTAGTATTTTATTCAAATGTTCTTGTTCAGTGTAAAAAATTTTCCTTTAAAGAATAAGCAATCCAATTTTGAGGATGGTGAACTAGTGGTCTTCAAAGTACTCTGGACCCTTCGATGGGCTTTAATGATTGAAGACATGTGTATGACATTAGAATAGGATTTTTTTAATAAAATAGAATTTTAGTTTTTTAATTACAAGACACATCTGTATTCATCTCACATTGAAATCATAACTCAAAACATCTGATTATTCAATCATGTCTTTGATTTAAAAAATATATAGGATTCTATTTTTGCAATGATTCTTTTCTCGTGTCAAATCTTAATTAAACCATTCATTGGTTTAAGAAGCATATGAGTCTATTTTTCAATCAATCTTTCTTTGTTAAATCATGCTTGTGTTATTTTTTCAAAATTTTATGTTAGGTTGATCGTTAAACTTTGATTAAATAAAAAATAATTCTATTAAAATTTTCAAAACTAAAATAAAAAAATAAAGCAACATCCTAAGCTATAACTAAATACCATGCTCTCGAGCCTATAAGCACTAGTGTGCATTCAAAATGAAATATAGATGAAAGGCTTGAACAAAGATGGATCAAGGCTTTAACTTGGTCTGGTACAATCCTAAGGTGGGGTATGGCGTATTGTGTTTTAAGCACAAATTAAGACCCAAAACTATCCTATAATCTTGTAACTATAATATTCCATCATGTGATTGAACCTTGAGCACACAAAGGTGAGTTAACACTTGTTTGGCTCACATAATTCCACAACACAAAGCTTTATAATGTGCAAATCAATTTCCTACTTAGCATTGTGGGGCTAAACTATGGGTTCTTGTTTGCTTCCAAAAACATAAGTCACCTCTGCCTTTAAATAGTGTTCTCAATCAATCCAGTTGTCCATTTGATGATGTGATTAGATGGTTACTGCTTCATCCATTGTAAGTGGTTAATCCTTTTTTGACATCTAATGGTTGTGATCTCGTCCAACATCATTGGATGACTTTCCTTGTGAATTATCTATTCTTGAATCTTGTGGCTCTGAATAATCCATTTGGGCTCACACAACTAAGATCATTCATGATTTTAATATTGAATTGAATCAACCATATCTCATCTTAGGTGATTTCATGACATAGATGTGGTCCACTTTGATCTCATCATCCAAAACTTATTTGTCTCTTAAGCAAATGATTAGATGGTGAAGAACTCTTTTGAGCAGATCTAATGGCTCTTGTTCATCCTGCCTAATAGCTATTTCACAAAGAGATGCTTGTGTCATTTTGGTAAGGGTTTTCAAAGAATATATAAGCCTTTTTGAATAAATTTTAGGCTGTTTGGTAGTAGCTTTTGAAATAGTTTTTCTATACTTTCTAATGGTAATAATCAAATGTTTTCTATAAATATCTAACCCTATTAAATGAAATAAATAACAAACATGAACAAGATTTTAGCATCTCATAGAAGGGTTGCATCATATTCTACTAACATATGTTTTTATTAATAGTGTTTACAGTTTATACTACAAAAAATTTAAAATTCTTTTAGCTAAGCTAAATTTCTTTAAATTTTAATTTTCTTAATTCTCTTCTTAATTTTGAGCTTTGTGCATTTTTATATTCATAAGAATGCATAAGTAAATTTGTACATTTTGAATAATTTTTTTACTATATTTTTTGTTTTTCTTTTAGATTTTGCCAGCCTCATATTTGTGCAACCTAAGCTCGATTTGATCTCATAAAAATTTAAGTTGGAGTTGAACTTGTAAAAGCCTGGGTTATACTTGAACCTATAAAAGCTTGTAGGTTGGAGGTGAAGTATAAGAAAAAAAAATCTCAAGTTATAATTTTTTTACTAGTAGAGTTTTTTCTTACCTCATTTAGGGGTAGGCATATGTTCTTGTTTCAACTAAGTAAAAAATGATTTTGGTAATCTTTATTTTTTCTTTTCTTAATTATAAAAATTAATAATTCTATAAATAAATATTTTTTATATACATAAAAATATTTTTATAAAGATATTTTGAAAATTAAATGTATTTAAAACTTAACAAAAATATTTTAAAACACACAATTCATTGCCCCCTTTTATGAGATTCACACATTTGTTTTCGTTTCAATTTGTCAGAACTTTTTCATTGAATCTCCCTAGTTTAGCATCTAAATACCCTCTCTTTTGTTCTCTCACTCCCACTTTTATCTCTTCTCTCCCCTAATGCTTTCTTGTGCAACTTTCATCTTAACCTCTCTAAGACATTCTATTTCTCTCTCATCTTCTTAATCACTTATCACCTCATTCCTCCTTTGTCTCATTCATTTTCTATCATTAAACTCCTTTAATATTGAACTGCTCTCCCACTTTTACCTTTTGTTCTCTTCATCTCTATCATTCTCCCTTTAGTTCTTTACATTATCTTTCATTTTTTCTTTTTAATTCTCTTTATCAATCTATGTCTATCTTATTATCTATATTTTTTATTTCTTCTTTAACCATTGATATTCTTCTTTTGTTTATTTTTTCATCATTTTTTATACACTTTATATCTCTTCATTTTCTTACATTTCTATCAATATCTCTTTACTCTCCTTTTTTCTTTATCTCACATCTAACTCTTCACTCTATCTTTTATCTAAAAAACTCTAATTATTTTGGACTCTCTATATTATGTACTTTATTATAGTCTATCATCTCTCACCATCTATTATTTCTCTTCTTTTTAAGCTTTTTTTCTCTTTCCCTTCATAAACATCTCATCTCTCTTTTTTACTGTTCTTTACCTCTCTCATTTCTTACGCTTGAATGTCTCATTCTACATTAATCTCTACCACTAATGATATGTCTTACATTTTGCCTCTCCCTATGCATCTATTTGCCACATTTCCTACTTTTTCCTTTTTACTAGTTTCCTTATTTTTAGTTTTGATGACTATTCACTCCCCCTCAACACTTTATCTCTTTATCTCAACTCAAACTCTTTCTCACTCACTCACTCTTTCTCATTCCACTATAACTCCTATAAGAGTTTTTTTGACTTTCTTATTTTTCTTCTCTCTTTTTACATCTATCTCACTCTTATTATCTCTTACTCTCCATCTCTCTTTATCTTCTCCATCTATCATCTTCTATTTCCCCCAAAAATGCTCTTAATAATTTATCATCCCATCTCTCTTGCTCTATTTTTCTACATTTCTTCTGTTATTGCTCTTGTCTCTTCTTTCTCTTCTCTTAACTTTTCTTTTCCCTATATCTCCTCTTTTTGAAATCCCTTATGTGCTCTCAATTATCTCTCTCTTCATTCCACACCACTTTGTTTTTCTTTTTCATCTCTGACTATGTTCTTCTTTTTTTTTCTCTCACTTAATCACCATGTTTCTTTTGATCGTTTCTATCTCACACTAACTATATTAACAAACTTGTCTTCCCTTTTTCACTCTATCTCTTTCTCTAATTTTTCTCATATGTCTATCTACTTATCCCCTTGCCTCTCATATATCTTCACTATCTCTTTATGTCTCTATGTCTGAATGCCTTTTCTCTCACCAAAAATTTTAATCTAATGACTTTTATATTTCTCTATCACCCAACCTCTCTCCTACTTTCCATATTTCACTATACTCCCTCTTCCCTATTTATATCTCTCTATTTGACTTTTTTTCTAAATTAACTTCTCCTTCAATTTATATGTCGCCCATATCAAACTCTATTTGTCTCATCACTCTATCATTTTTATCTCTTTATTTTCACTCATTAGTTATTTACATGTTTGTGCCCTTTATCTTTGCCTTTCCTACAATTTGTATTTCTCTATATCTCTTCTCTCAATCATCTTCTTTATTTATTTTATCTCAAGTCAATCCCTTCCCTTATTCCCTCTTTATCACTTTTTCACCTTCTCTTTATATCAATTTAATCTACCACTCTCCCATTTTCTTTATCACTCTACCTCACTTTCTCTCTTTTTGTCTCTTAACTCTTCTACTTTTGTTTCTCTATTCCTCATCCTCTCCTTGCATCAACCTCTTTTATCTTCAACTCTTGCTCGTTTCATCCCTCACTTTGTCAAGAATTCTCTCTCATTGGCTATCACTCATAATTATTTATGTCTATTATCTTAGTGCTCACTATTTCTATTTATTTATATATGTATTTTATCTACACTCTACTTTTAGGCTCTCCCACATTTTCTACCTTCTTTATTGATCTCTAGCTCCTTTTTAGTTATTCTTTTTATGATTTCCTTCAATATCCTATTTGAAAAGACAATCAACAAATAGAACAAGAAAAACGATTTATAAGAAAAGAAACCTAATATGTATAATAAATTAAAAGTGAAAAAAATACATAACCAAAACTATTAATTATTATCCAACTAAAATAAGGAAAAGCTTTAATAATTGCCAATAGTTATGAAAATCACTTGTAGTTTAGTAGAAGAACAATTATATGTTATACTAACTATTACCATAAATATTATGTACGAATTGAAAAATATTTTATTTTTTATTTATAAAAAAATAATTAAAATATTTTATATAAATTATTTTATTTTTTGTAATTATAATAAGTATTAAAATTATTTATGGCGTTTATTTTTTGAAATAATCTTATAATAATAAATTTATTATAAAAATTAAAAAAAAAAATTTTTTGTAGTACTCTTATATTGCTAAAAAAATTATTTATTTAATTTACCAATGTTATATTACTACTAAAAATAACTATTATTTTATGAATTTATTAAACAAATATTAGTAAATAATAGTAAGAAATCCTATAATAATAATAAATACGATTATTATAGTTAAATTAAAAGAAAATTTAAATTAATTCATATTAATGAGTATTTTTACTATTGATCATTTTTTAATTATTTTTCTTCTTATTCCACCTTATATATTTCTTCTATTTCCTTTTATTCATGTACTTATTTATCAAACTTTTCTTATTTCATTTTTATCTTTATCTTATTTTCTTCTTTGAATCATATTATTATTATTATAATTATTATTATTTAATTCTTCTAGCTTATTTTTGTCTTCATGTTTTTCTTATTCATCTTTTTATAATTACTCCTTTATAATTTTTCTTGCTTAATCGTATAAATCTTTTTAGGAATTGGTTGAAATTATAAAATTACAACTTAAAATTACATTTAATTATTTTAACCAAATTTTTAGATATGATATTAATTAATTTTTAAATCTAATAATTAATTTCCTTAACTCATAAAATATTAGTTTAAATTTGTAATTTTTATAATAAGATTTTAATAAGAAATAAAATTATTCTTTTTCATCTCAATCTTATATTTATAATGAGTTCTTTTACATTATTACATACGTTTAGTTAAATTATTCTATTATAACATTTATTATTCTTATGTTCTTCTTATAGTCTTTGGCAATTAATTTCATATTATAAACTTAAATAGAAAGATTTAACATGAAAAGTGTTATTGCTATTATTTTCTTAGTAACTATAACTTGTTTTTTAAATAATTTTCTTAATGTTTCAATAACAAAAATTATAATAATGATTGAAAAAATTAATGACAAGCTATTTGTGCAAAACTATTAGAGCCATAATTTGTGTGAAAATAACATTTTACACATAAATAATAGTTGGAGCAATTTCTTTAGCTATGGTCATTAGTGTTAGAAATAATTGTTCTTATCTCAAATTCTTAAACTATTATTCATAATAACTCATTATTATTTGTCATAACAATTGGAACTACTAATTATATATATATAATTAACAATTATATAATAATAAAAATTAAATAAATAAAAACATTAATTATACTAATAAATAATACCATTTTTGTTATTACTAATAGTAAACTAATTAACTATTATTATGTTTCAAGAATTATTCTTAACAAAATATAGCATACTTCCTAAAAGAAAAATGAATGGATAAGAATAACTATTGTAAGAAGAAAAATAATAGTAATTAATAGTTAATAAAAAATATTTCAATGGAAATTAATGGTAGTAATAATTATTATAGATGTTAAGAAAAATTTGCATAATGGATATTCTTATTAAAATTATTTTTTATTTTATAGCAATAATTAATAACTAAAAAAGAGATTTAAATAATTATAAGATTATTAGTTTATTTTTCTTGTTCTTCCTCTCTTTTTCTCTCTCCAACTTCATTCTCTCTTTCACTCTATCTATGTCCTTTGTCCATCATTTTTTATCTTTTTCCAACCCTTTATCTCTCATAAAGCATTTGTGTCTCCTTTTATTTATTATTTATTGTAGCATTTTTCTATTTTTTGCCAAATGTTTCTTTTTTTGGTCTTCTCTCACCCCTTATGACTTGTTAATCACTCTATCTATATATCTCTCTATCTCCATTGAAGCACTTATGCCTCACTTAGTCTCTAACTTTTCCACATCACCTTCTCTTCATGTCACTTTTTTTATCTTCTTATATCTACTACCTTTTTTCTCATTCAAATTATTCATTACTCTTTTTCAAGTTGTCTTCTCTCTATCATTTTGTATTATAACACATACACTCTTTCTCATCTCATTGTCCTTTTCTTCTGTCTTCTTTAATCTTTTTTATATATCTCCACTTTTACTCTTTTTGCTGTCATCTCTCTCCTTATTGTCTCACTTTCCTTACTAACAATTCTTACGGTATGCATGCTCTCCCATACTTCTCTATCATTCTCATTCTCTTTATTTGTTTTCCTCTATGTCATATTCTTCTTCTGATCTTGTTCATCTCTCAATCATTCTCCTATTATCAATCTACCTTATTCTAATATTCTCTCTTGTCCTTCATGCTTTCACTCTCACCCACTCTTTGTTTATTCACTATATTGTTCTTTTATCTCCTATCGACATATTGTGTCTACGACTTTCCCTTGTCACACTTCTTTATCTTGCTCTACCTTTAGTTTTCTATAACAATATTCTTCTTCTTCACTCCTCCTCTGCTATACTTGCTCTCATGTTTTCCCTTCTTACAACTTCTATCTCTCTTCAGCTTTATCTATTGAAATTTCTCTCTTTTTCTTTTATCTATTATTCTCCTCACCACTTCTTTAATCTCTTTATCTTTTTCTTATCCAACACACATTCAATTTCTCACTTTTCTATCTTTCTATTTTATTATTTTCTCACTTCTTTCATTCACACTGGTCACTTTTTGTCCTCAATCTCTAATTCACTCACCTCACTTTTTTCTCTCACTTCTTAACTTTGTCATTCTCCCCTTTCACGCTTTATTCTTATCTCTATACTATATATTTCTCTCTCTTTGTCTCAAAAAATTTCACATTATAACTTTAACTATTATTTACTTTTTTTCTTCTTATCAATCACTTGTTTCAAAAATTTTCTCTTTTCTTCCTAAAATCTACCTCAACATTATTTTGTCCCTCTCCAATTTAAAAATGAATATTTATCATTTAATGATAATAATTATTAATTGTTATTATTTTTCTTATAATGTTACTAAATACATTCAAATAATGTCTTATTTCTAAAAATTATTATTTCATATAATTTTTTTGTCTCTTAAACTTAGCTTCTTAATCCCCTTCTCTTCCTTTTCTTATCATAATTTGTCTCTTTTCTCTCCCTCCTCTCTATCTCTTCTCTCTTTTTATCTTTCTTTTCAATCATTCTAATGCTCTTTCTAGTTTTATTTCTTCTTTCCTTTCTCAATCCTCTATCATGATAGTCTTCATTTCTCTTTTTCATTTTCTTTCTTTGAACACTCACAATCCCCTCCTTGATATTCCCTTAGTATCTCCACCTCTCTCTCATTCTGCCTTTAGCTATTTATCTTTTTCTTCTTTTTTATTTTTTATCTTACCTTATCTTTCTCCATCAATAGTTCTTTCGAATGACTTCCCTCTTTTTTTACCAATCGATATACTTTTTTTCCTCTCTCTATTTTCTCCTTTTTTCTTCCTTATGTATAATCTCTCTCGTTATCTCATTTCTTTCCTTTTTCCTTTATCTCTTCTCTCTTCACTCTATCATTATCTCCTCATATCATTATAACAATTAATCTTTCTTATTTCTACTTACTCTCTTTTTTCTCATTATCTTTTTGTGCTTGCTTTCTCCCTCTATCATGCCTATTTAACTTTCCTTTTCTCACATTTGCTATTTGTCATTTTTTCCTATAGCTATTATGGTGTCTTTTTGTTCTTGTCTTTCTCGTAGTATATATCTTCTCTCTCCCACTAATATCCCACCTCTTTCTTATTCTTTTCTCTCATTCCATTTTTCTTCTTTAACTTTTTATCTCTCCTCTTTCTCTTCTCTACATCTAACATTATTTAACTTTGCATGTCTCTTTCAATCTCTATCGTTGCCTCTTATGTTATGTGATATAATTTGCCCCTCTATTTGTATTTATTTTCCTCTTTACCTTTTATTTATCTTTCTTTTTGTTAAATTGCTTTTAATTTTCTTGCTATCTCTTGATGAATAATCAATATCCCTAACCTCCTTACTTCATTCTCTCTCATCTTGACCTCTTTCTGCTTCATTCACTCTTTCTTATTCTATTGTATGTCACTTTATTCGTTATGACTTTACTTTACCTTTTTGCTTCTCTCTAATTACATATAACTCATTCTTACTTTCTTTTTCTCTTCATCTCTATATCTTCTCGATTTATCATTCTTCTATCTCCCTAATAATTTTCAAAATAATTTATCTCTCTTCACTCTTGCTTTTTTTATTGTCAATTCTTCTATTACACCTTTGCCTCTCTTATTTTTTTATCAACATTTTCTCTTTTTTCTTTATCTCCTCTCCTATATCTCATATATGCTCTTCATTGTCTCTCTCCTCACATCTTTTTTGTATTATCTCTCTTGATTTCTCTCTATGTCCCTCTTTGTTTACCACTCTCTTGTCCCTTTAACTAATTATGTCTTCTCTTCCTCACATTCTCTGTCCTAGCTACCCTATCAAAGTTTTTTCTATTTTTTATTATTTATCTCTCTATTACATCTCCTTGTCTTCTTTATCTTACTTTATGTCTTTTTTGTTATCTTATTTATTTGTTATTTCTCATCTTATCTATCATATCAGTGTCTTTCTAGTTTAACTCTTCCTGATCTTGATTATTCCTTTCTTTTTTTTTCACTATCATATTATCATATTCTCCTTCCCTTTATTGCATTTCCTTCTCTTTCTTCTACCTGCCTTAAACTTCCTTCATCTCAATCCACTTTCTCTTTATTTTGGAATCATTATCCTTCTTTCTTATTAGTTGCGTCTTTCACTTCACTACTCCCTTACTCTATTTATCTCACACCTCCCTCTATCATTAATTGCTTTACACTTTGTCATTCTTTTTATTTTATCTTCTCTTTGATCTATTACCCCCTCTTTCCTCTTTTGTCTCCTCTCTTTGTTATTCACTCTACTCATTTTTTGGTCTTTTTCATTCTCACTCTTCCATTCTCTCCTTTCAGTAAATAACTTTCTTACATTATTATCTATTTGTCTCCCCTTATCTTATAACCCTAACTTTAATTCTTTCAGTCAAGTTCTCTCTTGCTCTTTTTATCCGTCATTTTTTTCTCTATCTCTCCCTTTCTTCTCTTAAAAGCAATCTCGTGATCTCAATTTTACAGAAATAAAAAATGTTATTCATTTAATAATAATACTTTTTAATTAAATTTTTTTTCCTTATAATTTTTTTAGTTATACTCATAACTCTTTTATTCTTATAGATTATGTTTTCTCTTAATTTTTTCTTTGCCTCTCCCCAGCTTTACCTTCTACTCTTTCTTTCTTCCCTTATCTCTCGAACAGCTTTATCTCTTTTTTTGTGCCCTTTATCCCATTTCTTTCATTTCTCCTTTCTTATCATTCTCCTCAATCTCTCTAAGCAAATTTCTCCTTTATCTCTCTTCCTTTATTAGTCCTTATCACCATGGTCTTCCATTATGTATTTAAGTTTCTTTCATTAAACATTTTCTCACGCTCCTCCCCCTTATGTTCCCTATGTTTTGCTTCCTCTCTATCAATTGTCCTTAAATTTTTCTCTATTATATTCTTTTCCATTTTTTCCCTCAATATCGTTCTCCAAATATCTCTTATTTTTTCATTTCTAATTTATCTCTTTATATTCTTTGTCACTCTCGTCTCTCACTATTTTTTTGCACTTTATGTCTATCTTTTTTGTGCATGTATCTCTTTTATTTTGTTTTTTTCTCCATTTTATTCTATCTCACTTGTTTCACTTAACTTTGTCTTTTATGTCCTTATATCTCTATCTCCTTTATTCCCTCTTATTTCTCCATCTCTCTATGAGAATTTTAATTTATATCGCTTAATCTGTCTCTCATTTTCTTTTTATGTCTAGATCTGTATGGCCTTTATTTATGACAGTTTTTTTCATAATCTCTATCTTCTTTCCCCTTTCATTATTTCTCGTCTTTCTACTCTTCTATCATTTTCCCAACTTTTATAACTTTTTATCTCTTCTATTACACTTCTCTACCTCTAACATTATTTATGCTTGCATTTCTCTTATTATTTTTATCTCTATCTCTTTTGTTATATCCTTTGCTTTGCTTCTCCATATGTATTTATTTACCTCTTTGATTCTCCCTCAATATCAATTGACGTTGTTGCCTCTTTAATCTCTATGTATTAGTGTAATTCTTTGTCTTTGACTTTCTTTCTTTAGATGTCTCTTCACATTCAAATACCACACTTCATTCTATATCATTTCAACTTCTTTCTCATTTATGCATTCTTTCTTGTTATATAATCTGTATATATTCTCTAACAATTTATACTATCATGTCTTTTCAATTTAATATCATCAATCTCATTACTACTATATCTTGCTCCTTATTTCCTTTCATCTACTATATCCATCACTCTTCTACCTCTCTAATAAGTTTTATCAACGCTTTGTCAATCTCCCCTCCTATTTCTCTCTGTTCTCTCAATTTCCCTTATTATTGCTATTCTAGTTGCTATCTTTTGCCCTAAATTGCTCTTTATTACCTTTATCTTTTTACCTATATAAGTTTTCCTCTCTATCTCCACCTATGCTCTTTATTTATTTCTCTCTTGTTCTCCAACTATCTCTTAATGTCTCAATTCTCTCACTCTCTATCCTTTCACTACTTTATCTTTTCTTTATTACTATTTATCTACTTTTTATTATATTCTCACATTTCCATCTCTTTATCTTTTATTTCATCTTAATATTGCTTAATCTTTTTTTCTCATCGCTCATCCTTCATTTTGCTCACTTTCTTATACCTTAACAAACTCTTCATGTCTCCACTTATAAATGCCAACTTTCCCACAAGAAATCTCTTCCTAGCTTTTCTTTTTTATTTCACTATCACTCTATTTCTCTTACTTTATTCTATTTCACACTTTATTTTGCTCCTTTTTGTCTCTCTTCATGTCTTTTACTCATTTCTCTTCTGTTCTTTCATGCTCACTATCTTTCCACTTCTTTGTTCCATCTTTAAACTTCTCTAATCTCTTTCCTCTCTCTTCCTCACACTATTCTATTATCATTTAAACTTTATTTCTTCTTAACTCTATTCCTTACTTTTTCTCTCTAACTCTCTCAACTAGTTATTTCATATAATTTTTATTCCCCCTTTCTTGTGTTATCATATCTCTATATTTAACTCAATTTGTATGCCATTTAAATAAAACTCGTTATTTATGTCAACTTTCCAACATTTTTATTTCTCTATTTCCTTTTTATAATAGTCTCTTTATTACTCTCGCTTTTATCTTACTCTCTACTAAACTCTCTGCTTCCCTATTTAATGTCTAGGTCTCTTAACGAAATATATCTCTGCTCACTCTCTTCTCTTTTCACTGCAATATCATTCATTATTTAATTCTAAAAATTGATACTTCCTCTACCCTTCTTTCTTCTCTAATAGTATATGATTATCTCTTTCTTACTCTACCATTTTCCCTCACTCATTTTCTTTCTGTCTTTATGTTTTTATTTTTTCTCTCTTCAACTCTTATAACTTTATAATAATCTTTTCTATCTTTCCCTATCAATTATTCCCTCTATAAGTTTATCATGCACTCTCTCACAAGCAAATTATCTCCCACTATTATTTCTCACTTCTCTTATAGCATTCTATATTTATATTAATTAAAAATTTTAATGTCAAACCCTGTACTACGTTCTTTATTTCTATATTGTTTCTTTTCACCACCATATCACACTATCACTTTTCCTAGTTTAACATTTCTTTAATCTTGTTTTCCCTCATTGTTTTTTTCTCTGCATTTTAATTCTTTCTCCATAGTTTTTACCATCAATATTTTCTTTTAAACTCCTTTTCCACTTTTCTCTCTCATTCTACACTAAATATTTCTAATCACTTTCCATTGCCCTCTCTCTCTTTCACTTATTAATATATTTCCCTTAATTTATATCTCATTTATATCTGGCTATTTTTTCTCTCTATCATTTATGTCTCTCTTTAAATTTTGAGTCTAACACACTACCTATGGTCTTCTCTTTATCTTTTTCACTTTCACATTGTCTTCTTCTCTATATCTCTTTATCTTGCTCAATTTAAACCTATGCTGTCTTATGTCACTTTTTCTTCTTTTATCCCCTCGTTATAAATCCACCTTCGTATTCTATCAATTGATGCCCTTCTCACTATTTTCCCTTACTCTCAAAGTCAATTATTATCTCTTTCTCATTCTGCCGCATTCCATCACTCACTTTCTCTCTCCTCACTCCTATATTCACTTTTTATATCTTTGTCTCTGAACTATTCATATATTAATCTCTCATGTGTCTCCCTCTTGCTCAGTCCCTTTATCTCTTTATCACACTCACATACATTCTCTCTTTTTCTATCTATCTCACAAATAATTTTGCCCTTTCTCTGTCTTGACCTTTTTATTTATCAAAATATACTATATTTTTACTTTGTTTCTCATGTCACCCATCTTTCTTTCCTTCCTCTTTTTCTTTCTTCATTCATTGTATGTCTATCTTCAATATTGTATTTCAAAAGAAAATTTAGAAATTGAATTACAAACATGATATGAGCCAAAATATGAACAATAAGTTAAATAAATTAAAAGTTGTAAACTAAAATACATAACTTATTCATTATTATTCTATTAAGATTTAGAATTTTTTTAAAATTGTAAAGAATTATCAAAAACATTGTAATAAATAGAATGTGTAATTAAAAATTATTTTTACAATTATTATATATATTATTTATAATTTAAATAGATATGATATATCTATTTTAAATAAAATAATTACCTTATATAAAAGAAAGATTTTTCTCATTGTAATAATAATGAATAGTAAAATTTATTAAAACATTTGTATTTAAAATTTTTTTAAAATAATTAGAGTTTCATGATAATTACTTAAAAACTTATATTTATTATTCTTATATTATTAATAATACCAACTATTTTATAATGTTAATAATGAAAAAATAAATAAAATATAAATATGATATTTTTAATTTATAAAAGTAAAATTAATTAATAATAATAAAACATATGGTAATAATCACAAATAGTATTTGTAATAATTTAAAAATATTATTGTTTTTTATTTATTACATATATTATGATTCATCTTCCTTTCATTATTTATTGTCTTCTTTGACCTCTTCTAAAAACTTTTTTGTACTATTTAAACTTGAAAAAGTCTGTATTTAATTTTATTTATTTCTTACTTTCTTCTATTAATATATTTTTGTTTTTTATTATTCTTATTTTGTTTTATATATTTGTTATTATTTTTCTTTGTAATAATCTTTTTATAGTACTCCTTCAAGATTTCTCTTAATCAAATTATTGTTTTTAAGAATATTTAGAAAAAATTAAAAATTAAAATTATTATTACCTTTTTGCAATATTTTTTGAAAGATGTTATTTTTTTGTTTTATTATAATTATAAATATAAACTTTATTTTACTGATTTAAAAAATATTCTTTATTTTTTATTACTAGGAATAAGATATTATGAAATTATGCATTTACACCAATGTTTTTTAATCATCTTTTTACTATTAGTTCGTATTAACTTTTTGATATTTTTTATTATAATATTGTCATCTAAAGTTAGAGAAAAAAGAAGAAGAAATAGTAATAGTTGTTGTTAGCTTGAACAATTAAATAATAACTCAGAATATTTAAATATTATAGATAAGAAATATAATAATTAAGAATTAGCTATTTAAATAAGTACAAATTATTTAATAACGAAATAAATATCAAATATTAAAATTAGTTTTGTTAACAAATATTACTTTTTTAGTTAATAATGGATTTTAATTCAGAAGTCATATTTTTAAATGATAAGGATACTTAATTAGAATAAATATTTGCATATTAGAATTGAAAAAATTATTCTAAAAGATTATAATGGTGATTAATAGTTACTACATTTTGAACAAAAGTTTATGTGATCGTTATTCTTATTAATAGCATTTGTTTGTTATAACATTAACTAATAATCTTAAAGAATTTTGAAAAATTACTATTGATGATACTAGTTTTTATATTTTCTTCACAAAATAATATTGCCTTAAAGGTTTAATAATTAATTGTACTTGTAATTCCTCAATCTCTATGTAATATTACTCTATATATATATATATCTATCTATGTCCCCTTAATCATAACTTTTCTGTCACAAAATATTTGCCTCTCCACATTTTTTATCATAGCATTTATTAAAATTTTCCTAAAATCGTCTCTCTTTTCCTCGTAATCATCTCTTTCTTAAGATATTGTTTTTTTATTGGTTCTTTCTTTCTTGTCCTCTTTCTCATTAGATTAGCGTCTCTTTATAAAGCTGTTTTTTTGCAGTTCTCCCTATTCCTTTCTCTCTCTTCCTTATAGTTCTAACAAGTCCATCTTTTCCCCTCTCTTCCTTATTCTCTTCTCTTTATATCTCTTTCTCTCACCATTTCCTTCAATATTTTTCTCCTCACATTCTAAGTAGCCTCACTTTTTTTGTTAACTCTACATTCCTTCACTAGATTCATTATCTTTGCTATGCTCTATTTTTTCCTTCTCTATCACACCTTGACTTTAATGTCTATGTTTTTTGATCACTCCATCAATATCCTATTATCCTTTTACCCAATAGACAGTATCTTAAATTGTTCCGTTTTTTGTCTCTCACTCTTCTTATTTGTATTCTATCAATCTTCTCTCATTTATCTATCAATCATAACTATGTGTTTCTCTTCTCACATTTCTTTATCATTCCCTATATCTTTATCTCTCACTAGCTACTTATTTTGTTCTCCTTCTCTTTCTTGCGTTTCCCTCTCCCTCTTCCCCATTAATCTATCTCTCTCCACCTTCTTCCTCTTTCTCTCTCCACCATCTTTCTCTTTTAGAATCTTTCTCATTCTTTTGAATAATTTGTCATTAACTTTGTCAATGCCTTACTATCCTTCTCTATCTCCTCTCTCCTTGACCTATTTGATCTCTCACTATACCTTTTTGTAATTTTTTTCCTCGCTTCTCTTAACCTCACTTTCTTCTCTGTCAATCAAAAATTCATCATACTCAATTTTTTTCTTCTTTGTCTCTCACTCCTTCATTTTCTCTTTTCTTATTGTACTCTTCACAATATTTTTTATTTATCCCATTTTGTCTCTATTAGGCTTACTTTTAATCTTTCACTTGAATGCTCTCTTTGTCTATTCATGAGTCATCCATATCACTATTTCCTTCTATTTTCTACCATAAAATCTATCTCATAATCTATCTCTATCGTTCTTAATCTTAGCCTCTTAGTCTCGCTCTCTTCATTTTCTCGCTTCTCTATCTTATTTTTATTGCCCCATCTATCTCTTCTCACTTCTTTTTCCTTCGGTCCCATCATTCTCAATCTCTCTAAAGCACTTTTGAATTCTAATTCCCATTTTTTTTCTTAAAACTCAATCACAAAAGTCTTTTAATTTCCATTTCATTCTATTTTGTTGAACTAACTCACTTTTTTTCTTTCCCACTTATTCTCTTTTTTTCTTTTGTTCCATATCATTGTCCATCAAAAGTCTTGCCCTTTCATTTTCTATTTCTTGTTTATATCGTTATGTTCCTTTTCTAACTCTCTTCCCTTTCTTTTTTTCTTATACTTTATGCATCTAATTTTGTAAAAATCCTTTTTCCCAACCTTTTCTTACCTTTTTTCTCTCTCTTATTTCCCACAATTGTTTATTTTCTCTCTATTTCTCTACTCCTTTATCTCTTTATGACTCTTTGACTTGATATCTCTTTATCTATCCATCATTTTTGCTCTATTTCCTTTTATCTTAACATATTTAGCCTCTCTCTATTAAATTCCCTATCATAGTTTTTTCTTCTCTTTACCATACTCTTTATTTTCCTTCCATTTCTCCACTTATATTTCATTACTAATCAAGTATTTTGTGTTTGCATACCTTTTTAATCTCTATGACAACCTTTTATTATATTTACTATACTTTCCTTCTCCCTCTATATTTATTAACCTCTTTACCTCTTTGGTTGATGTATTTGTCAAATTCTTTGTCTTTGATTATTTTTCTCTTTATGATCACTCTACCTAACCTTACCTCTCTTTATTTCATCTCAATTTCTTTCTCATTCGCTCATTCCATAACATTCACTGTCTTACTCTACTCTCTATAACATCTATCTTTAATATCATCAGTCCTGTTCGTACTATATATGGCTCCTCATTTTCTTCAATCTTGTATATCCGTCATTCTTCTACCTCTTTAAAAATTTCTATCAAAATTTTGTCACACTTTTGTCTATTCCTCCTTCTGTTTATTTCCCTTACAATTGCTCATCTATTTCCTATTTTTTGTCTACAATTTCTCTCCTCTATTATCTCTTCTCTTATTTCTTTAACGTAATCTCTATTACCACCATCTCCTTACCACTCTTAGTTTTTTCTCCTTATCTCCATCTATGTTCTTTATTTATTTCTCTTATGTTCTCCAACTATCTCTTAATGTGTCTTCTCTCTAACACACTCCTTTCACCAATCTATCTTGCCTTTTTTACTCTCTAAATTCACTTTTCAATATATGTCTCACATCTCCACCTTATTATCTTCTCCCTTCTCTATATTACTCTCTTTTTTCTTATCACTCATCTTTTGCATTGCCTCTCTTTCTTATCTCTTCACAAACTCTCTCTTTTACCTTAATCTTTCCTCAACTCTCTCCATCTCCAATTCTTTTTGTCCAAGTCTCTCAACTAATTCTATCACAACTCACTCTCTCTTCCCTCATCTCAACACTATCACTTTAACATCTTATTTAATAAATTGATGCATCCTC
Source organism: Vanilla planifolia (assembly GCA_023846275.1). Lineage (NCBI taxonomy): Eukaryota > Viridiplantae > Streptophyta > Magnoliopsida > Asparagales > Orchidaceae > Vanilla > Vanilla planifolia. Next base: position 4,880,373 of record JAIUJO010000018.1, read on the forward strand.
TCTTAATAATTCCATCTCTAATAGTCTTTGATTATCTCTTTCTTACACTGCATTTCTCCCTCACACTCTTTCTCTTTGTCTTCACTCTTTTATTTCTTTCACTCACTCCTCCTTTCCTACATCTATATAATAATCTATTCTATCTTGCTCTCTCACCCATTCCATCACTCACTCTATCATGCACTGTCTATGATATAAATTATCTTCTACTATTATCTATCAGTTCTCTCTCAAAATTCTGTATTTTTATTTAACCATATTTTATGTCAACTTTTTCCCTCGACTTCTTTATCAATAAACCTCCCTCTTACATTCTCTATTTTACCATACTTTCTTTACCACTTTATGTCACATTTTATTGCCTTTTTAACTTTTCATTATTCACTCCCTTATTATATTTTCTTTAAAACTCTTTTCCCTCTTTTCTCCCTCACTTTTTATACTAAATCTCTCCAATCATGTTCCTTTCCCTTCTCTTTCTCTTCTTAATATATGTCCTTAATTTTTATTTCATCTATGTCAATGTTTTGGCTATCTTTTGTCTCCATCATTTCTATCTCTTTTATTTCTATCTTTTACACACTACATATTATCTTCTCTTTATTTTTCTCATTTACACAATCTCTTCTTTTCTATATCACTTTATCTTGCTCATTTTTCTATCAAGTGATGCTCTTTCCCACTCTTTTCCCTCATTCTCACTCTTAATTATTATCTCTTTCTTATTCTACCTCTCCCTCACTTTCTCTTTCTTCATTCTTTTATTTAATTTTTTGTTTATCTCTTTCTCTCAACTCTCAATATATCAATCTCTTATGTCTTTCTCCCTTGCTCACTCCCTCTCTCTTTCTTTCTAACATAAATTCTATCATTTTTTTATCTATCTTCCACTAATATTTTTTGTCTTTGCTTGCTTTATTAGTATTTACCTACATATATTTTATTTTTACTTCACTTGTCACCTCTCCTACCTTTCTTTCTTTTTCCTCTTTCTCTCTATATCACTTTTTCTATCATTCATTGTATGTATATCTTGAATGTCTTATTTCCTTAAAAATTTGAAAATAGAGTTAGAAACATAATATGAATCTAAAAGAGTATATTAAGGTTTTAAAAGTTTTAAATTAAAGAATATAAATTATTATTATTATTCTATTAATTGTTTGAAATTTTTTTATAATTTAAATAATTTTTAATTATTTTTAGTGTTACTTGAAATTAATAATAAGAGTAATTACAAATTATATTTAGTATTAAAAAAATATTTTTAAAAATTAAAAATAGAAATAATAAATATTTTTCGAATAAAGCAATTACATTTATTTTAAAACTAATATAATTATTCTTATATTATGAAAAATAATAATTATTTTAAACTATTCATAATATAAAAGTAAAAAGAAATATAAATATTATATTATCAAAAAGAAACTAAATATAATGAAAAAAAAAAAAATATTATGATAATCATCTATAGTTTTATTAATAATTTAAAAAAAATGATATTTAATCTTATTAATTATAGGTATTCTTATTCATCATCATTTTGTTGTATTTCATCTTCTTCCACTCTAATTTTTTCTTCTAATGCCTTTTATTATAATGTTTATAGTTGAAAATATTTTATATTTAATTTCATTCTTTTCATATATTCTTCACTTATTCTATTTTTAATTCTTATTATTCTATTCAACTCATTAAATATTGTGTTCTATATTTTCGTATTCTTCTTTTATTCTATCATTGTTTTATGATTTCTCTTTGAAGATTTCTTTTTCTTAATCTTATTATTCTCATTAAGAATATGTAGAAACTAAAAAATGCAAGATAAAATTATTACTAATTTTTATCATATTGTTAAAAAAATTATATGAAATATTTTAATAACAATAGTAATTATATAATTAATTTAAATATTTAAAAAAAGTGTTATTTTATAATTACAAAGAATAATATTTTAGTAAATTATAAATTTAATTTTTTTCTTCATACTCTTCTTTTTATAATTAGTTTTTATTTTTTTTTTTGTTAATTTGCATCATCATTGTTTTTACTAAAATTTGAATAAAGGAAGAGAAAAAAATTTTGTTATTTTTTGGGTTTCTTTTTGTTAAAATTATTTGGTATTTTTTTATTAGAAATTAATAATAAATGAAAAATATTTTTTTATTTCTTCTTCATTTTAATATATCATTACAAGATTATGAATATAATGATTATTATTTTATTCTTAGAATTAATAATTTTTTATTTAGACATTTTAAATTATATTAATAGAAATAATAATGTTAATTATTCATATTTAGAATATTTATTATTTACTTAATCAGGACAGTGTTATAATTCAGATGTGCCAAATGTTTTTATACTTAAATGATTATTAGAACTATTTTTATTTGTTAGGGTGAGTACTATTAGCAATAATTTTTGTTATCTCTAACTCTTAAAAATTTATTCAAGATAATTAATTATTATTTATATGAACAATAATAATTAAGAATTAACTATTTAAATATGTAAAAAATATTTAAGAACCAAACAATTATAAAATTTAAAAATAAGATATTTTAACAAATAACACTTTATTAATAAATAACAATTTATTATTTGAATGACACATTTAGAAGAATTAAGAATAATTAATTAGAATTAATCTTAACATAATTTGAATGAAAAAAATTATTCAAAAAAACTACAATGGCAATTAAAAAATAATATATTTATTAAGAAAAAATGATTTAACAATTATTCTTATTACAAAAGTGTTGCTTTTAAAAACGTTAATTAATAATTTTAAAGAATTTTGGAAATTACTTTTAATTGTACTATTTTTATATTTTCTTAACAAAATAATATGGCTTGTTGGATTAATATTTAATTCTTGTACTTCTTTGTATATCAATCTCCACTATTATTCTCCCTTTCTCACTTTGTCTATGTCCTTTTACCCAAAACTTTTCTCTTTGAAAATAATTGTACCTTTTTCCTTCACATTCTATAACACAACTACTACTATCTGTTTCCCAAAATTGTTTCTCTTTTCTTCATCTTCTTCTTCACAAGTTGTTCTTCTTTTATTGCTTCTTTCTCTCTCATTATCCACTTCATCATTCAATTAGTGTCTATTTTTTCAAACTATTTCTTTTTATTCCTCTCTCTTCCTTTTTGTCTCTATTTTAATCATAATGTTTGTCAACCTCTTTATCTTTATTTTCTTTTTCTCCCTAAATAAAAATCTTTACCATTATATCGCTTTCTCTTGATGACTCATCCACCTCTCTCAACTCCCTTTTTCTTTCTATCTCCTCGTAAGTTACATATCATTCTCTTAGCCTCTCTTACTTATATATCATCTTTTTTAGTTTGCAATTTTTTCTCTCCTTTCTTGCATCACTTTTTTATCTCATCCTCACAACCTACAGCTCTTTGTTTACTTGTATCTTCTTTATGTAACTTTACACTACCTTTCATGCAATTCTCTCACAAATCTATCTTTTCTTTCTCTCTTCCATATATTTCTCTACTCACACATTCTCGCTTCCATCACTATTCTTTGTTACCTTGTGCATGCTCTAACTAGATTAATTATCATTGTCATTCCATTTAATTTTGTTCTCTACCATACTATGGCTTTATTTTCTCTTATTTTTTATCTCTCCATCATTGTCCCATTATTTAGGTATCTTGTAAAGCATTATCTCTTATCAATCTCTCTTTTGGTCTTACTCACTTAATTTTTTTCATTTTATCAATATTCTCTCTTACTTATCAACGATAGCTATGTCTTTCTCTTCCAAATTTTTTATCTTGCTTTATGCCTTTATTTATCTCTCATTGGCTATTTGTTCTCTTCCCCTTCTCTTGGTCTCATTTTGCTCTGCCTCTTCTTAATTACAATAATTTACTTATTCTATCTCCACATTCCCTCTATTTTTGAATCGTTCTCCTTCCTTCCAAAAATTTGTATCTTTCACTTTGCTGATGCCTTAGTCCCCTTATTTATCACCTCTCTCTATAACCTGATTGATTTCCCTTTTTATGCCTATTTGTTTTTCCTTCTCTCACATCTCTTACACCCTCTTTCTTGTCACTCAACAAAAAAATTCATGCTCCTCACTTTTTTTTCTCTTTCCCTCTCACCAATTCGTTCTCTCTTTTCATTATGTACCTCCACTCTATATTTTGTATTTATCCTTCTAGATCTATATAAAACTCATTTTTATTCTTTCACTTGTATTCTCTCATTATCTATTCATGAGTCATCAATAGCACTATTTCTTTTGTCTTTGCTCTCTTATAATCTATCTCATAATCTGTCTTTATCGCTCATTTCTCTTTCTCCTTTCTCCCTTGTCCTCTATCTCTTTTCACTCTTCTTTCTTTACCCATCTTTCTTCTCAATCTTTCTAAGAAACTTTCCAATGCTAATTCTCTCTTCTTTTCTCAATTCTCATTCAGGAAAGTCGTTCAATTTCCCTTTCATTTTATTTTATTGAACTAATTCTCAAATTGTTCACTCTCACTTGTTCTCTATTTTTATATTCTTTCCTATCACTATTCCTTAAGGGTTTTCTCCTTTCTTTTTCTATTGTTATCTCTTTTTCTACATTTTTCTTCTCAACTTCTATATCGATCATTCTTCTTCTTCTCTAACAATGTCTTCTAACATTTTGCCACTCTCTTCTCTCTTCCTTTCTCTTCTCTTTATTTCTACCACTATCGCTCATCTATTTACTATGTTTTATCCATAATTTCATTCCTTCCACATTTCTTCCCCTTTATATTTGATGTGGTCCTCATTACGTTTATCTCTTTCTATATTTTGTCTCTCTATTTCCATCTATGTTTATTTATTTCTCCATTATTGCCCAAGTACCTCTCATTGTCTCTTCTCTTTCACACTCTTTTTGTTCACCACTCTATCATAACCTTTAGACTATCTCTCTATCTACTTTCTCTTACAAATCTCACATCTCTAGCTCCAAATCTTGAATCTCTTCCTTGTTTGTTTTACCTCTTTTTTAATGACTCATTTATCACTTTTCTTCTCTTTCTTATAACATTACAATCTCTTTGTGTTTGTATCTCCAAATGCCTTGTTTCTTATAAGAAATCTCTTCCTAACTTTTTATCTATTTCATTATCACTCAACTTCTCTCTTACTTTCTCTATTTCACAATTTTCTCTCTTCCTCACTTTTTCTCTTTTTGTCTCTTTTATCAGGTTCACTTCCCTTCTATCATGCTCACTCTCCTTCTTCTTTCTTTTATTTATACGCTTCTCTAATCTCTTTTCTCTTAGTCTCTTACATTATTTTATTTTTTTAACCTTTTCTTCTTCTTAACTCACTTTCTTTTTTTCACTTACTCTATCCACAGACTCTTTCATCTTTTCCTATCCCATCTCTCACATTATCTTCTTATTATACCTAACTAAATTTTTTTCTTAAATCAAACTTTTTATCTACCACAACAATCCATCATTTTTCTCTCTCTTTATCTTTTAGTAATAATGCTCTCTTTTCTACTCTCCATTTTTTGGTATAGACCATCTAAAAATACTTCTCAACTCACTCTGTCTTCTCCCATCTCCAGACTTTCACTCCATCTAATTATATAGATTGATGCTTCCTTGCTCTATTATTTCATTTCTAATAGTCTATGATTATCACTTTCTTAATCTACCTTTCTCCCTCACTCCCTTTTTGTCTATCTTTTCTCTTTTACGTCTATTTCTCTATCCTTCTTTCCATTATTCTTATAACAATCTCTTTTATTTTTCTCCCTCACTTATTATCTCTCCATCATTGTCATGCACTCACTTTTAATCAAATTATCATATATTACTATCTATCACTTGTCTTATAACATTCTAAATTTTTATTTAGTGAAAAATATTTTATTTCAACATCTCCCTCACGTTGCCTCTTTAAGTCTTCTTTCTTTACACCATAGTATCACACTTTATCATTTTTCCTTATTTCACTTTTCTCTAATAACATTCTCCCTTATTATTTTTCTCCCATCACTTTCTTTCTTTGTCCATTCTTTTGTCCATAATTCTTTTCTTTTAAACTTCTTTCCCAGTTTTCTCTCTAACTCTCTGCACTAAATCTTTCCAATCACTTTCCTTTCCCCTATCTCTCTCTTTTTGCAATCTGAATATATTTTCTTATATTTATAACTCAATTACGTGAATGTTTTTTATATCATTTCTCTCCATCTTTTTTGTCTCAATAAGATTTCTCTCTCTAATACACTACCTACTATCTTCTTATTGTCCTCCACACAATGTCTTGTTCTCTATATCTAATTATATTGCTCTTTTAAAACATATTCTCACTCATCTTACTCTCTCTCCCTTTATCTCCTACTTATTATTAAAACTTTTTGTTCTATCAAATGATGCTTCTTCCCACGCTTTTCCCTTACTCTCAATCTTAATTATTATTTCTTTGTCATTCTACTTCACTCCCTCACTCACTTTGTCTCTCTTAACCTCTATATTTGTTTTTTCTACCTCTTTTTCTCAACACCTCATATATCAATCTCTTCTATCTTTCTCTCTTGCCCACTCCCTTCTTTCTCCTTCCTTCTTACATACATTTGCTCGTTTATTATCTAATGCCGACTAATATTTCCCACTTTTATCTTAAAACTTTTTATTTCTAGTTATTTAAGTATATTTTATTATTACCTTTGTTCTCACTTCTCTCATCTTTCTTTCTTTTTTATCACTTTTGCTCTTTATGTTTTTCCTATTGTTCATGGCATATCTATGTTCAATATGTTATTTCTTAAAAAAATTTTGAAATAAACTTTGAGAAATGATATGATTAAAAATAAGAATAATAAGTTAAACAAATGAAACATAGTAAACTAAACCATATAAATTGTTCATTCTTGCTCTATTAAAATTTAGAATTTTCTTTATAGCCATTAAAAGTAAACAAAATTGTTTTTTAATTAACAAGAAGAGCAATTACAAACTCCATTTACTATTATAATAAATACTTTTTATAATTTAAAAAAAGTAAAGTAAATCTATTTTAAGAAAAACAATTTCATTATATTAAAAAAAAATATCTTATGGATATTATAATTCATAAAAAAATTTATTAAACAACTTTTTTTAAAAAATATTTAAAAACTAATTAAATTTTCTTAATAGTTAAAGGGAAACATACATTAATTAACCTTTTATTATTAACAATAATTACTATCACAAATATTAGTAAAATAGAAATTAAATAAAAATATAAGTGATATATTATAAATTTTAAAAATATATTAATGGGCAACTATAAAAAGTTTATGATTACCATTAATAATAGTATTAATAATTTTAAAATTTATATTTATTCTTATTAATTATTTTTCATTCTTTTTATTTTTTGGTGTCCTTCCATTCCATTTCTTTCCTTTAACTTCTTTTTATTGTGCTATTTACAAATGAAATAATATATATAATTTTATTCATTTCTTATTTTGTTTTTTATTCTAAATTTCCTATTTTTACTATTCTCTTCATTTCGTTAATTATTTTTTCCAACATTTTCTTACTATTCTTCTTGTCAATAATAATAATAATAATAATAATAATAATAATAAATATTCATTTTTTATTTTAGTTATTTTCTTAAAAGATTAAAATTATAATTCACATGGGACTAACTTTTTATACCAAAATTTTAGTTAGACCAATTTTTATTAGTTATGGTCCATACCATTAGTAAAATTTGTTATCTTCTTTGCTTAAACAATTATTCAAAATAATTAATTATTATTAATAATAATTATAATAATTAACAATTAGATATTTAAATAATTAAATATTATGTTAGCTAAAAAAAGATTATTAAATTTAAAAATTATTTATGCTAACAAAAATTACTTTAGTCGTTAATAACAAATTGTAAATTAAATGATACATTTTTAAATTGTAAGGATAATTGAATACAGTTATTCTTAACATAATTACAATTTACAAAATGATTCTAAAGGGTTATAATGGTAATTAGTAATTAATACATTTATTACAAAAAGTTGATATAATAGTTATCCTTATTAAACACATTTCTCTACTATAACATTAATCAATACTTCTTAAAACTTTTTAAAAATTACTATTAATGATACTATTTTTAATATTTTTTGAACAAAATAATATTGCTTAGCAAGATAAAAATTAATTTTTCTTGTTCTTCTCTTTGATATTATTCTTACTTTCTCAATTTATCTATATCCCTTTGCCCAAAACTTTTTCTCAAAAAAAATCCTATTTGTGACTCGCTCATTCACATTCTTTATCTTAGTCTCAATCAACGTTTTCCAAAAATTGTCTTTTTTTTCTTCAACATCATATTGATAAGTTGTATTTTATTACTTCTTTTTATCTTCTTGTCATCTTTATCATTAAATTATTGTGTCTCTTTTTAAAACAATTTCTTTGAATTTTTCTCACTTACTTTTTTCCTCACTTTTAATCTTAATGCTTTCCTACCACTTTATATTTCTTCTTTTTTCTCTCTAAATGAAAATCTCAATCAATGTGTTTCTTTCTCTTAATGAGTTATTGATCTAACTCTTTTCCATTTCCCTTTTTATATACTTTTAAGTCACATATCAAAACATAGTATTTCTTCCAAATATATGCAATTTTTTCTCCATTCTTCTTTATCTCCTTTTTATCTCATTATCAGAACTTATTGCTCTTCATTGTGTTATACCTTCTCTATGTAACATTGCACTACCTCCTTTACAATTCTCTCACAAATCTATCTTTTCTTTCCCTCTCTCTTCCTTAATATGTTTTCTTTATCTCCCTTTCCCTCTCCATTTGCTTGCCCATCTTTCTCCACATAATCTCGCTTCCCTCACTTGTCATTGTTGCTTGTGCCTTGTCTCACTAGACTCATTATCTTTGCCATTCTCTCTAATTTTTCTTCTCTATCATATTATGACTTCATTATGTTTTTTTGTGTATCTCTCCATCATTATCCCATTATCCCACAACTCTCTTGAACATAATCTCTAGCCATCTTTTTGTCCTCACTAAATCTCTTTATTTTCATTCTATCTATCCTCTCTTTCTTATCCATCAACCAAAGTTATGTCTCTTTTCTTTGTCTTTCATTATGTCATTCTTTAAATTTCAATACCTCCATATTTTATTTTACTTCTCTTTGCCTCATTTTCCTCTCCTGCTTGTCCATTCCAATAATTTAATCTTTCTCTCTCCACTTTCCCTCTCTTTTGCAATCTTTCTATCTATTTCTAATTATTCGTGTCTTTCACTTTGTCGATGCCTTACTCTACATGTCTATCTTATCTCTCCACAACCTAGTTGATCTCTCACTAAGCCTCTTTGTTTTTTCTTCTTTCACTTCTTTTACCTCCTCCTTCTCTGTCTACTATAAAATTTGTGCTAATCACTTTTTTGTCTCTTGCTCCCTCACACTTCCATTATCTCTTTTTACCTTGTACTATTCACTAAATTTTGTATTTATCCTTATTTGTCCCTCTAAAACTTGCTTTTAGCCATTCGCTTAAATTCTTTCTTTGCCTCTTTATCTATCATTTGAATCTCTATTTTTTTATCTTATCTCTATCAAAATCTATCACATATTCTATCTCTATTACTCTTAATCTTTGCCTGTTTGTCTCTCTTCCTCCCCTCTTCATGCTCTCTTCACTATCTCCTATTTCTCTCTCCTACTATCTCTTCTCACTCTTTTTTCCTTGTTCATCTTTGAACTCAACCTCTCCAAAGCCTTTTTCAATTCTTATTAGCTCATCCTTTCTCAAACCTTAATCATCAAATTCTTCCAATTTTCCTTCATCCTTCTCCAACTCATCGATTAATCACTTCCACTTACTCCTTTTTGTTTTCATCCCTATCATTATGCTTCAATAGTTTTGCCCTATTTTTCTTTTCTTATCTCTTTTTCTTTCTTGATCAGTCTCTTAATATTTATTTTTTTATTTCTTTTTTGTCTCTTTATGTTCTTTCTCTTTCTCTCTCTTCTCTGCATTTCTTTCTCACACAATATATCTCTCTCTCTCTATATATATATGTCTATTTCTATAAATGTCATTTTTCTCATCGTTCTGTTATACCTCTTTTTGCTCAATCTTTTATTCTTCTTTTCTTTCTCTTATTCCCCACTTCACTCAATTCTCTCTCTTTCTACACTCTCTTTCCCTCTCTATTTCCTTTTGACTTGATATCTCTTTATCTAACCGTCACATTGTCCCCATTTGTTTTTGTATTAATGTATTGAGTCCTTCTCTATTGTGTTCTTTTTCATAGTCTTTTTTATCTTTTTATATTATAACTCTTCTTTCTTGGAAATCTTTCTCTTTACATTATTCTTCATTTTCTTTTTTATCGCTCTACTTATATTATTTTACTCATCAAATGTTTTATGTTTGAATGTCTCTTTAATCTCTATTTCAAACTTTTATTATATATACTACACTTTTCTTCTTCCTCTGCATTTGTTGACCTCTTTACCTCCTCAAACACTATGTATTAGTCCAATTCTTACTCCTTGATTTTCTTTCTCTCCATGACACTGCACACTCCATGATCTCTTCTCTTTCTATATCATCTTAACCTCCTTTTGATTCACTTAATATTTCTTGTTCTGGTGTCTCCCTATATTCTCTATTAATTTATACTCTCATTACTTTTCTCTTTAATATCATAAATCTTATTCTTGCTATCTCTTGCTCCTCAATTTTTTTCTTCTTCTACATTCTAAATAATTTTTATCCACACTTTGTCACTCTCTTCTCTCTTTCTCTCTCCCTTCTATCTTTTTCTCTTAATATTGCTCTTTTATTTCATATCTTTTTATTATAACTTCTCTCCTCCCTCATCTCTTCTCTTATGTCCCTGATGTGCTCTCCATTGCCATTATCTCGATATATATCGATTTTTTTGTATCTTTACATTCGTTTATTTTCTTTATTTATTTCTCTCTTATTGTCCAACTATAACTTATTGTCCTTTATCTCTATCACTCTCTCTTTTCAATGCTCCATCTTGCTTTTTTGTCTCTCTATCTACTTTATATTTTATATCTCACATCTCCATCTGCTTATCTTTTATCTCATCTCGATATAGCTTAGTGTCTTTTTTCATCACTCATCTATCAATTTTCTCTCTTTATTATACCTTCACAAACTCTTCATGTCTAATCTCTAAATGCTTTCTTTCCCATAAGGAATCTCTTCTTAACTTTTCACTATCAATCAACCTCTCTCTTACTTTCTCTATTTCACACTTCTTTCTCTTCCTTTTTGACCCTCTTTTGTCTTGATTTTTTGTTCCACTTCTCTTTTATAATGCTCACACTCTTTCCTCGCTCTCTTTTTCTCTCCAATGAACTCTTACATCCTTATAATAATCTCTTCTATCTTTCTTTATCACTTATTCCTCTCGCTTTATCATGCAGTCACACAAGAAAATTATCTTTTACTATTTCTTTTCACTTCTCTGATAACATTTTTTATTCCTATTTAACAAAAAATATTTTTTATCAACCTCATTCTCACCTTTTTCCATTTCAATTTACTTTCTTTACCCCTCCATATCGCACGCTGTCACTTTTCTTAGTTTCACTTTTCTCTAATCATGTTGTCTCTCATTATTTTTCTTTCTGTGCTTTCTTCCTAAGTCAATTTTTTTCTCCATAATTTTGTTCTCTTAAATTCCTGCTTTTCCTTCTCTCTCTCTCTCCACTAAATCTTTCCAATCACCTTTCCCCTATTTCTCTTTCTCGTTTCAATATATTTCCTTCAATTTATATCTCAGCTATATTAAATTTTTTGTTATTTTTTCTCTCCAACTTTCTAATCTCTCTTTAATTTCTCTTTTTAATACACTACCTACTCTCTTTTCTTAATCTTTTGCACATCCATATTGTCTTCTTCTGTATATATGTTTTTCTTTCTTAATTTAATCCTATTCTCTCTCAAACTTCTCCCTCTTCCCTAATTAATTTCATATCAATCCGCCCTCTTCTTCTATCGATTGATGGCCTTTCCTACTCTTTTCCTTTACTCTTAATCTAAATTATTATCTCCTTCTCATTCGACCTCACTCTATGACTCACTTTCTCCCTTCACTCTTATATTTTTTCTATCCTTTTTACTCAATTCTTCATGTATCAATCTCTACGATCTTTCTCTTCCTTTTGGCTCTATCTCACTCTAGAATATATTCTCTCTTTTATTATCTATCTCTTACTAACATTTTCCTCTTTTCTCTTACTATTCACTATTTTTATTTATCTAGATGTACTTTATTTTTACTTTTTTCTCACCTCTCCCATTATTCTTTTTTTCTCCCTTTCTTTCTATCACTTTTTCTATCATTCATTACAAGTCTACCTTAAATATCCTATTTCTTAAGGCAATTTACAATAGAATCAGAGAAATCATATGAATCACAATAAAAATAATAATGTAAATAAATTTAAAAGTTGTTAACAAAAGCATTAGAATTATTACTTATTCTTCTATTAAAATTTATAATTTTTTATAATAATTAAAAATTATCAAAATCACTTGTAGTTCATCAATAGTGCTGTCACAAATTATATTTACAATTTCAATAAATATTAATTATAAATTAAAATAGATATAACAATTTTATTTCAAATAATATAATTATGTTATATTAAAATAATATATTGTTATTATAGTAGTAATAAGAAATGAAATTTAATATAACATCTTTACTTACAAACTTTTATTAAAAAAATTAATGTTTCACAATAATTAAAAAAAAACTTATATTAATTGTGTTTATATTTTTAAGAGTAATAAATACTTTATTTTTATTATAATACAACAATAAATCAAATATAAATATTATATTATAATTTAAAAAAAATAAAAAATTAGCGAACAATAATAAATCATATTATGATAATAAAAAATAGCATTATTAATAATTTAAAACATTATATTGATTCTTAATAAAAATGGATATTTTTCGTCATCTTCCATTCATTATTTTTTGTCTTCTTCCAGCTCATTTGTTTCTTTTAACTACTTTTATTATGTTATTTATCCTTGAAATATTTCATATAATTTTTTTCATTTCTTGTATTCTTCATTTATTCTATTTTTTACTTCTATTATTCTGTTCTTCTAGTTAGTTATCATGTTTTATGTTTTCTTATTCTTCTTCTTGTTAAACATCTTTTTATAATACACCTTCCACATTTCAATTGCTTAATCACATTATTATTTTTAAGAATATGCAAAAATTATTATTACTTTTTTACCACATTTTTTGAAAAACAATATTAATCATTTTTATTATAATTATAATTTAAAATTTATTTTATTGATTTAAAATATATTCATATTTTTGAATTGCTAAAAAATAATTATAAATTATGAATTTACTCCTATCCTTTTCAATCTCCTTTTTATAATTAGTTGTCATTCATTTTGTTTATATTGTTATAATATTCTTTTCTATGTTTGGTAAAAATGTGAAAAAAATTATTTTTTGTTATTTTTTGGGTAAGTTAAGAATAAAGTTATTTATCTATTTTCATTAGAATTCAATAATTAATAAATTTCATTTTTTAGTTTCCTTTTTAGTATTATTATGATATAAATTTTATCATTTAAATATTAAATTACAAGATTATCAATAAATGTATTATTTTTTTATTGTTTAAAGTTATAATTTTTTTCTTATGATAGTTTTAAGCATAATAATAGCAATAATCATAGAAAATGCTCAAATTTACGTACAATTATCATTCACTTGAGAATAAGTTTTTATACCTAAATGATTGTTAGAGGAGTTTTTTGTTAGATATGGTCAACATGATCAATAATAGTTGTTTTTTACTCTAATTCTTAGGCATTTACTCAAAATGATTAATTTTTATTCATAAGAAATATAATAATAAAAGAATTAACTTTTTAAATAAGTAAAACTTATTTAAGAAAAGAAACAATATTAAATTTAAAAACTAGTTATGCTTATAAATATTGCTTTATTTGTTAAAGACTTATTATAATTTAAATGACATACTTCTAAATAATAAGAATAATTAACTAGAATTAATCTTATTTAAAATTTTTTCTAAAGGGCTATAATGGCAATTAATAATTACAACATTTCTTAAGAGAAGTTGATATAATAGTTATTCTTATTACAAATAATTTCATTGTTCCATTCATGAATAATTTTAATGAATTTTCAAAAATTATAATTAATGATGCCATTCTTTATATTTTCTTCACAAAATAATAGTGTTATTGGATTAATAATTAATTCTTCTTATTCTTGATTTATCTCTCTCCAATATTATTCTCTCTTTCTCACTCCATCTATGTCCTTTTATTCATATCATTTCGATCACAAAATATTTGTGCTTCTCTGTATGTCTTTTATCATAGCCTCTATCAACTTTTTCCTAAAATTGTCTCTTGTTTTTTTGGTCCTTCTTAAGCTTTTTTTTGTACTGCTTATTTCTCAATTCTTGTCCTCTCTATCATTCAATTAGTGTCTCTTTTTAAAGCTATTTCTTTACATTTCTCTTTATTCCATTTTATCGCTCTTTTAATCATAATATCTATTTACCTCATTCTTTTCCTTCTCTCTCTAAATAAAAATCTTTATCAATGAGTCACTTTTTCTCTATGGCTCATAAATCTCTCACCTCCATTTCTCTTTCTATTGCCTCATAAGTTACATATCATTCACTTAGTCTCTCTGTCTTTTATATGACCTTCCTAAGTGTTCCTTTTTTCTATCCGTTATATCTCTCTTTTTTATCTCATTGTCACAACCTATGTCTTTTTTTAGTGGTATTTCTTTATGTAACTTTTCACTACCTCTCTTACAACTCTCTCTCAAATCTATCTTTTCTCATTCTTTTTGTAAATCTCTTCTCTTTTTTTCTCACCCATCTCACTCACATTTTCACTTTTCTTTGTTACCTTGTGCATTCTCTCGCTAGATTCATTATCTATGCAACTTTTTCTATTTTTCCTTGTTTATCAAACAAGGACTTTATTGTCAATTTTTTTATCAGTCCACGACTATTCTGTTATCCCTCTACTTGCTAAACATTATCTTAAGTTGATCTCCCCTTTGGTCTCACTGACTCCTCCTATTTACATTCTATCAACCTTCTCTATTATCTACAAAACATAGCTATCATTCTCTTCTTCCAATTACTTATCTTTTTCTATCTTTCTTTCTCTCTCTATGGCTCCTTATTTTTTTCTTCTTCACTTTGTCTTATTTTCCTCTTCCTCTTCTCCATTCCAACTGCTTACTGTTTCTCTCCACCTCCTCTCTCTTTTGGAATCTTTCTCTTTCCTTCCAATTGTTTGTGTTGTTTACTTTATCAATGCCTTACTTTATTTGTGTATCTCTACTCTTTCTGACTTATTTGATCTTTCACAATACCTCTTCGTATTTTTTCTTTTCACATTTCTCTAAACCCATCTTTCTTCTCTCTTAATTGTATATAATTCATGCTACTCACATTTTTTCCTGTTGCTCTCTCATAATTCAATTCTCTCATCTCACTTTTCACTCTTCACTCCATATTTTGTATTTATTATGCTTTTTCCTGTAAAATGTACTTTTATTCTTAAATATGAGTTCTTTATTTCCCTCTTCATGTGTCATCTATACCTCTATTTTATTCTCTTTTGTCTCTCAGTCTTTCTCTGTCGCTCTTAATCTTAGCCTCTAATTCTCCCTCCCATCCCTTTTATCGCACACATCATTATCTCCATTATCTCTCCCCCTCTATCTCTTATCACTCTTCTTTCCTTCCGACTCATCCTTCTTAATCTCTTTAAGGAACATTCCAATTCTAATTCTTTCTTCCCTTCTCAACACTCAATCTCCAAAATCTTATAGTTTCCCTTTCATTTTATTTCATTCAACTAATGCCCACAATCTTCACTCCCACATTTTCCCATTTTTTGTTTTCTTCCCTATCACGGTTCCTTGTGGATTTTGTGCTTTCTTTTTCTATTTTTATCTCTTTATCATTCTTCATCTATCTTCTAGTCTAAATTTTTTCTATTTGTTGTTTACATCATTATATTCCTCTTCTCTCCCTCTACTCTTTCGTTTGTTCTTGCACTTTGCATCTCTCTTTTTTTGTGTATCTATTTTTATAAAAACCTATTTTATCAAACTTTTCATATATCTCTTTTCTCTCACTTATTTCCGTCTCTTTATTTTCTCTATTTTAACACCCCTTTTTTTCTCTCTATGTCCCTTTGACTTGATATTTCTTTGTCTATTCCTCACTTTTGCTACATTTCCTTTTATGTTAGTGTATCTGGTCCCTTTACATTGCATTCTTTCTCATAGTATTTACCTTTTCTTTATATTATCACTCTTTTTTCAAGGTCTTCTCTCTTTTTACCTTATACTTTATTTTCTTTCTATCTCTCCACTTATACTTCTTTACTTGTCAAATTTTATTTATGTTTACATGTTGCACTAATTATTGCAAACTTTTCTTATATGTTCGACACTTTTCTTCTACATCTATATTTATTAACCTCTTTACCACTTTGGTCTCTATGTATTAGTCCAACTCTTTGACTTTGAATTTCTTTCTCTTGTTGACTCTTCATTCTCCCTGACCTCACCTCTTTTTATGTTATCTCAACCTCCTTCTTATTCAACAATTCTTTCTCATTCTATTACCTCCATATATTCTCCATCAGTTTCTACCCTCATTACTTCTCTCTTTAACATCATCAATTCTATTCTTACTATCTCTTGCTCCCATTTCTTCTCTTCTATATCCATCATTCCTTTACCTCTCTAATAATTTCTTTCAACAAATTCTCACTCTCTTCTCTCTTCTATTCTCTTCTGTCTAATTATCCTATTATTGTTCCTCTAATTCCTATCTTTTGGCCTCAATTTCTCTCCTTCCTCTTCTTTTATATCTCTAAGGAGCTCTCCATAGCCTCTATCTCCTAAATTTTCTATTTTTTATCTCTTAATCTCCATCTATGTTCTTTATTTATTTCTCTCTTATTGTCAAACTATCTCTCAATGTCTTTTCTCTCTCACACTCTCTCCCTTCACCACACTATCTTGCCTTTTTATTCTCTCTATCTACTTTCCATTTTATATCTCACATCTCCAACTCCTTATCTTCAACCACATCTACATATTGCTCTATCTCATTTTCTCACCACTCATCTATTGCCTTGGCTCCCTTTCTTATACCTTCAAAATCACATAATGTCTGCATCTCTAAATACCTTCTTTCCCAATTGGAATATCTTTTTAACTTTTTCTCAATTCCACTATCATTCAACCTCTCTCCTTTTTTCTCCTTTTCACAATTCTCTCTCTTCCACTCTATGTCTCACTTGGTCTATTTTGCTTGTTTCACTTCCCAACTATCATGCTGCCTCGCCTCTTCTTTCATCGATCTCCAAACTACTCTAATCTATTTCCTCTCTCTCTCTCCCTTCAATTCTCCTTTAAACTTTTGTTCTTCTTAATTCGTTTTCCTTCTTTTTCTCTGTGACTCTCTCTGCTAACTCTTTTATATCTCTTTCCTTTTCCCTATGTTATGTTATCTTCTCTTTATATCTAAATGATTCTTGCTCTTATTTAAATCAAACTCTTCATCTATCTTAACTTTACATCACGTTTTTCTTTTTATTTTCTATTTATAATACTCTTTAGTACTCTCTCTTTTACCTTGCTCACTCCTCTATTTCTTTGTGTTTGAGACTCTTACAAATTCTATCTCAACAAATGCACTATTCTTTTATCTCCATATTATTACACCATCATCTAATTTTATAAATTGATGCTTCCACCCTCAAATATTCCTTATCTAATACGCCATGATTATCTCTTTCTTAATCTACCTTTCTCACTTAAGCTCTTTCTCGTTGTCTTTCCTCTATTTCTTTTTCACTCTCCTCTTTAATATCCTTATAACAATTTGTTCTATCTTACTCTCCTACACTATAATGAACTCACTATCACAAAAATTATCTGTTAAATATTATTTATAGCCTCTCTCTGAACATTCTCTATTTCTATTTAACTAAAAATATTTGATGTCATCTTTTCCTCAAAATTTCACACTATTTTCTATACCTCTTTATATCACACACCATTGCTTTTCCTAGTTTCAATTTTCTCTCAGTTATTTTTTCTTTCAAACTCTTTTTCATATTTTCTTTCACTCTCTCCACTAAATACTTTCCGTCATTTTCCTTTCCACTCTCTCTCTCTTTCTCTCTCTTAAATTTCTCTCTATAACATATTTTCTACTTTCTTCTTTTTAACTTCCCTACTTCCACACTCTCTTCTTCTTTATATCCCTTTATCTTGTTCTCTTTAGACCTATTATCTCTTATCTTGCTCTCATTTCTTTTATTCTTACACTTATTATTACCTCTTTCTCATTCTACCGCACTCCGACATTCACTTTCTCTCTCTTTGCTCCTTTATTTTTTTCTCTCTTCCTCACAACTTTTCAAATATGAATCACTTCCATATTTCTATCTTTCTTTCTTTCTCACTTCCTCAGTCTCTATCTTGCTCTAACATACATTCTCTCATTTGTTATCTATCTGTAGTAATATTTTTATCTTTTCTCTTAGTTTTGTTATTTTTATTTTTCTAGATATACTTTATTTTTACTTTGTTTCTAACATCACCCACCTTTCCTTTTTTATCTTTTTCTCTCTCTATCACTTTTTCTAGAATTCATTGTATGTCTTTTTTAAAAATCCAATTTGATAAAAAAATTTACAAATAGAATTAAAAGCTTGATATGAGTTAAAATAAGAATATTTAAGTAAATAAATTAAAAAATAGTAAAGTAAAATATAAAAATTATTAATTTTTAATATATTAAATTTAGAAAATGTCTTATTATTTTAAATATTTATCAATGCTACTTCTCATTAATACGAAAAGTAATTACAAATTCAATTTAGTAGTATAATGAATATTATTTAAAAAATAGATATACTAAATCTATTTAGAACAAAATAAGTACGTTATATTAAAAATATTGCAATTATTCCGTAATTACAAATAATAATTATGATTTTAAAGTATTAGTAATATAAAAATAGAAAGATAGATATATTATTTTATGAGTTAAAAATGTAAAATTAATTAATAAAAAAAAGAACTATTATGATAATCATCAATCGTATTATTATTAATTTTTAAATTTATATTTATTCTTATTAAATATAGATATTCTTAATTATCTTTCTTCATTCTTTTCTGTCTTCTTTGAACACATTTTTTTCTTCTCACTCTTTTTATTATGCTATTTACACTTGAAATATTTGATAGTTAATTTTATTCTTTTCATAGTTTCTTCTTTTATTCTAATGTTTTTTATTTTTAGTATTCTATTTATAAAGTTAGTTATTGTGTTCTACATCTTCTAATTCTCCTTCTTATCAATCATGTTTTTTATAATTGCTCCATCAAGATTTCTCTTTCTTAATCATATTGTTTCTTTTAAGAATAGGAGAACGTTAAATTATAAATTTTTTTAATTGTCTTTTTATAATATGTTCTTATTTACTTTTCTTATTTTGTATTATAATACCTATTCTAAAATTTCAATAATGGAACGAAAATTTTTTCTTATGTGTTTTTTTGGATATATTTGAAATTAAACTATTCATTATTTTTTATTGCAATTTAATAATTATTAAAATTAATTTCTTTTTTTAAGATAAAGAAATTAATTTAATGATTTAAATATTTAATTACAAGATTATGAATAATGTGATTGTTATTTTATTCATTGAAGTTATAGCTTTTTGAAAGACAATTCTAAGCATAATAATAACAAAAATAATAACAAATGTTCATATTTCAAATATTTGATATTTTCTTACAAAGATTAAGGCTATAAATAAGATGAGAATAATTTTTTTTTAATTTTTAAATGTTGGTTAAAGTAAAGTTTACTAGTTATGGTCAATACTATTAGTAACAATTAGTATCATCTCTTATTTGTAAACAATTATTCAAAATAACTAATTATTAATGATATGAACTATAACATTAAAGATATAGCTATTTAAATATGTAAAAAATTTTAAGAACAAAAAAATTTTAAATTTAAGAAATTGTTCTGTTAAGAAATTATATTACTTTATTTGTAATGAATTGTAATTTAAAAGAAAATTTTCAACATTACAAATAAATAATTAGAATTAATCTTAACATAATTAGAGTGAATAAATAGAATTCTGAAGTACTATAGTGGTAACTAATAATTACTACTTTAGTAAGGAAAAGTTGATATAATAGTTATTCATATTAAAAGATTTAGTTTGCTATAATTTTAGTTAATAATTTTAAAAGATTTTGAAATAATAATATTAATCATACCATTTTTTATTTTTTCTTCTCAAAATAATATTTCTTTATAAGATTAATAATTAATTCTAGTATTCTTCCTCCAACTCTGTCCAATATTATTCTCTCTTTCTCTCTCTATCTAAGTCCCTTTTTCCATAACTTTTTCTCAAAAAATATTTCTTCCTCTCTTTCACCTTCTATATCGAAGCCTCTATAATGTTTTCTCGTAATTTTCTCTCTTTCTTTCTAAATTTTCTCTTTCTTAAGCTACTTTTTTTTATATTGCTTCTTTCTGTGTTCATATCCTCTTTTTCTTTTGATTAGTGTCTCTTTTTGAGATTTCTTGTCTTTATTTCTCTCTTCCTATTTCTCATTTTTTTAATCCTAATGTTTTTTGACCTCCTTTCTTTCATCTCTTTCTCTCTCTAAATAAAAATCTATCGTGATTTCACTTTCTCTGTACAACTCCTTAATCTCTCTCACATCCCTTTCTCTTTGTATCTCCTCTTAGGTTAGATATATTCACTTAATATGTATATCTATCCTATATATCACCTTCTCTAGTTCACAATTTTTTCTCTTCCATATTATAACTCCCTTTTTTATCTCATTTGCACAACCTATAACTCCTTTTCGAGTTGTAATTTCTCTACATAATTTTGTACTACCTGCCCCATAATTCTCTCATAAATCTATCTTTTTCCTCTCATTCTTAATCGGATATCTCTACCACTCTTTCGCTCACCATGTTCTCACCCATCACTTTCTTCAAACTCTCATTTCCATCAATATTCTTCATTACCTTCTGCATTCTTTCACTTCATTTATTATCTTTGTAACTCTCTCATTTTTTATCTTCTATATCACACTATGACTTTATTTTCTTATTTTCCAATCTCTTCACCATTATCTGGTTAGTCCTCAGCCGACTCAAACACTCTCTATAGTTAATCTCTCTTTTGCCCTCTTAACTCTTCCTCTTTTAAATCTATCATTCTTCTCTTTATTTTTCATCAATCATAGCTATGACTTTCTCTTCTCACCCTTTTTCATCTTCCTCTTCGTCTTTTTATCTCTTACTACATGCTCATTCTGTTTCCCTTCTTTCTATCGTATTTCCTTCTCCTTCTTCTCCTTTCCTACAACTAACTCTTTCTCTCAAAAAATTATCTATATTTTGGAATATATCTCTATCTTTCCATTTATTTGATCTTCCACTTTGTCGATGACTTTCTCACCTTTTCTGTCTTGTTTCTCTTCTTTATATTTGATTTCTTATTATGCCTCTTTGAATTTTTTCTTCTCTCACTTCTCTTTACCCAACTTTCTTCTCACATCACTCTAAAATTAAAGGGCCACAATCTTTTTTTCCTACACTCACACAACCATTCTCACTTTTCACTTTGTGTTTTTTACTTTTTATTACCTATTTATCCCCCTTTGCACATATAAAACTCACCTTTATTCTTTCACTTGTATTCCCATTTTATCTCATCAATAATCACTTATGTCTCTACTCGTTTCACTTGTCACTCTTACAATCTATCTCTATCTTTGTTAATCGTAACCAATAAATCCATTCTCTTGTATCTTCTCTCTTTCCTCTGTATCTCTTTTTTCTCTCCCTCTATACCTCTCCTCACTCTTCTTTTCTTCTTCAATGTCTTTTTTCTTAATCATTCTAAGGCATTTTCTAGTTCAAATTCTCTCTTACTTTCTTTGTACTCAATCACAAAAATTTTTCATTTTTTTATTTTTTTATTTCATTGAACTCTCTCTCACATTATTCCCTCCAACTGGTTCAATTTTTTTTCTCTACCTTATCATTATTCCTTGAGGCTCTTGTCCTTTGTTGTTCTATTTTTATCTCTTTATCTTTCTTTATCTATATCTCAAACTGTATTTTTTCTATTTATTTTTTATCTCTTTGTCTTCTGTCTCTCTTTTTTCATTTTTTCTTTATTGTTCTTTATATCTCCAACTTTGTGTATCTATATCTTTAAATATCATATTTCTCACCATTTGCTTTTATCTCATTTCACTTTATCTTTTATTTCATTTTTTTATCTCTTATTTCCACTTCTTTCTATTTTCTCTCCCACATTTTGCACTCCATTTCTCTCTTTATGTCCCTTTGACTTAATATCTCTTTATGTGCTCCTCATTTTTGTTGTTTTTCGTTTTGTCTCAATGTATCTAGTATCTCTATTATATTCCTTTTTATAGTCTATCTTCTCTCTCTATTATCACTCTTCTTTCTTGCTCTTCTTCTTCTTTACATTATTCATCATTTTTTATCTTTCTCTCTACTTATACTTTTTTAATCATCAAGTTTCAATGTTTGCATGTCTCTTTAATCTTTATCTCTACCTTTTATTGTATATTTTATACTTTGCTTCTCTCTCTATATTTATTGACTTATTTACCTCTTTTCTCGGTATGTATTAGTCTTATTCTTTGTCATTGACATTTTTTTGATGTGACTTCACTCTTCCTAACGACACCTCCTTATATATCGTCTCAACCGACTTCCCATTCACTCATCTCAATCACCTATATCCAAATATTATCTACTTGTCTATACTTGTATGACTTTTCTCTTTAATATTGTGAATCCCATTCTTGTTATCTCTTGCTCCCTATCTCTATTCAACTTTTTTATCCATCATTCTTTTATTTCTCTAAAAATTTCTATCAATTCTTTATCATATGCTTCTATATCCCTCTCTCTTCTCTCTGCTTCTCCTACTATCATGCTTGTATTTTTTAACATTTCTCACCAATTTCTCTCATCCCTCATCTCTTCTCGTATATCTCTCATATTCTCTCCATTCCCTTTATCTCCTTATCTCTTTGTTTTTGGTCGCTCTCTATATTCTTGTATAATTATTCTTCTCTTATTGTCCAACTATCTCTTAATGTCACTTTTCTCTCTCACAAACTCTTTTCACCACTCTATCTTGCCTTTTAACTCTCTCCATTTGCTTTTTAATATATATCTCACATCTACATCTCCTTATCCTCTTTATCTTCTCTATAAGGCTTTATGTCTTTAACAGATCACTCATCATTTGTTTTTCCTTTCTTTCTTATAACTTCATAATGTCTCCATGTCTCTACCTTAAAATTCCATCTTTTGCAATGGAATTTCTTGATAAGTTTCTCTTTATTCAAATATCACTCAAGCCCCCACTTACTTTCTTTATTTCACACCTCTCTTTCTCCTTTACTCAAGATTTCTCTCGTTAACTAGTTTTAATTCTCTCTTATCCTGCTAACTATCTTTCTTCTTATTTCTTCTGGCTCTAACCTTCTCTAATCCCTTTCCTCTCTCTTTCTTTCACCATTCTAATCTCCTTTAAACATTTCTTCTTTCTAATTCTCCTTTCTTTCCCTCTAACTCTCTTCGTTAACTCTTTTCTATCTCTTTCATTTCCCATCCCACACATTATCTTCTCTTTATTTCAAACTCAATTTTTTATCCCATATATATCAAGCTCTTTATCTATCTTAACTTTCCATCATTTGTTCTCTCTCACCCACTCTACTTCATTTCTCTCTATCAAAGTTTCTTAACCAATTTGATCTCAACTCACTATGTCTTTCCTTATATCCACGTTATCACTCCACCATCTAACCATATAAATAGATGCTTCCTCTTTTACTTATTCCTTCTCTAACATCTATGATTCTCACTTTCCTTCTTTATCTCACTCCTTCACTCTCTTTCAATTAATCTTTTCTTTTAATTTCTTTTTCACTCTCTTCCTCTCCCATCTCCATAAAATAATCCCTTTTATTTTTCCCACACTCATTTTCTCTCTCACACTCTATAATGTACTATTTCCTATGAAATTTATCTCCTAGTATTATTTGTCACTTTTATGTAAACATTCACAAGTTTTATTTAACGATAAATATTTATCTGAAATTTTTCTTTCTATTACTTTATCTGGCGACCTCTTTTTTACCTTTTCTAATTCGTTCTACTTTGTTTACTACTCTGTATCATACTTTATCTTCTTTATTAGTTTGACTTCTCTTTATTTAAACTCTTCCTCATATTTTCTTATCCTTGACCACTACCCTACTATTTTCTTTCTTCACTTTCTTCCTTACCCTATTTTATTCCCTGTATTTTTTTCTTTCCAACTCTTTCTTTACATATTTTCTCTCTCACACTATCTACCAAATCTTTCCAATCACTTTCCCTTCCCCTCACTCTATTTTTTATTTCAACTAAAACATAGCTTTAGCTATCTTTTATCTCCATATTTTGCCTCTCTTTAATTTCTCTTTTTGATAGACTACCAACCTTTTTCTCTTTCTCTTACTAAATTCCATATTCTTTCCTTCTCTATATCTCTTAGACCTATTCTCTTAAAACCAATTCACTCCTATAAAACTCACTCTTCCCTTATGTCCTCCATTTTTATTTACATTCTTATTCTATCAATTGATGTTTCCTACCACTCTTTTCTTTTACCCTAACTCTCAACTATTATCTATTTCTCATTTTACCTCACTCCCTTGCTCGCCCTCTCTCTCATCACTCTTTCATTTATTTTTTCTCCCTTCCTCTTAAATCTTCATATATTAGTCTCTTTTATCTTTCTCTTTTGCTCATTCTCTATTTCTCATTTTATCAAGCATTTACTCTCCAGCTATGTATATGCCACCATTGTTTTCCCCTTTTCTCTTTGTCTTCTCTTCTTTTATTCATCTAGATTTATTTTTTTACTTTTTTTCTCACCTCTCCTACCTTTCTTTTTTATCTCCTCCCTCTTACTATTCGTGTTCCTATCATTAATTACATATCTATCATTAGTATCCTTTTTTGTAAGACAGTTTAAAACTAGAGCTAAAAAAATGATACATATCAAAATAACAATAATAGGATAAATAAATTATGACTAGCAATATAATGTATAGAAATCATTGATTATTATTATATTAAAATTCATAATTAATTTATAACTATTAATGGTTTTAAAAATGAATTGAATTTAAGATCAAAAACATAGACAAATAATATTTGTTATTTTAGTTAACATTATTTGCAAATTGAAATAGATATAATAAATCTCTTTAGTATAAAATAATTACTTTGTTTTAAGAAATATCTTTCTTATGTTAATTATAATGGATAGTAAAGTTTATTACATTATTATTATTTTAATTTTTTAATAAAACAAATAACCTTGTACAATAATTACAACAACACATATATTAATTATTATTATGTTATTAATAATAATAATTAATATTTAAATTATTAATATTATTGCATTAAAAAATATTAACATTGTATTATGTATTTTAAAAAGAAATTCATCAACAATAATAAAACAATATTATAATAATCATCAATTATTGTTAAGAATTTAAAATTATATATTTATTCTTATTATATATAAATGTTTGTATTCATCTTCCCTTTCTTGTTTTTCATCTTCTCCTAACTCATTTGCTTCTTTTGACTCCTTTTATTGTCATATCAACACTTGAAATATTTCATATACAATTTTATTCTTTTTTTCTTTGCTTCTTTTATTGTCAATCATCTTTTTGTAATTACCACATCAAGGTTTCTTTTTCTTAATCATATTATTATTTTTAAGAACTAAAAAGTTGAAAAGAAACTTATTTTTTCATTATTTTAATCTTATTTTTTAAAAATAATAGTATTTATGATAATTTTTAATTTTATAATTAATTTAATTAATAAAAATATAGTCTTATTTTGTATCTACTAAGAATAAGATAAAAGTTAGTTACAAATTTATGCCTTTCTTTCTTAATCTTCCTTTTATAAGTAGTACCTATTCATTTTTCTCAAATTATATTGGGATATTCTTTTCTAAAATTGGACAAAAAAGAAGAAAAAATTATTTATTTATTTACATATCCTTAAAAACTATTTATTATTATTACTAAAATACAATAATTAATATTTTTTATTTTTATAACTATTACAAAAAAATAAACTTCATAATTTTTTATATTCACTAATAAAATTATGAATAATGTTATTATTGTTTTATTCCTAGTAATTATAAATTCTTTTCCTAAAATAAATTTTAGCTTAATAATAATAATAATAAATTATGATATTTTGTAATATTAGTTTTTTATGCAACAACATTAGAGTTATATTTCACGTGATAGTAACTTATTAATAGTTAAATAATGGTTAGATTTTTATTAGTTATGGTCTATAATATGAGTAGCAGTTGTTATGACTAATTTTAATGATTATTAATAAAAATTAATTATAGTTGATAAGAACTATAATAATAAAGAGTAAGCTATTTAAAGAAGTAGGAAATTATTGAAGAACAAAAAAATTGTAAAATTTAAAAATTAGTTATGCTAATAAATATTACTTTATTATTTAAAAATAATTGGTAATTTAATATTATTGTAGAGTAATATAATTAAAATTAACAATTACTACCTTGTTAAGTGAAGTTGATAAAATGGTTATTCTTATTAAAGAAAGTTTATTTTTTTAAAAATAAATTTATATTTTCAAAGAGTTTTTAAAAATTACTGTTAATGGTACTATTTTTAATATTTCCTCACAAAATAATATATCCTTAAAGGATTAAAAATTAATTTTTATTACTCCTCCCCTATTTCTCTTGATCATTATTCTCATTTTCTCTCACTATCTGTGTCCTTTTACCCATTATTATTTCTCTCACAAAATATTTGGGCCTCTAACCTTCACATTCTTTATTTTGGAGTCTATCATCTTTTTTCCAAAATTGTCTCTATTTCGTAATCCTCTCCTTCCTAAGTTTTTTTCCTATTACATCTCTCTCTTTTGTCCTTTTAATGTGTCTTTTTAAAATTATTTTGTTGCATTGTTCCCTTTTTTCATCTCTCTTAATCATAATGTTTGACTCCCCTTTTATCTTTCTTCTATTTTCTTTCTAAATAAAAATCTTTATCAATGTGATTCATTCTCTCTATGACTGATTAATCTCCCTCACCTTGACTTGTCTTTATATCTACTTTTAAGCTACATGTCATTTACTCAGTTTCTCTCTCTTACGTATCACCTTCACCACTTTGTGATTTTTTCTCTCCTTTATGATATATCTTTTTTTTCTCATTTTCACAATCTATGGCTCCTTTTTTGCTTTATCTTTTCTATGTAACTTTGTATTATATCCCTTATAATTCTCTCACATATCAATATTTTTGTTTTCTTCCTTAACACCATTTCTTTATCTCTCTTTCTACAATAATTTTCTTACTTATCTCTCTTATCACCTTCTCACTTTTCCCACTTTTCTTTATTATCTTATGGATTCTTGCATTTACTTCATAATCTGTCATTATCACTATTTTTTCAACTCTATCACACTGACTTTATTATCTCATTTTGTTGATCTCTTCATCGTCATAACGCTATTACTGGCCCATCTCAAACACTCTCTATAGCCTATCTCTCTTTTAATCCCACTCTCTTCTTGTTTCACCCTATCATTCTTCTCTCTCATCAATAAATTATAGCTATCTTTCTCTTCCAACTCTTCTCTATCTTCCTTTATTTCCTTCATTATCTCTCATATCCTCCTTACTCTATTATTCCTCTATTTGCCTCATTCCCTCTTCCTCTTCTTCCTTCCTACAAGTTACTCTTTCTCTTTAGACTTTTTCTCGTTTTGAATCATTCTCCTTCTTTCCCATCATTTATGTCTTCCACTATGTCAATGCCTTACACTCTTTCTCTACCTCCTCCCTCTACAACTTATGTGATCTCTCACTTAACCTCTTTGTATTTTCTCCTCTCTTACTTTTCTTACCCCCACTTTCTGCTTTGTTAACTCTCAAATTCATGCCCTTCATTTTTTTGTCTCTTGCTGTCTCACTTTTTCATTTTCTCGTTTCACTTCGTACTGTTCACTAAGTATTGTGTATCTCTCCCCATTTATTTCTATAAATCTCGCTTCTATTCTTTCACATGTATTCTCCCTTGTCTCCCCATCCATTATTTATGTTTCTATTTCTTTCTCTTTTCTCTCTGACAATTTATCTCTATTGCTTTTTGTCTCATCCTCTTAATCTACTTCTTTTCCTTTTTCTCTTTCTCTTCTCAATCTCTTTTCCTCTCCTTTTTCTATCTCTTCCAGGATCTCTTTCCTTCTTTTTGATATTTCTTCTCATTCTCTATTAGTCACTTTCTTATTTTATTTTTTTCTTCCTTTCTCATTGCTCAATCACTAAAGTTTTGCATTTTTGCTTTTGTTTTGTTTCATTAAACTTTCTTCATTTTTAACTATTGTTCCCTTTTTAACATCTTCTTTATCATTGTTCCTCTAGAACTTTTACTTTCCTTTTTTATTTTCCTCTCTTTATCATTCTCCATTTGCCTCCTAATCTACATTTTTTCCAATTACTATTTTTCTCTTTATATTCATTCTATCTCTTCTCTCACTTCCTTTATTATACTTTATATCAATCTCTTTATGTATAAATCTTTATAAATATTTTTTATCAAGCTTTTGTTTTGTCTCTTTTAACTATATCGTCTATCTCATTTTTTCTCCTATTTGCTACTTCTTAGTAGTCTTTCTCTCTTTCACTTCCTCTCTGTCTCTCTCCTTTTATACTCGTTTTCTCTCTCAAAGTTCCCTTAACGTAATACCCCTTTATCCCACCTTCACTTTTGCACCTTTTCTGTTTGTCTCTATGTATTTAGTCTCTTTTTAATTTAGTCTTTATCATAGTCTTTAACTTCTCTCTCTGTTATCACTCTTCCTTCTTGCACTTCTCTCCCTTGACCTTGTTCATCATTTTTTTATCTCTCTACTTATACTTATTTACTGATTAAATTCTTTATGTTAAGATGTCTCTTTAATCTATATCTCTACTTTTCATTATATTCTACACCTTACTTCTACCTCAACATTTATTTATCTTTTTACCACTTTTGCCTCTTTGTATTAGTCAAATTCTTTATCTTTTGCTTTCGTTCTATTGATAACTATTCACAC
Source organism: Vanilla planifolia (assembly GCA_023846275.1). NCBI lineage: Eukaryota > Viridiplantae > Streptophyta > Magnoliopsida > Asparagales > Orchidaceae > Vanilla > Vanilla planifolia. Next base: position 4,909,769 of record JAIUJO010000018.1, read on the forward strand.
TCCTTGACCTCACATCCTTCTATATAATCTCAACATTTTTGTAATTCACTCATTCTATCTCATTCTATTATCTCCATATATTCTCTATTAATTTTTACACACATTGTTCTTCTCTTTAATATTATCAATCACTATCTTACTATCTCTTGCTTTCTATCCCTCTTCATCCTTTATATCCACCATTCTTTTATCTGTTTAATAATATTTTTCAACCCTTTATTTCTCACCTCTCTTCCACTTTCTTCTCTTTATAGTTTTGTTTCTTTATCTCTCTATATGTTCTTCTTCAGTTATTTTTCTCTCATTGCCCAACTATCTTTCAATTTCTCTTATCTATCACTCTCTCTTTTCACCACTTTATCTCACCCTTTTCACTCTTTATTTACTTTTTGTTATATATCTCACATCTCCATCTGCTTAAGTTCTCTGCCTTTTATATATTACTTTGTTTTATTTTCTCACCACTCATTCATCGCTTACCATCTCTTTCATACACCTTCACAATTGCTTCATGTAACCATCATTAAATGCCTGTTTCCCCTAAAGAATATCATCCTAACTTTCTCTTTGTTTCACTATCAGTTGACCACTCTCTTAGTTTTTTTATTTCACACAAATCTCTCTTCCACTCTATGTCCCTCTTTTTTTATTTTACTAGTTTCACTTCTCTTCTGTCATGCTCACTATCTTTATTCTACTTTCTTGCATCTCTAATCCTTGTCAATCTATTACCACTATCTTTCTCACTTTATTCTATTCTCTTTTAAACTTTCTTCTTCTTAACTATGTTGCTTGGTTTTCTCTTTCACTCTTTCTATTAACCCTTTTATATCTCTTACCTTTCCTATCACACATTATCTTCTCTCTTTATCTACATAAATTTTTATCTTCTTTATATCACACTATCTATCTCAACATTCCATCATTTTTGTCTCTCTTTTTTTCTTTATAATATTCTCCTTACTACTATCTCTTTTATCTTACTTCCTCCAACACACTCCTTCTCCATTTCCCTTTGTTAAGATCTTTTGACCAATTACATCTCAACTTAGTTCCTCTACTCATATCTCCACATTATCAGTTCATCATCTAATCTATTAATTATTGCTTCCTCTCTTATTCCTTCTCTAATAGTCTATAATTATCTCTTTCTTGCTTTATCATACTCATTCAATCTCTTTCTCCCAATCTTGACTCCTCTATTTCTTTTTCTCTCTTTTCCCCTAACATCTCCATATAATAATCGCTTCTTTCTCTCTAACTCATTCTCTTTTTTACTCAGCACGCACTCTAATGTAATTTTTCTCATATTATTTTTTTATCATTTTTTCTCAGCATTCCATATTCTTATTTATCTATAAATATTTTGTATAAATGTTTTTGCCACCATTTCCACTTTTCTACCTCTTCTTTATTTTTATCTCTCCATTTTAGTAGCAATTTAAATATTTATTTTCAAAATAAAATTTGAAAAGAAAATAAAATAAAAAACAAGAAACATGATGTGAATGAAAAAAAGTTATTATGATTAACAAATTAAATGTACTAAACTAAAGAGTAAAAATTGTTATTTTGAAATTAAAAATTTTTTTATGAGATATAATAGTTATCAAAGTAACTTTTAAACAAGAAGAAAAATTACAAATTATCTTTTGTATCATAATAGATATTAGTAGTGAATTGAAATAGACAAAACATTTTTTGGAATAAAATATTTACATTATATTATTAAAAAGTAATTTTTTAAAGTTGTAGATATAATTAATAATTAAATTTATTATAACGTTTAAAATTAAAATCTATTATAAAATGAATAATGCTTTGTAATATTATAAAAATCATTTAGTTGTGTTATTATTATTTTGTTATTAAAAACTACGTTTTTTAATAAATATGACAAATCTAATAACATAATATCATGATTATCGTGATTATTATTATTAATGAAAATTTACATTTCTTGTTATTAATTAGAAATATTAATTTTTACCTTCCTCATATTTGTTTTCTTATTTCATCACATATGTTTCTTCAAGTTCTTTTTATTCTCTTGCTTACCTTCGAAACTTTTCCTATTTTATTTTGTCCTTAATCCTAATTTCTTTTTTATGCCCATTTTTCTTATTATTATACTGTTATTTCGTTCCATTTTTGTACTCTACATTTTCTAATTTTTTTCTTGTTAAAAATCCATTTATGTTATTTCTTTACCATACTTTTTCTTTATTAATCACATTGTTCATTAAAACAATATGTTAAAAATAAAAAACAAAAAATAAAATTTTTAGTAAGTAATTTGTATTAATTAGAAAAAATATTATTTTCAATAAAACTTTTTTAATGAAATAATTAATTATAGAAGTTTTTTTAAAATTTTTCTTAATTAGTAATTGTTAACCATAAGATAATAGCAAGGTATTAAATTATTCTTTTCTTCTTCAGCTTACATTTATCATGAATTCTCATTCGATTTTTCTTAATGTTTAACATTATATTTATTTTATAATTGGAAAATAAAAGGAAAACAAAATATTTTTCTTTGTTTATTTTTTTCTTGACAAAAAACAATTATTACTATTATTATAATTTAATAATCAATTAAATTTTTTTATTTTGATGTTCTACTCACTATTCTTAAGAATTATCTTTATAGTTATATGGCACAATTGAAATATTGATTATTAATAGAGCAAATATAATTATATGTTTTATAATTATAAATTATTTTTTTTAAAAACAATAATCATAACAATAATAATAATTGTAATTTTGTATGTTATTTTTGTACATAGATTGTAATTATAATTAACATTTGAAAATAAGTTTTATGGTTAAAATTTTGCCATATAAAATTTTATTACTTATGGCCAACGGTATTAAAAACATATATTCTAGTCCACATTTCTTAAATAGAAATTAATTATTTATTTAACAAATTATAATAATTTAAATTATTATATGAATAAGTAATCGTGACTTAAGTGACAAAAATTATTAAATTTAAATATTAATTTTCTGATGAGATATTGCATTAAGTGTTGTTAATTAGTAATAATTTTATTAACATATTGTAGATAGTCAGAGAAATTAATTAAAATTTTAACAAGCATAATTAAATATTATTTTTAAAAGGACATCAAAACGAAACAAAAAAACTATTATAGGAATTAAAAATAGTATTATTCTTTGCTTGAAAAAAATATTCTATTACATTGTAATTGTAATTAATAACTACTACAATTATAAAGAAAAATTTATGTAAAGGTTGTTCTTATTAAAATAACTATTTGTTTGCAATAATAATTGATAATTTCAAATCAGTTTTAATAATTATTATTCAAAAAATTTGTATTTTCATCTCACGTTAGGTCAAATTATAGGATTTTTGTTTGTTATTCATGTTAAACTTTTCCTATTCTCTCTCCAACATAAATTTTTCTATCTCTCTATTTATGCCCTTATATCAATTTTCATGTCTCCTACTTCGTCATGCTCATAAAACATTTGGGCCTGTCTTCTTCACATTCTTCATCTAGGCCACTACCTTCGTTTTCAGTAATTCTCTGCTTTTTTCTTGCTCTTGTACAATTATCATTTGTTCTTTCTTTCTATATTTCTTCTTTTTCTCTTCTTTGCCACTTGTCATTTGATCTATCTTTTTTTAAAACTATCACTTACTAATTTCTCTCTATGTTTCTCTTTCTCTCCAACGTAATCTTTCAATTTTCTACAACTTTATATCATTTTTCTCCTTACCTCTCCAAATAACAAGCTCTTTAAATGTCTCCTTTCCTCCCTATTACTAATCAATCTTTGACACCTCCTATCTCTTCCTTTCTCCTCCCTAGCAAGATATAATTCACTGTCTCTCTCTACTTTATGTCACTTTCTCTTCTTTGTTACTATGTTTCTTTTTTTCTATATCTCTTTTTTTTATCTCTCCTATTATATATGGATCTTTTTCGTGTTATGTCTTGTGTCTACAACTTAGTACTATCTCTCTAACACTTTCAATCACTTTTTTGTCATTTCTTCTTTCTTAATCTCTTCTCCCTCTCTGACCTTCACATTATATTTTCTCTTTCAACTCTCACAACACTTTTTCAATTTTTGCAATCTAAATTGTTTTCATTTGCATGCTCTCAAATGCCTTTGATTACTTCTAACTTTGTCTATTTGTTTCCCTCTTATTACATTATGAAGTTTTTTCTCTCTTTGGCAATCTCTCCGTTATTGTTTCAATATCTCTCTTCCCTCCCTAAAACTCTCAATAGGCCATCATTATTTTACAGTCACTCACTCATCTTGTTTTCACTCTATTATTCATCTCTCTCTTATATATGTATTGTAATAATGATTTTCTCTTCCAACTTTTTTTTATCTTTATTTATATCTTTCTTTTTCTCACACTACCAACTTTTCTCTCCTCCTCCTTTGCCTCATTTCCCCTCACCCTTCTTCAATCCCATAACTCTTATCCTTCACAACCTTCTCTTTCTTGTAATATCTCTCCATCTTTCCCCCTATTTTTGCCATTCAATTTATCACTCCTCTTAGTTTATCTCACTCCTTTCTATATCACCCACTCTATCTCTAAAATTTCTCTCCTTCTATTTCATCTTCCTTTTCTTTAATTACTGCCTCTATCGACTCTTTTCTTTCTTCACACTCTAGTTGACTTCCCTCAGTTTGTTGTCTTTTGCTTTCTCACTGTTTCATTCCCTTCTCATACTTTATATTATTCATTCCCGTCACAAATTTCTCTAATTTGTCTCTATAAATCTTACATTCTTTTAATTGTATTCTCTCTTTATGTAAAATTTGGCCTCTTCTCTCTCTTCTTCCTCTAAAATGTATCTCAAAATTTATCTCTTGCACACTTATTTAATTATTAATATTTATTACTTAATGATAATAGTTCTTAATAGTCATTCTTTTTCTTTTAATAATTTTAATTATATTTACAAAAATTCTTAATCATAGAAATTATTTTTTCTTATAAGTGTTTTGCTTCTCCTTGACTCAGCCTCTTAATTCGTTTTTTTCTATTTATTTCTTATCTCTCTTTCTTTTTGGCCTATCCTCCCTATTCCTTTTGTCTCTTTTCTCCTTCCAAATCTTTCTTGTTAATCTCTTTATGGAACTTTCTCAATCCATTCTCTCTTCCTTCTTAAACCCTTTATCATAATAATCTTAAAAAATGTCTTTCATTTTCTTTTATTGAACTCTCTTGCAGACTTCGCTTTCTTATGTTCCATTTGTATTCTATTCTTCTTTATCCCTCTCTCTGTGGTGGATTACCTTTTATTTCATTCTCTCTATTTATCCCTCTTTATCATTCCCTACTTATCTACCTATTTATACTTTATTTTAGTTTTTCTTTATTTTTTTTATTTTCTCACTATATCTCTTCTCTTCCACAACTTTCTTGCACTTTATATGAATTTGTTTGTATATTTATCTCTCATCATATCATTTTTCACCTTTTTAGTTTATTTCTTCTCAACCTTCCCTTTATTTTTTATCTTCTCAGAACTCTATCCCATTCATTCTCTCTCTTATTTATCATTTTTCTTTATTTTTTAACTAACTTTTTTCACTCTTTCATGCACTCAAAGTCACTAAAGCTTTATATCACTTTATCTGCCTCCTACTTTTGCTTACTAGCTATTTGTCTCTATCCATATGTTTTCTCTATATCACTTTCTTTATCATAATGTTTATCTTCTGTCTCCCTCTATTATCTCTCTTCTTTCCTTCTATTCTCTTTGTTTTCCTTATTTTTTTCTTTTTATCTCCTCTCTTACACTTCTCTACCACCTACATTTTATATGTTTGCAAGTCACTTTCTATCTCTATGTCTATTAATTATACTATATCATGCAATTTACATCACCATGTGTTTATTTCCCTTTCTTCTTTTTTTGTATTATTGTAATTATTTTTTTCTTCCTTTCTCTTGATGAATCTTTACACATTTTTGCCCCTTCCCTCATTCTCTCTCATCTAAACCTCCTCATTCACACTTTCCTTCTTATTTTGATATATTCCCCTCTAATCTCTATCACTTTATCCTCTCTTTTCAATGCTTTATAATTGTATCTATCTCATTTGTACTTTCTATAGCTCTTCATTTCTTATTGTCATCTTTATCCATTATTCTTTTGTCTCCAACATAAATTCTAGAAACACTTTACCATTCTTTTTTGTCTTCCTCTATCATCTCTCTATTTCTTCTATTATTATTGTTATCTATCATTTTATTTTTCTCACTTTCTTCCTTTTATCTTGTCCATTACATCTTGTATATGCTCTTTATTGACTCTCTCTCCTTACATACTTATGCTTTTAATTTCTTTCTATCTCACTCTATGTCCTCTTTTGTTTATTTCTCTATTTTCATCACACCATCTCTCTGTCTCTTAGCTCTCTCTCTTTCACCACTCCAACTTGCCTTTTTGACACTACCTTTTTCCCTTTCGTGTTTTATGTAACTTGTGCATCTCCTTATCTTCTCTCTATTCATTATATTTCTCTAATTCCCTTTTTATTCACATGTTTATCTATTTGCCTCTTTTTCTCAAACCTTTAATATCTCACTCAACCTCTCTCTTATATCTCTCATCATTACTTTTCTTCTTTTATCTATTTTATCACTTTCTATCATTATTTTTTCAAGTAATTGTTTATCAATTTTATATATAATACATTTTAGTAGAATTTTTAATGTGTTACCTTAATATTTCCATAAAATAATTAGGTAATTTTTTTATTAGGAAGATAAGAAATACATACTTATATATATATTATAATATGCGAATGTTAATACACATATAATTATTATGGAAAGACATTATAAATGAATTCAAAAATATTATTTCTCTAAAATTTATAAATATATTTTTTATTACTAGAATTTTAAAATTTTGAATATAAATTAAATTATATTTCAACACAAGTATAACAATTATAATGTTCTTCATAATAATTAATTTGTGATATTTAATTTAGACTTTGTATTTTTTTGTTAAAATAAAAAATCCTACTTTTTTAAATAAAACAAAGTATGATAGTTATAAATACACTATTTTATAATAATAAAATTAAACTAATAGTCAACATATATTTCAAGCATTAGTAATATGAAACACAACTACAAAACTTTTCATTTTTCTTTTTTTAAAAATTATTTGATGTTATAAGTAATTATCATGTAAAAAAATCAATAAATTTTATCAGTTAAATTATTAAGATAAGTTTTTATTGAATTATTCTTCTCATCGCTTTATCACTGCCACCATCACTCTCGTGCTCTCTGACTTCCTTCTCTATCCTACAACCTTCTCTTATTCGTCCTCTTATCAGTTTCTCATTCTCTTCCCCTCTCCTTCTCTCTCCTATATCCCCTCTCTTCCATCGTTTCTCTCACTTTTATTCAGTTATTTATTCTCCTTATCTCCTTTATATATATATCACTCTCTCTTAACTTTTACTTTTTGCTCAATATCTCTCTTTATTTAGCTATCTATATCTTTTCTAGTCTCATTATCCCTAGTTTTTACCTCTATCTACTCTCTATTATAATCATCTCTCTCTAAATCTCTCTTCATTTCAAAAACCACTATCAAACTCTCTCTTCTTTTCATGTTAGTATATGTCGATAGTTACTTTCCTTAACTTTTTCTCTTTCTACATGTTCTTTCTAGCATAACCTTGCCTTCAATTTCTACTCTTTCGTTAAGCACCTTCAATTTCCCTTATCTCTTCTTGCCCTATTTCCTTCATTCCTCACTCAATCTTTCTCTTCCTTGAATCTCTCATCACTTCATTTTCATCCCATTTCTTCTTTTTATCTTTCTCGCATTCTCTTAAAATATCTTTTAAAATATTTATATGTAATAACTTTTAGTAGAATATTTTGTATTACTTTATTATTACTATAATAACATTATTTTTTAAAATTCTTAAAAACATGTGCTTATACCATATATCATAATAGTTATCATTAATAAACATAATTTCTTATGCAATAAATTTCTAAATAACATTTAAAGTATTTTTTCAAATTATTGTATATTTTTGCATTTATCATAATATTCTAGATATTTTATTTAAATTTTAATTTTACTCTATACATCATATTTTATAGTTAATATTAAAAATTAAATTTAATTTTCATCTAAAAAATAATATGAATAATATAAGTATTTCGTATTACTATATATTTAAAAGAAACATTGCTTAAAATTTAAATATAACCTTTCTGTTTTATCATCTCTTCTCTTAATATCCCTATTTTCATCTAATTTTCCATAATCTTTCAAGTCTCTATCCTTTTCTTTCATAATATTTATCTCTGTTTCTGTAGTATCTTTTTTTCTAATGCCATCAATTAATATTAACTAAGAAATCTCTCATGTTAAAGGAATCCATGTAACATTTCATGCATAGTTATATTATTTATATTGTATATTTAATGGAAAAGTCAACCAAAACATATGCCTAACATACATTATGATATATTAGTTCTAAAGTATGCATAAGTAATTATATATTTGTTGTATAACTAAAAATAATTTTTGATATTTAAGCTCTATTTTTTTTAAAATGTACACAATTCAGTGGTGTAAAAATTAATAATACAAACATTTCATAAAATGTTTTATTTCATATTTTGTGCTTCATAGTTTTTAAATGTTTTACTATATATTTTAAAAAATTATTATTATGTAGAAAAACATTTATCTATGAATTTCTACTTTCTATGAAGATATAATATAAATATTGTCTCATTAACTAAACATAAGTAAATTATTTAAATTACAATACATTCTAATATTTATAATAAACAAAAACTATTTTTAAAAAGTTTATACAAGAGATAATTTAGAAATTATCATACACAATTTGTTATATTTAGGATAATTGTCATGAAAATATATTTTTTGAAAAATGGGTATTGTGACCACACCAACATTAAAACATTTGGTAAAATTAGAGCTCTAACAATAGGCAAGCTTGTGCTACTAATTTGGTAGTTGACCTTTTTGCAAAAAAAATTCATAGCAATAATTTTTTTGAAGAAAGTGTGTTTGTTTTAATAATACACTGATATTTCTTAATCAATAACTTAATTATATACTTTATTTCATAATTTTCATTTTACTTATTATTTATAAGTGTTATTATTATGAAATGTTTATGATTTTCTTTAAATCCCTCATTCTAGTCTAGATGTCTATCTTCTTTGTATCTCTCCCTCTATCTTCTTGTCCCATTCTAATCTATCACTTTTTGTTGCTCTTATGTAAAATTTAATTTAAAATATTTTGTATATAATTCCTTTTACTATGATATTTTTTAGTTATTTTATTACTTTTCTAGTTATTATTTTTTAGTTATTTTTAAAAATACATGATTATAAAAGGTATTACAATATTTTAATATGAATGAACATAAAATCTGTTATTCGTTTAAGTTATAATTAAAGTTAATTACACTAATGTTTAGTAACTAATAAATATGTTTTATTAATTAGCATAACAATTTCTAATTTTTAAAATTAATTTCAATAATATTTGAATTCATATATAATTATAAAACACAATATTTTTATTAATTAATGTGTAATAATTCACTTTATTTATCTTATTTTACAACTGATAATGAAAATTGAAATTCTTTCATATGAAATATACTATCAAAAATGTAATTAGTTTTAATATTATATATTATTTCTAAGAAGAATAATATACATAGCTTAAAATGTAAATATTCCCTCTTTTTTTTGTCATTTCACTCTTCTGTATGTGTCATAATTTTATCTCTATCTTGTAATTTATGTTATATATTTACTATCATAATAGTAAAAACCATATCTATAATGTTTATTATGTCATATCATTGCAAGAGCCCCAAAACATAATTATATGTTTGTGAAACAATTAATGTTAGTTCTTTTATATTTATTAATTAAGGAGTAAATAATATTATTTTAATATTGTAATAATGTCTAACATTTTTTTCATTTGCTATTTTTACTATACATAGTGAAGAAATTAAAATAAGAAATATAAATACTCAAATAAGTTTTGAAAGTGCATAAAAGTGCTAATAAATAAAATTTCTAAAACCATTCATTATGTTCATGAATTAGTCATAGCAGTACATCATTATAATTCTTATATTTGTTCTACCATTATTACATTGCAATAGTGTATATACTTAGGACCAAAAAGTTAACAATGATTTGCTAATGGCAATATTAATTTGGGCAGTTTCATAACATGTTTTGTAGTACATAATTTCTCATGGCAATCATTTTTCTAATAAATGTGAGTTAGTTTTAATAATGTGTCAACATTAATTGGTATATAATCTTTTATGCAACAAAGTTATCAATAATATTAAAATATTATTTCTTTATAAATTATCCAATATATGTTTTTATCTACCATAATACTTTGAGCTTTTATTATAAATGCAAATTTCACTTGAACAAAGGTATAACTATGGCAAACATTCTTTATTATAATTATGAAATACTATGTATTTTAAAAAATTAATATACAAAGTTTAAAAAGCAAATATTCTTTTTACATTCTATCCTCTTTGTTTTCTTGCTCTATCACTATTTTCATATCTAGTTTCCCATGTTGCAAACATTAATATAATATTTCATGCATCATGTTACTATTCAAATTATGTATTAATAAAATAATTTTTATAAGCTAATGATATATATATATATCACGTTATAACATATTAAATTATGGATAACACATTCTATGTTTGTAATATAATAAGTAATAAATTTATTTATTTATATTTATTGCAATAAAATATAAAATTAATTTCATGATTATAAAAAATAAAAATTTATATGCTTTCGGTTTTTAATTTACAAAATAATGTAATTAAAATAAAAAATTTTAAAAAATAATATTTTCTTATTAATTTAAGATAAATAATATATTAACATTAAAATATATTTTAATTAAAATTTTAGATCATACTAACTAACTAAAGCATTATATTTATATGCTTTTTGTCATTTCAACCAAAGCATTATATTTTTCATTGAATTTAAATGATATTTAGTATTACAACTAATTAACATATTATAATGAATTACTTTAACAACATTGCTTAGTTAATTTATTTAATTATTTGTGTCACTACTTTATTATTGTAACTTTATCTCCTAGTTAATTTCTTTATTATTGTAACTTTATTCTCTTTCAATATTTTTATTTATTCTCTATCTTCTTTATCTTTGCTCTTTTCCCTCTTTTTCTTTTTTTTCTATATATCTCTCAACGTTTTGCTTTAAATCTCTCCCTTTTGCCCTATGAAAGTTCCAATTATGAAAGTTTAATTTTAATGCTTTTAAAGTAAGACATCTAATTACATTAAAAAATATTTTTTAAATTTGTAGAGCTCATTCAAATGAGTACAACGATGTTTTTTAATCTCCATTAGGCCTTTTTGTAACTACTGGTAAATAAAAACTTAAATAAGTTATAATAATAATAACGTGTTGTTTTAAATAATTGAAAATATATAATAAATCTAAAATAAGAGTAATTAAAGTAATGTAGTATTACTAAATAAAAATAATGTAGAGGTCATACGATAAGGGAATGAGAGTGTCATAGTAATATAACTAATAAAATGTAAAGCTTTTCAATAAAGGATATGAATTATATTAAGAAATTGTGTTACAAGATAACAAATAGATGAAGCATAACTTTAGCTATCATGTGATAAGGTAAAGAAAATATAATATAATTCTTTCAAAGACTTTAGGAAATGAAATATTTAGAAATATGAAAATGAATATTTAATTAAAAAGAAGTCATAAAAATGAGTCCATCGATGTTTGTTTAATCTTGAGTAGAGCATGTTTGAAGTTATTCTGAATTGCTAAAATGATTAAAATTTAATAGTAATAAATTCTTTTTTCAATATTATGCTAATATAAATTATTGATTAAATTATGTAAATTGAAGTAATGTGACTAATAATATAAAATTTATGTAAAGAAGATACTAAATAAAAGAATAGAGTAAAATAGTAATATAAAGAAAAGAAATTTAATAAAATATGTTAAATCCTATAGAAAAGTTGCATTCCAAGATGCTAAGAAGATTTAGTGTAACCTCTTCCATCATCTAATTATGTTCAAATCAAAATCTCTCCTAAATAATTTTAAAATACTTGAAAAAAACTTTGAAAAGATGAAAATTAATCGTTAATTAGATAGAGTTCATTAAACAATTTTTAATCTAATTTACTTTATCTCTATTAAACATCTTATGGAACAACTATGAATTATAAAAATAGATATTCTTAAACAATGGACATTTATTATTTAATTTTTTGTAAAATATATTTTAAAACATAAATAACATAAATTGAAGTAACGTTTTATAGCTAAATTAAAGTGAAATAAATGTGACAAGAGAGTAGATTTAGTATTACATAGTAATATATCCAAATTAAACCAAAACCTTTGAAAAAAATAAGATAAATTATATTGAAAGGTTGTATTCCAACACACAAATAAGATTGAGTTTAACGTAATCATTAATGAAGTACAAAAAAATTAAATTTGTTAGAATCTTATGCTTGTTATATGTTGCAAATTATTCGAAATTATTATTTTGCATAACAATAATATTTTTAATTATGAAATATTTCTGCTATTTATTGTATTTATCATTATAATAAATATCAAATATATTATTAAATAAATAAATAAATCAAATAAGAATAAAATAGCCTAATAATAATAATAATTTTTATTATGTTATAATTTTAATTTTTAATAATTAGTTATACAAATTATTTTACAATTGATATAAAATCAAAAATTCTATTACTCATTTAAAATCATAATTAATAATTTTATTTAGAAAAATAATAGAAAATATTTTCTTAATAAAATAAAACTTTTTGATAATATATTTTATTATTAAATAATGTCAATATGTTGTTCTTCTTATTTTTGTAATTCCAACACATACTTTTTTTAATTTTTTTTCTTCAACAAATTCCTGGCCTTTTTTTCTTCTATTCCTCTAATTTTTTATCAAATTCTTACAATTTCTTGCTTTCTGGTATTTACGTTTGAGCCATATTCTTTGTTTTTTCTATTAATCAAAATATTTTTTAAGGAATAATATGAATTTTTTCAAAATATTCTTTCTTTACTTTTGTTAGCTATTCGTAAAATTTATTACTTCATAAGATTGATTTAGAGCATTATTCTCAATAATTTCGAAAATTAAGATAATGTTCAATTGCATTATTACTTTTAATCACATTTCAAGTTAATAATTATTATTTATCCCTCTAATCTAATCAATTATTACTACAAAAAACTTAATAATATAAAAGAAATTATGTGATAGTTTTAAAAAAAATTTATAAAAAGTAATTAATTATGATTTATAGTTATTACTAAGTTGTAATAGTTAGCTAATAATGCTTTTCAACATTATCATATTAATAGTTAAGAACCTTAAAATAGTGAATATTTAAAAAATGGTTATTTATGATATTAATAAATCAATTATCACTTAATTATATCACATAAAGAATTTGATAAATAGTTAAGGAAAATAGAATACTAATAAGGAAATTTATTTTGTAATTATAATTACATGTGTTTTGTTTATAACCAATCATTATAAGTATAAGAAAGAATTATTGTAATTATCATCAATAATTATAGGAAAACATTCCTAATAAATTTCATCAAAAATATTAGTACAAAGTATTTATTATTCTTACGCTTAAACTACTTTTAACAATTATTTATTATTCTTCATTTTTAGTATCAGAATTAAGAATTAGTTATATAGATAACTACTAAGCACATAAGATCCAAATGCAAAAACTATGTCTAACGAGTTTTTATAGCAGTAAATAAGACAATATTAATCAATAATAGAAAATAAATTAGTGAATTTATTATAAAATAATTAAATTAGATAATCAAATAAATTTTAATTATATTTAATTAAAATTCTTCAAGGGAATTTCAAAAGAAAATAATAAATTTTCTCCCTCATCTCATAAATAATAATATTTCATAATTGTCTTGCTCTTTGTTCATCATCTCACTATTCTATATATCTCTCATTGCTAACGAGTTCATGTCTTTGTATATATTTCTAAGTCTCTTGTAGTATGTGCTATACCACATCTCTTTATATCATTTTATATGTCTCTCTAAATAATTTTTTCCCTCCCTAATGTTAAACAAATTTATTATTTTTGATTCCCTTCTCTATATGGTTGTTCACTCTCTCTTATAATGTAATCTCTTGCTCTCAGTCATGTAAGCATTCTCCATATTCACTTAAGTTTTCTTACACTATTATATCTCACTTTATTTTGCACCACTATTTTCTTACTCATATAATCTCTTAATCACATTTAGCCCTTTCTTATTGTCTCTTGCTCAACATCTCCCTCTATCTTCACTTTTGATCATTTCTAAATTTTTATCACGATTTCGCCCAAGTTTTATGACTTTTTTCATTCTATGTCCCCATCTGTCACAATTGACTTTTGTAATTACTTGGTTTCCCACTTTGTGTAACTCTTTATTATTGTTTCTATATCTATATATTTCCCTTCACTATCACAACCATATTTTTTGACACTACCTTTCAATTTTTTGATTTTTCCATTTTCCATCTTATGTATCTCTCATCCCCCTCCACTTATCGTCTCTCTCCTCATTCCTACTCTATCTTGCTCTAATGTTATCTTTCCATTATCCCTTTGTGATGCATAGGTGTACTTTTTGTATTTCTTAATCTTTTTTTGCCTCTCCATGCCTTCTTTACAATTATGAAACCCTATCACATTTTATATTTCTTTGTCTCTATGACTCAATCTCTATATCACTCTTTTTATACCTCTCCATTCTCTCTCCCACTTTCTATTCCATAAATCTCTCTTTCTAACTTCTCTTTCATCATTTATATGCTCTCACTCATTTCTTTACTCTCTTTACTCTCTAATTTTCTCTCTTATCTCTCCTTTGCTTTGTTTTCTCACCATTACTATCGCTTTGCTTTTATGCTTTCTTTTTATCATTAACTTAAATTCTTCCCCTTTACCACTCTTATTCTTTCACTCCCCATTTTTTTAGCCATATCTCAAATTCTTTTAGACCTTTTGACACTTCATCTCTCTCTTCTCTTATATTTTTGTAAATTATTACAATACTACCTCTAACTTCTCTCTCACCCTTACTATCTTTGTCATCTCCTTATTCACTTCATGCTCTAACAATTCAATTTATGACCATTGTCACTTTTATCTTTTCTTGATCTCATACTTTCTCTCTCTGGTCTCTTTGTTTAACCACAAGATCAACCCTGTCTACTTCATTTCCATCACTAAACTATTTATCACTCTTTACCTCCCTAATTATTTTTCATTTCTAGCAATCTATCTCTTCTATTCATTTCATCTTCCTTTCTTTTCCCTATCTAAGACTATCACTCATAGTCGCTTCCTTCTACTTTTGTCATTTATAGTCTCTTAGTTTCTTTGTATCACACTAACTCTCCTCATACTAAATTCATTCCCTTCTTACCCACTCTTTCATCATTGCTACTTGAATTTAAATGCCTCATAAAACGAGTAATAATTAAAGAAAATAATATTTAAAAATGTAAAAATGTTTATTTGGTGTAATGATCGTCAAGATGAGTCTAACGAAATTTTTTATTCCCTATCAAACCTCTTTTGGAACAATTATAAATCACATAATAAATAATAATAAATAAAAATAAATAAAAATAAAGAACAATAAAATTTTTAATATTGAATAAATATATATTAAATGCGAACTAAGATAAACAAAAAAAAAATTGTATGACAAAATTATAGTGATGTAAATGTTGCATGATTGATGATTTAGACAAACATAATACTATAACTATATCAAATGGAAAAATTTATAGATAATAAATAAATTATATGACAAATTTGCATACGAAGATAATAAGGAGATCAAGTGTAATGTCGTGGATTGTAAAATTAGGTACAAGCCCAAACGTCTTGCAAAATTGCCAAAACCCTATAAAGTTATAAAACTAAAAAAAAAAGGAATATTAAAGTGGGTAGAGTTCAATGTGATCGTCTAAGATGTCCCTTATGATCTCTAAATAACCTGATTTTGAATTACTATGAATTATTATGTGAATAAGTTTAAAAGGTAATTTATCATTATTCTATTATTAAGCAAACGTATGTCAAAACTAAAATGAGATAAATTGAAGTAATGTAATGAAATAAATTCATAGTGATGTAAATGTTAAACTAGAAGAGAATAAGTGTTCACAGTAATATAAACAAATAAAAATATAATTTGGAGAAATTCAATGAATTATATTTGAATTTTGTGTTTAAACATAATAAGAAAAATGACTGAAACTTTCTTAATAATCAAATCATGTATGAATCAAAATATCTCAAACAGTATTTCAAAAACCTAAAAAATAAAATATTTCAAAGACAAAATGAATATTAAATTAGGTTGAGCTCATTGTGATGGTTCTAACAATGTTCATTTCATTTCACTCGAGCCTCTTTTGAAATGAATATCAATCATAAAAGTAAATGAGGAAAAATAATAAAAAATTATTATTTTATTATTAGGTTAATATATGTTCAGGTGAAATAAGATTGATTAATACTTTATAATATAACAAAATACTAACAATGTAATGGTCATACTAGAGGAGAATAATTATTCCTCTGTAGCAAAATCAAATGAGTAAGAAAAATTGAGGAAATTATACAAACTGTATGAGATATGCCTACCAAGAAAATGAGGATGTTGATTGTAACCACTCAATCATCAAATAAGATAAAATCCAAAATGTCTCATAAGGTATGAATAAGTATTATAAAAAGTTTATTGAAATATAGAAAAAAATATTTCATTAGATAATACTAATCAAGATATGTCTAATGTCATGTCCTTTATCATGATCAAATCTGGTTGAGATAAACTACAAATTATAAATTATAATAAGCATAAAGAATAAGAAGTTATTATTCAAATAAAATGCAACTAGATTTTAAAGCTAAAAGTGTGATAACCTATAAGGAATATAATAAAACCAAATCAAAGTTTTGTACTTATCACACAACAGGAGATTTAGAGTTACATATTAAACTAATCAAATCTATGAAAAAATTTTGAAAAAGAAATAAATTATAAAATAAGTTTGCATCTAAAGACACTAAGGTTATCAAGTGTAACACCATGGACTGTCAAATATGGCATGAAAGAAAATTATGGAAAAGCATGTCAAATCCCTATAAAAAATATTTGAAAACATAAAAAAAATATTTTATTTCATAGAGCTAATTGAGAAAAGTCAAACCATATTGATTTCAACTAGATTGGATATTATTTGAATTGTTGTAAATTGACATATAAAATTTGTGTAAGGAGTAATCATTTATTATTTTAAAGTTAACTAAATATATATATTAAAGTTGAAATAAGATAAATTGATGAAATATACCAAAACCAAGTAAAAGTAATGACAAGGTCACATGAAGAAGCATTTAAAGTTTTATACGGATTTAACCAAATCAAAGTGAAAAAATTGAGAATATTGGAAAAGATGTACAACAAAGTTGTAGTCCATGTATAAGGTTATTGGGTGTAACATGCTCAATCCCCAAATTTGGTGCTAATCAAAATGTCCAGTCCTTGTTCATAATTATAATGAATTACAAAGATAGATATGCCCAAACAAAAATAAAATATTCATTTAATAATTAATATATATATATATATATATATATATATATATATATATATATATATATATATATAAGAGCTTAAATAAGATAAATTGAAATAAATTAATACAACTAAATAAAAGTAATGTGAACAACACATGATAAAAGATTTCGAGTTACAAGTAATATTTGTCAAAATTAAATAAATTTTATGGGAATGTTGCATTTACATAAACTAAGGCATTCAAGCGTAACATATCTCAGTCACCAAATGAAGCTTGAATTGGAATGTTTTCCAAGATGTACCAAATTTCTAAGAACTTTAAAACAATAAAAATAAAAAAATAAATATGTAATTTTATAGTGCTCATCAACCCAACAAATATTTATTTTGTCCTTAGTAGACCTCATTTGGAATTATTATTAATTAAGAATAGAAAAATAAATAATAGTTAGCAATTATTTTAATTTTAAGTGTATGTATTAAAGTGTAAATAAGATAAGTTTAAGCATTGTTGTTAAACAAAGTCAATGCAATGTAAAGGTCAAATGAGAGAAAAATTAGTATAACTTAAACATAAAATAAGACTTGAAAAAAATTCCTAAAAAAGGCGACTTTTTTGATGTTAAAAATTTTAAATATATAGAATTAAATATTTGATTGGATAAAGCTCTTCGTGACCACTCACATGACATTGGGGTCATCTGAATCAGTCATCATGTCGAATTATTATTAATTACCAAAGAAAATAAAAATAAATAAATAAATTATTTAATAACAGGAAAATATATATATATATATATATATATATATATATATATATATTAAAGCTAAAGTTAGATTATCTGAAGCAATGTAATGTAAAAAAGTTAAAAGTAATGAAATGATCACATGATATGAGATTTTCAGTTTTTTAGTAATACAAAAAAATTTGACAAGTAGTTTAAAGAAATTACATTAAATGATTGAGAATGCTTTATACTAAGATACTAAAAAGATCAAATTTAACACTCTATAGTTGAATTAGGTAATGAATCAAAATGTCTCATAACCTGTACCAAAATCCTAGAAAATAAAACTTTTAAAATTTTTAATTTTGATCATTCTTTTTTAGGAGTGTGTATGAATTGTAACAATAAATAATTTTAAATAATAATAATTTAGTATCATATTATTAAGGAAATATATATTAATTGTTAAATAAGATAAATTTCAAAAATAAATTTAATAAAATCAAAGTAATGTAAAGATCACATGAGAAAAGACGAAGAGGTATATAGCAATATAAAAAAATCAAAGAAAACATTTGAAAAGAAGAAATAAATTATATGACAAAGCTACAATCAAAAAAGATACTTAAGAGATCATACTTGATCATCAAATTAACAGCAAACAAAAAACTTCATAATACCTACCAAATCTAAAAAACCTATTTTATAAAAAAAATAAAAAACAAATTTTACAAAGTCTTCAAGACGTTTTTAACAACTTTTGTTTCACCTCAATTGTACCTCATCTTGATATACTATGAGTTAAGAAGAAATAAAGTTAAATAATAATAAAATATAAAATAGAAATATTAAGTAAATATATACTAATTGAAAAACATGATAATGCTAAGCAATGAAATGCAACCAAGTTAATGTAATCTAAAGGTCACATGAGAAAAGAATTTATATTTCATTTAATTGAAAACAAGTCAAAACTAAATATTAGATTAAATGAGGCAAATTGAATAAGGTGCATTCCTTATTCCTAACGAGATTGAGCGTAATATTCTTTACTATCAAAATATGTATGAATCAACATGTCATTGAAGCATGAAAAACTCCTAAAAATAAAATATTTAAAAATGTTTAAATTAATAATTATTTATGTGGATCTCATTGAGATGAGTCCATTGACACATTTTTCATCTTGATTGGATCTCATTTGTAATTTTGATAAATTATCAAAAAAAAGATAAATTATTATTTAAATATTAAATAAATCTTTCATGAAATTGAAGTGTGATAAGTTGAGGCAAAGATATATAGACAAATCAAAATGATGTAAACATCATACTTAACAAGATTAAGGGTTTTATAATAATATAATAAACTCAAAATAAAAAAATAATTGAAATAAGATAAAATATTTGAGATAGATGCATTCAAAATTATTTAGAAAATTTAGTGTAATATTCTTGATGATCAAATCAAAGACAAAATAAAATGTCTTATAAAATTCATAAAATCCAAAAAAAAATAGAATATTTAAAAAAATAGAAACAAATTTTTAATTTTATGGAAGTCATTTAGATGAATCCAACAAAGATTGTTTCACGTCCACTACACATCATTCGGTACTACTATAAATTACTAAATTAAATAAGCATAAGTAATAATAAATTATTACTTTAATATTAACTTAATATATATTAAATTTAAATGTATTTGCACTAAAGTAATATATTAAAACCAAATCAAAGCGATGTAACGATCACATGAGAAGAGAATTAGACATTCATATTTATGTAACTAAATCAAAACAAAAACTTTGAAGAAAAGAAATAAATTATAACATAAAGTTGCATTACAAGATACTAAGAAAATTGAGAGTGGCATCCTTGATCTTTAATTCAAGCATGAATCATTGTGTCTCGTAAAGTGTTCAAATGAAAAAAATAAATTATTTTAAAACATAAAACAAATATTTATGTAGAATGAGGTCTATGTGTATAGCCCAACAAAGCTTTTTTTTTCTTTGGTAGACCCTATTCGAAATAATTAATAATTACAAAAATAAATAAACATAAAGATTAGCATTGTTTTATTTTAACTTTGAGTTAATAAATATTGAAGCCTAAACGAGGTTAATTGAAGCTACATAATATGAAAAAATTAATGCAACCAAAACTATGAAACATTCAAAGAAAAGAAAAACATTATGGGGAACTTTCATTCTATGATAGTATAGAGGTCAAATTTAACATCCTTCATCATGAAATCACATAAAAATCAAAACGTCTCACAAAACATGCCAAACCCCAAGTAAAATATAATATTTAGAAATATTAAAAAATTATTTAATTAAATATAGTTTTTTAAGACGAGACAAATGGCAATTATTTTGTCATGTTCAAATATCATATGGAATTACTACAAATTTCCAATCTGAAAAAAGAAAATAATAATCAATTATTTTTTTAGTATTAAGTAAACATATATTAAAATGGATTTGAGTTAACTTGAAATAATATAATAAAACAAAGTCAATGCAATGTAAAGGTCACACAAATGATAATTTTGAGTTACATAGTAATATAACGAAACAAAAATGAAAACATTTGGAGAAATGAGATAAATTTTATATAAAATGTGCATCAAAATTAAGTTTCAAAAAGTGCTAATCATAATAAGTGTAAAGAAGCTTCTTTATCCTTGATCAGGTATATTTTGGAACTCATTTTATTTACAAAAATATGAATTTAAAATACTAAATCATTTTTTATAATTATGTATATATGAAATAAAGCTAAAACTAAATAAGTTGAAGATTTGTAACATGTTAAATGAAATTATGTAAATATCTCAAGAGAGAAGAATTAGAGTTTTATAGTAATATAACTAAATAAAAGCAAACAATTTTAATAAATAAGATATACTGTAAGGGATAGTTACATTCCAAAATATGAAGAAGAATTCTAGTGGTATTCTCAATTAGAAAATGGGTATTCAATTACAAATATCTTGAGAAGTTTGTCAAAATCTTGGAAAAAATATTTTAAAACATTAGAAGTAATATTTAATTAAATAAAGCTCATTTATACTACTCTAATGGCATTTCTTTCAACTGAATTAGATCCCAGTTGGATTATCGTGAAATATAAAATAAATTTTATTTAAATATTCAATGAACATATATCAAATTTTAAATGAGATAAATTAAAATAATATAATATAACTAACAAAGGCAATGTAAACTCACAAGATAAAAGATTTAAAGTTGCATGGTAATATAAGAAAATATAAGGTAAATTTTGAAAGAATGAAGTAAATCAATAAAGAAAATTGTATCCTAATATGCTATGATGATCTAGTGTAACATGGTAAAAAAAGTACTAACCAAAATGATTGATAAAGCACAGAAAGATCCTACAACATAAATTTTTGAAACATGTTTAAAAAAATATTTTATACAATGGAGACCTTTGAGATAGTTCCAAAAATATTATCTCCATTGAGCCTCATTGGAATTATGATGAGTTTCAAATTACATAAACTAAAATATTAATAAATTATTATTTAAATATTTAATATACAATAAAGAAGACGTGTGAAATTGAAGAAATGTAATATAACCAAATCAAAAGTATATAAATGTCAAACAAGACGTCAAATAAGGTTTCATAGCAAGAAATATATAGAAATATTATTTTTGTAAGGGAATGTTGCATTCTAAAACACCAAGGATGTCGAGTATAATATCCTCAGTCATCAAATATGGAATGAGTTAAAATGCCTATGATATTTTCAAAAATCATGGAAAATTAAATAAATTAAAAAATAAATATAAAAATTTAATTGCATACAGCTCATTGAGATGAATGAGATGATGTTTTTTTGTTTCCATAAGATTGCTTTGATTTACTATAAATAGTTAAGCATAAAAATTATTAAATTATTATTTGAATATTATGTAAATAAATAATAAAGCTAAGATAACACAAACTAGTGATTCATAATATAATTAAAAAAAATAATTTAAAATTCACATAAGATGTGATAATTATATTTTCCTAGTAATAACATAACAAAATGAAAGCAAAACAATTGAACAACTGTGATAAAGACCTCCATAAAGGATCCATTCCAAGACACAAAAGGGATCCAATGTAGCACTCTCATTCATAAAATAATGTGCAATTCAAAAAATGACATAAAACAAACCAAATGTATATACTTAAAAATTTTAAAATATATATTTAATTTGTTAGAGCTATTAAAATAATATCAATGACAATTACATCTTAGTCACATATCATTTAGAATTTTTATAAATTATCAAAATAAATAATAATTAAAAAAATATATATTATTATTTTTAAAATTACGTTAATATATATTAAAGCTAATTTTTTTAAAAAAATATATAATGAAATATAACCAAATCAAGGTGATGTAAGGGTTAAATAAGACTAAATTTAAAGTTGCTTAGCAATATAACTAAATAAATATAAAAACTTGATAAAATGAGACAAATTGTTCTGAAATGTTTCATTCCAATATCGTATGTAGTTTGAGTGTAACATCCTCAATAATTAAAAAAATAAAGGAAAATTCCTCCAAAAGGAATTGGCTGAAGTTCTTTGAGATTAGTACAATGAAGTGTGTTTCATCTTCATCAAACCTCCTTTAGAAGTATGTCATATAAATGTAAATAAGCTAAAATAATAAATTAAATTTTTTTTAATATGTAGATAAATTAATTTAATTTAATATAACCTAATCAACGTGGTATATATAGATCCTTATAGTGGAGAATTATTACTTCATTATAATATGAGCAAATCAATGTAAAAATTTAAACGGAGATCATTTTTTTAAGAAAATTGTATTTTAATATAATAAGGAAATCTAGTGCAACATCATTGATTGTCAAAAAATGTAAAAATTAAAATGACTCATAAAGTGTGCAGAGCCTATAGAAAATAAAATATTTAAAAATAATTCTATGTACATTTAATTTTATGGAGTTCAACTACAAGAGTTTGACAATTTTTGTATCATCTCCAATGGATATATTCTTGAATTATTATTATTTAAATATGTAAATAAAAATAAATAACAAGAAAATATAATTTTAAAATTAACTAAAGAGATAATAAAAAATGAGATTAGATATTGTCAAGGTCACTTGAGAAGAGAATTAGAATTTTTTGGTGATATGTCAAACCAAAGTAAAACATTCTGAAATGTTTCATCTCAATCATACATGGATTGGAATTATTGTGAACTACAAAAGAAAATAGGCATAAAAGATAATAAATTATTGTTTTAGTATTTAATAAATATATATTAATGTCAAAATTATATAAACAAAAAAATTATTTTATAATGAATTCAAAGTTATGAATAGATTAAATTTGAGGAGAATTAGAGTTACATAATAATATAATCAAATAAAGCAAAACAAAATTTATAGAAGATAAATTCTGTGAGAAAATCACATTACAACATGTTAAAAAATTGAGTATATCTTACACCATGTTCAAATCAAGTATGAATCAAAATGTTTTGTAAATATTCCTAATTTTAATAAGTAAAATATTTATATCAAAATTTATTAATATTTAATTATCTAGAGCTCATTGGTTAGAGTTCGATAACATTTGGTTAATCTTGATCACACCTCTTTTGTACCTACTACAAATTAAAAAAGTAACTAAGCTTAATCAAATAATAATTTATTTTTGTAATACCAAGTAAATATTAAAGAAAACTCAAATAGGATAATTTAAAATTAAATAACATATCAAACTAAAATAATATAAAGGTCCCTTGTGAGAAGATTTAGAGTGACATAAATGGAACAGAAAATCAATGAGAAACATTTCAACAAATGTAATAAATTGTAAATAAATGTTTCATTTCAAGAGTTTAAATTGTTGGAGCGCAACCTCTGTGATCATAAAAGGAACAAAAAATGAAGTGTCTTGTAAAGCATGTTAGACACCTAGAAGATCAAATATTTGAAAATATAGAAATAAATATTTGGTTAGATTGAGGTCATCTAAATGTATCCAATGACATAGTGTTTTCACTAAATAAAATATTATTAAGAATTTCATTGAATTACAAAGTTTAAAAATGAGAAAGAATAATAAAATATTATTTTACTATAAGGTAAATGTATATTAATGCTAAAGCGAAACGAACTAAAATAATGCAATATTTCCAAATCAAAACTAAATGATGGTCACATAAGAAGGATTTAGAATTAAAATTTAATATAAGAAAAGTAAAGGAAATAATTTGAAAAAATAAGATTAGTTATACAAAAATGTTGCATTTGATGGTAAATATTATAAATAATGAAAAATTATTATTTTAATATTAAATAAATATATATTAAAGATAAAAATAGGTAACTTAAGGCAATTTATTTTCTCTAATTTAAAACATTGTGGACATAGGAGAGGATAATTAAGTTCCATAGTTATAAAACTAAATAAAGTTGAAATTTTTTAAAAAATGAGATAAATTTTATAAGAAGTTGCATTCCAAGATATTAACAAGTTTGTGTTTTAAATTATTGATCATAATATAAATTATTAATTGACATATCCTATAAAATATGTAAAAGCCATAGATGAAATATTAAGAAAAGTATAAAAAATAAATAATCAGATAAATCCGATCAAAATGAGTGTCTTGATGCATGTTTTTCATTGAGCAATTATAATTTATAGTTGTTATTAATTAGAAAATTAAATAAGCATAAATTATAATAAACTACTATTTTAATTCGAAATAAAGATTTATTAAGAACGTAATATAACAAAATTATAATAATTGAAGGTCACATTATTGGAGATTTAGACTTACATGCAAATATTAACTAATCATAATAAAACAAATTGAAAAAAAAGATAAATTGAATGTGAAAGTAGAATTCCAATATATAAAAGTTTTTAAGTCTAATGTCCTCAATTTTGAAATCAACCATAAATTTGCAAGACTTGTAAATCATACATAAATAAATGTAAATAAAATATTTAAAATACAAAAATGATTTTTTAATCATTTATAACTCATAAAGACTAGTTGTATAACATTTTCTTCATCGCTATCATACATTAGTTGAAGTTATTACAAATTACTTCATAAATAAGCATAAACAATAAAAAAAAGTTTTATTTTAATATTATGTAAATTTATGTTAAAACATAAAATAAGATATGTTAAAACAATGTATTATAATTATATTACAATTGTTAAAAGGGTCACATGAAAGAAGATTTAAAGCTTCACAACAATACTATTAAATGAAAAAGAAAACCTTTAAGTAATGTGATAAATTATAGAACAACGTTGCTTTAAAAGATTCTAAAGACAACAAGTATAATGACCTTAACCATGAAATAAGAAACAAATTAAACACTTTGGTAAATCATGCCAAAAGCCCTTACTAGTAAAATATTTAAAACATATGTAAACAAATAATTAATTTGTTAGTGTTCATCTAGACAAGTCCAATAATAATGTTCCATCTCCATGAAACCATATTTGGAACTACTATAAACTAAAAAGTAAATTAGAATAAATAAAATGAAAATATTATTTTAACATATAGAAAATATAAATTAATTTTGAAGTGAGATAAATTGAAGTAATGTAATAAACGTAATCAAAGTTATTTAAAGTTTTCTAAAAATAAGAATTACAAATTTGTTATAGTATAACAAAATCAAAGAAAGAAATTTGAAAAAATTAGATAAATTGTATTAAAAAGTTACATTTTATGAACAAAGAAGAATGAGTTTGATGTCCTTAGTCATTGAATAAGGAACAAATGGAGTTGTCACATAAAGAAATCCAAAGTAAAAAAAATAAAAAAGTTAAATATATAAGAAATAACTTCTTTGGGATATTTCTCATTGGGATGGGTCCAATGACAATTGTCATATCTCCATCAACCCTCATTTTGAATTACTATGAATTACCAAAAAAAATAACTATAAATAAAATAAACTACTATATTAATGTTCATTAAATAAATATTAAAGAATATTTCTCATTAATTGAAATAATGTAACAGAACTAAGTACAAAAAAAAATTGAAGAAATGTGATAATTTATATGAGAAAGTTGCATTCAATTATACTTTAGAAATTGACTACAATATTCTCGATCATCAAATCATGTATGACCTAAAATGCTTGGTAAAGCATTCTAAAACTCTTTAAAATAATATATTTTAATATAAATAAACTAAATACAAAGTAGTTTGAGCTCAATGAGATGATTTCACCCACATTTTCTTTTTCTCTATCATGCATTATTTGAAACTACTATGAATTACCAATGAAATTAGTCATAAAAAACTATAAATTATTACTTTACTATTTAGTAAAAATATTTTATAGGTTAAATGTTATAGTTTAAGTAATATAAGAAGACCAAACCAAAGCATTGTAATGGTTAAACAAGAAAAAAATTAATGTTTTTAGCAATGCAGCTAAATCAAAGTGAAAACTTTAGGAAAAGGAGATAAATTTTATAAAATTATTATATTACAACAAATTAAGAAAATTCACTACAACATTGTTAATCATTTAATCATGTAAAAATAAAACTTTATTGTAAAACTTCCCAAAATAATGAGAAAATGAAATATTTTAAAACATAATACTTAATTTGTTAGCTCGCCAAGATAAGTCAAACGAGTGTATCGTCATTGTTCACTAAAAGAAGTATGAATTGAAACATCTAAAGCATGCTAAATCATAAGTTAACTAGAACATTTAAAAGGTAAAAATCAATATTTTTTATGATAAACATCATCAACATGAGTCCAAAGATTATTATTTTGTATAAATCCATCATCTTAAGGAATTTCCCATAATTATAAAAATAAATAATCATAAATATATTATTTTAAAAATACATTAATATATATTAAAGCTTAAATTTGTTAAATTTAAATAACAAAATGTAGCAAAATCAAGGAGATGTAAAGGTCACATAAGGGAAAATTTGAAGTTACACAGCAATATAACAAGATAACGAAACAAATTTGATGAAATGAGATTAATGGTATAGGAAAGTTACATTCAAATATCCCAAGAAGGTCAAGTGTAACATCCCTAATAATCAAATCAAGAACGAAAGAAAATATCTCCAAAAGATTCCAAAACTATAAAAAATAAAATATTTGAAAATCAAAAAATGGGAATTGAATTGGAAGGAGTACTTTAAGATCAATCAAATATGGTATGTTTCGTCTTCATTAGCCTTATTTGGGAGTATGTGATTTAAAAAATAAATAAGCATAACTATTATTAAATTACTAGTTCAATAATATATGAAAAACTATTTTAAAAAATAGATAAATTAAATAAATTTAATATAACTAAGTAAATGCGATATGTTGGTCAATAAAGAAGAGAATTATTGTCTCATTATAATATAAGCAAATCAATACCAAAAAGTTGAAAAAATGAGAAAATTTGTTAGAGAAAAATACATTCCAAGTTAATAAGGAGATCGAATGCAACATCCTCGGCTGTCAAATAAGTTAAAAAATCGAAATGTCTCATAAAGTGGGTAGAACTCATAAAATATTTCTATGTCTATTTAATTTGATAAAGCTCAACCAATCGAGTCCAGTGACACTTGTTTCATCTCAAATTGATATATTATGAAATACAATGATTTACTAAAGCAAATATAAATAAATAATAATAAATTATAATTTTTTAATTTTAAGTAAATAGTTAATAAAACTAAACTGAGATGACAAAAAGATTTGTAATTAACTAAACTAAGAGGACTAAATGTAATATTCTTAATCATCTAATCAAGTAATAAATTAAATATCCTACAAAGCATGCAAAACACATAAAAACTATAAATAAATGTATATGCAAAAAAATTATATTTAAATAGATAGAGCATCTTGAGACACGTCTAATGCATTTTTTCATCTTAGTGACACCTTGCTTGGAATAATTATGAACTACAAAAGTAAATAAGCATAAGAACTAACAAATTATTATTTAATATTAAGTAAATATATATTAAAGTTGAAATGAGATAAATTAAAAAATTGTGCCATAACCAATTGAAATTGAAGAATATGTCAAAAGAGAGGATAGTCATAGTTACATAGTAACATAACCAAATTAAGGTGAAAAAGTGCAAAACGCTCGATCGTCAATTGAGGTATGAATCATCATGTTTCATAAAAAGTTCAAAATTCTAAGATATAAAATACTTAAAATATAAACTTTTAATATTTAGTAACATAAAGCTTATGAGTTACAATCTCACAACATTTGTATCAACTTGATGAAACCTCCTTTCCTTATATTACTAATGATCTATTACTTTAATAAAATAAATTATAAAGAAAACTTAAATAAGATAAATATAAATAACGTTACATAGCCAAACAAAAATAATACAAACGTCTCTTGGGAGTAGGTTGAGACTTAAATATATGCAAAAAAAATCAAAGGAAAATAATTGAACAAATGTAACAAGTTTTAGAAGAAAGTTTCTCTTCAAGAAATTAAATACTTGGAGTGTAAGATCAATGATAATAAAAAGCACAAATGAAATTTCTCATAAAGCATGATTGACACCAAGAACACAAAATATTTAAAAAATAAAGAAATAGTTATTTATATGGATAACTTCCATCGAGATAAATCCAACGATGTTTATTTCTACTAGACCAAATCTTGTTTGGAATTATAATGAATTACCAAAGGAAAGACCCCAATGAAAAAAATTATTTTAATATTATGTAAAAAAATATTAAAGCTAAAATGAAATAAAGTAAAATTATTCAATATTACAAAATAAAAAAATAATGGTCACATGAGAAGGTGTTTGCAATTACATATAAATATAACCAAATTAAAAGAAATATTTTTAAAAATGAACTTAGGTTATGAGAAAATGTTGCATTTGAAGGAACTTAGAAGGTTGGATATAACGTCTTTGATCATCATAAAAGGTATGATTTTTAAAGTATAACAAAATGTGTAAAAATGCCTAAAATAATGTTTAATCCTACAAAAATTAATACTTAATAAGTTCGAGCTCATTGAAATGAGTTTTACACCATTTGCTATGTCTCTATCAAACCCCATTTTGAATTATTGAGAATTACAAAGTAAATAAATGAAAATCATATTAAAGTACTGCTTTAATCTTTTTGTAAATATATTTTAAATTAACAATAAGATAATTTGATGTAATATAATATAATTAAATCAAAGCATCTGAGAGGATAACTAGATTTTTGCAATAATATAAAGAAATAAAAGCAAAATACTCTAAATGATATAAATTGTATGACAAAGTTACACTATAATATACTATGAATATCGAGGGTAACATCCTCAATTGTTAAATGAGGTAGGAATCAAAATGTCACATAGAATAAGATTGAAGAAAATAGGAGGAAAATAATATAACAAAATGAGAAAATTGGAGGCAACTAATATAGCAAAATGAAAGCAAAAGATTTGAAGAAATGAGATAAATTATAAGAGAAAGTTGCATTCCAAGTTAGTAAGTAGATTAAGTGACACATCCTCAATTGTTATATTAAAGATGCAAGAAAATATCTTGTAAAGTTAAGTAAACCCTAGGATATTAAATATTTAAAAATTAAATAAATAAATAACTAATTGGATAGAAACGAAATGAAAATTAAGTAAATATAAATTAAGGAATAATTAACATAAGTTGAAGCAACGTAGTATTAAAAAATCAAGGAACATGAACGTTGGAGGAATCACAAAATAAAGTTTCATAGTTAAAAAACTAATTTATACATAAAACCTTTATGACATGAGATAATTTGTAAATAAATTTGTCAATCAGAGATAATGAGGACATCGAGTGTAACATCCTTGACTATAAAGTCTAGTACAAGCCAAACTGCCTCGTACAACATAACAAAATGCTAAAAAATTATAAATTAAAGTATGAATTATTTGATAAAGCTAGTGAAGATGACTCCAACGATGTTTACATTTTTCTCAACCTGAACGCATTTTAATTTCACACAATTTACAAAATAATTAGTAATAAATAATAATGAATTATTATATTAATGTTAACAATATATATATATATTTATATTCATATATATAATAGCTAAAATGAGATCAATTGAAGTAATGCAATATAACAAAATCTAAAAATTGTTATGGTCCTTAGTGAGAAGATTTTTATCTAATAGTAAAACACCCAAAACAAAGTGAATACTTTAGAAAAATGAGATAAATTAAAAGGGATTGTTTTTTCCATGATACTATATTGTAAATGTGCAATATCATCAACAATGAAATCTTTTACTGCTTAAAATGTTTCATAACCCTACGCAAATCAAATAAAATAGAACATTTGAAAATTTTAAAAATGAATAGTTAATATGTATATTTTAAAGAATTAAGTAAATATATATTAAAGTTAAAATAATACTATTTGAAGTGAAGAATAGCCAAATGAACGAAAATTAGAGGTGACACTAGACAAGATTTAGAGCTACGTAAGTATATAACCATATCAAACAAAAACATTGAATAAAGTAGAAAAATTATATAAAAAAGGTTGCTTTCCAAGATTCTATTGATATTGAATTATTGTGTCTCATAAAACATACCGAACGATTAGAAAAAAAATTAAAAAATTTAAAATTAATATCTACTTAGATAAAGCTCATCAGAACTAATGTAACTATACTGGTTTCAGGTTTATTGGACCACTTATATTTACTATGAATCATAAAATTAAAAAAGATTAAAAAGTTAAAAAAAAAATTTAATATTAATTAAATATATAATAGAACTAAAATGACAAAAGTTGAAGCAATTTATTATAACTTAATCCAAGTGAATATACCATCACATGAGAGAAGAATTTTTGGTTAATAGTCGTAAAAAAATAAAGTAAAAAATTAAAGAAATGACAAAACTTATAAGGAAAAGTTTTATTCCAAGATACTATGGATATTAAGAGTAACATCTTTGATCATCAAATTAGTTATAAATAAGAACATATTAGAAAGCTTGTAGAACTTATTGGGCAAAACATTCAATAAAATATAAAAATAAATATGTATTTATATCACGCTCATCTACATCTTTTCGATAATTCTTATTTCAACTCAGAAGAATCTGGTTGAAAAAAATTGTGCATGATAAAATTGTGTATAAATAATAAAAAATAGTTATTAAAACACAAATTAAATATATATTAAAGATGAGATCAAGTATAATGAAGTAATATAGCATAGTGAAGTTTAATCGATGCAATGGTCGAGAGTAGATGTGGAGTTATTTAACCAAATAACAAATTGAAAGTGAAAATTTTGGGGAAAATAAATAAACTTTATAAGAAATATGCATTCCAAGATATTAAGGAGGTCAAAAGTATCATCCTTGATTTTAAATTAGGTATCAATTTAAATTACTCATTGACTTCCAAAATTCTTAAAAAAAATAAATATTTCAAAATTTAAAAAGAAGTATCTAAATGCATTGAACTCATAGAGATGAGTAAAACATAGTTTTTTTGACCTTGATGGGAGCACTTTAAGAATTACTATGAATTACTAAACTGTAAAAATTAAATAATAAAAAATAAATTGTTTTTATATTAAATAAATATATAATAAAGCTAAATGAGAAAATTTGAATAATTTAATATATCCTCATCAAAGTGATGTTCCCATCATATTATATGAGAATTTGAGAATATGTAACAGAAAATTAGAATTATTGTTTAGTGCTAATACATAAAATTCTAAGCAAAACATTTGAAGAAATGAGATAAAGTATACTTAAAGTTTCATTCACAGGTACTATCGAGTTCACGTGTGACATGTTCGACCATTAAATAAGCTATGAATCAAAATATATTATAAAACTTGTCAAAACATTAGAAAATAAAATATTTAAAAATGTTGAAATAAATATTTAATTTCATAGAGCTCATTAATAGATATATAATGATATTTGTTTCAACTCTATTGACCTCTTTTGGAATTACTAAGAATTATTATTTTAAATATGCACTAATCAAAATCAAAGTAAAAATATTAAACAAAATGAGGTAAACTATGTAGAAAAATTACAAGATACTATGGAGCTCAACTGTAACATAATCATTTATGAAGTCAAGTTAAACAAAATTTTACCTAAAGCATGATACAATACTAGAAAATAAAATAATGATAACTATTGAAATTAATTTTTAATTAAATAAGGAATTTTTAAATGAGTTTAATGCCATTTATTATGTATCAGTATGAATTCGATTGGAATTACCAAAATTATCAAAATAAATTAAGCACAAATAATAATATATATTATTATTTCAACATTAACTAAACATATAATGAAGTTATAAATGACATAAGGTAATACAACCAAATGAAGGTTATATAATTATCACATAAAAGAAGATTTCGAGTTACATAGTGACCAATAAAAATAAAAAAAATTTTGAAGAAATGAGATAATATATATGAGAAAGTTATAGTCAATGATACTAAGGATTTTGAGTAAAATATCCATTATCATTAAATTAGGCTCTAATTGAAATGTCTCATAATGAAGCAAAATAAGAGTTAATGAAATATTTTGAAAAATGTATGAATATTTAGTTGCATGAGCTAATCAAAATACGATGAACATCATTTATTTCATTAGGATTAAACTTTGTCAAAATTAATTCAAAATATTGAAAAAAATCAGAATAATTAATAATAAGTTTTTTTTAACTTTTAATTAAATATATATTAAACCCAGAAAAGGTAAATATAAACGATAAAATGTAATCAAAACATGGCATTACAAATGTAGCATAACAAAGGAATTAGAATTATATAATAAAATAGCTAAATCAAAGAAAACTTTTTGAGAAAATAAGACACTTTGTGAGAAAGTTTCATACCTATATACTAAGAAAAAATGTGTGACATCCTCAATAATCATTAAATTACTTCCCATCAAAATGTCTGACAAAACAAGCGAAAACCTTCGAAAAGAATATATAAAAATATAACAATTAGTATCAAATGAGATTTGGTTTAATAAGATGAGACCAACAACATCTATACTATCTTTCATCATGGCTCATTTGGAATTATTATAAATAACAGAAGTAGATATGCAAAAAAATAAGAAATATTTTAAATTAAATAAATTAACATTAAAGTGGAAATAGATAAATTGAAGTAGTGTAAAATATACAATTCAAAGTAGTGTAAACATTACATGAAAGAAGATTTATAATTATATAACAATATAATCAAATCAAAAAATTAAACTTGAAGAAATTAGAACAATTATAAAAGAAAGGTTAATTTCATGATAGTAAATAGATCAAGAGCAACTATCTCGATTATCAAGTTGCTAAGATTTGAAATGTCTGATTAGTTTGAAAAATCCCTAAAAGTATTTTTAAAAAATAAAATAGATTATTTAATAGAATAGAGCTAAATAAAATGTATCTACCAACATTTGTTTGTCTTAATAAGACTTCATTTGGAAATACACTAAATTACTAAAGTACATAAGTATGACCTTTTATTTTTTAGTTTATTATGATATTTTTTATATGCTTTAATAGCCATATGGATTATTATCTTTGAGGTGATGCTTTGATTCATTAGTTTATACCTATATTTTTAAATGCACAGCTAGAGTTGTGTGTTTTTTCTAATGCTCCATGAACTAATGGTAAAATTATGGTTTTCGTTATATAAAAAACTAGTGCTAATCATGATATCTTTTGAATATTGTATCTTTATTTATGTTGACGCTTTGTAGACTTCACTATGTTAAAATTGTGTTTATGGATTTATTGTTATTTTAAATACTATATAGCTTTTTCAATTATTGTTATTATTTGTTTACTCAAATAAAATTGATATGAGAAATTTTTTATAAACTCAATCCGTGTGAGGCAACGTAATTGTAGGAAATCAAAGAAAAATTAATGTTACACGAGATGAGATTTTCAGTTACATAGAATATTCATAAATCGAAGGTAAAACTTTTAAAAAATGAGATAAATTATAAAGGAAAGTTTCATTCCAATATATTAAGGAGATAGAGTGTAACACCATGATCATCAGATTAGGTATGAATAGAAATATTTGAAAAAATATGCCAAAACCTTAAGAAATAAAATTTTTACAATTATACAAATTAATATTTAATGGATAAACTCATTGAGATGAGTACAATGACATTTATTTTGGCCCGATGAAAAATCAAAATTACAAAATATTATAAAAAATGAGCATAAATAATAAAAAAATATTATTTTAATTTTAACTGAGTAAATGTTAAATATAAAATAATGTAAATTGAAATAATGTGATATCTCCAAATCAAAGTTTTTTGAAGGTCAAAATGACTATAAAACTATAGCTTTAGAGTAATATATCTAATTTGTAGTGAAAAGTTAAAGAAATTAGATGAGTTTTATTGCAAAGTTGAATTCCAAGATATTAAGAATATTGAATATAACATCATTGATAAAAAAAATTAGGCATGAATCAAAATATTATGTAGAGATACTAAGGATATTGTATTACAAGATACTGAAGAGATCATGTGTAACATCCTCTATTAAATAAGTACAAATAAAATTTAAATACTACTTCAATATTTATTAAATTATTATTCAAGATAAAATAATATAAATTAAAAAAATGTAATATCTCAAAAAAAAGTGGTTTGATGGTCACACGAGACTAGAAAGATAGTTCATAGAAATATATCAAAATCGTAGTAAATGAGTTAAAGGAATTTGGTAATTTGTGTGAGAAAGTTGAATTCTATGATATTAAGAATAGTACATGTAGCATCATCATTTGTGAAATGAGGTATGAAATAAAATATCATGTAAAGAAGCTAAGGATACTATGTTGCAAGATATTAAATGGATCATGTGTAGCCTCCTCTATTGAAAAATCATGTATAAAATGAGATATCTCATAAAGCATACAAACATATAAATATATTTTAAAATATAGAAATAAATATTAAATTAGAAAGTGCTCAATGATACATATCAAATAATGTTTATTCATCTCTATTAGACCTAGGTTTGAATTACTAAGAATTTTAATAATAGAAATAAAAAACATTATCATTAATTTTAATGTAATGTATTTAAAAAAATTAATTTTTTAAAAGAAGTTAAAATTACCAAATCAATGCAAGATAAAGGTCACACTAGAAATGATTAATAGTTTAACAAATTATATCCAAAGTAAAAATATTTTTTGAATAAATGCAATAAATTGTGTGGGAAAGCTACACTCTAAGATATAAAAGAGAAAATGTGTAACAAAGTAGATCATTAGGTTTGGTATGAACAAAAATCACTGATAAAAGTTGTCATTAACCTTAAATATAAAATATTCATAAATATTAAAAAAAAATATTTATTAAAACTACATGAGATAGATTGAGGAAAGCTAATATAACCAAATAATGGAATTATAAACATCACTGTGGTATTTAAGTAAATTGTGTGGGAGAGTTCTTGTCCAAGATACTAATGACATTGAGTTGACCAACATCGATCATCAAATCAAGTGAGAATAAAAATGCAACTTAAAACATGTAAAAATTGAGAAAAAAATAAAAACATTAAAAAAAGAAATTATAAAATAAATAGATATAACTCATTGTGATGAGTCTAATAACATTTATTTCTTCTTGATTGGACAATGTAAATAATTAACATATATTAAGTATCAATAATAAAAATAATTATTTTAATATTACATCAAAAAATATTTTTACTAAGAAGAGGTAAATAAGCATAATATAATAAAAACAAATCAAACAAATATAAAGGTAAAGCAAGAAGAGATTTTTCCTTAATAAAAATAAAAAAACTAAGACAAATTTAAAAAAAATGTCAAACATTACGTGGAAAAGTTGCAATATAATATGTTAAGATTGGGTGTACATCATTGACCATAAAAAATGCATAAATGATAATGCCTTGAAAACTTTGTAGAAACCATGAACAATTAAATATTTAAAAGAAATAGTAAAATGCTATTGGATAGAGCTTCTTAAGATGAGTCTGATGACATTTCATTCATCTTGGTGGAACATCAATGAAACTAGCATGAATTAAAAAAAAATTATTTTAATATTAATCAAATATATTTTAAAGGTTAAATGATGTTAATTAAAATTGTAATATAACCAAAATAAAGACATATAAAGATAACTTGAGAGGTGTAATAGAGTTTCCTAGTATTATCATAAAATTAAAGCTAAAACTTTTAACAAATAAGATAAATAATTATACTCAAAAGTTGTACTCCAACTAAATAACAAGATTGAGTGTAACCTTTTAGGATGTCAAGTCAAGTAGTAATCAAAAGACTTGTGAAATGTACAAAATCTTTCAAATAAACCATAGATATAGTAAAAATAAATATTTAATTGGATAGAACTCATTAAGATGAATTAATGAAGGATTTTAATTTCAATTAGACATCAGTTTGAATCACTACAAATAAAAAAAGGAAATATAATAGAAATATTAATAATTTATTATCTCTATATTAAATAAATTTATATTAATATTAAGAGGATAAATTGATGTTTTTTTAGTAAAACAAAGCAAAATGATTTGAAAGTCACATAAGAGATTATTTGAAGTTACATAGTAGCATAGAAAATTTAATATGAAAAATTTTAAATGAGTTGAATTAAACTAAAGTTTGCATTACAATATACTAAAGATATATTCAATGATCAAATTGGATGCAAATTAAAATATCTCATAAAATATTAAAAACATCGAAAAAATTTTAGAAATTTAAAAATTAACATTTAGTCTCATAGAGTTATACAATATAAGTCCAATGACATTTCTTTCGTCTTGCTTAGACATTATTTAAAATTATTACAAACTATAAAAATATACAAGAATAAATAATAACAAAATAATAATTTAATGTTAAATAATTACATATCCAAGATAAAATAATTTTAATTGAAAAAAATAATTTTTGTTAGAAAATTACATTTTAGGATATTAAAGTATTGTGTATAATATCATCAATCATGAAATCAAGTTGAAATAAAAGTTTAAGAATAAATAATTTAATACTTAAAAATGAATAATAAATTGCTAAAATTTGATTAAGCAGAGTCAAACAAACCATCTTTCTTCCTAATCAGACCACGTCTAGAATTATCTTGGTTACCTTTATAAAGTAGTATAAATAAAACTATATTATTATTTAAATGTTAAGTCAATATATATTAAAGCTAAAATAAGATAAACTGAACCAATGTAGTATAAAAAAAGTGGTGTCAAAGTTGCATAAGAAGAGATATATAATTAAGTAGTGAAAAAGAATTCAAACTAAAAAACTTGAAAAAAAATGGAATTAATTGTATTAAAAAGCAATATTATAGGACACTAACGCAATCATAAGTAGCTTCATTGATTTTCAATTGAGGTATGAATACAATTACCTTATAGAATGTGTAAAAACTTTAGAAATAAAAATATTTTAAAATAAAAAAGTAAATATTTAATTTGATAGACCTCATCGAGAAGAGTCAAACATATTCTATTTCATCTTTGATCAAACAACTTCTCAAATTAATGCAAATTACTAAATTAAAAAATACATAAATAATAATAAAGTATTATTTTAATCTTAAGTTAACATATGTTAAAATTAATAAAAGATAAATTGAATAAACATATATAATCCAACAAAATGATGTAAGCATTACATGCGAAAAGTTTTTTATTTATATAGTAATTTAACCGAATGAGGACAAAAAATTGAGCAAATACAAAAATGTTTAGTGCAAGGCTACATTGAAAGATACCAGGCGGTTCAAGTTTAACGCATTCAATTATGAATTTAAGAATGAATAAAAAAATCACATAAGGTGTGTGATAAAAAAACAAATACTTAGAAATATAGAATTTAATATTTAATTCCACATCATGATAGTCGCAACAACATTTGTTTTCTATTAATCATTCCACATTCAGAATTACTTTCAATTACTAAAATAAATAAGTGCAAATAAAAATAAATTACTATTTTAATGTTAAATAAATTATTATTAAAGTTGAAATGTGGCAAATTAATGTGATGTAACAAAATACTGCCAACACGATGTTAAGGTCTCATGAGAATAGATTTAGAGTTACATTATAGTCTAACAATATCTAAGAAAAACATTTGAGAAAAGAGATAAATTATACAAGAGTGTTTAACTTTAATACACTAGAAAGATTTTATGTAATATCTATGATTATTGCATATGTTATAAATAAAAAACCATCATAAAGTATGCCAAACTAAGGAAAAGAAATATTTAAAAATATTGAAATAAATATTTAACTTGATAGAACATATCCAAGTGAGTCTAACCAAGATAATTTCACCGTAATTAAACATAGTATGGAATTACAATAGAATTCCAAAGTAAATACACATAAAAACTAATACTTTTAAGTGTTAATCAAATATATATTAAAGTTAAAGTGATAAAAATCGGGAAAAATCAATGTAACTAAATTAAAGAGATGTATAGGTTGCAAGAGAGAAGATTTAGAGTCACATATTAAACAAAAAAAATCAAAGCCAATATTTGAAGATGTAATTGAAATTGTGCTATAATGTTGCACTCAAAGGTACAAAAGATATCATATGTAACATCTTTGATTACAAAATTATGGACAAATTAAATGTCTCATAAATCTTATGAAACCCATAGAAATTGAACATTTAAAAAAAAATAGGTAATATTTAATTAGATAAAGCTCATTGGGTTGAGCTAATGCCATTTATTCTTCTAAATTGAGCCTCATTTTGAATTACTATGAAAAAAAAATGTGAATAAAAATAAATAATAATAAATTAACAATTTAATATGAAAAATATATTAAAGTTATTAAGGGAGGTGAATTAGTGAACGCAGCTATGAAACTAAATAAAAGTAAAAATTTATGGAAATGAGTTATATTGTTTGAATATTGCTTTACAGGATATTTAGGAGCTGAAGTTCAATATCCTCAATTCTAAACTTAGGTGCAAATCAAAATTTCCATTAAACTATAGAAAAAATTTGGAAATTTAAAATATTTGAAATAAAAAAAATTAATATTTAATTATATAAGGCCTGTTAAGATGGACACAAAAGCATTTGTTTAGCTCAAAAGAGCATGATGAAAATATTTGTAATTACCAAAAAAGTATAAATAATAATAAATTCTTATTTAATATTATGTAAATAAATATTAAAGATAAAAAAATGTTAATTAAAGAAACTTAATATAATCAAATCAATGTCTTCTAAGGGTTAAAATATGATAAAATATGATAAATTTTAGATAAATGTTTTATGTTGAAATAAAAAGTTGGTCATTTGTAATATTTTCCATCATCAATTAAGGTAGGAATTAAAATGCAATGTAAATCTTACAAAATCTGTTGAAAAAAATTATTTAAAATATAAAAAAATGTTTAATTTGAAATAGCTCATTGATATGAATTAAATGATTCTTGTTTCAACTTCATTAGAACTCATTTTGAATAACTCTAATTTGTGAAACATAAATAATAATACACTATTTTTAATATATATTAAAAACATAATAAAGTTCAAATGACATAAATTGATTTTATTTAATATAATAAAAAAATAATGAAAGTTCACATGAGTGGAGATGTATAGTTATATAGTAATATATCAAAAATAAAAGTAAAACAATTGGAGATAATGTAAATTGGATAGAAATGTTATATTCTAAGCTATATGAGAGAGAATTTACAAAAATAGAAAATATTATTTTTTTCTAAAAAATGGCCAAACTTATTAAAATAAAATAAATAAAAAGATAAAAACTAATTTTTAATATGATAGAGATTGTCGAGACGAGTCCAACAATGCAAGTTACATCTCGATTTGACATCATTTTGAATTACAATAAATCAAAAAATTACATAATAATAAATATTTAAAAAATTATAATTTCAAACTTAAATGAAAATATATTAATGTTGTAATGTGAAAAACTGAAGCAGTGTGATCAACTAAATCAAAGTGAAATAGATGCGGCTTTAAAGAGTTTTAGAGTTACATAGTTACAAGATAAAATCAATGCAAAAAAGTATAAGAAAAGACACACATTGTGGGAAAGTTTCATTCCATGATCCCATGGTGATCAAATGCAATTTTCCTAACTGACAAATTAGGTGTCAGTTAAAACGTTATTTATTGCATGCCAGAATATAATAAAATTAATAATTTTAAAATATAGAAATAAATTTTTCATTGGATACAATTTGTACTAAAACTAAAAAATCAATTTATTTTATTTCGATCTAATAATGTTTGGAATTATTAATAATTAAAAAAGTCAAACACTAAATTGTTAAACTAAAATTTAAAATTTTAAATAAATTTTCATTAAAGCTAAAATGTTTGAAATTAGATATAAGTAATTTAACCAAACTATGGTAATTTAGTTATCACATTGAGAAGAACTATAGTTACATACTAAGTTAACAAAATAAAAGTCAAACCTTTCAAAAAAAAGATTTTTATATCAGAAAGTTGCATTCAAAGAAACAAAAAGGATCGTGTATAATATACTCAAGCATCAAATCATGTTTGAATAGAAAAGTCTTACAAAAGGTTTCAAGATCAAAGAAAATAAAAAATTTTGGAAAAATGAAATTAAATATTTAATTGGAAGGAGTTTTTTGAAATGAGTAGAACAATAATTTATATCTTCTCAATAAAACCTTAATTAGAATTACTATGAATATGGCTATGAAAATATGAAACTTAGGAAAGTTCCCATAAACCAATCTATTCACTTAGACCTAGATGAAGAAGGGAAAACAATAGACAAAAAACTGTATAAAGGACTTATAGGATCTTTATTATACCTTATAGCCAGTAGGCTCCACATTCTAATTAGTGTTCAATTATGTGCTAGTTTCTAGGCAAACCTAAAGGAAAGTCACTTGAAAGCTGTTAAAGCAATCTTCAAATATTTGAAGGCAACCATGACTCTAGGATTATAGTATCCTAAAAATGACCTTTCTTTTGAACTCATTAGCTATACAGATTAAGATTTTGGAGGATTTAGAATGGATAGGAAAAGCACATCAAGGACATGTCAATTCTTAGGACATTGTCTTTTTTCATGGTCAAGCAAGAAACAAAATTGTATAGCCTTGTCAACAACTGAAGTCGAATATGTTGTAGTTGGAAGTTGTGCTGCTCAAGTACTATGGTTATGACAACAACTTCAAGACTATGGTTTAGAAATCACATATATACCTGTTAGAATTGATAACACTAGTACATTAGCATTAATCAAGAATCAAGTTCATCATTATAGGACTAAACACGTAGATGTTAGATATCACTTTATTAGAGACCAAGTGGCCAAAGGTTTAGTAAAATTAGAGTATGTTTCTGCTAAGCTTGAATTGGCTGACATTCTTTTTCCAAATCCTTACCATAGGAGCAATTTCAATTATTAAGGGAACAATTAAGAATTTTGGAATTGCTTAGGTTTCACTCCCTTTTGATGGTGTCAATTGGGGAGAATAGTTGGGAGTTAGGGGGAGCAACAAGATAAGGGGAGCATGTTAATTCATAACTTCCTCCTTAAAAATTTATTTCTATTTTCTTTGTGGCATTTTTATATTTTAAAAAAAAACATTTATGTCTTGCCATCACCAAAAGGGAGAGATTATTATGCTCTTGTGTTTGATGAGTCAAGCATAAACGTTTACATCTCATATGGGCTTGCTTTAAGTGAAATTATTAATATTCAATTAAGTCAAGTCATAAATTTTAAATGTCTAAAATAGTGGTCTTTAAGACTCTTGAAGTGATGACATGCTTCAGGGAAATTTAAGGCATGCACTAAAATTTTTAACTTGAATATCTCTTTGTTTTTCTTGAATTTGATATGTCCAAATTTTGAGATATGTGGCACACTAGTAGTATCAATATTTAAAAATATTATAAGTTTAATAATTGTTGAATTTTGATTTTTGGGCTAAATATTATTGATGAAAAGTATAGACATCGGTATTTGATTTTTTTTGTATTATTTAAGAATTATTTTTCATAAATTTCATTTCATAATCATTTAGAAAACTTGTAATACTATCATAATATAAAATTATTTTGGTACACCTATATTCAAAATTTTGGCACAAAAGTTCTCACAAGACACTATAAAACAACTTTAGTCTCGGGATTTTTCATGGTAGCCATTTGCGGGTCGACCAGACCCGACGGATGGTCTGTCCGGGCTTTAGGTATTTAAAAAAATAAAATAAAAATTATTTGATAGACCCAAAAAGGGCGAATACCGAAGACGAAGGAAGAAAGCAGCAAGGAAAGCTGCTCAATGGAAAAAGTGCAAAATCACCCCGAAGGGAAAGATGAATGGAACAAGCACGAAATCAAGTAAACCAGGACCAAGTGATGAATTTTTTTTTGAGGAAGGGAGGAAGGGGGACTCAACCACAAACGACTTGATAGACTTACGAACCGAAATTCTTAAACAGAGCAATGACAAAGAAACTTAGGCGATATGGGACTAAACTCCCATTCGATTGTCAAAGTTGATGGAATGGCAGGCGAGATTTGACGGCTTAGGTTAATAGAGGTAAAATATTGCAAGTTGCAAATAAATAGTCAAATGACAAGCAGGAGAATTGAACTTGAGCAAATTTGCCAAAAGATGCGGAACCACTATGATAAATGTTTTAATTCGAACGATTCCTAAACAAATCATAAAAATACATGCAGGGCAACCGATGTGTGATCTAATGGCCAAGATCATAGCCTCCTAGATCCAACGGCAAGGTTTGATCTCAAAAGGTAAATTCGGGATTTAATCAGAAACATCTATTTCATGATCCAATTAGAAAAGAGAGTAGCTCTCATGTGAGCAGACAGAGGGGATAGAGAAAAGTACAAGGCTAAAAGTGCCGTGAAATAAAAAAAAGGTATGTCATAGTTACATTTGCCATTTTTAATTGTAAGAGCATCATGTTTTTTTTGTTTTGTTACATGATTTTGTTACTTCAAAGATTATTTTTATCTAGGTCGGCTTGAGATAAGTTGCTATTATTGTTTAACCAGACTGGTGGGCTAAGCAATAGGTAGAAGCAGCATTTGGAGGCAATGCCGCTAGTTGCCAAAAGAGCAAGAGCAGCTCGTTCTCATCAAGAGAAAAAAAGCAGCAAAGACAAGGTGGTAAGCTGTGTAGAAGAAGGAAAGCATGGAAGTGAAGCTCGGGAACTCCAATCGATTTCAACAATCTGGGATCACATTTTTTGGTAGGACCTATATCTTTACTTAGCCTCCCGTTTATCATTCTGATTAGTTTCTAAATCATTAATGATATATATGCGATGTATGAGGCCATCAATTATTGAATACAATTTTGAATTAATTAATATTTTCCCTTTAAAGAGATGTAAAGGATGCAAAAACCAAGGCCGTCTTGAAAAAATATTTTGAATTTCGTTTAACTTTTATATTCAACTTCTAGTATTACAATGATGTGGACTTTTTTTAGTCTCAAAGTCTAGAAATTTTTATGTGAATATGAATAAACACTTAAGTTAATGGAATAGATGTCAAAGGTCTTCTTTTAATCATAACGAAGGATAAATGACAAAAAAATTGGTTCATGATATTTGTTTAGTATTTGAATTTTTAGCTTGCAGTTTATTAAGTATTAGACAAGTAATATGAGAACATTATTTTTTATATTGGGTGATGAATTGTGTCAATGAGGTGTTTTTAATAAAAAAAATTCATATTAAAAGTAATGTATTTGAAATAGAGGTTAAGAATAAATCTTAGTTGTGATGTTATTAGAATGATTATTTGTATTTTATTAAATTTAAGTTATAAATTAAAAAATATTGAATGATATACTTTTAATTTTTAATGTTGATTATATTTGTGAACGTTATATTTTTGATAAGCAATAATAATCATCATTGTTATGCTTTAAAGAGTTATGTAGTCTCTTGAGTTCGTTAACGTTGACATTTGTAATTAATGAATATTTTATTTCAAAATAAAAATAGATATTATTAATTATTTACTGAT
This sequence comes from Vanilla planifolia, assembly GCA_023846275.1. NCBI lineage: Eukaryota > Viridiplantae > Streptophyta > Magnoliopsida > Asparagales > Orchidaceae > Vanilla > Vanilla planifolia. The sequence goes on from JAIUJO010000018.1 coordinate 4,954,459, forward strand.
GACGATATTCATATGAGTTGGATATCTTTTGTAGTTCATAAATCAAAGGTATTTTAAAAGTATAAGGAATTTGAAGGTCTTATAAAAATTAAAAATAGGCTTAATATAAAAATTATTTGAACTAATAAAGAAGAAAAAATATTATCTAAAGAATTTAATATTTTGCACAAAAACTTGAAATTCACAAGAAATTGTTTATCAAAAGAGTACCAAAATAAAGTAAAATTGTAAAAAAAGAAGAATAGAACAGTTGTTGAACTACCCCCATGATATTTATAGGCGTGTCTGAGCATTTGCATTGACGAGCTCCAGAAGATGTTGAGTTGCCTTCACTGACTTCTGTGAATACGAAGTGTAGGATGAAAATCCATTAGTCCAGCTAGGGAACAATACCGTTGCCTCCTGAAATGCTCTAATGGTTTGTCTAAGCTAGGATTCTATTATGGGTGCCCATTTGTTTATCCTCCTGTTCTTTGGATTGTCTAGTTATGCATGTTCCTTTGGCTCTGCTGCTGCATTCCTAAAGTAGTTGGTGATCAAGTTGAGTTGTGGCATCTCCGAAGGCCTCCATCTTCTTTCACGCCACAATCTTCTCCTTATTTTGAGAATGAGCTGGGCAAGAAGCAAACTCCACTTGCCCAGTTTCTTATAATTCGAGAAGGAAGACCACCGACAAGTCAGAAAGCTGGAACATGAGAAAAGCCACGATATCATGACATATGGAAGCTCCAAGAAGGACATAAGTGATGATGACGTCAGTAGTCTCAAAGCCATGCTTTGGGGAGAAAACGAACAACAAGAAAGTGAGAATGATACAGGAGGAGCATATCACCCAGACGATGATGCCGACACGTGAGCAACTAACGATGGTCTTCTTGTACATCTCATCATAGGCATAGCTGAGCTCCATGTTTGTCAGGCCCAAAACTTCCTTGACAGTCATCTCCTTCAACATGTCTCCGATTACCTTGTATACTTCCACAAGGGGAATAACGTCCACGAAGAAAAGGCACCAAACCGAGTACATATCGAAAGATCCTTTTAAAGCATTCAATTTCACTTTTTCATTTTTGTCCTGCACACGAGCTACCATTGTCCTACGGTTGCAAGAAATCTAGTTTAATTGACTTTGCTTGCTTGAAATGACCACGGGGCTACGAAAACTGTCAGTGCTGGCTCTGTAGAGCGAGTAAGACCGCTCTGCATACTTGATGATGGCGACAAATAATGTGAGCAGGGTGGAGAGAGCAAGAAGTTAATTTGGAAGATACCGGAAGAGAACATAGACGACAATAATGAGCTCGTAGGAGAGGGCAAGAAGTTGTCCAGCTCACAGCTCATTTTCCTCCATGGAATAGGCAGTGATGGTGCCTAGGCCATCGAGGTGAAGCAGAAGGAAAGGCACCCAGAATGTGAGGATGGCGTTGTTGCTGTTGTCGTCCATGCAGCTGCTTAGCTGGCCAAGAACGAAGTCGGCAACTAGTTGGCCAAAAGATAGTTGCCCCAAACAGCTATTCTTCTCCATGTTGTCGATGCTGAGGTCTTTCACAAACGTCCAAGGAAGATGAGCAAAATTTGTGTCACGAGGCTTACCATGATCAAAATACGCACATCCCACTTGCTCCAAAGTTTCTTATATTTTTCCAAAATATCCATTAATTTTGTGTCTTCTATGAGATCAACTGATTGTAAAAAGTAAAAATAATTTCACTTTCTGCATTCCTTTCGATCTCCCTGCTCCGTTTTCCTGCCTGCGTCATTTCTTAGTCATTCTAAAAAACTTACATCATCGAGGACTAGACCTTTGCAACTCTCTTCTTAGGGCACAACTCTGCTACTCAGTTTTCTTATATGAAAAAGCTCATTGGAGCACTTAAGTTCACTTGAACTTAGCTTCTATTTGGCCCACTATACCTATTTATAAGTTGAGACAACAAGGTCATGATGACCTGAACTCCTTAAACTCACTATTGAATTAAGCTTGGGATGTGAGGGCATTTAAAATAAATTTTTATCCTACCCATACCATGACTGTTGAGAATTTGAAAATCTTATTCCCATGGGTTTCAACATGACATCTTTATAAAACATCTAAATATTCTATTATTTAAAAATATATCATCTTATTTAATATTCTTCTATAATTGACATCAAGAAATTACATATATACCCTATCAAAAACTAATATTTATATATTTATAAATCTATTATTCACTAATTAGTTTTAACTTAAGCCAAAATTTTTAAAATTATAAATTTAAGATGATGCATTTTATATTTTAATATTTATAAATCTATCAACTACAAATTAGATTTGATATAAATCAAAATTTCTAAAATTTCAAAACTATCTTACATGTTCTTTTAATAATTACATTTATACGTGCATCATTAATAATTTATAAGAAATTTTTTAGTTCTTTAAAAATTACAAACTCAATGTCATTGAGGTCGTCTTCCAGGAGTTCTATTTATTTATATACTCAAATAACATAATTTTTTACTAAGTTTGAACTTATGATATATTATGAGTACTTTATTTTTTAATTTACTAATTTTATATAAAAATAATATATTTTAATATTTTTATATAAAATTATATCTTTTAATATTTTTATATAAAAATATCATATTTTAAGAAGTTAATTTGATTAAGTTTAATAATACTTTGTCACAATCTTTTTGACTTGAATATAAAATTTTTCTATTTGTTATAGTTTGAGATTTGAGAGTTGTTACATTTATGATTAAGTTAATGGCAAAAAGAATTTAACTAGAGGAGAGGTGGTAGGCTTTGATTCATAAATCAATGTTGTGGTGTCAATAAGATGATGTTGTGAAGGAGTATAAGATATAAGATTTGTGAAAATAGAAGCAAAGTGATTTTGTCAGGGAGTGATACCAAGAGCCTCAAGTGGCGCTCGATTAAAAGAGAGGGGTTTGGTGTTGTCTACCTTGCTAGAGTTATTAAATTACCTTATATGCCCCTTTAAAGTATAAGAAGCAAGAATTTGGTACAATATTTTATTTTTTATTAAAATTAATGGAAATGATTGTTGGTGGATGCAGGAGAAAGATTACAAATTAATGAGGTGGAAAGCTAAGGATCTTTGCTTGATTCTTGACCATAATTTTTTAGAGATTCTCTTTAAAATACTGATATCATATTTTCTTAATCTCCATTTTAGCTTACTTATTTAGTTTCTTACAAATGATGTTAAAAGATGTTAATGTAAAATTTAGATTCAAGGGAATCAACAAAAGCTTAGAAAAGATTCTTATTGAATGCAATTATAAGAAAATGAAGTAATAACTTGGGGTCTCCTACGTCGAGGATCACAAAGAGGACGAGAAAAACAAGGCGAATAAACTAAAATTCTATTTCTCTTTAGAAAAATTTTTGTTCTTCAAGTAGGCAAATTTATTGCCTTCAATTAAACCCTAAGTGTTACTTCCTATTTGCGTTTGTGCATTGACAAAGAACGACCAAATATTATCTTTCTTCTATTATTTCATTAGACGTTGTATTGCATGTGGCGACACCAGACATCTTCAAAAGGATTGTTAAACTTTACACTTACCTCCTTAGGTGCTAACATTACCAGAAACATTGTCTTGAGGGTAATAACATTATAGGCAATGGAGGTTAATGATTAATGCACAAGACATGGGTACGAGATGCATGGATCATGTGCATTATCTACTTAGATGATAGCATTGTAAGCGATGGCAACTAAGACTTGATTATCCAACCTCAAGCTGTTGGTATGATGAACAAAGGTTCTCAAATTTTACATCTCTATTACTTATCATATAATTATATTATAGACTGATAACAAAAATTTGTGATGCACGTTTATGCATCTTAAATTGTAATAATTATTATCAATAAAGGTGTGTTTATCGATAGATTATAACTTAATATAATATAACAAAAAATATTATTATTTTCGAAATTTAGTGATAATATCTTAATATTTTTATTAAATAAATTATTAAATTTATTTTTATTAAAAGATTTTAAATGTTTTAATCCCTTACTAACGCGTAGAGCAATTCTAGTGTCGCCAATGAAATTCAAAACAACGCTCTCTTCTTTTCTTTAATAAATTATTAATATACAGTAATTATCTTTTGTATTTAAAAATTTGCCATCCCGAAACCGCATAAGCTCCTCGCTTGCTTCTTTTGAATTTCCCTTCGACTAAGGTTTTGTTAATTAATTAGTAGAAATGGCGACGGTGGCGAACCTCCTCATACATGATTCCTTCTCTGCATCTGGAAAGGTAGTCGATAAGCTGCACCTTCCTCTTCTTTAATCCAGGATGAAGCTGGACCCAAAAGGATATGAGGCAAAGCTTCTCATTATCTACCGCCACTTCGAATCGTGCCTACATCTCTTCCTTCAGCAATCCGCGCTTAGTTCGTCATCGGACCCGGTGGTCTCGAAGGATCTCGATGACCTCACGATGTTCCTGGCGCACATGACCCCATACCATCCCCGACGCCTCGCTGAAGTTCCTCATTAGTCTCTCATCTCCTTCAATCCGAAGTTCGAACCCTCTCGTCTTCCCTTCGTTCCAATCTTGCACAAGCCATCATCATCCTTATCAATAGGAAGGTTCGTTATTTTATTTTATTTTGGATGAATCTGTTATAGCGTTCGGTACGCTTCAATTTGGAGGGCCACCATTATTCAACATATTTCTGTTTGGCATTTTAATGGATGAAAATATCTTTTGTTTGTACTAATTAAAGTTAAATTTGAACTAGGCGTGGAGCAAATGGGAAACTTCCACTTCATTGAGCTTTAAGAGAAGATTATAATTGTTGATAAGTTGTTAGACTTGATTAGAGCTTTCTAATTGTAGATCAAGGTAAAAATTAGATTTCCCTCTGCAAAGAACAAAACAGACATTTTCTTTCCATGATTTCTTAAATATAGAATCTTAACTATTTATTGTGAGGATGTATATTTCTTTTGCTAGATTCTTATATTAAAAAGGTTTAGGCTGCCAACACTGAATTTGTATTTCGTTATTATAATTACAAGAACTATCCTTTAATGCATCAATTAAGGTCAGATACAATGATTCTAAGATGCTATTGTTTCTATTCATTAACTGCTTTCCTTCTGGATCCAAAGTATTTAAAGCCATTTCCAATAATCAATAGTCATTTTTTTGTTCTATATTTTTTCCTTTTATGTAAGAAAGATTTAAAAAATCTACTTCTCTTATAGAATCACATAGTGAACTTCTTAATATAACCAAACCATCTAGATTTATTTTTTTAGAGTTGTCTTCAATTAGTAGAATTCCAACTTTATCCTTTATAGTAAGTTACTCTTCAAACTTAAAAGATTTATCTCTATAACAATAATTCTATTTATGTGTTTATACTCATACATTGACATTTGATACCATGCAATCTTATAAATTTGCCTTTATTTTTTAGTGTGATATTTTTATCACACAACACTCATAAATAAGTTTTGGTTTCATCTTATTTGTTCGGTGCTTGGATCATATTTGTGACATTGTTTGTTAATTTATCTATCATTTTCAAGTATAGGCTCAAAATAAGTAAAATTTTGTATTGTTCCTTTTGTTTATGATAACTATTACAATCAATATGTTTTTGAAATTACTTGTCTGAATATGAGTTCCATATATTTATTATAAGAACTAAAAATGCGATACCATTTAAACTTCAGAGTCATTGTTGATACACTCGTTTTGTTTTATGTATTTGCTTAGTCTTAATTTTTTTTATCTCTTTGCTTAGTCTTGTTAATTGGTATAAAATTATTAGAAAAAAGCATAATAATAGTTTATCTTATATTTTATAATTACATCATTAATTAGTGTAAAATTAAAGATGTCTTTCATTACTTATGTTGTCAGAAAGTTTGATGAAAGGAGAAGTGCAAAAGTACTTATGAAGCATCATCTTTTTATGTGCAAAAAAGGGAGTTGTGAGAAATTTTCAAAATATTTTTGATGCTTTGGGTGCATAAGTAGAAAACATTTTTGAAATTAAGTTTACGAATACACCCAAGGACTTAAAGCATAGCAATAATGAAATTCAATTGTAATTGAGAAATCTTTAATATATTCTCCTTAGGCATGGGAAATTAGTTTTTAATATATGTAATTTTGATTTCTTTTTATTCTTTTCTAATGCCTTATCAATATAACGCCTCCTTATACACTCATCATTACTTTGTTATACATGTTTTTCATAATTTCAACATATGCAATCCTAGCTTCTTTTTTTTCCTTTCCTAATGTCTTTTCAAGCATATGAGGGAAATATTATAATAAATTATTCATTTGAGTTCATGACGAATCCCTTGTAGAATTAAGAGAATGTTTTTTATTCTTTGAATTAATAATAATAAAATGTTACAATCATTTTATGTTCTTCATTAAGCTCTTTAATCCCATAATAAACATTAATTATATTATCTTTCATACACTAATCCAAAATTTTACTAACTCATTTCTATTTCAATTCTTACTTGAGTATTGATGTTTAAATCCTAAAATTCGTAATACCTTGGTTTTTTGACAATGCGCCTAGTTTGTTGAACAACAGTAACATTTATCTTTTTATGAATCATGATGTTAATTAAATTAGTCAAATTTATGATTTAATTCTAGCTTCTTGAATTAATTCTTTATATGTATCCATTCATGATGGTGCAGAAATCCTTACTTCTTTTCAATTAACTAATTGTTGATATAACGATCTTTGTTAATCTTTTAGTATATTTAGACAATATAACACATTGCTTCTAGGAAATCTTAAGCATTAGCTTTAACACAATTTTGGACATATATTGCCATGGTTTGGCTACCTTGAGGACCATGGAGAGGTACATGTCATAGAGGTAGATGGTTGTGAGGCGACCAAGATAAATGGAAAGATAGACCACAGAGTTGCCTAGAGGTCAACTGAAAGAATTGGGAAGGAGAGATGGATAAGTGGGGTTTTTAAGTGTATACTATAAGCTAAGAGAAATTGCCTATGTAAAATATTTTACCAACTTCAAATGCCTAAAAGAAGGCTATGAAAGTTTATGGGCTTATACCAAATGATCTTAAAACAACCAAAATGGAATTTTTTTCATAATATTATTTAGTATTACAAGAGGTATGTTGTTCCAATGATTCTACAAAAATTTAATTTCTCTCGCATGTTATTGAGTTTTCTTGTTTGTTTTGAAATTTTATGCTTTTAATTATGTTTTGCTTATTTTTATAGGCAGATTTTTGAGTTGGATGTGCCTCGTGAATTATTTATGGACCTTCGGAACATTGGTGATCGGAACCTCAGAAAACTTGCATTTTCCTATGCTATGCACAGTGTTCGGCACATCAACAAAAAACATAGAAATGAAGCAAAAAATAAGAAGGATCAAAATATTCTTTTCTCATTGCTACAGGTGTGTGTGATGTCATATATACTCTATTTTTGCTGATTTTTCTTAATTTTGTTGATTATAATAATTGATGTATAATTTCTTGTTTGAAGGGAGAGGAAGAACTAAGGGTGAGGTGGTCACTTGTTGTACTATGTGATCTTCATCGACGAAAAGTACGGTTTGATGATCGAATTGCTAATGAAATTTGCAACTAATGCTTTCACAAGTCTTCAAGGTTGATATTTTCCTTATCTCTGCAATTTGTTCAGTCCCATTAGTTATCTTATTATGGCTTTTTTATTTTTTCTTTTTGTTGAACACAGGGTCATGGTATCAGCTCTGTCTTTCCTTCTTGGTTATGAGTGTGTTGATGATGATGATGATGATGATGATGATGGTAAAGCCTCAAGTGAAGAGGATGATGAATCAATCCAAAATCCACAAATCGTTCTTAGTAGCGAAGCTTTTTATATGGCATGTAGTATGTGTCTACAATTTTTTCTTGCTTTCTTGTGTGGAGTTATGAAGACGCAATAAGCATGATGTGATGTCATAGTTATTCCAAAAGATAATCTAGGTATGGTGTTAGAGTCCATGATATGTTGTGGTGTTAATGGTTAACAAACAATGATTTACATATATTGCACTTTAACTTTGAGATGATGATGGGGCTTTCAAAATATTTGCATGAGGTCTAAGATTTTGGATTGAATAGTTTATATTGCAACTAGTGTGCAAGTTTTGATTCAATAAAGTAAAAGCCTTTTTGTTCTAGTTGCAGAAGTTTCAACTGAATATTAAATTTTTAATTTTTACATCGATTTCCATCTACAAGGACAGTCATTCCAACAAGTTATTCTTTCATTTGCCTACTAAATGCTCTTTATAAATGTTCCAAAAATCCTAAATAATTAAAAACTAAAGTGTTATTCTAATCAGGATTTTGTAGTTAAGTAAATTGGGTGAACTTCTTTAATATTGTTCAATTTGACTTGAGGACATTCAATTAGTTTTTTGTGCCTAGTCATTGACTCAAAGTTTGTGCTTTGGTTAAGGCACGCTTGAGTTAATATAAGTGCTTTAGTTTATTTTTCATATCCTTGAATGGAATGCTATATTGGAAAAGGTTTTCTTGCTGATTTGCTATATTATTCATATATTTTTTCCCTTGTGTATTCAGAAGAGTAGTTTTTTGAGGCAATGCTCATTCATCGTAAAGAATAACCTAGTCACTTGGAGGTTGAGAAGTTGATATGCATAAATTCGAGAGTTTTCAAATGTCATCATTATGCCTAAGTAAAAAATATTCACAAATGGCCTCTATAATTTTGTTGGGTGATATAAGCTTACCAAAAATATTTCAAAGAAATTGGTCATCAGAACTTCGATATGTATCTTCTAAATTTTTGCTCTTTTGCATCAATTCCATCTATAGATTTTTCATGTTGCTCACTCTATTCTACTGAACTTTGAGCATGAGTTTACATTTTTGTTTTAACTGAAGTTTATCCTATTAAATTGAAAAAGACGTGCTATTCCCACTGAAAGGTAAGTTCTCGATAGTCTCTCAAGTTTTTGTAGCATTTTGTTTTCTTTTACCTACAGTCTATGTGATTACAAAAATGCTGATGATCGTAACTATATTATAAGGAGAAACTTCACTAATGGAACACTTACATTGATTAACACATGTTCTATATGATCATTGCTATAGAATTGGGTTAGGTATTGGAATTTCTAAATATTTTTCTAATAGTGATATTTTTGTACATATTTAGGCACAACACAAGGGCACTACTTCGAGCAAGAAAAAGAAAAATTCAAAATTACAATGTGTTGTTCGCAGTTTGAAAAGACAGCAACATCAATCATCAAAAAAATGAAGCAGCACACTCCTACTCTCCTCTTATTCAACTTAAAGATTCACAGGTTAATAAGCCTGGAATTGAAGTCCTGCTTTTTTAGAAAATTCTTGTTCCAAGCCGTAGTGCATACTTTATCTAACTTCACAAGGCTTTGCTGAGAAGCTCTTCTCTCGTTTTCATGTATGCAATGAACGATTTGAGGTGGTTGGCTCTCTTGTTGCTCTCCATGTAGATATTTTATGTCTTTTGCATGCAGGCACCTATTAGATAATCAGATTGATACTACTTGCCCATGATTGCTTCTATAATGGTGTTTTCCCCCTATTGTTGATGATGTTTGCTTTCCCTTGGTTGAATGGTGATTACCTAAAATTTGATGGCTATTTTTTTATTTCTCATAGATTTTCCATTTTTCATTCTTGCCTTATCATTTCTTTGCTTATTTTTAAACTTCTTTTTGAGGCTCTAGATTATTTGCATTGGTGTGTCCAGGGTCATTATTATACATATAACTGAAGATTGAATGACGAACATTTAATTAGATTCATTGTTCATTTATATAGTTAAAAACTACTTAGTTTGAAAATTTGTAATTGTACAATATTATCTAGTATATTTAAATATTGTTGGAGTTTTTGGCATTTGTAAACATGCTAACCAATCAATGAAAAGCTTTAAAATGGCTCCATTTTTTGGTCAGGCGAGCTATTCCACATAAGGCATAATATATCAGCTTTTAAGTAAAAAACGTTAAATATTCTTGCAGTTCAATTCGTAATTTTTTTTATGAAATGGTCTAATTTCAAGGTCATGCTTTGTTGAGCAGTAGCTAGCACTTACTTTCATGATCTTTTTAATTTTAGAAATCTTTATTTAAAATTTTTGAAATTTTGTTTGAAGCCTATGACCACGAAAGGCAATTGTCAAATTAACTACTTTCTAAGACTAGAATCGCACTTCTTTGCATATTCATTTTGATTCTTCTTTTGGCTGCTCAGAGATTGAATTGTGAAGTGGATAATGTCTTAGTGCTGGTATAGAATGTCGTTGTAAAATGTGTTCGATCGGTGTGTGTATTTTTCCCACTGCACCAATTTTAAGAGTTCTGATTGAGGAAAAATTCTGATCTTAGTTTCATGCCACTGCTAATTCCTTGAGTTCATGGTAGCCTATTGCATTTCATTTCCGTTCCTGAAGTGACTTCTATCTTGATATGAATTCAGTGAGTTATTCATAGTAGATAATAATACTAAGAATGATAGGTTTGGTTTTGGATTCCATTAGCTATATTTGCTGGTGGAGCAATGTTTAGTTATGGATGGACTAAATTTAATTTCCTGACAATTTGCAATTCCGGTAAAACTCTCCATTTATCGGTTCGGTATTTCTTTGATAAATTTGTAACTTTACTAGTGATGGAATTTGCTATAATTTGAAGGGTTATTGTGTTTGTGTGGATATTTAATGACATGAATAACATGACGAGGGCTTTAAGATTTTGTATTTTTAAAAATTGATACTAATTTCAGTCAATTCGTAACACAAATTCTTGTTCTTTTATTGAAGTATCTACCCAATTTTTGCTTGTAAGTTGTAGACAATAACCTGTTAGATGTGTGGTGAAATATCTGTTTTTTTCCTATATATATATGAGCTAATTTTAAAAAATGAATTTCATTTGTATCCATTGCATTGTTATTCATCACCCTGTTTGGTAAATCATAAAAAAATTCTATATTTTGTTTTCTATGCTAGTCATATTTACAAGTTTCTTTTTATGATGAACATCTGCATAGACCTTTTCATAACTTTTGCAAAACTTGGCTCTTTCAAATTAGGATGATGATGTTGAAAGTAATTGCTAGAACTATTGGATTGCACTGCCTTGTCTTATTAAACTTCTATCCATTCCTTCAAAGATACATTCAGATATTCTGTTACATTTATGATGTCTATTTGTCCTTGATGATTATTCATAATATGAATTGCAAAACATCAATTAATGAATGAATGTAATTAGCTTGATAGCCCCATCACTGTGATGTAACCAATTTGCTTGCTGTAGGGGGTCTAGGTTTGCCATGATAAGGTTTTGACCTTTTCTTTAATTTTTCATTGTATTTTACTTTTTTATTTTTTATTAGTTTAGCTTACTTTTCTAAACTTGATTGATAAAATTTTCACTTTGTAATTCATTGTTGAAATTTAGATGTTAAACTTTAGTTTTCAAGCATGTTGTCATTTCTACTTCTATCCTATTGGGTGTAATGCTATTGTTCATCTTAGCATTTTTCTTCTATGTGCATACTATTATTTTGTGGTGAATATTGTTCATTGTGGAATATAGTTTATTTTCAGTGTGGAACTTAATTTTAAAATGGATTACATTATTGCTCGTAATGCACCCTAATAAGTCTTCTTTAATCCTCATCTCTTTGTCAGTAATGGATTATATTATTGTAGCCCTCTAGACCCAAGCACAAGCTATTGTCCTTTTCTTTTCTCCCAAGCTCTTCTTTTTTTTTCCTCAGACCTCCTCATGCATAAAGCATAGCTAAAAAGCATTGGGGTGGGCAAGCTTATTCTTTTTATAATAATAAAGAGGATTATATAAAATTTTGTTATAATTTTCTTTCTAAAAATTTTATAAAAAAAATTTAAAAGACTTCAAAAAATCACAAATAATGTACTGGTAGATATCTCATTTCAAGATTTTCTCAATAGTTTACCCAAGTTTCAAATGTAGCTATTAGTCACATGATATTTTTTTTGAGATGCATCAAAATATATTGATTTCATAATGTTGGATCTATATAGTTTACATTCAACATTAAATACACAAATACGAATGTATTTTATAATTAAATAATTTAGACTATCATACTAATGCTCTTGCATTTAATGCAATTACCTTTTAATTATACCTAAATATGCAAACATATTTAATTAATGTGGCTTGAATATTGTCAAATGCACTTTTCGAGAAGTAACAGCATATGTAAAAGACTAGTTAATGCACACGACGATATAGTAATTCTATAAAATGTTAACCCCATTAAACTTGAGGTAATTCTCTAACATGATTGCTTTCTATTGGTTTGATGGCCCTTCTAATTTCACTTATCAACGTGTATTATTCATGAATATTTCATTTCTTTTAATGGCCTGATGATGTTAATGTTGATCTTTTCTGGAGAAGTGAAGCCAGATAATTAGTCTTACAGGCGTATGAAGAAAATAAAGAAGCACTCATGTCTCGAGCATTGAAATTGATTGGACCATCCAATCTCATTATTAAAGAAAATGAAATATCTTGTTAAGAATAGAACATTTGATCATTCATGCGTCTTTGGTTAGATCATTCGTTTAAAAAAATTTAGTTGGTTATTTATTTTAATTTTGATATTTTATGATCACAATATTTGTATTCTTACCTCTGCTAAGATTGTAGTTTATAATTGAATTTAGAAACTATAGTCAAACTTTGGTCACCATCCTTGCCAAGAATATAGCTGATTAGATTAGTTCAAGATGTACAATTCCTGAAAATAAAACCACATATAAAGCCTTAATTCATGAGCGACTTTCCTTGCTTCATTGGTTAACAAATGATAATCATGTGTTGTGTTTAGGCGCACGTTAGGAGCAAGCTTAGCAAGTAGGACAGAGTAGCTCTCATTCGAGCAGGCATAAGGGATAGAGAAAAGTACAAGGCTAAAATTGCTGTAAAACAAAAAAGGTTGTCATAGTTACATTTGCCATTTTTAATTGCAAAAGCATCATGTTTTTTTGTTTTGTTACGTGATTTTGTTACTTCAAAGCTTATTTTTACTTGGGTTGGCTTGAGATAAGTTGCTATTATTTTTTAACCAGACTGGTGGGCTAAGCAACCAGTAGAACCAACACTCGAAGGCAATGCCGCTGGCTGCCAAAAAAGTAAGAGCATCCGTTCTCGTCAAGAGAAAAAAAGCGGCAATGTCAAGGTGGTAAGTAGTTTAGAGAAATGAAAGCGTGCATGCTCGCTCAAGTATTCTTCACCCCTTGCATCAAATGCTCCACCCATGCTGATGTGATCACCTGCCACCCTTGTTCCTCCCCAAGCATAAGAATCAGGTGGGCAAGCACTCACGCTATCTAAAACAGAGATGGATATGTGATCTATTCTATAGGTTTGGCTAGCATCAGCCTACACGCCTTCGCCTCAACCTCATCATCGCAGTTCATAGTGGACGTCAAATCCTCTGCATGCCGTCGGATGAAATTTACCATGTCATAGAAAGCATGCTAGTAAATCAGCAGGCTCGCTACTCCTATGGTTACCATTATCTCTGGTCGCATCAACACAAGATACAACATATAGTCAGACAGGCACTTTCTTGCCTGCATCCCGTGCCAAACAGAAGTTAGAATGTCACCTCCCCTACCGAGCTGCTTCACATGCATGCTCGCTCGAGTATTCTTCGCCCGTTACATCAAAAGCTCTACCCATGCCGATGTGATCACCTGCCACCTTTGTTCCTCCCCAATCACAAGAATCAGGTGCACAAGCACTCTCGCTATCTGAAATAGAGATGGATATGTGATCCATTCTATAGGTTCAGTCAGCATCAGCCTGCACGCCTTTCCCTCAACCTCATCATCACTATTCACAATAGACGTCAAATCCTCTTCATGCCGTCGGATGAACTTTACCATGTCATAGAAAGTGTGCCAGCGAATCAACGACATCACCCCTCCCATGGTTGCCATTATCTCTGGTTGCATCAACACCAGATACAACATATAGTCGAACAGGCACTTGCATGCCTGCATCTCAGGCCAAGTGCTCTTCTGCGCTCTTAACCCCTTAGACTGTGGTTGTGGTTCATGATGATGACGCAACGGGTGCAGCTCCTGGGGCTTCCAGTGGTAGCATAGCTGTGTCGCAATGTGCCACACAAGAACGTGCTGATCGGCTGACAAGCCTTCTGTCAAATTAAGGAATGCAGGGACAACCCATACTGAGGCATCGACTTGCTGGAATGTAGTGAGCCCTGCCTTATCGTTGAACTGCCCCCACAATATTTGTAGGAGTTTTTGAGCAAGTGCAGTGATGAGCTCTAGAAGATGTTGAGTTGCTTTTACTGACTTCTGTGAATATGAAGTGCAGGATGAAAATCCACTTGTCCAACTCGGGAACAATACCGTTCTCCTGAAATGCTCTAATGGGTCATCTAAGGTTTGATTCTATTCTGCATGCCCATTTGTTTATCCTACTATTCTTCAGATTGTCTGGTGATGCATGTTCCTTTGGCTGTGCTGCTGCATTCCTGAAGCAGTTGGTGATCAAGTTGAGTTGCGACATCTCTGAAGGCCTCCATCTTCTTTCACATCACAATCTTCTCCTTATTTGGAGAATGAGCTGGGCAAGACGCAAACCCCACTTGTCCAGTTTCTTAAATTCGAGAAGGAAGATCACTGACCAGTCGAAAAGCAGGAACATGAGAGAAGCCACGGTATCAAGACATATGGATGCTCCAAGCAGGACATAAGTGATCATGACGTCAGTAGTGTCAAAGCCATGCTTTGGGGCGAAAACGAACAACAAGAAAGCGAGAAGGATATAGGTGGAGAAGATCACCCTGAGGATGACGCCGACACGTGAGCAATTAACGACGCCCTTCGTGTACATCTCATCATAGGCAAAGCTGAGTTCCATGCTTGTCAGGCCCAAAACTTCCTTGACAGTCATCTCCTTCAACATGTCTCTGATTACCATGTATACTTCCACAAGTGGAATAATGTCCACGAAGAAAGGCTTGCAAACTGAGTACATATCGAAAGCTCCATTTAAAGCATTCAATTCGTCTTTTTCATTTTTGTCCTGCACACGAGCTACCATTGTCCTACGGTTGGAAGAAATCTGGTTTCGTATTTTACTTTTTTATTTTTTTTATTTGTTTAGTTTGCTTAACTTGATTAAATTAAATTTGCACTTTGTAATTCATTGTTGAAATTTAGATGTTAAACTTCAGTTTTCAAGCATGCTGTCATTTCTACTTCTATCATGTTGGGTGTAATGCTATTGTTCATCTTATCATTTTCCTTCTATGTGTATACTTGTATTTTGTGGTGAATATTGTTCATTGTGGAACATAGTTTAGTTTCTGTGTGGAACTTAATTTTAAGATGGATTGCATTCTTGCTAGTAATGCACCCTCATAAATCTTCTTTAATCCTCATCTCTTTGTTAGTGCTGGATTACACCCATGTGTCCAACGTACGTCTATTAGTTTGGTTTGTTTTGAGGTAATGAGCTTTTCTTGATGGTTATATTTATTGTAAATTAGAATTATAGCATTTTAGGGAACACTTTTTTATTCTTGACAAAATAATTATTTTGATTCAAGCAAAAAAACATTAAGTTCTTTCTTTCTCTTAGGGTCTCGGTATTTTCAGAAGATTGTAGCAATATCTGTGCTGATGATTTGACCTACTTGCACTAGCTTGCAAATATACTCTTATATTTGATATGGATGACTAAGTACTAGGCTATCTTGAAATTTCCAGAGCTTCTAACATTCATGGTTGAACCTATGTTAAGGTTCCTACGGAACAGTGGAAAGGCTACTCAGGCAAATATGGAATCAATTTGTGCAATATCATTCTCGCCCTGAGGTGTTTTATACTCTATTTAGATGTTGAATATTTTTTCATTACTGACTAGTGCACTGATTTTAATATGTTTCTTGTGTTATATTAGGCAATTGTTGTTGGGTTAAATGTGGTACGTGAGATGTGCCTAAGGATGCCATTGGTATGTCTTTTATTCATCTGATTGGGTTTTTGTTGAACTTGTTATGCTTTGAAGCAATTTCATTTGCCAATTTTTTTGGACTATTGTCGAGTATTTTTGTGTTGTTTTAATGGATGCTTTTGTCATTGTTTGGTCTCCTTATGATGAATTTTTGTGTCCAACTTAGTTTTTTCACAGATGGTGCTGGCTTGTAAGTAGCTCCCCTTGCAAGCAACAACACTTTATGCCTTTTTGCCATCATCCATTTAGGTGCAGGTGGAAAAGAGCTGTTGGTTAGCAAATAGTGTACATGCACTCCTAAAGTTCAAATTTATTGTATTAGCACTTTTGATGGTCTAATTGTCACTCCCTGTTTGACTTAACATTAAAATAATCTTATATAATATACCAACAATATCGAAATACCTTACAATAAAGAGAGCATGTGACAAATCTAAAGGTCACAGTTTCAAAATTGAGTGGGGGTGATGAAAAGCATCAAATATCCAATATAATATCTTAAGATAAAATAATAGCATAGAAAGCAGCAAACATGATCTCAAGCTATCAAAAGAAAGATAAGTTGAAAAGTATATAAATGTATGTTTTGTCAACTAAGTATAACAATTGTCTTCACATTCAATGTCTCCCATAAAGTTTAAAAAATAATATGCTATATTATTCAAAATCTTAATTTATCTATTAAGAAATCTTAGTATTGTATATGCATGTATCTTGGCTTATAACATAAGTAAATAAGCATAATATACTTAATATGTCAACCACTAATTACAAGAAGATAAAATAATATGGATGTGTGGTTAAAGTAAGATGTAGCAATAATTAAGAATAATATATGTTATCAATAAAAGATATAAAATGCTGAATCAATGTATATATGCTCATAATACACATAATTGTCATATAATATTGATATCATATATTATTTTTTTTCTTGTTCTTATATTAGTATTCTTTTTATTTTATTTTTATTTTTTTACTTATTTTTTTAAGATTTTAATTTTTTCATATGATCACTAGCCTTACTTAGGATTTCATTTCAGATTATTTATCTTGGAACCATCGCTCACATTGTCTAGAATTTGTTAGTCACGTGGTGTTGTACTTGTCGTGTTATGGCTCACAATTTATCTACTACAAACAATAGGGGTGATCGTATCATATACCATTGTACCATTGCAATCATTTTTTAGAATCTTGTATTCATGGTGGAGGGTTTTTTTTGTTTTTCATATCTCATAGTTTAAGTAACAACAATACAAAATGTGATTCTCTCATATGGAACAATCGCGAGATGGGGTCATAGAGAAATCATCACATTCTTATTTCAACATTTTCATGCTCTAGATTTATTCAATCAATCATTACCTTTTTTTTTAATTTCTATTTATATCATATATTTCTATTTTTAATTTTATTTTTTAATAGCCATATGTATGTAAATAATTATAGTATGTTATCATAAAAATCAGAACATATGTATAGATAAATATATATTATGTGGCATGCTCATATCACAGTACATCATAATCCAAAATAGTATTTTAAAATAATTTAACAATTTAACTAACTTATAAAATAGTTTTAGTTTGTTCATATGATGACTCTAGTATGTCACTTTTATTGTCTTTTCATTTTTTATCTTTTCTTTTTATTTATTTTTTGTATAATTTTTATTACATGCGATTAGTAATTATTTATATTTTATTCATAAGATTTTTGAAATTTTTAAACATTGTTTTAAGTTTTTTTAAATATTTTTTAAACTATATATTTTTTATACATTAAGTGTTCACAAAAGTAGTTACAAAATGTTATTAAATACTTCTTTTGTTTTACGAAACCATTGCCTACATTGGCTAGTATCTTATACTTATGATGATAGTCTTTGTCGTAACATAGCTCATAATTTAGCTACTAATGACGACAGGGTTGATCTTATCATATATCACTATAACATTGCCCATAATTCTGTTGCCAATGACTGTAAAGGTGATTCTCTCATATCCCTATCTCTTTTCTGTCTAAACATTTAGTTATTACCTAATAGATCCATTAGTTTTTTCCTTATTCATCTTTAAGCATTGCTGAAAGTATGACTCTAATTCCATCATTTTATGAGCTTGCCTTTGTGTCGGGGTATTGACTAGTTTGGTCTCTAGAAAGGTTTTGCTCATTTAAGGTTTATATTTATAGACTAAAAATTTCTGTGTGGCTATTGATCATTATATTCCACCATTTAGAAGTCTACTAGGAGTTTTTTCTTGCACTATTGATTCCACCTTTAAATATGTTGATCACTCCCTATTGTCATTTGTCTTAATTGTCATGCATATTAAAACAATTTTGAAAAATTGCATCAAAAAAAGTAAAGTTTCCTTCCTTAGAATTGTGATACTAACATAGTTATAGTCATTTTGCTTTTAGCTACTCTTCCATAGTTGATTTTTGCATTCTTTAGGTTTCTAACCATTGCAATTTCATTGGTAAGATTTGTTGATTAATTGCTACATGAGAAACTTTCCCTTTTCCTTTCATAAAGGCTTGGATGTTATAGATACTGACTATTTCTTTGTCAATTTCTTCCATGTTTGAGCAAGGTGGTTTATAAGCTTTCATGGCCAAGTCAATTTGGGGTTATGCTCATTGTCTTTCAAAAATTTTCTTCTTTATTTATAGAGAGAAGCATGTGCTTATTTGATTGTTTAGAGATGCAAATTTATTTAAATACTCTTTTAAAGTGCTCTTATATTTCGAAGGTTTAGAAAAGTAATTCCATTTATTTGATGAGAATATATAGACTATCCCTTTAATCTCATACAAAAAGACTAATTTCTAAAAAATGCTAACTATCACATGACCATTGATGTTTTTTTTCTATATTTAAGTATTTTCAATATTGATTAAAGTAAATAAAATTAAATAAACTTTAATGGCATCTTATTTTGCAATGGAATTCCCATTTAGCCTTTATTTATTTGACTTTGTTTAAAATACACTATTATTGAGTGAACTCTTGGATTATATAGAAGCCCAAATCATTAAGCACCTTTATGCACTAGCAATGCAAATGCCTTCAACTACATAGAGTTTTATTGGCATTCCTTTCCTTTTCTAATTTCAATTCCAAAGATAGAGAACAGTCAAAAATTATAATTGACTTAGTGAAGAACTATATATATCTTTTTAATGGTCAAGAGCAATATATAGTTTCACCATATACAACTAAATCATGATTTCGTGGTGCTTAAGAAACATCCTTTCTTTAAATGACAAATTGCACGTAAGCTTTTGAGATTTGTCCAAAATTTCAATTTTTTTAGGTTTCAAAAGTAGCCATTAAGCTCATAAATTTTTTAATGTTATGACTAGATTAATGAATCTTTGGTTTCCCATTAAATATCATTCAAATATTCTAATATAAGTCTTACATATTTTTATAATTGTTAAGTAGATCTCAATAGGAAAGTGTAGTTTAAGAATAAAAAATAAGACTAGTTATCTTCTAGCTAGTTAAGCCAAACTTGTAAACCAATATGAACAAAAAAATTTGGTTTTAGGTTACAAGTCCTTAATATAATTTTTTAGCTTACCTCTTCTCCTTTCAAATAATCTTTTTCTTATGTGCTATTATATTTTTCTATTTTTCTATTCATATGAAAAAAAATTTAATAGCACATCTTATAAAAGGTTAAATATTTCCAAACCATCAAAACCTATTTTCTCTAAGCTTATTCTCAATTACTAAAACACCTCCAACCTTCTCTTAAATGTACTTATTTGTACTCATATTTTGAAGTGTAGTCGCTTGTTATTCATATTTATGATAAATTTGACTGTCTTGCATTGTGACCATATAACATTACAATCTTATAGCAATAATATAGACATACCTTAAATCTTAAATTGGATGTTTTTTTCTCACAAGACAATTTATTATTTGTGGTAGTTATTCATCAAGCTATAAGCATTTTAAACATAATAGATGGTGTTAGTATAATATCTTAGTTGACGATTTTGGGGAGCATTTTTGTTCATAGAACTATGGATTTTTTAGCTTATGCTTCGTTAAATTGGCTCAAATCTCAATGCATGTGAAATATTTTTGAAAGTTGGTGTTAAGGCCAATGTTATCTATTTTTTATTGTAAAAAATGGACATATTTGTCTTTTGTTTTCTCATGTCATTCAAAAATGTTGTGGAAAGGTCTAATCTTTAGACATAATATATTCAAACCTATTACAAGAATATTATTTCAACCACATTTCATCAAAAAAATTTAAAATTTCATTTAAAAGACACTTTTTTTATTCCTTTCTTAAATGGAAATAACCACAACAAACAAACCTAATAACTTTTTTAAAAGCTTTCTAAAATGTGTCCCTACTAGAGTTACCTTCTAAGTTAAATGAGGAAGTTGACAATGTGGAGCCAATTAAAGAGAAGCCAAAATTTGCATTCCACTTCCATTCATCTATCCTATGCAGGAAATTTGTCCATTTAATGGGGATACGCTACCTTTGGGAAGCTGTTTACCTGAGATTACTGATGGCGCTGATAAGGCCGAGGACTTTTTTCTTTCTGATGGGCATGCTTTGCTGAATATTACCTACCGGTAGAAAACTCATCAAAATATAGATAGATTAAATTTTGTATGTATTATACCTTCCCCAACACAAACACCCTCTCTCTCCATTCTCTCTTTCAGATGTTTAGAAGTTTTGCAAATAATGGTTTTTAATTACCTTTTAGGAAAAGGAACAATCTTCAGTAAAGCTGACTGAATTTGGTGACCTTTTCTTAAATAATGATAGCAAGGTGTCTATCTTTCTATTGCTTCCCTTATATGCTAGCTATTCTGATCTGCTTGGCTTTTAGAACCACTTTTGGGGTTCTCTTCAGAGTGAAAAAATGAAAGAAATAACAATTAGTTTGTCATATTTTTGGGAGTTAATCGGTGACTCAACTCAGAAGCTTTTTGACGAAGTAGGAGAAATTGCTTTGCACTTTGGCTTCTAAAAGATTCATTTCTAAATCTTTCAGCCATTCCCAAAGACTTCATGCAGCTTCTCTCCTTTTTTGAAATAATATTACTAATTCTTGCATCTATCCTATACAAGAAATTTGTGCATTTAATGGGGATACGCTACCTTTGGGAAGCTTTTTACCTGAGATTGCTGATGGCGTTAATAGAGTCGAGGACAATTTTTCTTCCTAATGAGCATGCTGTGCTGAATATTACCTACTAGAAGAAAACTCATCAAAATACAGAAAGCCTAAATTCAATATGTATTCTACCTTCCCACACACAAACACCCTCTCTCTTCTTTCTCTTTTTGAGATGTCTAGAACTTTTGCAAATAATGGTTTTTTATTACTTTTTAGGAAAAGGAGCAAACTTCAGCAAAGCTGCCCAAATTTGGTGACCTTTCCTTAAATAGTGATAAGGTCAAGGACTTTTTTCTTCTTGATGAACATGATTTGCTGAATATTACCTATCGAAAGAAAAGAAGATTGATCAAAATAGAGACAGCCTAAATTCAATATGTATTCTACCTTCCCTTACACAAACACCCTATCTCTCTTTTCTCACTTTTAGATGTCTAGAAGTCTATGATAGGAATCTTATGCACATCATTTTATGAATAAGGCTTGCCCCTAAATATATAGTTGGTTTTGTTACCCATATCGAAAACAATTGCAAAGGATTGAATAGATTCTTATGTATATGAAGGAATATCATAGTACTCTGATGTGATATAAATCGTAGCTTAAAATATGATATTGATATTTAGAAGAGTACCTTAAGATACATATACTAGCTGTGTAGTAGTACTTAGCCAAATGCCTCAACTTCAAAATATGTGGGTCTCTCCATAGCCAAATTCAAAACCTCATCTCCTCAAAGGCATGTAAAGAGATTGCATGATTTAACAAATCTTCTAGGAGAAAAGGAAAAGTATGATTTTTATTATATTCAATGATTGTGGAAATGCAATTTTCCTTGTAAAGAACTTTGCTCATACAATTGAAGTTTCTTAACATCAGGTTATTGATTGATGGGGTATTATCAAAATTCTTAGTATAGATATTCAAATAGACGTGCTAAAAAAGTTAGCACTATTGACAAGCTCATAATCTGCATTACTCTATTGAAGAAAAAGAGTTAAAAATTTGAAGAGATTACCTGTGTAGATGTTCAAGACTCAATTATCCCACTAAAAGATTATTAAGGTGTCGAGTCAGATTAAGTCCACTCTAGATGCATGTGAAATTGAGCAGATCATATGTATTAACTTGTATATGAACCTATAAGATTTCAAAATCACAAATCAAAGCAATGTGAACTATGCAAATCTATTGGAAAATAGATGCTTGAGAGTTGAATCATATTTTTCTCACAATACGACAATAAGCACTGAAGGGTAATTGATGTAGACATGCAGATCAAGCATCTATTGTTCTTATTTTTGATATGCAAGTGGATGGTGGCGCGTGGCTCAGAGGCCAATAAAGGGTCAAAGAAGCTATCAGAATTTTTGTGAAATGAAACGAAATATTTTAAGTGACTTGCAATCTATATTCTGTTTTATAAGCTACCATGACATTGAGGATGTGAGTCACTTGTTGACAGGAAAAGCTTGGAGCAGAAGCGATAAAAGTGATGTTTCTTTTTACAACTATCTATTTGAGTTCTAATGAAGATGTTTGTAAGCATGAAAAGGAGTTTTTTTTATTTCTTGAATTTGGAATTTTTACATAAAATTGCCTTTTTTACTATTCATGTATGTTTTTCATTATTGTAATTTGTAAAGTTGTTTGTTATCACTTCAATAGGGTGAAACAAATGGTAGATCAGTAAATCATCGATTTGAGGAGTTAGTTATTATTTATAAAGTTTTGTTAGGAGTTTCGCAGAAGTGCAGCTTTGAACATGCTCATTAATTCCTTCTTTACTCTCAATCTCTCTCCTATTTGCCCATCTCTCTCTTGTTCTCTCTTACTTTATACAATTCCTTTCTCTTTCTCAATTTATTTTTCAATCCAGTTGTTTAGTAAGTCTTCCTGAACAAAACTAATTATAAATGTCGATTGAAAACACTTGTTGTCCCTTCCACCCCAATACAACAAAAAGGCATATTCAGTAAATAGTTAAATAGATTATGGTTTGTTCATGTCAATCTTAAATGCAACTTATTTCTCGTTCTTCATTTTTGAGAAATGAAAGTTCAAATGCAAAAGTAATGCTTTCAGTTAGAACATTACATCTGAAATGAAAGTTCCATCTTCTTTTGAGACTACTTTAGATTTAATACAAGTAAGAATCATGTATCCTTCAGTTCTGCTTTTATTATTTTGATATGTTGACTTACCATGAATAACGAATTCCTCCTGTTATTAATGTGATGCACGATCTTGTAGGAAGCTTCATCAAGCAATGAAGAGGTCAACGACTTGGGGGCAAAGCTTAGCTCAACGGAGATGAAACTGAATTGGTGCTGTCGGAGGTTGAAAGAGACTGTAAAGAGATGAAGCTCATGGACAAACTATAAGGAAACTTCCACTTTGTAAAAAACCAACTTCACGCTTACGCACAGTATATTGTTGAGTTGACCAAAAAAATATGCAGAGAAAGATTGAGCCATTCTTTCAAATAGGTACTTTTTCTACTTTGCTTCTTTGCTCGCCTTTAGCTCTAGAAAATTATTTTTGAAAGATTTTTATTTGTAAATAATTATTTAAAAAATTTGAAGATTTTCCTGATTAATCTATCATGCAAAGTGCATTAATTTATTTATTATAGGACTTTTCTTAAAACAAAAATGGAATTCATTTTTCAAGATCATGTCTGTTTAAATTCATATGTTTTAAGAATGTCTTATATTATCATAATTTTTTATTAATATTTTTTATATTAAAATATTTATTATTATAAAAGGATAGAGATTATTGAATTCATTAGTCCAAATAATGATATGTGATTTTGTCAATAATGGATAATTTAAATTGGTTATTTTGAGGATGAATGACTGCTAAATTTTAAACTTGTTTCAATGTATTGATCCATTATCTTTCAAACATGCAAAGTAAAGTTAGGTTTCATATCTAATATAATAGTTTTTGTGAACAATGTAATTTAATAATTTGGTTCATATAGATATGAGCCAATATTTATGTTAAATAAGTTGTCTTAATAACAAGAAAATAAATATATTTTGTTAATCTATCTACAATCACTTATATTGATTCAAGACCTATTGGAGATTGAGATAACTCTATCACAATATCTATAATCACTTCTTCTCATTTCTATTTATGACTGGGTGAAGGTTATAATATTTCTCTTAGTTTTGTTATTCATCTTTGATTTATTGATAGATTAAACTTCTTAAACCACTTTGACACATTTTTTTTATTCCAAGCCACCTATCACGTGCTCACATGTCAGCCACCTACCACGTGCATAATAGGTCAATGAGTGTGTTTATGGCCTTACACGTGTAAAAGCTAGACCCACTTGCGTGTAGTAGTTCGTGATAGCATCGATGGTCTCATTGTAATGTAGAATTTGTAGAATTTTTTTGTTTGGTCAAAATTTATATTTTTTTAGAAAATAAAATATTATGTATTTTATAATAAAATATTATATGCAAACATCTATATAAATGTAGAAGAGTGTTATCTAAAAGATTTTAAGACTCTTTAAATTTTAAAACTCTGTGAATTTAAAACTCCTTGAAAGAAACTTCTTGAGAAATTAATCTCCTAAATTACAAAAACCCTCATCTCCTTCATTTCTTCCTTAGTTGCTCGTTGTTCTTGGGCTTCAATTTCTTTGTTGCAATTCAAATAAAGGAATGCATATGAAAATACCTCACAAGCAGATCAATAATCTGTAAAAATATTTTACTTAATTTCAAATAAATAATGTATTTATTTTTTTATAAAAATATTATAAATGCCAAGTCTAAGTCATGAACAAAGTAATTTTTTTCACAATGCTTTAGTTGTTTGATCTCTACATAATCACTTTTTTATTCTACATGAACTCATAGCATAGACATTGTAAACATGCATCATTGTACACACGGTATGCATCTATAAATTCTAGAATTGTCATTTTCCAACTAAACTCCATATCTTTAAATATCTAAAAACTATTCTCATAAATCGAGTCTCACTTATATTTAATTCTTTTTTAAGAAAATCCAGTGATGGAGACGTTATATTTGATAATCTTTTCACATATTGTTTATAATAACTTATATATCGAAGAAATTTCTTTTTTAAAATTGGTATAAGTTTTGGTCAATTCATGATTATTAAAACAACATATTTCAAAATTCACATTTAGAGTATTTAGTATATAATTAGTTCTCTCTCGTAATTTGTAATACTATAAGTAAATATATAATATGTTTTAAAATTTTTTAATAAATCAAAATATCATCTATGAATACAATTATAAACTAATCTAAATATTATAGAATATTGTGTTCATCAGATCTATGAGAGCTGATGATACATTTACTAAATAATAACTTTAAAAACACATAATATTCTTGTATTGTTTAAAAAAATAACTTCAAAAATATCTCCATATTTTATTTTCAATTGGTGATAGGTAAATCATTGACAAATCTTAAAAAATATCATTAATTCTTAGAGTTCATCAAATAGACTATCAATTTTTAGTAAAAGTTATTTATTCAATTGAAATCTTTTAGCCGTTTAACTTTATTTCTCATGTTATTTTGAGTTAGTTAAATCATAATTTGAATGATAAGCATAAATTTTTAAAATCCTTTAATGCATTGTAGTTTAAAAAATATGATAAATTATTTTTAGTTTTAAAAATTTTGTAATGATAATTTTGGTAAATACTAAATTTATTTATGCTAACTCTATTAGATCAAATATTCAAGAATCTAAGACAAGCATCCCCTGTTGATGACCTCAATATTTTTTTCATATTTTTTATTTTTCTCTTTTAATTTGTACACTTGTTCATGATATATATATATATATATATATATATATATATATATATATATATATATATATATATATATATATATCACTTATCTTCTCATAATTTGGAATATATATTAGATAATTATTAGTTTTATAAGATTAGTTGTAATTGTTAAAATTGATATTGAATCATTTTATACTGATGACGTTAATAGAATTATTTAGGATAATTATATCAAAAGTTTGGAATTTAATAAATTTACGTAATTGAGTAGGACAATGAATAGAATATCCTTTTGCTCAATTTCTTTTCCAATTGAATGGTATACCACTTTAGCTTTATTTGTTAAAGACCAGCTTTTCATAAAAAAAGGGAAAACAAGTTTTCAATTCTACATAACAAAATATATGTGACAAAATAATATATCACAACTTATAACAAGATAACTAATATATAATATACTCGACTTCAAAACAATTGATTTATCATTAACAACAAAAAAATATCGAGTCGACGGCAAAGTTAGTTAACCTAATCTCATAATATTAGCTTGGTATTAAAAAAATCATGTGAATAATATAAAAATGGTTGTAAGAAATTTCTTACATGACCTCTCGTGACATCTTATGCTTCTTTTCCAAAACACATTTGTTCACATATGGTACATTTATTTTATGTTGATTCGTATAAATGATTAAAAAATGTATAAAAGAATTTAAACTAAAGAAATAAAAAATTGTGAATGACAAAGTTTTGATATTTTTATGATTATGGTTTTGAAAAACGTTTACATCAAATATAGGAAAGATACCAATAATATTTGCAATCACAAACTCAAATCATGTATTATGATATTGAATTTAGGACAGTGATTGGGAGTTAGGAAGATTGGTGGTAAAATGATTGAAGCACATAATAATTCATTTATTATTAATGGATATGCTTAAAATGGATTATAAAAATGGAATTTATTTTGTACAAGTTCAATTATTAAATAATTAATAAAACAATTTGTAGATTTTCTTAATTAATCTATCATGTAAAATTTAAAAGATAATATTTTAAATTTGTTATTAAAAGAATGTAATTAGATGGGAGAGAATATAAAAAAAAACATATTATAATATGACTTTTTGTATAAAGGGTGGGTCTTATGTGTGTCATTCATTTTTTTTAACTTTTTAAAGCAAAAAATAATTGGTATTTTAATAAAAACATTTCATTAAATTTTTATCCCTTCTCAAATAAAATTAATTATTCAACATTCTTTTATAAAACTATATATTCAAACATACAAATTATATTTAAATATAATATTAACCAAATATAATTTAATAGTAGTGCAATTACAAGGAAGCACAGTTACAAGAAAGATTAAAGAATATTCTTAAAATGGGTACATAGACATGATAAGAATAATGAATTGATGATTATTGATTTCATTCTCAAAATAATAAAATTATTGCTCATCACCACCATCAAGTAGCCTTCAAACTTATTGAGTTAACTCATGTGACATGTTCTTTTCATTATTGACACTCACTCTTAGTGATCAATACTATTCTCAAGCCAACAACCTCCAAACATGTGTCTCTAACAAATAGGCAAATCATGGTCCAATTAAAAAACGTTTAAGTAAAATGAAAATAAATAAAAATAATAAGAACATATTAATTTTTTAGATGATTTAATTTCTTATTCTTATATTTATATCTACCCTTTAGACATTTTTCTTGGGCCTATCACTTCTCCTTTCTTTTATCGTAAGTGTTGGCAAAGAAGCTTTGCAATAATTTTTTTAGAGAAAAAAAGCCTTAAATTCCCTTCACACAAGGTTCAAAAGTAAACACCTTCCCACACAAGGTTAAAAGTGGAAACCTTTTCTATAAACAATTATTAAAATAGGCTCTCTTTTCTCATATGAGGCTCAAAGCAAACACCTCTAAATCCTAGTTGGATTAAGCCAAATTCAATAATAAAAATAACAAAATTTTACATAAACTCTCTAAAAATTAATAGAGTGAAATATATATATATATATATATATATATATATATATATATGAAACTTTAAAAAATGATGCCAATTAGGTATATAACTTATGATTACAATTCTTATAAGATATTTTACACTTGAATGATGCCAATTAGGTATATAACTTTAAAAAATGATGCCAATTAGGTATATATATATATATATAACTTTAAAAAATGAAGCTAATTAGGTATATAACTTCTGATTCCATCTATTTATTGAACTAATGTGGTTGTTTGTAATTCTTAAAAACTATCAATTTTAGCTTACCAACCTCCCAAGTCTTCTAAGATATTTTCATATTCTTTATTAATACCTTAGTCCTTATTAGCAATACTTCAATGAGAAAATATAAATAGCCAATTAGCCAAGCTAGACTTTACCACCCATTAGCCGATTTGAACATGTTCTATAATGTGTACATTTTCGATCCACCAAATTTAACAAACTATTTATCAAATTGAACGTTGTACCATTTAATGATGATCAAAGTTGTTCATCGAACATTTCTATAGCCTTTTGATTTTGCTCAATTTTGAGTTGCTACCAATGAGATTATGCATCAAATAGTTTGATAATTTTTTAAAAGAACTCAAGTTTTAGTATATTTTTATTTAATATTTATTAGATGGTCAAATTATTATCATATCATTAGTAAACTAGTTATGCAATGTCTATTAAATAGACTAATTGGAATTTTATAGAGGTTGATTTTGGCAACCCAATATGACCATTAATAAACTAAGCTAATAAATAATCGAATTTTTTATGGACTAGCCATCAGTCAATTATCGAATCTTTCGATGATTTTTCAAAAGAATATACAAATGATGGCTGAGTTTAAACTAATAAGTATTTCTTAATAGAATGTTTAATATCTATTAGAGAACTAGTCAAATATTTAATGCTTTATTAAAGAGAGAACTTTTAGCCAATTAATTTTATTTCTGATATTATTTAAGTCTGCTATATTTTCAAAAGCATAATAAACTGTAAAATTTTAAAAATCCTTTAATAAAATGTTGTTTTAAAAATATGGTTGACATTTTAGTTTTAAAAACTATCTAATAATAATTTTAATAAATTTTTAATATTTTTAAGCTACTTTATCAATTTAATGGTTCAAGAATCTAAAATAATCATTCCTATAGTTCATATAAGTATTTTTCATTTATTTTTCATCTAATTTGTACACTTGTTCTTTCATAATTCTTGAATAATATATATCTATGAACATATATACATCTTTCAATAATCATTTATCTAATCGTAATTATGTGTGTATATATGTATATATTAAGATTGAATTTGAATTATTTTGGAGTGATTAAAATTTTAATATCACTAATGATAATTATATCAAGAGTTTTGAATGTAATGATTAATACCTTTCTTAGTTGAATAGATATTCCTTTCGCAAGTTTCTTTACTAATTGAATGGTATACCTTTTAGTTGTCTAAGATAAAGGCCAATTTAGATGATAATAAAAGATAAAATAATTTTTCACTTTCACATAACATCCAATATTTTATTTGCTACACCCATGTGTTTGATGAGTCAAGCATAAATGTTTATATCTCACATGGGCTTGTTTTAAGTAAAACTATTAATATTCAATTAAGTCCAGTCATGAACTTTAAATGTCTAAAATAGTGGCCTTCAAAGCTCTAGGAGCCATGGCAAGCTTCAAGAAAATTGAAGACATGCACTAAAATTTTATACTTGAATTTTTCTTTATTTTTCATGAATTTGATTGTTCAAATTTTTAGATAATGTGGCAGACTAGTATTATTAATATTTGAAAATGTTATAAGTTTAATAATTGTTGAATTTTTATTTTTGGGCTAAGTATTATTGATGAAAAGTATAGACATTGGTATTTGATTTTTTTTAAAATTATTTAGGAATTATTTTTCATGAATTTCTTTTCATAGTCACTTAGCACACTTGTCATACTATCATAATATAAAACTATATGAGTATACTTATATTAAAAATTTTTGGCACAAAAATTCACACAAAACACTATAAAACCACTTTAGTCTCGGGATTTTTCACTATAGATTTGGGCAGGTCGACCCGACCCAACCGTTGGTCTGTCCAGGATTTCAAGATTTTAAAAAATAAAATAAAAATTGTTTGATTGACCCGAAGGGGCGAGTGAAGCCTGAAGGAGAAGGAAGAAGGCCACAGGGAAAGCTGAACGGAACAATGAAAAATCAAGCCAATCAGGACCAAGTGATCAAATTTTGGTCAAGGAAGGAGGGAGCCAACCCCAAACAGCTCGAGAGACATATGAACCGAAACCCTCATAGAGGGCAATGCCAACATAATTTTGGCAATATGGAACTAAATTCCCATCTGATTGTCAAAGAAGGGGAAAGGGCAGGCACGATCTGACGGTTTAGGTTAGTCAAGGAAAAATGCTGCAAGTAAACAATAAAATAATGAGCAAAAGCTTCGGCCTAAGGAAGTTTTGTGAGACGATGTAGAACCACTGCAGTAAGTTTCTAATTCAATTAATTTATGGACAAATTACACTAATAAATTCAAAACAACCTACGTGCCATCCAATGGCCAGGATTAATCTTGAATAGTAAAATCAGGATTCAATCAGAAACGTCCATTTCAAGATTCAAATCGAACGGTGACTGCTATGTATTTGTTACCCAAACAGCTAGTTCATTTAGAGTCATTGTGAGTGGATTTAGAGCTCAAATTTGAGCTCTATAAATAAGGAAGGATGAAGAACTCCAAGAGGTTACAATTGCTACATTCTCAAAGCTTTCAAATCTTAATTTTAAGCTATTACAAGTGCATACAGTGCTTCCAAATTCACAAAGTGAAAGTTGCAAGAAGGAACCCAAAATTGGAGGTTTTGCTTCAACTATTTTCAATTTCTATTCCTCCCTCTTTTTAGTTTTTTCTTTGGAATTTTTGTTGTATTAAGTGTGTCTCATACTTTTAAATTATCTTAAGTTGATATTTTGTTGCCAATTTTTGTATTTCTTTCCTTGGGGTAAGGGCATCCCGGCAAAGGTGGAAAAGCATGAGGTTTGAGTTGAGCCCGAAAAAAAAAATTCACCCCCTTCTTGTGGGTTTACTTTAAGCACAAAGAACTTCAATTTTAAATTTTCTTTCTTTAAAAAGGAAAGAACCCTCGTTTTCATAACAACTTTTTTCATAATAATACTTAGAAGATGATAATAATTTTATTATTGCCAAGAAAAATCTATAATATATTATGAAAAATTAAAAAAATGCTATTCAATGAATTTTGTTATTTCTTTTTGAAATACGAGTCTTATAAGTTACATAAAATTAATTTTATCATTGACAATAATAATTTATTTCAATTAAGATGAAATTATATTCATTTATTGAATCAAATTCTTTTAAATTTAATATTATGTTTAATTGCCATTAATCATTGTTTTTGAGATGTAAGCTAACAAACACTCAACATAAAGGTTTCTAACCACTGGCAATTTGTGTCAGTATTAGTGGACAATTGAGCTCAATTATGACATAGAAATGGTAGTTTGATATTGGTGGCAGTGGGATTAGAATTTTTTTCCAAACTATGATGACATTCTAATAATGGTGAAAATCTATAGCGATACCATTATGTTAGACAATTGTAGGTTAGTAGTGATGGATGATATTTTGAAAACCAGTGATACTTATTGAGCGATAGTAATGAGTGCATTGGCTTGACCAATAGTAATGTCTAACATTGATAGAAAACTAATGATCATGATTAATACAATGAGGATGGTTAATGCCTATCTTAACCTTGATTATTAGCTTTTCATTAACCCTTTTTTAAACTATTGGATAGCAATTCATGCACATATTTTGTTACTTCTCTTAATAATCTTAACAAACTTGAAAGTAAACCATAAACTCAATTAACACTAAGTTAGCTAAACCACTATTGATTATTGTTGTCACTATTTCCATGGTTAAGTAATAACTCTATCATCACTAAATTGCCATGCCTTGGTACCTAAGTCCATCACTATCATAAGTTAACTTGGCTAACCAATTACAATTGTCAACTACTATCAACAATGATAAAAGTGTTATTAAAATAATCCACAAATCTTTTCACATAGTAAAAAAAAGACTAGTGAAAAATTGATTGCTTGTGTTAGGACCTAGTTCGATGTTAATTAACCAAGTTGACGATTTTGCGAAAAATAGACTTATGTGATTTTAGTAGATTAACTTAAGTCACACCTTCAAACCTATCTTGTCAAACATTAAGTTAAGGACTAAGGTTTTATTTTAACTATAGTGGTTAACATTTGATAAGTTAACAAAAAATTACATAAACCATGATAAACAAAAAATTGGGTAAATCATGATAAAACTAATTCTGGCATAATCAACTTAATTAACCAAACTTCTTTTTTAAATATTTGACTAAATTAATGTAATCAAATCTCTTATTAATCTGCTTTTTTTCTTATTTTTAAAACTTATCTTTAATGACAAAAGAATTATCTTACATCAGATATAGGATTATTAATAATTCAATCTTGATTTGACTCAATCTTAATCTAAGATCATCATAAAAATGTTCAATTCAAACTTTAAACTTAGCTTAAGCAGTAAATGTGTTTCTTAATTCAAATATAACTCATGGCAAACACTGATCAACTTTTTATTAAAGTTCAACCTTATTTTTATTAAATTGTTGATGCTAATTACATAAACACATTTTTTTGTATTTATTGAATAAATTTAAATCATTAACTTTATTCACTTAAATGAATGTTTGATCGTCTCCAACCATATGTTAATATCTAAACAATGTGGTTCTCAACCCAAAATACAAGTTTGAACCACTATCAGCTCATAGCTGGATTTTGACTGTTACTTAAACTAAACATAAAGTCTTTCTCATTTCTTGACATTTCATATTCTACATTGTACGAATCTTTACAAAACAAATAGAAAAGATTAAAAATAAAAATTACAAAAGCAAACAAGTTAATGAAACAATAACTCTTAATAGTTTGTTGTGATATCCCTTAATGTGACATTTATTTACTATGGATTGATGGGCATTTAACATTTTTATTAGTTTAAATCTATTGCTCAAAAGTATTGGTTGGTTATTTATGTCCCTTTTATAAAAGTGGTCCCTTTGTTTGTGCTTCTAGTGATTATAGATAATGTAATTTTATGTTTTTTATAATTTTCAACCTCCAAATATAGGTGTGCAATACAAAATCATTTTAAAATTGAGTGTTTCTCCTATATCGAATAGTGAATTAAACCTTTTATTAAATTCCTAAAAGAATATTTTATTCTTAAAATATATTTTAATTCTTATCCAATACTCTTTTATCTACTCTTTATCTTCAGTTATGAAATTAATCAAAATTTTTAAGACTTAATAATTTTAATTTAACAAAAGTAATCTTTTGATAATCATTAAACCTAAATTAATAAAAAAAGCATCAATCTAAGCCAATTAGTCTAAGAAATTATTAAAATCGCAAATAAAATCAAATGTTGCTATTTCAATCTTAACTTTATTGTAGATTTTCATATAACAATTCTTGTAGTTTATAGAATGTAATAGTCTTATATCTAATCTATTCTCTTTTATATATATTGATTTTTTTGTTAAAATTTATCTATGAGAGATAAGCTTTAGATCCTAATCATAATAATTTCCTAAATTAGTAAGAAAAAAATATGCAGTGTCAATCCTATTGGACCAATCAAATTAATTCTTTTATATATGTTGCAATGTGTTTAACACAATCCTAAAAGCCTCTTTAAGTTCTCAATTTATTTTTGTCTTAATGGCTTTGTAAAATATTAAAATATTTATGTTGTTAAGACAAGTAATAAGAAAAATAAAAAATATTCAGTTGAAGATAAAGGTTTAATATTAGTATAAATATTTTTTTTAAATTAAAATAAATTAATTACATTATAATGGAATGAAATTAGGTTAAGAAAATTTGAAAAAAAATAATGTAATTTTTTCTCAAAAATGAATTCAAAGATTATAACTAGATTAAATAAATTTCTTAAATAAAAATTAGAATGATTTAAACAAGAAAAAAATTTAAGATTCTAAATATTTATATTCCAGATGTTCTAAACATAAATGAATAGACAACTCTCTCAATTGTCCTTTAGATCTTAATAGTAAGTTAAGTTGAATTAAAAAGCGAGCTAGTTTAAGTGGATTAAGTGAAATATATGTTATTTATATAAGTTATAATAAAAAATGCCTAAGGTTTTAGTCTTTATTAAAAAAATTAAAATTGATATAAAATGAAAAAAATTGACTATTCACAAGCTTAAATCTTTTTCAATTTCAAATCCTTTCAACTGATAGCATAATCCTTCATAAAGATAAATTGCTCATATTATGATATTTTACAAGCCTTGTGATCATAATTTGAGATTAGAGCATTAAGTGGTTAGGATACTACAAAATATTTACTTTGATATCAAAAAATTATATAAAAAAGTAGGGCTATTAAAAGATTACTCACACTAGTCCTAAGCTACAAGAGATGGGTAAGGTAGTGGTGAGGATGCTTAACTACAAGCATCATAGAGGAAGTCAAGTGATGGCTAGGAAGCCAAAGCCATTAGGGAGGAGGGGTTGGCCTCGAGTATAGACAAGGAGGACAAGCATAAATTTATGTAATTGTGAGTGGTGGCTGACCCAAATGACAACATTGTAACCCAAGGACAAGATATGCAATGAGGAGAATGTAAGAAGCTAGAGGGATAACTATCATAATGCTTGGATGTGCATCATGGGGATGGGAAACTAGAGGCTAGATTCTAAAGTGTAACATGGGTATGAGCGGTGGATAGTTCAGGTTAAAGGAAAATGACATTGGATTTGTGGAGTGATCAATAAGGTGCGGCCATTTGGTTATAGTAAGGTAGGCAACACACAACAATGGAAAGAAAGGGGTGGAGTGAAAAAGTTTTCAGGACGACACAATTGTTTGGTGACGTTGTCAATCAACAAAAACAATCTCAAAAGGGAGGAGATGGAGAACCATGTCGAATTATAACTCGGATATAGAGAATGTCGGCTTATGTTTTCTTGGAAAATTTTAATTATGCCCATGAATCAAAACATCTTCATACCTTTCAATCCATATAATTATCTTTAAATATGTTACAAAATATAGTTTATTTGTACTTAAAAAAGAAAAAAAATGATTATCTTAAAAACTAATAAAATAATTAAAAAGAAATATGAAGAGAACTTTATAAGATTGCAGCTGAAAGAAACAATTTTATCTCTAAAATCCATTTCATAAGGCCTCATTTCTTGAACATTTTAAGCTCACGTTTGGAATTTGGTCTATAATTAATCTTGAACTTAGAGTCTTTGCATTTTGGGCTTTTGTGGATCCGCTTATTATGTTACATCAAAGATGTTTCATTTATTTCATATTTCTAAAACAATTTGTAAAACAATTTAGCTCAAAATTTAAATTTTTAACATTTTTCTTGCTTAAAGCTCGTGAAAAAAAAAACTAAAGTAGCTAATATGAAAGTGTAAATTTTCAAAGGATTTGGCTAGGAAAAATATTACTAATTAAGACTATTGAATTTCTTTGACAATACCATCAGCAAGACTATGAAATTATCATCCTTCAAAATAATCAATGGCTATAACTTTAAGAAACCAATTTATGATATATATATATATATATAATATTATATTATTCTATATTTTAATTTGTAAGAAAAATTTATAACTTACATAAAAAAGTAAAAGAACAATTTGATGCTCATAGTTTCCAATATGTTTAAGTTATTAGTAGAAATAAAATTTAGAATTTGATGTATAAGATTATGTATTAGAATGTATTGTCTTGAAAACTTTGTTATCATCAAATACAAAAAATATAATATATGACACTTCATAGTTTATTTAAAATTATAAAAAAAAACTTAATATCAATGCTTTTGTTGTAAAATTAATGTTTGATACATTTATTAGAAATATTTTTAATGTATAGAATTTATTGTTATGTAGAGTTTATTTATATGAAAGAAATTTGAAGATTAAGTATTTTGTAAATAACTTAACTGATAATACGTTTTCTTTGCTTTTTGAAATCAAGTTTGATATTGTTGATAGTATATCAGACGATGAATATTCAAGTAATGTTTTGCATATATTTTTAGTTTATTGGAACGATCACTCATTATCTGAGGATACTTAGATAACCATAAATCTAAGGACGTCACTTAACCCTTTCATTATTGCAATAAAAATAATAAGCATTAGATAGATAAATCAATAATTACAATTTGAAGTATTTTAAATCCCAAAGTAAGAACTTGATGGTAAGATTATTCATTAAAAATTATTCTGTATTAACCCTCTTCATATCATGTTAAAACTATAATTAACTAAAACGTATAAAAAAATCAAACAATAAAATATATGTAATAAAGAAGATATATTATGTGAAAGTAAATAGTATCATAACTAAAATATAGTAGTCACCAAAATATATACATAACCTTAGATATACAAAACTCAAAAGCACCACAACTATGTAATAGTTTAATAAATCAGATTCTCATCCATGATCTAAAAGTTTCAATCTCAATAATTGATGGACACAAAAGATTATAATGCACACATTGCATCAAGCAATAAAATATGTATGTAAGAATGCATGATGTATATATAGGTCCCATGAAGTTCATTTCAAGCCAAGCATGATGAAGTATCCAAAGTTCATGTTTAACTTGTTAATGAAAAAAACTTATCTAAACTGTTCAAGCACATTTCATGTAATAAACAAACTTATCACAATATGAGTGTTATAAGTTACATAAAATTAATTTTATCATTGATAAAAATAATTTATTCTAATCAAGATGAAATTCTGTTCATTTTTCAAATCAAATTTTTTTTAATTTAATATCATGTTTAATTGCTACTAATCATTGTTTGTGAGATGTAAGCTAACAAACACTCAACATAAAGGTTTCTAACCACTAGAAATTGATGTCAATATTAGTGGACATTTGAGCTCAATTATGACATAGAAATGGTAGTTTGATATTGGTGGCAGTGGGATTAGTATTTTTTTCCAAACTGTGATGACATTATAATAATGGTGCAAAACTATAGCGATGCAATTATGTTAGACAATTGTAGGTTAGTAGTGACGGACGATATTTTGATCACGATTGATACTTATTGAGTGATAATAATGAGTGCATTTGCTTGACCAATGGAAATTTCTAACATTAATAAAAAACAAATGATCATGATTAATACAATGAGGATGGTTAATGCCTACCATAACCTTAATTATTAGCTTTTCATTAACCCTTTTTTAAACTATTGCATAGCAACTCATGCACATGTTTTGTTACTTCTCTTAATAATCTTAAAAAACTTGAAAGTAAACCATAAACGCAATTAACACTAAGTTAGCTAAACCACTATTGATTATTGTTGTCAATATTTCCATGGTTAAGTACTAAATCTATCATCTCTAAATTGCCTTGCCTTAGTACCTAAGGCCATCACTATAAAAATAATTTATCAAGCATGAGAGAACCATAAAAACTTAAATATTTAAAAAAATAAAAAAATAATTTTATTTGATAGTGCTCGATCAATGTGACTCTAGTGAAGTAAAACTCCTTGGGTTTGGATAGCAGTATAAGTGGTTTGGCAAGGGTTGCCATAGGTTGATGTAGGTCAACATTGGTTCATGGATCATTATAGGTTGAAGATGATTAATTCAAGTTGATGGGTAAATACAAGTCAAGTTAATCTACACAAGTTGAAGCGTATTAACACTGGTTTATGGGTTGGCAATTGAGTAGGTAGACCATTCCAATTGGGTCAACAAGGTTTGCATGGTTGGCACGGCAATAACAATGATGGTAAATTTTTGTAGCAATAACAACCATTGATGATCGATAAAGAAATTATCCCAAAAAGCTCAATTTGAAGTTAAAATCATCAAAAATTTAAGCCGATAAAACTATGTGTTCATGGAATAGTTTTTAAGCTAGAAATATCAAAAAAGCGATCAACTAAATTCATAAAACACATATATTATTAATAATCCAAAACTATTATTGATAAGCTACCTATGATTTATTTTACCCAATTTTAATTTTTAAATAAAATTGTAATTTTTAATTAACAATAATTAATTATTTAAAGATAACATTATTATTTTATAAATATTTTTAAAATTTTAAAATTTTCAAATTTAAATAAAAAATTTAAAGATATAATTCCATTTAAAATTATTTTTTAATCTCATATTCACATAAAAATTTATTTCATTCAATTTAAATATTTATATTTTTAATTTAATTTTTTTTCTTTTTAAAAATAAAAAAACAAAATTCCTATAGATATTTTTAATTTCAAAATATTTATTATTTTAATATTTAAATCAACACTTTTAAATATTTTAAGCTTATTAATAAAATTTAAAACTATAATGAAAATTTTAAATAAACTATTTAATTCAAATAGCATTTAATATTTAAAAAATAAAAAATAAATATATTTTTAATTTTAAATGTTTCTAGTTTAAATTAAAATAAAATTTTTATTTATCCATTCTTTTAAAAATAATAACTATTTAAATGTTTTTCAAAAAATATTTAATTTTCAAATATAACTTAATTTTAATTTTTAATATTTTTTTTAATTATTAAATAGGTTTTTTGAATTTAACTTTTAAATTTTTGTAAAAATAATATTCAAAAAACTATCAACTGAGTTGCCTCTTAGAAAAAGAGGTAAGGATCCCCATGGAAATGTCTAAACCCAATGATTTCACAAAGCGTAAACCAAAGAAAAGATAATGAAATTTCAAAACAAGAAAAAAAACTAATTTGAAGTTTGTGTAAAGAAGAATACTTCTTAAAAAAACATCAACCAATTATTTCAATTTTAACTATCTCACAAAAATATAATATAAAAATAACTTAAAAATAAAAAAAAAACATAGAAATAAATAATAAAGGAGTTCTCACCAAGAATCTGTCAATTTCAATCACAAATATATTATTCAAACTAAACTAATTAATTGCACGTTATATTATAGTTATTGAAAATTTATTGAATAATATCATTTTTTATAATATATAAATATTATTATTTAATTTTAATTTTATTTTGAAAAATAATTCTCCATTACCTCATTAATATTCCACAACTAACATTGGCGTCAAGCTGCCCAAAACATGTTGCTGATACTTAATGCCCTAAATCTAATGGTTAGCTCCCTTAATTAAGTCAGCTACTACGAGGACGTGGCCAAAAATTTGGTGCTTAGTGTGGCGCTTGGTGTGCACCATCCCCGTGAACAGCGACCCCTCAGCCTCTATTGCTGTGAAGAATTAATTAATATCATTATTTTATTATAAAATTGCAACATAAATAACCATTTCTCCATTATGACAATTTTCGTGGTTTTAAATGCGCCAACATCGTCTCACCGCCCAACGTGGTCCACTAGAAAGGTGACACGTATTATAAACGGGAATAATCGGCTTTTCTGACGGCCGCATTCTTTGAACTAATTCGTGACATGTCAATTTGGTCTATTTTACTATATTTTGTACTTTATCCCGACTTAATTAAATTTTAACAAAAAATTCAAAAAAAAAACGATAAAACATGAATTACTTTTGAATCATCTCTATTTTAATTAAAATTTAAAAATAATAATAAAAATATATATATATCAATACTAAATTTGTTGTTGATTTGTTAGATATGTTTGATTCAAGAAGTTTTTAGTGTTTCAAAACACCACAATTTTTGTCGTTAAAAAGAGATTATTGACACAATTTATTAGCATAATAACAACTATTTGTATCACTAAAATATTTAAAAGATCCAATTTAATGTCATCATCGAAGCATGATTCAAGACTAGTCCCTCGATTAAAGATTGTGACATTAGCTTAAGTCAGAAAAGATGAATGAATAGAAAGCCAAAGACATCATTCATCTTGGAAATTATCACATCATAACTAAAAAAATATTCAATTAAAAAATAAAATTATTAAACTAAAACTATATTTGAATAGGCAATAAACCCATAAAATGTACCTGAAATGAGTTAACATTATATGTTTTGAGTTAACATCGTAGCAAATTTCAAAACAATTCGAACAATTGCTTAGTGAATACACTTCACTAAATGCCAAAATGTTTCACTATATGTCATCAAGTATTTTGGCCATCATTCATTTGATCTATGATGAAAAATATATATGAATAAGAAACCAAATCTCACAATTGGGTCTACTTTTTTTCAATTATGTAAAATTTACCTATTTTGAAGAAAGACACAACTTTTTTAAGTCATCAATCTGTATAACAATTGTTATTTCAACAAGATTTTTATATTAAGCAAAGAGATGAAGAGGAGAAATAACACATTTAATTATGCATATATCCCTTTTATAATATAACTTCCTACTTCCTTAAAGGGTGGTGGCATCTCTTCATGGAGTTCAAGTATATAGTTCTCTCTCTGCTCTCCAATACCCTAAAAAGAAAGGTTATATGAATTAGTTAATGCATGAAAAGGAAGAAAAAAATTTAATC
Source organism: Vanilla planifolia (assembly GCA_023846275.1). Taxonomy (NCBI): domain Eukaryota; kingdom Viridiplantae; phylum Streptophyta; class Magnoliopsida; order Asparagales; family Orchidaceae; genus Vanilla; species Vanilla planifolia. The sequence goes on from JAIUJO010000018.1 coordinate 4,995,178, forward strand.
TAAAACTTAGCTTGCTTTCAACTACTTGAGCTCCTCCCTACAAGTAGTCAAAGAGATGTAGTTTACATTAGTGTATTTACACAAATCAATAAAATGAATAAAGTAGCATAACTTTGTCACCATAATGAATATTCTATTAGTGACTTCAATCAATATCAAGACTAATGACACGTTTGGACTTCAATAATAATAAGAAAAAAATGAATTATTGTCATCCTTATTTCAGATGAATAATACGACATGATATTGAATGCAACAGCAGTGAATATTAGGAAGGAGTGATTTTTCATCAAAGCTAATTAATTATTCTTGATATATTTAGTCTTTTATTGATAATAATAAAAAAATAAATAAATGTTAATCATACTTATTTTGAATGCAACAAAATGAAGCCTATGTTGTTCTTCATAAGAGAATTAGAATGGCCAAGTCAAAATACATTTTTTATTCGAAGTAAGATTTTTTATGATAAACATGCTTTATTCAACATTTCTAAGTTATAAACGATGATATAAAATAAAGTGAAGAGAGGAAAATTCTACAACTTATGTATCCTACTTCTTTTTTATCATAACTACTAAAAGCACCAAATCAAATTTCTCACTTGCTGGCACTATTTAAAAAATCCAAGCATTCATTGACCAATGATTTCTGCACAACATAGAAAAAAGAAAGTATAAAAGATAAGAACAACTAGATGGACATAACATAATAGATGGAATAAAAAAATAACTCTGATCGCTTTTAGTCCTCTACTTCTTGTTTTAAACTTATCCAGTGCATAGCAAAATTCATGGTCTCTAAGAAACTAGGCTTTGAAGGGTCAGCAAAACCTAGAGTTTTGTGCTCCACACAATCTGTGGAATGTTTTTTTACTACTTGATCCATCCTCCACTGATGTGCATAAGCTTATGGGGTGGTAGCTTAGAGTTTTAAGAGTACTTGATATCTCCCTCAATTGTTGAGTCAAGGTCAGTGTATGTTTACCCAAATCACCACATGAATCATTCTTCCCATTGCTCAGGGCATTACCTAAAAAGAAAAAGTAAGGCGTCCCATTGGGTAGACTTGCAAAAGATACTAATGGCTTGTATTTGAAATGTTTATGTTGTATACCTTCTGCATCAAAAGATAAATCGAAATCAATTGAATGAACAGGTTGCCAAGTACTACTTTGACTATTATAGTCCATTGCGACAAGAGAATCCTATGAAAATAAAACATCTTTTCAAGAGCATTGTCAATATAATCATCATCATAAGCACACAGTATGCTATCGATGTAAAATGTTTCATATCTGAAGTATATATGATGGACATCCGTTATATACCAAATAAACTTGAACCCTACTTGGAATTATAGTTCATTGTGATAAGAGAATTTTATGAAAATATAACAGCTTTTTGAGAGCATTGTCATTATAATCACCATCATAAGCACACAATATGCTATTGAAGGAAAATGTTTCATATCTGAAGCATATATGGTAGGCATCCATTATATACCAAATAAACTTGAACTCTACTTGGAATTCAAAGTGAACATACACTATATCCTGTTGCAAATGTAAAGGAGGTACCTCTTTTGTTATAGAAGAAGACTCAGCAACTTGAGGGAGAGGTAAACATTACTACATATTAATTTTACCTTGAAAAACTTGAAAATAGAACAATTATGAAGCTAGCACATTACTAGGAAATCTTCAAAGGCCAACAATACTGCCTCCTTCAATATAATAGAAATGGAAAGAGCATTTGATCCAACACTCTCCTATACTAAACTTGTGAGATATATAGGCCAAAATATAACAACTAAAGTTTCAATTCTGAGTGAAGGTACCTCTTCTAATGCAAGAGGAGTAACAAGAGCTTTTGATCTCTCGTCATCCTGCAATATTGGTTTTGGATATCTTTAAAAAGTGTGGAATAAGGACAAATAAGATGCAACATAAAAAATGATCTTAAGCTTAAGCTTTATTTCCCAACCAAAACTCTTGCAAACATGGTTTCTCTGATTATCTAGCATTGGCAAGTGAACAAGCATTGCTAAACAGCTTTCTAAAATAACAAAGGAAGAACTAAATTAAGAAAGGAGCTTTATTATAAAAGATGAGTAATTAATTCATAAATATAGATTACTTTTTAGTTGATTGATATGAGGAAGTTGGTTTCTTTACCATACTTCTAGAAGATTGGAGTCTATACATCGATAACATTTATTTACTATACCTTCGAAGTGGAGAAACACTATTCGGTATTTGCTTTTTGCCAGACCCTAAGACATGAGTATCCATCAATGGTCCTAGTTTTCTATTCTCTTTATTGTTCCTTGTACTGTTATTTCTTAGTAAATTAAGTTCGCATACCCTTGAAGCCAAGTTAATTGTGCGAACAGAACTGGGGCACAAACTTGAGTTCTACAATGATTAAGATGCATTATCTAAAGAACTTAGAAATATGATGCATTTAAAGAACCTGTCAAGTCATGGAAGATATAAAAAATTTGAACTAACCAAACAAGTAATCAATACAGCATTACTGATACTACATAAAAAATCTTTCGATAAATGGGATAGTTTGTTCCTGAAATGGAACGTAGGACTCCTCTCCATTAAAAGCACTCACTACATTAAGCAATGAATTCAATGGCTTGTTATTTTTAGTGAATTCAGCCAAATCAGCTTTCGTGCTGATATTCCGTAGAACATCCACATAACCTGATTCAAATGGAAGAAAAAATAAAATGATAACCAAAAGTGAAAGGGCACATAAAAGCCTAGAATCATCCATATGCATTGTACCTGCCAAGTCCACAAAATTTATCTTTCCAACATAAGTGTTTTTCAGGTCATTATCGAAGACAGTTACATGGATGATTAAACCCTTGTGCTTTTTGATGCTAGTATCATTTGCAACTTTATGTGAAAGATTAGGCATATTGCTTATGTGGAGATAGTATCTCTACAAATCAGAGAGTGTTTTCACTAGGATCTACAAATTTATTAGAACAATAATAAGCATGAATTTAGAAAAATAATTCACAGATTAGAGGACTACATATTTTGAATTTAAATTGTCCAATTACCTTAGAATGTCCTTTCAACTGAATTCTATTTTTAGCATCTTCCAAACATATTTTGAATTTAAATTGTCCAATTACCTTAGAATGTCCTTTCAACTGAATTCTTTTTTCAACATCTTCCAAATCCTGGGACCTCCTTTTCTTTGTGTTCTAGTAAATCATATACGTGATCATGGTATATTCTATAACAAGATATAGCAATGGAGCCTCCAATTTCTTCAACCATGGGGATTAGCTCACAAAATTACTTCATTGCGAGGCCAGGGATCTCTTCAGAGCCCTGAATAAAAGTAAAATGGTATGGAGCACTTGAATCAAGATGTGCATTCATATCCATAGACAAATGTATGCATAGATAAATATGCATATTGTAATAAATACTAAAGAAAAGGAACCTCAATGAGCTAGGTTTTCCCACTTCGTCGGGCACCAAAAGCAGTAATGCAAGAGTTTTTTCAATCAAGAATGCCCAGAAGTAGAGGTTTCACCTCCTAAATGCAGAGTTTGGTTACATTCTCAACTTGTTCATAATAGCCATCCAATGCGTAAGTATCCCTTCGACTGGTAGAAACCATATAATAAATGAATACGCAGCAAAAAATCAATGAAATACTTAAAAAAATTGCCCGAGACCAATGCATACTGAAAACCTATCTCTCTCAAATACTACGTATGAATTATTCAACAACTTCTTCCAGTTTACTCAAACAAAATTATCCCTAAAGAAAAACGGCTAACCAGCAAAGGGAAAGATTATATGGAATCACACCCCCAAAACCTAAATCGAGAAACCGTTTAACTACACTGTATCTCCAGATAGAAAGATGCACTAATCTGGGATGAAGCCAAAAAACCAGGGAATGCTTCAATGACGAAAAGGATTAGAAACGCCGTTTTGGGGGAGATTTACCTGTTTGCTCGGTAGTGTAAAATAATCGAAGCATGATCACCCTTGGATGTCGATAAACAAATCTGAGAAGGATCCATGGAGAACTGCCTCTCGGATTTAGTGAAGGATCTGATGTTGGCAACAACCTGGACTATCGTCTGCGAAGTGAACTTGGACCTCGCGAGTTTCCATGAACTCCAATCGGATTCCATGCCTTACAGCTATTGACGGCCAGAACTCGCTAGAGGGATTGTCGTAGCGAAACAGAAGCCTTCCATTCCAAACAGTGTAGAGGGAGGAGGGTTAGTGATTGTTGCCGGAGAAATAAAGGTGGAGTGGCACGTGTTAGGGTTCTTGATTTCCCAATTGTTTAGCCGTCTGAAGTCTCACCCAAAATTTCAATCTAAAATCGTTCATGGTTGGTGGGATGACATATTTTATTTGCATAAAAAAGCCTTTTTTATTTATTCAAAATAAAAAAGTTAAAAAAAGAATATCTACCTTAGTAACTCATAAATGGAGTTAAAAAGTTTAAGAATAACATGTAGATTGTGGGGTAACCACACATTTTCTAAAAAAAACTCTACCATTAACCCACAAAATATCTTGAATCATTGAATTCATTTTTCATATTTTATAATTTATTTAGATATATTATATTTATGTTTAACTATAACGATTAGAGTTCATATAATAGTCTTATGTTTTTTTCACAAATTTCTAATAAATTCTAAGAACGTGAATACTATGTTATTATAACATTTTATATCAATATTAGTTGTAAGAATTAATTTAAGAAAATATATGAAACTACAGTCATGATGAATGATAAAGATTGTTCACCAATGCATATTATAATAACACTATAACAATTAACATTTTGTATGAAGATTGTGCCTCTAAAAGGTATGATAGGTTAGAGAAATTAATATATGACTTAGGTTGACATAAAATGTGTAATTTGTAAAGTCAATTCTTGTAATAACTACAACCACTAAAATAATGGGAAATTTTTGTTGTTGCACCACATATTAAAAGATAGTGAATAAATATTTTATGCAAATAATTAATTATATTTTATCAATCCTCATAATTACAAAATATATAATAAAAGCCATGTTACTTAAGAGTGTTGTCTAATCTTTTTAAAGCCACGGAGAAGAATAAAAGTTGATTCTTGTGCTAGATTGTAAAGCTATTAATCGCTTGATCTGAATGAAATTGTTAAACTTCATTACAAAAATTTAAATTATGAATCATTCAATCTCATTAGTGTTAATGATAATGGATCATATTTTGAAGAAGAGGTTCCATGAGAAATGAAAGAGTACCAAAGCCTTCACTATAATATAACACTAGACAAGGGAGATGAGTGAATTGAAAAAACAATATTATTATTTTTGTTAACAAGTCACTAAGAATTTAAAAATTAATTGTCCCATATTGATTATTAAAAAAGAGATCTTAATCTATATATTAGATACTATGATAATAAAATATCGAGATATTTTTGAAAAAAAAACTCACTTAACTCTAATGAAAATTGTTTTAGTTTTATATTCAATGATATGTTATCGATTATTAGTTATTGTTGTTACATGATATCGATATTTGCTATTTTTATCTTTTAAGAGTAATAATATCTACTTTAGCTTTTTATTATTAATTTTTACTTATAAAATATGTGATGATTGATTTAACTTATTTTAGTTTGTATTTTTTTAGATTTATTAATTCCACATAATAATAAATTGAAAAAGAAAATATATTATATATAAAATAAAATTTTTTAATATATGTTGACTTTATAAATATAGAAATCATTGTATGCTAGTTATGATACTCATCACAATTTTGGCTTTATTATTCAAGCTTTCAATTGTTAGTTTAATTTGATCTTAGTTGTTATTATTTGCTTTCGTGTATACCTTATGTCTATTTATATTTTATATCGATGGGCCATATAGGCTTCATTTGGCAAGTTTATATGAAAGAAAAATCATTTCTTATATAATCTTAGTGATTTTGCTAAGTCAATTATAAAAACAATTTGAAAGAAAAATCATAAAGTTGATAATGAAATTAAGAACTTGAAGTTAGCTTATTTTAAAAATGATATAACAAATTTTGAGAATTATTTAGAATGAAAAATACAAAGAATAACATTTCATATGATCTTTATTTAAAAGGAAACTATTTTTTTTAAATCATAACCTTATTGTTGCGAAGAGTAACCACAATATTTGAGAAGAAAAATGATATAATCGCTGAGGTTTTCTTCGTTGAAAGAAACTAAAAGGGAGAAAACCATGAAACACTTGAAGAGATTATTGTATTAGTTAGATGAATTATAGGAAAAATTAATCCCATCTTGTGCATCATTATTTAGAATATCCATGGGTGGCATGACAAGGTATGTAGAGTGAAGAATTCAAAAGTGTCAGCTTATTGTGTTGCTTTAAACAATGCTTTAAAAGATCGATAAATGATGAACAAACTCAAATACCTTGTTTTCATCCAATCAATCAACGAATAATTCAACTCGATAGATTGGATGGCTAAATATGTTGATGTATTGATTCGATCAACTCAATAGTTTGTCTAATCAGCAAGATTAGCCTTCACATAGAATCCTCCTAGGACTTAACTTGTTGCCATATTCCATTGCATGCTTTGAGAAATTCAATGCCTTCAACCAGATGATCTGCCTCTATCAATAGGAAATCAACTAAACATCAGCTTCTTCAGCTGATCTAAATTCACATTCTTCCTCCCAGGTAACTTCCAAGTGAATCTCTGGTGTGCCTTGCTACTATTTGAATACAACTTATGAAGTAAGCATCCATTCATTGATCAAAGAAGTAGTCTAAGGGTGGTAAAAAACATCATGTCATACAATAAGAATAAGGACTTGACTTGTTCCATATTCTCCTCCAAACCACCAATTACATGTTTATTGCATGAATCGTTGAATAAGTTTCCTCCAGGAAGCACTGTAGTTGTTCAAATGGAAGGGAAAGCCAGGTCTAAAATCAAGTAGAAAACTCCAACTTGGAAATGATAATTCCATCAGTATCTACATAAAGCCATTCCCTATCATGTTTCATTGTACCCCCAACATTGACTGCCACATGCTTCTCACCATGGCCGTCCTTGTTCAGTTTCAAAGGATGAAAACCCAATGCACAGATGCCAATGTCATAGGCATTAATCTCATTGACATTTTCTATGCAGCCATTAACCAAGATGCCAACCTAGTAATCATGTCATACAAATTTGCACAAGCTAGAGAGGATGGAAAGCATTTATTCTAATAAAATCCCCTAGTTCAGAAACACTTTAGCAAAAAGGCAAATGCAATTGAAAGGCATTTCTAAACAAGAACCAACACCGAAATCTTCGATAAAAAAGAGGCAAATCTTTACAAGCTTGAGAAGAGGATTACCATTTCATATTGAGTCTTAGTAAACGCACGAAGAGATCTAAGGATTTTAACATGTGTACTTGTAACTACCAGACTTAATACACAACTTCACACTTAGTAGATAGAATGACAAAAATGGATTAACAACGACATTATCTTGGCTAGCAAAATAACTAAAATTGTGACCCTAACAAATAGCATAAATGGTGAACATTGAAACTACGCTGCAAGGAAAACCTTAGCTTAGTCATCTTGATTGAACAGAAACAAAAAATGACATTGCAATCAACTAGAAAACCTTGATAAAAATATCTCTACTGAGAACCATGAACATATTTGTCAACGGCTTCTCATAAAATTTCACCAAAACATAGAAAAAATTAACAGAATTGACACAAAAAACAATTCAATTGACTGAGTTTCTACAACTATTTCTAACAAAATATGAGAAATGAGCTATCCAACTAGTTCAATGACAAAATGACAGCTGAAATCATGCCAACAATCAATCACAACATTGAAGAAACAAAGAATGTATGTAATGAGAAATAAATCTATAATAGGTTACACCCATCAACACTTAAGCTTCGGTTGGTAAGCAAATATATGAGAGACAATGTCATGTGCATGACAAAAATTTGTATGCTGAAAAACTTTGGTCACATTTATCATAAGCTACAAAACTATGTGCTCCTATTACACTATTGTGTTTGATGATTCAAGCATAAATGTTTATAAATATCTAATATTGGATTGCATTAAGTGTGTTAATATTCAATTAAGTCTAGTCGTGAACTATAAATGTCTAAAATAGTGGTCTTCAGGGCTATTAGAGTCATGGCAAGCTTCAAGGAAATTGAAGATGTGCACTAAAAGTTTTATACTTGAATTTCTCTTTATTTTTTTTGAATTTGATATGTCCAAATTTTGAGATAATATAGCATGCTAGTAGTATTAATATTTGAAAATATTATAAGTTTAATAATTGTTGAATTTTATAGTATTTGTGAGAATTTTTTTGCCAAAATTTTTAATATAATTATACCAAAATAATTTATATTATAATAGTATTACAAGTGTCCTAAATGACTATGGAAAGAAATTCATGAAAAATAATTCTTAAATAATTTTAAAAAATCAAATACCAATATCTATACTTTTTATCAATAATGCTTGGCCTAAAAATCAAAATTCAAAAATTATTAAACTCATAACATTTTCAAATATTAATACTACTAGTGTACCACATCATCTCAAAATTTAGACATCAAATTCAATAAAAATAAAGAGAAATTCAAGTATAAAAATTTTAGTGCATGTCTTCAATTTTCTTGAAGCTTGTCATAACTCCAAGGGCCTTGAAGATCACTATTTTGGATATTTAAAAGCTCATCGCTTAACTTAAATGAATATTAGCAATTTCTCTTAAAGCAAACCCATATGAGATATAAACATTTATGCTTGACTCATCAAACACAATGGTGTGACATATGTGTTGAGCAATGAGAGAAAGATAAGTAATTTGGCTAAAACTATTTAATCTTATTTTCAAAAGATTGTGTTCTAAACTCATATGTTGTTAATAAATATAATTTTGAAAATAAAATTTTTATAAGTAGATTTATTTGAGTAGAAATATTGTTTTATCAAAAAGCAATTTTCAGCATTTGATTTAAAAAATAATCAAAGAATATATTTGAAAAACAACACTAACAAATAGGACTTTAGTTTGGTTCCACCAATTGTTTTGTCTAATTGTTATAAATAAAATTTTAACAACAAAAATTAAAAAAATAAAAATACTTTTAAAATAAATTTATTTAACAATGTATAAAAAGATTGATATCATTCTTTAGTTTTATTATCATGCTATTTTCAATATAATCTTTGACTTTTTTCTTATAACTTAAAAGACAAATGAGGTGAATTATTATTGATTTTGTTTGACAATGTATTATTTATAAGAAATTTTAATATTATTTTTTTATAATTTTTATACAATTATCAAAATATTATTTAAAATTTTTTATTTAAATATCAAATAAAATAGTTATATAAGATGGTAGGAATGAAAGATGTCTTATATACACTTAAATTGTCTTTTTCATCACATTGGGAGGCAATAGGGTTTGACTTGATAATATGTTGTCTTTCAATCATATAGTCATAGATATCAAAGATAATTAATTTTAATACCATGCCATAAAAAGTGAAAATGGTATGAATATGATGAGTGGCAATCATAAGCATTGATATACAATCAACTTTTGATAGCTTCAAAAATACTTCTCTTATCAATAAGTGTCAGTTCCTAACACATGACTTGATAACAAGTTGCCCTTCCATTGAATTAGATTTATTTGAGAAAGTTATTAAGATGGCCCATCCAGTGAAGACATATACCAACCTCTAAAAGAAATTTCTTTGCTACATAAATAATACAAATTTAATGAAATGATATATATATTGGTAGAAGATATAAGAATACAAAGAGAAACATAAAAAAGGGAGTTTTGTATTTGACACATTCAATACATGTTGTAAAATTATGTTGTAGTGGAAGTTTTTTTTGACCTATCTTAAGCATTAGTTTTCACTTTCTAAAAGATTTTCATCATAAATTTTATAATTTTATTTACTTATGTCTTGTTTAAGATTATCTTATTATTTTTTGCATTTGGACCTCTTAATTTTATTTTTCATATCAATAAGATGTTACACATTTAATTATAAACAAATTTGTGTCTGTACATATATACTCATGCACATGCATAATATTATGTATATATATATAAATACATAGACACACAGAAGAAGAGTTGAAACTTTTTTAAAATATTATTAAGATTTAAAAGCCATATATAAACATAAATGGAAGGATGTAGATGTGAACAATAAATATTAGCAACATATGTACATTAAAAGGAAGGTTAGATTATTTATTACTAAAATATTAGTGAGTTTATATTTGTGAAAGATATAAGAATACAAAAATAAGCAAAAAAACAAAGTATTTTTTAATACATTCAATAGATGTTGTAAAACTATTTTATAATGGAAGTTTTTCTTTGACCTATCTAAAGCATAAGTTTTTGCTTTCTAAAAGATTTCCACCATAAATTTTATAAATTTATTTACTTATGTCTTGTTTAAGATTATCTTATTATTCTTTGAATTTTGATAATGATTATCTTTCAATTTTAATTTTTACATCAATAAGATTTTACATATCTAACGATAAACACATATATATATATATATATGACACACACACAAACAGAGTTGAAATTTTTTTAAAATATTATAAAGATTTAAAATCTTTATATAAACATAAAAGGAAGCATGATAATGTGCACCCTAAAGATTAGCAACATTTGTACAAAAGGCTTAACAAGTCTATAGTAAATGGTTCAAACTTGAAAATAAGGGTTCAATATAAGCTACGTTAAGGAAACAATTTTTTTAGAAATTTATTCATGAAGAATTGATATTCACTAAAATAATATGTAGTTCTTCTTTGTATTTGTTACTTTACTTCTTAAAAATATATAAAAATTTAAAATTTATTGATTGAGTTGATAAAAAGAACAATATTCATTTAATTTTTTTTATAAAAATATTTAAGAAAATAATTTAAAATTTATTTTTAAAAAGTTTGAGAAAATATCTAAAAATAATTTTATGTAAATGTTAAATTTAATTTAAAATATATAATTTTTTTAACAATAAATGTTTATAAAAATTGTGAAATAAAAAAATTAACAATAATTAAAATACACATCGATGAGTTTTTTAGTAGCCTGGCTTAAAAATAAGTCTACGTCCATCCCCAAAAAAAATCAAACAAAAATAGTTATGCTATGTAAGCTTCTTACTAAAAGATAGAAACGTTAAATCCTCATAACAGTTATACAAAATAGACAGTTTACTACAACTAAATGGGAATTAAAATGATAATAAGAAAAAAACTTCCATGACATAAAAATTAAAATTAATACAAAAAATTTTTGCTTGATAAAATGATTAATGAAATATAATATCTTAATTAAATTAATTAGGAATAGAAAAATTTTTTTAATTAGTTGATTTAAGAATAAAACATAATTTACGAGTTTGACGACTGAACGATGTATCGTGTGAAAGCGACCATGAATAATGGCTGCTAACAACATGAACGTAGTGGCATTAAAGTTTCATGATATTACATAAAAAATTCATTAGTCATTTTCATACAAATTTTTTTTATTTATATACATTTTTCAACAACTAAAAGTGTTTACCAAACAAACCTTATAGTCATTAATTTTTTATAAGACACATATTTTTTAATTAAAAATTATTATTTATGACATTTATAAGTAATGGCTAAAAGAGTATTAAGTAGGAGCTGTTTTACAAAACATTCGGGACCTTTGATTGTGCAAATTATGCGATTAGATGGATGATATTGTACTATGGCTATTTAGAAATATGATTTGATCAGAACCATTAGATTTTGATCTAGATCGAACGGTTAGATTTAGATCTTATGGGCAAAATAAGCATAGATCATGTGGTTTCGAAATGGTGCAATCGAACGGAGAATATAGTCTGACATTATAGAAAGAAAGAGCAGATCAGGATCAATTGATCATTAAATTTTGCGATCATATGGTTTTGGTTACTTCCACAATTTTTCTTAACTCGAAGCCGGTCACTATAACAAATTGGTTAACGGGTTTAGTAAGTTATAAATTTTTTATTAATTAATAATATTATAACATACTTTTTGCAATAAGTTAATCAACCACATGATATTTTAATCTTGATCGAAAGGTTTGATTTAGATCATACATGCAAAATAAGCATAGATCGTGTGACAAAAAATTGTTTATAATTCAACATTTTGAAAAAAAAAAATAACTGACCAAAATTATATTTTGGATTTCTTAGTTAAAATGGCATAAAAAAATAATAATCGAGAGAAAAGTTAAAACCAAACTCGACATGAACCTATCATAAATGAAATATATCATTCGTTGCACCACACCAGCTTGAAAAGCTAAAGAATTTTAAAAGTATATTAAAAGCACTTTTGTGATGCCCTTACAAACACCATTCCAACTCTTGATAACTATCTCAACTGCTATTATTGATTTTTCTTGTATTTTTTTGTTAAATTTTTTAAATAACTGTCAAATTAAGAAAAAGCTGACATGTGTGATTCGTTTCATGAAAGTAAAAAAAAATCCTATGGAAAAATAATCAAAATAAAGTTTACAAATATGCTTTGAATACTATAGTGATTTATTTAGTTATTATAAATGATGTAATAATACATGAACTCACAGTAACAATTAATTTTATTCATGAGCAATTGTAAATACCATCATAAAACATATAATGTTTTGTGGGATCAATTACATTGAAAATCATAGCTAAATTTTTTAAAATAAAAAATCTATTAATTATAAGAAATAATTAAAAATCATGAATGCCCCCTCTCCTCTAAATGGTGTATACGCACTATAACATCCATAAGATATTGGCATAAAGCTTGCTTGATGAGTAATATATCCTATACATAATGTAAAAATTAACAATATCAACTATAATATCTGAAAATCTTGCTTATTAGAATAGATGAACTCAATGATATTTTAAAGTATGATATTATCAACATGTGAAATAAAACATGATAATCTCAACCATAATAAATAATTATAATTTTAATCCAAGCAATAAATCACTTATTAAACTAATTGCTAAAACATAAAGGTAACTACCAACATGCCACACTAATGACAATACATCAAATATAAAAATCATATGTAACAGTTGGAAGCAAATATCAAACATCAAACCAGCAGTTTTTTCTCTTTTAAATTTAAAAAAAAAATAGTTTAATAAACTATTGTAACGTTCCAAAGGATAAATTAGGACTTTAAAGAATGTGGAAAAAATATAAATATCATTGGAAGTAAATAATTATGCTAAATAGTAATTTTATTATTTTGAATATTTTTAATAAATTATTATTTTTCTAAAAAAGTCATATATTTGATAAAAATGAGCTAAAAGTTTTAAAGGGAGACAAACATAGATAATGTAAGTTTTATCTAAACATGAAGGTATCAAAATAACAAAAATTGACTATGCTTAGATAATAAAATTAAAAATCAAAGATAATATAATTGAAATTAATTAAGAAATTAAATAACATATTAAGATATTTTAAAAATAAAAAAATAGACAATAATGTAATAACAATGGGGAAGTGTAGTCTAAAATTATCTCTACAATGATACAATGTAAGACATTTATGAAATAAGAAGTCAAATATTAAGAAACAATTAATTATTGAAAGAAAAAAGTATTTCGAATGAAAAATGAAGTTAAAAAAATTAATAATAAGTAGATCTTACGAAGTAAAAATTTTCAATAATGGCCAGAGAATTTGGAGTTCAAATTGATTTAAAAATTTATAAAATTAATTTACCTAAGTTATAATTTAAAATAAAAACTAATAATAAATAAATGCCTTGATTTAAAATTCACTTATTATGATGATTAAGATAAGCACATATATTAAGGTTAATTAAGTTAATTAATTTAATAAATTAATAATCTATTTAAATTTTAAGATTCTTAAATCTTAACAATAATAAAACCCAAATGTAACTAGATCTTTAATCTAATGTTATGGCTTCTACACCAATTGCTTGAGAATAGCTCAAGGAATAGGAAACAACATAGCTCAGGTATTGATGCTTTGGAAATTTGGCTGTTTAAAGGAAATCAAAGCATTGGGGGTGAGAGGTTAGTCATGCAAGCTTAAAAACCAACCATTAGCCACATACATTGGTTTGTTTCACTAGGAGAGGAAAAGAGAACTATTAACGAGTGAGAAATAGAATACTACTATCAGGAAGAGAAGGAAAGAAGATGAAGAGAGAATATTTACAGAAAAAGAGGGGCTCATAATAAAGAAATAAAAAATTGTTAGGAAGCAATGTTGTTTATAGAAAAGAGATTATAGAGAAAAGAGAAGATGTCAAGGCCTTATCTCATCATTTATACAATTATAATAAAAATTAAAGGTTATATACAATTAAATCAACAAGTGCGAATATACAACTCTAAGTAAGAACTTGATGGTGAGATTAATTCCCAAAACACTAATCATTTAACTAGATGGACTAAATAAATGTCAATATAAATAAGTGATCTATTGCAAAAATATATATAACCATCCAATCAAAAATAAATACTATACCAATTTTATATAAAAATGCTTAAGAGAATCATTGTACTAGCTAATAAATAAAATTCTTTTTTATAGCATCTAAGTTTACATCTCATAATATAATTGATACATTACTTATGATATAAATACTAGTGAGACTCTAAAGAGTTTAATAAGTAAATAAATAAAATAATAATATATAAAAATAATGATATAATAAAAATATATAATTATTTCATGATAATTAAAAATCATACAATAATAAAATGTTATTATATAGAAAAGATAATAAATTTAATAAAAAATATAACATGTATATGTATTTTTTTTATTTTCATATTTCTTATTTGTTACATTTTGTAACACTTAAACATTCACTTCATATAAAGATAAGTTCATTATTTCTTCATTCCTTTCATTTCTAATACATTTAGACATATCCCAAATTCCACTCACTTTAGATCGTTATCTCTAAAATCAATGCCAATAATATAGATGTCATAATAGAATATCCTCGCAATAATAAGCTTTCATCACACCATATCATTTATAGTAGAATCACATTGATATAGATAGGATATCCTCACTTTATGACATATAAAATAAAATTATGTAGATATAGATGGACTAACCTCACCCTATATCGTGTATATTAGGCTCGTGTAGATTTAAATGTGCTATTCTTGCCCTATATTATATATAATATAATTGTATAGATATAGATAAGTTATTCTCACCACAGCTTATTCTTATTTATTATCATGTGAAGTAGAATTTGTATAGATATAAATGAATTATCATTGTCATGTATCATGTATATTTATAACATGTCAGGTCATAATATAGTACATAAATATTTGAGGATAATGTATTAAGGATGTACTTCACTCATTCTACTTCATTTTCTTATTTGATAATAAAGCATGTCAAATATTTACGTCCTAAATCATTTTTTTATACATTAATTTATAGAATTTTTTTATTACATTACATATCAATGCCCTTGTTATATAATGTCATAAAAGAATAACATATGAATGATATGTCATATAGCAACGTATTATAAAAATATGGTATCTTAAGAAAATAATTAAGTAATTACTAGTTTGTATAAAACATATTATAATATGTTTAATGATGTATAGTAGATTTAGATTTTATCATGATCTAATTTGGAGTCTATAATAATAGAGATGCTCAATAGATTATTAAAAAATATGAGAAAAATACTATACATTGATTAGGATTAGATGATGTGTACGATATTTTAGAACTGTTTAAAGATTAGTATTCCAAAGTTGTAAGGTTGATTATTAAGTTGAGTAAGTGGTAATATTTTAAGTATTAAGCATAAAATATTATAAGATGATTTTAATTACATTCAATTTCATACATATAAAATAGAAAATTTATGATAAACTCTATGTGAAGTATTTTAATAGAAAATAATAACTGAAACTTTAAATTACTATCTTGAAAAAAAAATTGACCGAAAGAATGTACCTTTTTTATCATGATGTGGCTGTTGATGGAAATAAGAATTTATTTGGTTATCAACTATTCTGATGGAAGCTCTCTTATTCGATCATTGTCTCTTATAATGGTTTGGATGTCGACTCTCCTGATGAAATGTCTCGCACCTTTGATGCTTGTCTCTCGCAAGGGAAGTTGGAATCTCTCCAACTAGAACTAAGAGCACACATTTTGCTCATAAATGTTAAAGTATACAAATAAAAGAGATTTAATTCCATCATTTTTTTCTCTTCAATATGGTGAATATCCCTATTTATAAGGATCTTAAATGTTCATCAATAATTTTTTAAAAAATAAAAAATTAAAGATCAAAAAATATAAATTTAAATAAATTAAGTAGTTCTCCAACAATCCATGCGTTTTGCGAGACGATAACGATGACAAACAAAATGACGGGGTAACAAGCACAGACGGAACTGCTAGTCTTATTTTTGGTAAGCATTGATCACGAAAAACTAAACTGGTTGGCAAGGACTGGTGGGTTAGTGTAGGTTGACGCAGGTCAAGTAGATCAACTAGTGTTCTTGAGTCAATTTGGGTCACATGGGTGTCTGGTTGGCCTATGCAGCAATAATGGGGGTGGTGGTCGCAGATCGCAAAAAGGCGACAAAATCAACAAAACAAATTTAATTTTAAGCATTTTTAAGCAAATTTCAACCAAATTTTGCACTGATAAACTTATCAAACTGGTGTGATGCTAATGGATGTATGTTTGTGAGCTAATATTAGATTCTCCTACGTCATTGATGCTTTTAAAAAAGATAACATGAAAATGTCATTTTTCAAATAACACAAAAAATTTTTTACTAGTGTATTTATATCATAGTTTTTAGATTTTCTTGTTATAAATAATGTATAAAAATGAAATAAAAATTTTAATACTTATAATTTCTATTAAAAGATATTAAAAAATATATCATTTTATAGATAAATTATAAATTAATTTACTATTGTATTTGTGTCATAGTTATCAAGTTTTTCTACTTGAATCGATGAGTTGATTTTCTTTTGTAATCATATTCTTTTCTTGATTTTCTACAACGTCATGTATATATATTGGTCAACATATATCATATATGTAGTATGTTTAGTAAAAAGCAAAAATCCTAATAATTTCTTATAAACACTTAAAAGTTGTTGTCTGGGAATGTACTTATATGGTTTCTTTATTGCATCATAAGTTCTGTAAAAAGTAAACATTTTGAATTATATTGAACTTTTATAATCTCTTAATTGTATCGTTTAATTCCCAAAATTAGCACTCTATTATTCATGTCATTTTTTAACATACACTTTGATCAATAGTGTCAAGCCCCCACCAAAACAAGTACCAGTAGATAACAAAATTAACATCAGAGTCGCGAGATACAACATCTAAGTGAGGACATAGAACAAAACCTAAGGTGGAGACCCGACGGTCAGACAAACACCAACTCCAAAATCCAAAGTATATAAAAAAGAACATGTTTTTTTAAATTTTAGTCACACTAAGCCCTCCCTCTCTCACACATCTCGTGAAAATGACTCTCCTGTAGCAACACCATTCCCATCTCTCGGTGCAGTGGTTGCATGACCTATGATGTAAGCACTAAATGAGATTTTATATATCTCAATAGATAAATCACAATATCTAACCAATTATGAAAAAGAGATATCAAATTACCATGAATAGTAAAGATGAAACATACGCATAAAGATAAAACCACACCATATTTCATTTATAATGCCAGATTAAAAACCACGAAAGAAATGCCAATTCCTTATATAGTGTGTTATTATCAGACCCAATTCCCTTTGATGCATTATGCTCTGGATCCAACCATCATCAATAAATGACCTCTAGCCAGCATCCAACCAAACACATAACACTAGGCAGATATCTGATTCGAAGATCGATACCCTGCAACACATGTTGGGCCTGCTGTAAATCAACATGGAGTCATAGCACGTAATACCATGCAGATATCTGATCCAAAGATCGATACTCTACACACATGCTGGGCCTGGTGTAGACACTAGGCAGATATCTAATCCGAAGATCGATACCCTGCAACATATGCTGGGCCTAGTGGTGTGGATAATGTTCTTTGCGAATCAATTTTTACTACCATCTCCAATCATAATTCCAAGCAATTATGCCATATCAAAAGACCTTTCTTTCCATATTATTTCTTCCTTTTTATTTTATTATCATACCATGTTATTTCTTCCTTTTAGGTTTCATACAAATGCATAAGTAACAATCAAAACATCATATGATAGTAAGAAACAATGTAAAAACATATAATATTGTGCTACATCACATGGTTAGAAATTTATCTACTAGATTTGCTGTGCCAAATTTTCGTATCCATTTCTAATTTGTTTTCTTGAGGTCCTACAAGACCATAGTGCAAACATAATCAAGTTAAAATATGATTATTAGCTTAAGTTTCTTTCTAAAATATGTTCCCAAATAGTTAAAAATTCTGCTTTCTAAAATTTTTCCCAAAAAGCTTTCCAAAGCTCGTTTTCTAAAATTCCTTAATTTAGTTGTTGGCTTCCGTCGGTGCTGGACCGCCCGCGCCCAGATCAACAGCGCAACCTGGTCCAAAGGCATGGATCGGTTTTTTCTGCTATATTTCTCTCTCACTCTTTCACTCTCTCTCTCTCCTATGCGTCAGACGAAACCGAAACCTTTCGTCGGTGCGGGATTGGCCGGTTCACGCACTGAAACGATCGAATACCACTTGGCTTCTGCCCTTTCGGTCTCTGCCGTTCACCGAAAAATCTTACACAACCTCGACGGAACAAAAATAGTGTTTTCTTGCCTTATCTTATGGAATCTTGTCGACCGTCACTGTCGCATGTCGGAACTCTACATGACAGAAATTTCTGGATCTCTCGCACACAACCAGAAGGACTTACAAATCCTTGCCAGTCGTCACGAAAATGCTCACACTTCGTGCGCTCCGGCAACCCTTTCTAGTAATCGGTATTCGCAGAAGTGCTTTTTCAATTGTACCCTGCTTTTGCTCTTAAAACCATCGCTGGAACCGATTTGCCTTTTGTTCATGAACCGCATTTTGCATATCACCCCTTCGAAATTTTTTCTTTGCACATATATCCTCCACCAGAAGAAACAAAACCTTCGTCGAAATTCCTAAAATTGCATATATACCCAGCGTAGCCAGCAACTTTAAAATTACAAATATACCTTCTGCCAAAATGAATGGAACTATGCCGACATTTAGAAAATTACAAATATATCCTCAATATTACAAATGTATCAAAATCTTCAAAAATACATAATTTATTCCTTAGAACTCCAAAAATTACAAACTAAACACCGTTTGAGTCGTCTCAAAGAGCTCTTTCAATAAAAATAAAATTAAGAAAAAGTAAGGCTGTTACAATCTTCCCTCCTTTCAAAAATTTCGTCCAAAAATTTAGAACAGCTCTAGATACCAAGTGATCATATCTGCTTCTACTTCTCATGTAGCTTCTCTTTCTGTTTGATCATGCCAAAAGACTTTAACCATGGGAATAACTTTGTTTCTTAACCTTTTCTCTTGTCGATCAAGGATTCCTACTGGTTTTTCTGGATAAGTCAAATCTTTCTAAATTTCGATGTCAGGATCCATGTAACTCACCACATGGGAGGGATATGGAATGCATCTCCTTAAAACTGAGACACAAAAAATATTATGTACTTCTCCCAACTAAGGAGGTAAAGCTAGTAGATATGCCACTTGTCCAATCCTTTCCAGTATTTGAAAAAGACCAATGAATTTAGGTTTTAATTTTCCTGCCCTTCCAAACATGATGATACCTTTCGTTGGACTTACTTTAATAAATAGTGCTCCCCCTCTTGAAATTCGATCATTCGATGTTTGATATCATAGTATTTCTTTTGTTTGTCCTGGGCTGCTTTCATTCTTTCTTGAATAGTTTCAATCTTTTCAATTACTTCTTTCACAAATGCAGGACTCATCAAACTTTTTTCCTTCCCATCATTCCAACATAAAGGTGATTGACATTTTTTACCATAAAATGCTTCATAAGAAGCCATTTCAATACTAGACTGATAACTATTATTATAGGCAAAGTTTACGAGAGGTAAGTGACTTTCCCAATCTCCTCCAAAATCTGAAATACAAAGTCGCAGTAAATCTTCCGAGGTTTTTATAGTTCTTTCTGATTAACCATCTGTTTGAGGATGGAAGGCTATACTGAACCTTAAACTTGCACCAAAAGCTTGATGTATACTCTTCCAAAAGTGAGAAGTGAATTTAGAAACTCTATCAGAGATAATAACTTTTGGTATCCAATACAACTTGATAATTTCCTTTACATATTCTTGAGCTAGTTTTTCAGTAGAATAAGTTGTCTTTATAGCAAGAAAATAAGCATTTTTTGTCAACCTATCCGCAGTTACACATCTTGCATCATGACTTACAGGTGATCTTGGTAATCCAATTATAAAATCCATTGCTACTTCCTCTCATTTCCATTCTGGTATCGATAATGACTATAGTAATCCTCCAGGATTTTATTGTTGTCCTTTGACTTGCTGGCAAATTAATCACCTTTGAACCTAATTAGTCACATCTTTCTTCAGCCCTGGCCACCAGTATTGGTTTCTTAGCTCTTGATACATTTTTTTCTCTCTTGGATGTATGGAATAATGGGAGTTGTGAGCTTCTTTTAATAGTATTTCTCTGAGTTGCTATTGTGCTGATATACATAATCTATTTTGAAATCGAACTAGACCATTCTGATCGAATTTAAATTTAGATTCTTGTCCTTTGTTAATCCTTTGGATTATCTTTTGTAGGTCTGGGTCTTTAGCCTGGTCTTCTTTAATTTACATCAGCCAATCTGGCCGTACAAATAAGTGAGCTAGCAACTTCGTATTTCTTTGAATTTCAGTTTCCAATTACAACTTGTCAATCTCAAAGATCAATTTTCTTTCCTTCTCGGATAGTAATTAATAAGCTATTAACATTAGCTTTCCTACTGAAAGCATCTGTTATCACATTTGCTTTACAAGGATAATATGTGATTTCTACATCATAATCTTTAATAAATCCCAACCATCGTCTTTGCCTAAAATTTAATTCCTTTTGAGTGAAAAGATATTTCTAACTTTGATGATCAGTAAATATCTTATATTTAACTCCATATAAGTAATGTCTCCAAATTTTTAAGGAAAAAATTATAGCTGCTAACTTCAAATCATGCATAGGATAATTCTTTTCATGTGACTTAAGCTGTCTAGATACGTATGCAATTACCTTGTGATGTTGCATCAATACACCACCTAGCCCTTGCAACAAAGCATCACTGTATATCTGATAACTTTTTGTGTCCTTTGGCACTACAAGAATTGGGGCTGTAGATAATTTCTCTTTCAGTATTTGAAAGCTATGCTCACAAGCTACATCTCATTCAAATTTTGTTGTCTTATGTGTCAAATTGGTTAATGGTGTGACAATCTGAGAAAAACCCTTGAAAAATTTCCTGTAATATCTAGCAAACCCCAAGAAACTTCTAACCTCAGTCACTGTTGTGGGTCTTGGCCAATCGATGATAGCTAAAATCTTTAGTGGATCCACAGAAATCCTTTCTACACTGACCATATGTCCCAAGAAAATGACATCGGATAACCAAAACTCATATTTCGAGAATTTGGCATATAATTTGTTTTCTCTCAAAGTCTGCAATGTTAAATGCAAATGTGTGCCATGTTCTTCCAAGGATTTGTAATAAATTAGGATACCATCAATAAAGACAATAATAAAGTGGTCCAAATATTTCTTGAACACTTGATTCATTAAATCCATAAAGGTTACTGGTGCATTGGTTAGCCCACAGTGTAGTACTAAGAATTCACAGTGTCCATACCTTGTTCTGAATGCTGTCTTCGGAACATCTTCTTGCTTGATTTTTAACTGATGATATCCAAATCATAGATCAATTTTGGAAAATACAACTGCTCCATGCAACTGATCAAATAATTCATCAATCCAAGGCAAAGGATATTTGTTTTTGATAGTGATTTTATTGATTTCTCGATAGTCCACACACATACGAAGACTACCGTCTTTCTTTTTCACAAATAGGTAAGTGCTCCCCATGGGGACACACTTGGCCTAAAAAATCCTTTGTCTAATAATTCTTGTAGTTGTATTTTGACTTCTTGTTGTACAGCAGGTGCCATACAATAATGAGACTTTGAAATTGGGTCAACACCTGGAATCAATTTAATTTCTAATTCAATTTCCCTATCAGGGGGTAACCCTAAAAATTCCTCTGGGAAGACATCTAAATATTCTTTAACGATCGGTGCTTCTGAGGGTTGACAAAATTGTCTATCCAAGTCCACAATTGATACTAAACATCCATCACATCCTTTCTTCAGTAGCTTTTGAGCTTTGAGCATAGTTATGATAGGAATTTTTCTCCCTTGGCAAAAATAGATTAATTTATTTTCTCCAAAGATTGAGTTTTCAATCCTCTTGTCATAACAATCTATTTTTACTTTATGCTCGAACAATCAATCCTTGCCAAGAATTACGTCAAATCCATCAAAGGTAGGATGTGTAACAATACTGAGAATTTCTTTCCTACGATGTCTACCTCATCTTCAATAAACTTTTCTACACTGATAATGTTTCTATCCGACATTTTTACTACTAATAGATCTTTCATGAAGTGTAATATGGCATTTATTTATCATGATACAATAGTTGATATAAAAGAATGTGAGGAACCACAATCAAAAAGTACAAAAATAGGTAAGTTGTGTAACACTAACAAACCTATATAATGACCTTAATAGAGTGCACTAGTGGATATATATATATAATGTGAGGCTCTATAATCAAAGAGTACAGAAAAAAGAAAATTTGTATAACACGAGCATACCTGTAATAACGTCAGTAGAGTGCGGAGCATTTTGCTGAGTGATCGAATAAACTCACGCCTGACCTCCCCTTCCTATTTCTCCACCTCTAACTGCAATACTTGACATCATTATAGATTTGCGGCCTCTACCTCGACTTGCATGCTCTCTAACTCCAATAGTTGAAGCACTAACAGGTTTAAATTCTACAGATGTTGGACAATTCCGGGCAATATGCCCTGGTCTTAGCATTGGTAGCATCTAATTGGTCGGATAGACTCTGATCTACATTCCCTTATATGCCATCTTTCACATTTCCCTCATCTAATAATTCCATCTGAACTCCAACTAGATCTGCTAGTGCTCGATTCATATGGTCTGAACCTATTAGATCTTGAATGAGGAAAAGTTTCTTCCCTTGAAAAGCTAGAACTTCCTCTTTTTCCTATAAATCTTAATTTAGACTTTAGAGGATCAAATCTTTTATTTTCTTCTTCTTTGCTAGTTGCCAACAAACTGAGTTCAAGCTCAACCGTGTGGGCATCCGCCAGTAACTCCACATAGTTTGTTGATCGAACTGCTACTAAAGCTGCCCGAATTTCGTCCCGTAGGCCTCGTCGAAAAATGTAACATTGTTGTTCTTCCAGTGTTACTAATTATGGCACATATTTAGTTGGGTGGGAGAATTTGATTTCATATGCAATAACTGATAGATTTTCTTGCTTCAGATTATTTAATTCTTCGCTAATTTGGCTTTTATTGATAGAGGCATATACCATTGTTCAAATTCTTTTTGATGTCTTTCCAAGAAATGTCTTTCATTGGTCGACTAGAAAATCGAAGCCGATGTCGAGAACTCCATCACAGTCTGGCAGCATCTTTGAGAACCAAAATTGCCAATGCCACTTTTCTATCATCTGGGCAAGATATCCCCTCAAAATAATATTCATTTGTTTTAACCAATTTTCAGCAACCATGGGATCCTCTTCCCCAGCAAAAGAAGCGGGACGTATCCATTGAAATTGATCAACCACCAAATCGATAGATGCCTCTCCTTTGTGGCAACTAGTGCTTCCAAAGGATTGCAACAAAGAAACTAAGGTTTGCTCTAATTTTTATTGTGTATCTCCTTGTTGCTCTCTTTCTCACTCTCATTTCCCATCTATTCTTGAACCAAAGCTCTAATAACACCTTGTCATGCCCCTACCTAAACCAGTACATCTAGATAACAAAATTAACATCAGAGTCACGAGATACCACATCCAAGTGAGGACACTGAACAAAACCTAAGGTGGGGACCCGACGATCAGACAAACACCGATTCCAAAATCTAAAGTATATAAATAAGAACATGTTTTTTTTAAAAGTTTAATCACACCAAGCCCTCCCTTTATCATACATCTCGTGAAAATGGCTCTTCTATAGCAACATCATTCCCATCTCTTGGTACAGTGGTTGCATGACCTGTGATGTAAGCACTAAATGAGATTTCATATATCTCAGTAGATAAATCACAATATCTAACCAATTATGAAAAAGAGATGTCAAATTACCATGAATAGTAAAGTTGAAACATATGCATAAAGATAAAACCATACCAGATCTTATTTATTATGCCAAATGAAAAACCACAAAAGAAATGCCAATTCCATATATATTTGTTATTATCAGAACCAATTCCCTTTGACGCATTATGCTCTGGATCCAATCATCATCAATAAATGATCTCCAACCGCATCCAACCAAACACATAACACTAGGCAGATATTTGATCCGAAGATCGATACCCTACAACACATGCTGGGCCTAGTGCCACCAGGCAGGTATGGTACCATACCATGCAACACATGCTCGACCTAATGCAAATCATCATGGAGTCATAACATATAATACCAGGCAGATATCTGATCCGAAGATCGATACACTGCGACACACGCTGGGCCTGGTGTAGACACTAGGCAGATATCTGATCCAAAGATCGATACACTCTAACACATGCTGGGCCTAGTGGTAAGGATAATGTTCTCTAGGAATCCATTTTTACTACAATTTTGAATCATAATTCTAAACAATTATCACATATCCAAAGACCTTTCTTTCCATATTATTTCTTCCTTTTTATTTCGTTATCATACGATGTTATTTCTTTCTTTTTAGTTTTCATGCAAATGCATAAGTAACAACCAAAGCACTATGTGATAGTAAGAAACCATGTAAAAACATATAATATTGTGTTACATCACAAGGTTAGAAATTTATCTACCTAGATTTATTGTACGAAATTTTCTTGTCCAATTCTAATTGGTTTTCTTGATGTCCTACAAGGCCATAGTTCAAACATTGTGAAGTTAAAATATGCTTATTAGCCAAATGTTGCTTTCTAAAAAAGTCCACAAACCATCAAAAATTATGCTTTCTAAAAGCTTTCCCAAACAGCTTTTCAAAACTCGTTTCTCTAAAATTCCCAAAATTCCTTAATTTAACTATTAGCTTCCGTCGATGCTGGCGTCCGCACCCGGTTCAGTAGTGCGACCCAGTCCAAAGGCCTGAACAAGTTTTCTGCTATATTTTTTTTTCCTCTCTCTCCTATGCGTCCGGCGAAACCAAAAACTTTCGTTGAGACTGGATTGGCTGGTTCACACACAGAACTGATTGAATCCCACTCGGCTTCCGCCTCTTCGTTCTTCGCAATTCATCGAAAAATCTTACACAAGCCCGACAAAAAAATAGCGTTTTCGTACCTTACCTTACGGAATCTCATCGACCGTCATTGTCGTGTGCTGGAACTCTACATGACAGCGATTTCTGGAACTCCTGCACACTCCCAAAAGTACAACACTCATATCGTCCTTATGTGATGAACTAGATATCCCAACCTATAACTTAGATTCTTCTCATACTAATACAATCCCAAATTTTGTTAAATATGATTGTCTCATGCCATCTTTCATTATAGAATTTTGATCAGTTAGTATTTATGGTTTTAAACTAATCATATCATATAATGTAGATCAACATACACATTAATAACCAATACCTCTTATTCTTTATCTCTTGAGTTCACTTCGAATCACAATCAATTTATTTCATACTACATCAAAATCAATTTAAACCTAGTTCTTACACAACCGATAGTATAATTTTTATATGCATAAATAGAAGTAAATTTAATAAAAATATCAATTTAAATACTTAAACTCTTCTTAGTTACTTATTTTCCTTTGTTATTTTCATGTTGTAATCTTTCTTCTTCTCCACTTACTTTCTATCTCTTCCTTGACCTATAACAAGGCCTTTTTAAAAGTTTCACAACTCCTTTCTTATAATTTTCTCCCTATACCCAAGTGTCTTCTTCACTCTTTCTCCTTTGTTAAATGAAAATTGCAACATAGTAATGATGCCCTTCTAAACTTTTTAAGCTCTATTAGTCACCTCCTCCTAATGGTTCTTGATGATGCTACGTAGCTCTTCGATAACCTTCACACCATCAAGTTCTCAGCCACCATCACTCGTATAGACTCCAACCCAAATTCTCTTCCATCGGATTTTATAAGCGTGTTAAAGGCCATCATTATTAATTTTATAATTGATTTGATTAAGGAAAAACATGCAAGTGATTTGATTAAGTACATGTAAAATAAAAAAAATAATTCTTTTATTTAATTAATAATGTTAAATTTATTTCAACCAAATAATTATCATTGAAATGCACTTCTACCACTATGTCAAATGCCATAAGAAGCTAATAGAAAACTATAATCATAGAAATCAATATTTTATCTTTCCAATATTTTGTTACCTATAAATCTATCTTTTATCAAGCTAATTATAATTATTCTAAAATTCTCAAAATTATAAATCTTGCTTAGAATAATTTAATTTTTATTATTTATAATTCTACTCTCTACAAATTTATTTTAATCAAACAAAAAATTTCAAATGTTATAAATCTATCATAAACAATATTTTAGAAATTATAATAAAGCTTATTATAGAAGAGGAAGGCCCTCCTACTTATGGAGAAGCCAAGAGGGAAGAGAAAGACCATCAAATGAGAAACAGGAGTAAAGAGAAGGGAACTATTAGGAGGGTCTCCATTACAGGAGAAGAGACTATGAGAGACAAAGAGGGGAGCATCAAGTGAAAACAAAGAAAGAGTCATCAGAGCAAAGAGAATAAAAGAGAGAAAAAAGGAAACATAATAACATGCATGCATTAGGAGCATATGGGAGCAAGGAAGAGTGTTGACCAAAAGGAAAAAAATGAAAAAGGAAAAAATAGAGGAGAGATAGAGAAAGAAGAGAGTGAAGTTTTGTAGCAAAGTTTTGTGGAAAAAGAGAGACATTTTGAAAAGTTTTTGGGGCGAGTGGAGAAAAATGGAATTTTGTGAAAATGTTTGAGAAAAAAACTATGGAGCCAAGCCAAAAGCAAAGTAAAAGCAAAAAATAAATATTTGTGATGTTATCATACAACAGAGAGAAAATAAGAAAGAGAGATAAATCAATTACTTGGATAAAGGGGACGATTTTGAAAAAATATCCAATAGCAACTAGTCAATCAAGGAAGATAATGAATTATCCTCGAGAAGGCTTCATGAATGCAAATAAAATTGTTTGGTATGACTATTACTTCAGAAAATTAGTCGCCAATGTTGCGTATCATAGGTGCATTATTATGTTGTTTTGGTGGATTTTGTTTAATTACTTTTATTTTGGATTTAAAAAGAAAAAGAGTATTGGTTCACATAGTTGCACATGCATTACATGTATGATTTATTACTATTAGTCATAGTTGAGATTATCATGTTTTATTTCACATGTTCGTATTGACATGCTTAAAACTATTATAAGATGCTTCATTTGTTTTTGTATTATGTGAGTTATATTTTTAAAAAATTGAGACATCTTGACTAAAATAACTATGAAATTATAAAAGAATTGTTATGAGATTCCTCACAAAGAAAAACAAATCATATATGAAAAAGACTCAAGGGTGTTACTTAGGTCAAACAGGACCTCTGAAACGTGCATCCTAAATTTAATATTAGATTCCTTAAAATAGAAATGTAAATTTTCATGAGAAATTGATTAATGAGTGTTACTATAATAGAATGAAGCTCACGAGAGTGCACTTTTAGATTGTTGTCCCATCACAAGGTGTTGCTAAGGTCCATGGAATTTTAAACTTAAGGTCAAGAGATCATTGATGATTAAGAAAAAAGATACATTGATGCTTTGAAATATGAAATTAACAAAGGGATAGTATTTCGTTACATACAGTGAGAGCATTTCTTTACTATGTTTGTTTATGTTATTAATTTTAATATTTTGTAAATACAATAATAGTTTACTTGACCTAAAATGTGTCATAAGCCAAAGATGTATGCTATATAGTTTTTTTATTAAGCTAATGCCATGTGCTTAGTTTTTCTTTGGTGTTAATAATTTTAGATGAAATCTTAAGCACGTCGTGAGACATCACAGGATAAGTAAGAGGTCATGGATTTTCTTGCATTTAATTTGTCTTAGAATTCTTGTATTAGGAAAGTTTTATTAATGTATAACATTATTATGAAAACAAGGACATGGGTCATATTTTAGTACTTATATTTCATTTATATTGCAATAGTTTTCGTGCGTTTAAAATAAAACATAAAACTTTTATTTGGTTTTAAATGGAAATTAAACCTAGCTCATGTGATTGGATTTAAAAAAATAATTATTTGACAAGTTGGTAATGCTAAGGTGGACCACCAATATATCAGACAAATGCACTTATGATGCACAATATTGCTCACCTCTATTTCTATTTGTAGTGGTCACACCAAAGATTTGAACTTAAAATTTATATCAATCTTCTACTTTCCAAGTTATAGTAGTCTTTATAGTATTTCTTCTAAATTTTAGATCTCTCTTGTGATTCCTTTATTTGGCTATCCCAAATGCTTCAACAGCACCTCCTCTTGCCCTCCCTTGTCTAAACTCTCAAACAAAGCAAATTGCATTCTAATTTTTTAAAACAATTTCATGGTTGCAATTTCTCTCCCTATCACTTATCAACTCTCCAACTCCCTCTAAATAGTCATTTCCCTCCAAAGAACACCATGCCACTCTGTCACTTAGAATTTGAAAGTTTGTCATTGATTCAGATCGTTAACAAATGGGTTTCTTCTTTAGGTTCTTGCATTAGGCTTTAGGGTAATTAAGAATTTTTGGGAGTTTAGGAATTAATTAAATTCTTATTTAAATCAAACTAAAAAATTATAATATTCCATATACATTACAATCAATTAAGCCTCCAATGAAATGCTGAAAAAAATTGCCCAAGACCAATGCATACTTAAAACATATCTCTCTCAAATACTATGTACGAATTATTCAACAACTTCTTCAAGTTGATTCAAACCAAATTATCCCTAAAGAAAAACGACTAACCAGCAAGGGAAAGATTATATGGAATCACACCCCCAAAACATAAATCGAGAAATCGTATCACTACACTGTATCTCCAGATTGAAAGATGCACTAATCTGGGATGAAGATTAACAACAAGGGAAAGCTTCCATGATGAAAAGGATTAGAAATGCTGTTTTTGGGGGAGATACACCCGTTTGCCCAATCGTGTAAAATAATCGAAGCATGATCACCATTGGATGTCGACAAAGAAATCTGAGAAGGATCCGTGGAGAACTGCCTCTCAGATTCAGTGAAGGATCTGACTTTGGCGACAACCGGGACTACCATCTGCAGTGAACTCGAACCTGTCGAGTTTCCCTGTACACCACCCGGAGTCCACGCCTTACACCTGTTGACGGTCGGAACTCGCCGGAAGGATGGTCGTAGGGAAATAAATGCTTTTCATTTCAAGTAGTGGAGAGAGACGAGGCTTAGTGGTTGCTGTCGGCAAAATAAAGGAGGAGTGGCACGTCTTAGGGTTCCTGATTTCCATAAAAAAGAAATTTATGTTGATTCAAAATAAAATAAAAAATTAAAAAAAGAATATCTTTCGTAGTAACTCGTAAATGGTGTTGTAAAAGTTTGAGAATAACATATAAAATGTGGGGTGGTCACACATTTTCTAAAAAAATATATCACTAACCCACAAAATTTCTTGAATCATTTAATTCATTTTTTAATATTTTATAATTTATTTGGATATATTAAATTTATGTTTAACTACAAAGATTAGAGTTCATATGATAGTTATGAATATTGTGTTATTACAAAATTTAAAATCAATATTAGTTGCAAGAATTAATTTATGAAAACAGATAAAATTATTGTCATGATGGACCATATAGGCTTCATTTGGCAAATCCTTTAACCACTACAGCTCGAGTGTTTTCTTTGGATTTGACCCGTGGAATGGTTCACCTCGAGATTTTTCATCACCCACGAGTTGAAAAGTATTTTACTTCGATTTGGGTTTGGTGGAAAACTTATTTGTATTCTGTTTTCTTAAATCATGTCTGAAATTCATTCAAGTTTCATTTATTACTTCTTTTTTCAAATATTTTAAAATATTTATTTGAAAGAAACATATAATTACTACGACTCGAATGTTTTGATTGGATTTGGCCCATGGAATTGTTCAACTTGAGATTTTCCATTACTTAATGGATGACTATGAACAATAACAAAAATTGAAGGCATCACATGTTACCTATCAACTCTATTAACATAGCCAATTTGTCATTTTCTTGATAATGGATTAAAGCTTTATGTTTCCATCTCAACCCATGTAATATTTTGGAAAAACTAGTTGATAAATTAGATTGTACTTTTCTACTTTGATTTTGAGAAAAATTATTATAAAAAACTGAATGATAACAACTTTGATAAAATTGTACATGATTTAATTATAAAAAAATTTGAAAGAAAAATGATAAATTTGATAGTGAAATTAAGAACTTGAAGTTAGCTTATTTTAAAACTGATATCATAAATTTTGAACTAAAATATAAAATTAAAAAAAAGCTATTGAGTTGATGAGTCAAGATCAATTAGGCTCCAACCCTCAGCCAATTTTAAGGCAATCAATGCGCAAATCTAATCAAGAGAGAAGTATGGGTCGACTCAAAGAAGCGGGTCAAAAAGAACTATCGATAAGAACATGCATCATAAATAATCTTCCAAAATTCTAAAAATCTATATCACCATTAAGCTCAACTCAAACAACAATGGTGATTGATAAGACAACTTTCAGCTTGAAAGTTGATAAGAAATTGAAAAAACTAATTGAAAACTTAAATTGTACTTTTCTCCTTTGGTTTTGACAAAACAAATTATAAAAAATTGAAAGATAACAACTTTGATGAAATTGTGAATGATTCAATTACAAAAATTTTGAAATAAAAATCATAAAGTTGATAATGAAATTAAGAACTTGAAGTTAGCTTACCTTAAAACCAATATGACAAATTTTGAATGAAAAATACGAAGAATATCATTTCTTATATAATTTTTATTTAAAAGAAAATTATTTTTTTAAACCAATAACCTTATTTTTGTGAAGAGTAGAGACAGTATTTGAGAAGAAAAATGATATAATCCCTAAGGTTTTCTTGGCTAAAAGAAACTAAAAGGGAAAAAAATCATGAAACACTTGAAGAGATTATTGTGTTAGATGAATTATAGGAAAAATTAATCCCATCTTGCTCATCTTTATTTAGAATATCCATGGGTAGCATGACAATGTATGTAGAGTGTACAATTCAATTGTGTCAGCTTATTGTGTTGTTTAAAACAATGCTTTAAAAGATCGATAAATGATGAACAAACTCTAATACCTCATTTTCATAATGAAATACCTATCATAACTTTCACCAACACCATGGGAGCATGTCTTAATTTTCTTTAATGAAGGTTTTTTAATGGTTAGGCATTTCTTAAGAAATAATAAACTATAGTATCAGCCTCGTGCTCATCGCATTGTTGTTTATGCTTCTAATGATGTTACTTCAAAAAAGTATTTTTTGGAATGAGATTCATAGGATTTCCTCAAGTAATCATATCAAACACTTGATAGAGGAGGAAAGATTTGATTCATTCAAAGATTTATTGCAATTTGACAAATGTTTTTGTGGCTCAAAATCTCTTCTAACTTGTAACAATTTTTTGATGATATATATGTTTTGTTTCTAATTGATCCACTAGAGAGATTATTATTTAATTCAAATTTAAAAGTTATTAATCTAAAGGTCATAACCTAACTCACTTCCAAATCATGATCCAAAGAAATGGGTATTCAAACCAAAGAGAATAAAGTGATCCTTGTTATAAAATATGAGATAAAACAAACATAAGGGAGAGGTAACTTATACGTTTAACAAATTTTTTTATTCAAAAAATTAGAGTAATAATTTTTTAACTTTAAAATAAAATTTTATTTTATAAATATTATCAACAAAATAAGATTGTTGAATAAAAAACGAAATGCATGAAAAACTTATAGGTAGTTGAGCGAAGATCTTTGACTATATCCATCCCCAATCCCTTACCAGGTATCTCAACTCAAAAGATTAAAAAGCATGCAATGTTCCTAGAGAATTTGAGGCAAGTATGCATACTTTCAATCTTAATCTTATTTAGAAATAAAACCTAACGCTAAATCAAAGCGAGGAATTTGAGGCAAGTATGCATACTTTCAATCTTAATCTTATTTAGAAATAAAACCTAACGCTAAATCAAAGCGAAATTATACCTTTCATATTCTTGTTGTACATGATGAGCACGATTCAATAAAGCATGACTGTTATCAATGAGGTCACATCATGTGCGAACAAGATTACTGGCCCTCGATAAATTTTCCAATATGCTAGCCTCGAAACACTGAGGTTTTACACAGAAGTCCATTGCCCCCAAAAAAGATGTCATGGCATCATCTATTTCTTCCCAAAAAAATTATTCAACCCTAAATCAGAACATTTAGAAGGTACCAGAATGATATTGAAGAGATGAAGGGATACAACAAATAGAAGGTATTGCTGATGGATCTCCAACTCCAGCTCTTTCTGTTATTAAAAAGCACTTTTTTTAGCAGCTGCATGTGCTTCTGGACCAGTAGCTACAGCAGAGCCCATAGACTCAAGAAGAGCCTATTCATAAAGCAAGCCCTAGAAGCAATAAAAACAAGAATTAATTAAAAAATAAGAAAAATATTTAATATAAAACCCTTTTTACCAAATGACATGAATCCAAGTATCCCATGGCCTTGATGATAATTAAAAAGGTGAATAAACAAAATATTATAATGACCTATTGGGATGTCTCTTCTAAGAACAAAATAGAAAGACTTTACTATTTACCTTGATGAACATGAAAATATTTTGGCCACTCATAGCACATAAATGACTAACATTAAAGTAAAATTAACATTAAAAAATACAAATTAATAACAAACTTGAGGTGTTAATGGCATCACATATAATCTATTATCAAGGATCTGATTGAAAGTGGATAGCTCTTTCTTAATGAGATCCTTAAAAGTAGATGAAACATTTGGCACAGAATTGCAAGCTGGAATGATCATCCTCGTCGCATGTTCTTGTGCGACTATTGGTTGAAGGTCCCATAAGGCTTATGCTTCCTATTAGTATAATACATGTAAGTGAATGATCACAAAAAGCCCCGTTAAAGAGATGCATCAAAAGAACAACACCACATCAGTTTGTGTGATCAATTGTAAAGTTCCAGATAGGATCAAATGAACGCCATTAACTGTTTAAAGACTTCATGAGCCACCATGAATCCTACAACTAAAGAACAATTGGATTAGCTAATTTAGCTACTCTAAAAATTTCATGACATTTAAACAGAGATTGTTAGTGATCAATTGTCTTTGAATAATTTGTAATAAACTTTTTAGAAATAACATTTATGCTGTTGTACTTTAAAATGAATAAACATTTTATGACATTATCAAAACGAACATAAGACATTGAATGACTTGTCCCAAAAAAATCTTTTTCTAGTGGCACAATAAGAAACTAGTGAGAAGAACAAGGAAACATGATGTAAACAAGATATATAAAAAAACTCTAACCTTTTAAATAAAGAAAAACTTAAAGCAATCAACTTATAAAAAAGATTCTCAAACTCTTGACAAAAATTTCAATGCCAAACCACCTCTCATACGGAGTAGATACCCTTGATACTCTCGACCCATAGCCACATGTTGTGTTCATGTATCGAGCAAGTCATATTATATGCAAACTTTACCTAATGTTCCCGTTTTATTAACCGAGTCCTTGGAACAATAGGAAATAAGAGATGCACATTATAATTCCAATCTTAAAATATTAGGAACTATATAAGTTTAAATACAAACATTTTAAAAACAAAAATCAACCAAACCTTTGTTTGATGCTGTCAGGTTTCAAATTCATCCTTATCTACAAAACTCTTGCACAGTTACAGTAAATGGAGCATAACCTCTACAAATATTGAAATTTGATAATCCAAAAAGCAATGGGAAGCAAGAAAAATTCTTTAAAATTTTCTAGATCATAACTCGACCAAAATTTAACTAAAATGTGTCCAAAAAGCCTTGCCTTCACTACTCTTAAGGACACTCCTTGAGCTTTGTCTTAGTCACCTCGAAAACCATCCTTTGTAGCAATGTCTTGCATGACATTCGTTCTCCTCTAGGACTAAGCCTTAAGAACTTCAGCTAAAAAGTCAAATATGCCCTCAAGATGATAATTTACTTTAATATTTGAGTGCCAAAATACCACCTCAAGTATACACTCTCACGACCACAAACATCTTCTTCAAGCTTCCTCTTGAAATCTTAATTCACCTTGAATCTCAAATATCTCTCGAGAATAACCTCTCATGGTTCTTTTTTTTATCCTTGAGCCTTCACTAGGCCTGCAACATAACCTCTTGATTTTCTTTTTATGATCCTTGAGCCTTCACTAGGACTACAACATCCTATCATGATTTCTTCCTTTTAAGATCTTCTTTGAGATAATTGTAAGATCCTCTTAAAAGATATACCCCTCTTTTGAAGGAGAGATTCACTCCAATATGATGCTTTGAGCTAAGGAATACTAAGTTCTCATAATACATTTGTTGCCTCCTATGGTATGCAATATCATCCAATGTGTTGCACAATCTCCTTCTGCTTGCCACAGTCGTTCATGCTCCAACGCCCTTCTCAATGTCAAATTAAACTTTTCCTTCAATCTACAAATAAACAGGCATACTTCGCACAATTTACAAACGTCTTGTAGACAACACTTCCCAATCCTTGTCAAGTAGGTAAATATTCTATTATTTTCGAAGCACCATGCTTTGTTGTCATTAAAAGTAAATTGCATCATGGTGCGACTTGTACACATTATGAAAATAATTTGACAAGCTTGAAGTGGCACACATTAGAGACCACCGTGTCAACTAAAATTGCTTCGACTTGGCCTTTGCACGATAATGAATCAAATTATCATACATGGATGTGAATTCATCATCGTCTCCAAATCAAGCCGAGTCAGTAGGCTTGATTGCATTAGCATCCAACATTAGAGATAACTTTCACCAATATCTTCTTGACCTAGATTTGAATAGAAACAACTCATGGTTAGTCCGCTCCTGTACAACCTTATTGTCTTAGAACCTTCTTATCATTAATGATAGACTGTGGTCAAGTTTCTTCAACCTAACAAAAATCACATTATTCTTAATAACAACACCAATCCCATTTTTCTTTTTTGATTATCATCCTTGCCCCTCAATCTCCTCAATTTACAACACAATTCCAAACAATACCTCTTGATATAACTAAGTCTCCAAGAAAGACAAAACCAAAAAACTTTAGAAAAAATGGAAATGCCTTAATCTAAATATTCCTCCTTTTTGTTTTTGCTCTTGAAGCCTGCATCCTTTGGTATCCAAACTAAACCATAATTCTTCTCAATAGAAATTATAAACATGCTTGATTGCCCATTGTTATTGAAGATACAAAATGATAACCGTGACAATCTAAGTAAACAAACCAAATGCTTCATTAAGAGCTTTTCTTTTCAAGATTCAACACAAGAGACCACTCATCTCCAAAATTATGAGTTACAATCTTGCAACAACTACATTCATGCCTATCAAGCTATGCTTCTTCATTTACAAACCTTTATAACTCTAGAATACAAAAGATTGTTTCATCATGCAAACGCATAATAAATTAGTTTTTCGAAGGATACCTTGCTGAAACTTTTACACTCAAAGATGCAAAAATACATTTCCAACTATCTTGCCATGCATGTGACTTCCTTACATCAACCACTACAAGATAGGATGCTTATCTTCGCCACCACTTTGAAAGAATTCAAGAAATCATTGTCACTTGGAGCCATAAAATCACAATGGTCATCATTCCATCACCTAAAGTTCTTTCTTCTTAGATCTTATCATCATCTATGCTTCTTCTTTAAGTGGACTCATCTCCAACTATCAACGATCCTCAAAATTAAGTTTCATCACCTCATGTCTCATCATCTCCATCAAAAGTTGTACTTGTTGAGTAAGAGAAACCACTTGCTCTTACAATGATATAAATATTTATCCTATTAAGTCATTTCTCTTCTTATGTTGCATTTATCCTCAACAATATTTCCACTTCTCAAGTAGACCATCCATTTACCAAGATCTACACTAGGTAAGATCGAATACTCTAATGGCAAAATATGATCCATCTTATGGACATAATGATTACATTGCCATAACAAAAACATGTGTAAAGTAATAAAACGCAATACAAATTAGTTACATAGAGAAACTTCAACTTTTTTATTAAAGAAAACCTAAACAAGTCTACTTATGAAGTAAATTGTCAAAAACTTGGCAACAAGTTCAAAGAAAACATTTCTCACCTAGAAAAATTATTCATGATACCCTCAATCATGAAATCACATGACACTCTAAAGTACCAAGCCACTTGCACCAATACCAATAACTCCACCACAAATAATTTTTATTGTCTAAAAGCTCTTAGTAACAAGAATTAAGAGATATACATAAAAAATCTAATCAAAACTAACTAAGAAATAAATAAAACCTAAATCATGGCCATAAAAAATCAAATACTAATTTGATGCATTGAAATTCTAAATTTGTGCTTACCCAAATGTCCTTGCACAACTATAATAAATTTGGAGTAACTTCTTTGACAAATATTGAAATTAGATTATTAAAAAAGTAGTTAAAAAGCCAACAAAATTCTCTAAAACTTTCTAGTTCATTATTCGATCAAAATCCAATTGAAATGAATCCAAAAATCACCAAAATTGTTTGATGTGATTTGATTCAAATGTGTATTTGCCATGATTGCTCTTGAGGGAACTCCTTGAGCCTTTGTTTCCTTTAGCTCGAGATCTATACTTCCTTCTCAACAGTTATAGAAGGTTTCGTTACACATTCCTTAAACTCAAGGCCTAACCCTCGAGAACTCCGACTGACAGCTCGACTATGTCCCTTAAGACCATAACCTACCTTGCATATGCCCATTGATTGTCAAAACTACCTCAAGTAAGCTTTCTCAAAGAATACATCTTACACAAGCTATCTCTTAAAATATTCATCCACATCAAGCCCACTAACATGGGCCTCAAGGCCAACCAACACCTCTTAAGAATAACATCTTAAGGTGGCTCTCTTATCTTCTTCGAGTGTTCTCAATGCCTACAACAACCCCTCAAGATGTCTTTTATTCCTCTTAAAGCCTCCCTTGAGAACAAAAGTAGATCCAAATTATTTGCAATCAAATTAAATTGCACTATTAATATTTAACAATTTACCAATATGGAAATAAAAAAAGGTTTGTGTTAAGGTAAAGTTTCACTAGAAATTCATAAAAGAGAAATGTTTCTTAGAAATTAAATATGATATATTGGAGACCTCAAAAAATAAAACAATAAAAAAATTTCTATTTAACCCTAATATATCCCAATTCTACTTAATATAATGAGTTATTGAGAATTTAAAAAAGAATGTTTCAATAAATTCTTATATAAGTAGGACTCATGATCAATGGTACTTTTCCTTCAGAAATATCTAGAACATATAACTTTTATCACTTAATATGATTTTTTATACTGAAACGAAAAAGGCAATCCTTCTCTATTGTAATTTATTTTTGCTTTTGAGAGAAACTATTAATTCTACTTCTATTAGATTCTCATTTCCATGACTCTTTAGATCAAAAAAATCTTTTTTCAATATATACTAATTCTCAAATTCAAAAAGCAAACCTAAAGTTAAAATGCATATTTGGTCTTCATTCATTGAATATATGATACTCAAAAGTTTTTCCCCTAAGCAAACTCATAAAAAACTTCAAGTTTTAAGGATTCATAAAAGATCTCCTCAATACAAATATAATAATTTAGTTTTAACTTTTACAACAAAAAAATATATAAGATTATAATATCATGAAAAAAGACTTAACCAGTCTAGGAGTGCTCACTTCTCATGTGGCATTAGGCCAGAATTCGATGTCATATCTGTGTTGTTATAGCTTATAGCTAAACAATGCCATATTCCTACTACCACAATCACCATATGTCAAAAGTGAGATCACACGTGGTGGATCATCTATGTCCTACACTCCTTGAAACCCAAGCATCTTGGAGCTATTATGCAATGTTTTCCCCTAATAGTACAAGTTAAAGTACACTGTAAAGTGCTACTTATATGGTCCTAGAAAAAAGTGATTCAATTGTTAAATACTTAACAATTTCAGTACATAAACACTTTTGGCTCTCATAAATAGTACACTAAAAAACAAAAGATCGACTCATGTATATCATTCAAAATCACAAAAAACACATAAATAGTAGAAGATACAATCAAAGATGATATAGTATGCAAGATACTTAAAAATGTTAATATAAAGAAATTCAGTACAAATCAACAGTAAAAGATGAACTCAAGCAGTGTACATAAGAAGCAAAAAATGAACTCAAGGATGTAACTCAATAACATGTCAAGTTCACATAACTGTAACATATCATTTGAATGAGGATATGGTGTGCTAGAGACTTAACAATGTTAGCACGTAGAAATGTAGTGTAAATAGACTCAAGTTCTGATATGCGAGAATCAAACTCTTCAATTTTCTTCCATTTCTTCAGTAAAGAATCTTCTACTTCTTTCCACTCTAAGCACAACTTGTTCAAGCGTTGAACCTCATATGTCAATCTATTAATGCTAGCTTTCAGTCCAGCAACGTCTCTTTCTTTAGCCAAACATCCTGTTGAATAGTACATAATACAGAGTGATCAAGACCATGTAATCAAGGAACGGCTTCACTGCATTGCAGTGGAAGATTGCATATATAAAACTGTTACAGTGCAATAATCCTCACGTTGCTAGCTTATGCATTTTACAAATTGAAGTTAAAAACATTATAAGCTAAGCTATGATATAATTCGATGTAGTTTCAAAAAATTTCAATGAGAACCACGATCAAAATCTTTAACTTTTGAACTCAAATTGTAATGAATATAATTGGATGAAAATGCTAAACAAAAACACACTCTTTTTGACAAAATATATGTTTGCTTTCTATGATGATTAATAAAAAAGCAACTTGCATAATGTAAGCACTAAATATCCAAAAATATAGTGTTAGGAATATATAATTTCAAAACTCCTATGATAGGCACAAATCAATGAAGTTTGGCATGTTTAAGATTGACAACACTTAGCATCAGGAAAAAAACATGAATAAAGAAAATTCACAAAATTCCATATCAATGATGCATAGCGATGATCCAACTTATAATTTTAAAACTTTCTGCAAAAAATCCCATTCAAAGAAATCATACGGGTCACATCACCTCAAAATGCCTTGTGTTACCAAGGTTCTGTGATTGGACTCCAGAATGTAGTGTTGTTGTTGCGACTTCACCATTTCCATGTAACCCCTTTACAAGTTTCTGGCTTATGCTTTTAGCTTCAGCTGCCTTGTTCAGAGTATCTTCTGTAGCCACAAACTGCTAGACATGAGCTTTTTGAAAGGAAAAGAGATGCATGATATACATCATTACGAGTTCTAAAATGAAATGCAATAAAATTGCAAAAACATGATTCCTATGAGATGAAGCATTTTCATAAGTGTTACCATTTGAAACAATTCCCTTAGTGTTATGTGGATATCTTCATAACCATAACTAAAGGTATAGAAGGTTATATAAAGTAGCTGACATGCATATGGCTTTTAAATAAACCAGACAAACTTGTCTATGAGTAGTACCATAAACGTTCACATCAATGTCATTAAAACTTGGGAAAGGAAATACCCGAAAAAAGCTCCACACTGCAGAGCATAAATGTCCAAAGAAAATGAGAACAGGAAAATCTTCTGAACAATGAGCTCCTTAACAAAAATTGTACTACTCATTTTTCCAGTTTCTTTAATGCATGGCCAATTTTCAGAGCAGACTATTAAAGGCAAGGTCAACTTCAAGCACATTGTTAAATCACAAGTTCACAAAAACATAGCTTATAGTTTAAGATTTATTCAATGAAACTTTTGCCAAAGGATAACAACATACCTAGCCATCATATTTGTTACAATTTTCCACATTGAAGATTTAAATCTTAGGCTAAAATCACAAAATAAGCATTTAACAATCAATTGGCCATATGAGAATTTTGTTAATCAAGTATATCTTTCCATGTTAATGAAATAAGAATCCCCATTTTGTAGAGGTCTTAAGCTGTTCCAAACTACCAACTGTCATTTTAAGGCAAGTATATGAACCAAGTTGAGCCAATCCCAAACATTTGTTTTAAACTACTTGTTGATCTATATAATTTCAATCTGCTCCTCATGTAGATAACCCTTACATGTGATTAAAAAAATTTAAGAACAATTGTATGGTCAAAAAATAAACATAGCATTTAATATCCCCCGATAGAAATATGTTTACATTAGCTAGGTTACTTCAGTTAATAACAAATATTAATTATTAGTTATCACTTAACAAGGATCAATGACAAAATTTTCTACTAATCGAAATGGATAAAAAAATTTTATGTTTATTAGAGATAAGTTAGCAAAAAAGTAAATAGGTTCACTAACCTAAGTGATTAATAAAATGATATCAATATAATCATTAATAATAAGCTTTGATGATTAAATTTAGTCAATTAGTGCATATTAAGTTCAATTACATAAAGTATGTAAATTGATAATTTAACTATACACATACACACACACACACAAACATACATATATACATAATATACACAAAGACTCTACAAACCACCTTAACTCATTTAATGTTCTATAACAGAAAAGGCAATATAGATTTGATCAAGATTACCTTAAAAACTATAAAAAAAGCTTAATAACCCTTAAAGATTATGTTATATTGAAAAATTTGATTTTGAGGTACCCATATATTCTATGTATTATGTGATCATGTAATATTAAAATATAATCTTTTTCTATAAAATATTTTAATTAAGACATATGAGAGATTAAAAAAAAGAGCCTGGTTAAGAGCTAAAAATGTTAATTCCTATGAAATTAGTGAAATACTACTATGATTAATACATCAATCTCTACTTGTCCAAGTTTCTAGTTCAAAAGAACCAAAGAAATTAAAAAAGAAAAATTACAGAAGAAAAATTCTAAGCTTGCATTTGTGTTCTTCCTGGCACAATAAATATTATACATGTATTTACTACATAGAAGATACTATACTATTAGTTGCAAGAAACACAATCACAACTCAAGTAGTACATCCCTAATAAAATTCTTCTCCATGCAGCACTTGATTTGATTACTACTAGCTCATTATGCCAAGCTTCCCTCATTGCTTTGCAAGCTTTCCCTTTGGTAGAAAAGAAGGGTAAAGAAAATATCCTTATGGTAGGATGGAGATATGCTGTTCTTTCTCCTAAAAAGACTTCACGAGTCAACTCAAGGTCAAGTAATTTTAAAAAGAGGGAGAATGATGTGCAAGCCAAAGCATTGTCCAACATGTGCTTAATTTTCTTTGTTTGATAAGTTGTTTCTTGGAGTAGATTTGATGGCTTCCAAAGCAATTTTAATGTCTTCTAATGTAATTTTGGATAGGTTGTAAATGGAATTAGTGCTTTGCAAACATGCTTGATTAAGATAAGGGAATGCTAATCCTACGACTTTGTAATATTTCTAATTAGAGGGTACAACTCTTATAGTTATAGTATTCAGTAAATATATCTGTTACCCTTGTTCATCATCCATTCCCCAAACTTAGGCATTTTTCACTAGACTATATTTTGCTTACCAAACTATCTAAACTATTTTGCCATGGATCATTATGTAAATCACTAAAGGGCAAAAGTCCCATCTTCGCAAGTACCATATTTGTTAGAATAGTTGATATTTATAATTCAACCATCAAATATGTATTTCCCGAATTATTGTAATAATTTCAAAAAAGACTTACTTTAACTTATAGTCAAGTAATTGTTTATTGGATTCTTAAGTTACTTGCTTAAATATTTATTATTCTTTCTTCATTAGGCTAAGATTATCGATGTCTCTATAATAGCAATACAGAGATTCTTGTGGTGACAATAGTGAAAAAATCACAAAAAAAACTTCTATTTTAAATGTAACTGATGAGATCCGTTGAAAGTAGCTAGTGGTAGAACCCATAAGAATAAATAATAAAAAACCCAAATCACTTCATTAAGCACACTATCCTATTAATAAAATTAAAACTTTATTGTATGTATGAGTATACCATATGAGAAGGGATGACTTTATGAATGAAAAAAAAATCAAAAGGTGCACATGAAACATTAATCACAAAAAATGGTGTAACAAAAAACATAAAGTCAGAAAAATGTGGCGAATAAGGGAAACCAACAAATGAATGTGAGAATGACTACAAGTTCTCCTCTGATAGATAATCACAAAAAAAATTTCAAGAAATATAACGAAATACAAGATATGAAAAAATAAGTATAAGTAATCTCTGATATGAGAAATAATAGGCAGCTACAATAGCATACTATATATTATTCTACATAAAAGGAGAAGGCATACTTGTCTTTCAAGTAGTTGATTTTAAGTTCCTTGTAAGGATAGATCTGTACCATGCCTTCGACTATCAAAAACCTGATATAGTAAAGGTGAACTTGCTTCCCGAGTTGCGATGTCTGTTACAATATCATTCTCATAATTATACCTGAATGGAACAATGATTTGAAGATAAAAAAATATTACCTCAAAAGCTCTACATCAGCCCGGATGTCAATCTTTTTAGTCTCCCTATGGATCAATTTTTTGTAGCACAATGTGTATGTAGTGACTGACTAAAGTAGTGTTGAAGGATTTCTAAGAGACTCAGTTATCACAGCCTTTACACCTTCAGGTACATCACCTTCCAAGTCATTGAGAAACTTGGTGGCATCTACTTGAATACTAGAGTTCATTCCAATCCCATCATACGCCGCGAAGGTACTTTGGATTCTTTCAATCATAAGCCTTGCAAGAGACTCGCATGCCAATCTAATGATTATATCCCATGATGTCTCAATTAAAAAGACATCATCTGATGATTTGCTACCCTTGACCGTCTTCTTAACTGCTTCTTTCTCATTGCGCGAATGGATCCCACCGACTGAATTAACAGCACTGTTTATAATCAACCTCCTAATGTCTCTTGCTTGGCTTACATATTCATGAAGCTATTTTTGGCACTCCGTAAATACTTAGTTTCCTTATCACATTGCTGATCGTTAGCTTCTAACATCACTTGTTTGTGCCTTACATGTTAACCGAAAGAATGGAAATAGTTAACCATTAAATGAGTACAAATGTACCTGTTACAGGAATAAGCTAAAGAAAACCTCTACAAGAATCCCTTAATCAAAAAATCAAATGAAAAAAACCTCATAAAGCCAACGAAAGCCTCTTCTCCAATTCCAAATTCCAACATTTAGCTCCGTATAATCTACCTCCTATAAGAATCCTCTAATCTAAAAATTAAATAAAAAAAGTAGACATCTCACCTAGCATTGGGCCTCTCGTCGACCATTCGCTTCCACTCCGACTCCTCTTTTTCAACCTCCGCCATCCTGGACTTCAACTCCTTCCTTTGCCGCCTAACAACAATCCTCAACCTCACCGCCTCCTCCGCAAGGTCCCTCTCCCTCATCGCCACTTCCTTCGCCTCTAGAGATGATACATCCTCGAAATCCAAGCTTCCCTATTCCTTCTCCTACCTTTTCGCTTTCACCCCTTCCACAGGTGCCGCCACTCCATGAAGCAAAATATTTCGGCCAACCGTCACCGTGGTTCTATCAGACCGCACTCTTTGAAGGAGAAAGCTCCACACGGGGACCATGTTTCCCTAGTAGATCTTGCTGATCTGGTCAACAGAAGGAAGCTGACCAGGGTATCCCATTTCATTCTGAAGCCAATCAACGATCGACTCCAGCCTCGGGACTTCGCCCCCTCCTGGAGCCTGCATAGTGTACACTGATGGAAAAATACTCCGTTGGACAAGAATGTAATCTTCACTGTTGCCGTTCAGATGCAAAAAAGCACCAACGAAGAGCTGTAAAACTGAGCAACGTCGACATGAAGGCTAAAAGAAGACGCAAATAAAGCGGGAGACGAATTGTGATCTAGAAGACATAGGGATGAGAAAGGGTTAAGGGAGTAAAGAAAAACGAAGATATTCGAGGGGGAATTGATGAGAAGGTCGCCGAAAAAACTGAAGAGAGGAGGTGTCTGGGAATTCGATGCTCAGTCCATGGCGTTAGTTCGTAGGCTGTAGAGGCAATTGAAAATATTATGTATTTTGATTATATTTTTTACAATAATTTATGCTAAAAATTTAATTAATTAATAAAAATAAATTAAACAATATTATTAACAAGTATTATTAAGAACTTGATGG
Source organism: Vanilla planifolia (assembly GCA_023846275.1). Classification (NCBI taxonomy): domain Eukaryota; kingdom Viridiplantae; phylum Streptophyta; class Magnoliopsida; order Asparagales; family Orchidaceae; genus Vanilla; species Vanilla planifolia. The sequence continues at coordinate 5,040,117 of JAIUJO010000018.1, forward strand.
GTTTTATAAATTTGTTATTAATTTTATTTAAAAATGATTAGAAATATTTTATCTCTTAATAAAAAGTGAATTAAACTTTTTAATATTATTTTATAATGGTAAAACAATTTTTTATTTTTTGACATTGTTTTTTGTTTTTTAAATTAAAAGTATGTATTTAAACTTAACTAAACCAACTTTGATAATATTTTGGAAAGTAATTTCATTAGAGGAATAAGTTTGAAATTAGTGCTCCAAATAGTCTTGATAAATATGGTACTAAAAATAGATTAATAGCATGGTTAATATTATAATTATTTTATAAGTATATACATATATATATATATATATATATATATATATATATATTAAAGTAATTTTTATAATTTTTTAATCTTTTGAATTAAAATTGATATTTTGAAACATTGACAAAATTTTTTTTATAGAAGATCTTAGTTTTATGATATATTAAAAAACTTATTCCTATAATTAACTATTAATTTATGAAAAAAATAAAATATTTAATCAAATATTATAATCATGCTTAATTATAAAAAAATACATACATTAAAATCATTTCATTATAAATCTATTTATTTCATTGTAAATAAATAAAGATAAAAAAAAAATTGTAGTTTTAATATTTGATTTATCATAAATTAAGAAAAATCACTTTGTCTCCATTTAAATATCTAATTACCTTTTGAACGATAAAGACCCCTCCATCGATCTCGTATTAAAATTTTTGTTGAATCATACTAAATCATAGTTTCTTATTACCCATAGTTTTTGTTGTGTAACAACAAAAATTGTACAACTCTTAATATTTTCATCATTAAAATTTGTAATAAATGATGATGATTTGTTTGTATATTTTTCTTTATTTCGATAATATTTGTTTTTTATATGTTATTCATGAAATGCATATATATAAATATAAATTTTGTTAACAATACTTAAAACTTGATATTAAATATTTTTATATCATTTTTAATTCTCCTAAAAATAAATAGTTATTCTTATTTTTAAAAGGATTAAAGTTTTATTTTGACTATCACAGTCTAAAAATTATCTGAATAATTTTTAATTATGATTAAAAAGATGATTTATTATTATATACAACTCAATAAGTTTAAATTGTTAGAAACAATTATGTAAAACTTTAATTGATTATTATGGAATGTATCAATTGGTTTTAATTACCCACATAATTTATTTTTTTTCTTTTTTTTTTGTCTTGATTTTTAGAAATGAGTTTTTTTGTTGCTACAATCTTTGAAGCTTTGTTTATAGAGTTATAAGGTTTTCATCAGACAAAAGGTCTTCATTTCCCTTCTCTTTTTCTAGCTTCGACGGCCTATAGCTAGGTTTTTGTTTGCCTCCCCTGGCGCCACTGCCAATCGTTGATCTCCATGTACTGATCGCCATTGTTTATAGGAGTTTTAAGCTCCACGACTTGTGTGTCTCCTTCGATCCTCACTGCTTCGCTTGTGCTCTCCGGGTGTTCCCAGGCCAAAGGTTTTCACCTCTCTCTCTCACTCTCTCTCACCCTTCTTCTTTCAGGCCAACGGTTCTTGTAGGAGTTTAAATAGCTTACTATCCATGATGATTATAAGTTGTTATTACTCATTCCTACCTGCTCTCAAGTTGGTACTTGCATTTTTGTTCTAATGTTTTGTTATCTATCAGGTGCTTCACTTTGTCTTGTAATTCTTGTGAGTCGAAATTGTGAATATCTTTCTATGTAGAGTTTTGTTTTCCCCTTTCGTGATTTGTTTGTCTGGATCAGGAAAAAAGGGCTAGTTTAGTTTCATGTTGAATAATTTGTGCAGAGTGGGCCAGGTTCCATGTTGATATTTACACTGCATGGTTTTCCATTAAATCTACTTCATTGTTAAAATATCATTTAGGAAAGGAATGCCTTGCACTTTTCACAACCAAAAGTTCTATGAGGTTTGAAATCGCTCCTTTACTTTTAATAGTGAATAACTTAAGGTTTGATTTTTGAGTTTTATGATGATTTTGTCTCATGCCATTTCATCGGATCTTGAAATTAAAATGTGCTTGCTTTCAATTACAGCAGCCACTCTCAATTAGAAGCACAGTATTATGGCTAGTTGAATAGAGTGGTCCAAGATCTCAATTTGATTTGCAAATGATATGTTTGATGGTCTTATTATAAAAGCTAGCTAACGTAATTTTCTTATTAATTAAGACGGTGTTGAATGAAATCTTGAAGTTGGATTATTTAGCTTTTGTTAAATTGCAAGTTCAAGAGTTGAACCTCACATGCCAATGTATTAATACTAGCTATTAGTGCAGCAACATATTTGGTGTGATTATTGAAAATGAAAAACGAAATTTGCAGTTTATTTTTTATTTCTCCTGGTAACGCAACCAGGTTTTTCATCATCTTCCACCTTAGGGTATTTGCTTCCAAGCCCTAACTGTTAGTATCTGAGCGTGGTTTCGTTTTTTTAATTGTTGTTTCGACATTTACTCTAGAAGGAAGAAGCAGGGGAGGCAGGCCACAGCAAAAGGATCAAGCAGAGGAACCAGGCCACGGCAGAAGGAAGAAGAAGAGGAGCCAGGCCACGACAGAAGAAAGAAGTAGAGAAACAAAGTGGATCTTTAAGTCTCTCGTGCAAAGAGAGACAGGCAATGGCAAGGTCCACATAAACGTAATCGTGGGCAATGAGGAGTTACAGTTCACACCGATAAGGGAACCAGCGTCAACGTCGGCCACGACAGTGTTAGCGTGAATGTAAAACCCAAGGAAGACGAACCAGTTCAAGAATACTGTGAGAAGAAACCTGAGGAGAACGATGAGGTCTTAGAGTGAGAGGGCATCGAATCTTGCAGAGAGAGTCGACCAGAATGAAACCGAGAGCGGACGACAAAGAGTGAAGGACTCTTCGAGGCACGGGGAGAGTGATTGCCACAGGAGAAAAAATGAAATAGCTTGCAGAAAGGGAAAGATTTCGAAGACACGAAGGTGGGCAGCGTGAAACAATTTGCAAGAAGGGAGAGATTTCGTAGACACGAAGGAGGGCAGTGCGAACAGCAATTCTAGCAGGCTCAAGGAAGGCTTGGTGGGAGATTGGGTGGAAGAGCTGTAGGGTACTCCCATTACAATGCAAGAAAGATGGGTAGAAAAGAGAAGGCTGTAGATGCTGTGAATCCTCTAGATTTTGCCAGTCCGAGAAGTCTTGTAGAGTTAAGAGGAGTAGGAGCTGATGCAACCAAGAATATTGATTCTACCTCCTCTCCAGAGCTTGAGAGCATGAAGTCCAAGAAGGATGCAGAGCTTCCAGGTTATGATGTTTCTGTTTCATTTTAAGGTCCAAAGACACTTAGTGTTTTGAAACAAAAAAAGGGTGTTGGGCCTCAAAATGGAGCAATCTTGGTTTCCAGCAACAACAGAAAAGAAGAGAATCATGTGAAATTGCATTCAAGGAGGAATGCACACAAAGGAAAGCATTCAAGGAGGGATGCACACAAGGGAAATTTTGAAAACTATAATCGGATTGGAGTTGATCAACAAAAGGTCGAAACATGTTCTAAATGAGGAAACATTGAATCATGTAGATGGCGACATAAAAACTCTTGGGCAGCATGCCATTGGAGATGAAACAGAAGCTGCTACAAAAGATGAAGAACCTCGGTATTGTAATCTGATAGATGGTGGATGTGAGGCTGAGGCGGGTGTGGATTACAAGAGGAAGTATGACGTCATAGGATGCATGGATGTCGACGACGATGAACAAGATGAAGAAGGTGACTTCGCCAAAAGGATCGGCTCATTTACTCTTAGGATTCAACTTGTGCTAAGATTCCAGGAGTTTAGTTAGGATTAGCTTATTGGGACTGAAGATCATAAAACAGATGTTTTGACTAAAGTAAGGTGTAGTGAAGTTTGAATCAAGGAGGAGTGTTAGAGTTTGATTCAAAACAGATTTGCATTATTTCAGTTTGGTTAGCGGATTATTAGGTTGGCGTATTTAGTGGGTTAGTGGGTTAATCGGTTGGCGTATTTAGTGGTATAGTCGACCTATTTGTTGGGTAGAGTTTAGGCTATTTAAGTGTGTAATTTGGTGTGATTAATGAAAATGAAAAATTCGTAGTTTTTCTTTTCCTTGGTAAAGCAAACCAGTATTTTCCTCACCTTCTTCCTTGTGTTGTTTTTGTTAAGGAAGGCATAAGTGCATTCGGTCCCAGAACTGGAGATAAATTGATTGAGGTGTGGAGGATCCTAGCCCAAGTGATAGAGCAACCCATATCTCATTCTCTGTGCTCACTCTACTTGCTAAGGAAAGAATGCAAACTAAGCCCCTCTTGAGTTTGCCAGTTGGGGCCCCCTTTGGGGATCATTAGCATACACTTTCCTTACCTATTATGTGTTTAGCATAAGGATGCTAACTTCAATCAATTGAAAAAAATAAAAAACAAAAAAACCAAAACGAGTACGAGGTCACAAAGGTACTTGTGAACCTTGTTCTATTTGACTATTTCATAGAATAGAATCTTCTATTTATATAATTGATATTATATTATAATATCACAAAGAAGTTTCTAAAAATCAATACCACAGACAGGGGACCCCGTGCCAACTCGCTTGGTTTGTTTTGTTGAACACTTTGGGCTATGGAGATAGAGTATTCTACACAGAATCAGTGCAAAATTCTTTTTCACTCCATTTCAGCCCAATGTTGATGGAGCCTTATAGAAGCATCACATAGCAATTGAATGCGCTTTCTTTTGGCATACTGACGAACATGCTGATTCTGAAGGCATCTTCATGGGCTATATCCTCCCTATGAAAATAGACCCGAGGAATACATAGAATATATGACATCTGCTGATTTACTTCATCGCCACGACGTATGCGTATTCTTTGAATTCATATGAATCCTATGTGGCACTCTGGCCACATATGGCTCCATTCTTTTTAGCGGGAACTTCCTGAATCAATAGGTTGGTACTTCATGTAATGCATGATATCCTACCACTCGCAATCCTTCTCTTCTTCGAGAAGAGAAGGGGAACTTCGCTTGACAATTGAGGGGAGTCGGGTTTGAGGATTACACTTGGGGGTCCCCATTGGTTAACTAGATAGGGTTCTGGGAATCTTTTTTGGAGAACTTTTGAATTAGGTTGCGCTCTCATAGGGGTTCAATCAGATCAACTAGTGAGAGGTTTCTAGAATAAGGAGTTCACGAAGGGCCAGAAGATTGATAGAAGAACCTAGTCGAAGTCACTATTGTGTTCAACTCTGCAGGTTGACTTGTTGGAAGGGATTGCTTTCTATCGTCTGTCTTTCCTTGCCCGAGGTCATTCACATTTCGGTCTTCATGTAATCGCACCTCAGGACAATTTCGAACGACATTCACATTAAGCATCATGGTATTATGCAAGTTGAGTTGTTAGGGTGAAGTTGATCACAGCTAATCTGATGGCCAAAAGTTCTTAGTGGTGGACTAGAAATACCTGAGGTTTTTGTACCCTAGTTTCAAGTGGCTATGAAATTCGTTGATTAGACATGCTTATAGAGAATCTAACCTTCTAATCTATGGTACTAGACCTTCTAGCGATGTTAAATGGTAGGTTTAATGAATCCGAAAAAGTGATGGTTTACGTGACGAGTGGACTTTAGTGACCCGATTATTCGGACCTACAAAAGCTGAGTTTCCTTGCTTTCTTTCATCATAGTAGTTGAAAAAATTTAAAGTCAAAGTAGCAAAATAGTAGTTCTATTATCCACCTTTAGAGACATTTTGGAAGAGGGTTCCCTTTCACACATCTTGGCCGAGCAAGAAAAAGTGGTTTGTTGATTGAATGGGGTCTCTTCTTTACTCTTATACATAGGATAGAGGATCACTTCGCATCCATAGTCTTCTTTGCATTTTATGCATCTTCTGTCTCATCTATCGGATTCAAGGAGTCGAGGAGCAAGAGTTCTGCCTCAAAAGTGGCTTTGTAGGAGAGAAGTGGGCTTCATTCAATGGAATGCTTTGTTGGTTTGGCTCAAGGGTTCCAGTTTCTTGGTTTAATGTGGAGAGAGGAGCTCTTTGTTGAGGGGACATGTTGTAATGTGAAGCTGGCAATACTTGCTTGAGTCAATGATCAATGCTTGAAAATGTGGCTTGGGTGCTAGCTTACATGTTTCTCCTCCTCGCATATCTATTAATGGGTTTTCTCCTCATTAGCTCTCAAACATCCAAAAGAAACTCCCCTTCCTTTCCATGCACCCAATCTAACTCAGAAAAATAAGCATAAAGGCTTAAAGTCTTTTCACAATCAATGGTCACATAGGCTTTCTCCTCAATCTCTTTGGACCTAAGTCCCCTTCTTCTTAGGTTCACCAGAAAGAGGAATCAAAATGGACTACTGAAAAATTGAAAATGGATTCAAAGAAAAGAAGAAAGATGGAATTGGAGCTTCTTAGTGCCTCTACTCTCATCCACCAAGTCTTATTCTACTTTTCTTTCAATTAGACTATGGAAAGAGTGAACTCTGCATTGCTGCTTTCACGAGGACAGGTTTGTGTCGGAGTAGTTCATTCAAGTCAGGCCTTTATCTACAAAAATTCCTTCTTTTCTTCTTTTGACAATTGATTATATGGAGATCTGCTATGCCTGTCAATTATTGGTGTCATACCCCACTTGTCACCAGCATGTCCACATGAATTGGACTAATATATGGAGAGAGTTTTCTTCTCTGATCATGCCACAAAAACTCTTTCACATCCTTATCTAAAATGTATTCTCAAAAGTACCCCCTTAACCCCTTGACCTGGCTAAACTAATTGACCGGAGGCTGACTTAGCCGTAGGGACACTTTTCTTGCTAATTAACTTCCTGTCTGATTATGAATTAGTAGTTGAGTAATAATAGTAGTTGATCACTCTAAGTTAGGGGTAAGGGGAGTGAGTGGATGCTTCATTCAATGGAGGATACTATAGATAACTATTCGATTAAGCCTTAGAAACTATTAGTTATCTTGGGTGGTAGGGAAAAACTCCTACCTTGACTTCGATTTATAATCAGTTATCCAGTCAATTTGCCTTAAGGAGAAAGTGTCTATGCCCCTGCATTATGAACTGATTAGCCTTTTGTGGAATAGGTCTTTAGCATGAAAGTAGAATACCTAAAAAAGGGAGAGAATTCTTGTTGCCTGGATTGAATTATTCCATTCCACTATTGATGAAGATTTCCCTTTGCTACAAAACCTTTGGGACAAAGAATCAAACTAGTTCATTTCTTTTTTCTAAGTTAAGCCCATCAGGGCCCCCACAAAGGGGAACTTCTGACTGTGACATAGTAGCTAGTCGATGATTCCCCCTGAGAACCCTATCTCTGGATCAAGCACACCCCCGAGCCCTATAGTAATAGACTATTTTGGTTAGGCACTCAATAAGGGGCAGGGTTGGGAAGGGGGCGTTTGACGATCTGTTGACTTGAGCTTGAGCGTGGAGCATGTCTTCTTGACAGACCTATTCTTTTTCTTTGAAAAACTTGGCTTGGTCACTTAACAGGTCCTGGTCACTAATAGTTAGTTTCACTATACTTGGATAGTCTTCATATATATCTTCCATATCAATTATCTGATTTCTTTGTTGGTGCTATTTCAAAACGCCTGGACTTCTTTGACTTAGTCGAATAGAAAGAGACATGCGAATGGGTAGAAATTTCAGCAGTTGCAAGAGTTAATGGTAGAATTAGCTAGAGAGTCCCCGGTTAAACAAGGTAAGGCAAAGTGTTTCCTACAACCAGGCTTACTTTGGTGGTCTAGACTTTCTTAGCATATCATTAAAACCTATAAATGTTCTAGTGAGGAGAATACCAGTTCAAACTTGTAGTAAAGGGAGGTACCTATTCTCAAAAAAGGGATCTAATTCTAGATTATGCTTGCCAAACTAAATGGGGACTGCCTCACTCCACTATTATTTAGCTATGATACATATTACATATGACTAACGAGAAGAGGGCCCAACCCGATGCGAAGTAGGAGAGATTGACTTCTTAGATGAGTTAGCCGTTTCCACCTATGAAAGCTATAGGCCAAAGCCCCTGATTGTTTGAGAAGATAAGGAGGAGGGTAGAACCGTCACATCTAGTAATAGCCCCTACCTGTCAATGAAAAAATGGGATTTGAGAGTAACACCTGCTAGCTGATCAGAACGATTTGGATTGAAAAGAACTGCTGGTCAAACCGGTTTGGATGAATGGAGTAGGAGTAAGGGGTTAATGGTAAGTGAAAGGAATCTTATGGACAAAGTCAAGGGAACAAGTGGAGGGGTGGTTTGAAGGTACTAGGATAAAGAAAATGATAATAAGGTTGTGGAAGGGTAGATCTCAGTTTTATATAGTTGTGAAGACCATTTGAGTAAGCTAAACTCTTGCAAAGAACACAAAGTAAGTAGATTACTTATTTCAAGAGCAATAGTCAATAAAAAAACCTCAATTGTTATCCTTCAAATTTGAGGTGAAAGATTAAAGAAGTATTCTTCACTCCAAAACAAAAGCACAAGTAGAACAACAAAATCTTTTCACCCAAGAAGTTTGAAAACCATATTCAAATAGATTCAAATATGCTAAAGTAGGGTTGTCAGATTGTGGCAACATTTCAACTTTTCTCACAGTTCAAGCACAAAAGAAAAGAGAAGCAGATATAAACAAAAGGGGAGTTGGGCGGGGCCCCGATCGATTTTCTTATCATTATTATGAGTAGTAATTCTTCTACTACTTTTTTATGTGATCCTATCGATTCTAACAGTTTGTGCCTACCCTGTAGGGGAATAGCTAAGAGAATTTTGGATATCAAACCTGTGTTGATCAAATGAGAGGAAACAATGAAACTGGATGGCGATGTTACTATTGCTAAAGGTTCACGAAGGAATTTTAATCAAAGTTTCTTATCCCTAGGCAAGGTGTCTAGGACTATGTCTTTGTTGGCTAGTTTGGGTTTCTTTGAGGTGACTTTGACCTTATCTTACTAGAAGTGCAAGGATAGATTCTTTTCTTTTGAGATAAATATTTGCTAGAAACACTGAAAATTCCATGAAATGTAGAATCACTAGACCTTTCCAACCTGCTTCTAAAGAGCTAGGCACACCACAAAGAGAGCTAAGCAATGAAAGCAGAAGAAGGAGATCGCCAACCTCGACTCAATCAAACAACTCTGTCGGGTAGGTGGGTCAACTTTAATCCACAGGGCTAATAATGTCAAAAGGAATCTAACAGGGCCTAGGGTTTGGGCACAATATAAGGAACTTCTTTTTGGAGAGGTGCCCTAGCGCTTTCATATTGATAAAAGAGTCAGCTTCTGGGATGTACCTCACTCAGGATTGGGGGACATTGACTATTAAAATCAACGAAGATGACGTTGTGATTCTTGGTTAAAAAATTGACTGAACGAATGACCGATATGAGAAGTCAAAGAAGAAAAGCCCACATATATATACCAGGGTTTTGCTAAGCTAGTGCCCTAGGCAAATGCAAAACTTGATGCAAGACAAGGTCTATAATATAGAATATGAAGTCACTAGCCAAAAGTTGATTCCATAAGCATCAGAACTGAGGTTTAGGTCCCCTTATAGGGAACCCAGGGCCCCCCTCTAAGGAACTTTCATAAGAAAATAAAAAAAAGAAGAAGACACGTGATTGGGAGTATGTCACTATGTAATCCAGGTCTAAGGAATCCCTTTTTTCTCCACCAAAGATCCCACTGGGATTCCTCTTATCCTCACAGGATGAACATCCTGACCTCTATATGATAACCAACAACAAAGACTTGCAAGGTTCCTCAAGACGAGCTTCAAAGTGCGGACAACCACCTCCGCCCATGGAGGCAGGAAGGATGAGATGCCAAGAGAAAAACTCAAGGAGGCCCTTTAGAAACAAAGGAAGCCCTAAAGTGGATCTATCTGCAAAAGGCATAGGGTATTAGCATGGAGGGCTCCCCCACGAATTATGTTGAAGTTGGGTTAAGGCACGAAGAGTTACCTCCAACAGGTACCTTACCTAAGGAAATCCTAGGTTCACCACGGAGGTGAACTCCCCAGAGGATTTTGACAGGCGGAGATGGTTCGTCATCGGTCGAGACGAATATGGTCGACAAAAGAGCCCCTCACTCGACGAGTTCTGGAGAGCAATAAAAAAATTCTATATTTTATTTCATGATTCCACTATATATGATGATCTTATCACATGATATGCTAAAAATCATTAGCATTACTTTTATCAAGTTATGAAATGGCATTAGAGATCTCACTACAACTACTAGCACCTTTTGCAAAGTTGACATTCTATATGATATCATGTGATTGATAGAACTAACCAGTTATGACATGCTTATTAGTAAAGGTGTAGAGATTATGTGATGAGATGTCATATAGATATAAGATAACATATGATAGAAATATATGATAATAGTAATATAACAAATATGAGTTCAATTATAATAAATTAACAAAAAAGAAAAACAAAGATAAAAAAGAGAAATTAGTAAGAAATGATATATAATATGTATATGAAAAATATATAATATATAAATGTAGACTCTTATATTACTAGCAGATTATTTATTACTATTGATGACTCATTTCTTCTCTGAGTATTATAGAGATGTCATGTTTATACTCATATTTATATCATTATATCATATCATGTTAATTGTTACATACAATATTTACTTATTAAACATTGTCTAACTTATTTTTCTATTTATATTACAAGTAATATCACAAATTCACAAAGAGATAATTTTTGAAGACATGTAAGATGATTGTGAATATGTTATTATGTGTATTATATTTTTGTACTTGACATAGTATCATTGACTTTCAGTTAGAATAGGTATACATGTTTATAGCTTCAAATCAATTTTTTGTCACCCTCATCTATTTTGACATTAATATCTTCAATAGTGCTTCTATAATAGACTATTAGTATATGCATATAATAGGTGCAAGTAGAAGTGACAACATCTCTATACTATTCTCTAGTATCCTTGCCACCCCTTACCATAACACATCATCATCATTTCTCTTTCCACCTCCATGAACTTTAACAACCTTAAAATTAGTAAAGGGTTTAAGGTTTCACCAATATAGAAAGAAGAAGAGGATTTCAATATTAACTTTGCTTTTTAACATTGTTGAGGTGTATAAACCTACTTTTTTACTTTGGAATACTTAAAAATACCTAAATCGCCAATTATAAAACTCAAGAAACATTAGTTGAGAATAACCCCAAACACCAAAAACCTATATGCATTTTTCCCAAATTTAATTAATTCTATTCAAAATACTTAATTAAAAGGTCATAAGCTAGTTGTAATCTCTCAATATGCTGCCCTTCAATTTTATAACATTCCCCTCAATACATGTAACAAGCTCTACATCGATATAGAGGACTCATTTAACCAAAGTACGATTATCACAAAGTAAAAGTACCTGATCCAAAAGTGCAGCAACATTATTTTTGTCTTCACCTAAAACAATATTGAATTGGCTTCATGCTTAATGCTTGTGCTAGGTCACCTTTGGCTACACAAAGCTGTCCAACAAAAATTGCAACCAGTGAAACATAAAGGATTAATTAACTAGAATCTTCATCATGCAATATACCAAATAAAACACTTAAATAATTTGTACAAGTCAGAAAAATATGTTAATATTTGTTTTGAAGTATAAAATACTTAATTCTAATTCATGTGGTCAAGAGAAACATAATAATATTTAAAAGACATTATGTTTTTGGAAGTTGAAAAAAGATTAAGACAAGACACATCAAGATGAATTAATTTAAAAGCAAATGAGTTGTTCCCAAAGTAACATTAACCATGTCCTCAAAAGGGACGGTTCAACGTTATGGCATAGCATCAATCTTCTTAAAAAAATAATTCAAATCATTTTAAATTATAAAAAAAGTACAATTATGTTTTTCACTAGAGAACAAAATTATATCACTTTGCACTGTTTGGTTCAAGATCATAATCAATATATCAATTAAAACAATATTCCACCTATCCAAAATAAAATTATTTTTTAAAGCACATGGCAATGGCAAAGCTTTACCAAAAAAATTCAAAAGTTTTGTTGCCCTAACCCTAACGTCTTTTTAGCTCTGTTTCTTTGTTAAAACAATCCCATTCTAATATTGTTTTCTCACTCTTTATTAACAATAACTTCTTTATTACCAAGCATGAGCATCATGTAGCATAACTAGTCAAACACTGGCAATATGAATTTGCCTACCAGTCCTAACAAAGCCTTACCAGATAGAACATCAAGCAAACTTCTGCAACTTAAATGCATGGCATTAACTCCAAAAGATGGTGCCTCAAGTTATGTCCCAATAATTTGTTTAATAAATCCAATATATTTGAAGCATATCCAAGTAGCAATAAATTTTTCCAACATTACCACCATAATCTTTAAACATCATTACCACTAAAATTGCATTTTAATACTCAAATATTTAATTCAAAAGCCTTTCTTAAGCTTTCCTACACATTTCAGCAATCCAATTAGTTTAAAAGAGGATTCAAATAGATCTCAACAAATGGAAAATTCCATGAAGTACAAACACTCTTAACGAAGGTATTGTATCCTTGTCAAACTCTCAAACTTGGGCTTCAAGACCATGTATTAGAAGTGCCATGTTGCATCACTAATCTAAATTTGCAAAAAGTACAATCTCATATCCTCCACAAAATTCTAGGATGTATTGCACATTCTTTTAACAAGTGTCTAACAGTCTTCCTAACCCTAATAAAGGGTGAATGATTGACAAGCATCAAAATAATTTTATTTTCATGCAAAATAGAAATGATGCATGATGATTGATGTCATTCAAACATTCTTAAAGAAAAAATAACCATTCACTTTGCTCTAATCTTTATGCATAATATTCACACTTATGCATAAATTTTTTATTGGACTTTTTTGTAATTAAAAGTAAGCTATTATACCTATTTGCATGCTAAAGTTAATGATTTTATACTTATAAATAATGGAATGTTTTACATGCAATACAAGTGATATTTTATAAGTGTGTAACCTTAATTATGTGTATTCATAGTTCTCTCTCCACATAATGCATAGTTCTAGTCACATATAAATTGCAACCATTTAAAAATTTTTTTTTATTAGCAGGTTACATTAAAATTGTTCACTTTGTGTTTCATATAATTAAAATAGAAAATCAAATAGGTGTATTCATTTGTTCATATAAAATTTTTTGGTTATTCTAATAAAGATTTTTTAAATTGCACAGTCCTTGTATTAGTACATGTTACATAGGCAAAAGAATGCTCGAGGTTCCTTATCTCATAAATTTTTTTTACAACTCATAAAGTCAACATAGTCATGCTCATTAACATTTATTAGGTTGATCATTATTATAATCCAAACCTGTTTTTGAAGTAATAATTTTGACACATTTTAGTTTTCTTTTCTTTTATCATTACTATTACCATAACCCAGAAAGTACAAACCACCTCTAATATAATAAAACCTAAAGTGCACTACGCAATCTTGCAGATATTAACAAAGCTTGTTGTTTCACCAGTCAAGCACATGCATCTGACTCATTGCCTCATCCAAACAATGAAAATTGAGCTAAATCAAAAACATACTAGATGAACCATCTTAAGCAGGTCCAACTAGATTATGCTTAAACCAACTAAAAAATTCAAGTATATCTTAAAACTCAATTATAAGGTAAACTCCAAATTCATGTTTTCTCATCAATTATTTTTGCTTCTTCTGCATATATATAATTATAAAAAAATGTAGACAAAAACATAGCTAATTTGAGTAATTTAACAAACTTTTCTTCAATTCTGTACACAAAAATGCATACTCTGCAAAAGCATTATCGTTGCATAGATGAGAAATCATAAATGAAAGTTTGAATATGTTACATGCCTTTTATAACAACAACAAAATTCAATTCAATGCAACACAGTCCCACTACTTTTTAATACTCATCCATTATATATTAAAAAATGTGGTGTTGTATTTTTTCTACATATTTGATCATATTTTGTATTTTTAATACCTTTGAAAAGAAAGATGTGTTTTATTTTGTTATGTAGGCCATAGTCACTAGGTATTACGAAGAGATGCCCATTGTTGTAACCAATACATGATCAGTTTGTATGGGTGAGAATGTTCAAACCATATAAGTAGTTACATCACCAATTGTGGGCATGTTCAATTCCAACAAATTCAAAAACAACTTATGCAAACTAGATTTATCTATTGATGCATAGTGCAAATATAGATGCTTGCCTCCCAACTACATATGCACAAATAAAGCAATGCATGTAAAATTCTATGTGCACAATAGGAGAAATGCCCATAAAAATATTCACTCCACAATAGTTATTTCTATACAAGCTTAGACAATGTCTAATATATGTTTTGGATTATGAGTATAGTCATATGTACAAAAAGAAGTTAATGCATTCACAAATTACATTATGTACATACAAACATGGTTATATGAGAACAAAAATCATTATGTACAATCATGCATAAATGAAATCAATGCATCCATTGACCATAAAAAAAAGTCTAACAAAAATTAATGCATGTATAAGATGTACTAAATGTCTATATATACACACACGTAAAGAAAAATAATGGGCTAAACGAATTGACAAAATATAAAACTTTATAAGAGCTAAATCCCAATATGAAAGGTTTCTCTTTTTTATATTGTTTTTTATGACATTTTTAGAGAAAAAATCATTGTTGTTGAGCCCAAGATGACCAGAGATTAAAGAACCAGAGGTGCTGGTCGCTTCATGTGTACGTATAGAGGGGCCTCTCAAGTCTTTTTGTTGGTATATCTTGTAAGTCATGTTTGTTGTACTAGCTTTAACAGTTCTTTCTTGCTATTTCTTTGTGTATCTATATAACTGTTAAAGTAAGAACAACATGATTTTACATCTTTCTCATGTTAGTTTTGTTGGTCCTATAAAAGTTGCTATAAAAATATAGTTTGAATCAATATGAGTTCATTGTGTTGTCACTTTCATCTTCATTGCACCAAAAAAAATTAAATTTAGGTTTCCTCTTATTTTTAAATTTAATTGCATGAGTTTCATAGCATGCTTAAAGTTAATTTCATTAACTACTTTTATTTGGAATCAACCAGCAAATTGTTAGACAAAGGATAGTTGCCTTTCAAGAACTTGGTTAATTTGTCTAGTTTGCAATAGAGAAGGTTTCAATTATTTGAGTTACTATTTTAAACTGGTTTTCATGCCTCATTAAAATAATAACTTACATATCTCGTAGTTGCAATTAGGTACGAAACACATGTCTTTTAAAATTTATTGCATGCATTTTTTGTTCTCATTTTTATCACCACATTTGCATTGGCAT
The DNA here is from genome assembly GCA_023846275.1 of Vanilla planifolia. NCBI lineage: Eukaryota > Viridiplantae > Streptophyta > Magnoliopsida > Asparagales > Orchidaceae > Vanilla > Vanilla planifolia. The sequence continues at coordinate 5,055,496 of JAIUJO010000018.1, forward strand.
TTCTTAACTCTGAATTTCAAACACATTTCATAAGTCCTCATAGTTTTGTCTTGCACATAAAATCCCAAAGATTGCAACTAGCCATCACACCAAACCATTGAGTGTGCATTTTATTACAATCCCATTTATCCAAGACCATTACATGAATTCTATGACACCATTGCACCATATTGACTAGATATTAAGATTCAAAAAGGTCCAGTCCCTTATAATAATTTGTTCTCACCTCTTTTTGGTATTCTTCTTCCACCATTGAATGAGAGAATTATGATAACTCTCCTCTCTTAGCAAATTAATTGATCCAAAATTAACATGTTCAAATCATACAACCAAACACTTCTGGCAATAACATTTTTGTTGCTTTGATTATTTCTAATCATATCATTTAAAGTATATCTACCACATGTTCTATTTGTATACTTGAACTCACAAGACAATATTTAAAATCATATAATATGGTTTATTCCACTTGGTTTTAAAAAACTAATATGTAGAGATGAGTAAGATATTTTGATCACACAATATAACAAAAGCATTCCTCAATTCTTTCAACATGTTTGAATTTGATTATAACCATCCTATAAAGTTTTCTATTTTTTTAAAATTTATATTAGAAATATTGAAATCTCTCATTTTTTTTATATTTTTGTATCATATAATTGTAATTCTTAGCAATTGTACTCTTCTGGGTTTTATTAAAAATGAATTCCATTTTCAGTTAATCATAATAAAATAACCTCTTTCTTAGTGCTATCGACAAAAGCATCATCAAAAGTAAAAATAAGAATGCACCATTGTGAATATAGAATGCAAAAAATTACAATTGAGAAACCTTTAATCAACAATACTTGAATGCACATATGCATCATTACTTTTATATGCATGCTTTCATAACTTCAATATATCTAACGCTAAGCTTTTCCCTATCACAAGGCCTTTCAAAACACTATTATTGTACTTCTATCATTTTCCTTCAAGATTTCTTCATCAAACCCCTTAGCAAGTGAATAGTCAAAATAATTGATCTTCTAGACACACAACCAAATTGAATCGACAATATACTAGTTTTGTGTCATAATTTAAGCTCTTTGAATGATAAACATCACTTTTGAAAACTAACATCATTGAACTTATAGAATCATACCTTACCTTTTAGCAACTATTGTTCTTAATTTCTTTTCCTTTTTTCCATTATCTAAATATATTAAGAATAATCATTGCCTTTTTTTATCTTTTCTTAATGGCCATTATCAACATACATATTATTGTAATGTGTTTTACACATCTATAATAAAATCATGATCATATGATGCTTAGTAAAATATAAGCAAACACAAGAAATACAAGCATGAATGTCAATCATCTTTGAATTTGATAGATTTCAATTCATTACTTATTACAGTTGCCAAGCATTATATAATACTAAGTATATATAGATGTATAAGCTTGCTATCTCAATTCCTCTTGTAAAGGTCTCCCCTTAAAATAGATATAAAATTATGTGCCTTTATATGATCCATATTTCCTTCATTTTAATTATTTCACACTAACTACAATATATCTTTCCTAATTTCCAAGATTATTTCTCAATTCCCTTACTTGACCAGTTAAACTCTTTCCAATAATTTAACAACACTACTTCTCTCCCTCCTCTTCTCTTTATGATGTTAACCACGATCAAAATGTTTTAATTTTATTCAAAACACCCTCATCATCCATGGTCATCCTCTAATATAGTGAATATCGTTGCTTCATTTCCCTTCAACAATTAGACCTCTTCAGTTTAGTGACTTCTTGCCTTCATATCGCTTGGAATTTAATAGTTTTGCAAAAAATTAGGTTACTGTCATGTCAATTTTGTCAGTACAATAAGGTTAGGAAAATTAAAAAATAAGATTTAATCAAAATTAGGAAATTCTAAGATTTCTTACTTTTTTTAATAATTTGAACTTCAAAAGTTTAGTGGTTAATTTTGTGTGATTCTTCTTGACGAACTCCACCTGTTTGCCAAATTTCATATATTTTAATGATATTTAATATTTTTAATGATTTAACCAAACCTAAAATATTTTTAAATTCTCGTTAACTTTCGGTTCAATTACTATCACGCCTACTTCTATAGACACAATTTTTACTATGCTTATACTTGTAAATTCTATGTCTTAGTAAAATTTCATAATTTTGTGAGTTTATGTAATATTTTTAATTATTTTAAAAAAATTTTCAAGCTCATAAATTAATCCTTATAAATCTTTGATCCTCTATTTTAATACTCAAAAGATTTTTTTTGTCAACATATTATTATTATATTCAAATAATTTATTCGTTTTATTTCTTAGTTTGTCTATTTCTTTTTAGGGTTTGCTCCTTTAGTGGTATACAACTTTTGAATAATATTAAACGGTACTTAAAAGTTTTAAAAATTCTTTAAAATTTTAAATAATTCAAAATAACAATAATTCAATTTTCTTTATATTTTGGATATTATAAATATTCTCTTCTTAAGATCATAAATCAAACTTATGATTATGATTTTATTGATTAATTTTAGCACATGATAATTTAAAATATCAAAATATTATTCAAATAATTGCCCTCACATTATGGATGTTACAATCAAAGGGAACAATAGATCATGCTCTATATTATTTAGTAGTTTGTTATGTTTCAATTAAGTTGTTAATTTTTGTATTTTTGTAGTGATTTAAGAACTTACCTTTTGAAAGAATGTTAAATTTTTTATATTAATTTTGTTATAATTTTTAAAATATAAAAATGTATATTAGTTTTACTATGAGTTTTAAAAATGATCATGCTAATTGTTTTTTATTTAAAAAATGTGTTTTCAAAATCAAAAGATAGAGAAAGAAATGACATGAACCATAATTACTTCATGAGATTTTGAGGAATGTCATTTGATTTAAATAATGCTAGCGTTATTTGTTAAATGATGATTGATTTTATCTTCTAAAGTTAGAGATGCAAAAATTTAGAACGTTATGTAAACAATCTTCAATAAAAATTAGATCTTTAAAGACATGTAAAAAGTGTACCATGGGACTAAATTTTTTGAAAGTATTTTTAGCATTTTATTGAGAAAGTTTCTTAACTTCATGGTCGCAAAAAAAAAATCTAAGTAAATCTAGACATGGTAAAGGATTTGATAAACATGCCTTCGTAAAAAGCTCATCGAGACGCTCAATATCTAGCTAAAAAAAATTATCAGGTTCACCCTTTTTATTTTCAAGCATGGAGAGAAACTTCAACAATTCATCAAGCTACTCTAAAATATGTTTAGACAATAGTAAATCGAAGATTGTTAAATGGCTTTTCTAGAGCTTAATTGTTACTTATCTCAACCTCCAATCTTGAGCAATCTAGTCCTTAGGGAGTCTATATATAGATATATAATTGCTTGAAGTTTGATAATTAACCCTGCTTTAATTCAAGAGAAGAATGGATTTCAACAACTACTCTATTATGTTACTCTCACTCAGAAAGATGTAGAGCTAAGATACTCTCTTATAGAGCATCTAACCCTTGCTTTACTTATGTGAACCTATCAGTTTTATCAATATTCACATCATAGATGTGACAACCAATAAACCTATGAGGCACATCCTTCAACCAATTGATGATATAAATAGGTTGCAAAAGTGGGTAATTAAGCATAACAAGTTTGAGTTTGAACTTAACTTCATTTCTATTCATTTATGAAATCTCAAGTTCTTAAAGGTTTTCAAATGGAGAGAAACTCTTTTGATTCAAAACCTAAGACCCTTATAAACTTTGAACAACCTTTTTTGATGGAGCTTTCATGTGTGAGTCTTGTAGCTTTAGTTCAATCCTTCTTAGTTCTTAGTAAGTAAAGCTTAAAGGTGTTATCATAATTATTTTCATTATCACCAACAAACAGGCTAAGCATGAAGCCTTGATTGCAAGTCACTAGTTTGCTTGAGGGCTACAAATGAAGCACTTAAAATTCTTTAGTAGTTTCCATCTAACTAATAAGAAGTGTCTTATTAAAATGTAAAGATTTACACTAAATCCTATGAATACTAGCTTGGCCTCTTCTCCAAAAGTATGATACTATAGATCTATTTTTAATTCATTAAGAACAAAATCAAGAAGTGGATCTACTAGCCAATTATAGAGATTCTAGTGAAGACTTTTCTCATCTTAAGAAGTTGAGTATTGAGTTACTAAATCGCCTAGTTCTTCGACCTAAAAGTCCTTCTTACTGATAAATCCCTATGACACTTATCTAAAGTTTGAGATTTTAACCCTTATAAAGTTTGATGTAAATAAGGTCAAGTGATATGCTCAATAATATACTTTTGTTGATTAACAATATTATTAAAAATCCTATCTCATGACATACACAAATGTGATCATCTCTGACATTTAAAATTTTATATCAAGCTAATAGTTATGTTTTAAAAAATCTTAGTAACTAAAACAACCTTAGATAAGTTTGACATATTATAAAAATAATTACATTATTTTGAAGCCATAATTCTTAGATGAAATCATTTGAGAGCATAATATTGAGCATTTCACTAAGTGAAGAAAAAAATGCAATCTTTCAAAAGTTTTCCAAACATCCTTAATCATAAATTTAACATGTCACACTCCCTCTTGGTTCGCTTATAAGAGCCCATCATTTACACATGGTCTGATCTAAAATGATGAGCTAATTACCCATTACTACGATGCCTTACAGCTTTTTGTAGTGCTACCACCTAGGAGAAATAATAGTAATAATAATAATGATAATTATAATAATAATAATAATAATAAGGACATGCTTGGCTAACCCATTTCTCGCATAAACTCTCTTATAAATAGATAGAGGATGACCTTAAAAGAGAGAACAAAGTTGTGATTATTTTCAATAAAAAAGGCAATAGAGAGATAGAGAGAAAGAAATTTGAGAAAGGGAGAGTGCCCATAAGAGGACACTTAGGAGCTAAGGGAGCTTCCACAAAGCTAATGCTAATGAGAAGAGCATATCATTAAAAAGTTTAAGTAAATCCAAAACTTATTTTTTCATGACAAATGAAGACGAGGGAGATGATGATCAAGGAGGAAAGAAAGTGTTTGGAAGAAAACATCATGACAATATTATTAATAATTTGTGTGAATTCAACTAAGATGGTTCATATAATATTGATATAAATAAATTATCCCAAAATCAAGTCTTAGCTGACTACTAAATATTCTACAATGTAGGTGTCACTTGTGACTCAATGCCTACATTAGCATATAAAATTAACCTACTCAAGTTAACCCAAATGACCAACCAACCCAAATCGACCAATGCTTAATTTGACACCAAGTTGATCAATAAAAATTGTGTCTCTTGAGATAAGTGACTAATAAAGTTTACTATTAGGTTTAATAAAATTCTTTTTACTCATATTTAATCATATTTGTGATACTTTGTTCCATAATTTTGTTTCATGCACAAATTTTATGGAACATAGCTTATGTTGAAGAATCATGATGCCATTAGATGATATTATTTGAGTAAATTAAATGCCAATCATGACTAACTCTAAATAAGTGTAAAGAGTTGTGCTGGAACTATGTACATGATGAACAAAATATATGAATATAACATAAAATAATATACATAAGATGTCATAAGCACATGATAATGGTATGTGATGATGCATATATGATGTTGGACATATGTCAAAGAATATGAGATATTAAATATTTTGTAATCGATGATGTTGTGAGAACAAGCTAGACAAAATTAATGAAATTATATTAAAAATATTTGTAACACTTTAATAAGAATGGTTATATTATTATAATTCTTAGTTTCATGTCCTGAAAATTGAAAGATAAAATCAAAGTTTTGATTATAATCAAGTGCAATAGACATCAAAATCAAGCAATGATACCAATTGATTGATATTATTTTAATAAGGTGAATAAGATATTTGTTACAATCAAGTAAAGCAAAACTCTTTAATTAGTGCATCGATATTTGTGACAATCAGGTAAGACAAAATCTTTTGATTGGCACTATTAATAATTTGTGACAACAAGATAATGCAAAACCATTTAGTTAAGCACCATGTATTAATATTATTTGTAACAATTGAGTAGGGAAAACCCCTCATACTAGTTATCATTCTAGGTGTATCTTAGTTGCATATATTGATTTTCACATGTAAGCTTAAAAGACATGATAAAATAAGAGTTTTCATTATAATCAAGTTTACAATTAAATGGAAAGTTAGGAAGTAATTAGCCCATTAAAAAAGATCACAAAAATCTAGAATAAATTTTATGGGACATTTTAATAACAAGACATTTTTATTGTGATACTTGATATAATAATGTGATACTTGATAAAATTGTTATAGTTTATATGAAGCATGATGTCCCCATAATTGGATGGTTTTCTCTCATTCTTAATTGTTATGATCAAGTCTCATGCACTTGCTTTGCCTATATTCTCATAACAGGATATTTTTTATTTTACTAATTGTTATGAATATATGAATTATTTTTATTGATTTATATGAAGTGTCTTTTGATGATATCTTACACATTCTTAGCTTCTTTGAATGTTACATTAACATGAATCATTAAAGTTATATCAATTAAAAGATTAATTGTAATATGTTTAGATAACGTGGATTTTTGGCTTGAAGTTATTATTTTTGACATAATAAGTCTATGGTAGACTTGCATCTTATTATTCAATATTTTCTAAAAAGGATAATTTAATATTTTCATATGTATATATTGAGGATACCACTGGTCTCGAAGAGTATGGATGAAAAGTGGTGATAAAAAGAGTTTTTAAAGAAATTTGAGTGCTTATGTATCTTTTTAATTGTAAACTCATCATTTAATCAACAAAATAATTTTTAGTCAAATATATATATATATGTATAATTATCTTTGGTAGAATTAAATAATTAATAATAAGAATTAAGCCCTAGTGAACAAAGAAGAGGAAAAAATGTTTAAGAAACTAAGGCCATCACACCATCCTTTAGAAGTTAAAGACATGATCAAGTTGATCCATTCAAGAGAGTGTGATGGACGTCCCTCTAGCTATTAACTTGCCATGAAGATTATGTATCAAGGATTTTTTTGACCAATAATGAAAATAATTTTACTTTATTTACCAGAAGGTGCAAAGGGTGTCAAGTTCGTGCTTCGCTTTCATACTAATTATTCACAAAGATGGAAGAAATAATTATTTATTGGTTCTTGTTAGAACATGGTATGAATTTCCATTTTTTTACTTCCAATTGCTAGAAATGGAAGGAGGTTCCCTCTCATGGTGGTTAAAAACCTTTAAAAATGGATCAAAGTGAAGCTTCTTATTGGCAAGACTATTAATAAAATTTAAAGTTTTCTTTAGACAAACATTTATAATAGGTTTAATATTTCCATAGCAATTGTTACAAACGACACAATAATGTTCCAATCTAAAGAATTTCTAGATTTTTGCAAAATGTATGGTTGTTTTTTTAAGTATGCCTCAACTTCTCATCCTCACATAGATGGACAAGCCAAAGCAATGAATAAAGACATCTTAAAAATTCTAAAGCCTCGTCTTGATTATAAAAAGTTCGGTAGGTAGGTGACCTCGTCGACATATTGTGAGCGTATTGAACTACACATTCTACAACATGTCAAGTTTTTCTAAGGATTCAAAGCACTAATTACTATCGAGGTCAATCACTTAACGAGTCCAAAAGTTTGAACTTGAAACTAGCACATCAAAAGCTGGACCTAATCATGGAAAAGTGTCTTAGAGACCATGTAAAGAAACTAAACATAAAGTACGAAAAAATATTACATATTAAGAATTGTCCTTTCAAGGTCAAAGATTTGGTTATTAGACAATATAAGAGCTCTAAACACTAATAAAGCCTCCATAAGCTTGCTCCAAACTAGAAAGAATTGTACTTGATCAAGCATGTTCTAGGACCAAATGACTATCAACTTCATAAAGAGGAAGATGTTGAGCTCCAACAATCAAAGAGTAAGGATCTCTTAAAAAGGCCTTATATATGCTAAAAGTTACACACTTTTCTTCTTGTGCTAACTATCAAAGGTTTATTTGACTTTCCCTAAAGTTATCAATAAAATGTCATATTTAGCATAACGATTTTACATTCTCAAGATTTTGTTAACTTAAACGAAGTCAACTGTCTTTGTTTAATTATAATAATTAGATATCTTAAGAACTAATAAAATTATACTTTAAAAGTATAGAATTATTTGAGGACTAACAAAAAAAATTTTATCTTAAAAGAAGTCATCTCTTGAGCTGATTCATCAATCAAAAGTTATTTGATGTCCTCTATCAAATTCCAAATTACTTGGGTTTTTATTTCTTTTGGTAGAAAAACAACATAACTATTCTCACTTTACATTGACAAATCAACTATTTAAGTTAATTACATCTAGTTTGTAGTTGAATATATTTCATCCTAACAAGTCAATGTTAGTGATGATCGTTCAATAATTGATAGTCTCTTAAGACATGAAAACCTCATGGCAATTCCATTTAGCGTAATCAGCCCTAATCATTTCTTTATATTAAATTGTTTTTTAGTAATGCTCAAGTAATAAAAATGCAAGTGCCTTTTCATTACTTGAAATAACCATTTCAACTTGCTTTGGTTCACATAATTTGAATCTAATTTTGATTGAGTTAGACATCAATGTGAACTTTTGATTACATGGATCTTTATCACCATTCCATAGTAAGCATGCTTTGAGAAGCATAAATCTTACTTTTTCTTTTTATTTCCTTCATTATTGTTCCATTATGTGAAGGCTACAAATGGCAAAAACAATTCTTCCTTTCCTTCCTAATTTCATCACTAACCCACTGTATGCAGGTTGAGAGTTTTTGTCTTTTCATCTTATCTTGTTGCAAAGTGAAAATCTTATTTATAACTTCTAAGTACCTAAGTATTTCCCCTTTGATCATACCATTCACTTGGGAAAAAAAGTTTGTTTCGTCTTGTTAAGTTTTCACTTGTCATTTTACTCTCTCACTTTCTCTCTCCTTTAAACATGAAACTCACTCTTGGAGATAGGATTCTTCTATTTATTCTTTTACCTTTTGCTTAAGCTTTTAACTAAAACACCAAAACCTAGAAACTTTTCAAGTATGATAGCTGATTACAATGAATAAGATAGCTCATTACCATGACCCTGTGCTCGGCAAAAAGAAGCAATAAAAAAGGCATAATAAGATAACTAATGGGACTTAACCAATTGCAGAGATAAGGAAAATATCAACCTTCAAGAACTGTGAAAGAATGCATTGCAAATAGCATTAGCAATTCGATCATCAAACCATACTTTTTGTCGATGAAGATCACACAGTACAACAAGTGACCTCCTCGCCCTTAGTTCTTCCTCTCTCTTCAAACATGAAATCATACATTAGTTATTATAATCAACAAAACTAAGGAAAATCAGCAAAAATAGAGTATATATGACATCACACACCTATAGTAATGAGAAAAAATATTTAGAAGCTTCCTATTTTTTGCTTCATTTCTATATTTTTTGTTCATGTGCTGAATACAGTGCACAACATAAAAAATGAAAATTTTTTGAGGTTTCGATCACCAACGATCTAAGGGTCCATAAATAATTCAAGAGGCACATCCAACTCAACAATATGACTATACAAATAAGCAAAACATAATTAAAAGCATAAACTTTCAAAACAAACAAGAAAGATCAATAACATGCTAGAGAACTTTAATTTCTGTATATTCATTGGAACAACATGACTCTTGCAATACTAAATAGTATTATGAAAAAAATTCCATTTTGGTTGTTTTAAGATCATTTGGTTTAAGCCCATAAACTTTCATAGCTTTCATCTAGGCAATTGATGTTGGTAAATTATTTCACATAGGTCATTTCTCTTAGCTTATAGTATATACTTAAAAAGCCCACTTATCCATCTCTCCTTCCCAATTCTTTCAGTTGCTCTAGGCAACTCTATGGTGCATCCTTCTATTTATCCTAGACGCCTCCCAACCATCTATTTCTATGACTTGTCCCTCTCCATTGTCCTCGAGGTAGCCAACCCATGGCAATGTATGTCAAAAATTGTGTTAAATCCAATGCTTAGGACTTCCAAGAAGCAATGTGTTATATTGTCCAAATATACTTACAGATTAACAAAGATGGTTATATCAACAATGAGTTAATTGAAAACAGTAAGGATTCCTACAACATCATGCATGGATACGTATAAAGAAAGATATGATAAACGTTACTATTGTTCAACAAACTAGGCACATTGTCAGAAAACCATGGTATTACCAATTTTAGGATTCAAACTTCAATACTCAAGTAAGAATTAAAATAGAAATGGGTTAGTACAATTTTGGATAAGTCTATGAAAGATAATATAATGAATGTTAATTATGAGATTAAAGAGCTTAATGAAGAACATAAAATGGTTGTAAGAATTTCTTATTATTACTTGAAGGAACAAAAAACATTTTCTTAATTATACAAGAGAATCAACATGAACTCAAATTAATTATTTATTATAAAATTTCCCTCACATGCTCGAAAAGGTTTTAGAAAAGGAAAAAAAAGAAGCTTGCATTGGGCATATTGAAATTAAGAAAAACATGTATAACAAAGTAATAATGAGTGTATAAAGAGGCTTTATATTGGTAAGGTATTGAAAAGAATAAAAAGAAATTAAAATTACATATATTAAAAATAATTTCACACGCCTAAGAAGAACATATTAAAGATTTCTTAGTTACAATCGAATATCATTAGGGCTATTCTTTAAGTCCTTGGATGTGTTCGTAAACTTAATATCAAAAATGTTTCTACCTATGCACCAAAAGCATCAAAAACATTTTGAAAATTTTTGACAACAATTTTTGCACATAAAAAGATAATGCTTCATAAGTATTTTTGCACTTCTTCTTTCATCAAACTTTCTGACAACATAAGCTATGAAAGACAGCTTCAATTTTACCCTAATTATTGATGTAATTATAAAATTCAAGATAAACCATTAATATGCATTTTGCTAATAATTTAATACCAATTGATAAGACTAAGCAAAGAGATAAAGAAAAACTAAGACTAAGCAAATAGATAAAATAAAACTGAGTCTATGAACAATGATTTTGAAGTTTAAATGGTATCGCATTTTTAGTTCTTATAACAAATATATGGAATTAATATTTAGACAAGTAATTCCAAAAGCATATTGATTGTAATAGTTATCATAAAAAAAGAAACAATACAAAATTTACTTATTTTGAACCAATACTTTAAAATAATAGAGAAATTAACCAAAAATGTCATTAATATGATCATAGCATGGAACAAATAAGATGAAAATAAAACATACTTCTGAGTGTTGTGAAATCAAAATATCACACTAAATAATAAAGTCAAATTTGTAAGAGTACATGGTATCAAATGTCAATGTGAGTGCAAACACACAAATAGAATAATTGCTATAGAGATAAAGCTTTTAAGTTTGAAGAGTAACTTACTATCAAGGAGAAAGTTGGCATTCTACCAATTGAAGAAAATTCTAAAGAAAATCAATCTAGATGGTTTGGTTATATCAAGAAGTTCACTTTGTGATTCTATATGAGAAGTAGATTACTGAAATCTTTCCTATAAAAGAGTAAAAAATGAAAAAGACTATTGACTAATAGAAATGGCTTTAACAACTTTTGATCTAGAAGAAAAGCATTTAATGAATAGAAATAATAGCATCTTAGAATCAATGTATCTGACCTCACTTGATGTCTTAAAGGACTATTTGTTTAATTATAATAACAAAATATGAATTTAGTGTTGGCAACCTAAACCTTTTTAATATAGAATCTAGCAAAAGAAATATACAACATCACAAGAAATATTTAAGATTCTATATTTAAGATATCATAGGAAAAAAACCTGTTTTGTTCTTTGCAGAGGGAAGTCAAACTTTTACCTTGATCAACATTTAGAAATGCCTAATCAAGTCTAACAACATATGAACAATTATAATATTCTCTTAAAGCTCAATGAAGTGGAAGTTTCCCATTTTCTACAAAGCCCAGTTCAAAATATATCTTTAAATAGTACAAAAAAAAGATATTTCCACACATTAAAATGCTGAACAGAAATATGTTGAATAATGGTGGCCCTCGAAATTGAAGTGTACCGAACACTATAACAGATTCGTCCAAAAAAATAAAATAAAATAACAAATCTTCTTATTGACAAGGAGGATGACGACTTGTGCTAGATTGGAACGAAGGGAAGCTGGGAGGGTCCGAACTTCGGATTGAAGGAGATAAGAGACTAATGAGGAAATTCAGTGAGGCATCGGGGATAGTATGGGGTCATGTGCGCCAGGAATATCGTGAGGTCACCAAGATCCTTTGAGACCACCAGGTCAGATGGTGAACTGAGCGCGGATTGCTGAAGGAAGAGATGTAGGGACGATTCGAAGTGGCCGTAGATAAGGAGAAGCTCTGCTTCGTATCCTTCTGGGTCAAGCTTCATCCTAGATTGAAGCAGAGGAACGCTCAGCCTATCGGCTTCCTTTCCAGATGCAGAGAAGGAATCCAGTATGAGGACGCTCACCACCGTCGCTAGTTCTACAAATCAATTAAGAAAACCCTAGTCAAAAGGGAAGCTCAGAAGAACCAAGCTAAGGAGCTTATGCGGTTACGAGATGGCAAATTTTAAAATACAAACGATAATTACTATATATTAATAATTTATTAAACAAAACAAGGGAGTATTGTTTTGAAGTTTATTAGGGACACTAGGTTTGCTCTACGCGTTAATACGGGATTAAAATTTTTAAAATATTTTAATAAAAATAAATTTAATAATATATTTAATTAAAAGATTGGGGTATTGTTACTAAATTTTGATAACAATAATATTTTTATTATATTATTATTAAATAATAATCTATGAATAAACACGTCTTTACGAATAAAATTTATTATAATTTTAAAATGCATAAATGTGCATCACAATTTTTTTGTCATCAGTCTACGATATAGTTATATGATAAATAATAGAGATGTAAAGTTTGAGAATCTTATGATAAAAGTCAAACTCTTGATATTCTTTTACTTAATGTAAGACTCTTAAGATACAACAGCTTGAGGTTGGACAATTAAGGGTTAGTTGTCATTGCTGGCAATGCGATCTCCTAAAGACATAATGCACATGATTCATCCATCTCGTAACCCATGTCTTGTGCATTAATCTTAAACCACCATTGCTCTCAAGACAATGCTTCCAGCAACGTTGGCACCTAAGGAGGTAAGTGTAAAGTTTAACTATCCTTTTGATAATGTCTTGTTCACCACATGTAACTCTACCTCTAAGGAAATAAAAGAAGAAAGATAATATTGGGTCATACTTTGTAGATGCACAAACTAAAATAGGTAGTGACACTTAAGGTTTAATTGAAGGCAATAAATTTGCCTACTTGAAGAACAAACACTTTTCTAAAGAGAAATAGAATTTTAGTTTATTCTCCTAGTTTTTCTTATCCTCCTTTGTGATCCTCGACCTAATTTATTACTTAATGTTTTTTATAATTGCACTCAATAACAATTTTTACTAAGTTTTTGTTGATTCTCTTGTTCATATCTAACTTGTTGATCAAGAATATTATACCCAATCTCCATTGTATTATGGAATATAACTTTCACATATAGTTTATATCATTTAATCAAATGTTTCATTTTCATTTTTTTATATTAAAAAGTTATTTATTTTTGTAATGTAAAATAGTTTTTACTTTGATATTTTTGCATTCTTAATAAAAATATTATAATTCTTACCTAATTTTATAATCATGAAATTTACACTCATTCTCTTGAGTATATTAGAATGCAAAATTTTGGTAAACTTTTTCTCTCGTGCTACATTCTTATGTGCTTGATTTTCTTATATTATATTGCTTTAATTTGTATCATTATAGTTTAATAATTTTTTACTTAATAATAAAATAACAGCTTATGATTATTTATGCTCTTTTATTTTGATATTTCTTAATAATAAAATATGAGGTCTAATTAAGATGAAACAAAAGTCATTAAATTCGGCTTCATGTGCACCATCTAATTAAAATTTTTTTTTATTTTTTTTAAAAATTTTATTTTCAATCATTTTGGCACTCTTTATGAGGTATTTTATTTTCTACCTAATTTGACGATTGGCAATGTTACACCAACCACCAAATCAACTTGAAATTAAATGTTCCTATACAATTAATCTCAATTCTTTAAATTGTTTTCTTTGATTTTCTTATATCTCCACGAAGCTCAAAATCTTTTCTCTTGTAACCTTACATCACTATAGTCTTGTTGTATTACATTATTTTAATTTATCTGACTTTTGTTTTATCATATATTTACATAATATTAAAATAACAATTAATTATTTCTTTTATTTAATTACTTTTGTAATTTCAAAAAATTATAAACAAGTTTCAATGGAGATGACTCAAATACCATTAATGTCATCTTATAGAGATGACTCAAATACCATTAATGTCATCTTAGATCTTCTTAGAATCTTGGATCATAATTTTTCTATAATATTTATCACTTTTCCAAAAAAATTTTTTTGCTTTGGTTATATTACTTATTAACAATACATCACCTCTAATGTGACATTTTAATCACTTTTATTTGTTGTAATACATTATTTCAATTTAACTCATTTTAATTATAATATTTATTTACTTTTTAATAAGATGATACTTTATTATTATTTATGCTTATTTGTTTTTGTAATTCATATTTTCTATAAAATGTGTTTTGAATGAGATGAAAAAAAAAGTTGGTTTTATTTGTCTCAATATGCTCTATCTAATTAAATATTATTTTTAATATTTTTATATATTTTTAATTATATTTTTTCTTACTTTATATGATATTTTTACTCATACTTGATTCTATCATTGAGGATGTTATACTTGATCTCCTTAGTACCTTGGAGGATAACTTTACCATATAAGTTTTTTAAAATAATTTAGCTCATTTCATCAAAGATTTTTCTTTAGTTTGGATATATTATGATGAAACTCTAACTCTTCTATGGTGTGACATTTACATAGTTTTCATTTAGATATTATAATTTCATTTAGGTTATCTTATTTTAGCTTTATTATATATTTATCAAATATTAAAATACTAATTTATTATTATTTACACTTATTTAAATTGATATTTTATATTAAATCCAAACAAATTCTAATTGAGACATATCAAACATCATCAGCTTTCTAGTTTAATAAGTTTTATAAATGTAAATATTTTGTTATCCATGGTTTTTGCACTCTTATAAGATATTTTTATTCTTACAAGGTTGTTGCACACATCCTCCATAGTACTTTTGAATGCAACTTTTTCGAAATAATTTATCTCATTTCATAAAAATAATATTTTATTATATTATGGTGAAACTCAAATTCTCTACACATGTAAATTTAGTATCCCTTAGATTTTGTTATATTATATTTTTTTAATTTATTCCATTAGTATTTTGCAATACAAGTTTTCTCACATAATTTATCTCATTTCTTGAAATGTTTTACTTTTATTTAGTTATATTTTTATGAAACTCAAATTATCCACTCATGTAAACTTAACATCACTTTGATTTGGTCATATTATATTATTGCTATTTATAAACTTTTTAATGTTAATACATATTTACTCTTATTTGTCATTACAATTTACAGCAATTCCAAGCTAAGTCTAACCAAGATAAAATAAATATTATTGAACTCGTCTACGAGATATCTATTTTATTAAATATACATTTTTGAATTTTAAAATATTTTATTTTCAAAGATTTTTGTTCGCTTTTTATGATATTTTTATTTTATCATATTTGGATTTCTTGAAATGTTTCATTTTTATTTGGTTATGTTTCTATGAAACCCAAATTATCCACTCATGTAAACTTAACATCACTTTGATTTGGTCATATTTTATTATTTCTATTTATAAACTTTTTAGCATTAATAAATATTTACTCTTATTTGTCTTTACAATTTACAGTAATTCCAAGCTAAGTCTGACCAAGATAAAATAAATATTATTGAACTCGTCTACACGAGATCTATTTTATTAAATATATATTTTTGAATTTTAAAATATTCATTTTCTAATTTTTTTTTTCTTTTTAAGATATTTGGATTTTTTAATTGAACACAACTTTCTCATAAAATTTATCTCATTTCTACAAATGTTTCACATTGATTTGGCTATATTGTTATGCAACTTGAAATTTCCTATCATGTGGCATATATATCATTTAGATTTGGTTTTGTTACATAACTTTTTTTTATATCATTTTTGGTTTAATATATCTCCATTGAATATTTAAATATAAAAGATTATTATTTGTGATTATTTATATTGATAATTTGTAGTAATACTAAATAAGGCTTGATTAGGATTAAAAAACCTTGTTAGTCTCATCTCACTAAGAACCCTTTAATTAAATATTTTTTTTATATTTTTAAATATTTTTTCTAAGATTTTTCACATGTTTTAAAATATTTTTTGATATATACATGACTTAATAATCGAGGATACCATACCTTATCACCTTGGTATCTTAGAATGTAATTTTCCTGTACAATTATCTTATTTCTTCAAATTGTTTGTTTTGATTTATTTTTATTACTATATAACCTTAGGTCATGTCTCCTATGAGGATTTCATCACTTTGATTTGGTTAGATTATGTTGATTTGATTTATCTCTTTTCTACTTCAATATATGTTTTCTTAATATTGAAAAGTTTTATTCTTATTATTATTTATTATTTTCTTCTTTTATAACAAAAGTCATTGGAGTCATTTAAACAAGCTTTACCTAATTAAAATTTCACTTATGTGTTTTTTAATCATTTATTTTTAATAGTTTGGCATGCATTATGAAACATTTCTATTCATATCTTATTAGATGATCACAGATGTTAGACTATCTCCTTCGGTTTTGGAATGCAACTTTCTTATACTTTTAAATTTTTTTCTTTAAATTTTTTTCTTTATTTTGTTATGTTAGTATCAAACTATAATCTTCTTTTGTGTGAGGTCTATCTTGCATTGATTCAGTTATATTCCATTGTTTCATTTTATCTAATATTAGCTTTAATATATATTTATTTAAAATTGAAATAATATTTTGTTAATATATATGCTTATTTTTCTTGATAATTCACAGTAATCCTATATAATGCCTGATCAAAATATAACAACTATCAGTAGACTCATCTCAAAGAGCTACTTTCATTTTAATAATTATTTTTATATTTTCAAATGATTCATTTTTGTGGCTTTTTAAATTGCTTACGAGACGTTTTGATTTATAACTTATTTGATGAACCGTGATGTTACCCTCGATTTCATTTAATTTTGTTATATTATATTTTTTAATTTATCATATTTTAGATTTATTAAATATTGAAATATTAATTTTTTTTATAGTTATTTAAATTAGTATTTTTGAAGTAATTCAAAATAGGGAAAGATTGAGAGAGAACAAACTTTGTTACGCTTGTCCCTATAAGTTTTATCTAATTAAATATTTATTTTTTAATTGTTCAAAATATTTTTATTTTTAATAGTTTTTAAACTGATTTTATTTGATTTTGTTGTATAAAATTTTTAATTTATCTTATTTTAGATTTATTACATATTTATTAAATTTTAAAATATTAATTTATTTAAAGAATTAAAGATGTAGGGATTTTTGTAAACAAAAAATTGTAAAGTATTAAATTTTTTTGAGTAAGCTGAATCTCAATAATTTTTGTTTCATTAAAACACTGATGCGTATTCGGTTTATCCCTACTAGTTTCAGCAAAAAGAAAAAGGTTAGTGGAAGCCCGATCAGGGATCGAGGGTGTATCTAGGCATAGGTTTTGGTTGAAGCACCTAAAAAAACTTGTGTGTATTTCGTTTATTATTGAGAAATTTTATTTCATCGATAAAAAAAATTTTAAGGTCGAATCTTTTTCTTACTAATTTTTGGAAATGAAAATTTTCTTAAATAAACAATTCACTCATCCCCTCTCATTCGTTATGCCTCAAATGTTTTAAAATAAGTTAGACATCTACTTGGTTTTATTGGACATGTTAATTGCCTATTGTAATATGATCATTATGTTGTTTCACATATTTGTCTTCACATAAAATTTATTTCGAAGGTTAGATATAAATTTTCATTTGTTTTGGATATGTGAGCATACCAAATGTTTTGGAACATAATGTATTTATTTAATTTCTTATAAAAAGTACATTTAAAAATTAAAGTCTTATGGAAGAAAAAATAGAGGACGTGACACCCGATACCAAGAAAGACAAGCTTGGTCACCATAACTATGCTCCAATCTTATGCAAAACCACAACATGATTACATTATTGTACATGTGTTGCAAAGATACAAAGATGATTGATAATGAAACAATTTATAACATTGAGATTAATAATTGGATTCAATTATTAGACAAGTTAACTAAGCTATTTAATGAAGTCATCTAAAGCATCTAGCATCCTCAAGAAGTTGGTTATTAAGGGTCATATATTTGACACTTACAAGGATAACATACTTGACTATCAAGGCAACCTTATCTAGTTTGGATAAAGGATTATAACAATCACTTCCATAATCTTTACTATAAAATAATAGTTTATTTTCCTAAACAAAATACGTATAATATTATCCAAATTATCCATTTAGGTACAAGGTCTTAAACTAATACCTAAGCCACCAAACACAGTATTAATGATACTAAATAATGTGATGAGCTAATATCCAATAAGTATCTTGAACACCCTACACATTCCAATGGAACTATATATTCATAAAACATGAGGATAATATTTCAAGAAAACTCAATATTATTTTTTATTTAATTTTAGTTAATCTAAACTTATTTTGAATATCATGCCATAACCTAAAATAAAATCTATATATTATATTTCTAATATAAACTAGTTCTCATGCTATCTGTATGATTTAATGTATGTACCTTATCATAAAATAAACATATAAAAAGATCCAAAAAAAATTTAAAAACTATGAGCCAATGTAATACACATACTTATCTTTTTTTTTTTTTTTTTTTTTTTTTTTTTTTTTTTTTACAAATACTTCTTATCAAAATATATATGTCATATATCAAAATACACAATATAAAATGGCTTATAAGATACCTTAATTTCAGAATAACTTATCTATTAATTTAATATTATATTTATATTACCATTATCAAACTTTTCTACATAAATTTATGGTGAAGATGCTTAATCCATTGTCCTTTTCTTTTAGTTTTTCTACAAAGTCATAGATGCATGCACATGAGTTACTATGTAACCTTTAATAATGAAAATATCTAAAATTCCTTAAGATTATATAACCGAAAGTGTTCTCTCTACTTTCTCTTCTACCACAAAAACATCAACTATATGATTCCCCTATTATGTTGTACAATTTGCATCTCACTAAATCATTGTTATTAATTCTTCACTTATTGTATTATATGGCCTCTCCATCAATCAGTGTGATTCCTTCAACTCCCTATATATAGTAATCAGAATCCCATCTTACTCTTTGATCTTTATCTAATCATATTGTATGAGAAGCTCATGGTACAGCATGATCGCTCCAACTATGACATGATGAGATTGTTGGGCAACACAATAACCATTCTTCTTGAACCAACTTAACTCTAATTGTATTATATATTCTCTTAATTGTATGATATGTTTACCAACTCCTTATAAAAATTATTGATAATCATATTGTATATTGAGTCTAATCATATAGTATACTCACCTCAAAACAAAATTATAAGGCCTAAATTCAATTATATTTTACTATAAGACAACTCTAAACCCCTATAATTAATTATCATAGCATTCTCAACTTGTACAATAAAATGAAACCACTAATTCCTTTATAAAAATGAATAAATTTAATAAATAAAATAATTTCAACCTTTTTTATTTTCACTCATTGTAGTAGCTTTCTAATATGTTCTTCCCCTTCTTGATTCTTATAGTAATAGTAAGTCTCCTTTTTGTCTTCCATACTACTCTCCTTATGACCAACAAAATTTTTTCTTCTTTCTTGTTGTTCTCTTGAATTGAGACTTTCTTCTTCCCTCTTCTCTTTATTTTCTCTTTTTCTCCTTCTCTTCCTCCATTTTTCTTTCATTAGCTACATCTCTAAACTACCTAAAACTTTTAGTAATAATTTATTTAAAACAAATCTTATTAAAGGTAATTGGCTTAAATTAAAAAGTTTTTTTTGCCATTTCTTTTTGCCAAATTTTTTGCTACCATTAACATGAAAAAATACATCATCCTCCAAATCCATGGAAGAGGTAGTAGTGGAATCTGAAACACATTTGTTGGCTTTGATGGCCATGGTTTTTTCCTTCTTCCTTTTATGCTTTCACTTGCTTGTAGAAGCCTCTTCCATAAGTCTCCTAGTCATCTCTTTTTTGGCATAGAGAAGTTCCCCAAGGAGTTCATCCAATGAAAGTTTGTTGACATCTTTAGCCACTTTAATAGCCGTTGCAAGGAGATCATATTCCTTTGGAAGGATTCTCAAAATTTTTCTTACTAGGTCACCATTTGAGAATGCCCTTCTAAGATTTATCAAGTCATTTGTTACGTCATTAAATCTTAAAAACATACTTTTAATACTCTCGCCAAGATTCATTCTAAAAAGCTCATAGTCATGGGTGAGGATGTTGATCTTCGTCTCTTTCACTTGTGAGGTACTCTCATAAGTTACTTCGAGTTTTTCCACACCTCAAATGATGTATGCAAATTTATAACTTGTGTAAATTCACTAGGAGAAATTCCACAATGAAGATAGTTCAAGCCCCTAGCATTCAATTGAGCCAAAGTTTTATGCTCAACATTAAGCTCACTAAAGTGCTTGACTTCATTAGTAAAAGAATTTCTAAGAAGTTCACAATGCTTAGTCATTATTTCTCATAATTCTAAATTGATAGATTGAATAAAAATTCTAAAATAGTTTTTCCAATATAAGTAAAATCCTCCATTAAACAAGGGAGGCCGAATTGAAGGAAAACCTTCACACAATGTTACACCCATAACAACCAAAGAGGAAGCCATAAAAACAAAAATTACAAAACCACAAAGAATATGAGAAAATCTTCACTTAGCATAAGTAGATCTCCCACGTGATGTTGCTCACGTAATTTGGGATTCCTCTCTCTGATAACAATTGAAGTACTTTGTGCTTAAGATAATCCCACAAGAGGGGGAGGGGGTGATTGTGGTAAATAAAATTTTCTTTCTATTTTTAGTTTCAATAAAAACTTAAATCTTTTAAGCAAGAATAAGAAAGAATAGTACACAAAAGATTTTTAAGGTGGTTTGACTCAAAATCGAGCCTACATCCACCCTCCATCCGGCGTTGGGAAAGGAAAACTAAAATCACCAAATTACAAGTGAGGTTTTTTGTACGATTTACCTCAAACCAACTTGGGATTTTACCTACGACTAATCTTGAACCTACTTGAGTTTTTCTGGGCTCGACTCAAACCCCAGGCTTTAGCACAATTGCTGGGATGCCCTTACTCCAAAGAAAGAGATACAAAAAATTGGCAATACTTAAGACATTTTTAAGAGAAATATGAGGTACACACAATACCTAAAAGAGTAAGGAGTAGAGATTGAAAAATAGTTGAAGCAAAAACCTCCAATTACGGGTTCCTTCTTGTAGCTTTCACTTTGTGACTTTGGAAGCACTGTATGCACTTAGAATTGCTTAATATTTTTATTTGAAAGCTTTGAAATCTTAGCAATGTAACCTCTAGGAGTTCTTCATTATTCCCTAATTATAAAACTTACTTTGAGCTATAAATCCACTCCCAACGTTTCTAAAATGAACTAGCCATTTGGTAATAGACACAAAGCAGTCACCGTTTGGTTTGGAGCCTGAAATTGATGTTTCTGGTTGAATCTCGAATTTACCTTTTGAGATCTATCCTGGCTGTTGGATCTTGGAGGCCTTGATCTGGGCCATTGGATGGCACATTGGTTGTCCTGAATGTATTAAAATAATTTATCCAGAAATCAACTAATGTAGAAACTTACAGCAGTGGTTTCGTATCCTCTTGTAGATCTTGCTCGGTTTCGAATCTCCTGCTTGGAGTTTTACTCTGTTATCTTGCAGCAATTTACCTTGATTAATCTAAGCCATCCGATCGTGCCTGCCCTTCCACCTTCTTTGACAATCGAATGGAAGTTTACTCCTACATGGTACAAATGTCTTTGTCATTGCTCTCTATAACCCTTTCGGTTCATTAGTCTCGAGCGGTTTGTTGTTGGCTCCCCCTTCCTCGGCCAAGATTTCATCATTTGGTTCTGTTTGTTTTTATTTCGTGCTTGCTTTGATCATCTTTCTCTGCGGGCTGCGTTCGCACTTGTTCAGTTCAGCAGCTGCGGGCTGATTTCTCACTTAATCCGTTCAACAGCTCTGTCTGCGGCTTTGGGGCTTCGCTCGCCCCTTTCGGCTCTATCAAATAATCTTTACTTTATTTTATTTTTTAAATCCTTAAAGCAAGGACGGATAACCGTCGGATCGTTTCGACCCGCCCAACGCTACAGTGAAAATTACCGAGACTAAAGTGGTTTTATAGTGTTTTGTGAGATTTTTTGTGTCAAAATTTTGAATATATAAGTATGCTAAAATAATTTTATATTGTGATAGTATTACAAGTGTCCGAAATGATTATGAAGAGAAATTCATGAAAACTTATCCTTAAATAATCTTAAAAAATAAAATACCGATGTTTATCTTCAAAATTTAATTAAAAGAAAGCCCATACGAGATATAAACATTTACGCTTGACTCATCAAACACAATGGTGTAACAGAAAACTCAATATTTAATTTTAGTTAATCTAAACTTATTTTAAATATCATGCCTTAACTTATAATATATATATATATATATATATATATATATATATATATATATATATATATATATATATATATATATATATATTATATTTTAATATAAACTAGTTCTCATGCTAGCTATATGATTTAATATATGTACCTTATCGTAAAAGAAACATATAAAAGATCCAAAGAAATTTAAAAACCATGAGCCAATGTAATACAAATAATTCTTATTAAGATAACTATGTCATATATCACAATACTCAATATAAAATGGCATATAAGATATCTTAATTTAAGGATAAATTATCTATTAATTTAATATTTTATTTATATTACCATTATCAAACTTTTCTACCTAAATTCGAGGTGAAGATTCATAATCCACTTTACTTTTCTTTTAGTTTTTCTACAAACTCATAGATGCACGCACATCAGTTACTATATAATCTTTAATAATGAAAATATCTAAAATTCTTTAATATTATATAACTCAAAGCATTCTCTCTACTTTCTCTACTACAAAAACATCAACAATATGATTCCCCCATTGTGTTGTATAATTGGCTTCTCACTAAATCATTGTTAATAATTCTTCACTTATTGTATTATATGGCCTCTCCATCAAATAGTATGATTACTTCAACTCCCTATATATGGTTATCAGAAGCCCATCTTACTCTTTGACATTTATCTAATCATATTGTATGAGAATCCCATGGTACAATATGATCACTCCAACTATGATATGACGACATTATTGGACCACACAATTAGCTTTCTTCTTGAACCAACTTAACTCTAATTGTATTATATATTCTCTTAATTGTATGATATGTTTATTAACTCCTTAAACAAATTATTGATAATCACATTGTATATTGAGTCTAATCATATAGTAGACTCACCTCCAAACAAAACCATAAGGCTTAAATTCAACTATATTTTACTATAAGACAACTTTAAACCCCCATAATTCATTATCATATCATTCTTGTACAATAAAATAAAACCTCTAATTCTTTTATAAAAATGAATAAAGTCAATAAAAAGT
This sequence comes from Vanilla planifolia, assembly GCA_023846275.1. Lineage (NCBI taxonomy): Eukaryota > Viridiplantae > Streptophyta > Magnoliopsida > Asparagales > Orchidaceae > Vanilla > Vanilla planifolia. Next base: position 5,079,533 of record JAIUJO010000018.1, read on the forward strand.
ATAATTTCAACTTTTTTTTGCCCTATTTTCACTAATTGTAGTAGCTTTCAAGTACGTTCTTCACTTCTTTATTCTTATAGTAATAGTAAGTATCCTTTCTGTCTTCCTTGTTGCTCTCCTTATAACCAACACAATTCTTTTCTTCTCTTTCTTGTTGTCCTCTTGAATTGAAACTTTCTTCTTCCCTCTTCTCTTTATTTTCTCTTTTTCTCTGTCTCCATTTTTCTTTCATTAGCTACAGCTCTAAACTACCTAAAACTTTTAGTAATAACTTATTTAACACTAATTTTATTAAAGATAATTGGCTTAAATTAAAAATAATTATTTGCCATTTAAATATTCATAATATATATATATATATATATATATATATATATATATATATATATATATATATATATATATATATTATTCAAAAAATTGCAATTAATTATGTAGGTCATAAAACATTTTTAGCACACTACAATTATATTTTTCAAAGAGAGTTGTTTTTAATTATATGCTTTAATAAAATTTTATTTTCATTTGAAATATGACACACTTCTCAAAATAAAATTATTATTATTTTCTTTTAATTAATAAATGTATTTTTTAAAAAAATAATTTTATTGTTATTTAAATTCTCGTAATTACAATTATATCAATCAAATCTCAAGATTTGTAATATATTATATAGAGCAAATGTTTAAGATATTACAACAATAAAATTCTATTTTTGTATGCATTATTTCAAGAAAGCATATATATTATCGTGCATATCATGAAATATAAATATTATTAAACTATAAAATGATATACTAATAAAATATTAATCAACCTCTTAGAAAAATCATATTCTATGTAAGAGTAAAAAAATAATAAATAATATGCAAAAATATCCTAATTACGAAACATTTTATATATTGATTTAATATTGTGCATATATCATAATGACAAGTTTTACTAATGAATTTAGGACGAAAACATCTTTTTCAAATTATGTTTTTTATTTTTTACAAATATAAACATTCATATTTATCACAAAATAATTTTTTAAATATGTATATATTTATAGACACACACACACACCATATTTCTTATGATTATTTCACTTAAATTAGCATCTTTATTTTTCCCCTACTATAGTATTAACATGCCATATTTTATACTTAAGGTATTATATATTTTGTAAAATTTTTTAATAGAGTACCATACATTAAATTCATTGCATTATATGTTTTATGTAAAACCACTATACGGCTAGTCCTATATTATTGCTGATTCCTTAACTTTTATAACCAAAAGTACAATATGTTGAGCATCTTGAATGGCATGCACAAATCGCGTATACTGTACTCTAATACAAATGAATAATACTTGCCTCTACAACCTTAATGCAATATGTTATGTAATTTCTAGATATCGTTATAGAAGAATATTAAATAACATGATATATTTGTAAATAATAGAATATTTAGGTATTTTATAAAATGTCATTTTCAAACTCATAGGGAATAAGATTTTCAAATTTTCAACACTCATGGTTCAAGTAAGATAAAAAATTATTTTAATTGCCCTCACTTCCCAAGCTTACTTCAATAGTGAGCTTTGAAGAGTTCAGGCATCACGACCTTGTTGTCTCGGCTTATAAATAAGTATAATAGGCCCAATCCAATGAGCTTTTTCATATAAGAAAACTGAGAAGCAAAGTTGTTCCATAGAGGAGAGTTGCAAAGGTTTGAGTCATCGATGATATAAGTTTTTTAGAATGACTGCAAGAATGATTGAGAGGCATCAAGGAAAGGATGTTAGCCATCCAGCGGTCTCCCACACAAGCAAGGAATTTTTTTAACCTTTGCGTGTCAATTATAAATCGATGGTGTCCCCTAAACAAATATATATTTCGTGTTGTTTTGACACGAGAAAGTTGATCATGTTTTTGCTATTGCTCCAAAATTGCTTGGGTTCCCCGTCAAATATATATTCACACTAACCTGTTGGAAAATGGAGCAAGGAGATTGAAATGAATGGAGAAAGTGAAATTGTTTTTACTTTCTACAGTCAGTTGATCTCCCAGAAGACAAAATTAATGGATATTTTTGGAAAATATAGGAAACTTTGGAGCAAGTGGGATGCACGTATTTTGATAATGGTAAGCCTCGTGATACAAATCGTGCTCATCTTCCTTGGACGTTTGAGAAACACCTTAGCATCGAGAGCATGGATAAGAATGGCTGTTTAGAGCAACTATCGTTTGGCCAATTGGGTTGTCGACTTCGTTCTTGGCCAGCTAAGGAGTAGCATGGACAACAATGAGCTGTGGGCTTGACACCTTCTTGCCCTCGCCTACGAGCTCATCATCGTAGTCTATGTTCTGTTCCGGTCTCTTCCAAGTAACATCCTGCTCGCTCCCACCATGCTCATATTCTTTGTCTCCATCGTCAAGTATGCAAAGCGATCTTACTAGCGCTACAGAGCCAGCACTGACGGTTTTCGTAGCTTCATGGTCATTTCAAGCAAACAAAGTCAATTAAACCAGATTTCTTCCAACCGTAGGACAATGGCAGCAGGTGTGTAGCATGAAAATGAAAATTACGAATGGAATGATTTAAAAGGAGCTTTCGATATGTACTCGGTTTGCAAGCCTTTCTTCGTGGACATTATTCCACTTGTGGACGTATACAAGGTAATCGAGACATGTTGAATGAGATGACTGTCAAGGAAGTTTTGGGCCTGACAAGCATGGAACTCTGTTACGCCCATGATAAGATGTGCTCGAAGGGCGTCGTTAACTGCTCACGTGCCGACGTCATCCATAGGGTGTTCTGCTCCTCCGATATCCTTCTCGCTTTCTTTTTGTTCATTTTCTCCCCAAAGCATGGCTTTGACACAAGTGACGTCATGATCACTTCTGCCCTCCTTGGAGCTTCCATATGTCTTGATACCGTGGCTTCTCTCATGTTCCTGCTTTCCTACTGGTCGATGATCTTCCTTCTTGAATTTAAGAAACTGGGCAAGTGGGGTTTGCTTCTTGCCCAACTCATTCTCAGAATAAGAAGATTGTGGCATGAAAGAAGATGGAGGCCTTCAGAGATGCCACAACTCAACTTGATCACCAACTGCTTCAGGAATGCAACAATAAAACAAAGGAACATGTATCACAAGACAATTTGAAGAACAATAGAATAAACAAATGGGCATGCAGAATAGAATCCAAGCTTAAACGACCCATTAGAGCATTTCAGGAGGCAACGACATTGTTCTCGAGCTGGACAAGTGGCTTTTCATCCTAAACTTCGTATTCACAGAAGTCAGTAAAGGCAATCAACTTCTTCTAGAGCTCGTCACTGCACATGATCAGAAATGCTTACAAATATCATGGGGGCAGTTCAACGATAAGGCAGGGCTTGCTGCACTCCGGCAAGTCGATGCCCCAGTATGGGTTGTCCCTGCATTCCTTAATTTGACAGAAGGCTTGCCAACTGATCAACAAGTTCTTGTGTGGCACATTGAGACACAGCTATGCTACCACTGGAAGGCCCAGGAGCTACACCCATTGCATCATCCTCATGAAACTCAACCACAGTCTAAGGGGTTAAGAGCACAGAAGAGTACTTGTTGCGGGATGCAGGCATGCATGTGCCTATCCGACTATATGTTGTATCTGGTGTTGATGCGACCAGAGATAGTGGCAACCATGGGAGGAGAGAGCCCGCTGATTTACTGGTACGCTTGCTATGATATGGTACAGTTCATCGAACGTCATGAAGAGGATTTGACGTCGACTGTGAACAGCGATGATGAGGTTGAGGGGAAGGCGTGTAGGCTAATACTGATAGAACCCATAAAATGGATCACATATCCATCTCTGTTTCAGTGGTAAAAAAATCTTATATTTCATGAAAGAACAAAAAAATATATTTTTTTACTCTTTATATTCAAGTTGTTGTATTCATTTAAAGTTATCAAAGGATAAATATAAACAAAAATAGTAATAGTTGTTCAAAATTTATTTTATAATTTTTTTCTCATTCAATATAAGAAATCTCAACAATTGTTCTATTCTTCTTTTTTTACAATTTTATTTTATTTTGGTACATTTCTAATAAACAATTGCTTATGAATTTCATGTTTTTGTGCAAAAACTCAAATTCTTTAGATAAAAAGTTTTGTTCTATATTAATTCAAATAATTTTTATATTAAACCAATTTTTATTTTTAGAAGACCTTCAAATTCCTTATATTTTGAAAATACCTTTAATTTATGAACAACAAAAGATATCCAACTCATACGAATAAGGTCATAACTAAATAATAAATAATATCTATTTTTATTTTGAAATAAAATATTCATTTATGAAAATATCAACATGAACTAACTCAAGAGACTACGTAACTTTCTAAAACTTAAGAATGATGGCAAATGGTGCTTATCAAAAAAATAACTTTCACAAATATAATCAACATTAAAAATAAAAAAAATATCATTCAATATTTTTTATTTTATAACTTAAATCTAACAAAATATAAAAAATCATTCTAATAATATCACAACTAAGATTTATTCTTAACCTCTACTACAAATATGATACTTTTAATATGAAATTTTTTTATTAAAAACACCTCATTGACACAATTCATCCTCAAATATACAAAATATTGTTATTATATTACTTATCTAATACTTAATGAACCACAAGCTAAAAATTGAAATACTAAAAAAATATCATGAAACAATTTTTTTTATCATTTATCCTTTGTTATGATTTAAAAAAGTGTCTTGACATCTATTCTATTAACTTAAGTCTTTATTCATATTCACATAAAAATTTCTAGACTTTGAAACTTAAAAAAGTCTACATCATTGTAATACTAGAAGTTGAATATAAAAGTTAAATGAAATTAAAAACATTGTTTCAAGGCGACCATGGTTTAAACATCCTTTACACCTCTTTAAAGGGAAACTATTAATTAAGTATAAATCTTCATCAATATTATTGTCCTCATACATCGCATATATGTCTTTAACGATTTGGAAACTAATCAGAATGATAAAAGGGAAGCTAAGTAAAGATATAGGTCGTACCAAAAAAAGTGACCCCGAATTGCTGAAATCGATTGGAGTTCCCGAGCTTCGCTTCCATGCTTTCCTTCCCCTAAACTACTTACCACCTTGCCTTTGCCACTTTTTTTTTCTCTTGACGAGAACGTTCTACTCTTGCTCTTTTGGTAGATAGCTGCATCAACTGCGAGTGCTGCTTCTGCCTATTGGTTTTCCGACCAGTTTAGTTAAACAATAATAGCAACTTATCTCAAGCCAACTCAGATAAAAAAAAGCTTTGAAATAACAAAATCATGTAACAAAACAAACAAAACATGATGCTCTTGCAATTACAAATGGCCAATGTAACTATGACATACCATTTTTTGTTTCACGACAGTTTTAGCCTTGTACTTTTCTCTATCCCCTCTACCTACTCGAACGAGAGCTACTGTCTCCTACTTGCTGAGCTTGCTCCTAATGTGCGCCTAAACACAACACATGATTATCATTTGTTAACCAAAGAACTTTAGTAAATTGCTTTTAAAAATGCCAATCCAACTTGGATGGGTAAAACGTCACTGTATGCACTCAATTCAAAAGTAAAATAAAGTTGAATACATCCAAGAGGTTCTGATTGTTCTTATTCCTTCCATTTCAATGAGATCACTCCAAAAGAATGGTTGGTGAGAAACATCAAAGAAAGCAACCATGTTATAAGACATCAAAAGCAGGAACCTATGAACTATTTTTGTGCAGCATTGAGCACAGACTTCTTCGTGCTTAAGACAATAGAATTGCTGACACAGCTCAGTAATAATGCTTCCATTAGCTAATTTCTAGATTGAATATTACTATGACTCTTTTGTTGGATGAAATAAAACTTCATTTGAATAAACTTGTGCTAGAAATTACTCGCTATTGCCTATTTTTTCTTCAAACAATGCATGGTCAAAGTATAAAACATGACTTAATCCCCCTAACAATGATATTAAGTTATATCCTATGAGGAATTATGTGTCCAATAAAACCACGTCATCGGTATTTCATCTTCTAAATACTAAGTTGACTGATAGACCTGTAGGGCTAACTATCTGGCTTCACTTCTCCAGACAAGATCAACATTAACATCATCAGGCCATTAAAAGCCATGAAATATGCATGATTAATACAAGTTGAGAAGTGAAATCAGAAGGGCCATCAAACCAATAGAAAGCAACCATGTTAGAGAATTACCTCAAGTTTAATAGGGTTCAAATGTTTTGCACTTCGCTGCTCAGAAGATGGAATTTCAGAAGTTGTTGCTTTATAGCCTTCATTCTTTCTTAATAGACCATGTTGAGACAAGGCCTTCTTTGCCTCTTTATTTGCCTAATAAACATTTGAATATGATTTCTCAAGTTGAACTTCTAGTCAAGACATGAAGACCCTACATATAACTTATGCTCATTTATTTGATAACAACGGAGACTGCCTTCAATTTAAAAGCTTGGCCAAGAACATCTACATGAACAAGGTAATCTTGTAGAAGCCATGCTATCAATAAATACAAGATAATCGATGAGCTGCTAAGAAAATTGAATACATAAGTTAAAAGATGAAGTCTACCTTCAGTTCTTTGATATGTTGGAAGTCTTCATTAGAAACAAGACCATCAGCTTCATCAGTTGAAACTTCAACAGCCTTGATTACTGCAAGTCTTTTAAGAGAATGCAAACTTGCATCAATAGCATTCAGACATTCAACAAAATTGCCTAGCTTCCTCTTCTATCTATTTGACGGTCTTTCCCATCGTCAGCATCTTCATCTTGCCTGACAATACGTAATGCTTGCACTTTTATTTCTTCATTCAATTCTTCAGTGTCACAAACATTAGCCAATTCCCCATCATCTGAACCTTCTTCATCACTATCATTCCTATAGACATCATGTTCTAAACCATCAATACCACTAGATTGTCCACTTGTAGGGAAAAATTCATTGTCACTCTCTCCATCATTTTCTAAAGAATCCTCATCTTCCTCACATGCAACTCTAGCACAGATATCATTGTCAACTGGTGTGGAATCACTTTCAGCTTCAGAACTATAAGCAGCCATTTCATCCTCAGAATTACTATATGAAGGCTTATCATCATTTTGTTTAAGTAACTCAACACCGGGCACGTCATTGGCAACACTGAATTCTCCAAATGCTTTTGGTCTATTTTTTGAATCAATGAAACGACCTCGTTCTTTCTTGACCAAAAATGAAGAGCATATCTATAGAAATAAAAAAAGAAAATTGAATTTTTTTCCAAAATATAACAAATTTGTCATTCTTTTTTTATTGCACCATTAAGGATGCTATAAAAAATAGCAAAGTCAAAAACATACCTCTCTTAATAATCTGATCAAGGAGCACGCAACAATTAAAACAGCTTTCTCATGCTACTTTTTGTACAAGACCAAGTCTTGAAGGTCTTCATTCATCAACTAAGTCACAATGAGAAAAAAATTAAGAAAGATGATGGTAATTGCTCCTTTCATGCTTTAGTAAAAAGAAATAAAGGAATCCCAATATTCTTATGTTGCTATGAAGAGCAAGAATGAAAGAGCAATAGCTCAGTTTAGGCTGTCTGTAAATACAAATAAATCTTGCTTCCTAGGTTTTGATCACCAAGAGCATTTTTTAGTGCCGATTAGAAATTCTATATCAGAATTGCAAACTAAAAAATAATTCATAAATTACCACTGATATGAAAATATGAAGGGAAATCATCATGTAAAGAGACAAGGATTCATAATGTCATAGAAGTGCTTGAGTAAATATATAAGGTGCAAATTCCATAATGCATTAGTTCCAACTATCTATCTATCATGCATCTGAACCATATTACTATTCCTTACCTTTGAATGCTTGTTTAAGATATGCAGACACTTAAATCACATATATTTCCATCTTTTAAAAGGTGTAATTCATGAAAATTGCAGTATTTTTTACTATGTCGTCATGTGCAGTAGCTAGTCTTTTACATATGCTGCTACTTTTCGAAAAGTGCATTTGGCAATATCGAAGCCATTTTAATTAAATATGTTTGCATATTTAGGTACAATTGAACAATTGCATTAAATGCAAGAGCATTAGTATGATAGCCTAAATTTTTTAATTATAAAATTCATTTGCATTTGTGTATTTAACGTTGAATGTAAACTGTACAGATCCAACACTATGAAATCAATATATTTTGATGCATCTAAAAAAAAATTTCATGTGGCTAATAGCTAGATTTGAAACTTGGGCAAACCTTTTGGAAATTCTTGAAATGAGATATCTGCCAGTACATTATTTGTGATTGTTTGAAGTCTTTTAAATTGTTTTATAAAATTTTAAAAAGAAAATTAAATCAATATTTTATATAATCCTCTTTATTATTATAAAAAGAATAAGCTTGCCCTCCTCATTGCTTTTTAGCTATGCTCTATGCATGAGGAGGTTTGAGAAAAAAAAAGAAGAGCTTAGGTGAAAAGAAAATAGCTTGTGCTTGGATCTGGAGGGCTAAAATAAGCAAAGCTTCACCTAAGAAAGTCATAGTAGAAACTACTTCAATCTGGGAAAAGAGTTTCATAAAATAGCTCATATCTTGAATTACATAAAAAGGAATGTTAAAAGTATACATTTGATTTAGATTTTCCTCCATTGGAATGCTGTTAAATTTTCTATTGAGCTGCTTGAGCGATGGTTTTGAAGTAACCAAATACTGGGTTGAATTTAGTAGTGTTGTTAAAAATGTCTATGTTACATACCATACAATAGGCTTAATCACACAATATGACAAGCAAAAATATACCATATGATATGAGAGAATCACTATTACAAATGTTAGCACCTGAATTATGGGCAATGTTATAGTGATATATGATAAGATCAATCCTGTTGTCATTAGTAGCTAAATTATGAGCCACAGTACGACAAGGACACTATCATCATAAGTAGAGGATACTAGGCAATGTGGGCGATGGTTCCGTAAAGCAAAAGAAGGATTTAAAAACATTTTGTAACTATGTTTGTGAATACTTATTGTATAAAAAATATATAATTTAGAAAAATAATAAAAAAGAAAACTTAAAATAATGTTTAAGAATTTCAAAAATCTTATGAATAAAATATAAATAATTAGTAACATCATGTAATAAAAATTATTAAAAAAAGAAACGATAAAAAATGAAAAGGCAATAAAAGTGATATAAATGAGTAATCATATGAACAAACTAAAACTATGATATAAGCTAATTAAATTGCCAAATTATTTTAGAATATTATTTTGGATTTTGATGTACTACGATATGAGCAAACTACATAACATATATTTATCTATACATACGTTCTGATTTATATGACAAGATATTATAATTATATACACACGCATATGGCAATTAAAAAATAAAATAAAAATAGAAATATGTGATAGAAAAAAAATTAAAAAAAAAGAGAGAATGATTGACTAAAAAAATTTAGAACACAAAAATGATGAAATAAGAATGTGATGATTTCTCTATGACCCCATCTCGCGATTGTTCGATATGAGAGAATCACCTTTTGTGTTGTTGGTACCTAAATTATGAGCTACAAAGAAAACAAAAAACCCTCCACCATGAATACAGGATTCTAAACAATGCTTGCAATGGTACAGCGGTATATGATGCGATGACCCCTATTGTCTGTAGTAGCTAAATTGTGAGCCATAGCACGACAAGTACACCACCATGTGACTACCAAATACTAGACAATGTGAGCGATGGATCCATGATAAATAACCTGATATAGAATCCTGAGTGAGGATAGTGTTCATATGAAAAAATTAAAATCTTAAAAATATAAGTAAAAAAAATTTTAAAATAAAATAAAAAGAATACAAATATGAGAACAAGAAAAAAATAATACATCATATTAATATTATACGGCAATTATGTGTATTAGGAGCATATAAACAATGATTCAGCATTTTATATCTTTTATTGCTAGCATATATTATTCTTAATTATTGCTCCATCTTTATTTAACCACACATCCATATTATTTTATCTTCTTGCAATTACTATTTTACAAATTAAGTATATTATGCTTATTTACTTATATTATAGGCCAAGATACATGCATATACAAAGCTAAGGGTTCTTAAAATATAACTTAAAATTTTGAATTAAATAGCATATTTATTTTTAAACTTTGTGAAAGACATTAAATGTGAAGACAATTGTTATATTTAGTTGAGAAAAAATACATTTATTTACTTTTCAACTTATCTTTCAATTGATAGCTTGAGATCACGTTTGCTGCTTTCTATGCTATTATTTTATCTTAAGTTATTATATTTGATATTTGATGCTTTTCATCACCCCAACTCAATTTTGGAATTGTGTCCTTTAGATTTGTCACATGCTCTCTTCATTGTATGATATTCTAATATTGTTGGTATATTTTAATATTAAGCCAAACGAGAAGTGACAATTAGGCCATCAAAAGTGCTAATACAATAAATGTGAACTTTAGGAGTGCATGGACACTGTTGGCTTACCAACAGCTCTTGTCCACTTGCACCAAATTGAATGCTGGCAAAAACGAATACAATGTTGTCGCTTTCAAGGGGAGCCAATTGCAAGCCAGCACCATCTGTGAAAAAACTAAGTTGGATGCAAAAATTCATCACAAAGGAAACCAAGCAAGGACAAAAGAATCCATTAAAACAACACAAAAAAACTCCACAAAAGTCCAAAACAATTGACAAATAAAATTGCTTCAAAGCATAACAAGTTCAATAGAAACTCAATCAAATGAATAGAACACATACCAATGGCATCCTCAAGCACATCGCACATACCACATTTAACCTAATAGCAATTGCCTAATAGAAGACAAGCAATAGATTGAAATCAGTACACCACTCAGTAATGACAAAATATTCAATATCTAAATAGAGTATGAAACACCTCAGGATGAGAACGATCATGCACAAATTGATTCACTATTTACTCGAATTACAAATAGGTAGGAAATTAAATTTAGTCCATCCATAACAAAACATAACTCCAGCAGCAAATACAGTTAATGGAATCCAAAACAAAACCTATCATTCTTAGTATTATTATCTACTATGAATAACTCACTGCATTCATATCAAAACAGAAGTCACTTCAAGAAGTGAAATGAAATGTAATAGGCTGCAATGTAGTCAAGGAATTAGTAGTGGTAGGAAACTGAGATTAAAATTTTTCTTCAATCAGAACTCTTAAAAATTGGAGCAGTGGGAAAAAAGCACACCCCAATCCAACATATTTGACGACATTATATACCATCCCTAAGACATTATCCACTTTACAATTCAATCTATGAGTAGTCAAAAGAAGAATCAAAATGAGTATGCAAAGAAGTACGATTCTAAACTTAGAAAGAATTAATTTGATAATTGTCTTTTGTGACCAAAGGCTTCAAACCAAGTTTCAACAGTTCTCAATAAAGATTTTTAAAATTAAAAAGATCATAAAAGGAAGTGATAGCTACTACCCAATAGATCATGACCTTGAAATTAGACAATTTTGTTAAAAAAAATACGAATTCAACTACAGGAATATTTAACGTTTTTTACTTGAAAGGCTGATATATTATACATTATGTGGAATTAACCTCGCTTGACCCAAAAATGGACCCATTTTAAAGCTTTTCATATATTCGTTAGCATGTTTACAAATGCCAAAAACTCCAACAATATTTAAAAATACTAGATGATATTGTGCAAAAAAAAATTTTCAAACTAAGTAGTTTTTAACAATACAGATGAACTATGAATCTAATTCAATGTTCCCCATTCAATCTTCAGATGTATATACAATAATGACCCCCAACACACCCATGCAAACAATCTAGAGCCTTAAAAAGAAGTTTAAAAATAAGCAAAAAAATGATAAGGCTAGAATAAAAAAGGGAAAATCTAAGAGAACCAAAAAACTACCATCAAACTATAGGTATCGCCATTCAACCATGTAAGAGGAAGCAGATATCATTAACAATAAGGAGAAAACACCATTATACAAGAAATCACGACCAAGAAGTATAAATCTAATTATCTAATAGGTGCCTGCATACTAAAGACATAAAATAACTAAATGGAGATCGACAAAAAAGCCAACCACCTCAAATCATTCATTGCATACATGAAGATGAGAGAAGAGCATCTCAGCAAAGCCCTGTGGAGTTAGGCAAAGTATGAATTACGGCTTGGAACAAGAATTTTCAAAAAAAAAAAGCAGGACTTCAATTCAAGGTTTATTAATCAGTGCATCTTTAAGGTGAATAAGAGGAGGGTTAGGAGTGTTCTACTTCATTTTTTGTTGATTGGTGTTGCTGCCTTTTCATACCGCGAACAACACATTGCAATTTTGCCTTTTTCTTTTTCTTGCTTGAAGTAGTGCCCTTGTGTTGTGCCCAAATATGTACAAAGATATCACTATTAGAAAAATATTTAGGAATTCTAGTACCTAACCCAATTCAACAGCAATGATCATACGGAACATGCGTTAATCAATGAAAGTGTTCCATAAGTCATGTTTTTCCTTACAATACCATTACCATCACCAGTATTTTTGTAATCACATAGTCTGTTGGTTAAAGAAATTAAAATCCTACAAAAACATGAGAGACTATCGAGACCTTTCAGGGGAAATAGCTCGTGTTTTTCAATTGAATAGCATAAACTTCAGTTAAAACGAAAATGTAAACTCATGCTCAAAGTTCAGCAGAACAGAGTGAGCAACATGAAAATCTACAGATGGAATTGATGCAAAAGAGCTAAAAATGAGAAGATACATATCAGAGTCCTGATGACCAATTTCTTTGAAATATTTTTGGTAACCTTATATCACCCAACCAAATTATAGAGGCCGTCTGTGAATATTTTCTTACTTAAGGTATAACGATGACATTTGAAAATTCTCGAATTTATGCATATCAACTTCTCCACCTCCAAGTGACTAGGTTATTCTTTACGATGAATGAGCATTGTCTCAAAAAACTACTCTTCTGAATACACAAGGGAAAAAATATCATAATATTATAGCAAATCAGCAAGTAAGAAAACCGTTTCCAATATAGCATTCCGTTCAAACATGTGAAAAATAGACTAAAGCACTTGTAATAACTCATGCATGTCTTAACCAAAGCACAAAGTTTGAGTCAATGACTAGGCACAAAAAACTGATTGAATGTCCTCAAGTCAAATGGAACAATATTAAAGAAATTTACCCAATTTTCCTAACAGGAAAGACCTTATTAAAATAACACTTTAGTTTTTAATAATTTAGGATTTGTGGAACATTAATAAAGAGTATTTATTAATCAAACAAAAGAATAACTTGTTGGAATGACCATCCTTGTAGATGGAAATCGACATAAAACTTAAAAACTAAATACTAAGTTGAAACTTCTGCAACTAGAACAAAAAAGCTTTTACTTTATTGAATCAATACTTGCACAATAGTTTCAATATAAACTTTCATAGCTTTCATCTAGGCATTTGAAGTTGGTAAAATATTTCACGTAAGCCATTTCTCTTAGCTTATAATATACACTTAGAAACCCCACTTATCTATCTCTCCTTCCCAATTCTTTCAGTTGACCACCAGGCAACTCTATGATGTATCTTTCCATTTATCTTAGACGCCTCCCAACCCTCTACTTCTATGACTTGTACCTCTCCATTGTCCTAAAGGTAGCCAAACCATGGCAATGTATGTCCAAAATTGTGTTTTAAAGCTAATACTTATGATTTCCTATAAGCAATGTGATATATTGTCTAAATATACTAAAAGATTAACAAAAATGATTATATCGACAATGAGTTAATTGAAAAGAAGTAAGGATTCCTACGCCATCATGAATGGATACGTTTAAAGAAATAATTTCAAGGAACTAGAATTAAATCATAAATTTCGTTAAGTTAATTAACATCATAATTCATAAGAAGATAAATGTTACTATTGTTCAACAAACTAGGCACATTGTTAGAAAACAAAGGTATTACCAATTTTAGGATTCAAGCTTCAATACTCAAGTAAGAATTAAAATAGAAATGGGTTTGTACAATTTTCGATAAGTCTATAAATTATTATATAACGAATGTTTGTTATGGGATTAAAGAGCTTAATGAAGAACATAAAATGATTGTAACATTTTCTTATCATTACTTCAACGAATAAAAAATATTTTCTTAATTCTACAAGGGAATCATCATGAACTCAAGTTTATTATTATTATGATATTTCCCTCACATGCTCGAAAAAGCATTTGCAAAGGAAAGAAAAAGAAACTAGCATTGTGCATATTGAAATTATGAAAAACATGTAGAACAAAGTAATGATGAGTGTAAAAGAAGGCTTTTTATTGATAAGGCATTAGAAAAGAATAAAAATGAATTAAAATTGCATATATTAAAAATAATTTTGCATGCCTGAGGAGAATATATTAAAAATTTCTTAATTACAATTGAATTTCATTATGGCTATGCTTTAAGCCCTTGGGTGTGTTCATAAACTTAATTTAAAAAACGTTTTCTACCTATAGACTAAAAGCATCAAAAACACACAAATAGTTATCATAAAAAAGGAACAATAAAAAATTTACTTATTTTGAGCCTACACATCAAAATGATAGAAAAATTAACAAAAAAATGTCACTAATATGATCCAAGCACCGAACAAATAAGATGAAAATAAAACATACTTCTAAGTGTGGTCTCATCAAAATATCACACTGAAGAATAAAGGCATATTTATAAGATCAAATGGTATCAAATATCAATATATGAGTACAAACAAACAAATACAATAATTACTATAGAGATAAAGCTTTTAAGTTTGAAGAGTAACTTACTATAACGGAGAAAGCTGACATTCTACTAATTGAAGACAAGCCTACAGAAAATCAATCTAGATGGTTTGGTTATATTAAGAAGTTTACTTTGTGATTCTATAAGAGAAGTAGATTACTGAATCTTTCTTATAAAGAAGGAATAAATATAGAACAAAAAAAATGACTATCGACTATTAGAAATGTTTTTAACAACTTTGGATCCAGAAGAAAGGCAGTTAATGAAAAGAAACAATAGCATCTTAGAGTCAATGTATCTGACCTCACTTGATGTGTTAAAGGACTGTTCTTATAATTATAATAATAGAATAGGAATTCGGTGTTGGCAGCCTAAACCTTTTAATATAGGAATCTAGCAAAAGAAATATACAACCTCACAAGAAAAAGTTAAGATTCTATATTTAAGAAATCATGGGAAAAAAGTGTCTGTTTTGTTCTTTGTAGAGGGAAATCAAATTTTTACCTTGATCAACAATTAGAAAGGCCTAATCAAGTCTCACAACTTATTAATAATTATAATATTCTCTTAAAGCTCAATGAAGTGGAAGTTTCACATTTTCTCCAACACCCAGTTCAAAATATAACTTTAATCAGTACAAACAAAAGATATTTCCACCCATTAAAATGCTGAATAGAAATATGTTGAATAATGGTGTCCCTCCAAATTCAAATGTACCGAACACTATAACAGATTTGACCAAAAAATAAAATAAAATAACGAACCTTCTCATGGACAAGGAGGATGATGGCTTCTACTAGATTGGAACGAAGGGAAGGCGGGATGGTCCAAATTTCGGATTGAAGGAGATGAGAGACTAATGAGGAAACTCAGTGAGGCGTCGGGGATAGTATGGGGTCATGTCCACCAGGAACATCGTGAGGTCAACAAGATCATTCGAGACCACCGGGTCTGACGATGAACTGAATGTGGTTTGCTGAAGGAAAAGATGTAGGGATGATTCGAAGTGGCCATAGATAAGGAGAAGCTCCGACTTGTATCCTTCTTGGTCCAGCTTCATCTTGGATTGAAGCAGAGGAAGGCTCAGCCTATCGACTGCCTTTCCAGATGCAGAGAAGGAATCCGATAAGAGGAGGTTCGTCGCCGTCGCCATTTCTACAGATCAATTAACAAAACACTATTCGAAGGGAAGCTAAGAAGAACCAAGCTAACGAACTTATGTAGTTTTGGGATGGCAAATGTTTAAATACAAAAGATAATTATTATATATAAATAATTTATTAAACAAAAGAAGTTAGTATTGCTTTGAATTTTATTGGCGACACAAGGATCGCTCTACGCATTAGTACGAGATTAAAATTTTTAAAACATTTTAATAAAAATAAATTTAATAATATATTTAATTAAAAGATAGGGGTATTTTTACTAAATTTCGTAAACAATAATATTTTTTTGTTATATTATTGTTAAATTATAATCTATCAATGAGCACACCTTTATTGATAATATGTATTACAATTTTAAGATGCATAAATGTGCATCACAAATTTTGTTATCAATCTATAACATAATTATATGATAAATAATAGAGATGTAAAGTTCGAGAACCTTTATTGATAATACCAACAGCTTGAGGTTTGACAATCAAGACTTAATTGCCATCGCTTACAATGCTATCATCTAAGGAGATAATGCACATGATTCATCCATCTCGTACCCATGTCTTCTAGTAATGTTGGTACCTAAGGAGGTAAGTGTAAAGTTTAACTATCCTTTTGACAATGTCTTGTGTCGCCACATGCAACACAACCTCTAAGGAAATAAAAGAAGAAAGATAATATTTGGTCATTCTTTGTTGATGCACAAACTCAAATAGGAAGTGAGACTTAGGGTTTAATTAAAGGAAATAAATTTGCCAACTTCAAGAACAAACATTTTTCTAAAGAGAAATAGAATTTTAGTTTATTCCCCTAGTTTTTCTTGTCTCCTTTTTGATCCTCTACTTAGGAGACCCCAAGTTATTACTTAATTGTTTTTATAATCACACTCAATAAAAATGTTCACTGAGTTTTTGTTGATTCCCTTGAATCTAAAGAAAGGAAGTGAAGCTAACCCTCAAGGTGTTTGAGACTTTTTGAAAATGAATTCACAAAAGACATTTTGGGACCTATATAAGTTAGATGGTCATATTGCTACGTTGTGTAGAACCATATCTTGCTATGAAGTCAAGGATTAACCATTTTCAAGCTATTGAGAGGCAAAATCAGATTGTAGCTTATAAAAAATATGAGAATGCAATGGAATTAAGAAGCTCGTCTGTTATGTCTTTCATGTTCTTAAAAATTTGGAATAATGTTATCCAACCTCTCAAGCTGTTTGATGTTATTAAATCCATTTATTTTGTGGATTATTGAAGTAGTTCTTTTGGTTATAACCTAGCCATGAGTTTTTTTTAACATTAATTGTGTTGACCAACAATGCAAAATAATGTTGCATAATATGTTCAGATTGTAAAAATTGTCATTTTAATAAACATTTGCCTCTATGACTAATGGGATCAATGAAAGCCATTAATGCATTATGGCATTTCCTACTTTATGAAACAATTTTCCTTGGGCAAATGTTGGTATTTTGTTGTGATAGTTGATTGCTTCGCAAAATAGATTGAAGTAAAATCCTTGGTTAAAACAGCACAACTAAATGAACTTTAGAATGCTTGTGTAATGTAGTGCAAGCTCTTGAAATAACATAGCAAATTACATTTTATTCCGTATAAATTTTCTACGAAGTTCTAAAGTTCTTTGAGGTGCTTCTTGGACACATGATTATCATAGTAGTAAAACATTTTCTATCTTCACTTTAGAGTATTCCTATCTACTCCACAATAAGTGATCTATGAGTCTACCTATCTTATGATAATTTATAGAATATACTAAATGGATAAATTAGATTGCATAATAAATATTTAAAGTGTTTATTATTATCAAATAAGATACTATTTTTATTGTCTTGGAATTCAATACTACCTTGTCATGTTAATGAGTTTTCTAATGACTTAATTGTCCATAAATATATTCTTGGCATTTATCATATGGAGTTGAGAGGAGGGAGGAGAGAGAGGGAGAGAAAGGAGAATATTTAATTGGCTATATTTGATTTTCTCTCTTAATGGTCATTTTTTCTTTGTTTTATCTATTTATTATTTCTAAGTTCAAATCGTGAACTTGGAAGAGCTTCGTTTTTGTAGTACCCCAATGCACCTAGTAATTCTTCAACTCAAATTCTCTTTTGTTTCTTAAAATCAATAGTTAGCCTCAATACTTTAAGGATACTAGTACAGATTGTCAAGAAAGTGATTTTTAAAACCATATAATTTCGTATTAGAGATCAAAATAAAAACTGTTATTCTGTTGAAGGGTTTTTTTTGCATGTTTCTTGATTTATGAACTTAATTATACTTTTTTTGTTTTTGTTTATTGTTTTTTAAACGTGTTGGGGTGGGTTGGCCTTCACTTGGAAGGAACTGAAGTATGATTGGTAGAAATAGCTTGTTGTGCTTGTCTAGTGTATTGGTTTATTTTACACTGTTAAATGCTGAAAATGGTAAAAAAATTGATTAAACAAAGTAGCTAAGCTAAGGAGTAGTGATTTAGCAGTATTTTGTTTTTATCTAACAAACATTTTAATTTAGAGTAAATGAATCTGGATGTTTAACCTATAGTTGGAATAAATTTTTCTGTTATGTTGTTTTTAATGTCTTTCTATTTTCTTCATTCACTTTTTTTTCAAAAATCTTTTCATATCTTATTCCTACAGTAGACATAAATGTGGACCTAAAGAACATTAAATGACCATGCTCATATCACTAGGTCAGCACGATTGAATCGGATGATCCAACCAGTTGTTGAGCTAGTTAATGCCCAATTTGCTCTTCAACATTAATTCTCTGTCTTGGAGAAAATGCATATAACAAGCTTTAGCTCTCATTCATTATTCTTAACTCCTTGTTTTACTATCTCTCCTTTAAAAAGGTTTGTATCTTTGCTTATGGACAAACTGGTTCAGGTAAAACTTATACAATGATGGGCAAGTCTGAAGCACCTGAGCAGAACGGATTAATACCATGTTCCTTGGAGCAGATCTTTGAGACTAGCCAATCACTACAATGCCAGGGTTGGACTTACAAAATACAGGTGTGAATGTCAATTTACATGAAAACATAAATTGTGCTCAATCTTTGTTGCTTTCAAACCATGCTTTTCATCTTTTATAAGCTTCAATGTTAGAGATCTACAATGAAATAATTTGTGATTTGTTATCACCCAATCGTAGCACAAGCAGTTTTCTAACTCTTCTTAACAAGAAATATACCATCAAGCACGATTCAGCTGGTAATACACATGTGCCAGACCTTACTATTGTCGATGTTGGAGCGTAAAGGAAATTTCCATTCTGCTTGATCAAGCTTCAAGGAGCAGGTAATTGAAGTCAGCATAGACATAGTAAATTGGAGCATGCTTTTAGCTTTTATTTTCTTGTTTCTGGTGGCCAACTGAATACATCATGTGCATTCAGTTTCCCAAATGTTCCATATTCTTGGGCACCAAGCTTTATTTTGCTTGCATGCAAGCATTCATCTTCTTTTTTCTTGTTTTTTGTGGCTAACTGAATACAACATGTGTATGCTTTCATTTCATGTTCCATATTCTTGGGTACTAAGAAGTGTTTTGCTTGCATGCTTTTAAACGTACGATTCTATATCAACATTTTTTCACTTTTGGATCATTCTTCTCTTTCCCAACCTGACTAGCCACAAGACTATCATCGCAAGAGATTGGAACTAATGATTCCAGTTTTACTTTGTTCATCAGGTCAGTTGGCAAGACTCAGATTAATGAACAATCATCAAGAAGCCATTTTGTTTTCACCTTAAGAATATCTGGGGTAAATGTTACGAGTGGTGGCTATTCCTTGTTTCTTTGAGCCCTTAAGGTTGTTACCTAAGACATTTGTTGACCTGACTCTTTCATTGTAGGCCACGAAACAACAGGTTCAAGGTGTTTTGAACCTGATAGATCTTGCCGGAAGTGAGCGTCTTGCTAAAAGTGGCTCCACTGGAGATCGTCTAAAGGAAAACCAGGCAAGAACTGCTTCTCATTTATGCTGAAAACTCTTGTTTTAGATGCATATGTGGAAATTCATTTTGTCCTTGAAACAGGCAATTAACAAAAGCTTGTCTTCATTGAGCGATTTTATATTTGCAATTGCGAAGAAAGAGGATCATGTTCCTTACAGAAACTAAAAATTTACATACCTCGTACAGGTACATGGCCATTGGATTTTTTGGATGTTTAGTATATTGCAGTGTGTACAATTTCATTGCATTAGTTTTTAAAAGTTCTGAAAAAAGCTGTTTGTTTACTAAAAAAATCAATTTTCAACTTTTACCATCTTCATTGTCATCATGCTCTATAATCTCTTGGTGTTTAAAGACTTGTCTTGGGGGTGATTCAAAAACGTTGGCTTTTGTTAACATCTCTCCGGAGGTTTCATCGGCCAGTGAATCGATATGTTCGCTCCGATTTGCTGCTCGTGTCAATGCCTGTGAGATTGGGGTTCCTCGTCGTCAAACCCAGATGCGACCACTAGATTCCCTTTGAAACAATGGTTGACTGATTAAAGTACATTTGTCCACGAGGGTTTCTAGAACAACAACTAAAGAAATGCAATTTTGTTGCCTCAAGCCATTAAAAAATATTGGTTGAGTGATTAAAGTACATTTGTCCATGAGGGTTTCTAAAACAGCAACTGAGGGCATTTTTTGTTGCCCCAAGCCATTAAAATAATTTTGTTGAGTGAGTAAAGTACATTTTTCCACATGGGTTTCTAAAACAACAACTCAAGCAATGCATTTTTTGTTGGCCCAAGCCATTAAAACAATTTGGTTAATCGATTAAGATACATTTGCTCATGAGGTTTTCTTAAACAACAACTAAAGCAATACATTTTTTGTTGGCCCAAGCCATTACAAAAATTATGTTGAGTGATTAAAGTACATTTGTCCACGAGGTTTTCTAAAACAACAACTGAAGCAATGCATTTTTTTGGTGCCTCAAGCCATTAGAACAATTTGGTGTTGGTAGAATGTATTTTGTAGATGATGGATTTGATCATTGCTTCCTCTTCCATTGCCATAATATTCATGTCAGATGTAATAATTTGTTCGGCATCTGATTGATCTACTGCTTTGTGATCTTCGTGTATGGTATTGTGTGATGAACTATCTTTCGCTTCATCACCCATTGTTTTGAAAATTAAGCGTTCATCTTCTTTTACTAAATAACGGTTGAAGTTGTGCATAGTATTTTATTTTATGCCTTCGATATTTTTCTGTACCCTTGGCAAAGAGAAACCATTGTCAATCTAAGTTATGCCCTTATAAATTATATGTTATTAAACAATATGACCTAGTGAGGTTGTTTTAGTTTTTTAAGTGCTTCTACTAATTAGATGGTAGAGTTTTAATTATATAGAGTCCTTTATGCCCTAAAATTGCAAGAATTGGCATGTTTTCTTTTATATTGCCAATATATTTTACTATGTGTTGCTAGAATTTTAGTATTATCCCTAGTATCAACCAAAAATTGAAGCTTGCAACACTTATCGAGAACAGAATTCCATGTTACAATCTGATTATGATCAATCTTAGCTTCGGCATATGAACGTGTACGAGGATGCGTACATTGGCATATGCATACTACTATTTTTGAGAATATACTTTACAGTGATACATTCTATAATATATTTTGTTTTACTTATAGTACTTGTTTGGATCAAAATATCAGGTATCAGTTTACCATAGTACAAGAACTTAATTTTAAAAGAAAAGGACAACATGAGTCCTATTATTCTCACAAAACGTGCTCTTAGTGTGATAGTTTCTATTCATAAAGAACCTTCCAATTTTCATGATTGAGAAAGTGGCCAAATTGGAAAACTGTTGTCATGATTTAACTCAGTTTCCTATAAACTTTGATGCCTTAAAAAATATATATATGTTCCTAGACATGGATTACAGCCTCTAGTGACAAGCAAGCATTACATTGACTTCAAATTAGCCATAATAAAAAAATATAGGATAGTTAAAATATACTTTCGAATAACAAGGTTTGGACCAATGGGTATATTTATGATGGCATGCATTGGCTAAGTGACAAAAAAGGAATTTTTAGGAATATAAAGAGGTTGTATATGCCATACACAATTATCATTAAATAGAGATGAAATGATCAACTCTACTAACAAATTAATTCAACTTATTTTTTGGACCAATGTTTCCAATAAAACCAAGGGAACTACTGAAATAACCTAAAATCATTAAACATGATATTTGAAAACTAAGAAATCAAGTAACAAAACAAAAAATATATGCAAAATAAGTATAGCATTTATCTACATTGCTTAAAAGCCAATGATTCATAATACATCAATTTTGATGTGACCAATTAAGTGAGAAATATTATAAGTATGCTTTCATCTTTTTCTCTTAATAAGTTTAGAAACTAATGATTTAGCCTTGGTATTCAAAAGAAACGAGGAGAATGTTTGCACCATTTATACTTTTTAAGAGAATTTGAGGAATTTTCCCCTATTTGAACTTGAACCTCAAGTTCATACGAGACTCATTAGCACATAAATTACATATATGGCAATTTTTATTCGAAACACAATCTAGATATAGATATGGAATGGAAACGAGAAAAGGGCATATTTGATTCAAATTCATACTAAGTGGAGCTCATTTGTCACACCAAAAGCATAATGTTCACTCATTTGTGACTGTATGTAGTACAACTATATTCATAAATTGTTGTGTTTGATATTTTAGAAGAAATTTCTCTTTGAAAAATATTGATCATGAAATGATTTCTATACTAACAATTGTCTTGAGATGTTCATTACAAAAAAGGTAATATCTTTTGGAATATCACTCAGTGGATGGGCATTTTCGTATTTAATAGAGAGCATACTTCAAAGCTTAAATTAAAATAATTTAGAGATCGAAATATATAAGGATGTCACAAGAGATGTTAAAGATTCAAATAGGAAATGTAGAAAAAAAAAGTGATAATAAATTAAACATATAAATCTATTAGTAATATATTGGATAATATCTTAAGCTAAAAAAACCTTAAATTATTGATCCATTTATTCATTAGATGTAGAAGGTAGTGCTTCAAAAATTTTGAAATGTGAAGACTGAGATGCATACAGAGGGGTTAATCCATTTATTCTTTAGATGAAGAAGATAGTGTTCTAAAAATTTTGGAATATGAAGACTGAGATGCATATAGTGGGACAGACTTTGTTAGTGATGGCATGGTTATGGATGCAATTTTTATGGTCTACTAATGGTGAAATAATTGTAAATATTTGAGGATAACAAATGGATAATAGAGTGGAAAAAAGCCTGAAACTTTGTAGCATGGACAAATGCTTGATTCACATCATTTGAGAGATCTTGGCTCAATGTTCATTGGCCCCTATTGAATATTAAAAAATTTATTGAAAAATAAGTTTGAAGAGTGCTGTTAAGTGTTGTTGAAATGCTGTGTTTAATGATTTGTTGTTTAGGAATACTTATTTTGAATTTGCCCAAAACATCTTTGCTTATTAGTTTAAAAAATAGAAAACTTTGACTTACTTTGTGAGAATAAAAGATCTTTTTGAACTATTAAAATAATAAAATGAAACAAGACAGTGACATTGCCCCTAATTTATAAATAAAGATAATTAGTTAAGCTATTCAACATGACCCAAAATAAGTATTTTTGTGATTAAAAGTTTAAAATATAAGCAATCAAACCAACCCTCGATCTTATACTATCATGTGGAGTATTATTGTTGATAAACTCATTAGTTATTGATAGATAATACTTGAAAACATGATTCCATAGTACCTGGAAAAAATTATTTATGACTTTATGCATATACTTAAAATAAATATAACAATATTTTAATATTCAGTTAATGATTGATTATTCTCAACTTTATCAAATTATTATATGAATATATTTACATAAATATTTGTTTATATTTTTTTGAAAAATTAAATCATCACGATTTGATCCCAATTCTATAAACCATATAGATAAATATCTTCCATTTGATGGTTGTAAAAACTATAACGATAATTTTTTCACTATTTTTAGAAACCAAATTTCATTCTATCATATCTATTATAACATGTGGTTGTTAAGTAAATTTCTCTTGAACTAAAAATCCCTTTTCGAAAGAAAAGTAGAAATTATAAGATTAAGGCACAACATGCAAAAGTACTATACGTGAACTTATAATGGATTTTTAAGAAGAATTAATCAATATTTCAAGAGAATCATCATAGGAAAGCATAAGAGAGTATAGTGTAACCAAATTCTCACATACTAATTTGCTTGAATCAAAGCAAGAATTCCTTTACAACTTCCCTAACATGAACATAAATAAGCAATGCAAATGACATGAAACTTGATAGGAATACAAACACATTAGAGAAGCCAAATAGGCATCAAACATAAAACGTTGGGAGGAAAAAAAGTCAAGTTAATAGATACCTTTTTCACGATCTACTGGTTGACCAGGGCAATGAATGTGCAGGGGAGGCCCCCTTATTTGTGGTGGAGGGATGGGCCTCACTTGCCTATTTTGTAGTTCAGTAACTCCCTCTATTTTCTAATACTTAATCTCAAAAAATAAACTATATATTATGTAGATAGAAAATGAAGGATTTGTATTACTACTTGAGAAAAAAAAAAACCTAAAAAAACTATATCTGAGAAGATTCACAGCATGCTTACAGGAGACAGGGAATTCCAAAACAACTTAAGAAGACATTAACATAAAGTCTAATTAGTTGATTGTAACTATTAAACATTTTTCAAAAGAGAGAAAATTTTCTTATATTTTTTGTTTGATTGGGTGAATTTACAAATCCATGTGCACTTTAGGTTCCACAAAACTTTTGTTTCTTGCAAAAAAAGTTGTGAAAACCAAATCAAAGAATAACCACACCCAACAAAAAAACATAAATTGAACTTAAAATGCCATCATTTATAATTCCATGATTTAAATATTCATAAAATGTTAAATTGTATCCTACCAAATGAAACGTAAAAACAGGAATCATGATATAAACATTGAGATATGGAAAGCAAACTATGTTTGCTATGATCGTGGGCAACTCCCCCAAACTCTTAAAAGGCTATACTATCATGGGAAGAAATCCTATTCAAACAATTGGCCACTCTAATGAGAGCATCAAGAATTCTTTAAGCTAAGCTAGCTCCAAAAAACCCATTACTAGAAAAAGGGAAAAAAGGTCAATCCAACATTTTCACCCTGTTTTTCTATTCTACATTATCATCAGTGCTCACATGCAAGCTAATAAAACCATTCACATTAGCAAATTCCCTGAAAGTTGTGGCTAGACAGACAAGAATATTAAACAGTGTCTCATGGACTAGTCTCACACTGACATTACTTTTAGTGTACAAGTTAAATTGTTACAAATATAATCAAATAATATGGCCCCAGTAAGATAGCAATGCCTCCATTTTGCAACTCAAAGCTTGAATTGAAGTGCAGTGCTACTGCTGATTACCAAAAAGATGGCCAAAATGGCAAATGGGTAAGGGTTTATGTTTAGTCAAGATGAAACAAAAACACGATTAATAATATACTCTTTTATATTTTAATTTTCATCGAAGGTGGAGACAAAAAAAATAGGTTATTGAACATCAGATGAACAAAATAAGATATTTCTTATCTAATGGCTCCCAAAAGTTTAACCAACTTTTTAATAGGAATTCAAAAAAAAATGTCAATAACTACAACAGCTATGAAACCTGACCAACATTCCAACTTGCTTATCAGAATGCCTAAAATTAGCATCAAATTATAAGTAACCATCATTATCATCTCTGAGAGAGCTTCCATATTATCCCATAGAACAGATCTTGTTCAAGGTCATCATCATCATTAAATGAATAAAAAAACAAAAATAGGTATAGTGGTATAAGCATTTAAAATATGTTATATTTGTAAACAAAGTATGTATGAAGGAACATTAAATAAAGACATTTTAGTTCCCAATGCAACATTAAATTAAATCATAATACAAGCTAAAAAACATGGATGGGGCTATTAGTTCCATGAACACTGTGATTCTAAAGAATAAGATTTATGCCTTCAAAATATTCATTTTAAATTTTACAAATTACAAGGCTGTAAATGACTTGATCCAAGCAAGTAGAAAAGGGCTAGAACTAAATTATGTTAGGTCTACTGGAGCTCAATTCGAGTATAATGGATGGTATTAAAGCTTGTCTCATTTAAATCATAAATGCTTAAGTTCACAAACCCCAAGCAAGCAACTTGATCAACAAATATATGATTGAGCAGTAAAAAGGACACCATACAATCAACTAAACAATTTGGCATGTGTTAAATATTTGAGACTTAAAACAAGCATGTGTGCATAAAATGTTTATGAACACAAATTGATGCATTAAAAAAGCATATATATACTACATTCATGAATATTAATTGATACTTTAAACAAGTATGCCTTTTCTTAACCACTAGATCATACTTAAAAGAATGTATTAAAAGGACACATCAGGTACATAAACAATCTCAGTTATCAATGTTTAGGAAAAAGGCGTTCATGAAAAAATGAAGTCAATAATAATAAAAATAACATATGCATTTTGTTAAAAATATATATAATATAATGTATTGAAGATAAACAAAGACAAGCATAAGCCAAACACGTAGAAATAATAACACAACAAAAAAACATGTACATGATGTTAGAACTATACAACTGCATAGCATTTGTGAGCTTCTAGAAAAGAATAGTTAATGACTATGGCTCAAGATAACTAAAGATAAATACTAAGGTAAAACACAGAAAACAACAAAGCCTAGTAATCACAAAATGTATATTAAATAATTAAGCTTTTATAAATACATTGTGTCCAAGAATGGAGCAATTTAACAAAAGCTAAAAAATCCAACTTCACGATTTCATTCAACATCATCTTGATTAATAAGAAAATTACATTAGCTAGCTTTTATAATAAGACCATCAAACATATCATTCACAAATCAAATAGAGATCTTGGACCACTCTATTGAACTAGCCATAATACTATGCTTCTAATTGAGAGTGGCTATTGTAGTTGAAACCAGGCACATTTTAATTTCAAGATCCGATAAAATGGCATGAGGCAAATCATCATGGAACTCAAAAATCAGACCTTAAGTTATTCATTATTAAAAGTAAATGAGCGATTTCAAACCTCATGGAACTTTTGGTTGTGAAAAGTGCAAGGCATTCCTTTCCAAAATGATATTTTGACAATGAAGTAGATTTAACAAAAAACCTTGCAATGTAAAGCCTGGCCCACTACGCACAAATTAATCAACATGAAACTAAACTAGCCCTTGTTTCCTAATCCAGACAAACAAATTACGATATGCAAAAACAAAACTCTACATAGAAAGATATTCATAATCTCGGCTCACAAGAATTACAAGACAATGTGAAGCACCGGATAGATAACAAAACATTAGAACAAAAATACCAGTATCAACTTGAGAGCAGGTAGGAAAGAGTAATCACCACTTATAATCATCATGGTCAGTAAGCTATTTAAACTCCTACATGAACAATTGCCCTGAATGAAGGAAGGCGAGAGAGAGCGAGAGAGAGAGGCAAAATCCTTCGGACTTGGAACACCTGGAGAGCACAAGCTAAGCGGTGTGGGTCGAAGGAGACACACGTCTTGGAGCTTGAAACGCCTATAAATAGTGGCATTCAGTACATGGAGATCGAGATCAACAGTGGCACCGGCGGAGGCAGACAAAATCCTAACTATAGGGCCGTTGAAGTGAGAAAATGAGAAGGGAAAGGAAGACCTTTCCGATGAAAACCATACGACTTTATAAACAACGCTTCAAAGATTGTAGTAACAAAAAAGTCATTTCTAAATATAAAAAAAAAAGAAAAAAATAAATTATGTGGGTAAATAAAATCAATCAATACATTCCTTAATAATCAACTAAAGTTTTATATAATTGTCTATAAGAATTTAAACTTATTATGTTGAATATAATAATAAATAATTTATTATATCATAATTAAAATTATTCAAATAATTTTTAGACTATGTGTGATAGTCAAAATAAAACTTTAATCCTCTTAAAAGTAAAAATAACTCTTTATTATTAAGAGAATAAAAAATGTTATAAAAAATATTTAATATCAAGTTTAATGTATTATTCAAAATCATTTATATTTATATATATACATATTATGAATAACATATAAAAAAACAAATATTATCAAAATAAAGAAAAATATACAAACAAATCATCATTTTTTATTACAAATTTTAACGATGAACATATTAGTAATTTTTGTAGTTACTCAATAAAAACTGAGTAATTAAGAAACTATGATTTAGTATGATTCAACAAAAATTTCAATACAAGATTGATGGAGGGGTATTTATTCTTCAAATGGTAATTAGATATTTAAATTGAGACAAAATGATTTTTCTTAATTTATGATAAATCAAATATTAAAAATATGTTTTTTATTTTTTATCTTTATTTACTTACAATGAAATAAATACATTTATAATGAAATGATTTTAATGTATGTATTTTTTTATTATTAATCATGATTATAATATTTGATTAAATATTTTTTTGTTTATAAATTTAGCCAATCATAAAACTATTTAAAGTGATCTATTGATTAATAGCTAATTATAGGAATAAGTTTTTTAGTATATCATAAAACTAAGATCCTATAATAAAATTTTTTTGCCAATATTTCAAAATATTAATTTTAATTCAAAAGATGAAAAAATTATAAACATTACTTTAATATATATATATATATATATATATATATATATATATATATATATATATATATATATATATATATATATATATATATATATACTTATAAAATAATTATAATATTAACCATTCTATTAATCTGTTTTTAGTACCATATTTATCAAGACTATTTGGAGCATTATTTTCAAACTTATTTTTTTTAATGAAATTGCTTCTCAAAATATTATCAAATGTTTGTTTAGCAAAGTTTAAATACATACTTTTAATTCTAAAAAAAGAAAAAAATGTCAAAAAATAAAAGATTGTTTTATCATCATAAAATAACATTAAAAAGTTTAATTCACTATTTATTAAGAGATAAAATATTTTCTAATCATTTTTTCAGTACAATTAATAACAAATTTATAAAACCCATCTAGTTCTTAATAATACTTTTTAAAATTTTTAACATAAAATTATTATAAAAAATATAATAAAAATACATAATATTTTCAATTGCCTCTGCAGTCGGAGAAGTAACGCCATGGACTGAGCATCGAATTCCCAAACACTCACTTAAGTTTTTTCGACGACCTTCTCCTTAATCCCTCCTCGAATACCTTCGTTTTTCTCTACTCCCTTAACCCTTTCTCATCCCTACGCCTTCTATATCAGAACTCATCTACCACTTTATCTATGTCTTCCTTTAGACTTCGTGTTGACGTTGCTCAGTTTTGCAGCTCTCTGTCGGTGCTTCTTTGCATCTAAACGACAACCATGAAGATTACATTATTCTTAAATGGAGTATTTTTCCATCAGTGCACACTATGTAGGCTCCAGGAGGGGGTGTAGTCCAGAAGCCGGAGGCGATCATTGATTGGCTTCAGAGCAAAATGGGATACCCAGGCCAGCTTCCTTCTGTTGACCAGATCCGCAAGATCTGTTAGCAAAACATGGTCCCTATGTGGAGCTTTCTCCTTCAAAGAGTGCGGTTGGAGTGGCGACACCTGCTGAAGGGGTGAAAGCGAGGAGGTGGTAGAAGGAAAAGGAAAGCTTGGATTTTGAGGATGGATCATCTCTAGAGGCAAAGAAAGTGGCGATAAGGGAGAGGGACCTTGCGGAGGAGGAGGCGGTGAGGTTGAGGAATGTCGTTAGGTGGCAAAGGAAGGAGTTGTGGTCCCAGATGGCAGAGGTTGAAAGAGAGCAGTCAGAGTGGAAGCGAATGGTCCACGAGAGGGCCAATGCTAGGTGAGTTGTCTATTTTTTTATTTGATTTTTAGATTAGGGGATTCTTGTAGCAGGTGGATTATACATAACTAAATGTTGGAATTTGGAGTTGGAGAAGAGGTTTTTTTGGCTTTTTGAGGTCATGAATACATTATTGTTCATGTTATTGTGCACTAAATGCATATTTCCTGAAGTTGTGTGACATTGCTAATATGTTTTCCATCGGAATGACGGCGTAATTGCTAATTACCTTTAGGTTTGTACTCGTTTAATGAATAGCTATTTCTTTTCTTTTGGTTGACATATAAGGTACAAACAAGTGACGTTTGAAGCTTATGATCAGCAATGTGATGAGGTAACTCATATATTTGTAGAGTAAAAAAAATAGCTTCATCTATATGTAAGCCAAGCAAGGGACATTAGGAGGTTGATTGCAGATAGTGCTGCTGATTCTGTAGGTGAGATCCATTCGCACAGTGAGAAAGAAGCAGTCTACACAATGGTCAAGGGTAGCAGATCATCAGACGATGTCATTTTAATTGAGACATCACGAGATAGAATCATTAGATCGGCATGCGAGTCTCTTGCAAGGCATATGATTGAAAGAATCCAAAGTACCTTCCCGGCGTATGATGGGATTGGAATGAACTCTAGTATTCAGGTAGATGCTACCAAGTTTCTTGATGACTTGGAAGGTGATGTACCTGCAGATGTAATGGATGTGATAATTGAGTTTCTTAAAAATCTTTCACAGTTACTTCAGTCAATCACTGCATAC
Organism: Vanilla planifolia; assembly: GCA_023846275.1. Taxonomy (NCBI): domain Eukaryota; kingdom Viridiplantae; phylum Streptophyta; class Magnoliopsida; order Asparagales; family Orchidaceae; genus Vanilla; species Vanilla planifolia. Next base: position 5,110,328 of record JAIUJO010000018.1, read on the forward strand.
ACATTGCACTACAACAAATTGATTCGTAGGGAGACTAAAAATATTGACATTCGAGCTGATGCAGAGCTTTTGAGGTAATTCTTTTTATCTTCAGGTCGTTATTTTATTATTTCTTTCCCCATAGGCTGAATTTATAAAAGAGTTTCTTTAGCTTTGATAATTCTTTGTTTGTTTCTCAAGTTTTGGAAGTCTTGTGAGGCAGCTAGCATACATTTATAGCTTTAAAAATACACTGGAGCATAATGGTTGTAGATAGGAAAATATTGCAAAGTTCCACGTCATTGTTGCACTCCTAATTGTTTCCTTATGGAAATCGTGTATGTGCTGTTATGGCAATTGTTTGATACTTTTTAAGAGCTATTTTTCTTTGTTGTCATATTGATATTACACTTTAATTTCATTTTTCATTGTATAACTTATGCAAAGGCCATATTGATGTCATTTAAGTGTGCTCTCATTAAAATGTACTAGTGAAACATTAACAAACTTATTTCATTTTTTTGTTTAATCTTTCTCTATTTCCATCTATAAACTCATTCAATGTACACTTATTATGAAATGTTTTTTTTACATTTGTAGTCCATGTTAACTCCTTGTGTAGCTTGTTAGCATTTGGTTATTTGGGTTTGATGATGTCAACTTAATTAAGAATTTGTTCATGAAGCATTGATATGATAGGAATAAAAAATTAACCGAGCATGAACTAAGGCAAAAAAGAGAGGTTAGAAAAGGCTCTAGAAAGGATGGTAGATAGGTTGAATATAATAATATTTTTTTATTATTAAAGAAAGTTCAGGACTATGACCAGATTTATATTCTTGCTAGAGTTGTAAAAAACTAATGTCATGGACGAATTAATGTGTAGAGCAAATGTCTTCTTAGTGCCAAATCGATGTTAGAATGGTATTATGATGAGTTTTGATAATGAAGTTTATTTCTCTTTATTTAAATTCAATTTTTTATAGTATTTTATTAAGAATAAGATTTGTGATGAATAATATATTTTATTGGCTATTGTAGGAAGTTGGATAACTTATTCATTTCAATTGCATGGTTAATCATTCCTTAAGATAAAATTAAAAATAGCATATAAAAAAATGGTTAACGAATGATTAAGGTATTTTTTGTTGTGTTTGGTGAAGTCAGTTATATCAATAAATTTTAAGAAGATAATTAAATATTACTATTTTACTAGTATAAATAATATTTAAGGATAATTATTATTTATCCATTTTTTGATTAAAAGGTTAATTTCTTTGTGAATTATTAGTTTTACTTTTTACCACAAAATATTTTATTTAATAATCAATTATGAACAACTAATTTAAAATTAAGATTTAGAATCTTTTATAGCATTTGTGAATGACATTATGCTTTGGAAATACCAAATTTATTGGTCTATCATATTAAATGGATCATCAACTATTCCATTCAGGTACAAATATAAGAATGATATAGTAACATATACTACAACTTGGGATGCAAGTTCAGCTTTACTATTTCTGGCGTATGGTGGTCCAAGGAGTGGTATAGATGCATCCTTACAAGGAACTTACAATCAATTACTTGAAAGACAAGTATGCCATCTCCTTATATGTAGAATAATATAGAGTATGCTATTGTAGTTTCCTGTTATTTCTTATATTAGAGATTACTTATGCTTATTGTTTGATATCCTATATTTGGTTATATTTCTTAAAATTTTATTTGTGATTATCTTTCAGAGGAGACCTTATAGTCATTCTCACATTCATTTGTTTTTTTTCCTTATTTGTCACTTTTTTTTAACTATAGGTATTTTTTTATTTTTTTGTGATTAATGTTTCATGTGCACCTTTTGATTTTTTTTTCATTCATAAGGTCATCCCTTTTCATATGTCATAATCATACGTACAATAAAATTTTAATTTTAGATTATTACGATAGACTGCTTAACAAAGTGATTTGGGTTATCTTATTATTTATTCTTATGGGTTCTACCACTAGCTATTTTCAAGGGATCTCACCAGTTATATTTAAAATAGGAGTTTTTTTGTGATCTTTTAACTATTGTCACCACAAGCATCTCTGTGTTCCTATTATAGAGACATTGGTAATCTTAACCTAACGAAGAAAGAATAACAAATATTTAAGCAAGTAACTTAAGAGTCCATTAAAAAATTACTTCACCATAAGTCAAATTAAGTCTTTTTTGAAATTACTATAATAATTCAAGAAATACATGTTCGTTGGCTGAATCATAAATATCAACTATTCTGACAAATATGGTACTTGCGAAGAAGAGGGGACTTTTGCCCTTGAGTGATTTTCATAATGATCCATGGCAAAACAGTTTAGATAGTTTGGTAAGCAAATTATAGTTTAGTGAAAAAATGCCTAAATTTAGGGAATGTATGATGAACAAGGGTAAGGGATATATTTATTGAATACTATAACTATAAGATTTTTACCTTCTAATTAGAAATATTACCAAGTGATATAATTAATTGTCCCTTTTCTTAATAAAGCATGTTTGCAAAGCACTAATTCCATTTAATCTTTTATAACAAAAAAGACAATATACATTTAATCAAGATTAGCTTACAAACTACAAACAAAGATCAAGTAAAAAAAGCCTAACAACCCTTAATGATTATGTTATACTCAATAATTTGATGTTGAGGTACCCATATATTTTATGTATTATGTGATCATGTAATATTACATATAATCTTTTTTTTATATAATATTTTAATGAAAACATATGAGAGATTAAAAAAAGGAGCTTGGTTAAGAGCCAAAAACTTTAATTCCTATGAAATTAGTGAAATACCACTACGACTAATACAACAATCTCTACTTCTCCAAGTTTGTTGTTCAAAAAAACCAAAGAAATTAAAAAAGAAAAATAGCAAAAGACAAATTCTAAGCTTTCATTTGTGTTCTTCTTGGCACAATAAATATTATACATGTATCTACTAAATAGAGGAAACTATACTATTAGCTACAACAAACACAATCACAATTCAAGTAGCATATCCCTAATAAAATTCTTCTCCATGCAGCACTTGATTCAATTACTACTAGCTCATTATGCCAAGCTTCCCTCATTGCTTTGCAAGCTTTCACTTTGGTAGAAAAGAAGGGCAAAGAAAATATCCTTATGCTAGGATGGAGATATGCAATGTTTTCTCCTCAAAAGACTTCATGAGTCAACATAAGGTCAAGTAATTTTAAAAAGAGGGAGAATGAATATTTCAAGAGGAAGCTTGAAGAAGATGTTTGTGGTTGTGAGAGTGTATATTTGAGGTGGTTTTGACACTCAATGCTTAAAGTAAATTATCATCTTGAGGGTATGTTTTAGTTTTTAACTGAAGTTCTTAAGGCTTAGTCCTTGAGGAGAAGGAACGTCATGCAAGACATTGCTACAAAGGATGGTTTTCGAGGTGACTAAGACAAACCTCAAGGAGTGTCCTTAAGTGTAGTCAAGGCAAGGCTTTCTGGACATATTTTCGTTGAATTTTGGTCAACTTATGATCTAGAAAATTTTAGAGAATTTTTCTTGCTTCCCATTGCTTTTTGGAATATCAAATTTCAATATTTGTAGACTTTATGCTCCATTTACTGTAACTGTGCAAGAGTTTTGTAGATAAGCATGAATTTGAAACCTGACTGCATCAAACCAAGGTTTGGTTGATTTCTTTTTTAAAATGTTTGCATTTAAATATATTTAGTTCCTAATATTTTAAGATTCGAATTATAATGTGCATCTCTTATTTCCTAATGTTCCAAGGACTCAGTTAATATAATGGGAACATTAGGTAATGTTTTAGTATTGATATGACTTGCTCGATACATGAACACAACATGTGGCTACGGTCCAAGAGTTTTGAGGGTACCTACTCCGTATAAGAGATGGTTTGGCCTTGAAATTATTGTTAAGAGTTTGAGGATCTGTTTTATAAGTCGATTGCTTTAAGTATTTCTTTAATTAAAAGGTTAGAGTTTTTTTTATATATCTTGTTTACATCATGTTTCCTTGTTCTTCTCACTAGTTTTTTGTTGTGCCACTTGAAAATTTTTTTTTTGGAACAAGTCATTCCATGTCTTATGTTGGTTCTGATAATATCATAAAATGTTTATTCATTTTGAAGTACAACATCATAAATGTTATTTTCGAAAAGTTTATTACAAATTACTCAAAGACAATTGATCACTGGTAATCTCTGTTTAAATGTCATTGAATTTTTATAGTAGCTAAATTTGCTAGTCCAATTGTTCTTTAGCTGTAGCATTCATGGTGGTTCATGAAGGCTTTAAACAATTGATTGCATTCATTTAATTATATCTAGAACTTTACAATTGATCATACAAACTGATGTGGCGTTGTTCTTTTAATGCATCTCTTTAACGGGGCTTTTTGTGATCATTCACTTTCCTGTATTATACTAACAAGAAGCATCAGCCTTCTGGGACCTTCAACCAGCATCCGCACAAGAACATGCGACAAGGAAGATCATTCCAGCTCGCAATTCTGTGGCAAATGTTTCATCAAGTTCTATGGATCTCATAGAGAAAGAGCTATGCACTTTCAATCAGATCCTGGATAATAGATTATATATGATGCCATCAACACCACAAGTTTGTCATTAATCTATATCTTTTTATGTTAATTTTACTTTAGTGTTAATCATTTATGTGCTATGAGTTGCCAAAATATTTTTTCATGTTCATCAAGGTAAATAGAAAAGTCATTCTATTTTGTTCTTAGAAGAGACATCCCAATAGATCATTATAATTTTTTATTTATTCACCTTTTTAATTATCATTAAAGCCATGGGATACTTGGATTCATGTCATTTGGTAAAATGGGTTTTCTATTAAATAATTTTTATAATTTTTTAATTAATTCTTGTTCTTATTGCTTCTTGGGTGCTTTCTTTGTGAATAGTCTCTTCTTGAGTCTATGGGCTCTGCTACAGCTACTAGTCCTGAAGCACACGTAGCTACTAAAAAAAGTGCTTTTTTAATTACAGCAGAGCTAGAGCTCGAGCTGGAGATCCATCAGCAATACCTTCTATATGCCGTATCTCTTCAATATTATTCTGGTACCTTCTGAATGTTCTGATTTAGGTAATAATCTTTTTTGCTAGATGTGATCCTAACTTTTCTCCCTATGTTTGATTTCTTCTTTATCTTTTAAAATTTTAATTTCCATATCTATTATTCAAAAGAAAAAGGGAGGCCTCAGGTTATAATCTTAAGCACAAACTAACTAATGATATTAATTAGTGTTTAATATCTTGAAGGTTTGGAAGAAATAGATGATGCCTTGACATCTGTTTTTGGGGTAATGGACATCTGCATAAAACCTCAATGTTCAATAAGAATATGAAAGGTATAATTTTGCTTTGATTTAGTGTTAGGTTTTATTTTTAAAAACATTAAGATTGAAAGTATACATACTTGCCTAAAATTCTCAAGGAACATTACATGCTTTTTAACTTTTTGAGTTGAGGAACCCGATCATGGATCGGGGATGGATATAATCAAAGATTTTGGCTCAACTATCTAAAAGTTTTTCATGCATTTTGTTCATTATTCAATAATCTTATTTTGTTGATAATATTTATAAAAAAAATTATTTTAGAGCTAAAAACTTATTCTTCTAATTTTTTGAATCAAAAAATTCCTTAATCGCATAATTTACCTCTCCCTTATTGTTTGTTTTACTTCATATTTTATAACAATGATCACTTATTTCTCTATGGTTTGAATACCCATTGCTTTGGATTATGAAAATGAAAATTACGAATTACGAATTGAATGCTTTAAAAGGACAATGACAGCAGGTGTGCAGGATGAAAATGAAAATTACGAATTGAATGCTTTAAAAGGAACTTTCGATATGTACTTGGTTTGCAAGCCTTTCTTTGTGGACGTTATTCCACTTGTGGACGTATACAAGGTAATCGGAGACATGTTGAAGGAGATGACTGTCAAGGAAGTTTTGGGCCTGACAAGCATGGAACTCTGTTACGCCCATGATTAGATGTGCTCGAAGGGCGTCGTTAATTGATCACGTGCCGACGTCATCCTCAGGGTGATCTGCTCCTCCGATATCCTTCTCGCTATCTTTTTGTTCATTTTCTCCCCAAAGCACGGCTTTGACACTAGTGACGTCACGATAGCTTATGCCCACCCTGGAGCTTCCATATGTCTTGATACCGTGGCTTCTCTCATGTTCCTGCTTTCCGACTGGCCGATGATCTTCCTTCTTGAATTTAAGAAACTGGGCAAGTGGGGTTTGCTTCTTGCCCAACTCATTCTCAAAATAAGAAGAAGATTGTGGCGTGAAAGAAGCTGGAGGCCATCAGAGACGCCACAACTCAACATGATCACCAACTACTTCAGGAATGTAACAATAAAACAAAAGGAACATGTATCACCAGACAATCTGAAGAACAAGAGAATAAACAAATGGGCATGCAGAATAGAATCCAAGCTTAAACGACCCATTAGAGCATTTCAGGAGGCAACGACATTGTTCCCAAGCTGGACAAGTGGCTTTTCATCCTAAACTACGTATTCACAGAAGTTAGTAAAGGCAATCAACTTCTTCTAGAGCACGTCACTTCACATGATCAGAAATGCTTACAAATATCGTGGGGGCAGTTAAATAATAAGGCAGAGCTTGCTGCACTCCGGCAAGTCGATGCCCCAGTATGGGTTGTCCCTGCATTCCTTAATTTGACAGAAGGCTTGCCAACTGATCAACAAGTTCTTGTGTGGCACATTGAGACACAGCTATGCTACCACTGGAAGCCCCAGGAGCTACACCCATTGTATCATCCTCATGAAACTCAACCACAGTCTAAGGGGTTAAGAGCACAGAAGAGCACTTGTTGCGGGATGCAGGCATGCAAGTGCCTGTCCGACTATATGTTGTATCTGGTGTTGATGCGACCAGAGATAGTGGCAACCATGGGAGGAGCGAGCCCGCTGATTTACTGGTACGCTTGCTATGATATGGTATAGTTCATCGAACGGCATCAAGAGGATTTGACGTCAACTGTGAACAGCGATGATGAGGTTGAGGGGAAGGCGTGTAGGCTGATGCTGACAAAACCTATAAAATGGATCACATACCCATCTCTATTTCAGTGACAAAAAAATCTTATATTTCAGGAAAGAATAAAAAAAAATATTTTTTTACTCTTTATATTCAAGTTGTTGTATTAATTTAAAGTTAACAAAGGATAAATATAAACAAAAATAGTAATAGTTGTTCAAAATTTATTTTATAATTTTTTTCTCATTCAATATAAGTAATCTCAACAATTGTTCTATTCTTCTTTTTTTACAATTTTATTTTATTTTGGTACTTTTCTAATAAACAATTGCTTATGAATTTCATGTTTCTGTGCAAAAACTCAAATTCTTTAGATAAAAAGTTTTGTTCTATATTAATTCAAATAATTTTTATATTTAACCAATTTTTATTTTTAGAAGACCTTTAAATTCCTTATATTTTTAAAATACCTTTAATTTATGAACAACAAAAGATATCCAACTCATACAAATATGGTCATAACTAAATAATAAATAATATCTATTGTTATTTTGAAATAAAATATTCATTTATTAAAATATCAACATGAACTAACTCAAGAGACTACGTAACTTTCTAAAACTTAAGAATGATGGCAATTGGTGCTTATCAAAAATATAACTTTCTCAAATATAATCAACATTAAAAATAAAAAAAATATCATTCAATATTTTTTATTTTATAACTTAAATCTAACCAAATATAAAAAATCATTCTAATAATATCACAACTAAGATTTATTCTTAATCTCTACTAAAAATTCTTAATTACCCTAAAACCTAATCAAAGAACCACTAGAAGAAACCCATTTGTTAATGACTCGAATCAATGACAAACTTTCAAATTTCAAGTAAAAGAGTGGCATGGTGTCCTTTGGAGAGACATGACTATTTAGAGGGAGTTGGAGAGTTGATAAGTGATAGGGATAGAAATTGCTTTCTCCTAGAGTTTAAAGAAAGGAGGGTAAGAGGAGGTGCTATTGAAGCATTTGGGATAGCAAAATAAAGGAATCACAAAAGAGATCTAAAATTTCGGAGAAATATTATAACAACTACTATAAATTGGGAAGTAGAAGATTGATATAAATTTTAAGATCAAATCTTTGGTGTTACCACTACAAATAGAAATAGTGGTAAGCAATATTGTGCATCATAAGTGCATTTTTATGATGTATTGGTGGTCCTTCTTAGCATTACCAACTTGTCAAATTGTTGTTTTTTAAATCCAATCATATGAGTTAGGTTTTAATTCTAATTAAAACCAAATAAATGATATATTTTTATTTTTAAATTTGTGTTCGTACAACTATTGCAATATGAATAAAATATAAGCACTAAAATATGACCCATATCCTTGTTTTCATAATAGTGTTATGCATTAATAAAACTTTCCTAATACAAGAATTCTAAGACAAATTAAATGCAAAAAAATCCATGACCTCTTACTTATCCCCTGAAGTCTCATGACGTGCTTAAGATTTTACCTAAAATTATTAACACCAAAGAAAAACTACGCACATGAAATTAGCTTAATAAACAAAAACTATATAGCATACATCTTTGGCTTATGCCACATTTTTGGTCAAGTAAAGTATTATAGCATTTACAAAATATTAAAATTAATAACGTAAACAAACATAGGAAAGAATACTCTCACTATATGTAATGAAATAGTATCCCTTTTTTTAATTTTAATATTTCAAAGGATCAATTTATCTTTTTTCTTAATCATCAATGTTCTCTTGACTTTAAGTTTAAAATTCCATGGAGCCTTAGCAACACCTTATGATGAAACAACAAACTAAAAGTGCACTCCAGTGAGCCTCATTCTATTAGAGTAGCATTCATTAATCAATTTCAAATGAAAATTTACATTTCTATTTTAAGGAATTGCATATTAAATTTAGGATGCACATTTGAGAGGCCCTGTTTTACCTAAGTAACACCCTTGAGTCATTTTCATATATGATTTGTTTTCTTTGTGAGGAATCTCATAATAATTCTTTTATAATTTCATAGTTATTTTAATGATGATGTCTCAATTTTTTATAAATATAACTCATATAATACCAAAACATATGAAACATCCCATAATAGTTTTAAGAATGTCAATACTAACATGTGAAATAAAACATGATAATCTCAACTATGACTAACAAACATGGTTTACATCCAAGCAAATAGTCACCCATGAAACAATTTGCTTAAACTTGAATATATTTTACAAACATGTCACTCATAGTAATATGTCATACATGTAATGCATGTGGAACTATGTGAACCAATAATCTTTTCTTTTTTAAATCCAAACTAAAAGTAACAAAACAACATCCACCAATACATCATAATAATGCACCTATGATACACAACATTGGTGACTAATTTTCTGTTGTAATAGTCACACCAAACAATCTGATTTGTATTCATGAAGCCTTCACTAGCTTAATTCATTATCTTTGTTGATTGACTAGTTGCTATTGGAGTTTTTTCAAAATCCTCCCCTTTATCCAAGTAATTGATTTATCTCTCTTTCTTCCTGTCTCTTGTATGATAACATCACAAATATTTAATTTTTGCTTTTACTTTGCTTTTGGCATGGCCCCAATTTTTTTCTCAAACATTTTCACAAAATTCACTTTTTCTCCACTCCCCACCAAAATTTCTCACAGTGTCTCTCTTTGTTTCCCAAAACTTTGCTATAATAATTCACTCTCTTCCCTCTCTCTCTCCTCTATTTTTTCCTTTTTCATTTTTTTCCTTTTGGTCAACACTCTTCCTTGCTCCCATATGCTTCTAATGCATACATGTCATTATGTTTCCTTTTCTCTCTCTCTCTCTCTCATATTCTTTTTGCTTTAATGTCTCTCTTTTTTGTTTTCACTTGATGCTTCCCCCTTTCTCTCTCATAATCTCTTCTCTTCTAATGGAGACCCTCCTAATAGTTCCCTTCTCTTTACTCCTCTTTCTCACTTGATGGTCTTTCTCTTCCCTCTTGACTTCTCCATAAGTAGCAGGGCCTTTCTTTCTATAATAAGCTTCATTATAATTTCTAAGATATTGTTTATGATAGATTTATAATATTTGAAATTTTGTGTTTGATTAAAATAAATTTGTAGAGAGTAGAATCATAAATAATAAAAGGTAAATCATGCTAAGCTAGATTATAATTTTAAGAATTTTAGCATTATTATAATTAGCTTGATAAAAGATAGAATGATAGATAATAAAATATTGGAATGATAAAATATTAATTTCGATGGTTATAGTTTCTACTAGCTTCTTATGCCATTTGGCATAGTGGTAGAAGTACATTTCAATGATAATTATTTGGTTGAAATAGATGTGACTTAGTTAATTAAATAAAAGAATTATTTTTTTTATTTTACATGCACTTAATCAAATCGCCTACATGTTTTTCCTTAATCAAATAAATTATGAAATTAATAATGATGGACTTTAGCATACTAATAAAATCTGATGGAAGAGAATTTGGGTTGGAGTCTATATGAGTGAAGGTAACTAAGAACTTGAGTGTGTGAAGGTTATCAAAGAGCTGAGTAGCATCATCAAGAACCATTAGGAGGAGGTGACCAATAGAGTTTAAAAATTTGAGATGGGCATCGTTACTATACTGCGATTTTCATTTAGCAAAGGAGAAAGAGTGAAGAAGACACTTGGGTATAGAGAGAAAATTATAAGAAAGAAGGAGAAGTTGTGAAACTTCAGAAAAAATCCTTGTGTTAGGTCGAGGAAGAGATAGAAAATAAGTGGAGAAGAAGAAAGACTACAAAAGGAAAATAACAATGGAAAATAAGTAACAAAGAAGAGTTTAAGTATTTAAATATATTTTTTGTTAAATTTACTTTGATTTATGCAAATAAAAATAATAATTATTTTTGTGTAAGAACTGGGTTAAATTAATTATGATGTAGTATGAAATAAATTGATGGTGACTTGAAGTGAACTCAAGAGATAAAAGCTAAGAGATATAAGTTATTAATGTGTATTCTATGTATGTTGATCTATATTATATGATACGATTAGTTTAAAATCATAAGTAATAAGGGATCAAAATGCTCTAATAAAAGATGGCATGAGACAATCATATTAAACAAAATTCGGAGTTGTACTAGTATGAGAAGAATTTATGTTATAGGTTGTGATATCAAGTTCATCACATAAGGAAGATATGAGTGTTGTACTTGTGCAATGTGTTGAGTTGTCAGGTTCACTATACGAAGGCAATATGGGTATTGACATTGTATGATGTAATTAAGGTAAAATATATGATTGTGTTTATATAATTATAATGATTGTATTAGATGATTCTCTAGGTTAAAGTTCAAGTAATGAGAATCATATAAGTATGATGCTTGGAATAATATTGGATGAAAGAAATAGTGATTTAATTGAAGCATGAGACAAGTTTGTTAGAAGGACCGATAAAGAATTTTAGATGAAATCTCATAAAATATGACTAAGTTGATCATACTGCATGATTAGTCAAAGCTATTGACAAAATAGTTAATTCTTGAGAGATAAGAGACTATAGTCAAACTTGTATGTTGTGTATCATTATAAGTGATGATGTATTAGGGTGGATTAAGAGTAGAAACATATGGTAAAGAGATCATTCTGTCTGGAAAGAGGAACAATGAGTTGTACTTTACAATGGGAGCATCATAGTAATATGAATGATTAACAAGCTAGTAGGGCAAAGAGAGAGAGAGAGAGTAAAAATCATATAGTACAATGTTATGGGAAGTACAGTGTGTTTAATGGGAAATATCAATTATGTTAAAATATGGTATCTTTGTATAATATGATCCCAGTGATCAAAGTGCATGTTCAAAAATGACATAAATAATAAAGTGCTAATTTTGTGAATTAGATGATACAATTGAGAGATTATAAAAGTTCAATATAATTCAAAATGCTTATTTTTATAGATCTTATGATACAATAAAGAAACCATATAGCTACATTCCAAGACAACAACTCAAGTGTTTATAAGAAATTAATATCATTTTAATTATTTGCTAAACATAAGACATATATGATATATCTTGATCAATACATATACATGATATTATAGAAAATCATGAAAAGAATAAGATTAGAAAAGGAAATCAACTCATCGATTTAAGTATATAAACTTGATAACTATGGTACAAATACACTAGTAAATTAATTTATAATTTATCTATAAAATGACATAATTTTAGATATCTTTTAATAGGGATTATAAGTATTGAAATTTTTTTATTTCATTTTTTATACTTTATTTATCATAGGTAAATCTAAAAACTGTGATATAAATACACTAGTAAAAAATTTTTATGTAATTTAAAAAATTACATATTTTCAGGTTATCTTTTTGAAAAGCATCAATAACGTAGGAGCGTCTAATATTAGCTTACAAACATACATCAATGAGCATCACAACATTTTCATAAGCTTATCGATGTAAAATTTGTTGAAATTTGCTTAAAAAATACTTAAAAAATTGCAGTTTTTTAATATTTTAATTTTTATTTTTTAAAAAATTATTGATGAACCTTTAACATCCTTATAAAAAGGGATATTCGCTATGTTGAAGAGAAAAAATGATGGAATTAAATTTCTTTTATTTGTATACTTTAACATTTGTGAACAAAGTGTGTGCACGTAATTCTTGTTAGAGAGATTCTAACTTCCCTTATGAGGGACAAGGATCAAATGTGCGAGAAATTTCATCAAGAGAGCCAACAATAAAACCCTTATAAAAGACTAATAAAATATGGGATAACTTCCGTCAGAATAGTTGATAACCTAACAAATTCTTATTTCCATCAACACCCACATCATGATAAAAAGGTACCTTCTTTGAGTCACTTTTATTTTTTAGATAATAATTTAAAGTTTTAATTATTATTTTATATTAAAAAACTTCAAGTAGAGTTTATCTTAAATTCTCTATTTTATATGTATGAAATTAAATGTAATAAAAATCATCTTATAATATATTATGCTTAACACTTAAAATATTACCACTTACTCAACTAAATAATCAACGTAACAACTTTGAAATACTAATATTTAAACAGTTTTAAAGTATCGTACACATCATCTAATCCTATTTTTTCATATTTCTTAATAATTTATTAACCATCTCTAATATTATAGACTCCAAATTAGACCATGATAACAATCTAAATCTATTATACATCATCAAACATATTATAATATGTTTTATAAAAATGTAGTAATTATGTAATTATTTTCTTAATTTATCATATTGTTACAATATGTTGCTATATGACATATTATTCATATGTTATTCTTTTATAACATTATATAACAAGGACATTGACATGTAATATAAAACAAATCCTATAAATTAATGGATAAAAATTGTTTAGAAGTAATATTTGACATGCTTTATTATCAAAAAAGAAAATGAAGGAGAATGAGTGAAATACCTCCTAAATATATTATCCTCAAATATTCATGCACTATATTATGACCTCACATATAATAAATATGCATGATATAAGACAATGATAATTCATTTATATCTATACATATTCCTCTTCACATGATAATAAATAGAATAAACTGTGGTTAGGATAAATCTATAAAATTATATTATATATAATATAGGGTAAGAATAACCCATTTAAATGTACATGGGTCTACTATACAGGACATAAGGTGAGTTTGTCCATCTATGTCTATATAATTTTATTTTATATGATATTAAGTGAGGATATCATATCTATATCAACATGATTCTATTATAAATGATATGCGAGGATGAAAGCTTATTATGGTGAGGATATTCTATTATGACATCTATATTATTGTCATTGATTTTAGAGAATAACGATCTAACGTGAATGGACTTTCAGATAAGTCTAAATGTATTAGAAATGAAAGGAATGAAGAAATAATGAACTTATCTTTAAGTGTTACAAAATGTAACAAATAAGAAATATGAAAATAAAAAAATATATGTATAGATGTTCATTATTTTTGTTAAATTTGTTAGCTTTTCTATATAATAACATTTTATTATGGGTATGTTTTTCAATTATTATGAAAAAATTATATCTTTTTATTATATCATTATTTTTATATATTATTATTTTATTTGTTTGCTTATTAAACTCTTTAAAGTCTTACTAGTATTTATATCATAAGCAATGTATCAATTATGTTATGAGATGTAAATTTGGATGTTATAAATAAGAATTTTACTTATTAGCTAGTACAATGATTCTCTTAAGCATTTTTATATAAAATTAGTATTGTTTTTTATTTTGGATTGGATGGTTATACATATTTTTGTAATAGATCACTTATTTATATTGATATTTATTTAGTCCATCTAGTTAAATGATTAGTATTTTTGGAATTTAATATATATATATATATGTATACATTTTCTTGTATTATCTTTCTCACCCAATGTGATGAACAATATAAAGGATTAGAGAATTTTCAAGAAGCTCTTTAGGGAACAAACGGCTAATGTTTTGGAAAGGAAAGTTGGGAAGTAACTTTAGGAGTTAAATAGTTGTCATTCTAGTTTAACAAGAGAGGACTTTCAACTTGATTGGCAAATTAGAGTTCTACTATTATTTCTCACTTGAGATTCAATTTTTTTTCTCAATTTTTATATTTAAATTCTTATTTAATATACTCAAAATGATACCTAATATAGTAATATAGGTGGGATTTGACAGTGTTAAGGGTTGGATGCTAATCACAATGCTGTAGACATCATCGACAATAAGGTAAGATCCTTCAATAATAATGATGTTGACGTTTAGGCATCTATTCTAATAAACAAGAGTTTCAGATATTATAATTTATATTGTTAATTTTTACATTATGTCTAGTATATACTACTCATCAAGCAATCATTATGCCAATATCGTATGGAAGACGGTAGCTGGGAATGCAGAATGGAACGGAACAGTGCCAAATCAGTCTGCAAGGAAAGCTGAACGGAATGGAACAGTATGAAATCAAGCCATAGGGAAAGCTGAACGAAAACCAAGTGATCAAATCTTGGTCGAGGAAGGGGGGAGACAACCCTAGACAGCTCGAGAGTCATACGAACCTAAAATCTTATAGAGAGCAACGACAACGTAAATTGGGTGATATGGGACTAAACTCTCATCTAATTGTCCAAGAAAGCGGAAGGGCAGGCACGATCGGGTGGCTCAGGTTAATGAAGGCAAAATGGCAGGTGCGACCTGACAGCTAAGGTCAATCAGGGTAAAATGCCGCAAGTAAACACAGTAAAATGCCAAACAAAAGGTTCGAACCCGAGCCAAATGTGCGAGATGATGCGTAACCACTGTAGTAAGTTTCTAATTCATGTTGTTTCTGGACACACTATTTTAATACAATTTAGAACACCTACGTGCGATCTAATGGCCTAGATCAAGGATGCCAACGACCAGGATTGATCTCGAATGGTAAAATTGGGATTCAATCAGAAACGTCCATTTTAGGATCCAAATTAAATGGTGAATGCTATGTGACCATTACCTGTGTATATTTTTGACATAAAATTATTTTTAGATATTTTCTAAAACTTTTTAAAAATAATTTTTAAATTAGTTTCTTAAATGTTTTTATAATAAACTAGAACTTTATTCTTAATTATTTATTTTCCTCTTACTGAACCACATCTCATATACACTAAAAACAATACATAATAATACCATAATAAACTTTGATAAAATAAAGTGAATATTGTTGAATACTTTTCAAAAAAAATTTCAATGAATATTGTTCTTCTTATCAACTCAATCAATAAATTTAAATTTTTATATGCTTTTAAAAGGTAAAGTAACACATATAAAAAAGAACTACATATTATTGTAGTGAATATAAATTCTTTATGAATAAATTTCTAAAAAAATTGTTTCCTTAACATAGCTTATATTAAACATTTATTTTCAAGTTTGAACCATTTACTATAGACTCGTTAAGTCTTTTGTACAAATGCTGCTAATTTTTAGTGTGCACATTTTCATGCTTCCTTTTATGTTTATATAAAGTTTTTAAATCTTTATAATATTTTAAGAAATTTTAAACTGTCTTTGTGTGTGTATATGTTATATGTTAGATATGTTTATTGTCAGATATGTAAAATCTTATTGATGTAAAAATTAAAATTGAAAAATAATCATTATCAAAATTAAAAGAATAATAAGATAAACTTAAACAAGACATCAGTGAACAAATTTATAAAATTTATGATGGAAACCTTTTAGAACGCAAAAACATATGCTTAAGATAGGACAAAGAAAATTTTCCACTACAACACAAGTTTACAACATCAATGTATCCAAAAAAAAAAACCTTTGTTTGTATGCTTATTTTTGTATTCTTATATCTTTCACAAAAAAAAACTCGCTACTGTTTAATGTTCTAACCTTCCTTTTAATGTACGCATGTTGCTAGTATTTATTGTTCACATCCACATCCTTCCATTTATGTTTATATATGGCTTTTAAATCTTAATAATATTTTAAAAAAATTTCAACTCTTCTTTTGTGTGTTTGTGTGTGTGTATATATATACAATATTATGATGTGCACGAGTATATATTTGCACACACATATTTGTTTATAATTAAATGTGTAAAATCTTATTGTTATGAAAAATAGAATTGAGAGGTGATCATTATCAAAATGCAAAGAATAATAAGATAATCTTAAACAAGACAAAAGTAAATCAAATTATAAAATTTATGATGAAAATATTTTAGAAAGTGCAAACTAATGCTTAAGACAGATCAAATAAAAACTTCAACAACAACATAATTTTATAAAATGTATTAAATGTGTCAAATACAAAAAATCTTTTTTTTATGTTTCTTTTTGTATTCTTATATCTTTCACCAATATCCATATCATTTCATTAAATTTGTGACATTTATGTAGCAAAGAAATTTCTTTTAGAGGTTGGTATATCTCAAAAAGCGTGCCCATCCGCTCTCCTGCCCGCTTTTTAAAATTCCTTCTCAGAATGCTCAATTTGTACTTCCATGTCAAAATGAGCCCTATTAAAATATGAATGAACCATTTTGCACATCCCAACAGTTCGTTATTCAATTTATTAAACATTCTCTGCACGGTTTGTTGTTTTAATCATAAAAAAAACAAAGAAAAGATTGGGCCGTACGAAAAGCGAAAGCGACGGCTCTTTTGCGGAAGCCATAACCTTTGTATTTTCCCTATGGCAGTAACCCCATTTGGCCTTTCTCCACATGGGAAGCCGCACTGAAATACACGTATCAAATTCTTAATACTACTCAATTGGCGTTCTGCAAAATTCTCACGTTTAGTCTTTTTGCCGAACGAGCGGACGCTAACTGTTGAAAAAAAATAAGTTAATAGTAAATAATTATTAAAATAAAACTTACATTTAATTGGTGTAAATTGAAAATTACGAGATGATTTGGCGACGTGCAGATGTTGCTTTGATATGGTGACCATTCGATGTGACGTTTCGAGGCTGATTCAGTCGTTTTTGACGTATAGTGGTTGTTCAGTCAATAAGCACAACTTCTGCCCCTACTTTT
The DNA here is from genome assembly GCA_023846275.1 of Vanilla planifolia. Taxonomy (NCBI): domain Eukaryota; kingdom Viridiplantae; phylum Streptophyta; class Magnoliopsida; order Asparagales; family Orchidaceae; genus Vanilla; species Vanilla planifolia. The sequence continues at coordinate 5,128,002 of JAIUJO010000018.1, forward strand.
TATTTCACAAAAAGACCACGTGCCCTGAAATGAATGCATCTGTGGAGCATTTTACGGAAAAATTATATATTTTTTCTATTATTGCTTTTGAAACGGCTTTTTATAGTTTATTTTGAAAACTAAAGTAAAAAGGTTGTACCCGAATGATAAACAGAGAAAAAAAATTATTAGAATATGAGATTTTGAAATACATTATAAGAAAATGAAATTAGCTAAAACAAAACTCATGAGATGAACATTATTTTGTTAGAGTTCGGAAACTTGATCTCGGTCTAATACGTGTTGTTTCTTTGATTGGTTAAAAGCGTTCAAATATTATTATGAAAATGAAAAATTATATTTCAATTTGTCATATGATTTTTTATTATTTGATGTCTATGATGAAAAATGAAGGATTATATGACTAGCTTATCATATGACATGTCAAAAAATATGCATATTCATCTATTAATAATGGTGTTGATGGGTTGATGATTCATCTTGCTCTTTTTCTAAGTGTAATCCTCAAGTGAGAGCTATTCAAATTTGACATTACCATTATCTTGTATACTCAAAATCAACAAGTTCTCTATTAGGGCCTTAGATAAGATACTTGGAAGTGAAAAATACTCAACTTGGTTTTCTCTTAAACCATTCATAATGATCACACCATTAACCTTCTTTTAAAGGATGACCTTGATAGTTATCAAGAGTCATCAGATCCCATAATGTTCTTTAGGTGATGATTCCTCCAAAATTTGATGCATAGCAAGTTGTAGTTGAATCCACATCTTAAGTAGTTCGAATGAAAAGATGGCTACTTCTCCAATGGCCATATTTGTGTTTTTTGAAGATCAACTAAGTTGGTACCAAAACAAAAATCACGGCACTGTATCACAATGGTCTTATGAAGCGAGATGCTTGTTGATATTCCTATTAGAGTTGACCTCGACATGATGAACGAGCATGAGGCCTTCTTTTCTTAAAGCCAATACAAGGAGAAAACATGTCTAAAACAAGTTAGAGTGCTACTATGACTAAAGAGGAAGAGGATCCAAAGAAGTGAAATGTACCTATTTTGGATGCAATTGTGCTAACTAAATGGGATACAAATGAAAATAATGTTATTATGGTCTACATTGCAAGTTACCAATTATTTAATTAATTTTTTTATTCAAAGAGTATTATTAATCATTTTGAGCAAAAAAGTAAAAAAAAATTATCCATTTGTTTAATCTATTGCTTAGAAGAAGAGAATTAAGTCATTGGGTTCTACTCTTGAGAAATGGGAAGAACTTGGACTAAGTCAACGACTAATGTCCAAAGCCAAAATGTCAAACTCTTTACTTGTTGTGAGTGGTTAAGTAATGTCACCTCGCATTTTATTTTTTTGAAGTATCAACCCATATTTTCAATTTATGTCAGTTAAAATAAGTTTTGTTCTAAAAAACTTTATATTTTAAAATAATAGCCTTGTATATATAACCAGAATCATTCTCATTATTGTTATTGTAAGACTATTCATATATATGCCACTTTACCTTGATGTATGCTAGAGGATGTTTCTTGTCCAATGATTTTAACCTTAAGATATTGCCTTATGATCACTACCTACTTTTTTTTGTCTTGGACATTATGAGGCAACAAATTTTTACTTAGTTTAACTTAAAACTACGTTGCATCATTGTCATAACCTGAATTTATTATGTTAATGAATTAATCATCTTTGGTCATCATTCACAAATCAAAGTAGATTATTTTCTAAAATTCATTTTTACAACTTAAAATTATGATTTTACATATATAAAAAAAATAGTTTTCTCCTTTTTCCTATGTGATTATTGATCCTTACAGTCCTCAATCTAGAAGTATAACAATACACTACTTGTGTTATGCACTACTCCATTTAATATTAATTAAGGGCATTAATATACTCCAAAATACCAAATTATTGAGTAAATAAATAAAGTAAGAAACAAAAACCTTGAGGGCACCATGTAAAATAGAGATGATGAAAAACATTACAAATTAAAATATTAAATTCAATTAAATAATTGTATAAATAATTATGCCCATTTCTTAAAGCTATTATTCAAAAATAAAAGTTGAAATAGCTTTTTCATACAATATCTGACATACATACGAAACACCTCATAGAGTTCTCAAAAGAAAGCATCTCCTCACATAAAGGATCTAATGTTATAACTTCTAGGAATCCTAAACTCTATAAATATCTCATTCTTAATCTATAATATAAGCATGTATAAGTATAATATATATAAAAAATAAAGTATTATATTTAAGTAGTAAAGTAGTGCAAAATTGTGATATATAGCAAACAAATAAATATTAAGCAATAAATAAGAATGTATGATAAAAAAATATTAAATATGTTGAATTTTTGCATATGAGCTTGTATGTTCTATAATCAAGTATATATATAATTATCATATAATACTAATATTATTTAGTAGTAATATTATCTCTTTCATTTCTTATTTTTTAATTTTTATTTTTTCATATTTTTATTTTTATTCTTTTCTTTCTTTATTAAGTCGTTGTTTTATATGACTACTATCCATACTTCATAAGATTCTACATTATGTTATATCTATGTGGTATTAATAATATCACATGACCTCTATCGATAATTAGCCAAGCCATCAAAGTATACCTCTTACCACCACTGGCCTTCACTGAAATACTAATAGAAATTGGTCTTTACTCTTTGTTACCTAGTATTGAAGTGCTCACAAAAACAAAAATGAGGTCAAATATCAATTCTAACATGGAATCACCCTTTAACATTGTTAGGTATGAAGTAATAACGATAGTGAGATCTCTGTCAATTATGCCCCTCATTTTAAGCACCAATAATAACTAGCGATGAAGTCATAGATAAAGTCATATTGATCAATTATGAGATAAAATCATAGATAAAATTTTATCTTCTAATTTTCACATTTCAAATATGCCCGTCATTTTAAGTACCAATAATAATAAGAGATAAAGTCATATTGATCAATTATGAGATAAAGTCATAAATAAAATTTTATCTTCAAATTTTCACATTTCTCATGATGATATATATCACTAAGCTTATCTAGTCAATCATTATCTTTCATTTTTTTAAATTCTATATCTTTCTTGTTTTGTGTTCTAAAACTTATAACACATATATAGAATTGTAAATAATAAAATTTAGGAGGGGTAGAATATTAATTTTTATGATTATGATTTTTGTTGGCTTCTTATGACCATTTTGTATGGTGCTCGAAGTGTATTTCAATGATAATTATTTTTTCAAAATAAATATGATACAAATAATTGAATAGAAGATATGTTTTTTAATACACATGCATTTTATATGATTGCACATCCATTGTTCCCTAATCTTATCAATTATAAATTAATAATGATGTTTTTAATACAATTATAAAATTTGATGAGAGTGAATTAAGGTTTGAGTCTATAAAAGAAAAGATGTTTGGAAGATCAATGTGTGAAGCTTGTTACAAAGTTCAGTAGTGTTGTTAAGAACCACTAAGAAGGAGTGAGTCAAGGAGGATGTCGAATAAGGCATCATTACTATGCTATGATTTTTGCAAGCAAATAAGAGAGAGTGAAGGTGAAGCTCTATTATAGAGAGAAAACTATAAGAATGAATAACCATTGGGAAAACTTTGTGGTAGCTTGAGGAGAAGATCAAAAGCAAGAAGATGAGAACAAGAGAGACTATCACAAGCAAATAGCGTAGGAAATTGAGTAGTAGTTATCAAAGAAAAGATAGACATTCAAATTGATTCTTTTTTAAAATTTAATTTAGTTTTACATAAATAAAAAATATGATTACCTTATAAATTAAGTAAGAACTAGATTTAAATTAATTTAGATGTGGTATGGAGTGAATTGATGCTAATTTGAATTGAACCAATGACATATAGAATGAGAATTTTTAGTGATTATTAATATGTATCATTCAAATAATTGGTCTACATCATATGGTACGATTAATTTAATCTTGTAAGAAAAGCTATGATGAAACATTGTATAAGATAATCACATTAGAAAAATTTTTGGGTTATAATAGTCAGAGAAAAATTTAAGTTATAAGTTGAGGTGTTGAGTTCATCCCATTAGAACAATATATGTGTTATATTTGTATAATGTGTGGAGTTGTGAGGTTCATCATATGAAAGCAGTTGTAAATACCAACATAAATCACATAATGTCTTGTGGGATCAATAACATTATTAATCAAAGCTAAATTTTTTAAAATACAAAATCTATTAATTATAAGAAACAAGATTGTAATAGAATATTGTAGAAAGTCTTAGATGAAATATTATATAGTGTGACTAAGTTGATCGTACTAAATAGTTAGTTAAAGCTATGGATAAATGATTAAGTCTTGAGAGAGAAGAGACTACATTAGAGTTGTACATCAAGTGTCATTATAAGGTATGATATTTTGGTGGTGGATTAATAATGGAAGTATATGATTTGTTTTAGAAGATTGTATTATGTAAAGTGAGAAATAGTGAATTGATCATACTTTATGATGGGAGTATCATAAAAGTATGAATGATTGACAAGGTAACAAAATTAAGAGAGAATAAAAATCATACAATATAATGTTAGGGATCATACTATATGTTTAGAAATGATATAAATAATAAAATACTAGTTTTGGAAATTATACAGCCTGATATAATTCAAAATGCCTATTTTTGATACAACATATGGTACAATGAGAGAATTACATAAGAATGATCTAAGGTAATAAATTAAAGGCTTATAAGAAATTAATATGATTTAAATTCCTAAATAAACATGCCACATAAAGGACATATGTTGAGAATTAAATATACATGATAATGTAAAAAATCAAGAAAAGATTTAGATTAAAAAAAGAAGTTAACTTTTATATTTAGATAAATAAATTTGAGAATTATGATATAAATATATTAATAAATTTATTTATAATTTTTTTATAAAGTGATAAATTTTTTGATGTTATTATCTTTTAATAAACTTTATGAGCTTTAGAATATTTTTTATTTTATTTTTTATGCATTATGGATAATAGATAAACTTAGTAATTACGATGCAAATATGCTAATAAATTATTTTTATTTTATTTATAAAATCACATTCTCTTTATGTTATCTTTTTATAAAATTCATAGATATTAGAAAAGTTTTATACAAATGTAATAATTATGTAATTATTTTCTTAAGTTATCATTATTTATCTAGTATTTAATTCATAAGTTATTAATTTATGGTATTATATAATAAGGATATTGACATGCAATATAATATAAACTTTTATAATTAATAAATAAAAAATAATTTGGAATATAGATATTTGGTATGCTTGATTATCAATTAAGAAAATAAAATTATTGATATACCTCTAAATATATTCTCCCCAAATAATCTTATACCATATTATAACCTCACACACCACAAATATATATGATACAAGATGAGAATAGCTCATCTATATTTATACAAATTCTATTAGACATGATATAATATGAGGACAACCCAAGGAAAGAATATCACTTTCCATATCTATAGTGTTCTAATATATATTATATAGAGCAAGAATTGCTTATATACATCTACGAAGTTTATTATACCTAAATAAGGTGAGAAAAGCCTTGGATAAGGATAGCTTATTTATGTTCACATTTTACTATATATGATATATAACAAGGATAACTCATTAATACCTATATAGATCTGTTATAATGATAAAGGGTGAGAATATGTTATTGTAAGAGATAAGTAATGAATGACAAAATTAAAAAATATCATAAAATAAGGTGAGTATAATCATATATGTATGATCAAGTTAACAGTAAAGTTGTATGTGAATATCATTGATTATGACATAGAAAAATGTGCATTAAAAGATAGCATACAAGTATGATTATGAAATTGTATAAGCTTAGTTAGTAGAATTAATAATAGACAAAGTTGAATATCATAATTTGTATGATATGAAATGAAATGATTGTATAGTACGACACCACATAACTGAAAGCATATTAAGCCTAAAATAGCAAACGACTAAAAAAATCATCATGGAGAGAGGATAATTGATGAGAAATCATTAGATTTATGAAGGCATGGAGGTGAGAATACACTTAAATGAAAGAACATATCTGTTAGAGGAAGTGGAACTGATGAGAATGTAAAGGAACATTGGCTATGTTTAATAAAAATGTGAGGTCAAGCTTGGACAAAAATTTCTAAGAAAAATCGAAGAGATAAGCTCAACCAAGTGCATTAGACTAAAGAAAAAAGTGAAGGAAAGCCTACCAAGAACAAAAGGATCTAGTCACAGGTTTTGTAGCACCTAAGAGATGAAAGTGAAGTTGTGCTAAATTTTGATTCTAGGTGATACTATTACAAGCACCTAAGAGATGAAAGTGAACTTGTGCTAAATTTTGATTCTAGGTGATACTATTACATAGAAATTAAGAGGTAAAAAATCTCACACTATGTGCATATATTTTGATGTAATGTGTATTATAGACTATAGGGTTTATTCATTTGAGAAATAACTTGTTGAAGATGCTTGTATAAATAACTTGCATATTAGTGAATATATTTGATGTATGTTAGTAGAAAAGAGCTCCCTTAAATAATGATATGAAATGGTAAATTGAGATTGTTGTGTAGATAAGCTTATTGGTTGCATTGTCGATCAAAAGTAATAATTTCATAGTGAAAAAAGAATTTAATCATTCAACTTGTGTTTGATATTTTGTTCATTTATTTGTTATGTTATCAATGTGCTTATGGATTCCTTATTATTTAAATTGAAGTGAAATTGATACCTTAATTGAATAAAAAGAATAATTTAGAAATAGAATGAACAATCTTAAAATTATGTTGATGCTCGTTAGAAGTGTAAAACCTTTAGGAGATGGCTTAAAAGAAAATTATTGAGGTTGATTGATTCTTTATAAAAAGTAATTTTTTCACAACATGTTTATTTTCATATATTACTTGAGTATGACATATTGTATTGCTTTATTTATTTACATATTATGTAACAAGTTTTTCAAAAAGGGAAAAGATAAGAAAATATTATGGTGATAATGATCATAAAATAAGAAAACAAAAGAAAGAAAATATTACTTGTGATAATAGACACAAAATAAAAATTAAAAAATAAATGCGAAAAAGAAAAAAAGAAAAAATTTCAGTAAAGAAAGGATTGTGTTAAAAAAATGAAAAAGCTAATTATTATCCAAACTGGTGACAACTACTTTAGAATGATAGTTCTAGAAATTAGCCAAATGAGCCTTCATTTGATTTAATTATATTTTGAATGATGTGTTTCAAAATTTGTCCAATTTTTTTATAAATTGGCCTTTTTTTAAGCCAAACCTTAAATGGATGTAAAAGATGCAACAATTAAAAGTAACAAGCTAATGCATAAAGATAACAAAAGATAAAATTGCTAAAGGTGCTAAAAGTTTTTTTTCATAATTGATTTTATTTTTGTAGCTTATACCTGTGCTCACATGCTCTTTTAATATATTATATTGTTTACAATTGACCTTACAATTTGCTACCCAAATATTACTTATTTTACGTATATGTACATACATTGCTACTAAGCGAGTGATAGTTGACTCAATCTATTTTTGTCGAAACACGTTTAGATCAAAATGTGAAACACCATGGGAATATCGAGAAAAAGTGAGATCTACAATGTAATGATTTGAAAGATATTATATTGTCATAGAAGTGTTGTTATGGGTTTATTAGGATTATTTGATCAAAATGACATGCATTATAATCTCATTAAGTAGTGATGGATGAAATTTTTTATTTTAAAAGAAAGTGTGAAAACTTGTAATTTCTAGAATTGCATGGATTCTTGGTTTTATTCATTTTTGCAATTCATTTAAAATGATTCGTTTAAATTGTTTGGATTTTTTTGTTACTTGATTTTTAAAGATTTAAAAAAAGTGAAAATCTTTCATGGTTTCAAAATGAGTAAAAGAAATAAGTAAAGAAAATTAATACTACTCAAATCCAAAAAAGGTTGAGTGAAAGAAAAAGGGTCATCACAATAAGTCCTATTTTTGTACTTCTTATTTTATCTCTACACCACTTATTATTGTATGAACTTGAATATTAAAATAGAATAAAATATTTTATTTCTTTTAATTAGAATTTTGAACTAAATCATGTAATTGGATTTAAGACAAAAAATAGTTTGAATATATTGATGACACTAAAGTAGGCATCTCAACTTTGGGAAGGACACGGATCATATGTTTATTTGAATGATGGAAGTGCCATAGAACAAATAAAAAAGAGGTAAAACCTTTTTTATTATGAGAAACACATGGATCAAAGTATATGATGCATCTTGGGATAACAAAAATGTATCATGATAGCAAAAATGTCTCATGATACAACATTGTTTTCAATAAATATTAGGTTTGTTGGTGATATTTGTATTGCAAGATCCCCTTATCATTCTTCTTTTAGGATTTTATCTTTTAGTCCTACGTAATGAAAAGCATTACATGACTTATATATGAACTCTATATGTAATGAGGCTTATGTTCTTATGTTTAGCCAATTTTGAATAATATAATGAGATTTAGAATTAATCATTTGATACAAATCTATTGATGAGTTAAATTAAACTTGGTGAACTTTGAATTAGCTTATGAGAGGGTTAAAATTACGACACAAATAGAGAGTTTTTGTTATTATCAAATTTCATTGTAGTTCATCCTTTGATAATCTTTTTTCTATTTTTTCAACTTTTCTCCAATCTATTAGTCCTCATGATTTTTGTTTAATAGTTTCCATTTTAAATTTGGCCACCCCTCACTTCTAAACCCTAAACTACCATTCTTAATCCAATTTCTCACTTCTACCAACTATTATTGGCTAACTTTCTCACATACCCTACCACCTCACTACCCTCAGCTCACTTGGTGACATCGACAACCTTTCCCAAAGTTGTCCAAATCAACTAACAACTACCTCCCACTTTTTAATTGCCTAACCACGATTGGCCCTCATCGATTTTGTTCCTCTAATACTAATTCCTTTGGTCTTCACTTATTCTACCTTCACCCATACTACTCATCCTGACAACTACAAAAACCACCTACCACTTCTTTGTTTTGCAACTCTTGATGCTAGCAACAACTTTGTGTCGTCAAGGCCTTCCAATCATTAGATCTTCCCATGAATTGCCTTATTTCAGATCTTCAACACAATCTTTGGGGATCGACCCTATATAAGTTTGAATGATTGATAATTACTGCACTTTATGGAGCTTTATGTGATGTTAGTCTCACTTAACCATTCTTGTTCAGCAAGAAGTTTGCTGTTGTATGATACTTTTCTGTGAGATCACTTGTGTTTATCCCCATGTTCACTAACGTATGATTTTTTTTATTATTTCCAATCTATACATCTTATATAAATTTTAATATTTTAGTATTTTTCCATATACATAAGTTGTGTGAAATTAAATTCTCCAATTTTTGTGAATGAATGTATGCATTGAAAAGGTTTTTAAATTAGTGGTAGTATTATCTTTGATTTCCTTTGAATCAACTATCTGTACTTTCATTCATGATGTTCTCTTTAATTATTAGAGTGCTTGTTACACTCTTGTGTTTGATGAGTCAAGCATAAATGTTTATAAATCATTTGGGCTTGCTTCAAGTGAAATTATTAATATTAAATTAAGTCTAGCCATGAATTTTAAAATGTCTAAAATAGTGGTCTTCATGACTCTTGGAGTGATGGCAAGCTTCGAAGAAATTGAAGGCATGCACAAAAATCTTTATACTTAAATATCTCTTCATTTTTCTTGAATTTGATATGTCCAAATGTTCAGATGATGTGGTACACTAGTAGTATTAATATTTAAAAATGTTATAAGTTTAATAATTTTTGAATTTTGATTTTTGGGCCAAGCATTACTGATGAAAAGTATAGACATTGGTATTTGATTTTTTAAAATTATTTAGGAATAATTTTTCATGAATTCCTTTTCATAGTCATTTAGGATACTTGTATTACTATTATAATATTAAATTATTTTGGTATTCTTATACTCAAAATTTTGGCACAAAAATTCTCACAAAACACTACAAAACAACTTTAGTCTCGGGAATTTTCACTGTAGTGTTTGGCAGGCCGAGGGCTGGTCCGTCCAGGCTTTAAGTATTTAAAAAATAAAATAAAGTAAAAATTATTTGATAGACCCGAATGCGGTGAGTGAAGCCCAAAGGCCGCAGGAAGAGCTGTTGAACATAACAAGTGAGAAATCAGCCCGCAGCTGCTGAACGAAAATAGTGCAAACTCAACCCACAAAGAAAATTGCTGCATGATAAATGAGTAAAACACCAAGCAGGAGATTCGAAACCGAGCCAGATCTGCAAGAGGATGCGGAACCACTGCAGTAAGTTTCTATTTTAGTTGATTTTTGGGCAAATTGTTTTAATATATGCAGGACAACCAACACGTCATCCAATGGCCCAGATCAAGGCTGCCTAGAACAGATGGCTAAGATTGATCTCAAACAATAAATTTGAGATTCAATCAGAAACATCCATTTCAGGCTCCAAATCGAATGGTGACGGCTTTGTGTCCATTACCCAAATGGCTAGTTTACTTCAGAACCGTTGGGAGTGGATTTAGAGCTCAAATTAAGCTCTATAAATAGGGAATATGAAGAACTTCTAGAGGTTACCATTGCTAAGATCTCAAAGCTTTAAATAACAATATCGAGCAATTCTAAATGTATACGGTGCTTCCAAAGTCACAAAGTGAAAGCTGTAAGAAGGACCCCGAAATTGGAGGTTTTTGCTTCAATTATTTTTCAATCTCTATTCCTCCCTCTTTTTGGTATTATGTGTGCCTCATATTTCTCTTAAAATTGTCTTAGGTTTTGCCAATTTTTTGTATTTCTTTCTTTGGGATAATGGCATCCCGATAATTATGCAAAAGCTTGGGGTTTGAGTTTAACCCGGAAAAACTTAAGTAGGTCTGGGATTAGCCATAGGTAAAATCCCATGTAGGTTTGAGGTGAATCGTACGAAAAACATAGCCTGTAATTTGGTGATTTTAGGTTTTTTTCCCAACACCAGTTGGGGGTGGATGTAAGCTTTATTTTGTGTTGAACTACCTTAAAAATCTTTTGTGTACTATTTTTCTTATTCTTTCTTAAGTGATTTAAGTTTTAATTGAAATCGAAAATCTAAAGAAATTTTATTTACGACAATTCACCCCACCTCTTATAGGATTATCTTAAGCACAAAGAACTTCAATGCTGTTTAATGTGAGTTTAGACTTAATTGAATCTTTATATTTAATGGTATTTAAAAAAAACTCATATTAGGAATCCTCTAGGCAATAGCAACTTGCACCAACATGCTTGCCCAATCCTAAGCAAAATGTAGACTTGCAAGCTTGGCATCATACTCAGCCAAAAATGCAGTGCAAGAGAATGGATATATGGCCAAATTGTTAACATGGGCTATGCTTGCATGAACCTTCAATAAGAGGATTCTTGAGAAACTTAGAGAAATTTTCTACAACAAGTTTCCTCTAATCACATTGAGGAAAAACTTCTTCGTTAGGTCAAGGAGCTAATAGGCTTCAATATTTTCCTCATAGCTAGATCAAGCTTATTAATTGATCTAACTTGACGGAAGGTGCCTTGGACTAAACTATAGCACAAGGCTCTTTCTGAACTTCCAATAAATTTGACAAGCTACGAAGAATGGCCAAGGTTGTTTCATTGGTTAAAGTTGGTTCAAGCAGCCTTAAGTTAGCAAGAAGCCTAGTTGGAATGAGCCTTACATTTTTATTTTTTTTAAGGGATGGGAAAGGGTGGAGGGGAAGGGAGTTCATTACTCATTTTGTATGGTTATTCATTTGGGGCAGAAGGGAATAGGACATTGTAGTGGTGTCCACACAATCAAGGGACTTCGGGTACACTAGATTGAATTTACGTTGTTATTTTTTGAATAAAAGTTAGGTTGTCTATTATATTAATGAACAATATTTTTTAAAATCATACTTTTTTTTATCAATAGTTAATATTGCACAAAATGAACATTTTTACTAACTTGGACTATTACTTTTCCCTTTTTGCAGTCAATGGATCATCCATATAAAGTGAAACAACCTAAGTGTATCCTTTGGCATTAGCCACCTAAGGCATTACTCTATGTCAAATTGTTTTGGTATCTTGAGGAGCAGGAAAATCTCCTATTAAATCTCTTCATAAGGGGGAGTAACCTTATTCGACTTGAGGTTTGACTGAAAGCTCATGGGATGCACCATAATAATGTGTACTTTACATAAACGCCTTCTTGTCCCAATTACTTAAAAAATGTGGGTTAACATTGCCAAACCCAAGTGTAAACTGAGCTGGATGGATAGTGATTGATAATCTATAATCTGTTGAGCTTGGTGCATTTTAGCAATTTGATATCAAAAATTTAAAAGGAAAACGCAAAAACAAGTCGAAGACGTTAAACTCCAATGGTAGGGTTCAACAGTTAGATCAACACAAGGGCAACCCTTTGGGAAGCCATCTGAGCAAGTTAAGGAGGCCTCTAAGTCACTTCCTCTCATTGGCACCCAACTACTAATGATCTAAAGCGTATCAAAGGGCAATGTCTCCTTTTAAATAGAAGGAGCACAAGAAAGTGCTTATTTAAAAGCATTTACATTTTAAAATAATTTAATAATTTGATTTGAATATTATTTTAAAGCATTTAAATATTATTCAAATTAAGATTTTCATTCAGCTTTCCCTGTCACCTTCTTCCTTTGCCTTCGGGCTACGCTCACCTCTTACGGGTCTATCAAATTATTTTTATTTTATTTTTTAAATCCCTAAACCCTAGACGGACTAGCAATCGAGTCGGTTTGACCCGATAAAATGCTACAGTGAAAAATACCGATACTAAAGTGGTTTTATAGTGTTTTGTTAGAATTTTCATGCCAAAATTTTGAACATAAGTGTACCAAAATAATTTTATATTATGATAGTGTTACAAGTGCCTAAGTGAATATGATAAGAAATTCATGAAAAATAATTTTTAAATAATTTTTTAAAATCAAATACCAATGTTTATACTTTTCATCAATAATGCTTGACCCAAAAATAAAAATTCTACAATTTTTAAACTTATAACATTTTCAAATATTAATATTACTAGTGTGCCAAATCATCTCAAAATTTGGCATATCAAATTCAAGAAAAATAAATAGAAATTCAAGAATAAAAAATTTTAGTGCATGTCTTTAGTTTTCTTGAAACTTGTCATGACTCCAAGAGCCTTGAAGATCACTAATTTAGACATTTAAAGTTCATGTTTTGACTTAATTGGATATTAACACACTTAAAGTAAGCCCATATGAGATATTTATAAACATTTATGCTTGACTCATCCAACACAAGGGTGTAATAGAGGATAAGTTTAAGATGACAATTGGTCTAGATGGTTTAGAAAAGCTAAATGTAATCACATAATATTTGAATAGAAAGTGGCTAATTATAGAAACTCTATATTTTGATAAAGGAGAAAAAAAAACAAAAAATATAAGGTATTGAAAAGGATTTAAGGTGCTACAATCTTAATGAAGATGTGTTAAGTACATAGAGTGTAATACTATCAAAAAGTTTTATATAGTAGACATCATTTGGTGGGGTTACTGACTATTCTTAACATTAAAGCTGATTAATTATTAGTTTTTATGCGATTGGGTTGTTTATTATTGAGGTTGTGCAAGTGTATGTATGATTTTATTTGTAAATGATACAAAATTAGAATGTCTTAAAATCAACAAACTAACATAATATTTCATAGTAAAATAAAATCATATAGATTTTGATGCACATATCTTCAATTATTAAAGGTTACTGAACACTCCAAAGTCCTTTGAAGACTACTTGTTTGAAATGTTCAAAATGGATAGTTTGATATTCTCATTTAGAGCTACTTCATAGTAAGCAACCCAATTAAAACAAATGGCTAAATATTTAGGCTTGACACGTCAAACACAAGGGTGACTTAATACATATATTTGATAATTTAGAAAATCTAAGAAATGGTTTGTAATCTTAAGGAGAAAAAAATCACAAAATTATAATTCTTAGTCCTTTGTATTCATGTGTGACAACATAAGTATTATAGCACTAGATTTCATTAGAACTCAAAAATTAAGTTTGCTTGAGCAAGAGTTCTATTGCAATGGATGTCTGGTCAAGAAGTCCTCATGTTTTGCAAGTTTTTTTCATTACATTCCTTTTTTAAAAATAACAATTTATTTTAATAACATCTTAATAACAAAAAAAACAAAAAACATAGTTTATAATTGTCATTTTAGTAATTAAGTTTTATTAATAACTTTATACAATATTTTTAATTTTATACTATAATAAATACAACACATCATAAGACATAATAAAATAATGACTTTAATATAGTTCAATATTGAGTAAAATAACTCATATTAATTATAGTTAACTAGAATTAATTTATGTTTATCATTGAATATATGTAATGCATGTAATGTGTTTCAATTATGGTAAAGTTATATTATATAATATTAAAAAATCTATATTTATGTCATTAATGACAAATATTATATATATTTATTATCTATATTAAATCATATAAAGAGATATATTTCTTTAATTAGGCTATTTATTATTACATTTGATTTTTAAAATATTATTAATGATCAAAAGAATATTAAATTAACATTTAAAATATTCTTTTAATATTATATTATTACAAAAATTAATAAACCTTAAATAGTCTCTAAATTTTATTATTATTAAATATTTTATTTTAATATGTTATAATATCTAATAAATATTATAGTTTAATAAATAAAATTTAGTTTTTATTTAAGTAATTCTCACTTATTTCTCTTTCTCTCAATGTCTCTAATATTCTCGCATTTCATTCTCTCCTATTATCATTTTCTTATTTGACTTTTCATCTCCTATCTTTTTATATTATTTTTGGCCTCTCTTTATTATCTATCATTCTCAACTTTCTCATTTCTCCCTTTTTCACTTAATTATTTATTCTCCTTACTTCATTTATTAAATAGATTGATATGTAATAGTTATAATAAAAATATATTTTATAATTCATCTTTATAATGTAATTTAATTTTGATTCATTTATATAAATGATAACATGTTAGAAGGAAATCATATTTATTAATATCTACAAATTTGAAAGTAATAGTTTATATAATTTTTATTTATTTTATTTAATTTAAATAATGATATTATGATATATTTTTAAATATTACAAATATAACATTTTTTTAAATTACATATTCTAGATAGCTAAGAAAATTTTAAAAATACTTGATTATCTTAAGAATAGTAGTCACATAAAACTAATGTTTTTTCTTTTATATGCATGTGTGAAGACACCAACATTATAACACTAGATCACATTAGAGGTCCGAAGTTAAGCTTACTTAGGTGAGAGTAGTATTGGAATAGGTGATCCCTTGATAAGCCATTATGTTACACATATTTTTATTACAATTTTTTTATAATCAACGATAATTAATTTTAACATCTAAAAATAAAAAAATAAATTATTATAAATGATAGTTTATAACAAATTTTTTTTTAATTAATTGCTAATAAAAACATTTTAACATTGTTATGAATTTCACATAACACTAAATATGGCACAACATATGATAGAATAAAAAAATAACTTTAAAAAAGGTTACTATTAAGTGAAATAATGAGTATCAATTATAATATAATAGAGTTAATTTATATTTATAATTATGTATATATGTTGTGCGTAGAAGTTTTTAAACATAATAATATTATGCTATAAAATAATAAAAAATTTAAAATTGTATCATTGATGTTAAAAATTATTTTTAAATTATGTATATTATGTTATATAAAGATAATATATTATAATAATTATATTGTTTATTATTAATAAATTTTTTCATTCCAAGTATAAATAAAATATACAAAATAAAAAACCAAAATATCTTAAAAATATATGACAATTCTAAAATAATAATAAACATAAGATTTTTTTAATTATAATTAAATAATATAAATGAGAAAATAGTTATATTTAATAAATATTATCAGTTTAATAAACAATGTTTAACTTTCATTTAATTTTTTCTACTTTTCTGTATCTCAATGTATGTTATATTCCAACATTTTCTTATTTATGTTGTTATCTTTCTGTGTTTGTCTGATCATTCTCTATCTTCTTTTGTTTTTCTTTTCGTTTTTCTCTCCTCCATCCTTCTCTAATTTCTTATTTCTCTCTCTTTAATGTATTTATTTATTCTCCTTATCTCCTACATATTTTGTCTTTTTTGTTGTTTTCACTAAATTCTCTATCATCTCTATCTATTATTATTTTCTTCTTATGTTACTCTTACCAATAATTGTCTATCTCTTGCTCTTATAGAAAACTTATCTCCATCTCCAATATTTTTTTCAACCCATAAATTAATAATTGTTATGAAATCTCTAACATTTTGTTGTTTAAAATATAATATTTAAGATAAACATATATTTTTATTTTCTATATTTTCCACATAATTTATTTTTTTCTAACCTGTAAAGAGTAATAAAAGAAAATCATATTTATTAATGTTTATTTTATCAAAATTAAAAGTCATAAAAAATTTTGGTTACTTTTCTAAAGAAAAAATATTTATATTTGAATATATTAAGATACGTTTAATAAACATAATTTTTTTAAATGTATAATTGAGATGAAAAGAATTGTGTAAATTCCACAAAGAGGGTAAGTTATGATTTTAATATATTTTTAGAAATTTTTGGAAAATACTTATTTTAAAATATTGTTAAGAAAGTAATTTTTTATTAAAATGTTCGAATTACAAATATAGTAATTTAAAAAGTTTTAATGAAAATAAAGGTTGAAATTATACATTATAATTTTTATTTTGTTTGGTTTAAATTAGAACCTACGTCCACCCCCAAGTGAGGTCAAGAAAATCTCTTGTAAAAGAATTAAAAATTAAGCTTTTCCTTGATATTTTCCTCTAACCAACTAGCCCTTGCTTGTTCAACCATGACTCTGGAATTTTTTAGGTCAGCCCAAACATGATTTTATGTTAGATCAATTTGAACTCAGGCTTTCAGAAAAATAGGGCTAAGCACACCAAAAGAAAAAGAAAACTACAAAAGAAAACAATATCCAATAAGAATGTTAAAACTTTACTATGTTTGTTGATGAATGTAAAGGACATGAAGAGCTCAATATTAAGAAAGAAATTGAGAAAATGAAATCTTAGAAGAATTGACATTAGTTGAAAGAATTTGGAATTTGATGTAGTTTCCAGCCTTTGGTGCTGTCATCGAAGATTTATGCTAGTAGAACTTTATGTAGTCCTTTTTTCAGATTTAAAATCTTGTTTACATTCATTAGTTTTTCTTTCACAATGATTAGGTTTTTTTAGAATCATTTTTGTCATAGTTATTAGAAAGTGAGTGAAATGCTGTTGCAAAAGTGGGTTCCAAACTACATAAAATGATCTTAAAATATTCTTCCAAGATGGCTGCCGTAATGGCTGTAGTAATGGATTGACTGGAGCTATATAACCATTGCATAGGAGATCTCAATCGTCTGATCAAATGTTGTAATGGTGAATGAGTTCTTGATGGTTGGATCATGCTAGATTTTATCTACACCATTTGACCATGTAGGATGAGATCTACATTGTTCAATTAATCAATGATAAATTTGAGATTAGATTTGGACAATAAGATTCAAATGGGAGAGATCTAGGTCATTTGATACGGGATATGTTATTTCATAAAGCTAAAAAAATCATGGTATGATGAAGTCAGATAAGATAAAATTTGTTAGAAAAATAAAACAGTTGCAACAAATGAAGTAGTAACAGTCCAATCGACTTATCAAATGGAAGGTTGGGTCAATTAAGAATACTATTTAAATGTAGAGGTGATCTTCACTATGAAATCACAGAAATGTGCAATCAGGCGGTGCTATGCGTTGTCTCTTTTGGATGGAGAATAACAAAAAAGACAGTCTCGCATCACAAGGGAAGATAATTATTTTGTCTTTATAACTATTCGTCTAACTATGACCAATAAACTAAATTCTGGCTGGCTCCCCATTTGCATTGTTGGGATTTAATAACCTAATAGACATGCATCTTTTAAAGTTTGACTTTGTTCAACTCATCCAATATTAATAATTTTTTGAACACTTCTTAGTTTGATCTAACGCTTTTCTTCATCTTGTTCAATAATTCACAATGAACCAGAATCGATCGACCTGATCTTGATCCTATTATTTTTTCGACGCTTTAATAAGGCTTATGATGAACTCAAGAGTTTTACATTCTGATATAGTTTAAGATGCAGCAAAAGTTCATTTATTTATTTATCTTTTAAAATTTTAATAGAAGTATTTTTTTGTTATAATCAAGATTTGACAATGCACTAAATAAATTATTTGGTGGAAATATAAAAGATTTTTTATTAGGCTTAAGAAAATCCAAAGTCTACTACATTCAGACACAAGTTTGGAAAACTCAGAAATGGTTCATTATCCTCAACATAATAATCTCATAAGATTGATTCTTTTTCATTTTAATGCATGTCTTACGACACTAGTATTATGTCACTAGATCGCATTAGAGCTCCAAAAGTGAAGTATGCTTGGGTGAGACAAAAATTTGGATGGGTGACCACTAGAGCATTTTTTTTGTTCCATAAATATTTTCATAGCATTCCTATTTATTATGAACCACAATTAATTTTAATAAGTTAAAGTTAAAACAATTAAGTTATTACAAAGGACAATTTATTTTTACAATTTTAGTTATTATTTTTTATTAACAACTATATGATAATATTATTAATTTTATAAAATAATATGACACATCAAGTCACATAATAAAGTAATAATTTTAATATAGGTTAATATTGGCCAAAATAATTTATATTAATTGTAATTAGCTAGAATTAATTTATGTTGATAATTATATACAAACAATGTATGTTAAATTATTAAATTATTGTAATATTAAATATTTTTTATATTTATTATTTATATTATGTAATATAAAGATAATATGTTAAAATAGTTATATCATTTAATTTTCTAATAAGATTTTTTAATTTTAAGAATTAATGAAATAATATTAATCTAATAGTAAATTTTTTTAAAAATATTTATAATATTGTAAAATAATAATAAATATTATTCTTCTTATCATTTGTATTAAAACTTATATATGGTTAATTTATTATTCTTAATAAAATGTATAATTTTATCTATTACGATTTAATATTTATTTAATTATTTCTCTCACTTTTCTCTCTTTAACTCAATATCTATCACATTCTTCTCTCTTATTATCATTATGTTGTTTAACTTTTCATTTCCTATATTCTATATTCTTCTTGTCTTCTCTCTTCTATATTCTTCTCTAATTTTTTATTTCTTTCACTTGTTTACTTATTTATTTATTCTCTTAATGTACTTTATGATCTCCATTTTTATTTCATTAAGTCATCTATCATCTCTCTCTATTATATTTTCTTCATTATTTTACTTTTATTTGTCAACGAGTTTCTCTCCTTTACGAAATAGTTAACTCCATTTCCATTATCATTTTTTTCCAATAATTAATAATATTTAAGAAAAACTTCTTATATTGTAGATTTTAATATATAATATTTATGATAAATATATATTTTATCATTTTTATCTTTTACATAATTCGACATTTATTTATTATAATGATAACATAATTGAATAAAATGTTATGTAATAATGTTTATCCTTTCAAAATAATTGATTATTAAATTTTTCATTATTTTAATAAAAATAAAATATTGATATTAGAATATATTTTGACATATGTAATAAGCATAAAGTTTTTCAAAAAGTGTATAAATTCATGATTATGAAATTTTAGAAATATTTCATTACTACGAAGACAATAATCACATAAAACTTCTTTTTTCTCGATTATGTGCTTGTGCGAACATGCCAACACTATAACAAAAGCATTCATTAGAGGTCTATAGTTTAGGTAGCTCTGGGAAGAGTAGTTTTTGGGTAGGTGACCCATTGAGAAGTCCTCGTGTTACATGTTTCATAGAAAATCTTTTTCTAAGGTATAATAATTTATTTTAATCACATATTAATGTTAAAAATATAAATTAATGTAATTGTTAGTTTGTAATAAGGATCAGGAATTAATTATTAATAATAATATTATAATATTTTTATCTATTTCATAAAATATTAAATATGAACTAATAAATTATATAATAAACAAAAATTTTAATATAGTGTCTTATTTTTATGATTATGAAATTTTAGAAATATTTCATTACTACGAATACAATAATCACATAAAAGTTCTTTTTTCTCTATTATGTGCTTGTGCGACCATGCCAACATTATAACAAAAGCATTTATTAGAGGTCTAAAGTTTAGGTAGCTCTTAAAAGAGTAGTTTTTAGATAGGTGACTGCTTGAGAAGTCCTCGTGTTACATGTTTCATAGAAAATCTTTTTCTAAGATATAAAAATTTATTTTAATCACATATTAATGTTAAAAATATAAATTAATGTAATTGTTAGTTTTTAATAAGGATTAGTAATTAATTATTAATAATAATATTATAATATTTTTATCTATTTCATAAAATATTAAATATGACCTAATAAATTATATAATAAACAAAAATTTTAGTATAGTCTCCTATTTTGTAATATAATTTATATTAATTATAATACATTAGAATTAATTATTATTTGTAATAGTACATATATAGTACGTATAAAACTTTTAAATATAGTTTGAATATATTCTAGAAAATTAAAAATTTTAAATTTTGTCATTTATGTTAAATTCTATTTATATTTATTATTTAAAAATATTTTTTCATTTCATATATGAATAAAATAATATAATATTAATAAGTATAATATTCTTTAACTATTTGAGATTTTCTAAAATAATAATAAAAGTAAAAAAAAATTATCTTTTATTGTTATTAAATATTATATGTGATCAACTTGTTATCTTAAATAAATATTATATGTTTAAGTTTTAAGTTTCAACTTTAATTTAATTATTTCTTTTTCTTTTTGTTTATCTTAATGTTTCTCATACTCCCTAACTTCCTTCTCTTTGTTATTTCAATTCTCCATTTTTTTATTAATTCTTTATCTATTTATATTTTTCTTAGCTCTTCTCACCTCTCTCCTATAGTTCTCATTTCTCTCTTTCATTTATTTATTCACTCTATCTCTTTTATGTTTTTTCTTTCTTTTTCATTTTTATTAACTCTTATCTTATCTCTATCTATTAGTATTTCTTTCTTTATATTACTTCTATGAATCTATGTTTTATCTTCCTCTTGTAGAAAAATTATCTCTATCTCTATTATATTTTTTTAACATATCAATAAATAATGTTTAAGAAATCTCTAATGTTGCACATTCTAATATGTAATATTTATGAAATATATATAATTGTGTTTCTAAATAATTTAATTTGTTATTTATACGATTTATAAAATAATTATAAAAAATCTTATATATTAATATCTATGTCATAAAAAAAATTTCTTATGTAATTTTTTATTTAGTTTATATAAATACAATATTGATGTTAGAATATATAATGAAATATATAATAATCATAAAGTAGATATTTAAGTGAGGAAGAGTTTGTGAATCCTACAAAAGAAGATGAATTATGGTTTTAAACATTTTTTTCTAATTTTTTTAATTATTTTATTTTGAAGAATTACTTATAAAAATGATTTTCGTTTATTAAATTGTATGTTTTACAAATATATAAATTATAATCTTTATAATGAAAATAAACATTGAAATGGCACACTAAAATATTTAAGTGGTTCTCTTCAAATTAGAACATACATGTTTCACTTATCAAGGTTGGAAAAACCCACTACTAAGAGAATTATGTCATGAAGTTTTCCTTTATAGGTTTGGCACTAACCTACTAGCTTTTATGTGTTCACTGTTACACAAGCTTTTACAAGGCAAACTTAAGCATGGTTTTTTATCAGATATAACTAAAATCAAGCTTTTAAAAATGCCACCCAACCCATAGGACAAAAATATAACATGAAAAACTTTTCTCTTAATTGAAAAGACAAAGAGCCCGAAATAAAAATGATAATCGACAAAATCAAAACCTTAGAGGTATTAGGCATTGTTGAAAAATTTTGGAATTTCATTTAGTCATAAGCTATAGTGTTCGAAGGAAATTTATGCTAGTAGAATATGGTGTGGGCCCTTTTTGATTTTTAAAATGTTATTTACATTTTTTAATCATTCTATTTACAATGGTTAGGTATTTATAAATTTTTTGTCATAGCCATTGGAAAGTGAGTGAAATGCTATTACAAAAGTATGTTACAAACAACTTAAAAGGATATTAAAATATTCTTCAGAAATAGCTACTAAAATGACATAATAACAACTCATTATGTGACCATTTGGATGGATTGATTTGAGCCATTGGAGCCCCATAGAGGAGATCTCAACCGTTTAGTCAAACATGATAATGGAAAATGTGTTCTGAACTATTGGTAAAGCTTTGTTTAATAGAGGTCATTCAATCATGTTAGATGAGATCTATACTGCTTGATTGACCAAGAAAAAAATCATGAACAAATATGGACTATAGGATTCTAATGAGAGAGATCTGAGTCATTAGGTGAAGGATAGAATATTTAAAATAGCTAAAATGAATAGCCATCTCATGAAGTCAAACGAGATAATGATGATAAGATGGATCAATCAATTACAGTGGATAATGTAGTAATTTGAAAAAGGAAATAGTCCCATATTGTAGGAGAAGATAGCTATTTTCTCCTTATAAGTGTACATGTGGTTGTAATCTATGAACTTATTGTTTTTTGGTTCCCTATTTACACTAATAAGATCTATTATTTTATCACCATAGAAATTAAAAAATTTGTTAAATAATAAATAATGTACTTATTCTAATATATTTTCATTAATTGATGTAATACTGATAATAAATATTAAAAAATTTAACATCATTGTTATAAATTTAAGTTTTTTAATACTCTATAGTATGTTATTATTAAACTTGAAAAAATTTCATAGACATCATATATACACTATTATAAGTAAAAATTAATTCTCATTTATTATAATTTATATAAGTTATTTTACTCAATATAAAACTATATTAAAATGATTATATTATTATATCTTAATATTTTTTATATTTATTATTATATAAAATAAATAATAAAATTAGGAAGTTATTATTAACAATTGATTACGAAAATTATAATTATAAACTACTGAATATATCAACTTAATTTTTTAAAATTAACATGTATTTAAATAAATTAATCATCACTAAAATATAGCAAAATGAAAAATATTTGTAACATGAGAACTTCTCAAGAGACTGCCCATTCCAAGCCACTCTCACCCAAGCAATATTAACTTTTAAGTTTTAGTGAGATCTAGTGTTATAATGCTTGTGTGGTTGGACATGCATAAAATAAATAAAAAAATCCCAATTGGTTGATTATTATGTTGAACATATGAAACCATTTTAAAATTTTAAAATTATCAAGCATACTCAATTTGAAATGAATTATGCTTATTATATATGTTACAATAAAATCTAAAATAAATGATTCTTTTTTGTAATATAGATATAAAATAAATAAAATTTCCTTCCCTTGTGCTATCTTTTTTTAAAATAAAAATTTAAATTACAAAAAACTAATAAGTAATATCAAATAAAGTTATCATAAAAATTATATATTAAAGTTTGCAACATGAGCCATTTCTTAATTGTTACTAATTGATGGACTAAAAATAAATAATTAAGTTGAAGATAATAACTCTATAAGGGAGTGACAAAGTGACAAATGATTAAAAGCAAAATAGTGAGAGAAATACTAATAAAGATTGTTGATAAATGATTTAATAAAGAGAAAAAGAAAAGAGAGAAAATAGAGAGGATAAATAGAATAAATAATTAAGTGGAAAAGAAAATAAAATGAGAAAGTAAAGAATAATAGAAAAGAGTTAGAGGCTAAGAAGAATATATGAAGGTAGAGAATGAAGAGATAAATAATAAAATAATATTATAAGAGAGTAAGAAGTGAGAGAATATAGGAGACATTGATATAAATAGAAAAACATGAGAAAAATAATTAAATAAAAGTTAAACCTTAATAATTAATCATACAATACTTATTTAATATAAAAAATTAATAATATGTAATACTTTATAATAAAAAAATATAAAAAGTGTTTGAGGTTTATTATTATTTTAGAATATATTATATATTTGAAGAATATTTTTAATATTAATGTTATATTATTTTATTAATTCATTAAGTTTAAAAAGCTAATTAAAAAAAATAATATAAGTGCTCTTACATATAATTTTTATATGACATAATATATATATATATTAAATATTAATAGTATTTAACTTTAATAGTATTATTTTAGATTTCTAATAATCTATAATAAAATATTATCGTACTTAAAAAATTCTATACATATTATATGTATAATATTATAAGCATAAATTAATTCTAATTTGTTATATATAATAGAGGTTATTTTAAATAATATTAAACTATATCAAAGTTATTATTTTTTTATATCATTTTATGTGTCATACTTATTATTGTATTAAATTTTTAAGAATATTATGAAGTTATAAAAATGATTAATGACTAAAATGTTTACTACAAACCATCTTATACCACAATTTATTTTTAAAAAGTAAACTTGTTATTAAAATCAATTGTCGTTGTTTGGAAAAAAGATTCCTATAAAAAAGTAAGTAAAACATTAGGCCTTCTTAAGTGGTCACCCATCCAAATAGCAATCTCACCCAACATGCCTAACCATGGAGTACCTATGAGATCCAGTGGCACAATATTGGTCTCGTTACACAAACATACAATGATGAGAATATTTTGTTTGTTGATTATTGTATTGAAGATAGTAGAACATTTAAAAATTTTCTAAATTATGAAACAAATGTATTGGTTCAGCCTTGTGTTTAGCAAAGCTATGCCCTTTGAATATGGTGAACTAGCATGCTTCAAAGCAACTTGGAGTGTTAAATAAAGCATCAAGGATTGAAGACATGCAGTAGCTTTGATATGATTTTATTTTACTATGAAATAGATCATTGGACAGTTGATTTTAAGGCACTCTTCTTTTATATCATTTTAAAGTTATATTTTGACATCTAAATTTTTTAATCATGTCCTTGATTTAGCAAGCTATTAAGATTAAATTTTTCAATCTCTTAAAATTGAAGTTTATTTTAATAATTTCCGTCACATTTTTTTCTTTGTCTTAATGTCTTTCATATTCTCTCAATACCTTCCCATCGTTGTTATCTTTCCATCATTGGTCTCATCATTATGTTTCTTTTTATGATCTTCTTGGCCTCTCTCTCTTATTTATCCTTGTTTACCTTTTAATTTCTCCATCTTTCAATTTTTATTTAATCTCTTTGA
The DNA here is from genome assembly GCA_023846275.1 of Vanilla planifolia. NCBI lineage: Eukaryota > Viridiplantae > Streptophyta > Magnoliopsida > Asparagales > Orchidaceae > Vanilla > Vanilla planifolia. Next base: position 5,153,609 of record JAIUJO010000018.1, read on the forward strand.
CTCCTCTGTGTTCCATATTTTATTTCCTCTTCATTAGATTATTCTCACCTCTCTATTACTATATTCCTCTTTACTTTGCTCTTATGAAATAATGACATTCTCTCTCTCTCTTGTAGAATAGTTACCTCCAACTCTAATTATTATCTCTATTTAGACCGTCAATTAATACTATTTAATAAAGCTCTTGTGTTGCATAGTTTAAAATACAATGTTGATGTTAAATATATATTTTGTTATTTAAATTTATTACTTAATTTAATTTTTTAATTTGTTAAAACAATAACATAATGTGAGAAAATCTTTATATTAACATCTATTTTTACAAAAATAGTTCTTTATCTATTGTTTTATTCAAATTTTAAAAATAAAACATTGAAATTAGAATATATAATAACATATATAATAAGCCTAAATGTTTTTAGTAGTGCATGTACTTGTTAATTTAGAAAAGTTTAGAAATAATTCATTATGTTAAAGACAATAATCCCACTACTATAATGTTTTATCTTTTGTCTGCGTGTGTAACCACATTAGTGTTATAACACTATATCTCACTAGAATTCTAATGATAATCATGCTTTAAGAATAGTAGTATTGGGATGTGTGAACTCAAAAAAAATCTTTTTATTTAATCTACCCTTTTGTAAAATTTATTTTTTCAATTTACGATAATTGACTTTGATGACGTGTTAATGTTAAAAAATTAAATTATTATAAATGATAATTTTAAAATTTTCATTTTAGTGATTAATTAATAATAACGAGTTTAAAATATTATTAAAATTGATAGATCAAAGTAAATAATAAAATAATAATTTTAATATTGTATAATATTAAGTAATATAAGTTATGTCCATTACAATAAATTAAAATTATTTTTTGTTCATTATATTATATAAATGTTATGTATAAAAATTGATAAATATAATTTTATTATATTATAAAATATTACACATCAAAATTTATATCGTTAATATTAATTATTATTTATATTTATTATATTCATCAAATTATATAAAGGTTATCTATTAAAATAGTTTTACAATTTATTATATAAAAAACTTTCAAATTTTTTAAAATGAATAAAATAATATTTAAATAATTATCTAATTATTATTTAAATATTTATCATACTATGTTTTAAATTATTAAGTTTTAATTTTTATTTATTTATTTCTCTCATTTTTTGCTCTTCATCTAATTATCTCTCACATTCTCACAAATCCTCTCCTATTTTGCTATCATTCTCTTATTAGTCTCTTTATTTTCCTTCTTCTTATTTTCTTCTTGGCCTCTCTCAATCGTCTATTCTTTTGTACTTTAATATTTCCCTTTACGTTTCAATTATTTATTTATTCTCTCAATCTCCTCTATAAGCTATCTTTTTATCATCTTCATTAAATCATCTCTCATCCTTTTTATTATTATTTTTTAATCTATTTTTCTTTTATCAATCCATGATTTTATCTCTCTTATATAAATATTATCTATATCTCTATTATTTATTTTTTAAGTGCATCAATTAATAATATTAAAAAAATCACTTATATTAAATAGTTTAACATGTGATATTTATCGTAAATAGATTTTTTATCATATATATATATTTATTACATAATTTAGTTTTTTTTTTATATGAATCCTATTATAAAAAAAAATAATTCTACTTTATTATAATTGATATGAATTATTTTACAAAATATTAAGATACATTAAAGTTATTTTTTGTTATATCATTGAATGAGTCAAGTTTATCATAACATTAAATTGATAATAATTTTAAAAAGTTTTTATTAATAATTATTTAATAAAATGATTGTTATTAACTATTGTTTATATTAATTTAATTTTTTTAGTTTAACAGGCTACTAAAATAAATTATCATTCATTAGAACAAGGATTACAATAAAACAAATGTAAAAGAGGAGGACATCTCAAAAAGTCACCCATCCCAATACCACTCTTGCCAAATGATGTTTAACTTTAGAGTTTGAATAAGATCCAAACTTATAATACCGATGTGGCTGCACACACTCAAAAAAATAAAAAATAGTGGTTGGGTTATCATAGTACTAAAGACAATGAATTATTTTGTAGTATTTTTTGAACTATCAAGCATATGCACTTTCACAAAAAAAAATTCTTAATATATGTGTTACAATATATTCTATTATCATTGTTATATGTAAATACAATTAAAAAGAAATTACATGAACTACTTTTTTAATAATGTAAACATTAATATATAAAATTTTCTTTCAATGTGTTATCCCTCTTTTAAATAAAAAATTATATTACATATTAAGTATATATGATATAATATATATTTATCACAAACATTACATATTTAACTATGCAACACAATAGATTTCTCAAATATTATTAATAGTTGAACCAAGAAAATATAATAGAGATGGAGATTAGTATTTTATATGACAAAGAGAGAGAGAATAAATGACTAAATGATTGAGAGAAATGACAAAGTAGAGATAGATATTAAGGGGGAGAGGATAAAAAATATGAAGAGATAGGGAATGAAGAGATATACAAGAGAAAGATAATTAGAGAGAAGAAAATTATAGAATATAAGACATTTAGATGAAGAGAAGAAGGTGAGAGAAAGAATTAAATAGTAAAATATAAAAAAATAAGCTTTATTATCATTTTAGAATATTACAAAAATATTTATAGAATGTTTTTTTTATTTTCTTAACAATATTTTACACAGTTAAAATTTAAAATGTTAAATAAATAAAAAATAATTTAATTATCCTCATATATTATTTTATATAATATATTTTAGGTAATAAATATATAGAATATTTAACATTAATGATGTAATTTTTTTTTCTAATATTCTACCATATAATATGAGTACATTTAAAAAAGTTTGTAGAAATTAGATAATTAGAACTATAAACATAAATATAACCTAATGTATTGTAATTCGTATAAGTTAATTTTCTAAATGATAAAAGTTATTATTTTATTATATCATATGATGTCCTATATTTATTATTACATGAAATTGATAATTATGTTATAAAATTGTTGTTATTATTGATTAATTATTGGAATTGTAATTTTGAATTATCACTTGTTATTGTTCAAACCTTTTAAAATAACATGTTATTAACATCAATTATATTTCATTAAAAAAGAGATGCTATGATAACATTGATGTAACATGAGGACTTCTCTAGTGGACACCTATCTCAAAACCATTCTTACTTAAGCTCTCATAACTTTTGAGTTCTAAAGAAATCTAATGACATAAAATTAGTGCAGTTCCATATGCATATGAAAGAATTATAGTTTTGTGATTATTATCTTAAAGATAATCAACCATTTTCAAAATTTTTTTGACCTTCACACAAATGTTATCCTAATATAAATAAAGTATTAAATTAATTAATAAATATAAGTAATTCAATATATATTTATCATGAATGTCATACATTAAAGTATATAATACGAAAGATTTGTTAATTATTATTAATTTAGGGGATGCAAAATAAAAAAATGGAGATTGAAATTATTATTCTTCTAGAGAGAAAAAAATTCATTAATTCATAGGAGAAAAAATGGAGAAAAAAGTAATAAAGAGAGATGATAGATTATTTAATGAAGAGGAAAAGAAAAAGAAAACAAAGACATGATAAAGAGAATAAATAAAAATGTGAAAAAGAAATAGGATAGGTAAAGTAGAGAATGATAGAGAATAGTGAAAGGCTAACAAGAATATAAGGAGATAGAAAATAAAGAGAGAAATAAGAGAATGATAATAGGATAGTGAAAGAAGTTAGAGAATATTAGAGATATTAAGATATATGGAAAAAGATGAAAAAATAATTAAATAACTATTAAATCTTAATAAATAAACTTACCAGATTTATTAAAAATAAATTATTAATCAAATATAATATTTTATAATAATAAAATTTAAAAAATATTTAAGATTTATTTTTATTTTAGAATGTTATATATATTTAAAAAATATCTAAATTTGATATTATTTTTTTGTGCTTAATATTTAAAAAGTTTATTGAAGAACAAGTAATATAACTATTCTAATGTATTATCTTTAAATGACATAATAACGACAACAAATATAAATAATATTTAATATTAATATTGTAATTTTTTACTACTATTATTCAATAACACAATATTGTTATATTTAAAAGCTTTTATACACAGCATATTTGTACTATTAGAAACATTAAAAAATTTTAATTTCTTGTAAATGTAATAAGTTATTTTTTTACTATTAAACTATATGAAACTTATTATTTTGTTATATCATATGATGTGTCATATTTTTATATGAAGTTGAAAATAATGTTATAAAGTTATTATTAACAATTAATTACTAAAAGGGTTAGTAGACAATGTTATTTATAATAATTTTATTTTTTTAATATTAATAAGTTTTTAAATAAATTTACTTTTATTATAATTAGAATTCCATGAAACAATACAAGTAGCAAAAGAACATCTCAATTGCTCATCATTCTCAATACCACACTCAAGCAAGCATGCTTAACTTTTGAGTTCCAATGAAATCTGATCTTAATGTGGTGTTCTTGCACAAGCACAAAAAAGATAGGAAATCATAGTTTTGTAATTGCTATTGTGAAGATAATGAGCCTTTTCTAAAATTTTCTAAATTATAATTCTCATGCACTTTAAAGCAAAATTTACGGTTATTATATATTTCATAATATATTCTAATATCAATATTTTTATTTATATAAAACAATTAAAGTGTTACTTATTTTTTTCATTTTTAATAAATTAAAAATTAATACATAAGTTTTTCTTCCATAATGTTATCATTTTCATAAATGAAAAATAAAATTACAAAAATAAATATAAATGATAAAACATATAATTATAATAATTTTTATATATTGAATTACACAACACTAGTGATTTCTTAAATGTTATTAATTGGCAGGTTGTAAAGGAGAAAATGATGATGAAGATAACAATTTTATAAGGGAATGGTAAAGTTATATATTGATAATATTAAAATAGAAAGGAAAATAATAACAAAGAGATATGAAAGATGATTTAATTTAGTGTGAAAAAAGAAAGAACATAGTAAAGAAAGAGAGAACAAATAAATGTGCTAAAGATAGAGAGATAAAAATGAGAAAGCTGAGACAAATAGAGAGTAAATAAAGGCTAAGAAGATTATAATGATATAGAGAATGAGGAGAAAAATAAAAGAATGATAATAAGAGAGAGAAAGAGGTGTGGCAAACTGAGAGACATTGAAGTAAAGAGAAAAAATGGGAGAAATAATTAAATAAATGTTAAATCTTAATAGTCATACATATAGTAATCAATAAATATAACTAGAATATCATATTCAATAATTAATATAAATAATTAAATATAAAAATTTTAGTTTATTTATTTTTTTACTTTAGAATATTATAAAAATTTAAATAATAATAATAATATTATTATTTTAATTTAATTTTATTTATATGTAAAATGAATTTTTTATAAAATTGTAATACATATTATTATTATCCCATTATAATATTGTTATATGATGTGATATAGATAATAAATAGTAAAAAATATAACATTAGTTATATAATTATAGATTTCTAATTCTCTATAATAGAATATTATTATTTTTTAGAAATTCTATGCATATCATAATTTATATAAGTTATATTGCATAATATTTAAATATTTAAAGTTATTCCTTTATTATAACATATGTTATACCATATTTATTATTATGAGAAATTGATGTAATTTCACAGATTTATTATAAATAATTAATTACTAAAATGGTAATTATGAACTATAATTTATAAGAATTTTGTTTTTTGATATTAACTTGTTATTAAAATCATTTGTCTTTCATTAGAAAATGAATTGCTAAGAAAACATTTATGTAACATGAGGAATTTTTAAGAGGTTAACAACCCTAATAAATCTCACATAAGCATGCTTAACTTTGGAGTTCTATCAAGACATAATGCTATAATGCTAGTGCGGTCACACATGCACACAAAAGATAGACTCGTCGTTTTGTGATAGTCATAAAGATAATAAACAATTAAAAAAAATTAAATTACATAATAAATATAAAATGAAAAATAATTATTTATGATAAATATAATGTCTTAAACTATTTAATTTTAGAATTTTTTAAATATTGTTAATTAATGTGCTAAAAATAAGAAAGTTGAGAAAGAGATAATTATTTCTAAAGAGACAGAGTAGCAGATTGATTACAGAAAAATAGAGAGAAAAGTTATAATGGAGTGATAAGAAATAATTTAATGAAGTGGTAAAGAAAAGGGGAAATATAATGGAGATAAAGATAATAAATAAATAAGTGAAGGAGAGAGAAATAAGAAAATAGAGTAAGATAAGAGAGATAATGAAGCAACAAAATATTTGATGATAATGAATAATGATAGAAATAAGAGAGTGATAATAGTAAAGAGAAGGAGGTGATAGAATGTGAGAAACATTGAGGCAAAGAGAAAAATTTTAGAATAATAAATAAATAAAATAGAAATTTTAACAATTAAACTTATAATATTTATTAAATAAAACTAATTAACATAATATAATATTTGTTAATATAATAATATTGAAAATATTTGAGGTTTATTATTACTTAAAATATCACAAATATTTTAAAACATTTAACTATTAATATTAGGTATTTTGTTCATTCAAAAAAGAAATGTTATGGCAAGAATAGAAGCAACAAAAAGACTTCTCAATAGGTTTGGAATCCTATTAGTACTCTCACCTAAGCATGCTTAACTTTTGAGTTCTATTGAGATGAAGTGCTATATTAGTGATGTGATCGCACATGAATATGAAAGACAAAAAAATGAAAGTGGTGTGATTATTATCTTAAATATAATGAATCACTTCTAAAATTTTCTAAATTACAAACAATATGAACCTTTTAAAAAATTTATGTTTATTATATATGTCATAATATATATTTATATAAATGTTTTATATATATAAATTAATTAAAAAATCACTTATTTCTTAAATATTATAAATTGATAAGCTCAAAAGGGTAATTGAGATGGCGATAACAATTATAGAAGAGATAGTGTAAGTAAAAAATTAACAAGGGAAAAATAGAGAAGGAAATAGTAAAAGAAGGATGAGAGGCGATTTAATGGAAAGCAAAATAAAAGAGAGAACATAGAAGAGGTAGAGAGAATAAATAAAAAAGTGAAGGAGAGAGAAATAAGAAGGTAAAGAAGTGTAGAGGAGAGAGAAGCACAAAAGAATATGTGAAGATAAAGAATTAAGAGAAAAATAAAAGAATGATAACAAGAGAGGGAAGGAAGTGATAGACCTTTAGAGACATTTAGATAAAGAGAAAGTAATGAGAAATATTTAAATAAAAGTTATATTTTAAAAATAAAATTTATAATATTTATCAATTATAATAAGTTAATTATATATAATAATTTATAATAATAAAATATAAATAATATTCAATTATTATTAATGTTTTTGAAAAATAAAAATGTTTAAACAATATTTTCGTTATTAATTCACAATTGTTTTATTCATTCTCATAATTTAAAAAAGTTAATTTAATAATAAACAATATAATCATTCTATTATATTTTCTTAATATGTTATAATATAGATAATAAATATAAATAATATTTAACATTAATGGCGTAATTTTAGATATCTAATATTGTATAACAAAATATTGGTATATTTAAAAAATATTATGCATCAAATATATATTAGAATAAACATAAATTTATTTTAATTTGTAACATCCTTTATTCTTAACACATGAGTGAATTGAATTGTCTTGTAAAATATCCCAAAATAATAGAGTACAAAATATTATAAGGAAATATGAAAATATACATTTAACTAAATAAAGCATCGTGAGATAGTCCAAAGACATTTGTTTCCTCTGTATTAGACCTAATTTAGAGTTACAATAAATTACAAAAAAATATTATAAATAATAATAAATAATTATTTTAAATATTATATAATTATATGTAAAATAATTATTAAATTTAATTAATAAATATGCCTATATAAGAAAACAAAACAAAAAAATGAGATCAATTATACAAAAAAGCTTTATTTCATGGTACTAAAGAAATCAAGTGTTACCTCCTCAATCATTAATTCATGTATGAATAAAAATATATTATAAAGTGTGCCAAAATATTTGAAAACAAAATTTTTTAAAATATCAACTTGAATATTTGTTAGATAGAGCTTGTCAAGTCTAGTTTAATGAAATTTGTTTCATTTCGATGAGGACACATTAGAAATTACTAAAATTTAAAAATTTAAATAACCATAAATAAAGAAAAATATTTTTTTAAAATTAAGTAAATAATTATTATTGTTGAAATAAGTTAATTTGATGTTAAGTAACATAAAGAAATTAAATATATGAAAAGGTCATATAAGAAAAGGTTTATAGTTATATGGAAATATAACAAAATCAAATGAAAAATCTATAGAAATTTAATAAAAATTGTATGAAAAATTTTTGTTCCAAGGTATTGAGGAGATCGAGTACAAGAACAACCATTGTTAAATTTTGTTGAATCAAAATTCTTTTTAAAGACTAACAAAAATATTGTTATTAAAATATATCAAATTTAAAAATTAATGTATAATTAGAAATAGCTCATCAAGATGAGTACTATTATAATTCTTTACCCCGATTGGACGTCAATTATAATTACTATGAATAATCAAATTAATTAAACATAGATAATAATAAATTATTTTTTTCATATTACGTGAATATATATTAAACTTTGAATGAGATGAATTTAATTTTCGTAGTAATATATCTGAATCAAGGCAAAAAATTTGAGAAATTTAGATAAATTACATGTGGAACCTACACTCCATACTTTGAAAATCAAGTGTAGCATTATTGATCATCAAATAAGATAGAATCAAAATGATTGGCAAAGCATTTAAAAGCCCAATAAACTAGAATTTTTAAAAAATATAAAAATTAATATTTCTAATTTGATAAAGCTCTTCAAGATGAGGCCGATGAAGTTTTCTTTGTCCCATTTGAACATTGTCTGGAATTTTTTAAATTCCAAAATAAAGAAAAATAAAAGAACAAGTTATTATTTTAAGGTTAAATAATTATATATTAATAAAAAATTAGGTAAATTAAAAAATTGTAATATAAATAAAATAATGTGGTATAAAGGTCACATGATATGAGATTTATAGAGTGTCATAGTAATTTTGTTAAATCAAAGTGAAAAAATTGAATTAATTTGTTAAATTGTTTGGGAAAGTTTTATTCCAAGATATTAAGGAGATTATGTATAACATTCTCAATTATCGAAATTGTTGCAAATAAAAATATTTTTATAAAGTATGCAAAAATTTGTTTAAATTAAACATTTCAAAATTTAAAAACTAATATTTGTTGTGGGAAAACTCCAAATGAGTTTAATAACATTTGTTTCATCACCATGAGATGTCATTATGAATTACATTGAATTACAAATCTAAATTTTTATTTATAACAATAAACTAGTATTAATATATTATGTACATATATATATTAAATATAAAATAAGGCAAATTAAAGAAATGTAATTGACTAAAAAAAGTTTGTTAAAGGTCACACCAGAGAAGTTTGCAAAACAACCTTAATCAACAAATCAATTGTGCTTTGAAATGTTAGGTGAAGCATGGACAAGTCTTAGAAAATAAACTTTTAAAAAATATTAAAAAAGGAATCTTTAATTAGAATTAAGTGAAATAACTCATAAATTATGTAAAAGGCCACTAAATAAATTATTAAAAATTGATATTTAATTTAGTAGAGTTCATCGAGGACTATCCAGTGACATTTCTTTTAATATCATTAGATCTTGTTTTGAATTACTAAACTATTTAAGCATGAATTATAATAAGTTATAATTTTGATTTTAAGTAAATATATACTAAAGCTGAAATGAGATAAATTCTATTAACATATTATAAAAAAACAAAAGTAACATGAAGTTGACATTAGAGAAAAATTATTCGAGAAAGTTTCATTTCATGACTCTATTGAGATTAAGTGTAACGTTATCGATCTTAAATTTACGTCTTATCAAAATGCAATATTAACCATTATGAAATGCAACAAAAAATAATAAAAATATATATAAATGAATATATAATTTAATAAAACTAGTTAAGGCAATCTGAACAAAGTCTGATTTGTCTCTGTTAAACCTAGTTTAGAATTATTATGATTAACCAAATTAATTAAAAAATAATATATTATTATTTTAATATTAAGTAAATATATATTAAAGATAAAATGAGACCAACTGAAGTAATGTAAAGGTCACACAAGCAAAGATTTAGAGTTATGTAGTAATACAGTCAAATGGATGATAAACATCATTAAAAATAAGAAAACCTGCATGAGAAATTTGTATTATATGATGCTAAGGTGATCAATTTTAATATTTTCCTTAGTGACATCAAGTAAGATACCAAATGTCTCATAAACCATTAAAAAAATCATAGAATAGAAAATAATTGAACATTTAAAACAAATAATTAATTAAATAAGGCACATTGTGACTAGTCCAACAATGTTTGTTTAAATTCTATGAATTTTTAATAAATTAATACTTTGTATTTTTATGTTGATACATATAAATGTTGAGGTAAGATAAATTAATAGAATATAATGTAATTAAATAAAAATAATTTAAAGATCACATTATAGGAGAGTTAGAGTTCAATAATATTACAATAATATCAACAAAAAATATTTGACAAAACAAAATGTTTTTTATGAAATGGCTTTCCATGATACTAAGGATAACGAAGAAAAAGAAGCACAAATAATAAAATCTGGCATGAGTGGAAATGACTCATAAAATTTGTCAACTCCATAGAAAATAAAATATTTTAAAGTATGAAATAAATATTTAATTTGATAGCACATATTTAGATGAGTCAAATGATAAGATATTTGATTTGTTTTTGATATACCTAAATTTAGTTACTATGGTTTATAAAGTAAACACCATAAATAATAAAAATGTATATTTTTTTAATATTACATAACTATATGCTAAGGTTCAAATGACTCAAAATTAAAAAAAAATATAATATAATAAAAATGAAGGTCATGTAAGTGTCACATGAGGAGAGAATTAGAATTACAAAGTGTTAGAAAATTATAAAAATAAAAACATATAGGAAAAACTCATTTTTTTGAGGAAGTTGCATTCCAGGATATTAATAAAATTAAAATGCATCACAAAAAGAGCCAAGTGTTAAAAAAATATTTTAAAAAATAAAAACTAGTGTTTAATTAAAGTAATAAATTAAAAATTACCACAATTTTAAAAATTAAAAAATCATATATAATAATAAATTATAATTTATAAATTTAGTAAATACATAATCAAGCTAAAATAAAATAAACTGAGGTAAGGTAATATAAGTAAATAAGAGGGATGAAAAGTCATAGTAGAAAAGAAGTTGACTTTCATAACAACTTGACCAAATCAAAATAAAAAATTTTTTACAAAAGAGATAACATATGTGAAAAAACTTTATTTTAAGACATTAAGGATATTGTCTGTAAGATTCTCAATTGTAAAATCATCTATGAATCACAATTTTCTTATTAAATATCCAAATATTTAATAAAATAATTTATTTAAAAAGTTTAAAAAAATAGAACATATAATTGGAAAGAGATTGTCGAGATTTGTCTGACAATATTTGTTATCTTGGTTAAAACTTGTTTTTAATTACTATGATTTAGTAAAATAAATAAGCATAAATAATAAAAACTATTTAGTTTAACTTTAACCAAATATATATTAAAGCTCAAATGAAATAAATGAAAGCAATGTAACATAACTAAACAAATGGGATCTAAAGGTCACATTATAATAGATTAAAGTTATATTTTAGGATAAAATAATAAAAGTAAAAAAATTGAAAAAAATATAAATTATTCAAGTAAATTATATTATAAGATTTTATAAAAAATAGTGTGACATCTTTTATTGTTAAACGACAAAAAAATATCACATAAAGGATGCAAAAGAATATAAATGAAATATTTCAAAATAATCAAATAAATATCTACTTAAACAGAGTTGTCACGTGGGGTCCAATGATATTTGTTTCATCTCCATCAAACGTCATTTAGATATACTACAAATTATCAAAGTAATTAAACATAAATAACATAAATTATTACTTTTAATAAAATGTAAAAATACATTAATGTTGAAATGATGAAAATTGATGCAATGTAATATATCTAAATCAAAACAATGAAATTATCATATTAGGAAAAAATTATTTTTATTATAACATAACAAAATAGTGTGTGAATATGGCACTCCTTGATACTAAGGTGATCAAACAAAAGAACCTCAATTATCAAGCAAGGCACAACATCATGTGAAGTCAAATAGCTTTTGTTCTATCCTAGTCAAACTTTTAAGTGAAAATACTATGAATTGCCAAAACAATTAAACTACAAAAATAATAAAAAATTATATTAATAAAATATATATATATATATATATATATATATATATATATATATATATATATATATATATCCAAGAGAAAATAAGATAAATTGAATAGTTTAATTATACCTTAATAAATATAGCAAAAGAAAACAAAGTTGAAAAAAGCAATAAATAATATAAGAAAGTTTAATTGTAAGATATTTAAGTTATTGAGTATAGCATCCTTGATCACTAAAATAGGTATGAATCAAAATACCTCATAAATAAGTGAAAACCTTAGAAAAGAAAATATCTAAGAAAATAGAAAGATAAATTTTCAATTGAATAGAGTTCAATGAGATGAGTATAATGATATTTGTCTCATCTCCATCGGACATTGTTTAAAATTACTATAAATTATTAAAAGAAAATGAGCATAAATAACAAAAATATTATATTTTATTGTTGATTAAATGTATAATAAAGTTGAAATAAGATTAAGTATGTCAATGTAATATGAGTAAATCAAGGTAAAGTAATGGTCACACTAGAAGAGATTTGTAGTTATATAGTAATAAAACAAATTCAAACGAAATTTTTTTAAAAAAATGCGATAAATTGTATGAGAAAATGCCATTTCAAAGATACTTGTTATATTAAGTATAAAATCCCTAATCATCAAATAAGATTTAAATTGAGACATTTAAAATTCATGCAAAAACTTTGAAAGAAATTGAAAATAATAAAATGGATATTTAATTAGATAGAGATCATCTGGATGACTCCAACAACAATTTTTTCATCTCCATCAGACCATAGAGTGGATAACCAAGAAGCAAAAAATTAATTTAAGATAAATAATAACAATATATTGTATGAATATTAACAAAAAAATTATAACCACACAAGGGTGGATTTTGAGTTACATAGTAATACAACCAAATAAAAGAAATATAAGAAAGGAGATAATTATACAAATAATTATATTCTAAGATATTATGGAGATGAAGTGTAACATCTTTGATTATTAAAAAAAGGTATAAATCATAAATCTTGTAAAATCTTTAGAGTATAAAATAATTAAACATAAAAGAATGAATATTTTGATGGATATAGCTCATTGAGAAAAGTCTAGCAATATTTATTTTATATTAATTTGTGTTAGTTAGGAATTATTTTGAATTACAAAAGTGAATAAGCATCAATAATTATGATAATGATTTTAAGTAAAATTATAATAAGAGTAAAAATAAGATAACTTAAAGTAAAGTGGCATAATAAAATCATTCTGATCTATTGTTCAAATAAGACAAGAGTCTGAGTTTCTCTATAATATAACAAAATCAAAATGAAAACTTTGAAAAACTATGACAATTGGTACAACTAAGTTTAATTCCAAGATTTTTAAATGATCTAGTGTATTTTTCTTCATCATCAATTTTGGAAAATATATAGTAATATGTTCCTAATGTAAAGAAAATGAAACTTTTAAAAATTAAAAAAATGAATATTTAATTAGATAGATCCTTCAATGAATATCATTTAAATGTCACACAATAAGATAATTAGAGTTACATATTAGCATAAAAAATAAAAAATAAATAAAGAAATAAGATAAATTATTCTAGAAAAATTATTTCTAATACACTATAGAATTTGAATGCAACATCCTCAATTGACAAATCAGAAATTAATTGATGTGTCTTGTAAATCACATCAAAACTCCTATAATTATAGTATTTTGAAAAATAAAAAGGATTATTTAATTAGGTAGTGCTCATTGGGATGAGTCCAATGACATTGGCTTTGGCTATATCATACATTGTTTATAAATTACCATAAATTGCTAAAAAAGACTATCATAAATAATATTAAATGATTATCTTAGTATAAAGTAAATTTATGCTAATGTTGAAATGTTTTAAATTTATATGACATACTATAACAAAATCAAAGACTTATAAAGGTTACAGTATGCAAGAATTAGAGTTAAATTTTTATAGATAAAAATCAAATATAAAATTTTGAAGAAATTTGATAAAGTGCAAAGGAAAAGTTACATTCTTACATACTTAGGGGACTGAGTGAATTAGCCTCGATGATCAAGTCAAGTACAAATTAAAATACCCTGTGAAGTATAACAAAACATGAAAAATTAAATATTTAAAAAATAAAAAGGAATACATAATTGGATAGGGCTTACTAAGATGAGTCTAAAGACATTTATTTTCCCTTGGTCAAACCTTGTTGAGAATTACAATGAATTATGAAAATTAAAAAAACATAAATGTAATGTAAAGGACACATGAGAAGAGAAAAATTTAAAATAGGGATATATCTGAATGAAAGAAAAAATTGAAGAAATAAAATAAAGTTTTCAAGAAAGTTGTACTGTGAAATATTAAAAAGATTAATTGTAACCACCTTTAATTATCAAATTAGTATGTATTGAAATAGCATGTAAAACATACAAAAACCCTAAAAAATAAAAAATTTAAATATATGAAAAAAAATATTTAATTTCAAAAGGCTCATTTAAATGACAAACAACATTTGTTCCACCCCATCAAGCCTCATTTAAAATTACTAAAAATAGACAAAAATTAAGCATAAATAATAGTAATTATTATTTTATTTTATTTTAATATATATTAATAATGAAGTTAGATAAATTGAAGAAACATAATATAACAATATAAAACTAACGTTGTGGCCACATGAGTGTAGAGTTTTAGTTAGATAGTAACATAACCAAATCTAAGCAAACAATTTGCTAAAGAATAATAAAAATTGAGCAAGTTGCAATCCAAGATACTAAAGAGATCAACTGTAATTTTCTTAATCATAAAATTGGAAAAAATAGATATAACTTTTATTTTGTGTAAGGGAAATTTAAAATAAAAAAATTAAAAGTTTAAAAATGAAAATGTCGTTAGGTAGAGCATATCAAGATAATTCCAATATCATGATTTTGGCCTCAACCAACCAACGGGTAGAACTACAACAAATTAACATAGTAAATATGCACTAACAATAATAATAATAATAATAGTAATAAGTAAATGCATTTTAAAATTGAAATTAGATTATAAAGAGAAAGCAAAATGCTCAACAAAATAAGATTATTTGTTTGAAAAAGTTGCATTTAGAGACACTCAGTAGATTAACTCAAATATTCCAAAAGTGTTAAATTATGTATGAATGAAAATGCCTCATAAAGAGTTCTAATACTACAAAAAAAATTGAAAAATATATAGATTAATACTTCAATAGATAAAGCCCAATGAGTGAAGTTCAATGATATTTGTTTTGGGTTTCGACATATCTTATTTACAATTACTACAAATTACTAAAGTAAATAAGTATGAATAATAATAAATTATTTTTTTAATGGCAACTAAATTTATATTAAAACAAAAATCATATAAATTGAACCATTGCCAAATGAAAGTGATGCATTGGTAACATATCAATATAAAAAGGTGAAAGAAAAAAAATTAAACCAAAGAGATAAAATATTTGAAATGTTTCTTTCCAAGTACTAACTTTTTCAAATATAAGTCTCTTGATCATCAAATTAGGTGTGAATTAAAGTACATCTTAAAAAAACTATAGTAAAAATATTTTAAAATATAAAAATGTATAGTTAATTTGATAAAGCCAATTTTGATGAGTCCAACTATAATTTTTCCATCTCGATCAAAGCATTCTTAAAATTATAACAAATAAATAAAATAAATAAGCATAAATAATATTAAATTAATATTTTAATAATAAATAAATATTTATTTAATTTAAATTCAGTTTAATTGAAAAAATACCCAAACAAAAATAAGCAAAGGACAAAGGAGAAAATAATTTTACTTATATACTAATAAAAACATTAAAAGAAAAGAATTGAAAAAAAGAGATTAATTATGTGAGAAAGTTACATTCCAAGAAAAAAAAAAAGAGATTGAGCATGACATGCTCAATTGTCAAAAAATTTAGGAGTCGAAATGAGTCGTAAGACATGAAAAAACTCTTGGAAATAAAATATCCTAAAAAAAAGAAAAATGCACATTTAATTAGATAGCTCACTATGGTGAGTCCAAAAACATCTTTTGATCTTATTATGACATCACTAGATTTAATATGAATTACTATGATAAATTCTAATAATTAATATTAAATTATTAATTTTTATATTTAATAAATCTAAAATATTCCAAAATGAGATAAATTAATGTAATATATTGAAATAAAAGTAATATGAAGTTTACAAACGAGAAGAATTAGAGTTTCATTTTAATATAGCAAAATTAAAATAAAAAAATTGAAGAAATAAAAAAAAAGTATTGGAAGGTTGTTATCCAAGGTATTAAGGCTGTTGGCTGTAAGGTCTTTGAAAATAGGAAAGAATTCATCGAAGTCAGTCACACGATATGTGTTCATCACACTCAGGTCCTATTTAAAATTATGTTTTTAATATAAAACTAATATATATTAAAGCTTAATTGTGATAAATTGAAGAAAATAAAAATAACCAAATGATAGCGATGTGTAGGTATCAAGGGAGAAGATTTAGAGTTTCGTAGTAATATAACAAAACAAAGTATTTAATTTATGAAAATGAGATAATTTGTACTAAAAAGTTTTAATCCAAGAGAATAAGGAGATCTAGTGTGACGTCCTCCACAATAAAATTTGTTACCACTCAAAATATCTCCTAGAACAAGAAAATATCTTACATGGTAATATAAATAAAAATGTAATATTGTGTATTTCATTGAACATGGCTCATCTATTGTGAACTACAATGATTGTTTCACCTCCATGAAACTTCAATTAGAGATAATATGACTTGACCAAGTAAATAAATATATTCAAAAAATTATTTTTTTATTATTAAGTAGATGCATTTTAAAGTAAATAAGGATAAATTAAAAAATTATAATATAACAATACGAAATGTGAGAATAATTAGAGTTTCATAGTAACATAATCAAATCAAAATACAAAATCTAAAGAAGTAACATAAATTTCGTAAAAAAGGGCACTACCAATTATTAAGCGAATCAAGGGTGACATCCTCAACT
Organism: Vanilla planifolia; assembly: GCA_023846275.1. Taxonomy (NCBI): domain Eukaryota; kingdom Viridiplantae; phylum Streptophyta; class Magnoliopsida; order Asparagales; family Orchidaceae; genus Vanilla; species Vanilla planifolia. The sequence goes on from JAIUJO010000018.1 coordinate 5,171,208, forward strand.
GCCAAAAATGGCAAGAATAAAATGCCAATAAAGCTTTGCAACATCATAGAAACTAAAATATTTAAAAATATATAATAAAAACAATATGATGGATAGATCTCATATAGACAAGTCCAATGATATTAGTTTAGTCTTGATTAGAGCTCATTTAGAATTACTATGAATAACCAAAGAAATTAAGTATAAATATCATACTTTAAAATTTAATATTTAGTAAATAAATTTTAAAGCAAAAAGAGGATTAATCGAAACAACTTAACAAAAATAAATTTTAGTAATGTAATTGTCATATTAGTTGATAGATAAAGTTTCATATTAATATAAGCAAACAAAATCAATTAATTTTAGAACATGAGATATATTTTGCAGGAAGACAACATTTAAAGATATTAAAAAGGTCACGCGTTACATCCTCGATCATCAAATAAGATACACATAAAAATATCTATTAAAGCATCCAAAAATACTAAAACTAAAATTTTTTAAAAATGTTAAAATAAATATTTAATTACATAGAGATCATCAAGATGAGTCTAATGACATTTGTTTTGTCTAAATTTAACACTACTTGGAATTACTATGAATTACAAAATAATAAGCAGAAATAATAATTAATTATTGTTTTATTAATAGGTAAATATATATATATATATAAGGTGAAATAAGATAAATTGATGCAATCTAATATCAAAAATAAAAGTTATTTAATTGTTTATTGAGTGGAGATTTAGAACGACATAGTACTATAACGAAATCAAAGAAAAAAATTAGAAAACTAAGAAAATGGTGCATAAGAGGGTTGCATTGCAAGACACTAAGGAGATAATTTGTAAAATTCTCAAACAAAAACTCTACAAGATTAAATAATTAAAAATATGAAAATGAATATTTTAATGGATAGAGCTTGTCAAGGTGAGACAATAATGTTTGCTTCTTCTCTATTGAATTTCATTTGAAAAAGCTAGAAATTATCATATTATTAAATGTGTATGTATTTATGTACATACATAAAATATGAAATATAATAAAAATAAAGAATATAATGCAACTAAATAAAAGTGATATAATGGTAATACAAGAAGAGAATAAGAGTTTCTTAGAAAGAGAACAAAATCAAGGTTAAAGATTCAAGAAATTAAATAAATTGTATAGGATAGCCACATAGAAAGATATGAGGTGATGGAGTGTTACATCATCAATTAACAAATTTGTTACGAAACAAAACATCTTTTTAAATGAGCCAAACTTTAGAACAAAAAAAAAATTGAAAAATAGACAAGTCCAAACAAGTTCAATGACCATTGTTTAGTTTTGTTCAAATCTCTATTTGACTTTCTACCAATTACAATAATAAATTAAAATAAAGTTTTACTTTAATATAAGGGAAATATATAATAAAGTTAAAAAATTTAGTTGATTGAAGTCATATAACAATTTAAAATCAAAGTGATCTGATCGTTAAATGATAGGAGAATAAGAAAAATTATGAAAAAGTTGCATTCCAAGATATTTAAGAGATTGAGTGTATGAGTGAAAATATCATGTAAAGAATGAAAAAACCTTTTAAAGTAAAATATTTCAAAAAAATACTAAATTATTATTTAATTTGGAGTTAATCAACCCTAATCCAACAATATTTGTTTCATCTCAAAGATGGCTTGTTTGTAATTATTTTGAATTACCAAATTTAAATAAAGAAAAATAATGTTAAAATATAATTTCAATATGGAATAAATACATATTATACCTAAAATGATATAAATTAACGAAATTTGATCTAATTAAATCAAAATTATGAAAAATTTACATGCTGAAAAAAGTTTAGATAATTATAACCAAATGAAATGGAAGTTTTTAATGGTAAGATAAATTGTAAAAGAAAGTTAAGTTCTAAAATACTAACAAGAATGAGTGCTAAATCTTCTATCATCAAACAAAATATTAGTAGAATGCCCCATAAAATATGCTAAAAGTTAGAAAAAAGATTAAAAATAGTTTAAAAAAGTAATTTGATAGAGTACATCAAGGAAAGTCGAATGACATTCATTTCATCTGGATCAATCCTCATTTTGAGTTCCGACAAATTAACAAAATCACTAATCATAAATAACAAAAACTATTATTTTAATGCTAAGAAAATATATATTTTGATTAAAATATGATAAATTAAAAAAAGTAGTGCAAACTAATTTAAGCAACATAAAGATTAAACAATATGTGAATTGAAGTTTCATATTAATATTACCAAATCAATTTAAAAAAATTGAAAAAATATTAAAAATTATACTACAATACTAGATTGGAAGACACTAAAGATATCTGCTATAGTACCCTCTCTCATCAAATCAAGTTCAAGTTAAAATGCCAAGTAAAGCACCGAAATCTTTAAAAAATAAAATAATTAAAATAATAAAAATGAATATTTAATAAATTTGATCTTTTTTGGAGGAGTCTAATGATGTTTCTTCTAAATTGACTAGAACTTATTCAGAATTTCTAAGAATTATAAAAGAAAATAATCATAAAAAATAATAAATTATTTTCTTACATAAAGTAAATATATAACAAAGTAGAAATAAGATTAATTAATGCAATTAATACAACAAATCGAAGTTATCTAATGTTCAGACACGAGAATAATTAGAGTTTCACAATAACATAAGAAAATTGAAGGAAAAGATTTGAAGAAATGAGATATATTTTATGAGAAACTTGGATTTGAATATATTAATGTAATCAAGTGTAACATAATCATTAATTAAGGTACAAATTGAAATGTCTCAATAAATATGTCAAATTTCTTTAAAAAGGTAATATTTAAAAATATAAAAAAAATTGTTTAATTGGGCAAAGCCTACGAGAAAAGTTTAGCATTGTTTGTTTCATGTCGATTAAATCTACTTTTGAATTACTACAAAGTACTAAATTAAATAAGCATAACTAATAATAAATTGTTGTTATGATATTAGGAAAATATATGTTAATTCTAAAATAAGACAAATTGAAGCAATACAAAATGACCAAATTGATGCAATGTAAAGGTCACATAAGAATAGATTTGTAGTTAGATAGTAACATAGACAATTCAAAGCAAACTATTCAAAAAATAAGAAAAAGATATTGGAACAATTGCATACTAAGATACTAAGGATATTGATAATAATATTTTTTAATAACCAAATTAAGGACAATTGAACATTCCTTATAAAACATTCCAAAAATATAGAAAATAAATTAATTAAAACTATAAAAATGCTGTTTACTTAGATAGAGGTCAAGTGGAGTTCAACAAAAGTTGTGTCATCTTTATCAAACCTCTTATAGAATTATTACAAATTAAATGAATTAATTAAACATAAATAATAATAAATTATTTCCTTAATATTCAGTAGTTATTTTTAATTAAAAAAATAAATAATAGAAATGTAATTTTAGAAAAAAAAATAGTACATAGTTCACGAGAGAGTACTATAAAAATTGATAGAAATATAACCAAATCAAAGTAAAAGGTTTAAAAACTTGTGATAAATTATATAGAAAAGTTTTGTTCCAAGACAATGAAGAGATTGATTGTACCATCATTCATCGCCAAAATTGGTACAAGTCAAAATACTTAAAAGTATGTCAAAATCTTAGATAATAAAATATTTCAAAAAGATGAAAGTAATTATTTTATTGAATGGAGCTCATTAAGACTATTCCAACAACACTTTTTCATCTCAATCAGTCCTCATTGGGAATTTTGTGCCTTACCAAAAAACAAGCTCAAATAAAAAATTACTATTGTAATAATAAGTAAAAAATTGCTTAATACTAAAATGAAAAATTATGCCAATCTAATGTAACAAAACTAAAGTGATGTATAGGTCACAAGCCTAGAGATTTAGAGTTACATTATAATATGACCAAATCAAAGAAAAACATTGAGTAAATGTGAGAAATATTATGAAATATTGATTTCAATAACACAAAAAAGATCGAGCGTAACATCCTTGATCCTTACTTTTTGCACAAATTTAAATATTTAATAAAGGTTGTCAAAACCTTAGAGAATAAAATAATCAAAAAAAATATAAAAAGGATATTCAATTTGTTAGAGCTTGTTGAGTTGTTTATAACGACTTTTGTTTCGTATTGCTTAGACCTTGTTTCGAATTATTTTTTGAATTATCAAGATAAATTAAATAAATAATAATAAATTTTATCTTAAAAATAAATTAATATGCATCTAAGGTAAAATGAGATAAATTTAAGCCAGGTAGTTTTACCAGAATAAGGAAAAGTAACAGACCCATAAGGGGAAATTTAAATGTATATAGCAATACATCTAAATCAAAGCAAAAAATATGAAGAAATGAGCTAAATTATAAAATAAAGTTAAATTCAAAGGTTCTTAAGTGACACATATGCTAAGAATTGAAATGACCCTTAAAGCATGACAAAATCATAAAAATTAAAATTTTTAAAAATATAAATAGGGAATAATTAATTTGGTAGATCTTATTATGATGCAGTTATCGATGGTGGGTTCGATTGTGCCAATTTTTTAGTGAATTTCTCAAAATTATAAAAGAAGATAAGCATAAAGAATAAAAAAAATATTATTTTGATAACAAGTATTTTTGTATTACAACTTAAATGAGACAAATTAATGCAATGTAATTTAACAAAATCAAAGTAGCACAAAAGTTACAAGAGAAGAGAAATAAAGATTCAAAGTAATATAACTTAATGAATGCAAAAATCTTTGAAAAAAACAAAATAAATTATGAATAAGTTGCATTGTAAGAAATTATAAATATGAATATAAAATTTGATAAAGCTCATTGAGATAGTGCAAATCCTTTTGTTTTGTTCAAAAAAACGATTCATTCAATTTAATATGAACTACCAAAATAAATAATCATAAATAATAAAAAATTATTATTGTAATGTCATGAAATTTATATTACCACAACATGAGAATGAGAGTTTTACAGTAATATAATTAAATTACATTAAAAAATTTCAAAAATAAAAGTTAAATTGAAATTGACATACTCGATTGTGAAATAAGGTATGAATAAGAATTTGTCATAAAACATGCCCAATCCATAAATGGTCAAATACATACATGTATGTATATATATATATATAGGTCACTAAGATAAGTTTAAGAATTTTGTTTCATCTAAATCAAATCTCACTAGGAATAACTCAAAATTTCTAAAACAAAGAGGAATAAATAATAAGAAAATTTTATTTTAATATCAATGATTTATTTATTAATGATAAAATGACATAATTAAAAGTGACATAATAAATCCAATTGAAAGCAAAGTAAAGCTTACATAAGAGGATAAATCGAGTTTCATAGTAATACAACTATTTCAAAATAAAACATATGATAAAATGATATAACTTTTAAGGGAAATTAACCTAACATGTTATTAAAGAGATAGAGCATAACATAGTTAATCATCAAATGTGGTACAAACAAAAATTTTTTATATAGTGTTTCAAAACATTATAAATATATTTTTTGAAACTATAGAAATAAATATTTGATATAATAGAACTCATCAAGAAGGGTCCAATGATATTTGTTTCATCTCTATCACACCACATTTACAATTGACATAAATTACATAACAAAATAATAATTCAAAAATATTTTAATTTCAATTGAACACATAATAGAGAAAAAAAAATTTAATAAAATTACTAAAATAATACGAAATAATGTTAATTTAAATGTCAAATAGGAGAAGAATTAGAGTTTTGTATTAATGCAATGAGATAAAAAAAATAACTTTAATAATTTTGATAAAGTTTATGAAATTATTGCATTCCAAGATAATACAGAGTAGTAAGATAACATCTTAGATCATCAAATAAGATACAAATGTTAATGTTTGATAAATATATTGAAACCCTTTTAAGTAAAATACCTCAAAATATATAATAAAATATTTAATTAGGTTTAGCTTATCATGTCGAGTCCAATGACATTTATTTAGTCTTAATCAGACATTGTTTCGCAATCCTAGCAATTACTAAAAAAATAATAATAAACTAATTTTATTATTAAGTAAGTATTTATTAAAGTTAAAAACAAAAAAAGTGTCGTGATATAACAACCAAATCAAAGTAATTTAAAATTTATATGAGGGGATTTAGGCTTACATAGTAATATAACCAAATAAAAGCAAAACATTTAAAGAAATGAGACAAATTGTACCAGAACATTAATTTCCATGATATGAAGAAATTTTGGCATAACTTTCTTGGTTATAAAATTGGCTACAAATTTAAATATCTAATTAGTCATACAAAAAACGTAGGAAAAATGAGTAAAAATATAGGCAATATTATTTAAATAGAAAGAGCTATTTGAGACTAGTTAAATGACATTAAATTAACTTTGATTAAGACCTAATTAAAAATTATTGCAAGTGACCAATCAAATAATTAAGCAAAAATAACTATAAATAATTTTTTTTCTATGAATAAAATTTATATTAAACTTAAAAGAAAAAAATGAAACAATTTATTCTTGTAAAATCAATGCAATGTCAAGGTTATATAAAAAAAAAATTTGTGTTTCAAAATAATATAGCAAAAATAAAAGAAAACAATTGTTAATGTAATATAAATTTTATGAGAAATTGATATTCCAAAATATTAAAGAGATTAAGGGTAAAATCCTTGGTCGTCAAATCTGGTACAAATTAGAATGACTTATAACTGAGCAAAAATCCTTAAAAATAAGTATTTGTAAATATAAAAGTGATATCAATTTGATAGAGATCGTTGAGCTATGTCCAATGACATTCGTTTTAACTCAATCATATCATACTGGAATTTTCCGCAAATTACTAAAATAAATATATATAAATATAAAAATTATTATTATTTTAATACTAAGAAAATATATATTTAAGGTGTAATCTGATAAGTTGGAAAAGGGTAATATAACAAAATGAAAGGAACATAAATGTCACACAATTAGTTTTATAGCAATATAAACTAATCAGTATGAAAGAACTAAATATGTGATAAATTATGTGAGAAAGTTACATTATAAGGAGATCAATTGCAATATCATCAAACATCCAATTAGATATGACTTGAAATGCTTGCTAATGTATGTCAAAACCATATCAAATAAAATATTTTACAATGAATATTTTATTCATTAAACCTCATTGAGATGTGTCCAATGATTTTAGTTTTGTATTTATTAGACCTCATTTAAAATTTTACTAATTAAAAAAATAAAAAAGCATAAATTATAATAATTTATTATTTTAACATTTCAAAGCAAATAATAAGGTTGAAATGAGATTCATGAAAAAAAGATGGTAGTGTTTTGAAAAAATAAGATAAATTATTTGGGAAAGCTCTTTTATAGCATACCAAATCGATTGATTGTGGCATCAATGTTCATAAAATAATGAACAAGTTGAAATGCCTAATAAAGCATTCCAAACACAAAAATATAAAATATTTAAAAATAATCAAATGATTATTTAATTAATTGGAGCTCATTTTGATGAGTCAAATCATCTTTTTCATATCTATAGAACAAAATTGGGAATGTCAAAAAATTACTAAAAAATAATAATAAATTATTATTTTTAAGTTTTTAGAAATATATAACAACGCTTAAATGAGGTAAATTGAAGAAATGTATTATAACAAAATCACAATTTTGTGATGGTAACATTATAATGGAATTAGAGTTTTAGATCAATTAAAAAAATTAAAAATGAAAAATTTACAAATATGAGATAAATTGTACGATAAAACTGCAATCAAAGATACTAAAAGGGTCAAGTATATTTCTTCGATCATTAGACAAGGAAGGAATCGAAATGCCTCATAAATCTTCCAAGAAAAAAAAAATAATAAAAAATTTGGAAAACATAAAAATAAATATTTAACAAGATAACGTCCTTCGAGATCAACCCAAGGATGTTACCTTCATGTTAATTGAAACAAGTTTGGATATATTAAAAATCATGTTAATAAATAAGAATTAATAATAATAAATTATAATTTTAATATGATGAAACCATATATTAAAGCTAAAATTATTTAAATAATGTAACATAACAAAAACAATGTAATGTATAGGTCACACAAAGAGGATTTAAGTTAGATACTAATATAACCAAATCAAAGTAAACTTTTTTAAACATTAGATAAATTGCATGATAAAGATCCATTTATTGATCACAAAATCAGCTCACAATCGAAAATTCTTGTAAAATATGCCAAAATTATAGGAAATAAAATATTTAGAAATATAAAAAAGAATATTAAATTTGATAGAGCATATCAAGGTAAGTTTTATGACACTTATTTTGTATCCATTTTACCTCAATTAGATTTATTAAAAATTACAAATAATAATAATAATAATAATAAATATATTTTCAATATTAAGTAGATATTTTGTTAGTACTAAAAAGGGATAAACTCAGACAATGTGATGTAATCAAATCATAAAATTGTAAAAGTGAGATGAGAGTAGAATTAGAATTTCATAGAAAAATATATGAAGAAATGAGATAAATATTACTCAAAACCTATATTCTAAAACACAAAGGAGATTAAGTGTAACATTTGTATTGGTCAAATTAGGATCAAATCAAAATATTTCATAAGCTCTACCAAAGTCCTTGAAAATAAAATATTTAAAAACTTAAAACTAAATATTTAAATTGATTGAAATCATAGAAATGTCTCAAATGATATTTATCTGATCTCAACTAAACCATGTTAGTAATTTTTATGAATTACAAAATAAATCATAAGCATAAACAACGATAAATTTTTATTTTTTAGGTAAGCAAATTTATAGCAAAAACAAAAAAAATTAAGGGAATAAAATATAATGAAAATAATGTAATATAAAAGGACACACGAGAAGAGATTTAAAGTTACTTTGTAATATATGCAAATCGAAGAAAATGTTTTGAATAAATGTAATAAATTGCTTGGGAAAGTTGCACTCTAAGATTCTAAGCAATTGAGTGTAGCATACTTGAACATCATATTATGTGCTAATCAAAATGTCATTAAAAGTATATAGGAATGCTAGACAATAAAATTTGTTAAAAACATTTAAATAAATATTTAATTGGATAGAAGTTATCGTGATGAACGTGAGGATGCTTGTTTCATATTGGTGAGACTTCTTTTCAATTATGTGATTTATCAAATGAAATTAACATAAATAATAACAAATTATTATTTCAATTTTAAGTTAAAGCTAAAAAGAATTAAATTAAAATAATATAATCTAACTAAATCAAAGCAATGTAAAGGTTACAACTGATGAAAAATAGAGCTTCAAAGTATGATAAAGAAATGAAAGAGAGTTTTTAAGAAAAGAGAAAACTATATAGATTGTGTGTAAAATCATTGATTGCTAAAAAAGAATGAATCAATTTGACACTTAAAGCATGCCAATGTAATAGAAAATGAAAAATTCAAAAAAAAAAAAAAATTTATTAAATGGAGCCTATCAAGTAAAGCTTAATAGTATTTGTTTCATCTTTATCTGATCTGTTTTAGAATTTTTAAAAATTATAAATTTTAGAAAACTTAAATAATAATATCTAACTATTTTAATATACAATAAAAATATTAGGAAGTTGAATTTAGTTAAAATGAAATAATTTAATATAATAAACTAAAGATGATGAAATTGACACATAAGAGGTGATTTAGAGTTATAATGTAACGTTACAATGTCTAAGAAAATCATTTTAAAACATTAGATAAATTTTGTTTGAATGTTCCATTTGAGGAAACTAAACTCAAGTGAAACATCCTTAATTGTCAAATATGTTATGAATCAAAATGACTCATAAAGCATTAAAAAATATGAGAAAATAAATTATATAGAAATATAAAATTAAATCTTTATTTTGATAAAGGTCATCTACATTAGTCCAATAAGTTTGTTTCATCCTAATCGAACACATTTATAAAGCCAATTACAAAAGCAAATAAAGAGAAATAAAAATAAATTTTTATGTTAATATTAAGTAAATGTATATTAATATTAAAGTTATATTGTTTAATCAATATAAAATAGCTTAGTTAAAGTGATGTTATGGTCATGCAACAATATATTTTTTGTTGAATAAAAATAAAACCAAATCAATGTGAAGTATTTAAGGAAATAAGATAAAGTTTATAAGAATGTGAAACTTAGAGATGTTAAGCAGGTTGAGTGAAACTTTCTCGATTGTCAAGTCATTGATGAATTAAAATGTCTTACAAAGCATGTAAAAAATCTCGTAAATAAAATATTTAAAAAAACATAAATGAATATTATTTATATTATAGCACATCATGACAAGTCGAATGACATTTATTTCATCTAGATTGGTTGTCCTTTGGAATTCCATGAATAACAAAAATGAATAAGAATAATTGATAACAAATTATTATCTTGATACTAAGGAGATTTATATTAAAGAAAAAGTGATATAAACTAAGGTAATGTAATATAGTGAAATCAAAGAGATGCAAAGTTTCCATGAGAAAAGAATTTGAGTTCATTATTAAAATAACAAAATAAAAAATTAAATGAAGAGATAAATTGGGTGGGAAATTTGCATTCTAAGGCACAAAGGAGATTCACGATAAGATCTTTGAATGCTGAAACAAGTATGAATCAGAATACCTATCAGTATTTTGTTTGTTCGATTCAGCCTCAATAGGAGTTTTAGTGAATTATAAAAGTAAATTAGAGTAAAAAAAATAAATTATTATTTTTAATATCTAAAAATAGATGTTAAAGTAGAAATATGTTTTTCTTTGAAAATTTAAAATAAAAAAATCACAGTGATTTGAAGCTCACATGAGAAGAAAATTTGAGTTTCATAGTAATATAGCCAAATCACATCAAAAAAACATGAAAAAATTAGAGATTATTTAAGAGAGATGAATCAAAGGCACAAAGAAGATCGAGTTTAATCATCTCATTTGTCTAATAAGATACGAATCAAAATTTATTATAAACATATGAAAATCGTAGGAATTAAAATATCTAAGGAATATAAAAAATGTTTAATTTCATAGAAGTCATTTAGGATAACATAATAGTATTGGTTTCCATAGGATTAGTTCTCATTTAGAGTACTATGAATTTCTAAATCAAAGAAGTGCAAAGAAGAATAAATTATCTTTTTTAATAATAAGGAAATAAAAATTAATAATGAAATAGGATAAACTAAAGCAACACAATATTATCAAAAGAATGCATTATAAATATCATAAAATAAGAAATTTTTAGTTACATAGTAATATAACAAAATCATGAAAAAAATTTGATGAAATAAGATAAATTGTGAGGATTCTTTGTAAGCTATCAATGAGATCGAGCACAATGTCCTCAATTGTCAAAAGAGGAATAAATCAAAATAAGTGATAAAACATGCCAAAAACTTAAGTATAATACTAATATATATATATATATATATATATATATATATATATATATATATATATATATATGAATATTTAACTAAAAAGTGTTCATTGATATTAGTTCAACAACTTATTTTATCTCAATATCACCTCAACTATATAACAACGAATTACCAAAATAAATAATCATAAATAGTAGCAAATTACTTTTTTTTAATATAAGTAATATATATTGTTGCTAAAACTATCAAAACAAAAGCACTATAACATAAACAAATCAAACAGATGAAAAGGCGACATGGTAGGATGACGTGGGTTTCATAAAATTACAACAAAATTTAATAAAAAAATCGAACAATTGAGATAAATTGAATAGAAAAGTTGAATTCTAAGATATTAGAGGGGTCATACGTAATATTTAGAAAATAAATAAATAAATATTTAATTATATAAAAATCATTGTGAAAAGCATAAAAAATTATTTTTTCTTGATTGGACATCATCTAGAGTTACTGTTGCTTAACAAAGCAAATTACAATAAATTTGTATTTTAATATTAAGCAAATATATATATCTATGCAAAAGTAAGATACTTTAATGGTGTAATAAAACTAAATCTAAATGATATATAGGTCACACATCAGGCAATTAGAACTTTAAAGTGAAATAGCTAAATAAAAAAATTCTACAAATGAGATAATTTACTAAGGGCGATTCCATTGAAAATAATTACAAGATCAGGTTTAACATCCTTGATCTTTAAATAAAGTACAAAATAAAATTTCATATAAAGTATGCAAAAACAAAAGAATATAAATCTTTTTAAGTATAAAATTAAAATTTAATTAAGTAGAACAAGTCGAGGCCACGCTGACGACTTTCGTTTAGTCTCAATTGGATCTAACTTATAGCTATTACGAAATAACTACTAAATAAATTTAAATAAAAATAATTTTTATTTCATTATTATGTTAACATATATAAAGTTAAAATAAGTCTAATAAAAGAAATATAATACAACTAAATAAAAATGTTGAAATGATCACAAAAAAAGAGAAATAGCACTTCATAAAAATAAAGTTAAATAAAAGCAAAAGTGTTGAAAGGATCACATAAATTATTTGAAAAAATTATACTTGAATAATCTAGAAAGACCAAGTGCAACGTCCTTAATTACCAAATATGGTACAAATCTAAATATCTCACAAAAAGAGCCAACACTTTTGAAAATAAAATACTTCAAAATATATAAAACATTTTTATTCAATAAAACTTGACGAGATGTTTCCAATGATCTTTGTTTCGCCACGATTAAGAAAGATGTAGACATACATATAAATATAACAAAATCTAAGCAAAAAGTTTAAAAATTAGATAAAGAGGTTCAATGTAACTTCCCTTACCATCATATTAGATAGAAGTAAGAATATCCCAAAAAGTTTACAAAAATCATAGAAATTAAAATATTTAAAAATTTGAATAAATGAGTCCAATGACATTCATTTTGTCTGTATTATAGGAAAATTGAAATTTTGTGAATAACCAAAGTAATAAGCATAAATGATAGTAAATTATTATTTTCATAATAAATTAATATATATTAAAGATAAAATGAAATAAGTTGAGGAAATGTAATAGAGCAAAATTTAAGCAATAAAAAGATTAAAATAATGGAGATTTATAGTTACATTATAATATAATTAAAATCATATCAAACGTTTTAAATAAATGAGATGAATTGTGTGGGAAAGTTGCTTTCATAGACACTAAGGAGATCAAGAGTAACATCTTCGATTGTTATTCTAGGTATGGTTCAAAATGTCTGCTAATGTTTGTAATAACCATTAAAAAAATAATTAATTCTTAATTGTATAGAGCTTGTCAAGTTGAGTTCAATAATTTTTGTGTCATCTTAATCAAATCTTATTTTGAATTATAAAAATTCTTCAAATTAAGTTAGCATTAAAAAATAAAATTATTATTTCAGTATTAAATTAATTTATATTAAAAAAAATAAGATATATTAAGGCAATGTAATATAACCAAAGCAAAGAAATATAAAGTTTATAAGAACATATAAAGAGAGCTTTAATGTGATACGACAAAAAAAATAAAAATATTTGAAGAAATAATAAAAACTATGTGAGAAAGTTGCACTCCAATTTACTAAAAAGATTTTGGGTAACATCGACAATAGTCAAACCAGGTGCAAATCGAAGTCTAACAAAGGATATCAAAACCCCATAAAAGAAAATATTTACAAAATATAAAAAATATTTAATTTGATATACCTTGTTAAGACCATTTGATGATTTTTGTTTTCTCTTGATCCAATTAATTTTGGAATTGATACGAATTATCAATTTAAATAAACATAAATAATATTAATTTATTCTTTTAGTATTTAATAAATATATTTTAATTTTAAATTAAGATAAATTGAAATAATGTAATATAAAAAATCAAAGTGATGTAATATCGCACCAAAGTAGATTTAGAGTTACAAAATTATGTTACAAAAGCAAAGCGGCTCATTAGAAGAAACGAGATTTATTATATAAGAGAGTTGCACTCCACCATACTAAGAGGCCAAGCTTTACATCCTCAATAGTCAAATTAGTTACAACTTGAAATGTACCATAATGCATGAAGTAACACAAGAAAATAAACTTTAAAAAATAACAAAAATATTTAATTGGATAGAGCAAATTTAGATTCACCTAATGTAGTAGTTTCATCTCAACTAAATCACATTTAGAATTACTATGAATTATCAAAGTTGATAGGCAAAAATAATAACAATTTAACATTTTAATACTGAGAAAAAAATGTTAACGCATAAATAAGACAAATTGGAGCAAAATAATATAATAAAATCATAGAATTGTAAAGGTCACATGAGAGGAGAATTAGACTTTCATAATAATATAAAAAATTACTACAAAACTTTTTAAAAAATGAGATAAATTATAAATATAAGTTGCATTCTAAGATACTAAGGACATTAATGGAAAACTCATCAATCATAAAATAAGATACAAATTAGAATATCTTATAAAATATGCAAAAACTATTCCAAATAAAACACTTATAATTATAATTGTTAATCGTTAATTCGATATGTCCTTCAAAATGAGTTCGATGATCATTGTTTCACTTATTGGACAATAATTAAAATTACATGAATTACCAAAGTAAATAATTGTAAAAAAGAATTAATAATTACACCAATATCAAGAATTATATATCAACACTTAAATAAGACAATGTAAAAAAATATGATATAAACAAATCAAAGCAATGTAGTGGTGACACAATCAAAATTAGGGTTCCAAGGCAATATATCCAAAAATAACATTATAAAATTTTAAAAAAATATTATTAAATTTATGAGAAATTTGAATTCTATGATACTAAGAAGATTTAGTGTAAAATCTTTTATTATCAAATAGCCTATGTAGTAAATGTCCTGTACAAAATTTAAAAAAATTAAAAGTAAAAATATTTAAACAATATTAAAATATAATTAATTCTATCATGTTCATTAAGAGGGGCTTAATGACATTTCTTTTGTACCAATCACACGAGAAGAGATTTTGATTGACATAATTGTTAAATCAAATCAAAAGTGCAAAGAAATAAGATAATTTAAAATAAAGAATTACATTCCAATATATTATTGATGCTAGCAATAACATCCTTGATATCAAATCAATGAGTAATCAAAATGACTCCAATTGATTGAAAACCTCTCAAAATACAACATCTAAAAATATGAAATGAATATTTAATTTGATGGAACTCACTGAGATGACTCTAATGATCTTTTCTTTATCTTTACTTGATCTTGATTGGAAATACTTTGAATTATCGTAGTAAGTAATCATCAACAATAATAAATTATTATTTTAGTATCACGTAATATAATTTATCACAAATATAAGATAACGTAGTGATGCAAAATAAACAAATACAAAAATATGAAGTTACGTAGAAGGAGAATCAGAATTTCATTGTAATATAATCAAATATAAAAAAATTTGAAAAAATGAGATAAATACTATGAAAAAGATCCATTCTATGACATGATGGAAATTCAGTATAACATCACAGATCATCAGATAAAGTTTGAGGTAGAATGCCTCATAAGGCATGTCCAAACCCTACAAATTTAAAATAAAAAAATAATACATAAAAAATGAATATTTAATGGAATATAGCTCAATAAGACAAGTTTGATGGTGATTTTGTCATTCTGATTAGACCTTGTCTATAATTGTTGCAATTGACCAAAGAAAATAAGCATAAAAAGTAAAAAAAAACTTAGTATAATGTCATGCAAATAAGTTTTAAAGCTTAAATGACATATACAAAAGTAATGTATTACAACAAAATTAATATGATGTAAAAGTCACATGAGAGGATAATTAAAGTTTCATAATAATCTTACCAAATCAAAAAAAACATTTTTAAGAAATGAGATAACTTTTTTTGAATGTTGAATTCGAAGATATTAATGAGATTAAGTGTAGCATCTTCAATCATCTAATTACTTAAGAAATGAAATGTCACACAAAACATACCAAAACACTAAAAAACATTATATAAAAATATAAAAAATAAAAAAATAAATATTTAATTAAATAGAGCTCATCAATGCATGTGTGAAGAGTTTTGTTTAGTGTTAAATAGATCACTTTTGGAATTACTATGAATTACCCGATTAAATAAGCATAAAAAATAATATACTATAATTAATATTAAGCATAGGATAAAGCTGAAATTAGATTGAATAAATAATCTAATATTACCAAATAAAAATAATGCAATGGTAACATGATAAGAGAATTATGTTTACTTTGTAATATAAGCAAATAGAAGAAAAAATTTTAACAGATAAATTGTTTAAAGAAGTTGTATTTGAGGATACTAAGAAAATCAAATGTAATAATCTTGATCATCTTGTTAGGTATAAATTCAAAAGACCCACAAAGCATGTAAAAACCCACTAAAGTAAAATATATAAAAATATATAAATTAATTTCGAGTTACATAGAGCTCTTTAAGAGATGTACAATAACGTTAGTCTTATCTTCATTACATGCCGTTTGGAATTACTACAGTTAAAAGAACTAAATAAATGTAAATAACATAAATTCTTAATTTAATATTAAGTAAATATTGATTAAAAACTAAACGAAAATTATTGAAACAATATAAAATAACAAAAACAATTGCATTACAAAAGTCACACAAGGAAGAATTATGATTTATATAGTAATATTATCAAATCTAATGGAGCTTTTTAAAAACATAAGATAAATTATGCCATAATATTCCATTCTAATATACTAAAGAGGTTGGGTGTAACATCAATGATCATTAGATGTAGGTAGAAATCAATATGTCTCGTGAAGCATATCAAACCACTACAAAATAAAATATTCAAAAAATATAGATATTAATGCTTAATTGGATAGATCTTATTGAAATAAGTCAAAGGAACATTTTTTCATTACAATCAAATATTGTTTGAAATTATTGTGAATTATCAAATTAAATAAGATAAAATAATTAAAAATTATTGTCATATATATAACAAAAATATATTAAAGCTAAATTGAGATAAATTGATGAACTTTAAATGAAGTAAAAATGATGTGATGGTTAGAATAGAGGAGAATTAGAGTTTTAAAGTAATATAACCAAATCAAAAAGGAAAACTCAAGAATTAAGATAAATTGTTAGAAATGGTTACATCTAAGGTATTAAGGAGATTGATTGCAACATCCTCAATTCTAAATCAGGTAGCAATCAAAATAGGCCATCAAATATACAAAAATCTTAGAAAATACTTAGCTAAATATATTACCATTGAAATGAGACAAACTAAAGAAATTTAAGATACACAGATCAAGAGATGTAAAGGTCACATGATAAGAAACTGAATGCATCATAACAAAATAAGAAATGTTAAGTTAAGCAATTTAAAAATATAAGATAAACTATATATGAATGTTTCATTCTAGGACAATAGGGAGATTGAGTGCAGCAGTCTCAATTGTTGGCTAAGGTACTAATTAGAATGCTTGGTGAAGCATTCCAAAACCCAAGAAATGAATGTATTTTAAAAGTTATAAATTTTAATTAGATAGAGCTCATCGATGCAAGTCCAATCAAAACCTTTTTGTCGATCTTAGATCTTCTTGAATTATAACAAATTACAAAAGCAAAAAAACTTATAATAAAAAAATTTTAATATAAAGCTAACATATATTTTTACTAAAGTGACATAAACTTCAAGTACATCAAAGCAATATAAAGGAAACATGAGAAGAGAATTTGAGTTCCATAGCAATATAAGAAAATAAAAATAAAAATAATTTGAAGAAACAAAATAACTTGTATTAGAAAGGTGCATTGAAACATTTTACAGAGGTTTACTGTAACATGTTTGATCAAAGAATATGATAAAAAGTAAAATATCCCTTAAAATAAGCCAAAATACTAGAAAATTGTGCATTAAAAAAATATAAGAATAAATATTTTATTGAATAGAGCTCGATATTCACAAGCCGTGTGACTTTTATTTTGTTTCATTAAGACAAACCCTGGAAATACTTCAAATTACAAAATTAAGTATGATAAATAATAATAAATTATTATTTTAATATTTTGACATCATAAAATAAATCATAAATAATTTTAATATTTGCAGCATAATATATACAAATAAAGAAAATGTAAGGGTCATATGACGAGAGAATTGAAGTTTCAAAATAATTCTTCTACATAAAAGAAAAATATTTGTACAAATAAGATCAATTGTATAGAAATGTTGCATTTTAAGAGAATAACGAGATCTAGTGTAACAATAGTTATCATCAAATTAGGTATGAACTGAAATCTCACAAAAAACATATTAAAAACCATCATAGTAAAATATTTCAAAATCTGAAAATAAATATTTTTTTGGGTAAAGCTAACCCACATTAGTACAATGAACATTTTGTCTCTATCGAACCTCATCTAGAAATACTAAGACAAGCCAAACCAAATAACATAAATTTAAAAAAAAAACTTATTTTAATTTTAACTAAATTTATGTTAACATTGAAATGAGAAAAATTAAAACGATGTTTAATAACAAAAATATAGTAATGTAAATGACACACACGAAGGAATTTAGACTTAGATAGCAACAAATCAAAAATAAAAATGAATCTTTGAAAAAAAATAAGGAAAGTTGTATAGAATGTTGTGAAAATTAAAATATCTCATTGTGATTACAAAAATAGAAACTATAGTATTGAAATAAATAAAAAAAGAATATTTAATTAGAAAGAGCACATCGAGATAGGTATTAAGACATTCGTTTCATCTTGATTAAATCCCATTTCAAATTTTTTAGAATTACCATAATAAAAAAAGAAAAAAAATCTTATAATCTATTCCTAAATATGAAAATAATATATATGTTAAATCTTAGTTGAGATAACTTGAAGCAATTTAATTTAACCAAATCAAATTGTTGCAAAATTTTTAGGAGAGGAAAATTAAGTTTTAAAATAATTTAACCAAATTAAAGGAAAAAGTTGAAAAATTTCTGTAAATTTCATGTGAAAGTTGCATTCGAAAATACTAAAATAGTTCAATATCACACCCTTAATCAAGAAATTAGTTATAAATGAATATGACTCCTAAAATGTGCCAAAAAAAGCAAATAAATTATTTCAAAATTTATAAATTTATATGCAATTAGATAAATCTTATCGAAATGAGTCCAATGATGGACATTTCGTTTTAATCAGAACACCTTTAAAAACATTATGATTATAAAACTAAATAAGCATAAGTAATACAAAATTAATTTTTCAATATTATCTAGTTATATATTAATGATATAAATTACATGAATGGGTCACACAATAGTAGATTTAGAATTGCAAAGTATTATATCTCAATAAAACAAGAAAATTTGAAATAAATGGGATATGCTATAAGAAAAAGTCCCATTCCAAGATATGAAGGTGATCAACTATAACATCATCAATTGTTAGATATGGTAAAAACTTAAATGTCATGCAATAAATAACAAAAACTCTAGAATATGAAATATTCGAAAATATAAAAAAAAAATTTAATTTAATAGAGATCATGGAGAGGAGTCTAGTGACATTTATTTTGTCTTAACGAAATCTTATTCGAAATTATTTTGATTTCAAAAAATTTAACAAAGCATAAATAATAGAACATGTTTACTTTAGTTTTAAATACATAAAAGTTAAAGCTAAAATGAGATAAAATAATGCTATATGATCTAACTTATTAAAGCAATGTCAAGGTTACATATAAGGAGAAATAGAGCTTCATAGTAATGTAGCAAAATGAAAGAGAAGACTTTGAGGAGATAAGATAAATCATATAACAAAGTTGTATTTCAACATACTAAGAAGGTTGAGTGTAACACCCTAGATCATCAAATAAGTTCAAATTCATGTCTCTTAAAGCATGAAAGCATTAAAAATGTGTCTTTTGTGATGAGTTGACGATGTTTGTTTTGTATCAACCTAGCCTCACTTGAAATACTACAAATATAAATTTAAATAGGCATAGATAACAATATATTACATCCTTAAACTTTAGCAAACAAATTTTAAAGCTGAAATAGGATAAATTGACATAATATAATATAAGTAAATAAAAGTAATGCAAATGTCATGCAAGAAGAGTTTAAGGGTTGCAAATTAGCATTACCAAATAAAAGTGAATGATTTAAAGAAATAAGAAATATTTTATAAGATAGTCACACTCCATGGCGATAGGAACGTTAAGTGCAACATTCTCGATCGTGGAATTAGTTATGAATCAAAATGACTAGTAAAGCATTACAATAACATGGAAAATAAAATATGTAAAAAAATATAGAAATCAATATTTGTTAGGATTGAGCTCATTGAGATGAGTTTAATGACAATTATTTAGTTTTGATTAGACCACATTTGCAATTTTTTGTAAAGTATAAAAGTAAACGGGCATAAATAATAAAAATTTATGATATTCATATGAAGTAAAACATCCACAAAAGTTTAAATAAGATAAATTTATTGGATATTAATTAACCGAATGAATTCAATGTAAAGGTCACGCAAGAGTAGATTTAGAGTTAAATAATAATAAAACAAAATCAAAAGGAAATATTTTGTGAAACCAATTAAATTTCATAGGTAAGCTATATTCCAAGATACTTAAAAAGATTACATATCGTATCCTTGATAGTCAAATCTAAATGTGAATCAATAGGTTACATAAAAGTTGGAAAACATTTAGTAAAGAAAATATGAAAAAAATAAGAAAATATTAATAATAATATTTTATTGAATAGAGCTTATTAAGAAAACTCCAAGAACATTTATTTCATAATAGGACATCATTTAGTACTATTATGAATTACGAAATTAAATAAATATAAATAATACAAATAATCATTTTAAGATCCACTAAATATATATATTGAAGTTGAAATAAGTTAAATTAAACTAATGTAACATAGCCGAATAAAATAAATTTAAATATAACATGAGAACAGAAGTATAGTTTCATGGCAACATAACAAAAACAAAGAAAAAAATTAAGGAATGAGATAAACTGCGTTGAGAAGGTGCATTTTAAGATACTAAAAAGTTAAATAGTAACATCCTTGTTCTTCAAATTAGGTATTAATCTTAGTATCTCAAAAACCATGTAAAACCATAGAAAATAAAATATCTAAAATAATATATATGAATGTTTAATTAGATAGACCTCGTTGAGACAAGTCTATCAATACTTGTTTTGCTCAATCAAACCTTAATTGGAATTATTACTATTTGTAAATTAAATAAGCATAAATAATAATATAATTATTTTTTAATATCAAGTAATATATTTTAATAATTAAATGAGATAAACTAAAGTTGTATAATATAAATACATGAAAGGATTGTAATGGTTAAATAGGACAAAAATTAAAGTTTCATAGTAATATAAAAACAAAACAAAAAATATTTAAAAAAAATGAGATAAAATATACAAGAAAGTTGCATTGCAATATGCTAAGATGATCTAGCATAACATCCTCAATCATCAAATAAGGTATGAATCAAAATGACTTGTAGGAGAAATCAATGTATTTAAATATAAAAAATAAATATTTAATTGGGTAGAATTTGTTAAGCTAAGCCCATTGTTTGTTTCATCTCTATCAGTACTCATTATTTAATTTCTAATAATTACCAATGTAAAGGTCACATAACAGTAGATTTTACAAAACATAACAATATTACTAAACTTAAAAAATTAAACAAATGAGATATATTTTAAAAAAAGTTGCACTCCAAGTTGTTAAGGAAATCACTATAATGTCCATGATCATCACATCATGTATGTATTAAACTAACTAGTAAAATGTGCCAAAACATTAGAAAATACAACATATAAAACAATAAATAATAATGTTAAGTTGGATGTACCTTATCAAGAGAAGTCAAACAATATTTATTTCATATTGATTAAACCACATTTGTAATTACTATGAATTGCCATAAAAATAACCTTAAATAATTAAAAAATCTTATTATAATATTGAGAAATATTTATAAAAATTTAAATGACGTGAACTGAAGAAATTTAATGTAACCAAATCAGTGGATTGTAAGTTTACATTCACATAACACTATAACCAAATCAAAGAAAAATTTTTGATAAAATTAGATAAATTAAATAAAAAAGTTTCATTCAATGATACTACAATTGATTGTACATCATCGATTATCAATAAGTTTTGAATAAAAATTACCTATAAAACATCTAAAACATGAAAAATATAATTTTTAGAAATTTAAAAATAAATATGTAATTAGGATGAAATTGTCTAAATGAGTCTAGCTATAAAGAATTACAAATTAATGTAACCTTGCACGGCAAAAATATGATGAAATTTGATAAATTATAGAGAAAAATTGTACTCTAACGAACAAAGGTGATTGAGCATAACTTCCTTCATCATCAAATTAGGTACCAAATTGAAATATAACAAATTCATGTCAAATCTTTAGGAAATTAAACACTTAAAAATATAAAATTAAATAGGTAATTCGGTAGAGTTCATTGAGATATGACATTTGACATTTTTTCATCTTGATTGAACCTTATTTGGAGTTACTACGAATTAAAAAAAATCGTTAAACATAAATATTAATACATTGTTTTTTTGTGTTCAGTAAATATATATTGAAATTAAAATTAGATAAATTGAACAATAGTATTATAGAAAACTCTAAGTGTTCTAAAGGTCACATTATAAGAGAATAAGATTTTCATAGTTATATAACCAAATATAAAATTGCTTTCAAAAAATGAGATAAAGTTATGGGAAAGTTATATTCTAAGATAAAAAAGAGGTCGAATGCAATATCTACTTTTATCAAATTTTGTATGATTTGAATTGTCTCGTAATGCATGTTAATGCCATAAAGAAATAAAAAATAATTAAAAAAATATAAAATTTAATAATAAATTTAGTAGAGCTTGTCTAGGTGAAACTAATAACATTTGTTTTTCTCAATCGAACCACTTTTAGAAATACATTGGACTATTAAATTAATGAACCAATTATAATAATAAATTATTATTTTAAAATAAAGAAAAAATATTTTAATAAAAAAATGAGATAAATTGAAGCAACATAACAAAAAAAATTTAAAGTGATATAAAAGCCATAGGAGAGTTGAATTAGAGTATAATAATAATTTAACAAATTAAAAGAAAAAATCATAAAAACTTAAATAAATTTTGTGGGAATGTTACATCCCAAGATACCAAAGAGATCGAGTGTAACATACCTGTCCAAAAAGTGAGACATTAATAATAAAACCTCATAAACAGTGCCAAAACAAAAGAAATTAAATTGTTATAAAATATGAAATTAATATTTACTTGGATAAAACTCATCAAGACAAGTTAACAATGTTTGTTTCATCTACTAGGAAGTCATTCAGAATTATTGTGAATTACTAATGTAATTAAGCATAAAAGAAATGACATAAATTACATAAATTACATAAATTACATAGAAAAAATTACATTCCATGTTAGTAAGAAAATCCTACAAAACATTTTAGAAAATTAAATCAATTAAAAAATAAAATATTTGATATTTAATTAGATGGAACTCATTGAGATTTGTCTGGCGATGTTCGTTGTGCTAGTAGGACCATGTTCAAAATTACTACAAATTACAAAACTTGATAACAAAAACATTATTATTTTACTATCAAATAAATATATAAAAAATCTAAAGTGAGATAAATTGAAGTAATGTAATATAATAAAATAAAAGTGATGTATGTGTCACATGAGTGTAGAATTAGAGTTTTATAGTAATATAACCACATCAAAAGAAAACATTTTAAAGAAAAAAGATTAAATGTAAAGGAGAGTGTTTAGATGAAGTGTAACATTCTTGATTATCAAATAAGGTACAATTTGAAAGGATCCATCAAGCATCCTAGGAGCTTAGAAAAGAAAATATTTAAAGATGTAAAAATAATATTTAATTAATAAAGCTCATTTCGTTGAGTCCAATAATATTTATTTCATCTTGAATAGATCACATTTTAAATTATTCATATTACTTTAATAAAAATGCATCAATGAAAAGAAAATAATATTCTAAATTAAATTAAAAAATATCAAAGAAAAAGATATAAATTAAGCAATATATACAACTAAATGAAAAAATATAATAGATGTCATATAGGATGTGATTTAGAGTTTCAAAATTCTATACCCAAATTAAAGTAAAAAATTTGAATAAAATGAGATAAATTGTTTGTGAAATATTAATTAGATGATACTAAGGAGATCAAGATAGGCATCCTTAATATTCAAATTACATATGAATCAAAATGTCACATATACTATGCCAAAACCTTTTAAAATAAAAAAATTCAAGAATTTAATAATGAATAGTTAATTTGATTAATCATGCCTTGATGAGTTCAATAGAGTTTATTTCATCTCAATCAGATCTCGTTTGGAATTACTACAAAATTTCAAAGTAAAAAAGCATTAATAATAATAATTTATTGTTTAATTATTCATCAATAAATATTAATACTTAATTGAGATATATAAAAGTAGTATAATATAACTAAATCAGAGCGTTGTAATGGTCACACAATAGGAGATTTCGAGTTACATTGCAATATAACCAAATCAAAAGAAAAAGTTTTAAAAAACGAGATAAGTGGTGCTTCAAAGTAACATTTGAATGCACTAGAAAGAGTAATTGTAAAATATTTTATTGTTAGATCTTGTCGAAATTAAATTATTTTTTAAAACATGCAAAAACCTTGAATAAAAATGAATATTTACTTTTATAAAGATCATTGAGAGGAAGTCCAATGACATTTATTTGGCAAGAATTATACCTTGTTCAAAATTTCTATGAATTAACAAATAAATAAGCATAGGTAATAAAAAGTATTATTTTATTATTTAGTAAATATTTGTTAAAGTTCAAATAAGATAAATTGAGACAAAGTAATATATCCAATTCAAATCAATGGTATTTTCATAGAAAAAGATATTTTTATATGGTAGTGTAACCAAATCAAAGAGAAAAATCAAAGAAGTGAGATAAGTAAGTAAAGTAAGTTACCACCCAAGATAATAAGAAAATTGAGTGTTTATCCTCCATCAATAAATCAGGTTTGAATTTTAATATCTCATAAAACATAATGAAATCTTAAAATTAAAAATATTTTAAAAATATTGATAATAAATATTTAATTGGATATAGCTCGTTGATTTCATATAAATAGTTTGTTGATCTTCATTTGACATCATTTTGAACTTTTGTGAATTACCATATTAAATAACCATTAAATTAATAAATTATTATTTTCATTTTTGATAAATATATAATAATGTTGAATTGAGATAAATTTAACCAATATATTGCCACCAAAACAAAGCAATGTCAAGGTCACAAGAGAGGGTAATTAGTGCTTCATATTAATATAAACAAATGAAAGGGAAATATTTTAAAAGAAGCTAACAAATTGTGCAGGAAAATTGCATTTAAACATGCAAGGATTTTATGTCTAACTTACTCAATTGTAAAATTAGATGAGAATCAATATTTCTTTTGAAATTTGTTAAACATACATAAAATAAAATTTTCAACAATATAAAAATAAACATTTATTGGGATAAAACTCATCGAGAATAGTACAATAATGCTAATTTCATCATGATCAGACTTTGCTTTGAATTTCTATTTAATTAGCATTATCAATAACTTTAAATAAAAATAAGGATTTTTTTAATATTAAGAGAATATGTATTAAAAGTAAAAAGATAACAATTGTCAATATAAAACTAAATAAAGGTCACATTAGAGGAGAATAAAAGTTTCATTGTAATATATGCAGATGAAAGAAAAAATTTCAATAATTTAAATTAATTATATGAGAAAATTGCATTCTAGGATACTAAGAAGATCAAATATAACATCCTTCATTATCAAATTTGTATGAATCAAAAAGTCTAATAAAACATGACAAAGTCATAGAAAAAAAATATTTATAAAACATGAAAATGAATTTCAAATTAAATAGAGCTTATCTAGTCTATTGTAACAACATTTTTTAATCCTCATTAAAAATCATTTGCAATTAATGATAATTTACTTTACTAAGAAAAAATAATAATAATACATAGACATTATATAATGTAAAAAAAATTTTTAAAAAATAAATGAGAAAAATTTTGTAATGCAAATAACAAAATAAATGTAAACATCACATTAGAGAAGAATAATGGTTTCCTTATAATATAAACAAATCAAATAAAAAAATTTAAAGAAATAAGTTAAATTATGTGAGAAAGTTGCATTCTAAGATACTAAGGAGTTTAAGTATTATAGTCTTCATAATAAAATAAGGTATGGTTCAAAATGGCTCATAAATAACATTGTAGAAATTTAGTAATTAAACATATAAAGTAGTATTTAAATGGATAGAGTTCAAAAAGAAAACTCCAACATTATTTATTCTATTTTAGCTAAAGACATTTTAGGATTACTATAAATTAATAAAGTAAACAAAGATAAAGTTAAACATAATATTATTTTAATGTTAAGATTATATATATAATAACAAAAACGAAATAAATTTGACCAATATATTATAATAAACTCGACGTGATCTAGTGCTCAAAAGATAGTAAGTTCAGAGTAACATAATATTATGACAAAATTAAAGCTAATATTTAAAGAAATGTGAAAAATTATATCAGAATGTTACATTCTAAGATACTATAGTGGCCATGTGTGACATTCTCTATCATGAAATAAGGTGTAGTCAAAATTTCTTATAAACCATGCCAAAACCCTAGAAACTAAGTATTTAAAAACATAAATATTAATATTTAATTAAATATTACATGTCAAGATGAGTCTGATGAAAATTATTTAATCTTTAGTAGACCTCATTTGTAATTATTATTAATTGAAAAATTTAATACTAAAAAAAAAAAATATATATTATTTTAATAAAAAAATTTAAAGCTAAAAATTGTATTAATTGAAATAATGTTTTTGAATAAATCAAAGTTATTTAAAGGACATATGAGGAGACATATATAGTTTCATAGTAATATAATTAAATCCAAATAAAAACTTAGAGATATTAGGTAAATTATATGAAAAAGTAGTAATCTAAAATACTGCACAGTTCAATAGAAGCATCTTTTATCTTCAATTATGATAAAAATCAAAATACCTAATACCATGGCAATACTTTAAAAATAAAATTTTTAATAATAGAGAAAGAAAAATTTATTTTGATAGAGTTTATCGAGATATGTCTAATTATATCTACCTTGTGTCGACCAGACCTCCACTATAATTACTATGAATTTCCAATATTAATAAGTAGAAATAAAAATAAATTATTATCTTTTCATATTAATTAAAATATATAAAATATAAAATGTAGAAAATAAAAATAATATAGAAAAATAAAATTGACGTGATGTAAAACTCACACGATAAAAGAATTATTGTTTCATAGCAATATAACCAAATCTAAAAAAGTTGAAGGAAATGAGGTAAATTATACAAAACTATGACATTCCAATATAATAAGTAATTAAGTGGAATATCCTCGCTCAATAAATAATATTGAATCTAAATTACTAGTAAAACATGCCAAAGTCAAAAATAATAAAATATTAAAATTTGTAAATTAACTTTTAATAATGTAGAGGTTGTCAACATGAATCTAATGACAAATATTTTGTCTCAATTGATTCATGTTTTTAATTACTATGACTAAAATTATAGGTAAGGCTGAATAAAAAGTAAAATTTAATTTTAATTTTAAGTCAACATATATTAAAGTTGATATAAAAAAATTTAAGAAATTTAAAATAACCAAATGAAAGTGACGAAAAAATCACATGAGATAAGATTTAGAAAACATAATAATAAAAATGAACAATTTTAAAAAATGAGATAATATCTAAATGAAAGAAGCATTCTATGGTACTATGGAGATTAATTGTGTTATAAAACATATCAAAACACAAGAAAATAAATTATTTAAAGTTATAAATATAGATATATAATTAGATAGAGATCATTTATTTGAGTGAAATGATATTTCTTTCTTCTCGATTAGAGCTCACTCAGAGTTACTTCGAATTTAAAAATTCAAAAGAAGAAATAATAGTAAGTTATTATTTTAAAGTTAAATAAATAAATCTTGAAGCTCAAATAAGATAAGCTAAAAGAATGTAATGTAATCAAAATAAAGGCATTTCAAGGTTATAATAATGTTTTTCAGATCTCCATAGTAGTATAACTAAATGAAAGAGAAACTTTTGAAGAAATAAGATCAATTTTTTGAGAAAGTTGCATTCTAAGGTGCTAAAAAGATAATGAATAACATCTTTGACAATCAAATTAGTTATGAATCAAAATATTCATAAAGAATGTATAAACAATTGGAATTAAATATTTAAAAATTTCAAATAAATATTTGGTTGGATTGAGTTAGTTGGGAGAGTCAAAAAATTTTTGTTTTATCTCTATGAGACCGTTTTTTGAATTACTATGCATTATAATATTAAATATATATTAAAGTTGAAATGAGATAAATTGAAGTAATTTAATGCAGCAAAAATAAACTAATGTATGGCTCATTATATAAGAGGTTTAGAGTTACATAGTAATATAAAGGAATAAAGGAAATATATTTAAATAAATGAAATAAATTGTATGAAAAAGTCATATTTTGAAATGCTAAGGGGGTCAAGTGTGACATGCTCAATCATAAAAGGAAGCATTAATAAAGAAAGTCATGTAATCATGTCAAAAACTAATAAAATGAAATATTTAGAAATACAAAATTTAATTTTTAATCTAATATAATTCATTGAGATGAGTCCAACAATGTTTGTTTCATCTCTATTTTATCTCGTTTCAAATTACTATGAATTAACTAAAACAATATGCATAAGTAATAACACATTAATATTTTAGTATTAAATAAATTTATATCAAATTTATAATAAAATAAATTTAGGAAATCTAATGTCATATAATAGGAGAATGACATTTTAAAAGTAATATAACTAAATTAAACAAAAAAGCTTGGAAAACAAAACTTGTATAGCAATGTTGGAACCAAGACACTGAGGACCCAGAGTGCAACATCTTTGAACAAAAAATCAGCTATGAATAAAATGTCTTTAAAGGTTCAAAATAAATATCAGAAAATAAAATATTTAGAAAACAAAACAAGAACATTTAATTTGATAGAGATCATTAAGGTATGTTGAATTATATTTCTTTCATCTAGATCAAATCCTATTAAGAATTACCACCTATTACAAAACAAAATAGGCATGGATAATAACAAATTATTATTTTAATATTCAATAAATGTATTATAAATTAAAAATTAGAAAATATGAATCAATATAATAAAACTAAATCAAAGCGATGTAATTGTAACATAAAAAAATCTTAGTGTTACATACTATTATAACAAAATCAAAGCAAAGAGTTTGAAGAAATGAAATAAACTATATGAAAAAGTTGAGTTCCTAATTAATATTTCTAGGTATCTTATAAAACAAGGAAAAAATAGAAAAACAAATAGTTTATAACATTGAAATTAATGTTTACTTATGTAGAGCTCTAGAGATAAGTCTGAAGATGTTTGTTTCACCTCAATCAAATCTCATTTGGAATTACTAGGAATTACTAAAGTAAATAACTATAAAAGTTAAAAAATTATTATTTCAATGTTATGTATATATTAAACTTATAATATTATAAATTGAAATAATGTTATGCTAACAAATTAAAGTTATATTAAAGTAACACAAGAGAGGATTTATAGTTACATAGCAATTTAATAAAATCAAAAGAAAAATTTTGAATAAGGTAGATTAATTGATTTGGAATGTTCCAATCCATGACATGTTGAAGATTAAGAATAATATACTTGATCATCAAATTAGGCTCGAATAAAAATATCTTGTAAAGCATGCAAAAACTTTTGAAAATAAAATAATTAAAAAAAATCTAATATAGATATTTGATTTGATAATACTCATGGAGACGAGTTCAACAATATTCATTTTGTCTAATTGAACCTTGTTTGGAATTACTGCAATTTACTAAAGTAAAATAACATAAATAATAAAAATTTGTTCCTTTCTTTTCAATCAAAGCTCGTTTGGAATTTCCATTCACAACAAAATTAATTAGCCTTATTAAAAAATAAAACTACTAATTAAAAAATAAACAAATATATATTATAGTTGAAATGAGATAAATTAAGGAAATAAAATGTTAGAAAATTAAAAACATTTAATGGTCATAAGAGAGAGGAATTATTGTATCATAATAACAAAATTAAATTAATCCAAAATAATTGATAAATTGAGATAAATTATATGAGACAACTAAATTTGAAGATGTTTTGAATATCATAATATTCTGATTATCAAAACTAATACAAATTGAAATGTTACATAAAGATAGTTAAAATCTTGGAAAATAAAATCACCTTAAGCTTTAAAAATGAATAATTAAATTTGATAGGTCTTTATAACATCCTTGATAATAAAAATAAATAATAATAAAATAATAAACTATTATTTTATTATTCAACAAAATCTATATTAAAGTTGAGATGAGATAAATTAAAGTATTTTAATGTATCAAAATAAAAGTAATATGAACATTAGACAAAACGATATTCAGAGTTACACAGTGATAAAACTTAATCAAATTGAAAAATATTGAAGTGATATGAGTTTTTTTAGAAAAGTTGCATTTCATTATACTAAGGAGATTAAGTGTAATATTTTACAATTAAATTATGTTCAAATTTAATTCCTTATAAAGTGTAGAAAAATTTAACAAAAAAAAAATTGAGAATATAAAAATGAATATTTAATTAGATAGAGCTCACTAATATGAGTTACTGATATTTAATTCATTAAAGCTCATTGAGGTCAATCCTACTCAATTTGTTTCTTCATAATCTTACATCATTTTCACAAACTTCTAATTGCAAAAAAAATTATTTATAATAATCTTTTTTTAATTATAATTAGATATATAATAATGTTGAGATAACAAAAATTGAAGAAATGAAAACAAAATTAAAGATTTTTAAATTTTAAACAAGAGGTGTACTGCAGTTTCATTATAGCATAACCAAATTAAATAAAAAATTTGAAGAAATAAGATAAATTTTATATGAAAGTTTCATTTCAAGATATTAAAGATATCTAGTGTAACAAGACATACATCAAACAAGGTATAAATCAAAATTTTAATTAGTAAGATAAATTATATGGTAAAGTTACCCTCCAAGATACTAAGAAGATTGATATAAATACTAATTAAATCTAGAATTGGAGTTATGTTGTAAAATAACCTTATCAATGTGAAACATTTTAACAAATGTGATAAATTGTGTGTTAAAGTTGTGCTCAAGATAGTTAGGAGATCGAGGATAAACTCATTAATCAATGAAATAAAGTACGAATAGAAATTTCTCAAAAAGTGTGCCAAAAAAATAAAAAATAAAAAATTGGAAAAATTAAAGATGAAAATTTAATTTCATAGTTTTCATTGACATGACTTTAATGAAAGTTCTTAGTTACTATTAAGCAACTTTTGTAGTTAGTACGAACTAGTAAAGTAACTAAACATAAATAGTAAAAAAATTATAATGTAAATTTTGTTAATATAGATAAACACTAAAATATTATAAATGGAAGAAATGTAATATAACTAAATCAATACTATATAAAGATCACATGATTTTAGATTTAGAGTTAATAGTAATACAATTAAATCAAAATAAAAAGTTGAAGAAATGAGATGAATGGTACGGGAAAGTTGTATTTTAAGTTACTAAGGAATTTGAGTATAAATATAAGTTGGGCATTATTCTTAATTTCTATAAAGTAATTGAGTAAATTAGAATAAATAAATATAAATTACTATGATAGTCTCCAAAAATGTTATATTAAAATGTAAATGACATAAATTAAAAAAAAATGATGTAACGAAATCATTGATGACAAATTGAAGACATGAAATTGTTTTATATAGGAATGTTTCGTTCCAAGATACTAGTAATAACGAGTGGGAAAAGCTTGATCATTAAATTGGGTAAAAATATTACTCTCTCATAAAACATGTGAAAATTATAGAAACAAAAAAAATCAATATAATAAAATTGAATAATGTAATGGAAAGTGGTCATTGAGATGGGTCCAGCGATTTTCTGTTCTTCTAAATCAAATCTCAATTTAAATAACTAGTATTTTCAAAGTGAAAGTGCATAAATAATAATATATTACTATCATATAACTAAGAAAATACATATTAAATCAAAAATGAAATAAATTGAAACAATGTGTCATAACCAAATCAATGCGATACAAAGCCCGTGTTGGAGGAAACTTTGAGTTGCATTATAAAATAAGAAATTTAATGTAATCATTTTGATGAAATGAGATAAATTGTATATGCAATTTTCTTTCCAAGGTGCTAAGTAGTTTGAGTGTAATGTCCATGATAGTCAAATTAGATAAAATTAAGATGGCTCATAAAGCTTGCAAAAATAACATAAAATAATATATATATATATAAATGTATATATGAATATTTAATTGGATTAAGATCATTAAGGAGAGCCCAATGATGTTTTTTTAGTCTTGATCAAAGCATGTTTGGAATTACTACGAATTACCAAATTAGATGAGCATACAAAAAAATTTATTAATTTAAAATTAAATAAATTAAACGTAAAGTTTAAATGAGATAAATTGAAGAAATAAAATTAACCAAATAATTGTGACATCCAAGTAACATTGATATACATAGCAACATAACCAAATCAAGGTAAAATTTGGGATAAATAACATAAATTGTATGATAAGGTTGCATTTCATGATTCTAATTTTATTGATGTTAACATCCTTGATCATGAAATCATGTATTAATCAAAATTTCTTGATAAATATGGCAAAACTGTAGAAAGGAAAATATTTAAAAATATAAAAAATATTTAATTCGATAGAACTTTTGAAGATGAGTCCAATGACTCCTATTGATAAGCATTAGAACTTATTCAGAATAAATAAGAATTACAAAAAGAAATAACCAAAAGAAAAAATAAATTATTCTTCAAAAATTAAATAAATCAAAATTAAATCTAAAATGATAAAAATTAAATAAATGTAATTAACCAAATTTAAGGAATGTGAAGGTGACACAAGAGAAGAGTTAGAGTTACATTGTAAAATTTCAAAATACAAGAAAAAACTTGGAAAACAATATTAAATTCTCTTTAACTCAAGAGATAAAAGGTAAAATACATGATTATAAATTCAAGCACAAATATAAATGTCTTGAAGTGGGGACAAAGCCTATAAAATAAAATATTAGAAATATATAATTTTGAATGTTAAATTGGAGAACTCTTTTTGAGACAATTCCAAAGACTTTTGTTTCAACTCTATCAGACCATATTTAGAACATCAACAAATTAACAGAGTGGTAAGCATAAATAAGAATAAACTATTATTTTAATATTAATTATACATATATTAAAGCTAAGATGAGATAAATTAAAGTAATAAGATGAGTTGTGTGAGAAAGTTGCATTCAAAGATAATTTGGAGATTATTGCAACATCTTTCATCTCCAAATTATCTAAGAATCAAAATGTCTCATAAAACATGAAAGACCTTAGAAAAAAATTATTTAAACCATTAAAATGGTTATTTTATTTCATAAAGCTCATCAAGGCAAGTGTATTGACATTTTCTTCTTGTAGATCAAACCTCCATTGGAACAAAAGTGAATACAAAAGTAATCAAACATACGTAATATTAAATTCATTTATCAACATGAAATAAATTTATATTGAGGCTAAAATGAAATTTATTGGAGCAATTTAACATAACAAAATCAAATTGAAATGTTTTATTCGATAAGATAAATTCTCCCACAAAGCTACATTTGACGATAGTAAGGAGGATGAGTGTAATAGCTTTTGTCATAAAATCATATAGAAATCAAATTGGTACATAATGCATGAAAAAATTCTAAAAATAGTATACCTAATAATAAAAAATAAATATTTAATTTAGTTGAGCTATTCAAGGCAAGTCCAGCAACTTCTATTTTTTCTTGATCAAACTTCAATTGGAGTTACTATAGATTACTAGAATAAATAAGCATAAATAATAATATTTCCTTAATAGAATATTAGATGAATTATAATAATCTTAAATTAAGATAAATTGAGTTTACATAAAAATTGTACTATACCAAGGTAACATAATAATAGAATTTGAGTTTCGTAGCAATATATCCAAATTAAAGTAAAATATTTGAAAAATGAGATAAATTATATGAGAAAGCTGTATTCTAACATACTTGGAAGATTGAGTGCAACATTCTCAATCATCAAACGAAGTACAAAAAGAGAGATCCTATAAAGCTTGCAAAAATCATTGTAAATAAAATATTTAAAAATTAATAAGTACTATTTAGTAAGGTATAGCTATTAAGGGTTATATTAAAGACATTTATTTCATTGCTATCAGATCTTATTTGAAATTATGATGAATAACTAAACTAAGTAATTATAAATAATAATAATAAATAATAATAAATAATAACAAATTATTATTTTAATCCTAAGAAAAATATATTAAAGCTAAAATGTAATAAATCAAAGTAATGTAATATGACTAAATGAAAGAAATTATAATTTCATGAGATTATAAGTAAATAAAATAAAAAATGTTGAAAGAATCAGAAAAGTTTTTAGAATTATTGCATTGAAAAGTACTAAGGAGATTGACTGTAACATATTTAACTATCAAATAAGACACGAATCAAAATATATCAAAAATTATACTAAAATATTAATAAATAAAATATAGAAATTTTTTTGACTATATGC
The DNA here is from genome assembly GCA_023846275.1 of Vanilla planifolia. Lineage (NCBI taxonomy): Eukaryota > Viridiplantae > Streptophyta > Magnoliopsida > Asparagales > Orchidaceae > Vanilla > Vanilla planifolia. Next base: position 5,206,196 of record JAIUJO010000018.1, read on the forward strand.
AGCTAATTATGCTAATCCAATGACATTATTTTATCTTAATTAGACCTCATTTGTAATTCCTAAAATTGATTGAATTAACTAGGCATGAATAATAGTAAATTATTATTATAGCATATGGTAAATAAATAATAAAGTTAAACTGAGATAAATTTATTAAATACAATACAATAAAATAAAAATAATGTACAGATTATTTTAGAGGAGAATCAGAGTTTCATCAAAATACAACCAATTAAAATAAAAGAATTTTGAGAAATTAGATAACTAATGTGAAAAAAAATTTCCAAGGTACTAAAGAGCTCAAATGTGACATCCTCAATAATCAAATTATGTTCTAGTCAAAATGCCTAAAAAATACATTAAAAAGGGCTAAATAGGTACTTAAAAATAATGAAAAAATAAGTATTAATTAGAATAACATGATGAGGTTTGTCAATTAATGCTTGTTTTGTCTTGATTAGACCTTGTTTAGATTTCTTGTGATAAAAAGCACTTTAGCAAAAAATAATAATAATTTATTATTTTGCATTATATAATATATATTTAATCAGAATGAGATAAATTGAAAAAATGTAATATAATAAAATAAAAGTTATGTAAATGTCAAAATAGAGGCGATTTATACGTTCATAGTAATACAACAAAATCAAATTAAAGAATTTCATAAAATGAGCTCAATTTATATAAGAAAGTTGCATTCAAAAATCATTAGAGGCTGTGTGTAACTTCCTCAATTTTCATATTATGTAGGGATAAAATTACTCATAAGGCATGCAAATTTCTTAGAAATCAAACACTTCAAAAAAAGAAAATCACTAATTAATTTCATAAAGCTTGCTAAGAGTAGTCCCCTTATATTTGTTTCATGTCAAGAAAAACTTGTTGAGAACTTTTACAAATTATAAAATTAAATAAGCATAACAAAACCAAATCAAATTTAAAAGATAAAAAAAAGATAAAATATATGAATGAAAGTTGTATTCGATGATACTAAAGAGATCCAATGCAACATCATCAATCATGAAATTATGTATGAATTAGAATATCTAGTAATGTGAGGCAAAATCTTGAAACAAATGTCCTAAAAAAAATAAAAAAATTTTATTGAGCTCTTTGACACATCCAACGATGTCTACTTTATATCTATTAGACAACTTTTAGTAATTATAGGGTATTATAAAGCTTTATTTTAATTAATATTAAACAAATTTTTTTTTTATTATAAACTTCATATTTACAAAAATTTAAATAGGAGAAATTGAAGCAATTTAAATAACCAAATATAAATTATGTGCCATAAGAATGGAGAAATAGAAATTCATCATAATATAATGAAATAAAATCGAAACATTTAGATAAATCTAGAATAACTTAATCAGGGATGAATAAAAAAATATTATCTTTTAAAATAGCAAATTAATATTTATTTTGATTGAGCCTGTTCATTCATGTCCAACATTGTTGTTTCATCTTCATCAAACTTCATTCAAATTTCTTTTTCAATAAAAACTTTGTTACATATAAAAAAAAATAAATTGTTTTTTAATATTCAGTAAATACATTGAAACTGAAGTTTGATAAATTGATGAAATAATATAATTAAATCAAAGAGAAAAATTTGAAAAATTGTATGCAAAAGTTGCATTTTAACAGTCTAAGAAAATCGAGTGTAATATCATGGATCACCAAATAAGTTATAAATTGAAATGCGACATGAACCATGCGTAGTAATAGAAAAATGTGCAAAAACCATTGAAATAAAATTCTTAAAAGTTTAAAATTAGAACAAAAGATAGAAATTATTTAGGAAGGTTTCGTTAAAAGATGCAAAGGAGATCAAGTGTGGCATCCAATGTTGATAAATCATGTATCAATTTAAATGTATCATAAGGTTTGCAAAAGCAAAAGAAAATAATGTATTTTAAGAAAATGAGTGGATGTTTAGTTAAAAAGACCTGCTCTAAATGAGTTGAATGACATTTTTACCTCTCAATGTGACCTTGTTTGGAATTAATAAGAATTACCAAAAAAGTAATGCTAATTATAATAAATTACTATTTTAATATATATATATATATATATTTGGTCTTCATTAAGATAAATTGATGTAATGTATTATAATTAAACCATGGTTTTATAAAGATGGCACATGATGAGATTAAGAATTATATTATAAAATAGCCTAGTCAAAGTAAATAATTTAAAGAAATGAGATAAATTGTATAAGAAACTTACATTTAAAAATACTAAAGAGATCAAGTGTAAGATCTTTGATCATCAAGTAACATATGAATAAAAATTTCTCGTAAAACATTCAAAAGCCTTAGAAATTAAATATTTCAAACTATATAAACAAATATTTAATTGGTTAGAGCTTGTCAAGATAAGTACAATGACACTTGTTTCATCTCGATCAAACCTCGCATATAATTACTATGAATTCGAAAGTAAATAACAATAAATAATATTAGTTGTTATTATATATATTAATTGAATGTATATTGAAGTTGAAAATAGATGAACTAAACAAATATAATATAACCAAATAAAAACAATGTCATGGTTGCATTAAAGGAGATTTAAAGTTACATAATAATGTAAAATAGTCAAAGAAAAAATGTGAAGAAATGAGATAATTTGTATGAGAAATAGTACTCCAAGATAGTAAAGACATTGAGTATGACATGCTTAATCATTTATATTATATATGGATCAAAGTATCTCAAAAATAGAGTTTTTTGCATAAGAAAATAAAATGTTTAAAATAATATAAATGAATATTAATTTCATAGATCTTTTCGAGATGACACCAATGATTTTTTTTTCAACTCTATTAATCCTCATTTTTAATTATTACAACTAAAAAATTAAATAAGTAAAAATAATAACAAATATTATTTTAACAATATGTGTTACATATTAAAGCTAAAATGAGATAAGTTAAAGAAATGTAATACAAGCAAATTAAAGCGATGTAAAGGCCATAAGAGAAGAGAATTAAAGCTTCATTTTAATACAACAAAAATAAATCAAAACTTTTGAAAAAATGACAAATTGTAAAGGAAAGTTCCATTAAAAAATACTAAAGATATCAAGTTCAAAATCATTGATCAACAAACAATATAAGAACAGAAATGTCTTATAAAACATATAAAAACCTTTGAAAAAAGATTCTGAAAAATTTAGAATTAAACATTTAAATAGGTAAAGCTCACAAGATGAGTCTAACATTGTTTCCTTTGTTGTGATTGCACATCATTTGCAATTTTTATAAGTTATTAAGGTAGAGTAGCATAATTAAAAAAATTATTATTATGGTTCTAAGAAAAAAATTTTAAAGTTGACATGAGACAACTTGAACAAAACTAATAATACCAAAATACGAGCTATATAAAGGGTCTCAAAAGAAGAGAATTACAATTTTATAGCAATAAAGCCAAATCATATTAAAAATTTGAAACATAACATAAATTGCACAAGAAAGATGCCTTCAAAATGAAACTAAAGAAATCTAATATAACTAAACCCAAAAGATGTAAGGATCACATTATAGAAGAATTAGGCTTCAAAGTAAAACAATCAAATTAAAGAAAATTGTTTTTAAAAGATGAGACCAAGTTTACAAGAAAGTTGTATTATAAGATTTTAAAGATATCAAATGTAACATCCTTATTTGTCAAATCAAGCACAAATTTAAAACCAATGAATTAAAAAAAAATATGTTAAATTAGATAAAGCTCTTAGAGATGAGTCCAACAATGTTTGTTTCATATCAATCGAAAAATGTTTAGGTTTATAGTGAATTACGAAATTTATGAAAGATAAAAATAAAAATATTGTTATTTTAATATTAAATTAACGAGGAAATTAGACACACTATAGTATATTATCAACGAGAATAATTTGAAGAACTTGATATATTACATGCAAAACTGGTTTTCCGTCATACCTAGGAGATCGAGTCCTTGATGATCATAAAATTAAGAAAAAATCAAAATATCTTGTAAAGCAATTATAAACCATATAAAAAAATTAAAAGAAGAAAATATTCATTTATATTGATGTCATCGAGACAAGTCCAATGACATTTGTTAATTCTTTGTCAAACATATTTTATATAAATTAAAAACTAAATAAGAAATAATAATAATAAATAAACATTTTTAATACTTAGGAAAAATTTATTGACACTGAAATGTGTTAAATTGAAGCAATGTAATATAACCAAATCAAAGTAATGCAAAGGCCACATCTGATGGACTGCAGGGTTATATATTGTTATAAGAAAATCAAAGCAAAAATTTTTACAAACAAACAAATTATACAAAAATATTACATTTAAAGATAGCAAAGAGATCGAGTGCAGCATCATTGATCGTTATATCATACACAAATCAAAATGTTTAGTAATGCATCTAAAACTCATAAAATATTTAGAAATATGTAAAATGAATATTAACTCAATAAAACAAATCAAGTTGTGACCAATCAAATTTATTTCCTCTCGTTTGGACCTTATTCGACATTACTGTAAATTACTTAAAAAAACATAAAAAATAATAAATTATTTATTTAATATTATGTTAATGTATATTAAAACAAAAAAAAGATAAGTTAGAGTAACGTAATATTATAAAATCAAAGTGATATAAGGGCCACACAAGAGGAGACTTAGAGTAACAAAACATCATATCTGAACTAAAGAAAAAAAATTTACATAAATAAGATAAATTCCAACATCCTCAATCATTAAATTGGGTATGACATTTGTTTTGTCTCAACCAAATGTTATTTAAAATTATTGCACATTAAAAAGGTAAATAAGCATAATTAGAAATCAATTTTAATTTAAATATAATGTAAATATATAATAAAATTCAAATGAGATAAATTAAACTAATATAAAATATCTAAATAAAAATGATGTAAATATCATATGAGAAGAGAATTAATATTTCTTATTAATATAGTAAAATCAAACAAAAAAAGTTTAATAAATGAGATAAATTATAGGAGAATGTTGTGTTTTAATATATTTAAGAAATCTGATATAGCATTCTTAATCATCCAATCAACTACAAATCTAAATTTCTTATAAAATATTTAAAAATCTACAAAATAAATAACTTAAAAGTATAAAAATTAATATTTAATATGATACCGATCAATTAGATGTCTCAAATGAGATTTTCTAACAAGATTGGATATTATTTGGAATTACTATTAATTACACTATTAAATAGGCATAAATAATACTAAATTATAATTTAAATATTTTCTAAATATATGTATGAAAGAAAAATTCAGATAAATTTAAGCCACGTAATATAACCAAATAAAAGAAAAAACATTCAAGAAAACGATAAAATTTGACAAAAAAGTGGTATTTGAAGATAATCAGGAGATTGGGTGTAATATTTTTGTTCATCAGATCAGGTATGAGTGAACAAATATCTCTTAAAATTTACGAAGATCTGAGAAAATCAAATATCTAAAAATATATGATTCAATATTTATTTTGATAAAAGTCTTGAAGATAAGTGCAATAAAATTTATCTCATATCAATAAGAACTTGTTTGGAATTACAACAAATTACATAATTAAGTAAATATAAACTATAGTAAGTTATAATTTTAATATTAATTAAATATATAATAAACACAAAATGAGATAAATTGGAGAAATTTAACATAATAAAAAAAACTAAACAATTGGAACATGCGAGCAGAATTATAATTTCATAGTAATTAGTCTAATGAAATAGAAGAAATTTGAAGAATTTTATAAATTATGTGGAAAAGTTGTATTCTAAGATTCTAAGGAGAATGACTATAGAAAATTCAATCACGAAATTAGCTTTAAATCAAAATGACTAGTAAAATATGCTAAAATCCTAGAAAATAAAAAATTTCAAAAAAATACAAATGAACATTTAATTGGACATATCTCGTCATGGCTAATATAATGATATTTTTTTCCTCTAAAACAAAACTCATTCAAAATTATAGACGATTACAAAATTGAGTAACAATAAAAATAATACATGTGGGGGAGTTGAGGTCACATGTGATGGATATATCACTTCATTGTTATATGAGCAATTGAAATTGTAATATCTAAAAAATTAGATAAATTATAAGGAAAAGTTATGTTCCAATGTACTAAGAAGATCGAGTGCAATATCCTCAATCCTTAAGTGAAAAAAGAATCAAGATGTCTTGAAAAACATGATCAAATTTTAGAAAATAAAAACATTTAAGATATAAAAATAAATATTTAATCAGACATAACTCATTAACACTTGTCCAACGATGTTTGCTTTATCCTAATTATAGTTCGTTTGGAATTAGTACAAATTACTCATGAAATAAGATTAAATAGTAAAAAATTGTATTTAAAAGGTTAATAAATACATAATATCATTAAAATGAGGTAAATCAAAATATTGTAGTTTATCAAAAAAAAGTAATGTGTAGGTCATATGAGTGGAGAATTAGACTTTCATAGTAATATAACTTAATTGAAGTAAAACATTTTACAAAAATGTGAAAATGTTTTATTAGAAAGTTACATTTTAGGATATTAAAGAGGTCAAATGTAATATCTTTAACCACTAAAACAAGGATGAATAAAAAATTTCAACTAAAACTTGACAAAATCATTAAAAATAAAATACTTTTAAATAACAAATAGAATATTTAATTTGATAGAGCTCATCGAGACAAGTCCAACAATTTATGTTTCTTCTTGATCATATGTCTTTTGCAATTATATTTATTTACAATATTTAGTAGACATAAATAATAATAAAATAATTAATTACTCTAATATTAAGTTATAATTTGAGGATGAAAAGATAAAAACTAATGTAATGTAATATAACTAAAGCAAACCAATGTAAATGTCACATAAGAAAAGAGTTTTATTTTGAAGTAAAATAACAAAATTAAATCAAAACATTTAAAGTTTTAATAAATTGAATGAGAAATTTTCTTTCTAAGACACCGAGGAGAATGAGTTTAATATTCATGATCACCTAATTGTGAAAGAATCAAGTTATCTTATAAAATATGCCAATTATTATAAGATAAAATAAAATAATAAAAATCAACTTTTCAATTTATAGAGCTACTTAACACAAGGTAGATGAATTTTATTTCTACATTAGTCCTATTTCGAAATTAATGCAAATTTCCCAAATAGATAGGCATAAATAGTAACAAATTATTATTCCAAATACTATCAAATAACTTACAAATAAAAGTGTTTATCAAAGCATGTAAAAACCTTCGAATAGAAAAATTTTACAAAAAAATGCGTATTAGTTTGGATTGACCTTATCAATACTATTATAACAACACTTGCTTCATCTTAATCAGATTTCAATTAGAGTTACTATCAATTAGCATAGCTGTTAATATTAAATAACAATATCTTATTATTTTAATGTCGTGAAACATATATCAAAGCTAAAATAGGATAACAACGTAATATAACCAAATCAAATTCAAGGTCACAATAGAGGAGAATTAGAATTTAATTGCAAGAGTAATATAATGAAACCAAGTTGAATTATTTTAGAAAATCAGATCAATGTGATAGGAAACTTTAATTTCATGATCTAAAGGAGATCTTGCATAAAATAATCAGTTATGATGTCAAGTATAAATAAAAAAATCTTATATAGTATGCCAAATTAGTCAATAGAAATAATAAAAAATAATACAAATGTGTAATTAATTTGATAAAGCTCATCGAGATGACTCCAATGAGCTTTGTTTCATCTTGATTAGAACATATTTGGAATTAAAATGAATTGTCTAACTAAAACAGAATAATTGGTAAAAAATATTATTTAAATTTTCAATAAATATATAACAAAGAAAAATAAAGATTAATTAATGCAACGTAATATACAAAATAAATCTAGTGAATTAGTCACATAAGAGGGGAAATAAAGATTAATTATAATATAAAAAAATAAAAAGCAAACAATTTTAACAATTGAGATAAATTATTAGTGGAACAAAGATGTATGAGTGTGATATCTTTGATTGACAAGTAATGTTCAAATCCAAAAGTCTCACAAGGCAAAGAAAAGCTATAGAAAATAAAATATCTATAAAAATATAAATATATATTTTTATTTGGTAGAGCTTAGCAAGTTAGAACTAGAAATTTGTTCAATCTTGATCAAATGTCGTTTGTAAGATCTAGTAATTACTAAAATGAAATATGCATAAATGATAATAGAATATTATTTTAATTTTGACTAAATATATATTAAAATTTAAAATGAGAAAAAAAATATAAAAAGCTTATGATGATATAAGGGACAAATGAGAAGATATTCTAAATAATATAATAATATAACCAAATGAAGGCAAAACTTTTGAAGAAATGAGAGAAATTTCAAAGAAAATTTGCATTTGAAGACACTAACAAGATAAGGTGCAATAACCTCAATCATCAAGTTAGCTATGAATCATAATTTCTCATAGAATGTATTAATAGCCTAAAAAAATATTTAAATATTTATAAATGAAAATTAATTCGATAGAGCTTATCAAGGGAGGAAAACAACATTTGCTTCTTCTCAGGCAAATTTCATTTGGAAGTACTACAATAATTAGTTCAAAGAAGTTTGAATAATATTAAATAATTATTTTAATATTAAGATAATATCTATTAAAACTAAAATGACTTAAATTGAAGAAATTATTTATGAAAAAATAAAATGATTTAAATTTCATGAAAGAGAAGATTTATAAATAGATAGCAATATAACTAAATCAAGCAAAACAATTGATAAAATGAGATAAATTACATTAAAAAATTACATTCAAAGCGCCAAGCGGATTTATTTTGACATCCACTATATCATAAAAAAAGATATAAAATGAAATTATTCGTAAAACATAAAATAAGTTTAGAAAACAAAAGATTTAAATTTTATAAATAAAGGTTTAATTTGATTAAAGTCATTGAGATGAGTCCAATGACTTTTTTATGTTGATTAAAACTCTTTTGAAGTTTCTATGAGTACAATTTTAGAAAGCACGAATAATAATAAATTGTCATCTAAATGTTCTATAAATATACAATAATAAAAAAATAAGGTAAATTATAGCAATCTAATATAACTAAATCAAAATGACGTATTGGTTATAGAGAGCAAACTTAGAGTTTAAAATTAATATATCCAATTCAAAGTAAAACATATGAAGAAATGAGATCCATTGGATAAAAAACTTGCATTCTATGATACCAAGAAGATTGACTGTAACAAACTAAATAATCAAATTAGTTAAAAGTAATGTCTCTTAAGGCATGCCAAAATTATAAAATGAAAAATATTTGAAACTATAAAATAAATATTTAATCTGATAATGTTTATGTGGGTGAGTTCAGTGACATATGTTTCAATATAATTGGAAGATCATTCAAATTACGACAAACTAAAAAAATAAATGTGCATAAATACTAAGAAAATTAATGTTTTAATATTTAGTAAACATACTAAAATAAAAATGAGATAAATTAAATCATTTAGTGTAACAAAATTAAAATAATATGAAGATTATACAATTAGAGAAAATTACATTCTATATATGAAAGAGATTTAGTGCAACATCCTAGATCATTAAATACGGTAAAGTTGAAGTGTCTTTTAAAAAATGTTAAAATCGAAGAAAACTAAATCTTTTAAATATCAAAATAAATTTTTTGATAGATTGAGCTTCCCTCGCTGAGTCTAACGATTTTTGTTAAATCTTGATTAGACGTCAATCTGAATTACAATAAATTGCAATATTGACAAAACATAAATAATAGAAAATTATTAATTCGATATTGAGTATTTCAATTCAAAAAAAAAATGAGATAAACAAAGGCAATGTAATATAATCAAATATAATAATGTAAAAGTCACATAATAGATGAATCATAATTTCATAGTAACATCATCAAATGAAATAAAAAATTTGAAAAAAAGAGAAACCTTTCATGGGAAAGTTGCATTATGTGAAACTAAGCAGATCAATTAAAATAGCAAAGTTCGTTAAATTAGTAGCAATCGAGATTCCTCATAAAATTTATTAAACACTAGAAAATGAATTATTTAAAAATATAAAAATATAAATTTTTATTTTAATATTTAATAAATAAGTACTAAATTTTAAATGAAATATGTTAAAATAATATAAAATGACTAATTGAAAGTGATGCAAACGTCACACGAATGAAGTTTTAGAGTTACCCAATAGTATAACCAAATTAAAGCAAAACTATTGAAGAAATGAGATAAATCTTACAACAAATTTGCATTTCAAGTTTTTAAGGAGCTCAATTCTCTAATCACATACAAATTGAAATAACTCATAAAATATACCATAAGTTATAGAAAATAAAGTATTTTATTTTCTAAAAATAATATCTAATTTGATGGAGCTCATGACGATGAGTCCAAGAATGCAACATTCTTTTACAATTCATATAGAATAATGAAAATTTTTTAGTTTTATTTTATATTATAACAAAAGCCTTAATCTGCTCTATTTTTTTTACATTGGTCTCATTTATGTATTTAAAAATTTATTTTATATAATTGTTTAATATTTTGACATATTTTATGTGATATTTTTTATCATACCTTATGTGATTATTGAGGATGTTATGCTTGATCTCATTTTTATATTAGAATATAGTTTTATCATGCAAATATTTTCAATTTTCTTAATTTTTTTGTTTAATTTCCTTAAATTACTATGTACATCTAGTGTCCATTCAGATGTCATTTACATGTGTTTTTTTTTAAACTATGATATAAAATCATATCAAAGGTGGCAATAGCCATACAGGAGACCAAAAGTAGGATCATCAAGGGGGATCAAAACATGAAATCAGACAGCATGAGTTTGAGTAGGGGCATGGGTTAGAATCCATAGGATCCCACACAAACACATGGAGGCATGCAGCACGAGCAACCCAGTCAGCAAGTGTGTTCCCATCTCTATGAATATGGGAGAACCGGACTACCTATAGACCCCTGGCATACTTAAGCGTGTCCGCAAAAAAACAATCCTTAGGAGGGGGGATATCATCTCACGAACCACCTGGAGCGGCGTCATCGAGTGAGACTGAATTTCCACAGCCTTGTGAAAGGGAATGGAACCCCTACGCATGTTAAGGGCTATAAGCATAGGTTGGACCTCCAACATATCAGCGGCCTGGGAGAAAACCCTCTTGTCGACCACCAATAGCGGCCTTCTCATGTAATATCTAACAACCATGCGAAGACTTGCAATGGACTCACCAACCGCAGCATCGCAATTAACTTTTATCCATCCTATTGTGGGGGAAGCCAACCATGCATTACAAGCAAGTACGAAGAGTTACAAGGATTCTCGTTGGATAGGGATGATTAGAAGAGATGCCGATTGAATGCGGTGTTCACCTTGATCTTGATCATCTGAAGCAATGAGCACGGCAACGGCATGAGTTATTGTGTCTAATCGCGTTCCTCCTCGCCCAAATTTAATACATGGTGGTGGCTAACGTGGCAGTATGCCTCGCACCATCAAAACCGCGCACTGTCGGTGAACCCACAAACCGGAGAAGCCGGTAGGTGAATAGCAACCCAGCACCCGCACCCGTGGACAGCCCTAGAGCAGTCAAAGCCCCACACACCTGGCGGTCAACCTAGAGATCCTGAGCAAACGGGCAGTCTCAGAACACCTGTTGCAAGGATTCCTCTGCTACGCAGCCCAGTTGGCAGTTGCTATTCCGGATTAAGTCCCTACAAGCTAGCCACGTTGCCTTATGAAGGCACTCGCTGGCGACCCAACACAAGAACATGTGCACCCTTGGCATCGCTTTGATCTTCCAAATGTCATCATCTCATCAGCGTGACGCCGACCACAACGCCTGACGGTAGCCTCAGCACTTCAAAACATATGTGTGTAAATTCGGCCACTATGGACCCTCGTCATCTCGGTGTGCAGGTGGAGGAGAGCGTCCTAAGCAGACGTCGGAGCTATCAGAAGGTGCAGAATTCTGTCAATGACCTCCTTGTCTGCCTAATTACGAATGAAGTCCACGTGCCAGTCCCCAGTAGCCATGATACAATCAGCAACACTTGTCGGCCAGTCGGTGTGCATGTTGACCAAGGTCAGCCAACAATAGAGTTGAAGGACACCCAGCCAGTTGTCCACCGCGAAACGCACCATCCGCCCATCGCCAATGCGCCCGACGAAGATCGATATTACCATATTGCCGTTAGTACCATTTTGCACACAGAAGAGGCATTCTGGGGAGCTTTCATGATTGGATTACTCAGTGTATATTTCCGCCTCATAATGTCAAACCAGAGGCTCGCTTCACGACTGAGAATGCGCTTGTAGTTCCTCTTTTGGAGCACACGTTGCCAGACGCGAAAGTCCCAAAGACCAAGCCCACCAATGGCCTTTGGCATGGTGATGCAGTCCCATGGCGAGTAATGCATCATATTCGTGCTCCTCATCTTGCACCAAAGGAACCTTCTAATACGCCTCTCCATGTCATCAAGAACCCCAGCAGGCGCCGAACAATGCCTCAGGACATGGTTGGAAATAAAATTGAGAACAGAGGAGGCCAAGGAGGCTCTGCGTTCAAGCGACAGTAGATGAATACGCGAATTGACCACCACGACATCTATTCTTTGCACAAGAAAGTTGATGTCAACCCTGTTCAGGCTCCTCGCAACGATGGGGACACAAAGGTACGTAAGCGTCCGGCCTTGTTCCATGCGGAGTTTCCTCAAAATCATCTAGGCTTTCTCCCTGTTGAACTTCGTGCTGAAGTAAACCTTGGATTTCATAAGATTGGCGCACAACCTAGTGCCTCCCCGAATGCCCACATGATACTGCATACAGCACGCGCGGCCTCGCAAGTGGCGGGAGCAAACAACAGCACATCGTCCACTAACAGAAGGTGCAAAATCCATGACGAGTGTTGCCAGGCCTGAAACCAAGTAGCCTGCATTGTCTCATAGTCCCTCACCAATCTCGAAAGGTATTCCGTAGCCATAACGTTGAGGTAGGGCGAGAGTGGACAACCCTGTTGGAGTCCCCGCTGTGCCATCACCAACGAGAGGCATGAGCCATTGAGAAGGACATCAAATGTCAGACAGGTAATGCACGCAGCAATCCATTCACACAAGACGAGGGAAAATCCCATGACCATCATCTCGAGCAGGAAGTCCCAGCGTGCGCTGTCGTAGGCCTGCTCTATATCTACCTTCACAGCCATAAGGCCCAAAACAACGGTGCAGTTGTGCATCTTCGAAACCATCTCTTGTGCGATATAGATGTTATCAGATAGGCTCAGCCAGGGGATAAATGTAGCTTGCTCGCACGAGATGATGCCTGGCATCAACGGTTTCAGCATCCAGACCAGAATGAGCACCACCACCTTGTAGATGGTGTTGCAGAGGTTGATTGGCCGATAGTGCTCCAGCCTACACGCCCCCTGTTTCTTCGAGATGAGGACAAAGAGCATGTCCTTCCAGTCCTCCGACAGCCTCCATTCCTCAAAGAAGGCCTGCACCGTGCTAATGACATCGCTGCACGTGATGGCCCAATAGCCGTACAGGAACTCCACTGTGATACCGTTGATGCTCGGGGCTCTGTTCCTCTTGATTCTTCACATGGTCGTGATAATTTTGCTTTCAGTGACCCTGCAGCCAAGATTGGATGCCACATCATCGCCGACGATGCCAGATAGTAAGGAAATCTACGACAAGGCCACCTGGTCCCCACACCGCCATTTCCCTTCAAAGTAAGCCAAGAGAACCCGTCTAATGTTGTTGGAAGAGTCCACCACCTTGTCATCTTCATCTCTTAGCTAAGTAATCTGATTTGTCTGAGCACGAGTTGTGGCTGCATTATGGAAGAACCTGGTGTTGCTATCTCCAAGATGCACCCAGTGTACTTTAGCGCTCTACCAACACCAATGTTCCTCATGCGCACAGCCGCGATGAAAGGCCATGACCATTTGTCTAAGCCACGTGTGATCCTCCTCAGTAAGTCCCTCCCAAGACTCCCTTGTCTGAAGTTCGTCAATACTTCTTTCCAGCTCCTGTTCCTGTCAACATGGTTCTCCACCCCCTCTCGGCTCCATCTCCTTAGCGCCATCAACGAGCGCTTGAACTTGGTCATAATTGCTTCAACACGATTTCCCCCGCTGTCTTTGCCATGCATGGTTCACCACCAGGAACGACTGTGGAAAGTCTAACCACATGCTTTCGAAGTGTGGCTTGCTAGTATTCGGCCAAGGATTCCTGCCACCCAGGTCAACCAACAACGGGCGATGATCTGGCCCGAGCCCACAGAGATGGTGCACAGAGCATTTAGGGAAGGCCAGCATCCTCGCAGAGTTCATGAGTACTCAGTCTAAACGCTCCAAGGTTCATGCGCCACCCTGCTTCCTATTGCACCATGTAAAACGATTGCTGGAGAAGCCCATGTCAGCAAGCTAGAGCTCCTGCATAAAGTCAGCAAGTTCTTGCTCACCCCTACCATAGATGAATCTCTACCCACCCCGTTTCTCCTTTTGATCCTTTACAAGGTTGAGGTCCCTAGCGACAATGAGAGGGTCATCCCTACTGGATGAGTGTCGGATGGCGTCCCAGATCTCCCAGTGCTTATGGTGGTCTTTAAGACCATAAACAATGAAGCAATTGAGCATACATTCAAAGCGAGGTCTGACCGTGCACACTACAACATGTGTTGAGGCCGCCCTGATCGTGATATCAATCGAATTTTTCCATAAAAGAACGATGCCAGCCGACATGCTCTCAGAAGGGTGAGTAGCAAAGTCCCTGTCCTTCCCAAGGAGCCAGTTCGCATCCTCCCATTTTGGGAGAGACTCTATTGAACCGCATTTTAAATTTTGGAGTCATCAAAGTAAATAACATAGAAAATAATAACTTATTATTCTAATATTAATTAAATATATATTAATATTGAAACGATATGAATTGAAGCAACATAATATAGACAAATTGTTGTGATGTTAATGTCACAAGATGTGAGAGTTTAAGTGACAAGGTATTATAACAAAATCAAAGCAAAGAATTTGAAGAGATGAGATAAATTGCATCGAAAAATTGTAATTCAAGATATTAAGGACATTGAATGCAACATTCTTGATTATCAATATAACTACAAAATCAAACTATTCAAAGCATTCTAATCCCTTAGATAACAAATATTTAGAAATATACAATATCTAACTAATTTGATAAAGCTCATTGAGACAAGTCTGATGATGTTTCTTTCAACTTAATCAAAAATTATTTTGAATTACTATGAACAATAAATATAAATAATAATAATCTTTTTAATATTTTATAAATAATTGTTAATGTTGAAAAGATATAAATTCAAGCAAAGTAATATATGTAAATCAAATCGACATAAAAGACACATGACATGACATTTAAAATTTCATTTTTATATAAGAAAATGAAAGGAAAACGTTTGAAAAATGACATAAAAATTAAGAAAATGCCACATTTTAAGATAGTGATTAGATGATGTGTAACATCTTCAATCAACAAATAAGGTATGAATCACAATGTTTTGTGAGATAAACAAAGAAATAAATATTTTTCTAAAAAAAATAGAATAATAAGGTGGATAGAGCTAATCATGGTGAGTTCAACAACACTTGTTTGGTGTTGAGTAGAGCACATTTGCATTTATTATGAATTTCCAAATTAAAAAAATAATAGATAATAATAAATTTTATTTTAATAAGAAATCAGTTATTAAGACCAAAATGGTATAAAATGAAGCAATAGAATATAACCAAATCAATCTTATGTAATATTCATATGTGAGTTCAATTACAGTTACAAAGTTATATAACAAAGTAATAGAAAAATTTTGATGAAGTGATATAAATAGTTTAGCAAAATTGTATTCCAAAATATTGAAGAGAAAGTGTGTAATATCATACTTTATCAAATTAGATATGAATTGAAATTTATCGTAAAAAATATTCTTAAAAAATAAATATTTAGAATCATAAAAATATATCATTTATTAGATAGAACTTGTTGAGATGAATTCAATGATGTTTCTTTTGTCTTAAGAGACATTGTTTGATAAAATATAATATAACAAAATAAAAAAAAAGTTAAAAAAATGTGACGAATTTTATGTGTGTTACATTCCAAGAAACTCTGATGATTGTGCAAAATCCTATATCATTTTATCAGAAATGAATCAAAATATCTCATAAAACATGCAAAAACACGATTATATAATATATTTAAAAAATAAAAGCTAATACTTAATTAGATATAGCTTGTCAAAAAAATTGTCAACGTCATTTCCGTATAGATTAAAAGTTTCTTAATAATTTATATGATTTATAAAAGTAAATAAGTAAAAGTAATAATAAATTATAATTTTATTATTTATTAAATACATGATGAAGATAAAATGTGATAAATTGAGACAATGAATTATAGTAACTTTAATGCTATGTAGTGGTCACACAAGTTGATAAATTTAGATACATAGTAGTATAACAAAATCAAATTAAAACTACTGAAGAAATAACAAAAAATATATATGAAAGCTGCATTCTAAGGTAACAAAAAGTTAGAGTGCAATATCCTTGATCATAAAATTTGATAACAGTCTAAATAATTAATAGTATAAGCAAAAATAATAGAAAATAAGATATTTAAAATTATTAAACATATATATATATATATAATTAGTTAGGTCACATCAAAACAAGTCCAACATTATTTGTATCCTCCCGATAGAACCTTGTTTAGAATATGACAAATTTCACAAATAAATGACATTAATAATAATCAATTACTTGTTTCATTTTCTAAAATGAGATAAATGAAATCTATCTAATATAAAAAAATAACTAAAAAGTTCATACGAGAGGAGAACTGGGTCTCTTAAGGACATAACAAATCAAATTGAAAACATTTGAAGTAAGTAGATAAATGATTCAAAAAAATTACAGTCCAACTTATTAAGAAAATCAATCCAAGCATCCTTGATCATAAAATTAGTTATTAAGAAAACGAATATTTATATAGGTAGAGCTTATCAATATGTATTCAACGACATTTATTTCTTCTAGATGAAACTTCTTTGCAAATTATTACCAAATACCAAATTAAATGGAGATAAATAATAATACATTAGTTTTAACATGTTAAGTAAATATATATTAGAGCTGAAATGATATAAATTAAAATAATGTAATGCCATAAAACTTAGTTGTTATAAACGTCACGTGAAAGAAGAAATGGTGTAGTAATAAATCAAAATAAAATAAAAAATTTGAAAAACTGATATAAATTGTGCATGGAAGTTGCACTCTATTATGCTATTGAGATGGAGCATAACATCCTTAATTTTTAGATTATGTACAAAACAATGACTTATAAAACATGTTTAAATTGTAGAAAAAATACTTAAAAAATGTAATAATAATAATTTAATTTGAAAGTGTTCTATAATAAGAATTCGACGATATTTTTTTCAACTAATCTAATCCCATTTCAAAATAATATGAATTACGAGAACAAATGAGATTAAATAATAATAAATTATTATTTTAATATTAAGTAAAATTATATAAAAATTTAATTGAGATAAATTGAAATAATATAATGCAATTGAATCAAAGAGTTTAATAGTCATCATAAGAAATTTAGAGTTACATAGTGATATAATGAAATCAAAATGATACATTTGAGAGATGAACTAAATTTTGTGACAAGGTTGAATTCTAAGATATTTATGAGATTGATTCTAGCATTTTTTATCATCAAATTATGTGCAAACTCAAATGTCTCATAAAGTGTGCTAGAATTTAAATTTCATAGTAATATTTCTAAATTATAGCCAAAAATTTGATTAAAAATAAATAAATTTTATGAGAAGGAAACATTCTTAGATGTTAATGATACTTAGTGTAACATCTTTGATCATCAAATACGTATGAATGGAAATGTCATAAAGCATTTCAAAATAAAAAAATATATTTTAAAATTTAAAAATGAACATTTAATGGAAAAAGCTCATTAAGATGAGAACAATAACATTTGTTTCATCTTGATCAGACCTTCTTCGAAGTGATACGAATCATAAAATAAAGCAAAAAATAAATAATAAAA
Source organism: Vanilla planifolia (assembly GCA_023846275.1). Lineage (NCBI taxonomy): Eukaryota > Viridiplantae > Streptophyta > Magnoliopsida > Asparagales > Orchidaceae > Vanilla > Vanilla planifolia. Next base: position 5,224,393 of record JAIUJO010000018.1, read on the forward strand.
TATTATTTTAATATTAAACAAACACATATTTTAGCTAAAATAAGATAAATTGAAGCAAACAAATAACCAAATCATGGTGATGAATGGTCATAAGACGAGAGATTTAGAATAACATAATAATTTACAAAATGAAAGTAAACATTTGAAAAAATGTGATAAACAATAAGGGAAAGTTGTATTCCAAGATATTACAAAGACCATCTATAACATTCTCAATTATCAAATTAGTGAAGAATCAAAATGTCTTGTTATTTAGATAAAACAAAAAAAATACTCAAAAATATAAAAAAAAAGTTTTAGTTGGTTAGAGCTCATTAGATGAATCCAAATGCATTTTTTTCTTCTCCATGAGAACTAAATTTGAAATATTATAAAATATTTTAAAAACTTTAAAAAAATATTTTTAAATAATAAATAAATATATAATAAAGCTAAAATAAGAAAATTGTTTTAATGTAAACGAAATCAAAGCCTTTTAATGGTCAAACAAGAGGAGTGTTAGTGTTTCATTACGAACAGAATGAAATAAAAAGATTTTAAAAATGATATAAATTTCATAGGAATGTTAAATTTGAAAATACTTAGGATATCGAGTGTGACATTCTTAACAGTCAAATTAGGTATGAATAAAAATTTAAAAAAAATAGTTAAATTTTACTTAAAGATTCCCTCAACGATAATGACGAGGTCAATACAAATATTAGACATGAGAAGGAAAAGAGTTAAATAGTAATATAACCCAATATATGTGAAAACATTTTAAGAAATGTGATAAATTATTAGATAAGCCATGCTCCAAGATACTTAGGAGATTGAGTGTAACATCATCGATCATCAAATAAGGAATGAATCAAGAGTTTCCATAAAGTGTGATAAAAAAGTGAAAAAATAAATTTAAAAAATGAATTTTTAAACAGATAATGCTAATCGACAACTTCAATGATGTTTTTTGTTACTATTAGACAACAATTTTAGTTGCTGAGAATTACAAAAGTAAATAAAAGTAAATAACAATAAATCACTATATCAATATTTTTGTTTATATACATAAAAAAATAGATTTATGGAAGAAAAGTAAGATTCTTAAAAAAAAATTATAAAAAGGTCACATGATTAAAGATTTGGAGTTGATAGTCATATTAATGAATCTAAGCAAAAATTATTAAAAAATGAGATAATTTATTTGAGAAACATGTATTTTATGATACTATTAAGAACAAGTTTAAATATGAGTTGGACATCGCTTGGAATTACTACAAATTATTATAGCTGGTGAGCTTAAAGAAATACAAATTACTATTGCTATTTTAAAGATATATATTAAACCATAAATAAGATAAATTATAAAATATTGCATAACCAAACCAAAGCTAAACCTTTGAAGAAATGAGGTGATGTTTATAATAATTTTGCATTCTAATTACTAAAATATTGAGAAGAACAACCTTGATCATTAAATTGGGTACAAACTAAAATGTCTTATAAAGGCGCAAAGACATTAGAAATAAAAATAAATAA